>OZ005615.1:0-1395625 GCA_963930655.1 Myrica gale | reverse complement strand
CTATACATGTTACTTAATAGTTGTGAGTTCAAATTGAAAAGAAAATAAATTCAAATTCAAATGTATCTCCAAAATTTTATCCAATAAAAAATTACAAAATAATTTTTATTTTCCCATCGAATCATTCATTTTCACTATAACAATATATATAAAAATTCATTCAAATTTATTTCTCTCATATTTTTTCATCAACTTCTATATTCTAAAACTTCAACTTTTGTTTGCCTAATATTTTAGGATATCAAAATTACGAACAAGCCAAATATACTTTAAAATTTTAACATTTACACCCTTCAAATTTTTTACAAAACTCAATAAATCTCAATATTTTAAGAATATTATCTAGAATTTCAAAAAATAAACGCGACATTTATCACACAAACACTTGTATAATAAAATTTGTGAGAGAATTATTATTTTACCAGAAATTGTCAGGAAGCATAAAAGTGAAAGACTGTAAAGTGAGGGTTGAGGCAAGGATACCTTATCCTCAGAAGTCAGAGGAGAAAAGGGGTCTTAGGGGGAAAAAAAAAAAAAAAAGGAGAAAAGGGGTCTTAGGGGAAAAAAAAAAAAAAGAGAAAAGGGTAAAGAGAGAGGAAGAGAGGAAACGACAAACAGGGAGTTTAAAGTGAGGAAGAGAGGAAACGACAAACAGGGAGTTTAAAGTGAGGAAGAGGCAATCGTCACCTATGATGGTGGGCCCATGATGTGAGCGACTTTGAACGGAAGATACCATGGAATATGGATGTGTCGCGAAGAGGAAAGAGAGAGGAAGAGAGGAAACGACAAACAGGGAGGTGAGGATCAGCGCCATACACGGTCTCTAGCGGGACCACACGCTCCCTAGCAGAATCTTGCCTTACTTTATGGAAGACGAAGACAAGTGCCACACCGACAATCAATCATGGCCCTTAAAGTTGGACCCAGCGACCGACGCAGCTCGTGCTTTAAATAAATTCTTGATGGTCGGCAAATTGGGATTGATTAAAGAATCGTATGATTCTTATGAAGGAGGTTTAGGCCCACACTCAGTTCGGCTCATATGCCAGCCAGCATGTGCCAATAGCTATTTAAGTCGAACCGGTCCTATACAGGCCAACGATTACCTTCACGCCTTCTTTGGATCTGAATGAGAGGAAACTTGGCCATGCCCGTTGAGGTATCTTGGGCTGAACTAATTAACCTTGTACTAGTGACAAGATGTGTTCTGGACAGCGGAAGAATGAACTAGTGACACTCAAAAGGACGAAGATACCTTAGGCAGGATCAATTGTTACAACTACAACCATTCCTCAGTAAACTTGTCCATTTCCTATTGCTTCAGAAGACTACCATGTGAAGTACCCGCCCGTGAGAGGCTGAAGGAGGTTTGGTGTTAGGTAGTTATCAAACAAGTTGTACTAATTTATCATACCCCAAAGCTTGTCTTTATGCCTACCTTCAAGCTGCGGGCCTGAGCCCATCATGCCCTTAGTCCTTTCTTCCAGCCATCTACTTTAGTGCTGCTGTCCTTTTGGGTGCTCCACTTATTTTCAGACTCGACTTTGAGCCTAAAAGAATTACGCTGTTTTTTTTTTCTACGCAAAAGAATTACGCTGTTAGAAAACCCAAAATGGTCTTGAATCTCAGAAGATTCCTGATTCCCGACCGAACATCCTAATAAGTAAATTTATTGTAAAAAAATAACGTAGACCAAAAAAAAATTCATTTCGCACAAATTCGATGACTATTGACCACCTACCTCGCCATCAACAGCATCAACGCTTCCACTGAGGGTTGCTCGTTATAACAAGGAATTTGATGATCGCAAGAAAAGTAAACCTTAAAAGGGGAGTCTAATAATTGTCAAAAAAATTTAAGAGTAGAATAATTTCAAAAGTACGGCAAAAGTCAAGTTATTTGCATAAACATTTCTTGCGCCAATAATAGCCTTTGAAAGGTTAAATATTTGCATCTTAAATTATCAATTTCGTTATTTTTTTATAACTATATTTTGAATGGGGATAAATTTATCTTCTCACTAAACATAAATAGTAATTTCTATCTAAATTAATGGTAGGAGGTGCATAATATAAACGGTTGGTTCTTGAAGGGTAAAATGTAACGAAATTGATAACTTAGAATGCAAAGTGTCAAACTCTAATATTAAGTATATTTTTCCCTTTCCAGGAGCAAAAACAAAAACGCGATAGCTTAAACACTATTAGCTGCCAAAAAACCAGGTTCACTTTTTTTCTAGGCTACAACCAGATTGACTTACAAGTGACCTCAATTGTAATGAAATCTCGCAAGTCAAATAATAGTTTTTGTCAGAAGAATTAAAAGTAAATCGTACTTAAGATGAGTCCACTGTCTGGAATAGTATTACAAGTTTAATTTTAAGAATTTTGAGTTTGTAGTAAAAAAATTTGAGTCTGACTATTAGAAGAGTTTCTAAAAGTTCGTGAAATTTTTTAAAAACATTTGATTGTAAAATGATTTTTATTAAAATTTGTTAAAAAGAACAAGATTTGTTAAAACTTTTTAATAAAAAATAATGTTGCTAAACAATAACGAGAAAATAGATTTGATGTATTTTTTTTAAAAAAAAAAATATTGAAGTTAGTGTGTACATGTGAAAATTTCGAGTTTTTGAAAACTTTTCTTAGAACGTTGCAAAAATCGCCATACCAAACATTACTCTGCTTCTCACTCTAGCCATTTCAGCCCCCCTCGCCTGACCCCCCTCCCCCTTAGCAGATCTGATCAGCGGGAGGAGCAAAGTTTCTCTTCCCTTAGCCAAGCTTTCTATGGCCCGTTCTTTTGCTACTTCCATTGTTTTCAGCCTCTTTTTGGGTTTTACTCTGGCAAGAAGGGTGGCTAGATCTAGGCGTTTTGGGCCTCCTAAGGACACGCGCACCATAGATGGACAAATCAAGCGTCAGGCTATCCTTCCAGACTGGATTGGTGCCTACCGGCCGCCGCGTGTGCCTCACGCACCTGGTTTCCAGCCCCTCTCTTTGCCGTGTTCTACCTTTCACTTGGAGCTCTTCTATGCTCCTCTATCCTGGACTATTTCGACTATTTTTCTCCGGTTGCCGCACCGCTTCCAACCTTGGCCGCTGCAGTTTTGTGCTATTCGGAACTTTCATTATCTTTCTCCCTTTTGCAGCTGGTATATTCATGAAAAAATTTCGTGGGAGTCGGATCGCCGCTTCATCTGTCCTTCCTCCAGTGGAAGCCGCCGCCGCCACCTTGCGCAGTGGTTGTGTTGGTTGTTCGACCTTTGTGGTCTTTGTGTGTTTGTAACTCGGCCTTTGTGGCCATTTGTGTTTGGGTTTGGTTCTCGGATTCTTAGATTCGGCTTGTTCCGGGGACTCTGTTCCCCTTCTTTAAGGGCTTTTGTCCCTTTGTTAAGCTTGTAAGGCCTTCGGGTCTGATTAGGTTTTTCACTAACCCTCTGGGGTTTTTTCTGCTTTCTACCGGTTGTAACGTTCTCGGATTTTAATATATGTTTTAAGGTTTGCTTGGGGAAAAAAATGTAAGGAAAATCTCCAGATTAGTGATTAAGGAATAGGATGGCTACGTTCCATCTCCAATATATTATATACTTCCTGCACTCAACTAGCCAGGGAGCAAATGATCCGCAGATTTTCCTCCGGTTATCAGCCATCCTTTTCCTCTTATTTGTGCCCTTCTACATCGAAGTTACAATGGACACAAGCCTATAGAGTCCACCTACAAGTGCAATACAACTTCTAACTATCCATACTTTAGGGGGAGGACAGGCGAGAACGCGAGAACACGAGGGACATTTTGGTGTTTTTAATAGAAGATATAGAGCAACAAAATAAGGTGTTTTGACCTATTGTTTATGGAGGTTCCAGTTTGGTTAACCCCTTTCCTACCGTCGGTGACATGGGCACTATGTAACAGGAATGGTTAGGCTGTACCTGAATGCATGGTAGCGTACCACATATCACACCCATACGGGTCAGCATGCAACACATCATAAGTGAAGTAATGAGTAACAAGAAAAACGTGCCATACACCGATAACCATGAGAAGGGGGCATTGACAAAGAACAATAAGTGTGGAAGCAATAAAATAAATCAGAAGGAAAATACTTTTTTTTATATAAATCAGAAGGAAAATACTTAGAAAAATCAATGTGGCAACAAGCAAACTAGAGGTAATGGGCAACTATAGAACTTCAATGTGACAAATAATCGAATACTTTGTAGGGGAAAATGGAGAAAACAAGTATCTTTCTAGAACTTTTTGCATAAAAACCCTCAACCTTCATCAACATCCCAAAAATCCTCAGTAAGCAAGTTCTGTTGCTAGCTCAACCACTTAAATTAGGTCACTCCCACACTTTGTGCATTGGTCTTCATTCCACTTAACCAAGCCACCCAAGCCAACTATCCTACTGTAAATTGGTGGCAAATAACATTACTCTGCATCCGTTCACTGCCACTACACATATAGGTTTCCTCGTGTCCAATTGCTAAGCTGGAATTTTACATTCGTAGTTTGGCTAGTGTCTAAAACCAATGGCTAAAACCAGTTAACTAGATTAACAACAACAGTATAGCAGAACCATGACAAGTGTCTGAAGTTTTGTAACTACTAAGGCAAAAAAACTAAACAATGAGTGTGTAGGCTTTTCACTCACAAGATATTGTATTTCATTCAACAAAGAGCAGCTGTTGGAGAGTTCATCCAAAGAGAACAGGCATACCTCTGAGCTATTCACTAAAAGTACGGTTTTGAGATGGAGAGTGAAAGATAAGACAACACTATCGCCGCAGATGCCGCTGGAAAACAAGAAAATTCATTACACAATGATACTGTATATCTACTGAAGAAATTTAGGCTACAAAACCACTTTGCCACCATTAGACACTTTAATCACATTAACCAATAGATAAAGCAAGGGCAATGAGCTTTCTGTAAAACACTTCATTCTTCTTGTAAAAAATAAAAGGCAAATTGAACAGGAACGTACTCTTGTTGCATTACTAACTACTTGTGGCCGTCTTTCAGGCACTCTCTCTTGATCTGGTATCAGCTCTGGACTATCGTGCTTATAGAATGCCTGTAGGGCTCTACCAACAAATGGGCGAACTATATTCACTTCCATTGCAGATAGATTATTTATCTGTAATTCAGGTAAGAGAAATTAGGAGCACAGAAGCAGGAAAACAAAACAAACCAAATCACTGTCATTAGGAGCACAGAAGCAGTACAATACCCTCACGATTTGCATTGATACTAGATGGACTTACCCATAAGAAAAACATAAACATGACTCAAATCTCTGCTACAAGTTATATACAAAGGTCACAGAACATGACCATTTTACAAGTCCCTAAAAGAGATGTTTTATCGAGTCTCCTTCAAGTACTAGTTTTACCCATATGACATGCTCTCGTGATGTCCTCAATAAGAGACCTTTGTGAAGTATATTGTTCTCTTATTTCCTTTGCATTTGTGGCCTTTTATGTCAGAAACAATTAGATTGCCAAGGGGCATAAAGGGTTTACCTTCAAAGCCAATGCACGCTCATTAAGTGTCTCTAAACTTGTCTCAACTTTGTGAAACCTTACATCCCTGATGTCCTCAATAAGAGACCTCACCTGCATAAAATATTCATATCAAAGTCTTCACAAAAACTCCAATACACATCTAAGAAAGGTTAAGAGAATCCTAAACTCACCATGTACACATCAGGAATATCATCACGTGCACTGCCACCCACAAATTTACAGTTGACATCAATATCATTAAGTGGTAAAGATAGAGTACTGTAAATTGTTTTCAACACTTACTGGTCAAAAAGAAGTCTGGCGATTTCCACATAATGAAATGGTAATTGCTCGAACACTCGTTGAGAGTCTCTCTCTGCTTCCAAAACCTGTGTCAACTTTTCTAGTGCACATAGCAGGAAATATAAGAAACCTTCTTATTTCTACTTTAGTAAACAAAAATATGAAAATCCATCATGTTCCAAAGGATTGTGCTAATATCCGACATACAGATCCTAGACTCTTTGATTTAGGAGCTAAAAGCTTTAGATCCAAAATAAACATGTATATGTACATATATATAGTGTGTGTTTACTTTTTGTTCATATTATGTACCGTTAAGGGAAAAACTTACCAATTGTCATCCACTGTGGAGGTCGAATAGTGCACTTCCCTCTCTTCTTCAAAGCCACCGCTAGCCACAGCGGCACCTGATTAGTAATTTGTGGGAAAAATGGACCAAAATCGCCCTGTCATTGTACCAAAAACAATCTCAGATGGAGAGGGCCAACACTAGTAATGCATGCAATTGGAGGAGAGGGACGGATGGAGAGGGCAAATAATAGTGGAAGAAAAAGTACACAGATGAAATTGAGAGCATCCATTCTGAGATTGGGGACGATCTCAACCATCTCGTCCTCCGCAATGAACTCGACCTGAGCAATAAACAAAATCTTCCAATCAGATAAAAAAGAAACCGAAATGAAAAATAGGCAGAGAGAGAGGAAGATATAGACCTCTTCGGCAGAGAAGATAGATAGATGAGGGTCGAATTGGCCTGCCATCTCTGTGAATTCGAATGGATCTAGGGTTTATGATATAAAGAGCCCGATTCAGACCTGTTTGATGAATTGGAGGGAAAATGAGTTGAAGGACTATGAATTAGGAAGAATAAGTAACAGTGAAGCTAACGAGTAGAAGCTAATGGCGGAAAAGATGGATATGCATATGCTGTTTGTGAAATTGGGACTGAACCTTGAGACCCTACTCACGCAGGTGGCGGGAAATCGTACCACATGTCTTCGCGGCCTAGGACTGAAATATTTTTTATTTTCTGGTTGGACTGGGCCTCAAATGCGATTCGATTAGTGTTGAAGCATTCGACTGACTTACTGGCTTAGCCCTCTCTTTTTTGGAAAGGGTCTATAACGGACATTTTTCGACCTCACCTTCTCCTTCTCGGCCTAGCTCCGCTCTTATCAAATACTCTCTCTCTCTCTTCTTTTCTTTTTTCTTTTTTCTCTTTATCCGATGGTTGTTTAACTTTAACGCTGCTGAGTGGATATATTAAAATATTGTTCGTTTTCAAAATAATAATAGGATGTTGTATGTTTTGAGAATTTTTATGTGATATTAAAGTTGTATCGGAATGTGTGTATAAGTTTTCAAAAGTGATTGTGTTTTGTAAAAAAAAGATAATAAAGTGTTGTATTGAAATGCGTGTATTTTGTGATGTTTGGATTGTAAATAAAAGTAGGATGCGAATCCTACAAAAATGTAGGAATCGAACTTGCCCTAATTTTCAATTACAATAGCACGTACAAGGAAAAAAAACAATTACAATAGCTCGTGACATTTTCAACGATCACGTCCAGAAAATGAATTGAATATCTACGTCAATCCTCGTACTTTGTTTAATTTAACCATTAAATTATAAGAAAAATTAATCAAAATACCCATCTATAACAAAATTACATAAGATATTGAATTTTTTCTAAAATAATATGTAAATAAGAACTAATATTTTTAAAACAAAAAATAGAAATTATATTTACTTTTTATATTTAAATTTTAAATTTTTGTTTGTTACTTAATTTTTTCTTCAAGGAGTATTTTGGTCGATCCACATCATTTTTAAAAAAAAAATAAAACTTATGAGGTTTAATTTAATTTTTGTCTATGGTTACAAGGCTTATTATAATATTTTCTTTATATCCTAATATTAACACAAGACAAAAGAAAAAATGCTAAAATTCTCGATTTTTGTCATGTCCGTGAAGGACTTGCTAAAGAAATATAGTAAATTAACATTTTCATCCTATCTTTCAAATCCCTAAATTAACATTCATAAACACTATTCCTCTTATAATTGGTGTATAGAATAAGACAATGGTATTATATGAATTAAGTCCCATGTTTTTAAGGTTGTATCGCTGTCTTCACCATAAAAGAAAAATATCATTGAAATGAGAGCCGTTTGTAACGTGTATATTGAAATGAGAGCCGTTTGTAACGTGCCAATTAGCCAATACCTATGTCATATATACATATATATAAGAAACATATTTATGTACTAATAGTACTACATTTATGTTTTTTTAATAAGTATCTATTTTGTTGTTGTGTCTGCCAATAAAGTACACTATTATATGTATTTCAGTCGGGTAGTTGCAAATTATGTCCCTATAAGCACGAATGAGTGGCCCATAACAAGGTAAGAGCCACGTGGGCTAAGCCGTTCACCTAATCCAATAATCGCCACCCACTTTTGTGACCCAAAAACCTCTGGTTAGATCGAATAAGCCTCCGGGAGCGAATAAGCTCAACTGCTCAAGAGCCACACTCGTATTGACGAGACTACCCATTCGCTTCTCTGCTCCAAAGTAACCATAATATATCTTGTTCCTGAATCCTGATACTAACCGCTAAAAAGCCACTCCTCACTCACCAACTGGCAGCCCCCCTCTTGTTGAATTGCGATCACCGAGAAAGATGGGCAGGGAGTTCTTTGTTGGCGGAAACTGGAAATGCGTTAGTCTGTTCTCCGATTTCTTTCTATTCGATAGTGTTCTCTGCTTGGTTGCGAAGAAAACTAAGATAGAAAAAAAAATTGGAGGGAAAGCGAAGTAGAATGCTAAATTTGCCATTTGCTTCATCAGAAAAACAAGCTGCAATCATCTACTTTCCCTTAATTTTTTTTCATGTTACTCAAATTTTCAGAACCAGGCACACTATATTTGGGATCCGCTGCTCGATCTCGTTTTTTTCTTCTTCTCGAATAGTGCATATTCTGTTGTTCAAGATTTATAATTATGTTTTGTTCTTTACTGTCGCACAAATTTCGGTGTTTCATTTTGTTATTTTTTACTCGAATTATTTGGTAAAAATCACAGAGGCGCGCGCGCGCGCACACACCCACTCACTCTCTTGGGTTTTCTGGTTTGAATTGAACGTGAACCTGAATGCAGAATGGAACCACCGAGGAGGTGAAGAAGATAGTAGCCACACTTAACGAAGCTAAAGTGCCTCCCCCAGATGTTGTGGGTAAGCTAATTCACTTTCAATTTTCTTGGATTTGATTTTATGTTTTTCCACTTGACAAGAAATACACAAGTAGAAGCTATAGGTAAATATATTACAAGGGATCATGATGAAGGCGGTCTTTTATCGGTATTACTATGCGTGACACTGTAAGCCTTCGCATGTCATATTATTTGCTATTTGGTGTTAGACTTAGCCGGATGTGTGAGTGCATGGGTAAATCTGACTGTTGATAGGCTGCGACGCAAGTTTCAGTATACGGTATACCTGGGAAAGTGTGTTATATTTACGTTCTCCATGCGTTCTTCTTACATAGGTGTCAGGGTTTAGTACGTATAGGTAGGATTTAGAGTGGTATTTGTACTCTCTAGTTAAGTATAATCATTCATCTATTTGAGGGTGAAACGTTCTCTTGCTCCATGTAAGAGCTAATGTTGTAGGATGTCGAGGTCATACATCCATGTTACTTTTGATCTAAATTTAACGTTACCTTTTGATCTTCACAATTCAATCCAGCCAGTGTACTTCAAATTTCAAAGGCTACTATTATTGTTTTGCATGGGACAAATAATTTCTTCATTTTGACCCCGCCCTTTATTAAAATTTGTGGTTAAATAATTTATTTTGGTCCACTCATTTGTTAATGCATCAAAAACATGTTCTTCTGCAGAGGTTGTCGTAAGTCCTCCATTCGTTTTTCTCCCCTTGGTAAAAATTTTGTTGAGGCCTGATTTCCAAGTTGCAGCACAAAATTGTTGGATCAAAAAAGGAGGTGCATTTACAGGAGAGGTTAGGTATGTTGTGATCTACCCCTGATTTTCATCTTACTGTGTTCCTCGAATTGTTATTTTGTAACTTCTCGACCTTCCTGTGCAATCTTGCAAGGTTGTCACATTTCTTTCTCATAAAGTGCTATGTAAATAAAGTTATTTAATTCCAGCAATGGAATGACTCTTCTCAGTATCCTCTGGCTCACTTGTGTGTTCTTTTGATTGCATAATTTCTTTTATGTTCTGTCTTGGTTGTGGTTCTGTCACTGGTGAGTCAATGTCTTGTGCATTTCTGTGCTGACAAATATGTAATATTGATTTATCATCTCCGAGCAGCGCAGAGATGCTTGTGAATTTGGGCATTCCCTGGGTTATTCTTGGCCATTCCGAGAGAAGACTTATCTTAAACGAGTCAAATGAGGTAAGCTGGTTGTTAAAGAGACTTGACATTTTAATTTTTAGCTTAGGCATTTGATTTTACCATTGGATAATATTTCATGAATGCTCATCACTTGTACAGTAGTTAAATACCTAGAAGTTAATTCCTATTCACCATGCATTTTATTTCAGTTTGTTGGAGAAAAGGTTGCATATGCACTTGCACAAGGTTTGAAAGTGATTGCTTGTGTTGGCGAGACTCTTGAGCAGCGAGAATCTGGATCCACTATGGCTGTTGTTGCTGCACAAACTAAAGCAATTGCTGGTAAATAGCTAACTGTTGTTTATGAGTCTGATCCTTGACGGAAGAGGTTATTTGCTTAAGATTAAGCTTTGATTAGACCAAAAAATATGTGCGAGTAAATTTTGACATAACTTGTCTTTGGGTCATTGATTCTGAAAAGCACTGGACATTCTGGAATTAGGAAAACGTAGCCTTTATGGGGCATGGTTGGAATAGTTCGATTGCTTTAGTCCTTGTCATTAGAACAAGTCTAATATAGTCTTCCAAAACACTATATCGTGTGAATTGTACATCCTATTTCGTTCTTCATTACTCTTTAGGTTCAAAGGTTCCCTCATTTGCTCTGTGCCTCAGCAACTTATTTCTTTATCAAGCAAGATGCCTCATAATCATGCTTTTTACCATTTTTATCCTTTTTCGTTTTTTATGATTTATTTTGCCTTGTTTTCTTTCAAAAAATTATTGGCTGCAAAATTAAGAACATAACTAATGAGTAGATGATCTTCTCTCTTGGGATTATAAAGAACCTGCTATTTCAGGGGTGATTATTGGAGGAAAAAAGGGAATCGGAGAAGTTTCAAGTCAGCTAGCCACAGATTTTTCCTTTGTGTGGTCCCATGTTTCTCATGCAGCTTTTTACTTTAACCTTGGCCTTGATTGCTAGTTCATAGCTTTCTATGAACACTTCCACTATTGGCAGAAAAATCCATATTGTACCCAAATTTATGTGCCAGGTCCTAACCATGTCAATAATGCTAGAAGGACAGCATTGATTATTTTCTGTCTGGTGTGATTTATCTTGCAGACCGAATTTCAAACTGGTCCAATGTTGTTTTGGCATATGAGCCTGTGTGGGCTATTGGTACCGGGAAGGTTGCAACTCCAGCTCAGGCTCAGGAAGTAAGCATTCATCTTTTGCTTTTCATTAAACCCATTTGGCCACTGAAGTCTCACACTTAATTCAGAGCTGTTTCTATGGTGTACTTATAGTGAAGTTTAAGCTTTTGATAGGATAATATATTACAAAAAGATACTCCTTGTTTTGTGAATTTTGCCTGTGTTTAGGTAATAAATCTAACAATTTATAGACTGTACGAACTAATCGGGGAATAAAAAGGAAAAGAAACTGTACTGCAAAAAGCCAACGAAAGACTGAGCCTTGTTAGGAAGAACTACCCTCTATTCAGTATAGACTCTTGCCTAGGTGAAATAGATCCACCGGTATCCTGTTTTCTCGATTATTTTTTGAGTCTTGTTGGCAGATTTGTTTCTGTAGCTTGGATAAGTTTCTGCCCTGAAAGCTTGGGAAGAATTAGGAGTGCAGCATAGAGAGACCTGGATCAAAGGATATCTGCTGGCTTGTAATTGTCTTGGAACGTTGAATGCTACAGCGTATGACCTAAGAGTTGTTAGTCTAGTTGGGCCGCAGAATTATGGTGAGAAAGAGAGAAGGGAGCTTGCACCTTATTCCAAACTGGGGATTTTTTTAATGCTAAATTTTGTTTCATTGTGACTATCTGTTGGTGGATCAATACAGAAATTGATGATGACATAAGTTTAGCCTTTTATTGCTGTCAAATTCAAACATCTTGCGGTGTATCTCAGCTACATAATAAAGTTCTTCATCACATCCCAATGTTAGTTATTAACTATACCATGGGGCAGGTCTTGTTGCATCATTCTTCATCACATCCCAATGTTAGTTATTAGCTATACCATGGGGCAGGTCTTGTTGCATCATTCTTCATCACATCCCAATATCTGTTATCAATGCTAATTTGTCAACTGTTGGACAGGTGCATTCGGAATTGAGGAAATGGTTTCACGTGAACATCAGTCCTGAAGTTGCTGCAACGACCCGGATTATCTATGGAGGTCTCTTAATTATTCTACCTCATCCTAGTCTTATCTCTGTCCTTGTGCTATTCAGTCAATTTTTTTACTTCAGAATATCGGTCAAATTTACTGATTCTCGTAAATTGTGGCACTGGCTTTAGCTTTTTCCCAAATAAGAAATAGCTCGGTTATTTTAAAAATTTCACCCTTATAAGAGGAAAAGATCTATTTTCAGTTGAAATCTAGATTTCTCAAACCATGACACAATGTTCCCTGTTTTGAAGTCTTAATCCTATTGGTTTTGCCTTGACAACGTAACTGAGAACCATGACACAATGTTCCCTGTTTTGAAGTCTTAATCCTATTGGTTTTGCCTTGACAACGTAACTGAGAGAGCAAAAACTCTGTTTACTGCTATCATACTTTCCTGAAGCCATAGATGCAAGCTTTTCTCAAATCTCCACATCGTACCGTTCCTAGGCATGGAATCATTTTGTGAAGAAGTGTAACATTTGTTCTTCCCAGTTATCTTGGGGTTTATTACCAGAATTGTATAATTGTTGCAGGTTCTGTGAATGGTGGAAACTGCAAGGAATTAGCAACTCAGCCTGATGTTGATGGCTTTTTGGTGGGGGGAGCTTCTCTGAAGGTAAAGATGGTGTTGCTTTAGAAGATGATCCTGTTTATAACTTCTGTTTTTCTTATGCCCTTATTTTTCGTTCTGCAATTTTCCCTCTCTACAGCCGGAGTTCATCGACATTATCTGGTCTGCCGAGATAAAGGAAAGTGCCTAAGGTTGGTTCCCAGTAAGTAGGCGAGACCCTGAAGCTTTCGTATGGGATCAAAATCCAGGCAACAAAATTTTAGAATAACCTTTTCTCTGAGAGTTGACTCTGTTGTGTATTTGAAATCAGCATCGCAGACCGGAAGTTATGTATGAATAAATACGACCCTGTATTACTTTCTTTGTGCCTCTATCCTGCTGATTACTGCCTGTAAATTCATCCAGTATGTGCTTTTGGCTTTTGCTTTTTTAGAGGGTCCAAGCTTTACACGCGAACAACGGAAGCGTTCTGTCATTGAATCTAACCGAACACTTTTATCTTCACACGCATACGGTGTATATATTTAAAGGCGATGGTAATTTGTAAGTCCTCTTTTAACTTCTACAAAGGTGGGCCCATGTGGGAAGGTAAAATATATCTTCTTTTGAGAACTAGCTTTCATGTTATGAACTCTTTCAAAGAAGTTGGATAGGTTAAGCGGTCTCTTTTGCCTTGCTTTATGTAAAGTCGTTATCGGTTGTTTAAAATATCGCCCACCTCTTTTGAAGAGCCTGGTCGCTAATTGCGACGTCACCTATATGGACTTACAAGAAAAAAATGCCCACCAACTTTTAGCTTGCGTCCTTTTTGCGTTAAACCCATGGGTGACACCGTGTCCCCCACCAAATAAAAAATTGTCTTCCACGTGGGATGACACGACGTATGAAATTTGGATATTACAGTATTTAATATATATTGTGTCTATTTTTATTTGAGCTGTAATATGTAATTGTGATCGATAATTGGAAAGGATTTTGATTCAATACTTAAGTGTTTATTTTTATTTGAATTATACCATAAATAATTGTTGTAGATAACTGTAAAGGATTTTGATTTTGATAAATTTCTCAATCCCTAAAGTCAGAGTCGTACTTGCTTTTAAAGTAGTTTGAACAGAATAGGAAGAAAAAAAGTACTCTTAAGTGAACGAATGATATAAAACATTGGTAGTGGCGTCATGGCCAAAATTTTCTTCATTTCGGTTAGTAATGCCTTGCCCGAGTATCCTTGCCGGACAACTTGTCCCACAAAACAGCTGTCAATGTCTAGAAAAAACACAAAAATTTGGACATTAGCAAGTTAATTTCGTTACGGCGTTACAGCCAGCTGAGATTTGACAATCTGGGTCCTTAAACTTTGGGATCTGAGTGGAGAACGGGACCTCGTTTTCCGTATCGCTGACCGCCATCTTTGCCAGACCGTAGGAATTCACGGTCAATACGAGATGCATTCGACAGAAGAAAAAGAAAACAATACGAGGTGGCTGATAAAGAAAATCCCAAACCAGGAGTTTGCGTGAAATTCCAGCGGTGCAGTAAGTGTAAGACTATACGAAATTTGATATTGTCTTCTTAGGAGCTTCTGTAGAAGCATATTTGTCTACACAGTCAACGTAGATAATTGATTAGCATGCGAGGGTTGTTGCTATTTAATTCCAGGGAAAGATGCTGTTCTAGATCAATATAGCTGATGAAGTACTTGGACGTACGTTATAGGAGCACATACGTGATACGAGTCAGATGGTACCAACCAAAAGATACGTACGCGTGAATGAATCTTTGAGTCACATCACACGGAAAAACATGTTCCTGATCTTTAGATTAGTCAGTCGATACTCGGTAGTTTAGGTTAATTGGAGAAAGCGACACAGTGGTGTATACGTTTTCCAGAGATAAATAGACTGTTCCCATCTGACCACCGCCTTGATTCAAACAGTACCAGCCATTTCTTCAACTTTTTCTGGTAAAAAACACGATGCCGCAATATCTTGTTAATCATGGCAGTCTGGCAGAGAAAAGGGTAGCCCGAAATTTGCATCCATTTTCGATATTGTGCAACAGTGCATGGATCCATATTTTTGTTTTTATTTTTTTTTATCATTTCTTCGACGAGATAAAACAATTGCGTTTACATCTTAATGGATATCTTTTCAGCTCTTTATTCGCAAAATCGGAGTGACCTCATCGCTTTAGTCATCAGGTTGCCTATTCTTAATCACGTTCTCCCCAAATCGGTGCAGTCTTAATTACATTGTTGTCGTCTTCTGCATAAAATACAGCGAACCAAGGAGCATAAGCTCCAACCATGAATTAATGGCCTTTTCTCAACTCCCAACCCTTCTTGCAGATAAAAAGTAACCCAAAACAGAAGGCGAAGTCAACTCCCTCATGTTTGTCCAGTTGTCCTTCTCGAACGTCTAAAAAGGAGAACTTCCCATGACCATGAACACACACACACTCGTATAAGTCACAGGATCCTCACAACTTTCCTACATTTCTTGGGGCTTTTTTCTTTTTTTATTTGTTCCGATCAGCCAAAGCATTGAATCAGGTCAGCCATGTCTAAAACTGACAGCTAAACCTCACGCAAATTTGTCGTCATACTTGTAATACATGTACAGTTGGACCGTTTCACGGGCCTTGTTGGTTCGACTTCTCACCACTTGTTGACACTTCGGTTTTCTATTCTCTACCCAAGCACTCCAAAAACTTGTAGATTATAGTTTAAAATACTGTAATTCCTGATAGTTTAATATCAAACTCGACCCTTAAATGAATTTTGAAGATATTATGAGTATGTTTGTTTATCGACATTTTAAATAATTCTTGATAGTTTAATATAAAACCTCGACCCTTAAATGAATTTTGAATATATTATGAGTATGTTTGTTTATCGAAATTTTAAAGAATATTCTTAAAATTTTGAGATTCTTTTAAATGTTAAAATTTATTGGAGTTTGTGAAAAGTAGAAATGCATGTGTAAAAGTTAGAAAATTTGAAATATGTTTATTTTGTTAAAATTTTAAACCCTAAAATTTTGAGCAAACAAATATATCCTATGTATCTATTCTGAACTTCAAATATCAATAGGGGCAGTCCTGCAGAAGTCTATTCTCTCAAGTATATAGTAATATGTGAAAACTTATTATCTTTTGCGAAACTAGTCGCTTCTACATACCTAGGCGGCGCCTACTTACCCAGTGTTTTTCGTATTTGTTTTGCATGGCCGAGCAGGGTTCTAAAGTCGTCGTCTTCTTTATCTATCGGGTCCTCGTTATATCATTGTGTCTTTATTTTTTACCTTCCATTTCTGAGCCACGTGGTAAAGCTTTGTTTGCATTCACACCTCGAATACCCGCCTTGGACTAGTTTGGTTTGACTATTCCTGCTTCCTCTTGTTCACATTGGTTTTTATATTTTTCCCAACTCTGAAGCAGTTGCATAGTGTCTAGACTCTGGTGGAGAGGAGAGAGATAGGACTGGAAGCTTTTGCGAACTCATGGGTTCCTGCCTTAGTGTTAAAATCAAAGCTGAGAGTCCTCTTCACAATGGTATGATTGCAGTTTCGGTATTTCACTTATCTAATTGTTGAGAATCAAGCTTTTCACAAACATGTTTCTGTTTTCTCTATACTAATTCTTTCACCTTTTCTTGATTCGTCTTGGAGCTGTTATCTAATAAGACTTTTCGATTTTTTTGAAGTTTGCTCTGCTAGAATTTCATGTTGTATGCTGGTGAATATGCAATTTGGCATCTCTAGGGCGCTTTCTTTCTGTTCTTTTGGATGGATCCATTGTTTTGTTCATGCTGTGGTTGAACATTGATGCTATGTTTGGTCCTGCATCTGTGTTTATATAAACGCTGATATTCTTTTTGATTAGCGAGAAAAGCAAGGAGGGACAGGGATAGAAGGTTCCGAATATTCCTTCTAAAGTTGTATGTGATACGCTTGCTGTCCAAACCATATAGCTGCCTAGCTGGCTTGGTTCAGACAAGGTTACGATTTCGTGAAAATCAATGAATGATTTCCTGCTTTTGATTAGGAGTTCTAATTCTCGGTCTCGAACTCTGTTTCTCAACTGTTGAATTGGCGAAGTCTAAAGGTGTCGTGATTTTCTATAACAATTTTCATGGCATGGCCTGTTTCCTCTCAAATTGAAACTATTCTGTCTCAGTTTTGACGATTTTACCGAACTCCCCCGATTTTTTCTAGCGGTTTGTTCTTTTGGGTTCCTAAAGAAGTTCAGGATAACAGAAAAGAAAATTATCCACACACACATGAATCTATAAATTTTCGCTATATGGGGAGTTTGAGAAAACTAAATCAGCTGTTCAAGTCTGAGTTACCATTGACCAAATTCTCGTAGAGATTCATTAATATGAACTTTCTGTTCTCTTTTCCATATGGTCTGTTGCAACCAACCGAGGTTGAAGCTTCTGTCCTGAGTTAATTTAAAGATAAAATAGGCAATTTATCATGGATAATTGTATCTGAATTATGGTTATGTTCATCGACCTGTGTAGGCGCGAATTCAACAAATGATAGCAAAGAAGGGGTTGATTTAAGCTGTTCAAGCAGCAAGTTCGCATCTGCCTCAGTGCCTCCTACTCCTCGGACAGAGGGTGAGATCCTGCAGTCCTCCAATTTGAAAAGCTTCCCCTTTAATGAACTCAAAACAGCCACCAGGAACTTCCGTCCTGATAGTGTGCTGGGTGAAGGCGGTTTTGGCTGCGTCTTTAAAGGATGGATTGATGAGCATTCATTTACAGCTGCCAAGCCTGGGACTGGCCTGGTTATTGCCGTGAAGAGGCTTAACCAAGAGGGTTTGCAGGGTCACAAGGAATGGCTGGTGAGTTTTACCTCCAACCATTCTTTGGCTTGTTTGCATTTGTGATATATCTCTCTGACGCTCTAAAAGTCTTTGTATTGAACCTTAACCATATGGGTAGCAGGGTACACAGTGTATTAGAGACTTTATGTGCACTGGCATCTAACACTTGGAACACTAGTTAAGGGACAGGATGATCTTTTTTTAAACCATGCCACGTTCATTAGAAAATCATCATTCATTCTTGCTTTAGGTAGTTTATGCAACTAGGTGTTATTGCAAATTATGTCTTCAGGAGTTATAATTGAGTGATTTAGTGGGGCCTTTTGAACTGTAGGCAGAAATCAACTACCTGGGGCAGCTTCATCATCCTAACCTGGTGAAATTATATGGCTACTGCTTAGAGGATGACCAGAGGCTTCTAGTGTATGAATTTATGACCCGTGGCAGCTTGGAGAATCATCTATTCAGGAGTGAGTTTTTGACCCTTCTGCACTATTTATCTTATGAGCTTTTAATATGCTTCATTGTTTATCCCATGTTTATGACATTAAACTTATCTGTGAAAATTATATTCAAGAATCTTAAACATCTTGGTACAGGGGCTTCTTATATTCAACCGCTTTCTTGGAACCTCCGTATGAAGATTGCCCTTGGTGCTGCTAAGGGTATAGCATTTCTTCACAGTGCCAAAGTGATATACCGAGATGTTAAATCTTCCAACATCTTGCTAGATAGTGTAAGTTGAACATGCCCAATTGTTTCAATTCCATAGTCTCTGGAGGAGTTTAGTTCAAAATTCTTTTACTCACTTTTCATTCTAATGGCAGGACTATAATGTAAAACTCTCGGATTTTGGGTTGGCCAGGGATGGGCCTACAGGTAACAAAAGTCATGTCTCTACAAGGGTCATGGGCACCTATGGGTATGCAGCTCCTGAGTATATGGTGACAGGTACCTTAAACTTTATGGCTTGTTCATGTTTGCCTATTCTTTGAAGGCCTGAACTGATACCTACTGTCTGTACTAGAGCAATTACTTCATCACTAGTTTCTTCTTTCCAAATCTGAGAGAGGCTCTATTGAATTTACAAAAACGATAATTAATGGGATAGCCTAAAACCCTCTCCTTTACAAGAACGCATTTCGGAATTGTAAGGCACAGAAAAGCGTTTGCCACTCAGACACTATGTTTTTTTTCTCTGCTTATTATGCTGGGAAATTTCCACCTCTAGTTCAAAAAAAATTAGGAATAGAGACCTACTTGAACTGCAATTTGAGTTTTCATTCCTTCCTCACCTTCCCAACATTTGCATAAGAAAGTTTCTTTACATTGTGAAAAATCTGTTTAGACCCTAAAGAACACCTAGAGGGGGGTGAATAGGTGTTGATACTTTCTTTTTTTATGAATAGACAAATTTAGAACAAGTCTTAAAATAATCTCATCTAGATCTGAAAATTATTAACAATCAACAAATATGCAGCGGAATATTAAAACAAATATCAAAGAAAGATATCAATCATAAATAATAAATCAATCACACGCCAAGACACGAGATTTGATGACGAAGTGGAAAACCTTATCAAAGAAAAAAATCACTCCGGGCTAGCAGCCACCAAAAATTGACTAGAAGATAAACCTTACACCGGTGTCTCAGACACGGGCAACATCCAGTTGCTTGACTCTGACAACCCCGAAGTAATAATCCAGGTAATCCAACCTAGACCCGCTCCCTTGCGGTTAACCCTCAGCCTTCTAAGATTCTTATTGTAAATCTCTTCAACACCGGTAACTCCGGCTGCCAATCTCCTTAAGTTCTCTAAAGGCTTCTCACGGGAGGTTGGTTTCAATGGTGATTCAGGTGATTGATGTAGGAGAGAGAAAATATAAACACTTTAGATGCAAAGGTCTCAAAAAATGTTTCTCTCAAACATAAGACGCAAAGGAATGAAGGAAATGACTTGGGTAATCAATTTGGACGAGGTCTCATGGTTTAAATAGAGAAAGATAAGACAATTTGAAAAACAGAGGATTTCGCTCGAGCCAAGATAGGGCGAAACACACTGTATGAAAAACTGGCAATTTAGCTTGAGCGAAGGTAGGGTGAAGCTTGGGCGAAATGATTCCAGAGATAACTTTGAGAGATTTTAGGAATGGATCTTGCTCCTTGAATTTGAACTTCTTTTTCAAATTTTAAAAACTCTTCAACCTTAACTTCTTCAACAACCCTCTTTAAAGATATCTTCATCTTTTTTCAAATTTGAAAGTCTCTTATCCTCTTGAAAGATATCTTCATCTATTTTCAAATTTGAACGATTCTTATCCTTTTTGAAAGATATCCTCATCTCTTTTCAAATTTGAATGACTCTTATCCTCTTGAACACTTTAAACAACACTAATTCAAATAATCAACTCAACTTAAAATTGAAACGGAATCTTGCCAACATTCAAAACACTAACACATTGTTTGGATGGATGAACGTCTCTGTATTCACAAAGTGTCTCCTTAACTTGAGCACATCCTCTCCCAACATTTTGCAATTAATTCCACTTCACCGTTTGTAAGTACCACTTTCGAACTTTCTGCAAAATTTTCCAACTCGCCATTTTACCTGCATATATATATATAAATGTTCTAAATGCATGTTTCTTGTGCCAAACCTTGAAACAAGCAACTAAAAAAGTTATTTTTTCATCAAACATCTGTCTTTTCAAGGAACTTGACCAGACACGGCTAGTGTAACTATGACATTTGAGGAGCAAAAGTGATAAATATTCTCATCTTTTTCTGTTGTCGCAAGTTCATATTTGGTACTATCAAGAGTCAAGACCCAAGTTTCTCACTTCAACTGTAATCTTGGAGTTCTATTGCTCAATTTCTACCTTTCTTTCTTCCTAGTTCCTTCTGTGCATGTCTTTGTAATGTAGTTGGACTGGTACTCGCTGCATGCCCTATTAGCACATGATAAATACAGCAGTTTACTGCACACTTGTCTATATTTGGATCTGACGCTCATTCATTCTCTGCTTGTGAAGGACATTTAACTTGCAAAAGTGATGTATACAGTTATGGGGTTGTTCTCCTAGAAATGTTATCCGGCAAAAGAGTAGTGGATAAAAACAGGCCCCCAGCAGAACATAATCTAGTCAAGTGGGCCAAGCCTTACCTTACCAGCAAACGAAGAGTGTTGGAAGTTTTTGATGCTCGTCTCGAAGGCCACTACCCGTTGGCTGCAGCACTGAGAGTATCCAAACTCGCAAACCAATGCTTATCAGTCAATCCGAAGTTGAGGCCTAACATGAATGAGGTGGTAAGAGTATTGGAACAGATTCAGGACTCGAATGGTATTGGGGGCTCTCAAAATGAACTCCATCAAATTTCTAGTCAAGATTCGAGCAATGTCACCAAACATCGCAGGGTAATTGCCAATTGAGTTTGCATTGAGAAAGCTGCTTCTGATCCTATGCCATCTGCTTCACACCTTCATGCATAGAACAACAAAACGCATTCGGCCCATCCGTTTTTTTTCATATTTAGTAGCTCAAAAGTATTAAAAAAAAAGAATAAACTAATGGTTTACAGGATGAATATATGTTGTGCTCAGAGTATGTATTACCACTACCGATTCTTGTACAGTTACTTTTTGTTAATTATTTCAGAATATCTTGATAATTTCATAGCGTTTTACTTTTCTCCTCGTTTCCTCCACCAAATAATGTGCCGCGCTTTTAGCACCTCACTTAGATTCGTTGACAATAAGTTAATGCGATTGTGTCATGTAACAAAAAAAAAATTGTGTCAATGCAAAGTCCATGCTGCTGCTGTGTTCTGGGGGTTTCAGCTTCGTAATCAACTTCAGTTGGAATTCTCACATCGCTTGGATCTACGCTTAAAGCTTGCTTTGTGAATGAAACAGAGTCCAGATGCTGACAACCACAAGACGTAATAGCGTCTAGCTTCATATACGGTGCGGTCAAGCGTAGTTTACCTGCGGCTAAACGACAGCCGTTTTACTTATACGAATACGTAGTTAACGAGGAAAGATACCGATTTGCTCACTGGATCCCAAACGGAAGTCGGCAAGCGCATAGGGTCATTATCGTCTTCGGGAAATCATTGAGGTTTAAAGCGATTTTAGCCTGCGGAGGCTGATGTTCTTCTTCCTCACACTTATCGCCAAACGAAGCAAAGGGGGAGGCGAGTGTCGACTGTGGAGTGACATGAAGATGGTCACTTCAGTGGCTCTTATCCAACAAGTGTGCACCGCGCCCTTCGCACGTGTCGTGCACCCTCGCTCCGTTGCGATTTTTCGCTGCCGCGCCTTCTCTATTTCCTCCCCGGCAAGTGCTTCGCAAGCTGACCCACGTGTGCTCCTCGGCATGTCAGAGCAGGAGCTTCAACAGCTCGCCTCCGACTTCGGTCAGGTAATAAAAAATAAACCTTATTCTTCGTCTGCACTCTGCAGCCCAGAAAATGGAAGTAATTGAGTACCGAACAGTTGTAACTTATTGATATTTTGGAATATCTTATATTGCAGCAAAACTATAGAGGGAAGCAACTCCATCATCTTATTTACAAGAGAAAGGTCAAAGAAATTGAAGATTTTAGTCAATGTGAGACATTATTTCAATCCCTTTTTCCGGTCACATTCTATCTTATCTGTCTTGTTTAGTTACCGTTTTCCAAATAATAATTGGGATTTGGGTGACTAATATATTTGACATATTGGGCTATAATAATGGTTTGTTACAGTACCTCAGGCATTTAGGAATGATCTTCAAGAAGCTGGATGGAAGGTTGGGCGGTCTGTCGTGTATCGCGCTGTTACCGCAGCTGATGGAACTGTGAAGGTAAAAGCAGATACAATTAAATTGTTTCTTATTCTACATATTTCAGAATAACGCATTTTTGTGGAGAAATTGCGGGAGCATGGTATGATGGAATGCCAGAGGTCAATCTTAAAATTTGTTTGGACCAAGTGCGTATATGGATATGTTCCCTGGAAATGTCTTAGCTTCGCATTCTGGTTCAATAACACTTTATGATCGGAAGCTTTTATCTTTCTCTGGTTTATTGTTATCTTTGTTCCCTTATTTAGCTCTGCTTGCCTTGGACCTTGCAGTTATTGATCAAGTTGGAGGACAACAGACTGATTGAAACCGTTGGCATACCAGTTGAAGAAGATAAAGTTTCAACGCGACTTACAGCATGTATATCCTCTCAGGTGTTTTTCTCACCTGTGGATCAGCCAGTGCCAACTGCCCCTCTACCTTCTGCAGCATGGATATTCTCTTGTTGATTCGGGGAATTATTTTTGGTGTTAATGTGGTTGTTATTGTACCTTCATGTTTGCTGCATCTTGTTCTGGATGTTCAGGTAGGCTGCCCGCTACGTTGCTCGTTTTGTGCCACTGGAAAAGGTGGATTTTCAAGGAACCTTAAGAGGCACGAGATTGTTGAACAGGTATGTTTCAATTCACTGTTCACCCTTGAGATTCCATTTGTAGGGGTCTTTGAATCTTCCTCATATTCACTATTCTGAAACAAAGTTGCTATGGTAAGATATAGGCACTTAAATTTCATTGAAGGAGGAAACAAAAATCCAAATGAAACTGTAATTGTCGTCAGATGCTGTAAATACAAATCATATTCAAGCGGACATGAGTTTGTTTAGCATAAAGAAGTGGTTATGAGACTATTCACATACCCAGGTGTTAGCTATTGAGGAGGTCTTCAAGCGGAGGGTGACAAATGTGGTATTCATGGGAATGGGTGAGCCAATGTTGAATCTGAAGGCAGTACTTGAAGCACACCGATGCTTGAATAAGGTGCGATTGCCACTGTCACACACATTGTCTAGTTTCTTCAATCTGTTTGTACATACATTTTTAACAAATTTTACTCTCTTTTTTTTAAAATTATTAAACTTTGCTAGAGTTTACTTCTAGAAATTCCCCTGTGCATGTAATGAATTCTCCACAGTGCTGCTCATTTGTGGTGGGTCTTTCTTGTTTTTAAGGATATAGAAATTGGGCAAAGAATGATCACAATTTCCACTGTGGGGGTTCCAAACACAATTAAAAAGCTGGCTTCCCACAAACTTCAGTCAACATTGGCTGTCAGGTATGTAATTTGTTATGACTTCTTTTTGTTTATAGTTGTGCTGATAATGTTGTTTGCTTGGGAGTCATTGTCTCTTTTTTGTTTTATTGTACAAGCAAACAAATGTACTGTTCCAAACACAATTAAAAAGCTGGCTTCCCACAAACTGATAAAATCGACTAAGATGGGTACCTTACAGCTGCAATATACTATATCTGGTGGCCCAATGTACTGTTTGAGTGTAGATTTCCACTTAACTGATTTTGTTGAAGCAGTTTCAGACACGTGAGCTAATTGAGGGCGAGACTTTTCTTTCTTCCGCCCCCCCTCCCCCCAAATCTAACGATGGGCTTTCTGATGTCAATATCTCTTTCTTAGATTGTGCAAATGACACTTGATTTCTTGTTAATCTCTTTTATTTTTATTTTTCGTGACCTTGTTAATCTTTTGTTTACTCGTTCGTCAGCTTACATGCTCCTAATCAGAAACTAAGGGAAGCAATTGTGCCGAGTGCAAAATCCTATCCTTTGGATGCGATCATGGAAGATAGTAGGGACTACTTCCTTGACACCGGTCGGCGTGTTTCCTTTGAGTATGCACTCTTAGGTACTGACATTTCACTTTTTAACTTTTTTACCTACTTCCTCTCTACTGTCACGTACTTGAAGGTTAACATGTATGCTGAAGTAATTTCTCAATATTATAATTACTTTCGTGCAGCTGGAGTCAATGATAAAACAGAGCATGCAATAGAACTTGCAGAACTTCTCCATGAGTGGGGACGAGGTTATCACGTGAACTTGATACCTTTCAATCCCATAGAAGGTTCTGAGTATCAAAGGCCACACAAGAAAGCTGTATGTTGAACATATGTTATTATGCGCTTGTTTTTACGAATACTTGCTTTAGTGCCGCAGTGTTTACTTAAGTAGATACATGGTTTTTATTCCCTTTGCAGGTGATGGCATTTGCAGCTGCTTTGGAATCACGTAAAATAACTGTTAGTGTAAGACAAACAAGGGGGCTAGATGCTAGTGCCGCTTGTGGTCAGCTGAGAAACGAGTTCCAGAAGAGTCCTTTGGTCATTGAATCTGACAACCTGCAGTCTCAATCAGATGTTGCTGTTGCATGTTGATGCCATACGCCATATGCTTTCACGTTCCCTTTTCTTCCCTGATCTGTTTGAAGCTTGACGAATAGGTGTTCAAGCTTGATAGCAAGGCCTATTGGGATCATTCCCCTTCCTAGATTGGGAAAAAAATATGAACTGTGTGCGACGAGGAATCAACTGTGAAAGTGATCAGCAGCGAATTTTTCTCGACATTGATGAGAGATCTTGGAAAAGGACTTCTTATGGATGCTGCAGTATGCTGAACGGGTGGACGAGTTCGATTGTCTGTGGATGTCCTGTAAAGTTAGGGAACTTACTCCTTTCCTCACAGAATCGCTATCGTGAATTTGACTGTTAGGTTAGCCCCGCATGATTTGTAATTGGATCCATAAGACTCTTTAACACTCTGAAATTGCCAGTTAATTTGATCGGAATCTACTTGAGAAAATGATCATGCAGGATCACATTCTGTTTTCGCCGATGATATTTCCGTTCTGAAGATTTTCCTTTATTTTAAATAAGTTAACACAATAAACTTGATATTGGAACACCTCAAACTCGAAAAAAGGAAAAACACAAACTCAGCCCCTGTTTGAATGGGGAAAAAAAAAATCCCCATTTGGAGCTGTGAAAAAAAATTTGTGCCATCCAAACAAAGAGCTTAGTAGAAAAGGAAAAGTTTTGTCCATAACTCCAATAAACCTTTAATAAATGGGAAATTCACTTTTTAGTCTTTAGGTTTTGGACACTTTTTCATTTGTCATTACTTTCAAACTTCAAAATTTTAGTCCTTGAGTTTTCTTTTTTTGACGAAATAGTCATTTCGTCAGTCGGCCGTCTATATGCTTAACGGACAAAAAGTAAATTTGAAGCTGTCGACCGAGTATATGTTTTAAACGTGAGCGGTCGACCAGTACATGTAGTGGTCTACCGGTACAAATTTGCTGACGTGTCAGAGAGCTCCATTAAGCATATAGACGACTAAATGACGGAAGGATCATTTGGTCAAACAAAGAAAACTTAAGGACTAAAATTTTGAAATTTGAAAGTGAATGACTAAAATAAAAAAGTACCCAAAAACTAAGGACTAAAAGTGAATTTCTCTTAATAAATCGAAGAAATAGAAGGAGCATTTTAACTCCCGCTGTCCCGCCCAAAAAAAAAAGCCCAACCCATATAAAGTAAAAAGCCCAACCCGCTATACAAGTTGATGATGAGCATGATGCATTTACTCGAACCGGGTCGACCCGTCCAATCTTTCACACCATTGTTACTTTTTTGGCATTTCACCCGTTATGTTACTTATTTCTAGGGTTCAAACCGACAAACGTCGTTGAAAATTCCGGAGGTAGGCTTTTAAAATTACAATAGGCGAGAGAGTTCGACATACACACATCAGATCTAAAAGTTCGAGGTCTCCACTGTTCTTCGAAGCCCTCGTCGCTACAGGTGAATCTCTCTACCTTTCGCCGTTTTAATTGATCCAGAAACACAAAACAATTATTTTTCCGTGTTAGGTGATCGAGGAACACAAAGAATTACGAGTAAACTCGTAGTGCTCAGTTTGGTTGCTAAGAAACTGGAAGAAATTACTTTCAGATTCTTTCTCTCCCCGCGATTTCGGAGGAGCCAAACGGACAGCTTTTATTTGAATCCGTAGGGGTTCCTTTGGCTGTTTAGAAATCGAAAGCGAAAGAAAAACGAAAGTTCCGATGTTTGGTTTTTATTTTTTTGAAGACGAAAAATGTAATAAGGATTAGTGAATGAGATTTATTTATTATGCTTGGCTGACTGGAGGTTTTGTTTGGTCTGTAGCCGAAAAGATAAAAACGAAAATTTTTCGAATTAAAATTTTTCGTGGCAACCAAGCGGGGAAATAACTATCATTATATATTGATTATATATATAGGATTCCTTTTTTCCCAATTTTTGGAGGCATCTTACAGAAAATTTGCTTTGCAAGTAGGAACTGGGAATTTTATATATTAGGCTCACATACATGCGATGGTAGGTAGCAGCATGAGGAGGTATAGCCCACCATACTATAGTCCTCCCAGGAGAGGATATGGCAGTCGTGGAAGAAGCCCTCCTAGGAGAGGACACGGTGGTGCTGGTGGTGGTGGATATGGCAGGCGCAACAAGGAACAGAATCAAGGAAGCCTTTTGGTCCGCAATATTCCACTGGATTGCAGGTAATGTGATTGCTTACTGAGGTTTTCATGGGCATTGCATTTCAAGTAGCCATGAGTGGCTTCACTCCCTAGTTGTTGTTGATTTATTGAAACAAGGTGGTTAGTACTTTATTTCTGTTTGCAGACCAGAAGAACTACGAGTGCCCTTTGAGAGATTCGGACTTGTTAGAGACGTATATATTCCCAAGGACTATTATTCTGGGTAAGTTTTAACCAGTGAAGGCTTGCATAGTTGTTGTCATTTGTTTACTAGGACAAAGAAATAGTGGTGGGTATAAGCTGAGCAAAGTTTTGGGTGGCTTTGAACCAGATGGAGCTTAAATATATCTGAATTTGCAATTTCCAAGCAGAATTCATTGATCTGCTAAGTTTTCTAGATTTATTAGGCTAGCTGTTTTCAAACTATGTTGATGTCAGATTCTGTCTGGCAATACCCCAAGCGTTAAAATGCAAGTCAGTTATAATCTAACATGCTGCTGAATCTCTTGTTTACTTCGTTGTCCTACACCAGCTTTACAATACGGATCAACTTAATGTTTGCTTGAGGGGTTATTTAAAACTGCTAAATAGCTTCCTTGACCGCTGACTTGCCTTCTTGAGCCTGGCTAAAGATTTGGCCCAACGTTGGTATGTTGAATAATTTGCTTAAAAGAAGTGTGAATTTGATAAATATAAGTCCCTGCAACATTTATGGCAATGTATTGCACGTTGCTAGTCTTTGCAAGCACATTCAAAGGATTGATAAGCATGGATTTATGATGTTAATTGTTTGCAACTCTCGACTACTCGTTCTTTCGATTTTCGTTATCCTCAGTTGTGGTATACAAGTAAGGAATGCTAAAGTTGTCTTTTGAGTATCACGGTGAACTATCTGTGAAGGTTCTATTGTTCCTTTTCATAGTGAATTACAATTTGAACTGGTTTCTCAGGGGGTATGTTGGTTTGAATTTGAAGTTAAAACAAGCCCAAGCCCCACTTTTGATGCAGACCTACTGTTTATCATTGCCTAACTTGTTGGCCCCCCAAGAGTGTTAAGAGTAATCTTCAAATGAAGACTGTTCCTCTTTGAAGAGAAATTGTATAATTACACAATCAATAGAAGTTTGATGAGGAGGAAGATTTATTCTTGACCAATTGAAGATAACCTGAAGGGAATTTTAGTTTGTGGGAACGTTGATTTCAAGTGCATCCAATAGTCACAAGAATGTGAAGAATTTTCAAGTCGCCTCGTTTGAAGTTGACTTTCGTACTTGAGTTTAAAGGAAAGGGCAGCCCCTATACTTGGATTTTAGCTGCTTTAAGTAAATTCAGCATGCACTCTTCTGGAAGTGTTTCGGAGCTGATATTTAGATGTGTACAGAAAGGTATACAAAATATCAGCATTGTCGCGGTACCTTACTCTGCTAATATTGACAAGTTGTGCTGTCATACAATCAGTGTTTGCTCTTATTTAGATTTCCATAAAATGATGCTTTGCTGTGTCTCTCTCTAGGGAACCTCGAGGGTTTGCATTTGTGCAGTTTGTGGATTCCTATGAAGCCTCAGAAGCTCAATACCATATGAATGGTCAAATTTTTGCTGGGAGAGAGATATCTGTGGTTCTTGCTGCTGAAACAAGGAAAAGGCCAGAGGAGATGCGTCACAGGACTAGGGTTAGGTAGTTTATTCTTCTCTCACCCTCTCTCTCTACCTTTGACCTCTACTCACCCCTCACCCATAGGAGGTATTGCAGTTTATATTTATTTAGAGATTAAGGTCATTTGTTATACTTTATGCAGAGCACCTTCAGGCTCCGGGGGGAGGCGATCATCGTACTATGGTATGCTCATCCTTATGAATTAGGTTCTTACTTCCATTACTTCTGTGAGCCATGTTTTGCGTTTTCTTTGTCACTAATTTCTTGAATATCATTGAAGGTATTGCCCCACTTATTTCTTATTCTTCTGCCATTGAGAATTCTGTACTCTTCACCTACTGCTGGAAGACTTTTTTTGCAGTTACTGATCATGGCATTATTACGCTAATCTATTGACATCCCTGAAAAAATAGGGGTAGTCCAGATTGCAAGTTAAGAAGCACAGTCCAAATTGTTTGAGTGGGTCCATCTGTAACCATTCCTGAACTTCAGGAAATTTGATAGATTTTGATCTCCTCTCAGGCTCAGGCTTGTGTTCAGGGATTCAAGGTGTTGTCTTCAAATCCGTTTTCCAGAAAATACGATGTCTCTCTTCAGCCAAACACCACTTTCCCTACCAACTTTTTATTGTTATGAAGTTTGTCTGCATAAGTGCTGAAATGCATCCTTGTCAAGTTGTTCTCTCTTTAAAACCTTTTTTTGTCATAGGAGACTACTTTATCAACCTCATGGTTGTCTTTCCTTTGTTTCCTTTCAAGTTTTTTTAGGGATTGAACCTTTGAAGTTGAGAGCAATTTTCTTTCCAGAATTTGGGGTTACTTTTTCAAGTTGCCTGCTAGCATAGTTGATATTGTTTGCTGAGAGTGGCATTTTTATGAACCCACGCTTAGGCACCTGACCTGCCAGCCACTTGTATTTCTAACTCAGTTGTTACCTATAGGGAAGGTTGCCAAATGTATTGGGGTAAGATTGAAGATAGGAAGCTGAAACTCACATTATTACTTCAATTTAGAGTCATATTTTGGTCTCTATAAATTAGCATGGCTTTTGTGTCTTTTTTTTTTCATTAGCCATTTTTTTAATCCTGTTTAAAATGATTTCCTTTTGAATCTGATTTCAATCAGGACGTTCTCGGTCTCGTTCTGTATCCCGTTCACGATCTCCACGGAATCCTTCAGATTCTAGAACTCGATACCGCTCAAGGTGAACTTGCAAGTCTACAAACTGCCTTAATGTCTTTCACAGTTGTCATTGCCCAGGTTAACATGTTAGTGAATTATCTTTAAATTGTCAGGTCCTACTCACCTGCCCCAAGACGAAGGGGTGAATATTTGGTTTCCCCAAGTAGAAGGCATGCAGATCACCCACGATCACCAAGAGGTCCCAGAAGAGAGCGAGATGTGGATCGCGGCCGGTCTTATTCTCCTGGTTATGGTAATGCTGCTGATCAAAATGAAAACGGCAATGGATATCGCGAGTAAGTTGACATACATCTGTCTAACTGTGAACATTAATAGCCATAGCATGTTCGAGACGGGTCATGTTCTTTGCATTGTTCTATTATGATGAAGTGATTGCTTCTTTAGTACAAGCAAAAGACAGAATTCTTGGTCCATTTGGGATTGGCACTTTGTGTAACGGTTGACATTTTAATTTATGTTCCATAACTTTCCTGCTGAAAAAATAAAAAAACAAAAACAAAAGGGGGACACAGGACTCGCCCCATGTGGTTTTTGGGTGACTTTTTTAATTATGGACTGAATTTTTTTCTGGTCATTTCACTTGCAAGCCTATGTCATGTTTGTTATCTCCTGTTATGCAATAGCCCCTATTTGTGATTGAATGGCGGTAAAATGTGTACCAGTGGCTTTTACTGCATCCATTCAAGGCACACAGTGTTCAGGAGACCTCAAAGAAAAGGGGAATGATTTATGCCAACCGAAGTTGCCACTTGATGTTATTTAAATTTTGCGATCGGTGGCACTCATTGTCAAAATACTTATCTTCTTCTTTTCTCTGTTGATTTTGAGTGCTTATGTCAAATATGTTGTTTTAGGAAAGCAACTTACGAGGCTGAGGAAGCACGAGGTCAGTGGAGGTCGTCGCCTGGAAGAGTGTCAAGATCACCCTCTGGATCTAGGTCAAGGTCCGCGGACTTGTCACCCAGGCGCAGCAGACGAGGGGAAAGCCAAGTTTGAATTCCAATTGCAGACTTTTGTGCGACTGTAGAGACTAAGTAAAAGTATTTGTGTTGGCATGTCTTGGGACCTTGGAACTTTCGTGTGTTGATTTCTTCTTAGGATGTTTTAACTTTGAGGATACAATTGTCATGATTTGCTTGCAGTTTAACTTTTCTCTAAAATTCACCTTAATATGTGTCAGTTTCTATTATCTAAGGTACATATATACAACAACTGCTCACTCCGCTATAGTAACCGGAATTGACGATGGCGAAGGCTGTCGTTTCATGTTTTTGGCCACTGTGGCCCATAGTCAAGTTTATATGTTTTGAGGTCGTAAGAAATTATTGTCATAGATGCTTTATTAAGCACTTGAGTGTTAATTGTATTACTTTAGGTGTTTGATTTCTCGTAACAACTGTTGTATAGAGGCTACTATATTCTTAGGTGTTGGCTTTCCATGGATACAAATCATTCCGACCTACGGAATGCTCGGAATTTCTCTCTAATCATCTGCAAAGGAGGGTAGTGAAAGGACCAGGTCAAGGCTACATAAAAATTCAGTTCATTGCCTGCCCAGTAACTGGGTTTACTGCAGACGTAAATGTGGAGAAACCAAAAAAAAAATCCTTAACGACTGAAACAAAACGAATTGAGTAGACCCTTATACAAAAAGACTCGCCGGCCCTAGAGATAGACTCTCTCGCGCCCCTTTCCCCCTCCTGCTCGCAGCCTCTCCCCCTTCTGTCGGGCAGGGGAGGAACTCTCTCTCTCTTTTTCTTCTTCCCTGGCCTTTCTCCTCTCTCCCCGCCTGGTCTTGGGTGCCCTTTTGTGTTCGGTCTAAGACTCGATCTCGACTGTTTTGGTGGTCATCTTTGGCCACGCCTAGCTTGGTTGGCCTCCCCATTTCCCCTTTTGCGCACCTCTGTTCGTTCGGTGGTGTTTTCTACTTTTCAATAAATGTGGTGGTTTTCTTGCTTTGGGTTTTGCTCCGGTGGAGTATTCTTGGCGGCGGTGGGACAGAATCCAGCTAGCTCGCAACCCATAGTTGGTTTCGGCAGCTCCGATGCTTCATTGTGGCCCCTGTCTAGCAGCCCCATTTGGGTCTTGGTCTTCCACGCGCCGCTGTTGAGGTGCGTGGATCTGACGTGCATGGGGTCCTTGTCTCCTCTGTGGGTGTTTTTGTTGCAACTGTTGATCCTAATCCTCCTTTGGCGATGGTTTTTGCCGTTCTCGGCATGTGGTGGAGCGGTGTCTCGGGTCTGTGGACCCAATTTGGAATTATGGGTCTGTTGACCCTGTTTGTAGAGGCCCTTCTGGCCTGTAGTCTCTTGGCCTTTAAAGCCTTCATGTGTAATGGCCTTTGAAATTGATGTAATGAGCCTTTGTTCCCCCTATGATTGTCCCTGGCATTTTGGATGATTGTAGATTTAGTGCTTGTATTTGCCTTCTAGTAGCAATAAAATTCACTTTTGCTTAGAAGGAAAAAAAAAAACCAAACAAAACGAATTTTGTTGGCAAACTTGGTCGTGAGACGTATGGCACGAATACAGAAAAAGGAAATTCAATGCCCATGACAACTCCATCTACCTGTTATCTATATCTTGCACTCACTTTCACCCGTACACATAAATACTATATTCCTCACAATTTTAACACCAGGGAAGTACAAGTTTCAAGTCATTTTGTGGTATTTTTTTTCTTTCTTTCTTTCTCTCGTTATAAGGTTATGTTTGTATTGTAAAATTTTTAATATTGAGTTTAGTAAAAAAGTGAAGAGAGGTAATTTTTTATATTTTTTGTATAGGTTATGTTTGTATTGTAAAATTTTTAGTATTGAGTTTAGTAAAAAAGTGAAGAGATAATTTTTTATAGTAAAAATTTATAATTTGATTGTGAGTTGATGAAAATTTTTGTGAAATTTTGTTAACAAACGCACCCTAAGTCTGGCGTTCTCAATGGATAGACTTGTCTCGATTCCTGTTGCCCATTTCCGAAGGCCGATGCCATTGGAACTACAACTCACAGCCATTAGTGCAAGTGAATTGGCATATGTGCTACTGACCCTTTGGGTCAATTGGTACCCCCCAGGGGAGGGGCTGATCCCGGGGTCTAATCCCCACAACCGCAGGTTTGGTCCTGCTACAAAAAGTTGACTAGAAAAAAAGAAAAGAAAAAGGCGTATGTGACGGGGGTCACCTTTGTCCTTTGGCATCGCGTCTAACAGTTTTATGGCGCAGGGACGCATACGTAGAACTGAACGGCTGAACAGACGAAGCTGCCCCACTGTTTTCCAAGACAAACGTGTCTGGCACTTTGATGTTTTTCATAGACTAGTCTGTTTTTTTTTTTTTCGATGTGTTTATCGATATAAGCCGTGACTTGGCCAATTCCCGGTCTTTGTTCTTCTTGACCGCCCGTTACTCTATCATCTACCCCTTTAGTTTATCGATATAAGCCATCCTAAAGTCATGCCAGAGAGATGCTCGTTTGAATTCTATTGAAATTGAAATTTCAGACGGACACACAGAGAGAGAGAGATGACAATTGGAACCATGGAGGTGCAGTTGGTGAATGCAAAAGGCATTGGAGACACTGATTTATTGGGTATAATTTCTGAACATACCTGCTTTTCTATATTTCTTGCAAAATTTCTTACATTTCTACGGAGATGCTCCTTCATTCTTGGTTTTCATGTCGTTTTTCTTTCTTTCCTCGGCGTGATTTTTTTTTTCTTTCTTTCACTCTTCTTCTAGTTTGCCATCGTAACAATTATAATGCAAAAGATTTGTCAACTCCTTCAAGCTACAAATTACAATAATCTAATTCTATATACGGGCTTCGCCGGCCACCAGGCCATCAAAGAAGATAGCTTATGATTTCATTCTGCAAAAATTATCACAGAGAAAAATCTTAGATTTGGTAGAAATTTCTTCATTTTGCAGCTAAGCTACAAATATTATATGAAATTTTGAGTAAACTTGTTTAGGGTGTGGTTGTAATGAACCCTCATAGATAAACCATTTCAAGTCGAGCCGTGATGAATTGTCTTTAATTAGCGTTGTTATGGTTTTCTGTGTAATATTATGTATGGTAGGTCGAATGGATCCTTATGTTCTGATACAATACAAAAGTCAGGAGCGCAAGAGCAGCGTGGCACGAGGTTAGTTCTTTCTGAATTTAGACTTACACTTCATTACAAAACATTCCGCCATGCCTGAACAAAGACGGTTTTGCTTACAAGCTGAGACTCAAAAGGCAAAAAGAGAAAAAGAAGTGCAAAGCATAAACTGCGGCCGGGAGTTATAATTAGGTTGTGTTTGTGTTGTAAAATTTTAGTGTTGTTAAAATTTTAAGTATTGGGTTTAGTGAAAAAGTGAAGAGAGGTAATTTTTTATATTTTTTGTAGTAAATAGTAATGATTTGATGGGGAGAGAAAAATTATATTGTAATATTTAATTGTGTTAAAATTTTAAAGGGTAAAATTTTGGTACACAAACGCACCCTTATCATATATGAAGATATTCCGTTCCTTTGTAGAAACAGACAACCGAATAGGGTTGCCCAGGAGAAAAGACAGCCTCACAGGGCTTTGTTAATCTTATTGAAACTGAAGCAGCCTTTAGTTATTTCAGGTGACAGAATGCCGAATGCCATAAATGCCTTCTCCGCCTGAAAATATTAAATGAGTCAACATAGAAACGAATTCCCTCTAATAATCAAACCAATTAACACGGACCGGACCGGACCTACTAAAAGGTTTACCTGACGTGAAGAGCAAAAGCATTCAAGGTGTAGCTATTAATGTGTTTGTTCTGCCACATATTGAATGCTTCTATCTGTTTGTTCTGCCACGGCCCCTGCTTGTTCACCATGGAAACTTTTGAGAGAGAGAGGAGAGAGAGGTTTGCTCCTTTAAATCTGGAGTCCTAAGACAAATATCTCAGTTATTGCACAAGAGATAAAACTGCAGAGCATTTATAGGGAGTAGGCTGCATTTCTAATTTTCTCTAGCCTCCTTCATAGAACTTGATGTTCTAATGGTGCAGGTCAAGGTGGGTCTCCAGTGTGGAACGAGAAATTCTCATTCAGGGTAGAGTATCCAGGGAAGGGTGACGAATACAAGCTCATTCTTAAAATTTTGGATAAGGACACCTTCTCTGCTGATGATTTCATTGGACAAGCCACGTAAGACTGCACCATATTATAGACTTGATGCCCTTATAAATCTTTCTTCTTTGGTTTGCGTCCACCAGTACTGAGATCAATTTTCCATGTGCAGCATCTACGTGGAGGACTTATTGGTCTTAGGAGTGGAGAAGGGAACTGCAGAATTACATCCACGCAAGTATAGAGTCGTTCGGACCGACAAAACTTATTGCGGAGAGATTCAAGTTGGTGTCACCTTCACCCCAAAGGTACTTCTAAAATCTCATGAGCGATAGCTGGATGCTCTTTTTACATTGAAAAGGAAGGAAAAAGCTGCCATATACGACACCTGCTGTCAGTAAAGGTTCCAGGATGGGTTGAAACTTCCAAACAAAATGCCGCGGTAAATGTCAGTCACAAGCAGTAGGAAATGGTTGGCAGACTGATAAATGATGCATTTATATAACTTTTTGACGCGATTAACCAAACGAGCATTTGAAATCTTTAACGTTAATATCTCGATCTCCTTTTTTTTTTTAAATATCTCCTTGTTTGATTGACGTGGTTGTCATTTGTTTGGCGGATTTTGTTTTGTAGGTAGAAGAGAATGATGACGGAGAAGAATTTGGGGGATGGAAGCATAGCCAGCACTACTAACTAGCCAGTTCGCTCGCCACTTTGGTTCAGAAATAGGATTTTGTGTAGGCTAGTGTAGCTTTCATATGCAACTCTTTGTTATCTCTGTCGATGTGTATTAGTGATCTTATGCTCCTTTTCATCAATGATCATTACCTTTCTTAATTAATTTATAGCTCCTTAATTGGACTGAGGGGCTTGTCCGGATGGGGTTAATTAACTTTACTCTAAAGGTATATTAACGTAAAAGGTTGATACTGTAGAGAATGTACATGGATTTATGCAAAGTGAAATTTCTGCTGCATCTTCAAATATCAAAGTTCAACCTAGTTAATTGCCAGCAACAATTATTATTATTATTATTTCGAATATCCAGTAACAATTAACAAACGAGAGCCGATATTAGATTGATGTCCCTCTCAAAGTTATCGAAGAACTATTGCATCCCACTATATTTAAGCTCATGTTTGGATGAGCAAAAAATCTGTTTATTGAATTATTTTTTTTGGAAGTTAGTGTTAATTCTATTGTGATTTGAGAAAAGAGTTGTTGGAATTTGGGTAAAAGTGGTTGTGAAAATTTTGAAATTCTTTTCAGTACATCCAAACGTGGCTTAGGAGGAAATGTTTTTTTTTTTTTTTTTGAAATGGACGATTGAGCTAAAAAACTTGAGCTCCTATCAAAAGGCTTACGCTCCTGTAACATGGCTTTGCATCTTGTAGTGCAATGGAGGCCTTTCATCCTCAACATTAATGCCAAAGCAACGATAGGTAATGTTTGTTTACAGCTGCATAATACCGTTAAAACTTTAAATCAAAATAAACTATTAAACTTTAATAAAAATACAAAATAAAGAGTTGCATCTGAAGCCGTCTTAGCTCAGCTGGTAGAGCGCGTGGCTTTTAACCACGTGGTCGTGGGTTCGATTCCCACAGACGGCGTTTTTTTGCCAAACAGTACATAATTTTTGTAATTTTCCTTTTGTAAAATTACTCTTTAGTTTTTATGTTTTCTTCCCCAGCATTTAAATCTCTAATTAATAGACGAGGTTCTTACCAAATTTGGATGTGTAACTCTCTTCATTTGCACCCAAATGAACAACAAAAGGGCTCTCCCTGTTCATGGGCTTCACGTCTCCCACCGAGAGCGACGACTCTCACAATTATCGGATTTTGACGTTTCCATTCTTTAAGAAAATTAAATGGCTATTCTAACCATCAAATTGGGTACGTTTGACGATGAGAATTTTAAAAAATTATTCACATATTAAAAAGTTTCATTGCCAAACATATGAGCAAAAATTTTGGGCACAAGATTTCACAAATATTTGAAAGTTGACATTTTTATTTGCCGAGACGTGCACACGAACTTTCAGATTCGCCATCCATTAATTTGTTGAGATTGTTTAGTCTTTTTTTTTAGGCAAAGCAGACCAAACCTGCAGGGGAAAGGAGGTAAGGGGATTCGATCCCCAGAAAGAACCCTCCCCAAAGAGAAGACGTGTCACTTGAGCTAGACCTAACTGGAGTTAAGATTGTTTAGTCACTTGTGAAAATTACCGGATGAAGGCCCATCCAACATGTGGATGGATCGAAAACATTTGGTCCAATCCAACGTACAAAATTACAAAAAAAAAAAAATCATGAGGTCCGACGTAAAAATACTAGGCTCGGCTAAGGGCACCTAGGACCGACATGCATCAGGGGCCCCGGTGAGAAATCGGAGAGGTCGAAGCCAGAATACCAGCGTCGATGTCTTGCTCAGAGTTTCCAACGCGGCTCCTCAATGGGGAGGATATTTTCTTTCCGGGTCGGTACGGACACCCACCTGGAAACTTACTCCATTCGTCCCCAAGTATGTTCCAAGAGCACATGTTGACGTTTCCACTTTCAAGATTTACATTTTGAAAAGGAATAAACAGTTTCGAAGGTATATCTCTTCAGTTTTTCTACTCATAGAAGAATAATATTAAAGAGGACAACCAGTGGCGGAACCAGGAATGAAAATTAACCCGGGCGAACTTTTAAAGTAAAATAACGGAAATTTTTTTGTATACGTAATGTAAAAAATTGTCTTAGAGTTACAATATCAAAATATTAAAGATTAAAAACATAAAAAAATATTGAATTACACATATCGTACTATGTACTACGACTGAGAGGGGACAATAGGATCTTACGGTTGTGCATCTTCTGAAAACGTTGCAAAATGACTTCATTCTCAATAGTTTCAAAAATTTCCTGCTCGATGTACACTATCATACAATCATTCATCCAATCATCTCTCATCTTATTACAAAAATCAGTCTTAATAATTTTCATCGCAGATAACACTCTCTCAACGGTTGCAGTCGTAACCGGTAAGACCAATGCCAACGTAATAAGAAGATAAACCAATGGATACAAAATATTCTTTCTGGTCTCAACCATCTTCATAGCAAGAGTTCCAATATCTTGAAGCCCAGAAAAAAAAAATTAGTTCTTCTAACATCTCTAATGCAGGTGTCAAGCTGATCTCTAAGTACCACGCGATCAATTGTTGAGAAATCTTCAGGGTAAAATTCAACAAGACGACATAATCTATCAAGATCAAATGCTGAGAATGAGTCCCTTGGATCAAGACATGTTATGCAAAGAAGTAACTTCATACTTGTTTTTGTGAAACGATTATTCATCTCCTGAGCAATCAAATCAATAACCTGACATAAGACTTCCACACGAAAATAATGCAAATAAGTAATTGTTTGCCCTCCACGCCTCGAATGACCGCGAATTTGTATAATGTTTTCCATATTGGGCACATTGATAAAATTATTCAGACAAAATGTTTTGACTTCTTCCAAAAATTGGGCTCAACTAAGGTTGTCTTAGGCTCAACAACATCACAATCCAACCTAAAAACTACTACACAAATAACATCTCTTCCTCCGGTTTCCTTCACAATCCAACCTAGAGTTAAGCAAGAAATGAAAAAAAGTTTTAAAGAAAGGAGATTACCTACCGCAAATGTCCTTCCAGCAAATAAGCAAGTATATTGACAAAGTTCAAATGTGCTTCCAGCAATGGATTTTGATCTTTACTACACAAATCCACATAAAAGAACAATAAGTTAACAAGTAAATATTTAATTTGCTACATAATTTATTTCCCAGCAATGTAGGAACATAATTATCTATAAAGAATAATAACTGTGTGTGAGCATAATTATCTATAATAATAAAAAAGTGCAAGCATAATTGAAATAAATAGGAATTTACTATAAGAGAGGGATGAAAGTGACTGATTAAAACACATTCACACTATATGGATGTCATTAGAATAAACATTGAAAACTCAAACAATCAATGTGATCTACCCAGATATTAGGGAGTCTATATGCGTTTTACTGAAAAATGAGGAGGAAAAGAAAGTCATTAGAACTGCATATTAATATAAGGTAGAGTTTCAATTTATATATGATAGATTTACAATAGTACTATGGGTAAATTATTCTTAATTGTACTACATCACCTCCCTCCAAAAAAAAAAACAAAAAAAAAAGACTGCTCCTGTAAAATGGAAGGGAAAAAACTACAGTACCAGCAGAAGCAGGAACTGAGAATGCAGAAAGTGTTCATGCAAAGGTATTACGCAATAACAAAAACCCTAAGCTCGTCTCTGTCTCCTCTGGTAATGCGGGTATATGCATCGAGATACGTGACTTCAAATTCACCACTTCCAGTATTTGATGGAGGCCTTAACACATCTGGAATCCGCGGTATCTCTCGAATGGTGGTAATTGTGAGTCTGTGACAAGTTTCCACAATTCCACTCGCCTTTACTTTATAGATGTTTTCTCAAATGGATTTTTATCTTTGCAGATCCTATTCCCATTAAAAGTGAAAGCTCAATAACGATGTTCGTTTTCTCATTTACTACTCAGAGAATCACCCGGGCGGGCTTATATTGGCCTGGGCCAACCAGGGCGGCCCAGGCCAACTTTTTTTTTAAAAAAAAAATACATTAATTTTTATTTTATTTTAAAAAAAAATACATTAAAAAATTTTTTTTTAGGGGCGGACCCCGGGCGGCCGCCCAGGCTCGCCCGGGCCTGGGTCCGCCCCTGAGGACAACAGTATCATACCGTCGAGACATGGCTTGGGAGTCAGAATCGAGCATGCATGTCCATTGTATATGTGGGCATCACTATTGCACCGAGGTCATGGGTCCGTAACATGGCAAAGAAAACAGAGTAGTAGATGAGCTTTGAGATTGCAATTGAAATTGAAATATTGAAAAATATACATTTATATACCAGTTGTAGAAGAAACGCTTATGTGAAACGTGTGCCGCAAAAGGAACAATACATGGCCACGCTGTGCAAAGTGTTTGGGGTGAGTTTCTCAACGCCTGCAGGAAAACGCTAAGGTTTAGATACTACATAAAGACACATCTCTCTCCAAATTTTCCAAAAACTTTGAGCTATTTTATAGTTTGTTGAAAAATAATGACTTAATTTCACTATAGCCCATGAGGTATACAAAGGTTTTAAATGAGCTCCGGAGGTAACGTTTTCAATAACTTAATGAGACGACATCGTTCTCCTCATTGCAGACACCTAGCGCAGATGCGACATGTAGTTTTAATTGGACAGATGATACTTTCTAATTTGTTATGACGTGGATTTTAAAGCCCTGTGAACAATGATCATTAACAGGGCTTACGGAAAATGGACGGAAGGGCCTCGATTTGACTAAAATTCTATCTTAAGGGTCTATTTGTTGAAAATTTTAACTCAAGAACTCATTTGCACCTTCGTATACCTCAAGGGGTCCGGTTGCAATTAAGCCAAAAATAAAGTTTTACTTTTATTTTATTTTCAGATGCTGCACAAATATCTGCAAACGACTAGACAATTTTTATCAAAAAAAATGACTTCTAAATATACAGCGTATCAGATACAGAAGTGATATTAATATATAGAAGTACATAAACTTATGAATTATCTGCTTACAGAAGCAAATATGGTGATGGACTGATCAAAAGAACCAGAAGCTATGGCTACCCGGTGGAACTAATTATTTCTCCTCAAGAGGCACTTGTGTTTGTGTTGTAAAATTTTAGTGTTGTTAAAATTTTAGGTATTTGGTTTAGTGAAAAAGTGAAGAGAGAGATAATTTTTTATATTTTTTGTAGTAAATAATAATGATTTGATGGGGAGAGAGAGATTATATTGTAATATTTAATTGTGTTAAAATTTTAGAGAGGGTAAAATTTTGGTACCATCTTATTTTTTTCCCAGGCTAATTAAGCCATTCAGGGAATTAGGGAAAAGGGGATCCCCGCACACGTTAGAGGGTAAAAAAAGTAGACTAATTCAGGCAACATCTCCAAGACGGCGGCACAGCTTTTGGAAAGTCCAGAATTAAATCAACTGCACCAGATGGTATGGAATTTCCTACGAGGACAATAGCGACGAATTCAAGAACCAGTTTTGCAATCGTTGAGAAATCAGTTCCAGTTCCAGCATTCCTTCTGGTTAAGGGCTTGTGCTGGATTACCATACTTAAGGAACTTGCGGTACTCGAGGAACAGTCCTTTTTTCCATTATTCTGTTGTTGAAGATAATCCTTCTTCCAGTTCTCCACAATCGAGTCTCTCACACATGCCACATGGTAACAATATTTTCCAGACTCGGAGTTGCAGGCATAAGCCCAGCCCTTAATTTGCTTTCCTATTAGTTCCTTTTTTCCGCACTTGAGGCACTTTGATGGTGCTTCTTTACGTAGCTCTAGATTCACCCCCAATCGGTTGACCACCTCTGAAAAACTACTTGTATTTTCTGGGAGCTTGATACAACGAGGATGTAGGACAAGTAATGGTTTCTCATTGGAAGACTGGTACCTGAACCCTTGTACATTCGCCCCACACGCAACACAAAATGAAAGGGGCTTTTCTGGAGAACAATCCTCAAATGTGAAACCCCTTCTCGGGAAGAACGGGTGCCTTAAGCTGGTGGAATTAGTTTCGGCGCGCGCACATTCTTCGTGAAGATGGAAGTTGCACTTCTTTTTGGGGCACTGGTAACATGACCCGAACCCTATTTCTTTACAGCCACAACAATCGAAGGGTGACGGGGCAAGCGTCAATATAAGTTTGTGTTTGTGACTAGGATGCTGGATCTCCTTAATTCCCGCGGCCATATCTTCTGAGAGATTGAGTTGCCTAATTAAGGATGCCCCTTCCGAGGATATATGTTTGTCACTGAGAATTTCAACACAGTTTCAACAAGAAAATACATAAATTTGGAGCTTGATTTAATAAGAAATGTTTTTGGTAAACCAATTAAAATAAATCTAAAAAAGTGCTAAACGACGTTATTGGACGGGAAAAACGAAAAGGTGAAACACAACTGAAACCCGGCCAAAAGGTGAAAATTTGATCATGTAGACAATATTGTAAACAAACTAACTGATCAGTGCAAAAATATAAGAGGAAAACTCACCGGAGAATTCGAAAGCCACGCGAGATTCTCTCTTCTTCCTCCTCTTTTATGATAGCTAAGGGGCATGCAAACTGCTTGCACTTACAGAAGTTCTAACACAAGTTGTCTCCTCATGTGCTTGCTGAATGGTAATAGGAGGTTTGGAACTATTTAAAGACGGAAAATATATAATAACTGAGTTTAGCCGAGTAAGCTCAGTCAACATGCATGGTCTATTCACTCGGTGCCGAGAAGACTCAATCAACAGGCCCATTTGCTTGCACGGTGACTGTACGTTCTCAGTTGACTTGACTTTCTAGATATTAATTGCATTCTTTTTCATATTTTGTACAGTGACTCAAACTCTCGTACCTCTCTAGTTTTTATTAATTATATGAATGTTTCCGAGAGAAAAAAAATAGCCAAGTAAACGCCAGAGCAAGTGGCATCCGGAGGTGAATATCAGACTTCTATGAATGCATATGTGCCAAACAGGCTCACCAAAGTCAAGGTAAATGATTGATCCACCCGAGCGGCTTATGGTATTTACACTTGTAGGGATTTTTAATTCTACAATTAATTAACAAAAGTGTTATTTTGTGCCGCTAAATCACAATATCAGTTACATTAATTTTGGGTCTAAACTACTTATTTCATCGCAATGCGTTTTTAAATTATTAAAATTTATCTATGTATTATTTTTAATCAGATTTTACAATTAAAATGAGTTAAAATTAGGTTAGGTTGCATAATCTTGATGATTATATATACCCTATCAGCTGTTCCAATTATTTAATTAATTAATTAATTGCTTTTAAGGAAGTCATTGATACACCCGTCAACCTAACCTTGCAGGAAAATATTTAGCGGTAGTCTTTTTAATGGCGGTCGCTAAAAACGTCGTTAAATACATCATTTCGTAACGTTTGTGGAAAAATGCTTCGAGAAACCATCTATAGCGGCTGTCAGAGACCGCCGCTATAGATGGTTTCTCGTGACTTTTTTTTCAGAAAACGCATCTAAAAGTCAAACTTTTAGCGGCGGTCTTTGTAGCGGCCACTATAAACCCCCTGTAGCGGCGTTTTTTAAAATTTTGCCTATAGCAGCGTTCGGCGGAAAGGTTGTGAATACTTCGCCTATTGTATACATTGGCTGAACTTAGAGGATGATGCTCAAATTTATATCAGGAACTCCATTATTGAGACTCTATTGAGTGTTTATATCTCTTCTCGAGACGTTTTTTAAAAAATGCCTCTAAAAGTCAAACCTTTAGCAGCGGTTAGTGACCGTCGCTATAGACCCCCTGTAGCGGCGTTTTCCAAAAAACGCTACACAAACACTGCTAGAAATTAAGTATCTACAGCGGCAGCAGAAAGGTTGTGGATACTTCGCCTACTGTATACAGTGTTGAACTTAGATGATGATGCTCAAATTTATATCAGGAACTCCATTATTGAAACTCTATTGAGTGTTTGTCTCTCTTCTTACTGACAATGATTCAAAGGAATTGATTATTCAAGTTATTTTTATTTTATGTTATAAATTTGTATAGACTCTTGTGTTGTAAGGTTTGTAAGACTTGATTATTTAATCAATGATAAATTATATTTGCTTTATTATCCTTCTTCTTAGGTTGTTACACTAATCAATTATGGTTATTAAAATAAATTTGTATTACAAATTAAAAATGAAAGTGTTTTTATAAATATAGTTGTGAATACGTTTTTCTTTAAAAAAAAAAGATAGGTGTATAGCGGCATTTTTTAAAATGCTGCTAAAAAATTCAAAAATGCGTTTCGGGTCTATAACAATGGTTGCGACCGCTGCTAAGTGACCGTTGCTATAGGTCAAGCTTTTTCACCAGCGATCTCGAAAACCGATGTTAAAACCTACTGTGACGGTCATATAGCAGCGGACCGCTACTATAGCCTTATTTTTTTAGCGGGTGTTCTTTGACCAACGGTATCTGCAAGTTCCGTAGATATTAGCCTTCACACCCTTGAAATGAACATCTTATAAGCTTTTCCTGGAAAACAGCCTAAAAGGGTCTTTGTTCATTGTATCATCATCCACTTGATTTGTAGAATAACCAACACAATGAGGCCGCGGATGATCAGGAAATAGGTCGTGCATTTGTTGTCGCGACAGCGACGCAAGTGGAACTGGAAAAATCACTTAAATCTATAGGCTGACCTAGTCTGTCTAACAAAAGCCCCACAGAGGATGTGGTCTCGATCGACCATTTCCAAATATATAATTTAACGAAATCTATAGGCTGACCTAGTCTGTCTAACAAAAGAATCTTGCAACAAGACCACATCCTCTCTGGGGCTTTTATTTTCTTCATTTTTCTCATCAGTTGAATCATTAAAATAATATAAATCACGCATTGCAACGTGCAGTTAGGGCTGTTCAACCCCGGTGTAGGTGTAGGTTTTGGCCAAAACCGGCACCTACACCGGATATGCCGGTTTTTAAAAAAATACCACCTACACCGTTAAGGTCAAAAACCGGCCGGTAGCGGTAGCGGTTTTAGCGGTGGCGGTTTCCTGTAATCCTACATCCATATTGAGCCATTTTGTTAACATATTACGCACATAGAAAATATAAACTCTACACTAATATAATTCAATTCAAACTAATACAATCCAATCTAATCCAAAATCAATAATACAATCAAAACTAATACAATCCAATCCAATCCGATCTCAGTAACTCCTACCAAATCAACAATAATTCGTGTTCAACACGATGTCCGAATATCCAAAAATCAAAAATTCTCCGCTCTTTATTGCTATTACTTCCCTGTGACTCCTGAAGTTTGAATAATTTGAATTGTCCCAAAGGAAGAACAGTGAAACATAGCAGCGTAAGCCATAATTTCTTCTTGGTGTCTTGTAAAACTAAAATCAACAAGGAAGCACCTGTCTGTAATTAGCTGTGCCAGTCGCCAATTACTTAAAATCACAACCGATAAACTTAAATCAACCATTCCCACAAAGCATATGTTGAGGCGCATACTAGCAGCAAGGTAACAGTGAAAGTAGCCAACTGAAATAAACTTGTATTTTCCATTTCATGAGGAGATAAAAAAAGTACTTTACAAGATACTTTTAATCCCATTTACAGGTCTGTGCGGGTATAAAAAACAACATTATTAGAAAACAATACATGTGACCTATCAAAAAACCCATCTCATCAAAATATATAAATCTTCAGCAGTGAGAAGACCATACATGTGACTAAAAAATGGAAACATCCAACTCACACATTGTACAAATGCAGCAACAAAAGTGCACTATTAACAGAGCTGTTTTCACATACGATTGGGAAAAAAAAGGAGCCGGTGCAAGATATTCATCAACAAACCATAACCACCTAAAAAGTCTCTCCTGAAGACAAAATAAAAAAGACAGAAGAGAAGAGTTTAAAGTAAATACCGTTGACACAGATCCACGCTGGGCCTCAGGAAGGAATCTCAAAATCCAATTCGGGAACCTGCGCAAATAAGAATGAAGGAGGACCCATCGTTCAGATGATTAGACTTTCAAAGGAATTATTTCGTAAACCACACACACAGAATGCAAAGAAGAAACACTCGCATGATCTCTAAAGAAGAAAACATACAAAAGAATAATGGAGTGGAGCTCGACGAGTTGGCTAGGCGCAGCGCCGCAGGCCGCAGGAGAGGGAGGGGAGTGGGACGTCGCCGGCGCAAGGATGAAGGAGGAGAGTTTTTAGAATTTTAGGGATTTGAGAAATGAGGGCTGGGGGGACTCGGGGAGGGGTGTGGGGGAGGGGGGAAGAAACGCGCCAAAGGGGGGGTTGTAGAAAAACGACGTCGTTTTTTTCAAATATTAATAAAAAAAATAAAAAATGAGGGAGACCCGGTTCCCGGTGCCAGGGAACCCGGGAACCGGGAATACCCACGGGTTTCCCCCAAAATGGCAAACCGGCACCTACACCGGGGTGCCGGTGCCGGGGCCGGGACCGGTGTCACCGGAAAATTCCGGTGGCACTGAACAGCCCTACGTGCAGTGACAAGCTAATATAAATCACGCATTGTTCGGCAGTGACAAACGTAGGATTTACTCTTCCAAAGTCTTTTCTAGTAAGTTTCTCGATCAAAAAAATGGTACAATTAGGGCTGCAAATCGGATTTTCGGTTCTGTTAAAATAGAGGACTAGACTGGATCACATCTGATCTGGTCCAACCAAATGCGTTCCAGACCAATTTTTTTTTTTTTTTAAAAGGTTAATTTCGAAGAGAAAAAACATATAAAAATGTAGAGTATTAGTTTAGATTAAAATTAAACTTTTAAATATGTAATTTGTATTAAAATATAAAAAATATTTTATTTATATTAATAAATACGGTCCTGACCACATTTTTTTAAAAAAAAGAATCGGACTGCATTTTAAAAAGTATGATCGGACCGGACTGCAAATCCAGTTTTGATCAACCTTACAAAGTTGAGGGCCAAAGACTTCGACTTTCTCTTTGATTTAGATATCTCCATTATGGATGTTTGAAAAATGAAAATCACGCGGTGTACATATTACAATAAGTCAAAATAAATGGATGTTTGAAATTTCCTTTTCTTTTATGGACAAATTAAAACTCATTATATCCGTTCGAAAATATCATTGACGAATTAAGAACGCGGCCAAATCTTACATTTATCGGACTTTGTCGTTTCTTTTCTTTTCAGAAATTAAATGGTTATTATACAATCAAATGCATCGCATACGGCATGTTTGACAAATGAGAATTTTCAAAAATTCTTCACAGGTTCAAAAATTTCATTGCCAAACATAAAAATAGCAAGCACAGGGATACAAATTCGATCTCTCCTCAAGCATTTTGTTTGTTGGCTGCTTCCCATTTTCCTAGAGCTGCTCACATGGCACCAGTACCTACTTTCTTCTCTAGCATTTCCATTTTCTGAGGAAGTTCTTTAGTGGGAGAGAATCCAGTAAACAAAAGCCTATTTATAAAGATATCCATAGACAAAAAGATAGCCTATTAAAGATAATCCTGATATGGGCAAAAGCAAACCTACTAAACAGACCTGCCCATCAGCTGACCGCTGGCCCATTTAGAAGAGGGCCGAAAGAAAGCAGAGGAAAGCGGAGAGTCCATCCCCGAAGCCCCCTCCAACTCCAAGTCCTTCTTTCAGATTCGAGTATTGGAAAATTCGGCCTATGTACCCTCCACTCACCTGAGGTCCAAACGACTTTTGGCACCATCAATTCCCATCATGTCTTAATCCTCTCAGCCAATCAGGCAAAAGAGTTGGACACTCCCGTGATGCCGTTTAGCCATATCAGGTAATAGCAAAGAAATGACGCAGCATTATGTTTGTTAGGCTGCAGCCTGCATTGGAGATATAACTGGACCGACGTCGACCTAATAAGTCCATGGACCGAAAAGAACTCGCTGGATCTATCCTACGGGCCCAAACCCAGTTATTTACAGCCGTCAGCCATAATGTGTTTCGGCACGCGTTAATATAAGCTGGTATGGGTGGCTAGAATGTTGTATCTCAGTAATTCTTGTCATATCTCATGAAAAGCTAATTATCATTACGCTTGACTTGGCTAAATACACCATAGCTTCTTGTTTGTTATTTCACTCCAGGAAGATCCATCTTATGAGACATATCAAAGATAATTGAAGAAAATAATAAATAGCTATTCTATAAAGTGGACAAAAAAAGAAACTATTGTGGCCTATTATATGTAGATAAATAGTTATTAAATAAGCTGTAGACAACAAGGAACTATATATTATAGCCTAAAGAGGAACTTGTTGACGGACAACTAAACTGATTGGGACAAAAAATTGCATGATGTACAATATTCCACGCAAGATATTGGTAGTGAATAGTTCTTAATTAAAAGAATTTTTCTCCAAATTTCTGTCTCAACTTTTAAAAAAATTGCAGCCATGGCAACTGGTGAAGCCAACCGAGTGGTTTTTGACATTTTATTTTTTATTTAATTCAATTTTTAATGATTTGTAATTATATTATACTCTTTTATATTTCTTATTACCCAAAATATATATATAATCAACCCATGATCTCACTTTGACAACAAGTATAAAAAAAAATGAATAGAAACACTAATACAAAAATTTCCAGCTCGAACAATCTTTCAATTTTCTGCCTACTTTCATGAATTCCAATAAAAGTTAATCCCAAAAATCTTATCTAAAAAACATACAATATGTAAAACATTGGATTAAATATTTACACTTTGTCCCTTAGTTTTTGGATCATTTATACTTTGCACCCAATGTATTATTTTTGAGACATTAGACCCCTTAAATTACATATTTTTTCAATTTGGACATCGTACCCAAATTGATCATTAAAACGTGGGGCACAATGTGTAAATAATTCAAAAAATAAGGAGAAAATATGTAAATATTTTAACCTCAATTACAGCACGGGGTTCAAATTGAAAAAAAAAATGTATAAATTAAGAGATTTAATGTCTCAAAAATAATATATAGAGGTGTAAAGTTCGAATGACACTAAAAATAAAGGAATAAAATATATTTAAGATAAACCATTTGACACGGGAAACAAGAAGCAGAGCTGAACCACGTTATATTAACGAGTGTACGAGCGAAATAAAGTAAATATGTAAATATAGAGTATAGAAGATGGGACTGCATGCGCGTGCGCTGAAGATTCTTTCTACATTTGAGCCTCATTAAATCTAGAATAGCGGCAGCAGAAGACCACCAATAACCGCAGACAGAACATTTCCAAATATTGCAGAAACAATAAGCCCCAGAACCGCTTTTATCTTCGACAAGTCAATCTTCCTAGTCTAATTCCTTCCAGGTAAGCTCCCATGTTCGACTAACAAACGTAAGGTATCTTGATTTCCTTGATCATTACTTTGGTCGCGGAAGTAGACCTCCCTCCACTTCTCCAGAATCAACTCCTTCACACATTCACATGATAACAGTAATTGCCGCAAGTGGAGAAGTAAGCCCAGCCCTCAATATTGGCTGATACTTTCTTCCTTTGGCATTTAAGGCACTTTGACGGTGCTTTCTTTTGGAGAATTAGACTCACCTCATTGTTCTTAGTATCTGGGAGCTTCAAACAACAAGGATGTAGGACATATGCTTTCTTGCAGAAAGATTGGTACCTGTACCCTTGGACACCCTTCCCACACGCAACACAAGACCAAATGCTCCTGCTCCCGTATAGTACTTTACAAAATATTAATTGCAATTCGTCGGAGCTCAGATCAAATCGTGATCTTCTCGTGATGAATGGATGATTGGTGGAGGTGTGGTTAGCTGCAGCACATTCCTCGTGAAGTTGAAAGTAACACTGCCTTTCGATACACTGGTAACATGGGTCAAAACCCAGTTCTTGACAGCCATAACAATAATAAGGCGTTTCGGCACGCGTTAATATAAGCTGGTGTGGGTAGCTAGAATGCTGTATCTCAGTAATTCTTGGCATTTCTCGTGAAAAGTTTGACTTGACTAATTATCACGGAAATCCTGGACAGTTCAAGCGGATCTTAGTCTAACAAATAAGAAAAAAGAGATTCCAAAAATTAATGAAGATGAAACTGGTGATGCTCCACTTTTTTTCTTTCTTTTTTCTTTCTAAGCAACCATCGTGATGCATGCTCGGCTTATTATAGTTTGATGTGATGAAAATAAATGAACAAGAAAAAAAATTGCACGGATTATTCAAGTCATTAAAAAATGATAGCCTAAATATTTTTGTTGTAACTATTAAATGAGGTACCGCAGACAATTATAAGGAACTATTCTAGCCTAAAGGAGGAGTTGTTCTGGCATTGTTGTCGAACCATTACACTGATAGGGACAAAAATTTGCATTGGATTGATCCACGCAAGATGGTATTGAATCGTGTTTAGAAACTATCACACTAAGGTTGTGTTTGTGTTGAAAAAATTTTGGTATTGGATTTTGTGTTGGTAATGGGTTTAGTGAAAAAGTGAAGAGAGAGATAATTTTTTATATTTTTTATGGGAGAGAGAGATTATATTGTAGTATTTTATTGTAAGTTGGTGAAAAATATTGCGATATTTTTGGTGTAAACGCACCCTTAAGTTAAGAAAAAAATTGATATCTAAGAAACAGCTTGGGTCTTTCGTATATTGTATCATTCATCAATTGGCTTAAAGAAAAAAATGTCTTCAACTGGAAAAATCAAGACAAAAGGAGGCGACCAATGATTCGGTCGTGCATTTGTTGTTGCGACATCGATCCAAGTCACACTGGAAAAATCACCACACTTTGGTTAATGATTTTAAAAACGTTTTTTTCTTTTTAAAAAAAGACAAAAAATATTTTTCAATCCAAACATAATTTTTTTCATATAAAAAACGGCTCAATCTTCATAAAAATTTCTATGTAATCATTTGCCTCAAAAACTCTTCTGGCAAAAATCTTCATCCAAACATACAGAATAAATTTAAAAAACTATCTCTTTCCAAACATCATTTTCTGTGGACCACATCATTCTCACATACATCTAAAAAAATATATCTAAATTTTTTTTAATCATTACACAAAATATATTTTCAAAATCAAACCAAACATAGCTTGTAGATAATTGATGAATATAAATAGTTATTAAATAAACTATAGACAACAAAGGAACTATTAAGTCTAAAGAGGGACTTGTCGACGGACAACTACAAATTTGCATTGGATCATATACAATCCGCGCAAGATGGTAGTGAATCGACTCATCAGGCATTTTGAGTCGGAATTTTGTACAAATTTTTTTTATTATACATTATAAATTAACAATAAATAATATGTAAAATAAATATTCATCCAAAATTTAAAATAAACATTCATCTAAAATAAAATTACAATATTAAAAAATTATGGGCATAAAAAAAATTTTTCAGCCCTATTTTAAAGTTATAATATTTTAAACTCTATCTAAAAGAAAATAAATTTTCAATCAAAATCTTAAGTGAAATTTAAGGTCTTGAGTCATTTTTTTTTAAATAATAATTTTGAAAAAATAAAACAGAAAATTTCGCTAATTCTGTGGAATTTCTAGTTCTAATTCCGATTTTGAAAAATACAAAAAATATATTTCAGCATTCGTTGAAAGTTTTTTTTTTCTCCTAATGATTGTGTGTGCATGATTGCAAGAGATATGCTTGACAGGGCTGCTTGTTGTGATGCTATCAGAATGCCATAAGAAATAGCTCTCTGGAATTGGCCTCTTGGGAGCAACTGAAGGCTGATGAAAATGTATTGAAACTGGCTGAAGATCAGAAGGTTGTTAGTTCTTTTCTAGTGCCTTAATAATAGCCTGAGCATTTCCTTGGCAATTTTGCAGAAGAGGAACTTTGTTATATTTTACTGTTGATTTCATACAGAGGCAAAAGGAAAAACTCCATAACAGAATAATTCAACTGGAAAAGCAACTGGATGCGAAACAAGCGCTGGAATTGGAAATAGAGCAATTGAGAGGAGCATTAAATGTAATGAAGCAAATTGGAGATGATGGAGATGATGGAGATGTAGAAGTTCTAGAAAACATTGATGCAATACTCAAACAGTTGCGTGAAAAAGAAGGAGAACTTGGAGATTTAGAATCTCTGAACCAAACTCTAATAGTGATGGAGCGTAAGAGCAATGATGAGTTGCAAGAAGCTCGAAAAGAATTAATCAATGTAAGTTATGTTCCCCTGCATTGATGATCCACAAGAAGCTCTAAAGCTCATGCATGCATCAGCAGTCAGTAGGAAGATGCTATAATCATGTTGAAGACGTATTGTTAATAACCCTAGGACTCACGGAGGTGACTAATTAGTGAGTTAAGTTGTCCTTTTTTCCATCCCGGTCTTAATGTAGATGGCTGTAAGAATTTCTTATGGGTTTGAAAAATCTGATTATGATAGAGTGACATACATTTTGGTTGTTTGAATAAATGTTTTCCACTTTGAATTTCTGCGATTGTCCGGGTCCTACTGTGTGACACTTGATCTGTGCATCATGTGCTGACTCGTCAGATATTCCTTGTATCTAAAATGTTAGAGCAAGTACATTTTCCCATAGCTTGTGAGGAAATTATAATTCTCTTACTTTTTAGGGCTTCAAAGAAATAGCAACTGATGGTCATATCGGTGTCAAGAGAATGGGAGAACTTTACGAGAAACCATTCCATGAAGCAATGAAGAGAAACTATAATGAGGAAGAAGCAGACGAGAGAGCTTCAGTACTGTGCTCATTGTGGCAGGAATACATGAGGGACTCCGAGTGGCATCCTTTCAAAGCTATAATGGTTGAAGGGAAACGTCAGGTTTTATTCTTAAATGCACAAAATCTGACGGCCTAATATTACTTCTGGTTCTAGTTGTAGCTCTCTTCCATGGTAAGTAATGTATGTTGTCCTCTATGGACGTGGTATATATTGCATGTCTTTATTTCTGCTAGTCTGGCATAATTTTTCATTTCAAGGGATGAAGAAAGGAGGGTGATTTGTAATCAACTCATACATGGTGTCCCCATCAAATTCAGCAGATCGTGAAAAAGAAGTTTCAAAATGTGTGGTCTTTGGAGCAGTTTTCTCCAATATGTTTTTTGCCCCTTTCCTTTGAATGTTTACACATTATTCTGAAGTCTTAATCCCAGAAAAGTGAAGGTACTGGGTACTTCAGATAGTCTTTTGACTGGAGTGTATAATACTTGCTATTTGGCAGATGTGCAGAATTTATTCTTGAAATGATGACCGTCATTTCCTATTAGGAGCAACGGGATGCCTTAACTTTCCCCTTTATCTACTTCTCCTATTTAGCTGGGTTTATGCCATTGTCATTTATCACCATTTATGCTCTGAATTTTAGTGAATTTGAAGGTAGGTTTCTAATCTCGTTTGGTTTGGCTATGCCTGTGAAATCTTATGTTGCTTGCGTAATTAGATAGGCTGAATTTGTGAATTAGGGTGAAAAAAGCCTTGCCGGGAATGTCACAACTTAAGAAAGGAGAAAGAAATAAAAGGATAGATCTGATGAATGAGCTGCTTGCATGTCTGTTTTGTGTTTTGTTAATGTCTGTCTGACGTAGCTAATCAGGAATTGGCTTTCTGGTATCCAGATGTATTCACATGCATCTGTACTTGTTAATATGGTCTTTACATGCACTTCAATACAATTTTTTCAAGCACTACTTTTTTTGTGTGTGGTTAATTTAAAGCACTACTTAATTCATTGTCTTCATCATCCAAGCTTTTGATTAATTAGCTGCAATGGTATTCCACTATTTCTGTAGTTCGTATTTGCTTTGCTTCCTTTTGACATGATGTTTTTTAAAATGAATACAACATTTCAGCAAGTTATAGATGATGAAGATGAGAAATTGAAAACTCTGAGGAACGAATTGGGTGATGAAGTTTACAAGGCTGTGGCAACAGCCTTAACGGAGATAAATGAATACAACCCAAGTGGGCAGTACATAACAGCAGAATTGTGGAACTATGGAGAGGGAAGAAGAGCTACACTCAAAGAGGGAGTGGAATATCTACTGCAACACTGGCAAGTAACCAAACGCAAAAGGGGATGAGTTGAAGGTTGGTGTTTCAGATGGTATAATTATACGGGGCCCACAAATGTATCGATTTTGTAGGTATTCATGAATACTGCTAATTTTGGTGGGCTAGCATGTAGACAGCTTTTTGAACAAGGTTTTGCCTCTCTCGCTCTCTCTCTCTCCCTCTCTCTCCCTCTCCCTGGAGCGAGTAGCTCATCCTCTGGTAACGAACAGAGCTATCTATTAGTACCATGGTTAGGTGTTGTCTTTGATAAAACAACATTGACAGAGGGATGAGCCTTCAAGACCATGTTACTTCATTTTCTGAAAGCAGCCATGCAGAATCGCAGTTGGATTCAGCTTCTCGGTTTGCATCTAGATAAATAGTCCAAGCTAGTGTGTTAAAAATCGTACATTGGGTTAAATATTTATTCAGTAGCTATGGCATACCCATGATTTCTGTACTAAGCACACCATATTGAATTTTTCTCACATGAAAAATTTGCTGCTTGTTTGCAGGGAATAATAGTATATCTGAGTCCCCAAGTGCAGCAATGTTGTACGAATCAGGAAGACATGTCACCGAGGAGATGGAATGAGCTACCCCCTCGAAAGGGACAAGCATTTCAGGCGTTTTTTCGGTGTAAATTATGGACTTCCATATTCTAGGAACTTGCTGTTCACCGTGGGTCCGTGAGACAACTTGGTGAAAGCAGCTGCACTGATGCATTCACGCTAATGCTTGGCATTCCTCTTGTACTGGATGGAAAACCTATTTGATGATGTAACCTATGTTCTAGACCTTGTGTTTTAAATAAAATCTAACTGTGTCGATTATTTGAATTACCCCGAAGAAGCTTTTCCTTTTTTCACTTATATCAATTGGTCGTAAAAAGGTTGTGTATATCTTAATTAAAGACCAAAATTGATATCATCTAGTAGGATAATAACGAAACAAAACTACCCACTATTCTGGATGAATAAGATGCTAAATTTGACACTTTTAGCACCTAATGGTTCTATGTGCCTAATGTTGAATTTGTTGCTAAATAAGAGGATCCATTCGAGAATTCAAATTGCATAAATACCACTCGTAAATTTATTGGTGGAGCTGGGCCTGGTGTTGGCCCTTAAACAGCGGCCCAGGTTGTGCGAGTCGCTGTGCTTAATATCTAACCCTAGAGTCTGGAGTCCTATGCGACGATATATATGTGTCCTCAGTGAGCTGCCTCCTGGCGGTGCCCTCTTTCGCCTCTTCAGCGAAGACGAGAAAGGTCTCTGTCTCCTTGTGCCAAAACCCCTATGTTATGCAACTTCTAAACCATTTTTCTAGTGCACTGTCTTTAAGCTTATGATAAAGGAGGGCTTTGGGCTGTGATTGAAAAGAGAGAGGGCTCGAGTGGATTCCGACGAGAAGAAGGAAAACCCCGTTCAATTTGGAGGAAAAAAAGATTGGAAGGTGCCGCCGACCCCAAAAGGGAAGGTTTTGGCGTCTGAAATTTTAATCTCCGATGTGGGTTTTCCCCGCGATGACAGATCTTCCTTTCTTTTACACTTGATATGAGCCTCGAACCCTTTGAAAAATCCTTCTTGTTTTTGTTAATCTTTTGCATGTTGTATTTGTGGTGAGAAAACACGTTTTGATTGTATTCTCACCGAAACAACGATGCTTACATAGAAGGTCTATTTGCTACCAGTTTTCTTCCGGAGCAGGTTTTGGAAACAAAGACTGTTTTTGGAGGATTTACGGGTGTGATTAGGCAGCGGCCAGACAACCGTAGGGATGGTATCCACAGATGGCGGGTCGTACTATCTCGTTTTCATCTACTAAACTCCATCTCACATTTTCACATTTCTCTCATTTTTTCTAGGTGTTCTTTATACATAGTCGATAGATTCTAAACTCAAAGTAAAGGCCTGAAAAATTATTGTGTGCAACACATGGATCATTGTCTAATAGTTATTAACACGATTTAGCAAAAAAAATGCTGGACTTAGATTTGAAGTTGCGGCAAAGTAATAGGTTGAATTAAATTATGAATACAAACCAAGAAACATTGAGTGTGGATTAGGCTTTAAATCTACAAGGTTAAGTCGTCAGTAGCAACCATCTTGTTGCGTTTTATTAGGATCGCTGTTTATCGCTGTTCAGTTGTCTGGCACCTCCTCGCTAAAATGGGAATCGAAATGCCTCACTGCTTTTGTTCAATTAACTTTAATTCTCAGAGAGCAGGCAGCTCTTCAAAAAAAAAAATCTTTAATATGAAAATACTATCGCTTTCAATTTTCTGTCCTTTGGCCCCTTTATTCGGAATGTATTTAATCATTAAGGATGACAATAATATTGCCCGTAAGAGGGGAAAAAAAGAATAAGGGCAGCTCTGGTAGTGATTGGAAGCCCATCTTATATTGGAAAGTCAAGTGCTTGATGGTTTACCTGAAAGACCTCGACCACGAGCCCGTTTTGAGCATGTGGCATCAACATACTTGCTCGTGGGCTAGGATAACAAAAGGCTTCCCTAGTACCCATTAAGGCATTAACTACCATACTTGAAAAGTTAAAACTGCGGAATAATCTTGCCATTGCCAAACCTCAAGTACTTTTAACTTTATCCATCGATCATCACCAGCCTCTGAAAATGGTCTTCTTTTTTGTCATATTAGATTGATATTTCTTAAGCTTACAGTAATGTCAATGTGTTAACACAATGAAGCCCAACTATTTTTGCCAGAATCGCTATGGCAAAGATAATACGTGCCAATTTGAACCACTCAGGAAGCCCAAATAAATTAACATAGTTTGACATTATATTGATATTTAAGGAAAAGCCGCGGGCTCACTTAATTCGCAGCCACTTCAGCCCCTAACATGCACTTTTGCTCTCTTTTCCCCTTCACCGGGACAGACTAATCATTCCTCCCTCACCAATCACCTCAAAGTCGCAAAGTTTCACCACAACCAATACACTTTTCCTGCTTTGTCTTTACTCTTTTGATTCTTTCGCTTTCCCGCACATAAACTTTCCAGAAAAAAAAAAGAGAAGGATATATATATAATTCGAAGCCTTAAGGTCCAATATGACATCATATTTAGCGGGGAAACTTGGAGATTTTTCAGACCCGGAAATTCTTTCCATGGAAAGTCTGTCCAAACTGCCAGTTGGAAGGCACAATGTTCCAAGAAGTGGAGGAACGGCCATCACTGGCTGTGACCCTGAAGGATAGTGACTGACCAATCAAAACGGCATTTGACTGCCAGTTCTGACCCCAGTTACGGCTCATGCCCATCCACTCGGTATTTGAGCCTTTCACGCTCACCTTCACTATATCTCCTGCTCCAGCGACGTTCGTGATCAGAACCAAGTTGAAGTAACGGAAGCCGTTGATCGTAAACCTGACACCTCCCTCCTTCTGGCACGGCACTCTGGACAAAACATAAGCAACCCAATTAAAAACTCAGGGTATTCTCCTTGTATGAAAAGATTGCGATCTTCCTTGTCGAACAGTCTTATTCCTTAACGTGCCACATAGAAAAAAATTAATTCGTTGATCAGTAACATACGGTCCAATATTTTATTTATTAATTACAATATTCTATCTGCGTATTAAAAAAAGAGTAGAATAAATAAATAAGAATCCTCTCGCAACCACATTCGTAGAACTACCCAGTTCGTGAATTTCTGAATTTGTAAAATTGAATATAAAATCTTATTTTGTGACATTATTGGAATAAACTATAACTTGTTTGAAAGGAAGGCATGATAAGTGAATTTTAGTTTTAAAAGATGCGGCATCTAATATTCTTTAAAAAGTCCGTATATAATTAAATCGAATCTTATCTGATTTATGAAATCTACCCCAAATCTCTGCCGTACCACTGGGCCGTAGCACCTATGGTCGCTTACTCAGTTTTGGGTGGCGTATGGGAAAGGTAGATCTGTTTTGCGCAGGAATCGTGTATTTGCACGGGAAAAGGGTGGGTCAAGCCTGTACGGTCGAGAATCACTTTAAGATTTAGGGACGGTAAGATATGAGACGGAGACTTTGGGCCCGCTTCACTGGACTCGGCATGTCACGCGGTGATGGGGACTTGACAAGTCAGTACTGAGGGAATCGATTTTCGAATTCTGTAACTGAACAGAGGACTGGTAAAAGTAGGGGTAAAAAAAGGCACTAACCAATCACGTAGCGTAGGTTAAGTTTGGCCAAACTGATTATCGTCTAGTCATAGCACGGCGAGTCGTTGCACCTTTTACCATTCGTCAAAGCTCAGATAGAGCCCGTAGAAGCTGACTAGTGTGAACGAAGCAAAAGTGCATAGCTAAAAAGAAAGGCTCACCGGCGGTAAGAGACAGGAACAATTCCTGCACGGTACTCGGCGATCTTGAGGAACATGGGCATAGCAAGGTCGAAGTGGGGGCGAGGAGGGTTGCACCACCCGCCATTATCATTAGGAAGCGCGTAGTTCGGAGGACAAAAGTTGGTGGCGGTGATGATGATCGAGGGGCTACCTGAATGGCACCACTGTTGATCGTTAGCGCACTTGATCTCGAAGCAAGCCCCACAGCTGAACCCGCTGTTGAACAGGGCAGTGCTCAGAGCAGCTGTGTTCACGCCGTAGCCTTGGCTGTAAAGGTTTCCGTACCCACAAGCGCCTCCTGTGGATAAAGACGGAGAAAATTATATGAGACAATGAGATGGGCTTTCACTTGCCATGAATGAACTTCAGTGCGTAGAATTTAGCGCCGGTAGTAGAAGAATGCCATGAGTTTTTAGAGCTACAAAATAAAGTGAGAGACATCGTGGTTTGAAAGAGTGATTTGCAGCCAGCTATCGATTTTAGATGGTCATTTACGTGCTGCTTAGACAAAAAAAATGTCATTTGCGCTCACAGAACGAGCAAAGTATGGTCTTTCTAACCTACGGTGCTTTCTCTGAAAACGCGGGTGTAAATACTAGATTATAAAGACTCAAGAGAGATTTAAACAGAGTTTTGAATATGGTTTTCAATTTCCTTAAGACTAAGAAGAGGGATAGCACGTTGCAGATACAATACCCATAGTTCCAGAGGCATCACTGCCACCGTAGAAAGTAGCATGGGCGCTTTGCCAGTCTCCGCCAGTGTATACGCCCGGGATTTTGGCATCAACCAGGGCCAAAAGTACCATCAGAGAAACAATGCAGGCTACAGTGGTCAAAGCAGCCATAGCTTTCAATGCTCTCAAGGGACGCAGAGGAAGATATGGCTCAGTAGTTATTGGCTCTATTTAAGAGGGTGGGCTGTGCGCAGAAGGCGAGAGTGGACTGCTATTTATGGAGGCTGAGAGGGCAATTGCCAAAAATAATAAAATACTGAATTTGGGGGAAAAATTATTACCCTTATATCATACCAATAGTGTTTGGTCTCTCTGAAATTGAAAGCTTTTTTTTTTCCTCTCTCGTGATTTGGCGGTACTTCCGTTCAACCAAACTGAGGATCTTTTTGCTTAGCAAAAATAAATTGAGGATCTTTTTTACTCTGATTTTTGAGTTGACGGAACTGCAATTGGATTTTTTCCCCCATTGGTGTAAAAGTGTACTGGGGTTTTGGGCAAAAGCAAGGGATACATGGTGGAACAAGTTACCCGCCAAAGTCCAAACCTCGAGTATTTTTTCTTTCGGTGCCATAAAAACCGATAAATTCAACGGGACAAAGATGGGGGCCACTTATCCGCAGTTCTCGCTCCACGTATCACGCCGTGCATTACCCCGTACGCCCGATAGGACTCCCTAGCGCCTCCAAGGGGCCACTGGGCGCCCATTGTTCTTTGTCCATACAACGTTTTTTGTTTTGTTGTTACTCAAATTTCAAGTTCTGGTGGTGTTTTTAGTTACTGCTTCAACGCAAAAATACTACTAACAAGTGTCCGGTCTCAATGTGAAGGTGCTGAATTGTCGTACTTGTTTGGTTCTTTCTCTGCCTTGCTTCCGAAAAGGAAACATAAGGGTATGATTATCAAAAGGAAACCTCCGAATGAGACTAATTTCTTTCTTTTTCACACTCGTGCTCTGGCTAACTAGTTCTTAGGATGCAATTGCCGGATTCATCGGCCAGTAACTATACTAGGTGGAACCTTCCATAGCCTTTGATAGGTCCTATTATATATATTTATTTCCACGTGTCAACTAAATGAAGAATTTGACAATTAAATCATAAATTAGCTTGTCACCAAACATAGCTATTATTAGACAATCTAATTCACAAACTTATCACTAGTCATAGATGTGTTATGTTTGTTAATATATCGGATCCTCTAGGAATTAAGAAAGTATATTATACAAGTTGTTAAAATATAAATTTCAAGCCATGAATTATTTAATTGTTCAGGGGCCAATTAGTACATTTCAGTGATAAGCTACATACACAGTATTTAAGTAACGGTCATGAGTTATATTACGTGATTTATAATTTATTGTTTTAATTAGAAGATTACTATAAGAATATAAGCACTCTGCTTTGGGGGAAAAAAAAAACTATTCGGGTGATAAAAGAGCCAAATTTCGTATCAGAAAAAGCCGAACTTTCTGATAAGAATCATTGCTAAAACAGTTAGGACGGTGCGCTTCAGTGGTTTCTCATTAAGGATATGCGGGTGACAAGGCCGGAGTGTCGAGTCCAAGCCATCGACCAAATCTAGGAGAGATCTGACACGTCCTCTAAATAATTAAACTGTAGTTCAACAACACGCACCCACCCTTCCATGTGTCCATGACCCTCGGATTTGTCTCACATGAAACATCGTAATGCATGTGAAAATGCCACCAAGATTTCAACACTCGTCAGGTGTCCCCAGAAACATGATAACAATTGTAAGTTCACAAAGGGTTAGGGAGAGGGTCGGTATAACTGCAGATAATACTTTTTATGTATCTTATTGGATCCACAGAACACACAGAAAACATCTTCCCCAAGTGTGCCACAAAGAGCACCAAAGGACGCCTGATTAATTATCATATACCTATATAGTTAGGAGATATAATTTGGGTTAATTAGAGGCTAAATTTCTCATGCGTGCTTTTGGTTGAAAACTTGCCTGATCTTTTCTAGACCTAGGGACCATTTACTATATTTCTGACTATCTCTTCTTTTGGACTAGACCGTATGTCTATGAATAGCCATTAGGCACTATCTTGAGCTTTACGCGATCCCCAGAAGAAGGGTTTCAAGTTTCTCAAGCAAGCAAATTTTAGAATCATATTATCTTGTAACTTTCTCCCTCCCACTGCACCACAACCAGTAGTCCCGCTATCCCTCCCTCTTTAACTTTTCTTTTTCGATCTTGTAGGCCGAAGGACTGGTTCTTCTTTACATGATGCCTGTGACTGTGAGGGCTCCCATGTGACTGTGAGGGCTCCCATGTGCCTCCCACTAATTTTTTAGTGCTCTACCTACTTTAAGCTTTGATAAAGACTAACTACCACATCGACCAATTAACTAACACCCACAATAGTTTTGGATTTTTAAATAATAAAAAAATTCCTCCGGTATAAAACTCAATGACTATAATTTTTAGTTTTCAAACTCAATGGGCTATTATGGAAATGGTGTAAAACTCAATTATCAAAACTCTTTATTCTCTACATTATTTGCCCAAGATAGGAAGAAATACTTGAGTTGTTATCGATGAGGAGTAAGGTTGGGGGGAATTAGTAGGCACGCCATATGAAAATGGAAAGCATCTCCTAATTTAACCTGTATATATAATGAACCTAATACCCTTATAATGATCTCCTAGACCCGTTCATAATTACGTGGATCACATACATATTTAAAATCAGTGTCAATTTTTCTAGCACGGATTTTATGAAACGTTGACAGGATTTTATAATAAGGCATCATTACTCGTAGTCTCAAATACTGAAGCTCTCAAATCATTAAATATTTTGTTTTTTTATTCAGTCATGTAATCGTGTGTAATTTTCAATCCACAAGGCTAGTGGTAGATTCGTTTAAAGCAAATATTACAGACCAATAATGCCGTTCAACGTGGCATTTTGGGCCCATTGTGGTCAAGTCCGAAAAGTCTCCCCGAGAGGCCGGATATGGGCCCAAAGAAACAAAAATCCCCAACTTACGACAACCTAAAACGGGCGCGCCCGATTGGGGCACAGCTAATGGGCCTGTAGAAACAAAAATCCCGAGGCTGAGCTAACCTTAATGGGCTCTGAAATACGCTCACATCCAAGAAGCTATCAATCTCATGGACAGCATGTCTATTAGTATTACTGTATTGCATTTCTAGAGACATTCTTTTTGTTTCTTCAGACAAAACTTCTGCATCATAATATTCTGTGTACAACAAAACAACAAAAAGAGTTTTGGAGAAAATAATGCATGCACCTTTCTACAGGGTACACGTAATTAACTAAATAATTAAATACGATTTAATTTTTCCCAGATCATATTGACAGCAAGTTTTCCTATTTCTTCAATCTTGCAAATAAAGAATCCATCGAAGAGAATAATGATAGCTAGTTCTGGGGTTGGAAATTTTGTGAAAGTTTGCTAGACCACTCTCAAGTCACGAGAACCAATTATTCTTGTCAACCTCACGTACCTAACCCCAATCGATTAAACTAGTAAAGCAACGAACTTTGAAAGTGAGGTGATATGACGTGTGAGTTTTCAAATGAGATTATATATATGTTTGGAGTTTGTGCTAATTATAATGGCTGCCATGCTTTAACCAAACCATCACAAATTGGTTTAGCCAAACCATCATATTTAACTTTGAAAGTGAGGTGATATGCCATGCTTTAACCAAACCATCATATTTAACTCATTTCCAGCATTCCCCATGACACCGACCCCTATTGTTTAGAAATTCAGAAACGTGGGTTCATAAAAGGAAATTGGTCTTGGTTCGAAAATTAAAAGACTATAGGTACGGAAATTAGAAATAATATATAGAGACTCAAACTTTAATTTCCACACAAATCGCTCCACCGACGCCTCACGCCTGCTTATGCCTCACGTTGTCATGCTTTGTCTTAAAGGGTTTAGATCTCTCTCAGGGGACAGCTAGTTGGCGGGAGCTAACACAAGGTTGCTGTATCCACAAGCTATCACATGCTGTTTCTACGAAATTTTGATCAAAGAGATATCTATCCATCCTTGAAGATCTACCTCATTTTGGCCCTGTTGTTGTAATTTTGTATCCTAAAACCCCTTATAGGGTCTAAGAAAGCTGTTCCTTCGGGGAACATGCTCTTGCTTTACCGCACAGCTTTTCCTTGATTTATGTACCATATTTTATAGCAAAATTTATGGGGAAAGATTCTCTCTATTAGCTGTAAGGTAAATACTTCCTCTCCCTTCTGTGACGTTGCATTCTCGAGCTCCGAGACGATTGTTAATGATATCCAAAAGTAAAATGCGATTGTTTAGCTCCGCTAAAACTTTATTCTCACTCATAATCCCTGATTGTCCAACCACTTGTAGCCAATACAAAGTGAAAAATGTCAGAGGTTGCTCCCTTGAGCCGAAGATTCTATACAAGTCCATCTAATGCCAAAGGCCGATATGCGAATTGCGAAGAGTATCCTATCACGTGTTTGATATAAATACTGAGTTAATAATTATTGGGCAACTGCCAGTGACAATTGGGACAGCCCCACATTGAATTTCACCTCCACTTAGACATTGATCCAATTATTTCCTTACGGTAATTACCATCTCTTGGCCGCTTGCCATCCTTCTTCTTTACATCCCCTAAAAAGATTTGTGTGTTGGGAATAGAAATGGTCTCTAGTCATGCAGATACACACTACGAAATGGATAAAGCATATCTCTCTGAAATTGCCATTTAATGTGAGGGGTATGGTCTTTAATTTCAACGAGATATGGTGACGGGTGGCCAACATGAGCCCAACTACCTAACGCTCGTCGTTACCGGGGAAGAGAAATCCACTTCCTTCCCCCGAGGCAAGCCACTCATTTTTGACCCGGAAAGTTTTTACTGACACGTGTAGAGACTAGACTATAGAGATGGCCAAACCCAAGGGTTATTCTTTCCTTGTATAATGCGTGCCCGACACTGAAACAGTGCAGACACTTTTGACGGGACGACCGCGTAGAAAGTATAAACAATGAACTGGGGGCCACTTGTTTCGGTTAGCTTCTAGGCTTTCGATGGACCACAAAAAAATAAAACCAAGCACCGAAATAACAGTAACGAGTTATGTACGAAGAGAGGGGCTCCACTCATTCCTGGACCCTGGTAACTGATACCGTCGAAGTTTCTTTGGCTTATCCCACAGCCACTGCTACTACGTGCATGGCTGACTGAATATATCACATATCAACCGTCTACGTCACGTCCTTCTGCTTGTGTTACATCTGTCACGCTTTTCCGCCTCTTTTTCCTTTCCATTCTGGGCTCCTTCACTTACTGAATTTAGGCCACAAATTATATAAAGTAATTTTGTTTTTAAAACGATAACTGCATGTAAAATGCTAGTTATTTGGTATCGTAAAATTAAAACTCAAATTAATTTGAGTTATCCCCTATTCCAAATATCAGATATCTAATTAAATAAAAACAACAAAATTAAATTAAATGACCATTTCAAATTTATTCGTAAAGCGAGTTGATACTTAGGGAACTATTGACGCACGCCTGATAATCATTTACGTAATAAAGTCTATTGGCTCTTTAACGTGGTCCCCTAACAACTTTACATGAAAATTAAATAACTACATTAAAATCATCGATTTCACGGTTTCAAGGTATGATGATCTCTTGAATTTACTAATTTAGTAAGTATTTTTGCAAACCCATCCAAATAATTTTACTTCTATTGGCTATTTCTTCTCCCTGAAATGATTCTACCTTTGTCTGGACATGATTTCATTGGTTAAATTTACGCGTGGTTTATGGGTATCCAACATTTAAACTAATTCATTATAAAATATAAATGATGTGTTAAAGTTTGAATAATCCACCTGTAAATATTTATTTTAGTGTACATATAAACGACTGCTCTGCTAAATCCAGTAAATGAATGTATTTGCCACTAATATTCTCTTAAATTTTTTTAATTTTATAAACGTATATTTTTCCATATTAGATTAAAGATGTCTTTATTGCAAAGATTTATTTTAGAAAAGGAAATCGAGTTCAATAAAATATCTCCTTGAATAAAACAAAACATAGAGACAAAAGTTTAGAGATGAATTGAATCAATCTTCTAAGTCCTCTTATTAAATAAATTTTACGAGGTTACTATACGCATCTGAACCAAAGAGTATTTATTTCACGCTTTTTAATAATTAAATATTCATAGATCAAGATTTAACCAATCAATGCTGTCACGTTCTTGTGGCTATTACATATATAGAAAACCCAAGATCTATCTGTAGCTTTGGGAATAACACGTGGTCTCAAAATAAATAAGGATAGTTGGGGTGGGCGTATTGACTCTCAAAATTTTCTCAATCGGACACATAATTCTTTTGACGTCGGCCAATGGAAATAGGGGCACGTAAATAAACCCCAAAAAGGCATCTCGGGATATCCCTCTACTCCTTATAAAATATACTTTGTCCTAATCTTTTTCCCCTTATCTCCAAGGATTTAGAAATCGAGTCTTGACAAAGGTTTCGTACCGCCAGCGAGCCATCCACGTGGCGAGACCTATCCAATGGAATAATAACAAGGGGTTGAGAACTGGTCTAAAAAAGGACGAGAGGAGAGATTGGTGGGGTCTCTCGGTAACTGGCTATTGCCCGGACACCCATGGCATGCTGCGGGCTGGTCCGGTTGTGTGGCCACGAAACTATAGGATAATGCGGGTATAAATAATTTAAGGGGTTTAAGCTACTGTTTTGCGTGGTTTTTCTGTAAGGAGGTTTTGTGAGGTAAAAGAAAAAGGAAAATTGTGAGAGAGAGAAAACCAGAGGGAGAAACAGGGAGAGAAGTTGGCATTGTTTTATTGTAGATTCATTCGAATTTGCGTAGATCTTATTGCATTTGCGGGAAAGTTCCGGTCTTGAGTTTCTTCTTCTTCTTCGGAATTGTATATGTTTTCCACGAAAACCATCTTCTTTGGAAAAACTGGTGTTTGAACGAAATTGAGATACAGTTTAAACCGGAGATGGTTCTATAAGAGGTGAGTTGATTGAGCTTTTCTCGAATTTCGATGCTTTGTGTGTTGAATTTCGGGTCTTTTTGCTGTGATCGTGTTGTTTCGGGCTTCCTCGGGATGTAAACTCTGTCTCAATTTTGCTTAACGTCGAAGAATTGTTCCGTGAAGATTTGAAACCGTAGTAACTTGGAACCAAAAGTAATAGGGTTCGAAGGAACTGTTGCGAATTTAAACTATGATGGTGATCGGAATCGGATCACGAAAGTTATTCCGATCACCAAAGTTAGGCCCTGTTTGATTGTCTTGAATGGGATTGAATTGTGTTTTTTGAGTCTTTACTTTGTGATGCAATTTTCTTGTATTTATTTTGGTTCCAGTTACGTAATCGTAAAGCAAACAGAGGTTGAAAACGGGAATTGGCTTGGCTTGTTTAATTTCAACTTTAGGGTTTTAATACGATGCAACTAGACGCAAGTTTCAACTATGTCGTGTCGTCCTTGGTTTGGAATTCTTGTGCCGTGGAATTTTCAACCCTTGGAATTGGTTCTGTGGATTTCCGGTTTTGTAAAACCCAACTGGGATCTCTAATTTATTGCTTTATTAAGTAACGGAAGTGAATTTGGTCTCCGTGTCTCCATTTCCAAATTGGATCGTCCGGTTTTATGCATCGAAATCCTGATTAAACTATCTGAAATTCGATCTTTTGTTTTGGTTCTGGATCAAGAAACTGATTTCCGAATTGCTATCATGTTGATCTACTAAGGGTCCTATGGTTGCGAAGGATTTACACTATATTGCAGCAGAAATATTGGGAACCTTCCGTTTGAACTGACTTAACTTAATTGGGTGGCTTATTTGAGTTGTCTTCTTTTCAGGAATTATGCAAAGTCTGGTCCCTTGTAAAATTGGATTGCTAATCTTAGATTTTGCTCTGTTTCGTTCAACCTTTTTGTGCCTGTCAGCAAGTTTTCGACTTCCATATGTAAAAGTAATATTGATGTGGTTACTGATAGGATTCAATGATTTTACTCAAGTAAAACTATATTCCGACCAATTGGGAAGAATTGCATTGACAATGGTTTTTTTTTTTTGGATTTGATGGCAGGGAAGAGGATCAGAGCGGCGATTTTCCATATATGTCTAAGATATGGTGTTTAAGAAGAGGCTAGATCATGGATATAATGGCTTCCGGGTCCCCACTATACCTAGGGCTCCCAGATCTGTTAGAGTAAGTATTTCCTGCAATTCCCAGTTGTGGTCTTTTCCATCATTCTATGTGCTGAACTCTAGTTCTAACTCTGTGAATCTTTGTTGTTGGTTCCAGCGGTGGGGTGTAGGTAAGAAGAAAGTTGAGGATAGTCAGATCTATGCAATTGAATTATTGGCTTCTATAGCTGGGAAGTTATTGCAGGAAAGCGAAAGTTCTACTTCTAGTAATGCATCTGAAGGAAATGATCAACCTGCCACCGGTAAAGATGTTTTTAAACAGGAACAACAAAATGAGGATAAACCATTTAAGGAAGGGTGTGTTTATCGGGGAAGTTGTGGAGACAGTTCTTTTGCCTCTGAGGTGGCCTCACCAAACATCAGTCGCAAGTGTTCTCTGAAGGAATTTTCACGTGCTAATAATGATGATGTTTTGGAACGCACTTCAACCGTGAACAAATCTGATTGCTCACAGAAAGTCAGTGGGGATGTGAAGCCTATAATTTCCCAAAGCCAGACTGATTTTGGAAAGAATTCTACTGAAGGGGAGGGAGGCTCCCCTCATTTTGGAGAATCTTATGACACTAGTGTAAAATATGAGATTGAAAGACAGCAAGAGGTTGCGGGGTTGAAAACTGAAGGTGCTAATATATGTAGTTCAAAGGTTTCAATTGAATTGTCTCCAAAATCACCTGCAGCAACCAACTCTAACAGTAATGTGGAATTGCCAATGCGCCAGGACCCCGTGCCTGATGCTTGGATTTCCAGTCATAGGAATGATATTAAGTTAGGAAGTAGAGATGATGACGAAAATTTTTCCAGGTGCTTTAAACCTGGCACCAAGGCAAAGGCTTCTAAGCCTCTACCATGTATTGGAGACCGAAGAATAAGGAAATTGTTTACTTCCAAATACTGGAAAGCAGCTCCAAAGTTGAAGGATTATGAACTTTCTAGATCTGGTAAGCAGCTGATGAATGGTTTGACCGTAGTATGCCAATATTTATCCTATGCTTGTGTTTCAAGTATATTTGGTCATTACTATTATTCTTACTAATGAAGTTCATGATTTCGGCATTTGTAGATGCCGGACCAAGACAACTTTTTCATAATAGGAAATCCTGTGGCAAGCGTGAAAGATGTCAGCGTGACATGCTCTTTAAGAGGAGGAAATTGTTTGACCAAAGCTCAGTAGTGATCTGTGATGGTGGTTTCAGTTGTGAAAGTGTTTCTAATTCGCCCGAGAAAGGCATTACTGAAGGTAAGAATTACTCAGCTGCAATGTTGCTTGGAGATCCTTTTACATCTTACTAATCCATCGCTGTTTCTTGGTACTGTTTTAAATTGAGGGTTTATGGTCTTTGATAGTGTCACTGAATGTAGTTATTTTATGCAGGAAATGGGGTATCGTCTTCAGTCGTGGGTCATCAAGCACCCTTCCACTTCAAGGATTCTCCTGGTACGAGAGCATTTGGTTGTTTGATGTGCATTGACACGTACTTTATTTTGTTCTGGCATCCAAGAGGGTCTTATGTTTTGTATGTTCATTTGCAGTGAGGTTTAGCATTAAATCTTTCATGGTGCCAGAGCTTTTTATTGATGTCCCAGAAACTGCCACTGTTGGTTCACTCAAGGTATAGAAACACCAAGTATTTCCTTTCATTTTGTCCATCATATTCCACTTAGCTGAGAACAAAGACTCTTATATAGTCACGGTGTGCATTTTTTCTTTGTTTAGGTCTCTCTTTTGTCTTTCTTAGCTCCATAACTAATTGAATGGGAATTTTTGCTGAGGTCTTCTGTGAAAAGATAGCTGCATAAATATCTCAGCAGATCTGTGGTTCTAATCATTTGACTTTCCCCTGTTTTCCTAAGACTCTTTTCCAGTGATGGGGTCCATTTCTTGTCTGTTTCAGTAGTAATATCTTGTCTTCAGTTGTTTATAAGTATACCTTTTTCCTTCCATCTAATATCACATTATGTTATTATTTGGACTATTTTTGTAGACGACTATTATGGAGGCAGTAACTGCTACTCTTGGAGGTGGCCTACGTGTTGGTGTTCTTCTTCAAGGGAAGAAGGTTAAAGATGATAACAGAACACTATTGCAGACAGGAATTTCTTGTAAAGACAGTCTGGATTCTCTGTGTTTTACATTGGAGCCCAGTACCATGCAAACTTCTCAGCCTATGTCCTCTAGTGATCTTCCTCCTCTGTTACCAAGTGACTCGTCTCAAATTTTAACCAGGTAATTCATATGTTGTTTTGCAAAGTCCTCTATCAGATTGGCAGTTGCATGGCTTGATCATTGTTCATTCTCAGTAGAGTGTAAATGGCCCTCAATTTTGTTTTTCGTGGCTTTGCTTAAGTTTGAACCTCCCCCCCCCGTCTCATTTGATACAAAAATATTGAAGGACATGTCTGTATGTAAGCTCCGCCTCCTAAGACGCATTTAGGTGGATCCGGTGAAGTAGAAACAGCACTAGGTAGTGTCCCTTAAGTGGTTTGAACATATAAAAATAAAACTAGAATTTGTGGGTGGTTTGCATCGTGGTATTGCAAAGGCCCAGGAAATTAAAGTTGTGTTAGTTCTCATGCGGCCTAATTTTTTGTTATAGAGTGGGTTCCTTAACAAAAGCAGCTTATGCTTTGCATTTTCAGTTTGAGTTATAATCTATCAAATTGAGAACCATTGGTGCTTTTGCGCGTGCATTTTAAATTTTTGTAAAATATATCTGATATTCTGTTGCTTTCTTTCCAGCTCCCCAGTACATCCTGGTTTAGAGATCTCTGATCCCTTAACTGACCCTCCTCTACTGACCAATTCGGGAAACCATGTTGAGAGTAATCGTGATAAAGTTCCGTCCCATATTGACATTACTGACAAAACAACACCGGAAGCCAAAGCTCTAGTTGCTCTTCCAGCAATGAGGATGGAGGCTCTGGCTGTCATACCCTTGAACCAAAAAACAAGGCATGCTGAACTCGTACAGCGTCGAACTAGAAGACCGTTCTCTGTGTCAGAAGTAGAAGCATTGGTGCATGCAGTTGAAGAACTTGGAACTGGGAGGTGTGATGTTCTTTACCACTCAGTGGCTCCACTAGAGAGATTCTTTCTTTTTTGCTTTTCAGGAAACTTCTCGGTTTTGAATGGTTTTCACATTCTGCAGGTGGCGTGATGTTAAATTGCGTGCTTTTGAGGATGCAGACCATCGAACTTACGTGGACTTGAAGGTAAATATTTGTGGGTTATTGTATAAGTGGTGCGAATTACCAACTTTGTTGGGTCCTCATTCTAGTTACAGGAGTTCATAGTTGAAATCCTCTTTGCCAAACTCATCATTCCCATAAAATTTGACTGTCAGCGAGTTGAACTTCCAGAAATTTTTTGCAAGACGGAATTTTTGATATTGGGTGCTTGCGTGGAAAAGAAGCATAAGGTTTACATGGGCTGTTTTGGCCATCACTGCAATATCATATGCTTGTTACTGGCTTCCGACTTTTGGAATGAAATGTGTTTTCCGGGTTTGTGCAGGACAAATGGAAGACATTGGTTCACACAGCAAAAATCTCCCCGCAACAAAGAAGGGGCGAGCCTGTCCCTCAAGAGCTCTTGGACCGAGTCTTGGCTGCCCATGCCTACTGGTCGCAACATCCAGCTAAGCAACACGGGAAGCATCAGGCTGGAACCCTGAAGATAATGGAGGCTCCAGCTGATAGACATGGAATTGAAGGTATCGAATCCATATGATGTGAAAAGGAAGCAAAGAATTGTTGACGGACAGAAAACAGAATTTGTACAAATTATTCAATTTCATGTAATATTCTCACACACGATTCATTGCTGTCTTTCCCATTGTGGAGAGGCTGGCTTTTGTAAATGATTTGATTGAATAAGGTCGCATTCTGACTGACATTTCAATGTTCAGTTTAATTGATCCAGTTTCATGAATATATTATGTAAGTTTTAGAGAGCAGACCTGGAAAAAATGTGCACATCTTATATTATGTTCTTTTGATTCTTTTAGTCGTAAACAACCTCAATATTACTCGGAATTCCTCCCATGTTAGGCCATGTGCCTTTTTCAGCAAAGTTCTTATATCGACTACAGAGAGTCTTCGCTTTCCATCAAAGATGGCTGCATTTTTGGGTTCCGTATGCTTTAGATGTTTTTGAAATTGGCAAATAGGATACCGGTACGTCACGTAACCTTGTTGGCACATGGAAAAGCATACGCAAACGTGAAAATTATGACCGAATTGACTGGTCCTAGAAGTTTCTTTGGAGGCCAGCCTGTCCGCAACTTTCATTGCGCTCAGGATCCGAGTCCAGCGTATATTTTCGGTGGTGGCCGCAGTCCTATCCGTCTTCTAGCATGGGGGTGGCCCAGAAATTGTAAAGCATTAGAAAGATACATCCGGCTCCTCCTTGTTAGGGGTGTTCATTTGCACCGGCAGTTACCATTATAACCGCTACTGGTACTGTTACCGGTAAGAGCGGTTATTGTGCCTTAGTGGTGCAGTGACGGTGTCAAATATGTTATTCCGTCAATTGCGGTGACGGTTTTCGCCAAACCGTCACCTACACTACCGTTAACCACCCCTATTTGAGACTTGAGATGATTATTGATTATGTGACATATTTTTGTTGGGCCTTTATTGGAATATGTTAGTTGGTTTATGTCACGTTGTTGGACACTTTTATTAGACTTTAATTTTTATGTTTGAATATGATATTATGTTATACTTTTGGACAACTTTATATTTGTGATGATTATTATATTATATTTGAATATGTTATGATCTTTGTTCATTTGATATGATTATTGATTATGATATTATGTTGGAAATTTAAACAGACTAAAACAGTGAAAAAATGAAAATAGCTCAAGGAAAAAGCTTATTTTTTTGCACAACGGTTATACGGTTTAAGCGGTTATCGTCTAAACGTTACCGTTAATACCGTCACCGGTAATGACGGTTATTATGCCTTAGCAGTGCGGTGACAGTGTCAATTATGTGATTACATCAATTGCGGTGACGGTGACAATTTTTATCAAACTATTACCTACACTATTATTAACCACCCCTAATCAGTGTGATTCTTCGGCCTCGGCCGACAAAGAGTAATACGACTAGGCCTTTCCATTTCGAAACAGACTGCAAACAAAATCCTTTTTTTTTAATGCAAATTTTCAGAAACAAGATCCGTAAAATTTGTACTTTTCGTGAAGTTATTGGAAGCCAGCCCCCTGGCCCCGGTCCTGGCCCCTTTTAAATTCGTCCGCTTAACGTACAACGCAAAACACATGGGTCGGTAGCACGACGGGCTACGATAAATCCTTCTAGAAAGTACTGTTCACGTTGAATATTTGGAATTGATAATTTTTTAATATAGAAAATTTTGACAAATCTCCAGACTGCAGAACATAACGCAAGTCATGTGCGCAAATTTGTTGTCAGCGTGTCACGTTTGGACCCGCGCACTCGGTGGATGAGGTTGAAATGAGGCTCTGACAGCCTTTAGGATCATCCATTTGTAAACTAGGTCATTTGTTGGCTAAATTTTTTAAAATTTATACTTCTTGATATTATTATTATTATATATCAATATTATTTAATATTATTTTTTTACACATCAATATAATTTTTACAACTTTTATTTATATATTAATAAAACTTAAATATCACCTAAATATTCTTAGTATACTTACACTTCAATCAATTTTCTTCTCTATCATTCTTTTTGCAATTTGCACGAGTATTTCTCTGGCAAAATACAAATCAGCACATGGGATAGTGTGAACATGGCTATATCTAAGATCAGCGTGACCACTCCATTCAGTTGGTTTTCCCTCCTTTTCCGTTCCATTGATTTGCCTACTACTGTGGGTGTCAATTATCAATCATACCCCAGTTGATAAAAAAACGGAAATGCGTCAGCCAAGACAGAAGGAAAGGAAAGAGCGAAGGAGAGGGTACTGTAGAGTGGTCAACTAGCTTTATGGAGTTTAACCATCATAAATCTGTGTTTGTGTGTTAAAATTTTGAAAATATTAAAATTTTAGAGTATTAAATTTGGTGAAAAGGTTAAGAGAGAGATTATTTTTAATATTTATTATAAAAAAAAAATTATGGTGTTACAATTTTAAGAAAGAAATGTAGATACTTGGCCACTGCCCTAAGATATATATATATAATCTAAACCTACCCTTAACATATTTGGACGGCTGGAATTGTACCCTTCCACCCGCGAAATCCTTGTCATGCTCAGCCAGCCTTCCTTCTTGTTCGTCTGAAAAGCCCCTCTTTCCCACACTTCCAAAAGTTGTGTTCTTGACCGTCGAAACCCTGCCCCCTGTTTCTTTCCGGAGGTTTTGGCTCACGTACACAAAATGTTCTTTTTATTCCGGCTGCTCTTGTCTTAGATCATTTTGCACGAAGTTAGTGATTTCATTTCTTTGACAGAAGCATTTCTTTTTAAAACAAAAATTTGTGTCAGGCTTGACTGGAGTTGTAATGGAAAAAATTATGGTATAAAACTGTGGTGTTTAGTGATCAATACTGGTTTTTGTTTGTCGGTTTATCCAATAATTTTTGTTTGATACCAGGAATTAGTCCTATCTTTCTTTCTTTCAATAATCTAACCAAGTTAAACATTTGCTTCTGACGGGATTTCTTGCTCAAATTTAAAATTTTCTTGACTCATTTGTCATATGCTTTTGATTGCGTCGTTCATGTTTATCAGGATTTCAGTTTCCGTGGGCTTTGGAACAGAAATTGATTTGTTACTTGTGAGATTATATTAAGTTGAAACATTTTGGGTTTTGGGCTATTGGATTTGTGAAGGTTTCTTGCAATCTAGATGGTCGTGGATCAATCTTCAAGAGGATTCTATGGCTTTACCAAAGGACTAAAACCTGGTGACGAGTTGGCGTCATGGAATCGGAGTCTTGTTAGCCGGTTCAAAATGGATAGCACCTTTGTCGATCATAATTATTCACGTAGTCCTCTCTTACCACCCGATCCTATCCATAGTTTGGAACTGACTTCGAGTGTAAGCTCAGAGGGAGACTCACACGAGGACTGCGATTTCAGTGATATAGTTTTGGGGTACATAAACAAGATGCTTATGGAAGAAGATATGGAAGAGAAGGCCTGCATGTTTCAGGAGGCTCTTCAAGCCACTGAGAAATCATTGTACGAGGCCCTTGGGGAGAAGTATCCTCCTGCACCTGATCACGGGCTGGCCTTGTGTTGATCAAAACCATGAAACCCCAGATGAAAGTCATGCTTTGAATCCAAATGGTTATGATCCTGGTTCTAGCAGTAATAGAGGCAGCAACGTAGTGGATACTAGGAGGATTTGTGATTTGGTGGAGAGCAAATCGTCACATGGTTCTCAGTCTACCTCTCAGTCATCCTGTAGCCCGTCTCACAGCACTGGTACTGTCATAGATGGGCTTGTGGATTCCCCAGTCAATGCTCTTAGAGTTCCTGAAATATTTCATGAGAGTGATTCTGCTATGCAATTTATTAGAGGTTTTAAGGAGGCAAGTAAGTTTTTTCCCAATGGAAATGGTCTGATAGTTGATTTGGAGAGTAATGGTTTGTCATTTAAAAAGCTCAAGGAAGAAGCTAAGGATGTGGTGGTTAAGGTAGAGGAAAAGCATGAGAGTCAGCACTCCTTAGATGGGATGAGGGGAAAGAAGAATCCTCATTCTGAGGATGCGAACTTAGAGGGAGGGAGGAGTAACAAGCAGTCAGCAGTCTGTACTGAATCTATTGTGACTTCAGAAATGTTTGATATGGTTTTGCTGAACTGTGGAAAAAGTGAATCCACTCGTCACCAAGCTTTGCAAAATGGTACAAGCGAGAATGTGCTGCAGAGTGGTCAGTCCAGAGGGTCAAACGGTGGAAAGGCCCGTGGGAAGAAACAGGGAGGTAAAAGGGATGTGGTGGATTTGAGAACTCTCTTGACAGTTTGTGCACAAGCTGTTGCAGCCAATGACCAGAGGAGCACTAATGAGCTACTGAAGCAGATCAGGCAGCATTCTTCTCCTACTGGTGATGGAATGCAGAGAATGGCCCACTACTTTGCCAATGGTCTTGAGGCACGCAGTGCTGGCTCCGGCACTCAGATTTATACTGCCCTGATTACCAGGCCAACTTCAGCTGCTGATGTCTTGAAAGCTTACCATCTTTTTCTTGCTGCATGTCCGTTTAGGAAGCTCTCAAATTTCTTCTCGAATAAGACATTGATCTTTTTGCTTCCTTTGAGATCGACTAGGGGAACTTAGAAATCGAAAGCCTCTCCTCTCCGCAAAGAGGCTTTTCTAGGGGTTTTGGGTTTTTGTGTGTGGAATATTTTCCTCCAACGGTCAATTCTCAATAAATCAAGCTCACCCAACCCAGTTGCATTTTTTTTGGGCGGGGCGTAACCTGGCTGTTATTTTGAGACTGAGTAATCGAAAGCAGCCGTTGCTTCGAATACCATTATTTTATTGCCTGGCGCTCCCCTGTGCTTCCTGGCTAGTTTTGACCTTTTTATCAATGCTTTTCGATGACATATATAAAAAACTAAATGTCCTAATTGACTAGGGGAACTTCCCTTTGAGCAAATCTCTGCAAAACTCTCAATTAGGACAGTATTTTGCAATTACTAAATGTCAGCTAAAGTAGGTGGTGAATAATCTTCTTGTTAATTAATGCAAATCTCTGCAAAACTCTCAATTAGGACAGTATTTTGCAATTACTATATGTCAAGTCTTTCTTACAAGGCAGAAAATGAAGTGCCAACTGTGAAGACTCTTGCTGCTTAATAGTAGCTTTCTCTATTTTTGATTTCTAGATGTTCCAAGCATGCGAAAAGTGGGAATAATAATTCTAACGGATTAGTTTGGGTGGTTCTTGTGCTTCTGAGTTTATTCCCTTTGAGCAAGTTTGAATCCCCAAGTGGAAATAATTTTTTAAAGCCATCTCTTGGTAAAGTCAAACTCTGTGTGGTTTCTGGGGCTGCATCGATATGAAGTTTACCAGCTCGTTAACTGAATCCAAACCGATAGTCGATAGACATATTAAATTGAATTTCTCCTTGTTATAAAGAAAAAACTAAGACTAATAATGGAACCACTGAAAGTGTAATAAATCTAAGGAGTCCATACCCTATCGTATGAAAACGCATCAGATATATATATATATATCTATCTATCTATCTATCTATTAAAAAAAAGCTAACCTATTTGCTTTCAACTTGGCTATAAGCAGATCTTGTTCGGAGAACATGAGCCCATCCAGACAACTCAAATTGAAGGTCTCCCAAGAATTTGAAATTCAGAGCATAACAACGGTTGAGCAACTGCGGGGTCAGATGTGATTGAGAATCAAGTGGCAAACCCAACAACTGGCACAAACACCAGTGGATGAAGGTATGTTGTTAAAGTTCGCGACTATTCGGGCGGTTCTTACTCCAGTGAATTTTAAAGAGTGGCCTAGCAGCAATATTCTTCCAGGCATAAACGCACTGGAGTTCAAAATTTAGTCTACAATTTAATTAACTCAAGAGTAATCTTATGCCGAAGACAATATATTAATAAACTGTGACCCAATTGTCTATAAAGTATACCGCAGTTGATATCTGCGAAGCCAATCTTCACCCTTCTCATAATAGTCTGCTCTACTGAAAGTTTGTGTGGGGAACTGTGAAGAAGCAGCATAAGCAGCAGCCCCACGCCATGCATCAAGAACAGGATCCATTGCTCTTACCACCTTTATAGGTGATCCACATGGCCTAATCATCCGGATTCCAGCTTCCAAGCGCTCTGTAATCCCAGGGAAAAGGCAACTCCCACCAGTCATAAGTATTGAATTGGTCAGTCTCTCCTCCACACCTTGGCCCACAGGTGGCAACCTCCTTATTGAAACGCCAGCCATTTCATCCAACCCGGCCTGATCTACCCCTACCCAGTTGGGATGAAATAAAATTTCAGGGCATCGGAACCTTTCAACCCCAAGAACAATCTGGAAGTCTTCCTTGGTCAGAGGACGAAGCCGTGGTACTTCAACAGGTTGCGAGGTTCCTAATTCCGACTTGGGAACAAATGTTGGATCTATTTCCTGCCACAGTATTGGTCCATTAAGACTTATACCTGAATTAACTAATAAAGATCAAAAGAGAAGCGTAGTTGGAGATCAAGACCTATATTCTAGAATGAAAAACTGACCTGGAGCCTGGTAGATATGCGAGCAAGTTCTGCTTCATCCTGATCTGGTCCCTCATCATCATCATCATTATCTTTGCTCATCAGTTTGTAAAGTTGCCAATCTTCATCCTGGGCACCAAAAGTATCCTCTCCCTTCCCTCGATCAAAGGCTGCTGTAGTTAAAAGGCGCATCCTTTCCCTCTGGGCTGCACTCAACCTCTCCCCACGACCAACACCTCCAGATGTGTTATTTCCATTTGTATTGTTCCCATTCGTCTTAAGTCGTTTTCTCTGCTCGACTTTCTCAGCAAGCTCTTTGTACTTAGTGCGCAGCTGCCCTAAATAAAGCTCTGGGTTCTCTCTACAAAAGAAGCAAGAGAAAAATGATTAGAGAAGGTATGGTCAATTAGCGGAATCTATATTACCACTAATGTATTAACTAAAGCACTTTTACTTCCTCTTTACTCTCTTTCTTCTCCTGAAAAACCCTCCTCAATTCAAACAAATTACTATGGCTACAAAGGATTGCCCTTTTGTCCATACCACGAAATGATCACAATTTAAAAAACAAAACCTGAGCACTATACTTACAAGCGTTTTTCTTCATCTTGTTGATTTTTTCTTTCTCGTTCTAATTCTGATTCAGAGCGTTTCTGTTTAGCTCGCTGCCGACCTTCAGATGTGGTTTTAAGAAACAACTGCCTTCGCTTTTCCTTATGCTGTCAAGCGGCCATAATAAAACGAAAATCATTCAAGATCAGAAAACTTTACAAAAAGGGGTAGAGCTGTTGTCCAGCTGGTTTCCAACAAAAAGCTGCAACCATGAGGTTGCATACTCATATGAATCATAAACTGTAGCATCGAATGAGCAAAAATTTAGAAGCAATTGTGACTATTCAAAAATTAAAAGGAGGAATTAAGATATACAGAATTTACATGCAGAGTGTTGGGGAAGATGGCTATAAAAGCAAGCGTTTACTGTGATAACTTAAGGAAGGCACTCTGTTCCCCGTGTCATTGTTTCTATCACTTCCTTTTGTCTTACATTAAGATATAAAGGAATGACCAATAGTACACAAGTGAAGATACAGGACATTTCTTTGTTCCACATTCTGGACAATAGGTGATTATTCTGGTACCAACCTTTGTCTGTCTCCAGGGAGGAAGACTAGGTTATTAGTATATCTTAAAAGCACAACCGGCGGAATCTGATGGGGCCAATGACCAGCCATTTGGTATAAAAGTATACCTGCTCTGGTGTCAGCATGTTGTCAGGGATATTGATAAGAGGAAACTTTTCAGTTGAAGCAGGATCTGTCTTCTCCTCAGCTTCAGTCTGGTCCCCCTTTGGTTCACCTTTTGTTCTCCGTAAAGATTGTGTGACTTTCAGAAGGGCAGATTCTATTTCCTGCTTGGATACATACCCAGTGGATGTCAGGAAAGATGGAATATCATTCTCTTCCACTTGTTCAAGCTGCCGTAGAAGAAATTCCAAGCCATGCAATTCATTCTCTAGTTCATTTATCCTAGATGTCCTCTTTGCCTCAGCCATTTCCCGCAAACGTTGACCTTGTTTCTCCTTTATGGCTGCCTTTCTAGCAAGCTCTTCTTCTGAAGGAGGCTCCTCAGCTGGTGGTGGAATCCATGGAAGCTGCCAACACCTGGTTCTATCTTCAGCTTCCTTGGCCCCTTTCTGGCGCCACAAATTGGCATAGGTTAGTGTCAGAGATTGCAAAAGGGAATGCATGGAAAAGAGCCATGCACTTTACCTGAAACAAGCGAGCTTCTGAAGCATAATCTGGTGCAATATAACAATGCTCCATCTTCAGGTCCTCAACCTTCTCCCATGTAAACCTACCCCTGTTGCATTAAAAACATAATCAGAGGTTTTGCACAAAGATTACTGGGTTAATAGACGCATGAACTTTATAAATATACTTACATGTGGTGAGGGTATTTAAGTGAAAGGAGTTGCTTCAAATAATCAGTGATGTGATATCCACCAATATTGGTTCGACAGCTTCCTTCATAAGCAGGCTCCCCATCAGTAAACTGTCAAAAGGAAACACAATAAGACCATTTTAGTATTGAAGAGATAAGTAGAACACTAATACTAATGATGATGATGATGCACCGTGAGAATCACGTATGTAAGTTCCAAGGTAAAACTATTTCATCAGCTATTTTTAATCATGCCCGGATCTATATGCTCCTAAAAGTAGTTACATAATAACCATACCAATCCTGGATGAATGGTTAAACGGTGTCCATTACTTGAATAAGAACACAATGGTAGGAAAGCATACTGGAATCACATGAGTTGTTGTAAATCCCGGGCAGATAGCAAGACCATCTTTATCGCAAACCCCACGTTGTTGATTATATGTATAGCTGAATGCAGCGTCAACACCAAATGCTGATATAGGAGAAAGAACGTACAGATTAGCCAGGGTGGTAGTACACACATTAAAGGAAAAAAAGAGGACCAGATCCAGCATGTGAGTACAATGCCTGCTGTCAAGGTCCATTGCTTACACAGGAGCCACCATGCTCTCCGTGGTATTGAATTTGAGCCTGCTGATTAAGAGTGTTTAGAGTTTTATGTACCACATAGTGATAGTACCTACTGATGGAACTCCATAGGTCTCAAAAAGAAGTTCTGCCATTTTACTACGAGACTGAATAGGGTTGCAAACGCATTCTGTGATCAGGACAGGGTGGTCGATCTGTTCTGCCCTCAAGTGAACAGGAAACAAAAAAAACATTCTATGAATATATTGAAAAATCCCGAACTCTACCAGAACTAAGCATTTAGGATCAACGACCATACCAAATGGAGGGAACCAATGTATAGAATTAGAAATATTGCATCGTGCATCGTACATATGACTGCTATTAGCACCATTTTAGATCTGACTAGACTGTTTTTTCCATGTCTTTCCCAAAGGTTCACAACCACCACAGAAAGGAGAATAAAAATAGTTAAAAAATAAAACTGAATTACCATTTTTATTTTGAAATTGTTAAAAGAAAAGTTTCTAGTAAGCCTCCGCTTCATGTGAAAACTCCTAAAGATCAACAAAATGAATGCAGCCACATTTTCCTACCGAACTTAGCAAAGAGACAGAGTGTAAATAGTAAGTCCAAATGATACAATTTTAACTATTGTAGCACTTAGTGTGGGTGGAAACAATCACTGGCCTAGAGCTTTTACAGAAATCACATCAGTGTAAGCAAACCACACAACATGCCAAAAAGATTGGAGAGAAATAAGCCTTCTAACAATGACAATTCTAAAGCATAAACTTATGTAAGTTTCCAACATACCTCTGATCCATTTGCTCCCATCCGATCAAAGGCAAAGTCAAGAATCTATAGATGCAAGAAACTATTAGTGAGACCACCATCCTTGAAACTCATTCAAGCATACGCAGACATACAAAACTTGGAAAGAATGTGCTCGAGATTTTCATGTAGATAATCAAATTATATATTGCTGTATTTTGACTGACAGAAATAAGATGCTCAGCTTTTTGGAACACATAAGAACCATAACAATCAAAAGATCAAATAACACAGGAACTTGAAGTAGAATCCTCTGAACCAGTTACTGTGCTCCTTATTGAAAGTACATGGGTTGCCTTGTCCATTGTGTTTTGCACATATATAGAACAGGAATGGGTAGACCAACTGTCAGCTATCCAAAAGTAATGGTGCGCATAAAACTTTATTAGGTTTCCCATATTATTGTTTTTTTGATAACCCAGGAGCTCCCAAGGTCGGGCCACTTCGTGTATTGGGCCCTATAAGCCAACCTAGGGCATGTGTCAGGACCCCATCCAACACACCTCAATTAATCAAGGGCGATAAGGGCATTGTTGGGGCTCGAACTTGGGACATGTAAGAACTCAAGCCATAGCCTTACCACCAGACCAAACTCCTAGGGATAGGTTTCCCATATTATGAAACATAATTTTATTTAGTAAGTGAAAATAAAATAAGGTATTACTCTTGATCAAACTCTCAATTCTCTAAGGTCTCAATAGGTTCCCATGACACGTTGTGGGGAAAATTTTAGAGCAAAAATTAATATCCTATTCGACCAAAGAGGATATTTCACAATTTGATGTAATGTTCGTGGCAACAAGCTGCAAGATTTTTGCAGTAAGCCAATGCGCTTTCCCATTTTCTCCATTGGTTCTTTTATTAAATTCTCTCTTCTAAATTATATCCTGTGTGAGTAGAGGCAGAATAATAATAAGTTTGGATAAACAGAAATGTTTGCACACGGATGCTAGAGGCTTACGTATTCCATTATCTCGAACTGATAAACAACGTTGCTATCAAAAGCCGAGCGGGGCCCTGAGCGAGTGCAATCAAAGTACTTCAACAATGCAGGATCACGGTCGCCAACAATAGTGACAGTTTCACCTATATCACAAAGCAGAACCCCCCCCCCCCCCAAAAAAAAGAAGTTCGTTGAGATCAATCAAACTGTAAAGGCTGAAACTTTTTCCTTTCGTACTTCAACCATTCTCTCAGGAGTGACGCAGAGCCTAACAATCTAGACCCTCTTCCCCTCTCAAGAGCAATAAGAAATTTTTAAAAAATGCTGGAATTAAGAGGTACCGGTAGCTTTATGCCGTGGCCTCTGAACAATGTTGCGGAAAATAATACGAGGGTCTGTTTCTCCCGCCCATCTGAAATTAGTAAGCTGGAATTAGCCTATAAAGATAAGAAACGTAAACCCATAGTGAAAAAACACAAACATACATCATACAGAGGTGGAGTTAGGGTTTTTGGAGATACCCGATACGGAAATAGGAGGCGCCATTGTCGATGACAATAGGAGTGGTGGACGGGAAGAGATGGTAATCGGATTGCCGCTGTATTTGTGAAATGAACGGCATTTTCTGATTTCTCCCTGAATTGGAAACGAGGAATTAGGTTTTCGTAGAAAGGTCCAGGCTTGTGCTGCGACGTATACCGCAGTGAAGTCCAGCAAGCTGGTAAACAAGCAGTGCAGACCCGATCCGGATTAGTCTGGACCCGAGCCGGGCGGTCTGCCTCGAACCGCTTTGTGCTTTGATGTTGGGAGTAATGAAAAAGGAAGTACCCAAAGGACAAATCGGAAAGATTTATACCGCAAAATCGAAAAACTTTTCCCGAAAATGATCTCTTCATAGGGTAGAAAAGAAAAAATGTAGCTCCTGTTCCTTTTTTTTCAGCTAGAAAAGAAGAATAAGAAAAGATCTGCTGGCTGCTGGTAATTTTTCTGTTTTTGGGTATAAAAAATCTTGCTAGCAAAAACAATACAAAAGCACCTAAGGCTATATTGGGTTCGAAAAAACTCGTAAAATTGGTAGAAAAATTGATAGTTAGGTAAATTGGAGCTTTATTAGAGTTTGTAGAAATTTAGAGAATTTTTTAAAAATATTTGATTATGAAATTATTTTTATTAGAGTTTGTAAAAATGTGTAACGAGATGATTTGATTTAATTTATTAATAAAAAATATTGGAGTTTAGTGAAAAAGTAGGGAAATAAAATATTTGAAGATTTTAAAAAAAATATATTAGAGTTTTGTGTGAAAAGGTTGGTTTATATGAAAAATTGTTAGAATTTGTGTTAATATTTTTTGACATTTTAGATATTTGATTTAAAAAAAAAATTGGTTTCAAAATATTTTCTCAAAATGGTAAATATTTCACAAACATTTATTAACTTTCTTAATAATTTAAGAATATTATAGCAGGATAAATTTTTATATAATTATACAATACACATCAAAATAGATGAGAAAAGTTGTACTAATTATATAACACACATCAAAATAGATAATTATTTAATTTCACACTAGGATAAATGCAACAGAAGGTGTATCATGCTACAAAATATTATCATGCAAAATTGCAAAATTGGGCTTATTGGAAAGGTTTCAATTATAGAAAAAAACTGTATCTGAATGTAGATTATCTTGTCATCAACTTTTTGAAAACCTTTTATTGTTAACTGGGCCCGTGGGTCGCCCTTGTGGGCTCCCCAAGCCCTAATTGCTTTATAAAAAAAATATCACCAACTCTTTTATTTTGGGCAGCAAACTTACGAATTATCGTAAATTTTATACTTTGCATTGTTAATTATCAATTTTGTTACCTTTCACATTTTAATTATTAATTTTAAATACTTTGTAATTTCTGTCAAATTTTTAGACTAAAATGATGATAATGTCATCGACTTATTTTGTATACATTAAAATTATTTTTGTCAATTCATTAAATTTTTAAAGATTTTATTGTCGAATAAAAGGTGCGAAATGTCTAACATTAATAGTTGGAGATAACTGGGGGTGTTTGTTTCCCCAAAATTTTGGGGTTCGAAATTTCCAACAAAACAAACACACTTCAAAATTATTAACTTTTACACACACACTCTACTTTTCACAAACCCCAATAAATCTCAATAAAGTAAAGATTCCCAAAATTTCGGGAATATTCCCCGAACTTTCCACAAACAAACACCCCAAAAGTGTCTGAAAATTTGTCAAAAATTGTAAAGTGTCTAAAATTGATAATTAAAAAGGTATAATGTAATAAAAATGATAATTTATAGTGCAAATTGTAAAATTCATGGTGATACGAGTGAAATATGTATTTACTTCTTTTTTTTCTTTTTATTTTTGTTAGGAGGATTGGCCAGAAGATCGCGGATAAACAACCTTTCGTATGCGCTTTTGTTAACTTAGAGAAAAAAGAAAAAGAAAAAAGTATGCGCTTTTGTTCGGGACATGGGCTGTTTATGAAAGCCCAACAAAGTGCGTGCTGTAATCAAACGACCATACTGAAATACGGTTCTGGCCTCTGGGCTATAGTAGAGCATTTGACATCAAAAGTCCAGCAAAGCTCGAGCCTAACCAACTGGCCCGGTGGAATGAGACATCACTCAGATAAGGTCAGCTATGAGTCACTTCCCGAAAAGTCCCAAGCTTCCGTCACTTTTACACATAGCGGTGACGGACGCACTTACGAAAATGACGCAATCAAAGACCCTTGACACATTCACCCATCCTCGACCACAATCTCGAGCTAAACCAACTGGCCTGTGGCCCATGACCCCCAATCGGACAAAGTCCCAAGCTTCCGTCACTTTTACACATAGCGGTGACGGACGCACTTACGAAAATGACGCAATCAAAGATCCTTGACACATTCACCCATCCTCGACCACAATCTCGAGCTAAACCAACTGGCCTGTGGCCCATGACCCCCAATCGGACCCACCCACCAAGAAACGGAATGACGGAGCGGCACCCAACAAAGCAAAAGGGGGGGGGGGGGGGGGGGACAAAACGTGTGGTGGAGATTCAGGGCATGTTTGAGACCCCAAATATTTGGGGTGTCAACAAATCTAACAAACCAAATAAACTTTAAATTTTTTAACTTTTACACCTACATACTTCACCTTTCACAAACCCTAATAAATCTCAATAAAGTAAAGATTCCTAAAATTTCGAGAATATTCCCTAATTTTTTGGCAAACAAACATCCCCTCAAACCCACCAGCTCTCGCTTGAAGTTTCTCGCGCGTCTACGTGGAAACAGAGCTTAAGGTTATGTTTGTGTTGAAAAATTTTTAATATTGAATTTAGTGTTGGTATTGAGTTTAGTGAAAAAGTGAAGAGAGGTAATTTTTTGTAATTTTTTATATTTTTATAGAAAAGAGAGATTATATTGTAGTATTTTATTGGGAGTCGGTGAAATATTTTGTGAAATTTTTACTGCGAACTCACATTAAAGTGACGATCTTTTTCCGCCAACTTTGTCCCACGTCATCTCACCTTTACTTGCTTCTACCACAAGTTTGGATAGGTCAAGGAGCACCTTCCGGAACAAGCTAGAGCCAGTGGCCTGCCCTGTATAAATTGCAAAACACACGACGGCTTGCAGATAAATTATTGTGGTGCGATTTGTGAGGCTGTACAGATGGAGATGGGCGAGATTGTTGGGGGGCGGTGGCATTGGAAGAGGGTTGTGGTACTCTGAGACACAGTGGCAGTAAAATACCGGCGGCTTGGGCGTTTTGGAGCCGGCTTACGTGAAACAGAAGGAGCCGCCGAAGAATGGATATTTTCATCCGCCTGATCACAAGGTTTTTTTGCAAGGGCTCCGATGACTAGGAGGGAAGCTTGTGCCTGAAGGGTGATTATCGAAGAATGCTTTGTAAATCAAGCTACATGTAACACTGCTTTTGTCTGTTTTGAGGAGTGCACCGTGCATGACTCCCTAATGGAAGACGCATGCTTTGTACTCTTAAGCTAGGAATGGGAATGAATTCTATGCAAAGTGAGTTTGTGCTAACGTGCAAAGACACGGTTCAGATTTTAAAATACAGATCCGACGTTCGAAATGGATGTTGTCTGTCTGAACTAGATACGTAGGATATCACTTTCCTTTTGCCTGTTTGCAGTTTCATAGTTGTAACGCAGACTTTAGCTTTAGGGATTCTCACGAAATCCATTCTTGGTATGATCTTGTTTAACTATCCATTATCAGCAGCATGTAAAATTTTGGTGCCTAAAAACTCTAAAGCAAAGTGATTAAAAGATCGTTTTTGAGAATTTAGAGTTTGTCAGTCTTCTTTTCTTTCAGCTTGAGACTACATCTTTTTTTCTGTATGTTTTTGTCAGTAGCTTGAGACCAGTTCAGATATAGCGGGAAACCAACACTGTTGGTGTCGTAAAACAGCAGGAAACGAAGGGTAAACAATGGGGATGGACTACTTTTAATGGGCAGATGATTCCGGGGTTAGGTTCTAATTGGGCTTGTATGTTATCTGAAGGCTTCAGAAAAGGACCCAACACAACTTGAGCCCGGCCTATAATTGGCCCACTCGTTGGACACGTGAGTTTGATTAGGGGTGAACAGCGGACTAGTTAGAAACGAAATTTGACATTTTGACATCCGGTCCGCTAACTAGCTGATGACCAAAATAGAGTCCGCTTCCGACTCTTAGCGGACTAGCGGAAGCGGATAGCGGATAGCGGAATTTCGACAATTTTTTGGTCCATATTTTTTGGCCCATTTAAGCATTTTTTTCAATAAATGAAAATCTTACTCATTCATCACAATTCACAAAATAAAATCCTAAAACATGTAATTGACAGACAAATGTAAAAATAAATCTAAAAACATGCAATTCACAAAATCTCATATTAAATAACTCTCAAATGAAAGTTGAAACTAACTTGAAATAACAAAATATTACAATACAAACTTAGAAGTATCTACTCAAGTAAGAAATTAATAACATAATCAAACAACAATCAATCACGTATGGCCCATCCACGATCGCTGCAGCATTAGAAATTAACTCTGCAAAAGAACAAATGTACTAACAATTAGCTCATACTTTTTTTAATAAAGTGAAAGTAGAAATGTAAAATGTTGTATATACCTATATTCATCATATAACTAGAAGGATCTTCTGTCCCATCAGTAACTCCAGATCTGTTATCCTCTTCATCATCAGCAGAATGCAAGACCTTGGATGTCAACCAATTTTGAGCACAAATGAGCCCTTCCGCAGTCTTTGGTGCCAACGAACTCCGAAAAGAATCTAAAACTCGACCCCCCGTGCTGAAGACAGACTTTGAAGGCACTGTAGTGATAGGGATGGCAAGAACATCTCGAGAAATCCGTGCAAGAAGGGGAAATTTTGGTGCATTAACTCTCCACCAATTGAGGATATCAAAATTATGATCTTTGGCTAATGGTTTGTTTGAGTCAACTATTGGTAGTATCATAGTGAAATGTTCTCACATCGGGGATGGATCTGAAACCTTTCTTCTTTTGGGGGTAGGGTCAATTGTCTCAGTAGGTTGTGCATCTACAGCTACAATTGACATCTCACCAATTGTAGGTGTAGCCATTGAGGCAGAGGTAGAAAAATTGGGGGTTGTGGATTGTGTAGATGCAATCGGAGTTTGACGATCCATCTGAAATAAAGACACAAAATAATATACATCTCAATCAAACATACACCTCAATTAAAGCCAAGTTCGTGTAGGCCTCGTATATGGCTAAACCTGTGTATACATGTATACAAATCATGCAATCCATTTGGCAAGCTAAAAAATAGGTGCAATTTCGTGTAGGCCTAGTATATTTATCTTTTACACAGAACCAAAACAATGGCCAAAATAGTGCAAGTTCGTGTATTACAAAGAAACTCAGCTCCATAAGTAGTGCACAACAATTCACATATTCACAACAGCTTCACAACACAGATGCACAGATTCACAACACAATTTTTTACCCAACAAACTTGAACCCCAATGCAGTTTGGATCGTCTTGAATACCAACAACTCGAAAGCACATAAAAACAGGTCCCTATGATGTAGGACTGTGTAAATTACACAAGTTAATCCAGCACTAAACTACAAATCCTCAATTGAAGAAATTACACAAGTTAATCATGCATGTCCTGGAACTTCCAGATTTGATAATCCTCACCAACAAAATTACACAAGTTAATCATATGTAGTACAGTACAATTGACGAAATTGCATTCACTAAAAATGAGAATTTCAATAACTAAACTGGTAACCCATCCGAAGCAAATGGTTCACATATGGGCCTTCTTAGCAAATGCACAGATTCATTAAAAAACGTAACTAAAAAATCTAACATTTGCCTCAAATTTCAGAGATTCACAGATTCATAACAATTCAAATATTCACAAAAATCAACAGATTCACAACAGGTTCATACATGGCTAGAGAGAGAGATAGAGAGACATACAGCTGCCCGCTGGAGAATAGAGAGACTGTTGCACAGCCGCCAACCGGAGAATAGAGAGAGAGGGCTGAGGGCCGAGAGTGACTGTGAGGAGAATAGAGACTTTAGACTAGAGAGAGAGGGCTAAGGGCCGAGAGAGGTGGCGACTAGAGAGAGGGCTGAGGGCCGAGACTCGAGAGTGACTGAGGAGAATAAAGAGATAGGGCTGACTTGCGACTGCTGACGGCCGAGACTCGAGAGAGGGGTCGCGATTCGCGAAGGAGAGGGTTGGAACTGGGGGGAGACGAATTAGGTTTTCTAATACCGTGGATCAAAACAGCACGTTTTGATCCACAGTATTATATTTTTTTTCAAAAAAAACAATTAAACTACGTCATTTTATTCAAAATAGAATGACGTCGTTTTACAATTCAATTAATAAAAAAATAAAAAAACAACCGTAACCGGAACCGGAGATCCGCCGGTTGCCGGACCGGAATTGCACCCCTAAGTTTGATCATGGATGGATATGGGTCTTGTACTTGTGAGAAAACCAGGAACCACACGACCGCCGATAGTCCACAGGCCACGAGCAGCTTAGAGAGAAAAAATATATGAAGCGGTATATATTATATAGGATTTGTAGAAGACGAGAAAATGCTAGGGTTGGCAGCTATCTTTGATGAAAACTTGTCGGAAAGCTTTGATAATTTTTTCTGGTTGTTGTGCACGAATGAGTGGAAGTTTGAAAATTTTGAATTATAGCAGAACACAAAAAAAAAGCGCAGAGCTTTTTGCTAGAATTATTGTACTAATGGGGTCGCGGAATTGAGTGATTAAAGGGTACGTTGGTGTACTGAGTGTCTGCCTCAGTGGGCTTTTTTGGATTTGGGAACCTCTGAGTCTACAGTACTGGTCATTGGATGCCCATGTTCAGTCGCTTTTCTGGGTCCACTTAGGGCGTAGTCCGAGGCAAATTATATTGTAACATTATTGTACTGCGAACACAATTTTTTGCATACTGGTCCGGGGTAGATTTCTTCGTAATACATACAGAGACGGCTCTTTAGTTTGCTTTACCCAGTTCGATCCATAATTTATCACCGCGGTTTATAACTTTATGCACAATACAATAAATGGAAGTATCATTCTCTTGTATGTATGAATTATTACCGGGTCCTTTTGCTTAAGGGGCATGAAAATTCAGTATAAATATTGTATAAATATCTGCCTCATGCTTCCAGTTGAAAGACTGGGCCAGCCGAATCAGACCAGAACATTGCGGCATTTCTGCTAGTCCAATCTAGAGTCGAGAGTTCCAGCGTTGGGTGCTCTTTATCACTAGCGATGTGAAGCCAGTCGTCACAGTTCGATCGCTGTTTAATTTAAGGTGTGATAACGTGACCACCGACGCAACAGAATGGTCAGCTCCGATTGATAGCGATTGATCAAGAAATTTGCAGATGTTATATATATATATATGTAATTCGCTACGAACCGAAATATATAATTGGACAAGACTGTTAAGGATATATGCATGTCAGTTCCCTCCGCCATTTCTTTTTCAATAATATATTTACTGTGGGATCCCATGTTTTGTTACTGACTTGATCTGTGTTTAATTACTCAAATCTAACCATGATGAAAGAATATGGAGTTTGGATGCCTCAATTATGAGATAAAATTGTTTTAGTTGATTCAGAATTACAGTCAATTGGATTCGCTTCCGTAGGGTGTGTCGTTTTGCCACTCGGCAACATTCAGAGAGGTAAATTGGCAAGAAATTATGCCAGAAGTCGGGCTCCATTCAATTCTCATAATTCCTCAAATGAATTGATATTATTTGTATAACATCTGCCTCCACTTCACCAAATTGATTAAACTTCTTTCAAGTCAAATTACAGCATCAGTACTTGAACGGTATCACTTATAAGTAGATTGAGAAACAGCAAAACAGATGAACACATGGTATAGAAGCCATATCAGACGGCCGCTAGCCAAAGATACAACAAATACACGCAGCTGGTGAATAAGCTCATGACAAGGTTTAGAATTGCTTCCGTTCTCTAACCAAACAAAAGAAAACAACTAGCTAGAAGCTGTTCCCTTATATATATATACATTGGGAATGAGAATGCAAAATTATGACTTTTAGCTAGATGACAAACGACTTTGAAAGTAGTTCTTCTGTTAAGCATAATTACTTTTCCCAGATCCTGAATCAAGCAAGGAATGGAAGATAGCTATGACTTCAAATCCTGGGAAAAGAACAATGGACAGGCCAACGCGCGTTTAACCAGCAGTCGCACCGCTGCCGGATTATGTGATTGAGATCGAGAGGCTTGAACAATTCCAGAATATATATACAACTCATATGATCGGTCAAGTACACATAACTGAGAACTAGATGACGGTTATAAACAAATTCATGGCAATACCTAATTAATTAAGTGCCTGAAATGAGAAACATGTTTAAGAAGAATGTACCACCACTCTTTAGAGACAACGAGGAGCCAACAACAGTGCCGATTCGTATTAACCACATGAATATATATACATCTTCAACCACACATATCAGAAATGTAGCGATTAAACATTCCGGAACATTTATACATACACATGGACATAGTTAATAGCGGATTAAGAAATGAACAAAACGAAATCCCTGCTAAGGAGGCAAGATGATCTTTTAAGGATAAAGAAACAAATTAAGGAGTTCTTGTATACATTTGTTGGACATTAATCTTGACAAGTCCTGATCCTTCACTTAGAAACTTAAAAGTGATAGGAATGGAATAGAGATCTTACACTTTGGAACTACAATTCATCGAACCAGTACAAGTTGATCTTGATTGCTACCAGATTCCTTCATTAAAATAGTGGAAAAACGAAAAGCTTATAGCTGGCAGAAACATAGTCCAATTATAAATCTTATAATGCAAATAAATCACAATATTCCCTTCACCAAACAAATCAGAATTCAACTAGACTACTTTTCTCTTACATTGGAAACCCCAGAAACACAAAATTGTCGCTTATGCGAGAAAAAGAATTCACGAATGTAGGCATCACTTGGATTACGCGTTCATCATCAGATTCCAGAGGCCAACTAGAGCTGTGTACGAAAGTTACAAAATGGTTTTATGTTCGACTTGTTCCTTCCAAACATATCCTACAAAAGGCTGGTCACTGGTCTCAGCCTTGTATAGATGAATATTTTGCAGATGAGAAGGAATATGAAGATCCGGAGGGAGAAAGAAAAAGATGAAGAAAGAGAATAAAAAAACCAAACAATCCATCAAGCAAAAGCGCCTAGCGCTTTCTCGGGTTGCAAAATGTTCCACCATATATAGGACAGACATACCTGCTCATGAGACCAGGAGGTTTCAGTACGGATAAGCATCTGAGAAAGATCAAGTGAGACCACAGAATTCGTAATCGCTGCCAAGAAAATCTCCACATAACATAGATTACCGTGTATTACCTCATGGATCGTGTACATTTTTGACACTCTCTGTACCACGCTTAAACCCCAGCCCTGGTGGGGGAACAGTACCAACCCAAGTACAGAGCGTGGTGGACATTTTTTACACAAACAAGGTACAAGTTGGCGTTAACTAACACAAAACCCTAGTTAACCTATCAAAAGTACATAATTAACCAGGATGTGTGAGAAAATTAAAATTTTACGAATGCCAACAGAAGCTGCAGTTTCAACTATCACGTCCAAAAATCTTGATGTTCGGAGAATAAAACGAGTTTTCGAAAGGCTCAGAATTAAAAAAAAAACGAGTTTGGAAATAATCGAAGAGTTTACCTTCATTTATTGTTGGTTCCCAAATTGGATGAAGCATCTTAGGTAACCTGCTAGTATTAGTCATTTATTGCCGCTGCAGCATCATCAAGATTCCCAGATCAAAAGCCATTTCGGGCGGAGCAAGGGACCACTCCACGCAAAGCCCTCAAAACCTTGTGAATCTTGATGATGCTCCATCCGCAAACAGTGACTGTTAGTCGTTAGAGATCTTGGTCAACATTATCTGTCCATGCAAACGAGAGAACAGAATGGAGGAACCCTAACCCTAAATCTCATCGCATGAGGGAAAAGTAAAGAAAAAAAGGAACGGGAAAGATAAGACATAAAAATAAAGCATCAATAAGTTCATACCCCATGTTTTGGCGTATGATTTAGGTAAGACCTTATTTGAAAACGAGAATATTCCACGTATGCATAAACTGGGAAGACTAAAAGAAAGGACTCTCAGGGAAGGGAAAGAAGGGGAGAGATGGAGTAGTAGTGAGGGATCAAGAAGGTTGGAGGGTGTTATATATATAGAGTTTGAGTAAAGGAAGAGAACGTATGAGCAATGAATAAGAGAGAGAGTAGGACTGTTTGGTGCGCACCTGTGAGATCTGTCTCGAGGGCGATAGAGATGGGTGTGCCCACAACAGTTATCCGTCGTAATCCTAGGTACCAAATTTACCAAAAACTTTAAAACCCTCTGGTCCAGTACCCCTCTTCCAAAGATGTCAACAAAATAATAGCTCTCTTTGAGAGTTTGGAAAACGAAAACTTACCTATTAATGTAATGGCGTTTATGTTTCGAGGATATGTTGCGTCCTTCTCAACCTAGCATTTTCAAGTGGGGGCGGGAGGAATTGACAAGGTCCTGATCCTGACCGGGCCAGCCAAATATCAAGAGGGTTGTCTACCCCCTCTAGGGTTTCGAGTTCCTTGCTTTGACCCCTCCTTTGCCAGTTTAGGACTCTTTTATAAGTTTTGATCCCTTGCAAGTTTATGGCCTTTTATGGTCGTTTTTCAAATTCTGATGTTAAATCCAAACCATCCTTCAGTTTTGGACTCTAATTTGTATAACTACTTGTTATAAAATCTGGTCGCCGTCAGGACTAAATCGGATTTTACTATTCTTTTTGGCGTTCAGTTGGGCTGGCTAGAGCTGAACCGCATAATTACTAGGTTCTTTATGACATTGTGCAGTTTAATTACACAACTAGGTTCTTTTTCTTATGAGTTAAAGGTTACAAGCTTAGAAAAAAAGAGAGTTAAAGTTACAGGTTGTTCCATTCGAAGCTGAATCCTGGAGGAATATTGTTAGAGTCTCACATTGATTAGAGATCATTTAATATTCATATACCTGTTGGGCTACCTCTTTCCATTGCTAATTGATTTTGGGAATAAATTTGACATGATATCAGAGTTAACTATTTATGGGCTTGACCTACTTGTTTGTGTTTCTCATTGTTGTCCACGTGCATGGACCATGTTCATTCGGCATGGACATGAGGGAGAGTGTTATAGTCTGTTAGAGTCTCACATTGATTAGAGACAATTTAATCTTGTGTTTCATATACCCTGTTAGATCATCTCTTCCCATTGCCAATTGATTTTGGAATGAAACTTGATAAATAACGTGCTACCTAGTTCTTTTGCCAAGTTTGTGTCTCTCTCCATTCGAGAATCTTTGGTTTCTTTGTTTACAAGCAGCTGAAACGGTCCAATTACGTTTTAACTAGTGCTTACTGCTTTTAATGTTCACCGCTAATTTCAGTAGTGAGTATTTCACGCACACTGACCTACAGTTTCGACCTAATAATGACTCTCCATGCTCAAGCTGTACTAGCTGATCTTATTCTTTATATCTTTTTCTCTCAATACCAATTGTTGCTGTCGAGAGCTATGTCGATAGGTGCATTAGATACCAATTCCTGCTGAAGGAGCTATATATTAATATCTATCATATCTACAGCTATATTTAGTTCTGGTTAAAATCAGTAATAGGAAAATCCTTTTAGATCAAGGGGAGTGTATTGTTTCAAACTTATCATATCATACCACAGTTCTAATTTCAAAGGGAACGTGGCACTTGTACCCCGTGTGAGGACTTCTCATTCTCTTTTTCCTGTGGAAGGCCTCTAGCGGCCCAACACCAGCTACGACGTGCTTCGAAAAGGCTAGTATATCTTAAGAACATTTTCCTTGACAACGTAGTAAATAAGAACAACTGGGCGGCTGAAGGAGATCGAACCAAAACGACCTATTTCATGGCTTTCTAGAGGGGTAAAAAACTCGATCCACTGAGGTTTGGACAATGAAGTTGCTAGAAGCAATATCAAAACAATGAGTACTGCTGTGACATGCTGCAAGGCAGAGGCACTAGAAAACTCGAGCTAATTCTTGGTAAACGCCTAACCAGCGTCACAAAGTAGCATTTTGGAGTTGAAAATGTATATATATATATATATATATGCGCTCGCGCGCTTTTTCTGTATAATATTCATCCACTGATCGAGATAATGACATGCAACTCAAATCTCGCCCAATTTGTCTTTGGCTATGTCAAATCGCAGTACCCAAGAGCCAAGCCAAGTGATTCACGCGCATGAATAATGGTCCTACGACAAAGTACTAAAACGATGTATATCATAACATTCTTGTGCCTTCAAATTCATTGAGAAGGCCGCAAGCAAAGTTCAGTTCCGAGGGTTGTCCAACGACTCTTTACGTGACCGGCCCCTAGGACAGAGTGCCAATTTACAAGGTTCCTCAAGGGTACACTTCTTAACAGTAAGCCCTAAAATAAGATTCCGGAAGAGGGAAAAAAAAAAAAGAGAGGGTTGACGTGACATTGATGTGGCTGCAATTGTACGGACGTGGAGAGGGACAGGCGGTGAACACGGAGACGTGGAGCGTAGTTTTTTTTTTCTCCTCAAGTGGAGCGTAGTTAATTGTGCCCATTAGCCACGGTTTTCCAAGTGGAGAGACATCCTCCTACGATCTCTTTCATCTCGGGTCTTACTCACTAGACAATCGTGTGGCACTTGGACCCTGGATTCGTATTACTTGAAAATTTCCACTCCCTAATTTATGGTGAAGCCATTTTCTTTTCTTGCTCAAATGGCTATGCCTATTATTGCAATGTTTGTTACGATTACGAAATCCTCTTCCAGTGGTAACCCTTGAACCAATTTAGTCGACGCTATGAATTGACTGTTTGTTTATCATTCTTCAAGTTTAATAATCAGTACAAGGCTTGTTTCTTGTTCTTATAAAACTTCATATGAAATAGGTTATTGCCAGTACTTGTACAATATCAATGCAGAAGGAAGCTATAGGATTTTGAGCTACGCAATGGAAGTCGGGGCAGGGGAGTAGTGTTGCTGTACGAACAGATGTAGAGGTTTTCAGACCGTACTATTTGTTTTATATTAATATTTATGAATTTATTTAATTATGTATTTTAAAATAAATTCGGATAAATAAGTATGTGCTGCTACTGCCTGTGTGAGTACACACATATAAATATTTAGATATTTAAAATATTGGGGTAAAGTCACTTTTAACCTTTAAACTATCAAGCAAATTATAAATAAGGCCCAAACTATCAATCTTGACACATTGAGCCTACGAACTATCAAATTTTATCAAATCGCGCCTTGAACTAAAATCTGACGGACAAAATCGTGTCACGTGACTCAAATTGATAAAATTTGAAAGTTCAAGATTGGTAGTTTGAGACCCTATTTGTAATTTGCTTAATAGTTTAAGGGCTTAAAGTGATTTTTTCCTAAAATATTATATTAATTATAAGGTACAAAATTAAAAATTATCTATAATGTAATCTTCATAATAATAGACAAAATGCACAATCGAAATCAAATATGAAATAAACAATCCTGCCAAATTTCCATCGGGACATCAAATATTTTGTGGGTTGTCTTATGTGTTCTATCATCTACTCATGCATTTGTTTTTTGCATTTGCTTTAGCCTCTATTGTTACTCCTATTGTTGTTCCTCCATACGATGCTCTCAGATTTTCCTTTCCATTTTCGCATGCCTGGAAGCTAGCTCATCATAATCCTTCTATCTAGCCTCTATCTTCTTTATCCCCAATGCAGTATTTTTCAAAATCTGGGCTAGATCTACAGACGATACGGAAAATGATGATTCAACTAACTGTATTGAAGCTTCTAAATCACGCACGTTATCCGGTTTGGTCTCTAAGACCTCGGTAAAAATCTGTACTTCTGTGTATGACCTCTCCACGAAATGGCTCAGTGTGACGTCCCGGCTTATCAAACTAAGAAGAGTTCCCTTCGCCTCATATATATTCCCACAGGGACCATTATCGCCGGTAGGAATTGCATCAGGAGAATATTGTACAGTAGCCCCGAACAAGAAAGTGTTATTGTGTCAGCTCGAATATTTAAAAATATATACAGCGGTAGATCATCAAGAAAAAATATACAGCAGTAGATCAACAAACACTTTACGGACAATTATTAACAGGAGCTCGTCCCGTGCAATCGAAGACTCATTTGTGACGAACCACGTTTCGTCACTGATTGGTGACCATTGATGGTTCGTCACCCAATAACCGTGTCTAGTGCCAACACAATCCCTATCATTTCATAACACAGTTATAACCATAATAAGGCTATAATTCAATGGTGGTGTTTACATTTGGAATAGCGCTGAGAGTTAAAATGCATAAAAAATAGGCATGCTTCCTTGTGCAATACAAATAATGGGTCCTCTGCAGGAAAATAGGCGATGTGCCAACTGAGATGTTATCTGCTACATATATGGGGGGATCGGTGTTATGTGTTGGTTTCCTGCTCGCTTCTCCGATTATCATACATCCCAACAGAAAAACGAGGATGCATCATATAACTCCTGTCATAGCAATTTGAGAGTCCCTTCAGTGACAGTCATCAAATATTCTTTTAATCTAATTTCTGGTAATTAATCGTGGAATAATTTCATTGGATTCCATATGGGGCTAAGAATTAACGTACTCTCCCCTGCCGTACAACTATGTCTTCTTTTTAAACCAATTATTGATTCAAAATAACTCGTCCTATATATACCTTATAATATACACCGTGGCAGTGTACCTAATTGCATTAATTGTTAAACGAGGCACTTGGTGCTCAAGAAAAGAAATGCGTCACTTCTGCTTATAGAACATCACATAATGCAACATGTATTTTGCTGAGTACCACTTTGACAATACCCACATTGTGTGTTAACTTATTCATAATATTATTCGGACCTGCACAACTCGTCCCATACTGTCAGTGCTTGGTTGTTGTAGTGACAATAACCAAACCAGCATTGACGCAATAAGTTCCAAAATCACTTGCTATATACGTACCAAACCAGCCGGTGACTGTGCAGTCTTTTTTTTTTCCCTCTTAGAATGTACACTTTTTTTTTGTTGAAACATCTATGTTTATATATTGAAAAAGACACACAAACACAAATTACAAGCTAAAAAAACAAAGAAAGACCCACCAGAGGCTTTACAAACGGCGAGTTGAGGGGTCAACACTAATGTACACTTTTTAGTCAAAATAAAGGGGCTTTGAAGAATGATTCCTGACCCATGTAGTGCATTTGAGTTTGCTAAGTAGGGTATTCTTCTCTTTTTTTTTGATAAATACATGTTCACCCATGAACTACCATAAGTTTTACATTTTGCACTATAAACTACATGTTTTGATACATTGCATCTTCTAACAACCAATCTTAGACATTTTGCACTATTTGCCAAATTTTTAGACTAAAATAACGATAATGTCTTTGACCCATTTTGCATATATTTAAGACATTATTATCAAATTATTAATTTATCAATGATATTAATGTTAAATAGAGGATGCAAAGTGTTTAACATTAATAGTTGGAGGGTGTAATGTGTCAAGGTGAGTAGTTTAGGGTACAAAGTGTCTAACATTAGTAGTTGTAGTGTGCAATGTGTCAAAATTAGTAGTTTAGGGTGTAATTGTCATAGACCTTATAATTGATGGGTGATATGTGTATTTTTTTTATAGGCTTAAGTAGCCGGGTTTTTTTATACACAATAGAGTGTCATTTCTATACTTCTCATATAATTCGGACATGACATTTTTCCAGAAACGGGGAAGCCCTAGGGGCTGTTCGGCACCCTTGTTTTCTCAGGATTTTTTGAATCCTGAGAATACACAAACCGAACATGTTTTTTAACATCACCTAAAAATAACTACAGCACGCATACCAATAAAGTTAACATACCTAAAAATTTTCAAAACACAAAAAATTCTCAAAAAAACAACACCCACCGAACATCCTCCTAATCTAAGCGGCAGCCTGAGAGTTCTGAAACGTCAAAAAATCCCGGAAATTTCGCTGAAAGGAGTGCACGTATACTAGACAGCCGGGCTACACTGCATTAAATGAGTAGCTTACTGCAAATGGAAACTCCAATGTCCTGAGTGTACTCGGGGCAATCTGAGGGCTCTTTTTCACGAGCTAAAGAATCCCATGCGTTGATTTTCCATTCAGGTCCTCTTCTTGGCATATTTCTTAAAATAGTTCGGTGATTAAAACTCTCCCTTTTTCTCAGAGGGAGAGTGAAAACGCTGTCAACAGTTCAATGATAGATATACAGGTGTGAGCGTGAAAGAAAGTAGATGTAAAGACTGGAATCTTGCAGGATCACAGTGATGACGGATAGCAGCGCAATGGGGGTTATGATTCTGAAAGATGTACGTCTTTCTGTCCAATTTGTTCCATCTGAACCTAATGAAGATGATTTGACGCCCTCTGGCTCCTGATCAACTCGTCTAAGAAAATGTCTTTAAATATGTCACTTTGAGTCACCACTATTTCTCTATCTCATTCTCCCTCTCCTGTTTAAATTAAAGAAACTAATATATTGGGATGACCAGGGGTTTGTGATGGGATGACTTTTGCTAAAGTTTGTTCTTCTTGTGTCCTTTTGATGTGGTCAATAATACCTTAGTCTCTGGCTCTCTGCCCTTCTCAACATCATTAAATGAGACGTGGATATTAGTGATCACCTGTGAATTGCATTGCTTTATGCAAGGGTTAGTCAAGAAGCTCATCTAGATTCCAACTTTGCACTGCTCCCTTGTCATTCACGCCAGCCTGCCAGAGTTTTTTGCTCTTGTGTGCTTATTCTACATGTACGTGTGTTTAATTCGTATGACTGAGAAAGTGACAGAGAGTCAGAGACAAAGAAGGACTCGATTCAATACTTCAAAGCCCCATTCATATAAGAGCGTATCGAACAATTTGTACGCACCAAAAGACAACACTAGGCAAGCTGTGGATGATGGATCCAATACGTACCCAACATTTAGTTGGATATTAATTCAACTAACCCAGTATTTAGCTTATACTTAAGAACGGGAACACTCCTGGCGTTTTCCATTAGAATCGGCTGTTTACACATGCGATATGCTCAACGCGTGCAGAATATACAGATGGTTAAGTAATGAGCCTCTGAGGAGTGAGGACAAGGGTGCATCTTGGTTGAAAGCCAGACGGACCGTCGCTAGTAACAGTCCAGAACCATCCAGCATGCAGATCCAACTGTCAGGCCCAATACTTCATGAGTGTGCTTTGCGCTCTTGTAAAGCATTTACATTTTACCGGAATGGAGAAGTGAATTCTGAATAGGTCCATAAGCTTTCGGCCCGGTTTCACGGACGCAACCTTTGTAGCCTGATTTGTAATGGGCCTAAAATGCAGCCCAAGTCTTCTAGAAATAGATTGGTCTGGTTTGTCGCATCGACTTGTTGGGTCGACTGACTTCCTCGACCTCCAAGGTGAACTTGTCTTGCTAATCTTAACAGTTTCGTAACCCGGAAAGAAACCCGAATTCTAACGAAGACACTAATCGTTACCTCCTCGAAGAGGAGAAAGCAAGAAGAGTATTTACTTTCCTTAATAATTATAAAAATGCAAGGTTTGTGTTGCAACAATCAAAGAAAGATTAGCAAAAGATGAGAATTATTCAAGATGGACCCTGACCAGGGGCCATGATCTTTTTAGAAGGCAGTCTCTGACCTGGGGGCACATAATCTCTTCTTGTATCTCCCAAAGTAAATGACAAGACCGTGATCAAAGTCGGCCAATAGAACCACAGCTAAAGACAAATTAAATAGATTGCATTCAATCATCGTAACGGATTTCCTGTCGCTTAAGCCCATTTCGATTAGGACGGCAATTCAATCTCTGGTCTTTCTCTCTCTTTCTCTGTCTGCTACAAACGGCGCGGCTGATTTGAAAATTAAGTTCCTGCTGCTCACATGGAAGCACGTGACATTCTCATCGCACTTTATGAATTCAACATGTAGAGACTAAGATCATAGTTGTTAGTTATTTAAACTAGTGACTAGAAACCATACAAGAATCAAGGACGGCGTGGACGAAGGGTATGAGTTTGCTGTTCGTTCATGCCTTCGCGAGAAATGATGGAGAGATTAAGTCAACTACCGCAGGCCATCGCATGCAGTACTGAGACAATCGACTGACGTTAATAGTTTGTAGGAGAAATGGGAATTCTGAGCAAGTGTCCCATCTTAGATATCTACTATGGTGAAATGCATGGCGACATAAAATATTAGAGTAAAACGGTGTGGTTTCTCCAGGACTGTAGTGATGTCAAAGTAGATATGTGTGACGTGGGAGGTTCATTGTTTGTAGTAGCCAACATAAGATCGAGCACTTCACATTGACTGGAGTAATGAATTAAGTTGAATGAAGGACACCAGGTCTAACTTTTCCCTTGTCTTGTATCTTCTTTTATTAGTGTGTGTGGTATATGTCACGTAAATGTCAAGTACATAGTACGTATAACATGGACATATAAGTCGACAGGCATGCAGAGCCTAGCTATATCATATTTGCCTATATCAAGCCCTTCTTTAGTGGTCTCAAACATTGACTTTAAAATTAGTTAAATTTAGAAAACGATATGTGTAACAGTTGTATAACAACATGTTCTTCCAATCGTCCAAACAAGTTATTCAATCAAGGACGATATGTTTACCAATATTATTCCATGCATGATCCCATAAGATGGCTCTTCATAATTTATTGAGGCTTTTTTACTTCTTCGTGCGGTACATGAGATGTCTTATAACACCGTTTTATATATACTGTTGTAAGCGTTCATCATAATTGAGGAGATTTCCGACTGATCAAGTAAGCTACTAGAGACTAAAACAAAGGCAAAGTCATAGAAGGGATCGGAAATATTTTTAGGATTTGTGTTCCCCATCCCATGAACAAGACATGTCAAGGAGTAGTAGCCAGTAGGATGCATTATTTTTGCTCTTATATCTTATACGCTAAATGAAAAGGGTGATCAGTGTTTTTAATATTCAAAGGATACTGATAATCAGGATTTGGTGTCTGAATTATAGTTTTAGTTCGTGGAGGGTAGTCTAGAGAGCAACGATCAATATATATAGCTAGCCTAAACCTAAGAGACTAATAATACGCCATTAACCATTTGTCAACTCTTATTTTGTTACGTGTGTGGAGACTCTTACTCAAAGAAATGCATTTAAGGCATTGCATTCTTTCTTTCACCTATAGCTACGCTTGCGTGAAGTTGGTTTTCAACATTGCATTAAATGTAGTGTTGTTTCTTGACAAATGAAAGTTCACTTTTTCTAAAAGTGAACGAGAAGATGCAAGACAAGCTCTAATTGTGCAGCTTGTAGAAGACTTCAATTCTTTGTATTTATGGAAATGCACGCTATGTTCACGGAGTGCAACTTTAGAGGGAGAAGAGTTGTTTTGAAGTGAAGTGCAACGAGAAAATTCAATAGAGAGACGAGAGAAAAGAGCCGCAGAAAATTGAAAGGGCTATGTTGTTATTCTCATATCTTTTATGTGTGAGGAAATTGGGTGTATTGGGGCTTTGAGTTAGAGTGTTGTGTTATCGCTCTTTGTACTCCACCTTTTTATAGTAAATTTCTTCCTAAGTTTCCGCCAATGGAGGTAGACTTCAAAGTCGAACCACTTAAATCTTAGCGATTTTTGTAATTATGGAATTTATTCTTATTTCTCTACTCCTTGAAGATCCTGAATATTTATCTTTGTCACAACAAAGTTCACAGAGGTTGTCCACAATTTGTAGGCGAGTGCACAGGGTACGTAGTAAGTGGGAACAATATCAGTATAGTATTAGTAATAGCCTACCATGCACGAAATCTCCTGTCCACGATATATATTGCCGTAAAACAGAAATTAAGTTTTAAGCTTAATTGTAGACTAGACATGAAGTCCTGGAGAAAAATATTGATTCGGGTATATGGTAAATTAGTTGAAGTTACAACATGCAATGAGAGGCTAATTCATCCAAAACTATTAATTATGTGTATTTTATTCTTCTTCTTTTTTTTTTGGGCAAGGATTCCATCATGTCCTACTTTTGCTTGTAGTTACCTGGCTTGACCAGTACCATTCTTCTCAGATTCACGTAAAATATTGCATATTTGCATATGAGAAGAAAGATGGATAGAAAAGCAGCAAGACGCACAAGCGTATGGACTGTGTTGGATGCTAGCTAGTTCAACTGAGCGTTTTAGCAGAAGTTGCTGCGGCTATAAATTAACCAGCTTCGCGCAGTCAAAACTCAAAATGTTGGTAACATCTGATGTTGCCGAATCTAATATGCTGCTCTTCCACCATACACGGCTACTTTATGGAAGCTGCTCTACCTTCTGCGATTTTGAGCAATATATATTACACAAAAAAAGAACGGAGATTCCCATGGCTTTATGATCACGATTGATAATAATTCCTTGGCGCAAAGAAAGAGCTACCAAATTTTCAACAACAAAAAAAAGTGTTGGAACTTGTAGTTTATTGAGTCAGTAGTTTTATAGGTTTTGTACAGCTAGCCAAAATAATGCGCCGGAAAGTGATATATATATATATACGTACGTATCCAACACTGTTTTCGGAATATGGCTTCCGGGCAACTCTTGGTTTTTAGAAAAGTTGCCTCTTACCTATAGCTTATTATTTTTCTAGACACAGCAGTAAGAATGATGAAAATAAATCTTTCACAACGAACAAAGATATGGGGAATCTCTCTCTGTCTCGTACCAATCTAGTATTGTAGTAATATATATATAACGTTTGACTAAGTTCTACGGGGTTGTTGGCATATGAATACCAGAACCACAGCTTTGCAGGTTTAGAACAAAGCTCACATGGGGGGCATGTGATGATTCTATCCCTCTTGATAAACAAGCAAGTTTTAAATTGGTCAAAGCATTCTTTAGCTAGCGGCTTGTGCATATGCCCCAACAGCTAAATTAAGGGGCGTTTTAGGGGAACTGCTATAAAGTGATTGTGCAGGTTCTAACACAATAATTTATATCCAGCAAGTGCCAAGCTAGTTCATATGCCACGGTTGCTAAATTGGGGTACTCATTGGGTGAACCGTTGCAAAGCTTTTTAAAAGAGTACTCTTACGAAAAAACCAGTTTGGGACAAGTTCAAGCACAATTACACGATATTATCTATCTTCCCGAGCTTATAATTTTGTCCTTGTGGTATTTAAAATGCATGCAGTAAATTTGTAACATGAAGTTGGTCATGTTTTTTTTTTCAGAAGGATGTTTAACAGTTGATTTCTGTAGAAGAAAAAGAAGGGGTGGTGGGGAACGCCACTAAAAGCCCTGTCTGACATTAAAGGGCCGGGAACAATTCCGAAGCAGAGCAACATAAAGACCATTAAAAAGCTTTCCTATATATTCGGAAATAGTGCATCCCGGACAACACAGAAGACAACAGTATAATATAAGTTTGTGAACATGCTGTGATGAAAAGAAGCTAGAATATATAGCGGCTATTATATGTAAGCCTGCATGAAAAGCGATGTTTGCGGTCCAAAACTTTTGAATTAGCCCGGCCGAGAAAGACAATGGCTGACGACCGAGTAGGACAAAATGTGTAAAACCGGTTAAGCTAAACCACCCCATGATCCCAGATTCTGCCTCCTGATTACTTAAATGGGCTAAATTGCCTCTGTGATGGTACAAAAGCTGAATAAGACGTTACAGCTGCATGCATTTTGCATAAGGGAAAAAATTTGGCTGGTCTATTCAAAAACACCAAAGCTCCAAAGGAGGAAAGCGCGAGACATTTTTAGTGCAAATGTTCCCTATCCCATGAACCCCGGAGGCTAAAGAGGTGGCTATACGCCCTAGTTAGAGGTTTTCTGGCTTATACACCATCACAGAGTAAAGGAAGCGTCAATGATTGATGATGCCTCGGCGCAAAGACATAGATGATTGAATAGACTTTAGTTAGGGGGAGCAGCCTTCGATCATAGGGGCTAGTCATATTATTCACTACCAATTATTTCTAGTCTCCTAGAGATATTGGATGTAGGATTCATAATAATTGGAGGAGGTTTTCTATCTAACAAGAAAACATGCTGTCGAGGACAGCCGGACAGGTTCCACCAATTTACCGGGAAATGAAGGAACTGATCAGGTGATGCATGCATTCAATTAGGTTGTGAGCAGCAAGAAATATTCATGTTGGTTCATGCAAGATTGTGTGAATTACTAGTCAAATGTATGCTTAAGACATTTCCAGTTTCTCCGCCGGAAGTTTTCCGGGATTTCTTTGCAGTTGCGCTAATCAGATATAGTAGTCGGAATGGAAAATGGAATTCCTTTTTCTTTGTTGGCTCTAAATGCGAATATCCCAACCAGTAGTACCTGTACCTGAGATAACGGGGGAGATAAACTGGAACCAGACAAGCTGATGAACATAATTTTGTTGAAATCAAGACAACTACTTATCATGTGCATGTACGATACATTCTGTGGATACGATATCTCAGTGTCTTCAACAGTTTCATGCAGTACAAGGACTCATGAAGTGAAAGCCTATTACACGATATTGCAGGAGTCTCGTTGCCAATTTCGAGCAGATTGTTATCTTACGGATATATATGAATTCGTAGCTTACCAAATGCAGAACAATTCTAGCTAATTAACTACTAATAACAATTATTTTCTTTCCAAATTAGCAGGATAGCACGTTGTGAGGTTATGTTTTTGTCGAACAAACTTATGAAAGACATTGACGTACTTTATTCGTTCAGGAAAAAAAAAGGCATTGACTTTATAGTTCTTTTTTCTTACTCTACAAAAAAAGGAAGAGAGAAGGTATGAATTTGTTTTCTTTTTCTCCTCTGCTCCCGTGGACGAATCACAACATTTTGATTGCAATTTTAATTCTAATGAACAAGTTTGATAATATTAACAAGAAAAAAAAAACAGACACTATATATATTGGTTATTATCTTATTTATTAGGCGTGTTCGTAGCAGATTCTTTCTCTTTCTCTCTCTCCTTAACAGTTGACTAAAAGCAGAGCCAGGACTTTTGGTCTGAGCGACTGGAGACACAAAGCTTCACCTATGCCGACTGACACGTGTGCAAAGCGACAGGAGTCCCACTCCACCATGTGCCCCATGTGAGCCTCACTAGGCATTCACTGATGCCACTTGTGTTTTTTCTCTTTTTAAGTTGTTTTAAACCGATCTTCTAGTTTTCAAAAGTCTATTCCCACTTCCCTTTGTTTTTTAACTCTATAAAAATTATGTGTTGGGTGATTTTTTCACCCATGGAGACGCTTGGGAAATGTGTTTCTAAACGACGAGACTTCGTACTTAATTCTTTTATCTAATCCCCGTCGTTCTATGCTCCTGCATATATAGAAGAGCATGGGACGAACTTGGGATGGAGCTGGGAATATTGGCTTTTGTTTCTCATGCGCATCCGACGACGTTCAATAAATTTTACTCTTAGCTCCACTTGGTTTCTTCAGAGTCAAAGTTGCACCCGTGCATAGATTCGATCCAGGGGGTTCACAAGTACTAGTAGTTCTTGGTTCCACTTTCGTATCTGGGACCACAATGGTAAATGTGGGGGATGTTCATTTTTGTGAAATTTTTAAAATTTAATGTATTTTAATAATTTTTAAGTAATGTTAAAATTAATTGATATGCTACAGAAATTGTTTTGGTGTATTAATATTTAAATATGTTCTGTTTGTAAATTTTAAAATTTATACGTATCCTTTAATACAAATCAAATCGAACATCCTATGTTCTTACGTCATAAACTAGAAGAAGAGTTACTAGCCGTTGCCCTTCCTGAAAAAATAAAGTAAAAAATCTTAGTGGCAAGAGTATTGCGCGTGGCAAAATCTCAAACACTTAATGGGTTGAATTCGAGTTTAGTTTTGAGAGAGGAAACCATGTTTACCTTTCTTCTCCTTTCCTTTTATACAGTATCATCTTCCTGTATCCTACCGAATTTAGTTGTCTTTTCTGATTTTTGTGAAAGTAAAAGAGAAATAGTGGCGTCCTTAACTGACGAATCAGAGGCCTCGAACTGCAAAGAATTGATCGTTTTAGGTGTGATTTTGATGGGGATACACAAATGCATCTTTGCTTTCTCTCTTGAGTGCTTTAGCAGCCTTTGGATTCAAACCACTTTGCCGTGTCGATAATGAAATATAAAAGAATGATTCGTCCATGACCTGTTTTTACTACGTGTCTTGAAGCTTGAAATGGCAGCGCTTCTTCGATCATGGAATAAGATAATGACGTGTCACTTTGGAAGATCTAAGCTAAGGGATTTGATCAAGCCCCACCAGAGCGCCCATTGGCCCACTCACTCGTACGGTCATGTCCACAGTTCCCACTGCAGACACATGGCTTACAAAATTACGAGAGGAACAAACAAAGCAAAAGAAACCCCGCTTTGGAGCTGATCCGTGCAGCCAGCACCAACAGACTGGGTTTTTGAGTACCTGAGGCTATGTTTCTTAAGTAAAATTTTACCGTTTTAAAAATTTTAACACAATAAAAAATTATAATATAATCTCTTTCTTGTCATTATACTATTACTTTTTATTATAATAAATATTAAAAATTATCTATCTTCACTTTTTAACCAAATCTAATACCGTAAAATTTTAACACTCACATAACCCGAGTCCGGTGGTCGGTGCATTCGTGCTACGGGTAAGGGGTGGAGAGATGTAAGTTCAGAGGTAACATTAGCCATTCGAAGAAAGAAGTCGGTAAAAAGTGGTCACTCCCTATCTTCCAGTGGACATCACCTAGGTGGGATTATTGGGAAAATCAAGGAGATCAATCAAAGCACAATATATATATATATATATCCCTCGGATGATGGAAGCTAGTTCCATAATTTTATGTTTGCATATCAAGTAGTTGAAAGTGGTCATATAATACTCTGTACTAAGAGATTTAGTCGGTGGAAAATGACGAAATTTTAATGTCTTTTGTGTTACCCAATATGTACTAAGTTGCCATGCGTGAAGAAGAAACACTATGATAAAAGGGTTTCCCAACTGAATGTCGTCTTCTTCTTCTTCTTCTTCTTGTTTTTTTTTGGGGGGTTCTCTTTTCAAATTTAGATGACCTACGATATTTGTCTTCATGCGAATTCTTTTTGCCTATTTTAAATTATTATAAACTATAATTTTTAGATCTAATTCGGCCGAATAGACACAAACCAATGCATACCTACTGTTATTACATGACAAAACAAATTTTTAATTACCTTCTAAGAAGTGGCTTCCACATCATATACAGTCACTCATCTTAAAATTCTAGTAAGTGCAGTTAACATTCCTGGCCACTTGACTTCAGGCCCGTGATTTCACAGGCCATTTTTAGGCGATAACTTTTACTTGCTAGTTGGTTTTACTTATTTTTGTTTGTTTGTTTTGTTTTTCCTGATCTGCGAGTTGGTTGGTTGCTTGCAAAAGGAAGTATGACTATGATCCTCTACTTTGATATTATGTAATTACTAATCATTCACTTTTATCTCTAACGCAGCTTTTAAGTTCCATACAAAAACTTTCTTCCAAACAGTGGCGGAGTCAGAAATTTTGTATAGGGGCAGAAACGAATATACGTTTTTATTGTTGTTACCGTCATCGTCATCTCCGCCGGCCAACACGGCGTCGTTGGGGATGGCGAAGGTGGTGAGGAGTTTTAAGTGGTGGCGGAGGGTGATAGGGTGAAGCGGAGGTGGGGGAATGATGCCGGGGAAGACGAGGACGAGGAGGAGAAGGAGAAGGCAAATTTACGGTCGGGATCGAGCTTGGACAGAGGAGGAGAAAGTGAGGGGTTGGAAGAGGGAGTGAAGCAGAAGGAGATCGCCATTTTTAATTCTCTCTTAACACTGTAACACAGAAACACAATTTATCCTCGTTTTTCTGCTTTCTGCGTTGTTGCACTCCCTCCTTCCCTCCCGCGCCTCCTTCCCTCGCTCTCTACGTTCTTGGGGCCGCGTGGGCGATACTTCTTCGGAAGCAAGGGTTTTAGAAATTTATGAAGCCAAATTTATGTTAAGGACAAAAAAAGAAAGATTCCTTAAATTATTTTCGTGTAGATAAAATATGCTGACATCAAGCTTTGTCTCTCTTTAGTCAGAATGTCTCTATTAATTTCCATAGCAGCAGAAATCGTAAATAAGTTGCAATACATTTGTCAAAATTCATGTTAATCTTACTATTATGAAAATTAATTAAAAATAGGAAGAAAAACTATATAAATTACAGAGAAAAAACATAGTATAAGACCATAATATGTTCGGCCCAGTTTTGTATAGGGGCAGAAACGAACAGAGATCAGAAATTTTGTTTGGTGGGTAGCTCTTGTTAGACACGATCTTTTGTATATGAGTGCACGCATATGAACTGAGAGGGGCGGCTGCCCCCCCCCCCCCCCCCGCCCCTGCTTCCAAACCCTTAAAACATTTACTGTTACAGCCCCCACAAGATCAGTGAGATTCGTGCATTAATTTCCCCATTCCATTTCACTGAGTTGAGTGGCCCGCGACGTGCGCTTTGGAAACCAGCTAATATTATAGTATTATTTTTCCAATTTAATAGCTAATTTCTAAATAGTATTCTACAAAAATATTTGGTGGGCCTCTGAGGCAAGGAAGGCCCAGGTGATACCCACTGCTGCCACACCCATCTGCACAGTGCACACCCCCTTTCTTCTGCCCCAATATAAATAGTACCCTCAAGCCGCTCTTTTTCTTCCCCACTCCCCAGCGATTCAGTCTCATTACTCACTGCCTACCTTTTTTCGCTTATTGTTGTCTTCTTTTCCCTCTCTTTCTCTGTTCCAAAGGCACAGGCTAAAAGCCAAAGAGAGAGAATTATCTCAAAAAGTCTTATCTTGCAATTCTTGCATCCATGGCTTCTATTTCCTCCCGTGCTTCCGCAAGTGCTCCACCACCCTTTTATTTTGACGAGAAGTGGAAGTTGTCAAAGAAGGAAGGTTCATCGAGAAGCCGCTCATCAACTACTCCTTTCATGAAGACTTCCTCCCACAGAAGGTGTTCCTTTACGAGAAAGTGTGCTAGGCTTGTGAAGGAGCAGAGGGCACGATTCTATATCATGAGGCGCTGCGTGACCATGCTAATCTGCTGGAGAGACTATGGCGATTCGTGAAAGAGTTGAAGGGGGAACCAGGGAGGGTTCAGAGGGACACAGTTCTCTCTTTTTTAGGCCTCTCTGATTTCTCTTCTTCCTTTCTATAGGATCGTTATTGGGTATGGTCAAAACCCCAGTTCAGCTTTTTCTTGGCGTCCAGGAGGATACGGAAGAGGAAGAAATACATGTACATAATTTTTCCCCTTTTTTCTAGTTACGTTGAGGGTAATTTTTTCCTTTTTTTTGGGCTCTGAATCTCCATCTAAGGAGACGGGTTCTTGATGTAGCTGTTACTTCCACTGTTCTCTATATGAAAACAGAGATATTGAATTGAAAGAGAATCGAATATACCTTCAGCGTCAGGACTCTTCCTGTAATTTCTCTATTGTTTCTTAGTTTCTGGTTTGCGGTGGCACTCATTTCTCTGTTTCTCATCTGGGTTCTTTGCTCGTGATGATTGAAGTGATGGGTCTGTGAGATATCGCGTCCTCCACTCTCTAGTCTAAATGGAGATTCCATTGACGCAGCTGAGCTTTGTGTGGATCTGGTTTGATCTGCTGACAAAGATTATTATTTTTATCTGTTTTAGGAATATTTTAATGAACCCTGGATGGTGAAAATTAATAAAGAAAGAGGGGGTATTCACAGTAGAAGATGAATCAACGTGGGGAGAGAAAGAGACTCCGTGGTGCGCAAAGGGGCAGGCGGGCAGCCATGCTTTGATGCCTGCCCCTTCTCACATTAGTTTTGTTGAATTAAAGTGGAAAGCTTGTTGCGGGTCGTGTTTGTTTGTGTAAATTTTGGGGTTTTGAAAATTTTGGGTATTGAAGTTTGTGAAAAAATATTATATTTTATGAAAAAGTGAAGAGAGTAGATTTAATTGAATAGTATAATATTATTTTATAATTGAATGAAGAAAGAGAAATTATTTTATGATTGTTTGAAAATTTTGAGTTGAAAATTTTTAGAGACAAACGCATATTTACTGAGCAAATTACGCTCCCATTTTAGAAGCTGATGCCTCTACTAATAGAGGCTGGTGCCTGGAGAAGTAATTGGGCCCGACACCCGATGTGTCGTAATCCAGAATGAGTATTTTGTACTGGAACTCGAGTTGCTTGACCTTGTATAGACTACTTTGACCTCTTAGGTTGTGTGATAAACAAATCTAAAATTTTGGATGTTAAAGTTATGAAAAGTTAAAGATTGGGGAAAAATTAAAAAGAAAAATTGTATAAAAATTAATAAAAAAATAAGAGATAGAATGTATTATAAAATTTTAATAAGTAAACAAAGCATTAATATCATTCTAGACAGTTTTGGGCTTTTACAGCGTGTTTTTGGAAACGAAATCGATAGCTGTGTTCAGATTCGTAACACTTGAATGTAATTAGAAGTTGTTTCTGGGGATGTTTTCGTCCGCATGATTTTTACAGCTGGGTTCGCTGTAGTTTACACTGTACTTGCGTGGCACTAGCATGGATCTGACTATTCGTTATAAAATCTTGAGCCTTTGGTAAAGTTTACAGTACGACAGTGAGTGAACTCAAAAAAGAAAAAACAGTGATAGAGTTAAATATCTCTTTCCGGCGTGTAATATATATATATATATATATAAGAAGGCAAGAAGCTGAATAATAGCTTTGGGACTGACAAGTTGGCACGTTTGCTGAAAATGCAGCACAAGGAATACACATGGGGACACGCGGTCGAAGCTCTTTGTTTTTCCTAATATTGCTTTCATAGACGGTCAAACCATTTATAATAGGGTTGACATAATTTTAAGGGTTGGTGATTGGTTTGATTTAATCAATATGTATGAAGAAGAACCATCTGATCTAATAGTTGGAGATTGTCCGACTTAGGTAATTGATTTGTAATATGGTTGCTTGGAATTTGATGTTACGGGTTTTTATTTCTTAAATCATTTTAGCCTTATTTAATTTTGTTCTATCGCTTTCCTATTGCGTGTCCTTATCCTCTTTTTTTCGAGTCAAACGATGATAAGCTTTTCATTTCTTAGCGTTATCAATTTGTATCTTAGGTTTGTATACTAATGATTGGATTTTTATCTCGGCGTGCCAAAGGGACCCTTAAGTCGTGGTTCCCTTGCTACGATAGGTCCAAGGAGCTAAAGTGGAAACATATATGATTGAAAAAGAGATGCACCCAAATCCTAACCCACTACTAATTAAATGATTGGGAAATCCGCATGTATCTTGGAGCACAAAAATTCAACCATTCTACAGTATGATTTTGAAAAATATCACTTTATGCCCTTTTTAAGATTTCTTCCTCCCAATCAAAAGAGCAGTGCATTTGGATGCAAAAGTTTTTCAATTAGCAAAGCCATTTGGATATCTTTTACACCAAAGAACGTATCTTGGGCGGGGGGTCCTGCATGAACCCAACCGACTCTCAAAAAATCTGAAATAACTATATTTTAATTATAGCATGAAATACTGTTAACAATAAAGAATTCCAGTCCTGCTCGACCCTTTGGAATAAATCCCGAATTCATCCCTATGTGTTAGGCAATAATGCAATGTTAAAATGGTGTCAATTAATTATAAACTCGACTATAATTCCGTTTTACGAGAAAATAAAAATGTTTTGGTAGCTAACGACGGAAATATATGTATAGCAAATTGCACGTTCGCATAATTAGAAAAACTCCACGGCGCGGCAACTATTCGTTATATATTTCCATCGGACAGTGCCATTACTGCCCCATTACACCCATTATTGTTTTTGACGTAAAAATCTACTTTAAAACGCATGCCATTCATGTCGTATAGGCCATAGGCATACAAAGGGTCAAAGAAGGCACGTATGAGATTCTAAAAACTTCACTATCGCAGTAATTTATGGGCCCACACCTTCTTATTATTTCGGTAAATACAAATGTTACATAAATTTTTGTTATACTCTTATACGACCGTAAAGCTTATAAAATCAAATGCATCTTTTGGACCACATGTCATATGGTGTAGTTAAGGGCCCCTCTTTTTAGTTGGTCCCAAGTTCCGAGTCCAAGATGCGGTTTATTGTTTCTTTTTAGTGGGCTTTTAGAAGTTTAGTTTAGAGGCTGTCGGGGTTGGGAGTTTGAGGTATTACATTTATCACGTGTAGGCAATACAAGGTCGGGCCATAATTATTTAGGGTACGGACCCCATACTTGGTCTTCTCCAAGGACATCGTATGGTATGATCCTTTATAACACTCCCACATAACATTTAAGATGGATGTCTAAAGCTGAAAATGGCATGCTTGGTTCTTGGGAGCTTGGACCGCCCTCAACCTTTACTACTCTGTAAATACATTGAACTTAGGATTTGCATTAGCAAACACGTGATATTTGTTCTCTTTTGTGGGGTTTTGCTCTCGCCTTGCTTTTAGTTTTTCCGTTTTTCTTAAAGCATGCACTTGTGAACACTTTTAATGATACCGTTACACATGTTGCATCCAAATCTTGGGCATAAGGTTTTATAGGGAACTGTTGATTGAATAGTCAACAACATCATAAATTGTACTGCCAATTTTCTATGCCCAAAAATTTGACCAAATGGGTTACTTCTTTAAAGAAAATGGCAATGAAAAAGGAAGGGAAACTGAACATAGAGGCAGATGCTGCATAAATGAATACAGCTCTTGAATCGCTGATGCCTCGAGTGTTTTTGGGTGCGGAAGAGAAATTCATGAGTCACGAAATTCATTTAACTGGTTGATAAACTCGAATCGATGTAGCTCTCAAGTTATAGGTCTGGTATACGGCTATATCGTGAAGGTAATTTGAAGAAATTATTTGTAACTGAGACATGAAGGTATTCAAATTTGAGACTTCACCTCTCAGTCCCATATCCTGACCATCCAGCCAGATTGTAGTGCAGATTTGTCTTCGAGTAAAAGTAGTTGTGGGTAACAAAAGCAGTCAAAGATGTAGGCATCTGACTCAGTGTAGATACCAGAGCAGCGCCATGGCTAACTGGGCATTAAAAGTCTCTGCGAGGACTATTTTGACTGTTGTTTCAGAGTGCAAATCGGTGTTATCCACTCCATATTTTCGAGGATCGAAGAGAGCTGTTCACATCATCAACAAGGTACCCTTTTTTTTGTAATTTCATTGAATTCTATTTAAATATAAATAATCAATTTCACAAATCAGTAATTTGACGCTTAAAAATAAATATCTAAAAAGAATAGCGATTAGCGTGTGAGACGGAGTAACTGATCTCAAAATGACAAAATTGGTTGAGGCCGTTGTCAGTTTATTAAAAAACGGAAATAAGTGTATCTCTGTATGCAATACCCACACGCTCTACTTATGCGCGTGTCAATTTTTAGGCCCACTCGGAATACAAAGCTACGAGCTGTGTACCGTGAACTACGTCGAGACGCATATGGCCACCGAATTCTCTGCAATTCGTCACGATTCAACGTTCCCGATTCGATCCGACAGCCCGATTTTCACGTTTCGTTTTCGGCAGCCTCGACCTCGCCTCCAAACGGGACCGTGTGACAACTGTGCTCTTCTTCTCAAACCCTAGGTGCGTAGAACTTGTTAATTTTTGAATGAAGTTTTTTTTCCCGCATATAAAATCCAGTGGATATGTCTGCTTTGCAAATAGTTTTGGTTATGAATTGTTTTAAAGCAACCTAGGGATGGGGATAGTGAACTGTGAGTCGTGTTCGGTAGTTGGTAAACCCTTGCTTTGTTTCTTGTTTGTTTGGCTCTACATTCGGAAGTTTGATATAGTTGTGTTTTTGTTGTTTTAGTGGGAGCTGGATTTGAGCACTGTTTTGGCATTTTGTCTCAATTCCTCTAATTTTCTTGTTTTTTTGTTTGTTTAGAGTATTCAGAGAGGGTTCATTTACAAGTACATAAAAAATTGATTTGGACCTTTATCTTTCTATTGGGAGTTTTGTATTTGTACAATTTTGGAAAGGTTTGGTTCCCTCAGCTCTGTACTTCTTTCCCGCTGGGATGTTTGACATCGTTCCCTTGGATCAAGCAAGTGAAAAATGCCTTGACCATTCTATTTTCTTCCTTATTCAGTTTAAGGTCAACAAAATGCCATGGACATACTAGTAGCACTATTGTAGTGCTTGCTAGGTGGTTTCTTTTGTAAATTGAGTACCTATTTTTTCTTTCTAGCAAGTTTGATGAGTGCATAACACCTCTGTATCGATGAAAGTTCTCTGCAAGGTAAAACCCCAACTAAGCACTGATTCGTATTTGAATCCAAGATGCTTTTCCTTTGTCCGTATTCTTACATATTTTTGGGCCATCTTGAAATATTTGCTGCTGCTCCTTTGAATTTCATAGCTGAAGTTCTTCACATCTCTATAGCCATAGTGTATAGGTGTGGTAGCACCATGCAAGTCATGGTAAAGGACTTAGCATAGCTTGCTCTAGTTTGTGTAAGCAGCGTTCTACTCTGCAGATATTCTTCCTGAACAGTACTCAGTTTTCTGTGTTTTTTAATTGCCTTTGCCTGACCAGGCCATTGACAGTTTGGAGCCATGGGTGACGTGGTTGATTTAAGTGGGGATGGAGGTGTCATCAAGACAATTATAAGGGAAGCCAAAGCTGATGCTGTCGCTCCAACAGAAGACCTTCCTCTTGTGGATGGTATGTGTTCGTTGCTAACATTTACTTATTTTTGGCATGGTGCCGAAATTTTTGAAAATCTTGAGGTATGAATGTTTTTAGCGGTTCACTAAATCTATGATAATCACAGTATACTTTTCTGTGTTGAGCAGTGCATTATGAAGGTGTTCTTGCTGAAAATGGTGAAGTTTTTGATAGTACACATGAAGATAATACCATATTCTCTTTTGAGCTTGGAAAGGGGGCTGTAATTAAGGCTTGGGACATTGCATTGAGAACCATGAAGGTCAAAATCTGTCTCTTAGTGTAATTCTTTTGAGCATTTAGGTTGACATTCTTATGACATGCTCTGTGTTTGATTGTGCCAGGTTGGGGAAGTTGCAAAAATCACTTGCAAGCCAGACTACGCCTACGGCACTGCAGGTTCTCCGCCGGATATCCCGCCAAAGTAACATCAATGCTCTTTTTTATCTTACAGAGTTGTTTAGGAACTTAGTTAAAAAGCATGTGATTGTGTCAAAATAAATATGTAACATTCTTACACGAACACCACTGGGGTGGATCTTGCAAGCATGAGTGTAGTCATACTTAACGCCCCAAGGGATGGGACTAGGGTCCTGGCCAGGACCTATTTCACTCGAAGTTGGAAGAAAATATATTGGGCCTCTCCAAAAGTTATTGGATTTGAATTATCACAAAGGAAAAAGGAAAAAATGATGATACACAAGAAAAACTGGCGGGATTGGGGAGAACAAACAAATCCTCAGCCATCCCCTGACATATTAGTGGAGAAGTGGTAGAATTTCCAGAAGATTAAAACGGCAAATGAGACTGTTATCATTGGACATGAAAGTTTGAACTACTCTGTATAGGGTTCATAGTTGAGTCTTCAGAAAAGCATAGAGTTTACCGGAGTAGTTAATTGGCTTTGTCAATGGTTATTTTGTTGTCAATATATCCTCTGTATTTTCATGAAATTGATGGAAGGACTGTCTTGTTTGCTATGCCATGAAGTGCCACACTTGTCTTTGAGGTGGAACTAGTCGCCTGCAGGCCACGGAAGGGTTCAAGTTTGGGCAGCGTTTCAGAGGAGAGGGCTCGGCTAGAGTAAGTTAAATCTTTAATATTTCCCTATATTTTTCTCTTGAATATTAGGCAAAATCATTTTGTTATCACTTTTCCCCACTTGAGGTCCACCTACTTTGAGGAGCATTTGATTGTTTATTTTGTATGTTAAACCATAAATCAGAGAGCTGAAAAGGCAGAGGGAGCTTGCCGCAGCAGCCAGAGAAGAAGAAAAGAAGAAGAGAGAAGATGCTAAAGCTGCTGCTGCCGCCCGTATTCAAGCAAAGTTGGACTCGAAGAAAGGTCAGGGAAAGGGAAAGGGTAAAGCAAAATAAGGGAATAAAAACTTTCTATGATAACTGTTAACGAATATCAAAATGATTTCCTTCCCTGTGGGTTTAATGTGATGGATATTTCGACAATAATAGCAGCTTAAAGGTGGTGAGACCTTTTGGTTTGTGCTGCATAATCAATATCACCAGGGCCATCTCCCAAGCCCTTGTTGATGTGGAAAATCGATTGATGCGTGTATGAACCGTTAACAAATTTGGCTAAGCTCTATTTCTTGGTCAATCACAAAGATATGAGTAGACAAGCACTGCAAGAATCAATGGGTAAATTTAGTTGACTGCATGCAATGGCTACTACTGCACAAACTTGGCATTTTATTTAGAAACCACGATAATCGATACGAAAAATACTCGCACATTGAGTATAATGGTGTCTAATTATTATTTAAAGTGGAGGATTATGGGGGCGGCGGCCATTTTTGGAAATGGAATCGCCAACGGTGGTTAAGTCTGTAAAGCAGGTTCACTGTACCTACGTTCAATCAATTCGCTCGTATTATAGTGCGTTTGAAAAACCAAAATGTTCTTGGGCAAAATAAGTTGCTCCTACTCTCGACCGGGGGGCAAAAACACCCAGGGATCATAGATAGTTTTTAATGCCTCATCCCAGGCGCGGATGCGAAAAGAGAAACACCAAGATTCATGTTGGTCAGAGAATCTGTACACATCTAGTTCCAATGGTTCTTCCAGGAGTAGACTTACAACTTGTTATGTGACTGGACAATTCCTATTGAGACCACCAATTTTGGTCAGAACTTACTGGCATGGACCGTCCATGTCGATCCATGGCGCATTCACAAGGGTGAATACATCCAAATATATCACGCATTCATGTTAGAAGCATCCATACGGCCTTGTTCGTTTTCCAGCCACCCAGATCCTGCCCTGTATTTACAAACAGGGCATGTTCCCTGTTGTCGCAGCCAGGGGTCAATGCAGTTAGCATGGAACTGCAAGATGATAAAATGCATTAGTAAAAATGCAATAGGAGCAAAAAAAGAATTGCAATTAGGACATCCGAAATACCCGCCTAGGATATTGATTAATTGGATAGGAACACTATTTACGGCAATAAAATCAGGAACGTGAGCAAAGACCACTGCGCTCTTTCCATAAATCTAAGCAACTCATGTAAATATTACCCATACCAAAAAATAAATAAATAAATTCAGTACGTCCCAAAAAGGCAATATCTAAAAAGTCCCATTATCTATGTACCACGGTATCTGTTCCGAAGTTATGGGATTCAGCTCCTCACTAGTATCTACCGACACAAACTCAAAGAAAGGAGCTTTTGTAACACATCATTAAGCAATCATTTGACAAGCCTTATGCCATAGGATAAGGTGAAAAATAATTGCCATTGTAAAGGACTATGCTATGACTGTCTAAGTAACAGAAAATATGAGATTTAAGAAAGTCGTATACCAACTCTTAACTTTCAATACAGATGAGTACTTCACCAGAAGAGACGAACCTGATGCAAGCATGGCAAGCTACGGATGAGGTCTCCCACATTAACTTGCTCCAAGCAAACACTGCAAGTCAGCTCATCTTCTGAGGCCTTTGTGCTCCCAACCACATTGGCATTATCCTGCTTCTGCTTAAGAGAAGAGAAACTGATGTAACTCATTGTAAATGTAAAACAAACAAAATACTTGAGGGGAAGGAAGAGCAACATTCATCCACAAAGAAACCTTGCAGTGTGTTTCAGTGATATTCGAAGTCTAAACATCTAAAGATGATTTTTTTTTCTCTTCTAGGCGCAAGCAAAAGACGATTTTATTTGCCTGGATGTTACCCGAACAACGTAGTATTTGTATCTACCCAACAATCAGACTCCAAGAGGAACTTTGGAATACGTATATTTCTTTCTGGTATGTCAATAAATAGACAGCACCTGATTTGACTTCACAGTAGGTATAGAAAGCAAAATTCGAAAGTGTAAACATCTTACATATGACTGTTTTGGTTTTTATTTTACAAAAAAAAAAAAACAGAGACTAAAAACAGCTACTACCTCTGCAGATCCTGAAGATGTGGTCTGTTGCACCGATGAACCACTCCTGCAAGACAGTTAAATGTATAAGGAAATCATTCACATATATCCATCCCCAATAATTTCAATAAACCTTAGAAGATAAATGGATTATGGATCACAAACCAAGATATTTAACACCTACTAACTAGTATATTTCATCCAATCCTCAACTTGAAATATCAAATTCAACCAGAAGCACTTACTTTTGAGGACCTGCCACCTTATACTTGTGGACAGGAAGGGCATTTATCTCTTCCTCAGTCATAGAAGGAACTGAAGGAACATTGTCAGTATCCAATGCTCTTAAAGTATCATAATCTGAAAGAAGTACCAAAGTGGTTCAAAATAACATGAATAGCATGAAAATAACATAAGAGAGAATAATAAAACTAAATCACTTCTTACAGTTTTGGTTTTAAAGTAATAACAAGTCATTTAATTAAGCTTTAAAAAACAAAATCAACAACATCAAACAGAATTAAATAAGAGCCACACCTAGATCATCAAATTCCCTATCAAGAAGTGAAAGCTGAAGTCGAAGGCCTTGTAGACGCCCTCTTGTTGCAAGAGCTATGGATGGTGGCATATGCAGCCGCAATTCAGTATGACCAAGAAGGCCACCGGCAGCTACAGCATGAGCTTGCGCCTGAGCTTGAAGTTGCTGACAAGTTGCATACATCCTTAGGGTTGTAGCCATCAAGAAGACACCAAGCACCAGCCACAGCTACTCACAAAGGGCACATTAAGTTGCTTACAGAAAAAAAAAATGAAAAGCACATACCTGTTCACCAATAAAACTAGTTTCCCATTACAAAAATTGAAAATGAACATACCAAAAAATTGGGCGACATCTGGTGTGAGTTTAGTATCATGAATAGCAAGAGAACTGCCACATATCCAGACGAGAAAAAAAATGCACTTTTAGAGACCCCATATCCATTGACAAAATAAACACTAGGTAAAAAAGATAAAGAAAATCAACTTGAAGTACCTGTGACAAGAAAAGCAAGTGAGTTGGAATTAACAGGACGTGCCGTATGAACACGCTGCTGGAGAACATAACCAATATCAAACATACTGATTGAAGATTCAGAACAAAAACTAAACAAACATGTTAAAAACATCCATGCTTTGGAAACAATACTAAACTCAGTCCAGCAAGAAAAATAAAAGAAACATACCATTGTGCGCCGCTCAGCTATAAATCCTGGAAATCCACTTTCAATATCTCCTCTCGTCCCTCGAAATACAAAACTCATGGCTGTAGGAGCCTATGAGAGCTTCACTAGCCTATGAAGTAACTGCTTAGCTGGCTCACCAAGAACATAAAGCACCTAACAAAATAGCCTTTTGTTACACAAAATTCAAAATCACATAGTTATGCAATATCGGGTGATCCATGCTAAAAGATAAGAAATTAAATGCAATCAGGACATTAATAAGCATTCGAAAAAAATGTTAAACACACCAACTGGCCTGCTCTTTTGTAATAAAAAAATGAAGGTTTTCAGGTAACCTTCCAAGTTGAAAGGTATATGAGCATACTTTTTTTATAGTGTATATGCATATCAATGACTGGACTTGATATACTCTATTAGTTATGATTAGTCCCTTTTCTATATTTAGCGAGTCTGTTTGTGTGAGTTATATGCATATAAGGCTTGAAACTCACGATCTAGCAAATGGAAAGGCTGTGTAATGTGGATCTCATCTCATTGGCTAGTTGGTTTATGCCTGAATGCTGGGTTCCGCTGCCTTCACCAGTTGGACTTACGACCCACCCACTAAAAAAGAGAAGCTTCTCAAAGCCAAAATTCATACTTGTCGCTGAAGTAAACCAAGTAGCAGTTCCCATTAACTGGCCAATCATTATCTTAGAATTAGCCCATACTTAACGTGCCATAAACGTTCCACAGCCCTCACACACATGCACACACCTTTACTGCACCTTGAAAAATCTGTCTTGGTACTACATTCCCCGCACCTCCCCCCCACCCCTACTATTTTCCTTTTCTTAGTATGGCATGTGTGTTTAGCCTGATAAGTCACATGGGAGAGAAAATAATCCAACAATTTTTTTGTTTTTCTTTATTCCTATTGGTCGTACAAATTCATTCACACTTTTTAGTACATCTAGCAGAGCAACAAATAGCATCCCAGTTGAGATTTATTTTCAATAGTCTAGTTACGAAATTTGAGATCGACCAAAACCCTAATCCCAAAATCGCCTTCCACATATTACGCACTAAAGAAATTCAGCAATATATATCACAACACAACGCATATATATAACAAAAGACCCGACTTTAATCCTATTGAGAGCTTAGTTAGCTTTTCATTTGGAGAAAAGGGGAATAAGAAGGCAAAGAGTGATAGATAAAGGAGAAATTGCACCTTACGGAATCGGATCGAGGCGGAAGAAATAATCGTAATTCAGGAACAGCGTTTCGATCTCCGTGGAAGGATACGGGACAGAGTTGAAGGGGAGAGAAATCACCGAGTCCTGATTCGGACTCCGACGCCTTTCGATCAAATGCCTGCTCTGGATGCCTCGTCAGTTTTTGGTCGGAGCTGTTTGGTTATTCGTTGCCGACTAGTATAATCACTACTCGGATAGCGAGATTCCAACGACGCCGCATTAAAAATTATCCTGCACTGTAAACGTTCCTGGCATGGACTCAGTCCACCATGGTGGTTGAACTCGTTTTGGATACTGCGTCACTGTTTTATACTTTTTCTTCGTTTTGTCTCTTTCTCACAGTCCCCGTTTTGCCTTGGAAAAATGTCTTTGGTGACTGGGTGCTTCTAATTTCTCCTATTTTACAGGTATCAGATAATTATTGAACCACGTCAAATTATATTTACTTCATATGCCCATCCTTCTTCAATAATTATATAATTACGTTTTAGATTCCGATTCTAATTGATACTCCTAGGCCTCTCCAAGTTTCGGGTCGGTTCGGCCGGTCAAACCGGCCATTTTGTAGAGTATATAGACCGGTCCGGTCATATGACTGGTTCGATCCGGTCCCCGGTTTCACCGGTTCGGTCTGGACCGGTTTGGATCGGTTTAGGTCATGTCATTTTGGGCCGGTTTCGAGGTTTGGTCATGCTATTTTGGGCCAATTTCAGGTTTGGACCAGTTTAGAGAGGTATACTTCGGTCTAAGTCCGTTTTCCACATGGATAACTCGGTACTGGACTGGAGTATACCGGTCTCTGTCCGGTTTGTCCAAAACCGGTCCGGTTCCGGTCCGGCCAGTTTGGTGGACAGGCCTAGATCATAGTCCGATGAGTATTAAAATCGAAATCGGAATAGGTCTATTCCCATACTATTTGTTTACCTACTATTGTGTTTGTGTGTTAAAATTTTTGAGAGTTTAAAATTTTAAGGTATTAGATTTGGTAAAAAAGTAAAGATAGATGATTTTTAATATTTATTATTGTGAAAATTAATGATGTGATGAAGAGAAAGATTATATTATAATTTTTATTGTGTTAAAATTTTAATATGGAAACGGAGCTTAGTTACCCTTTATTATCTTGTCCCGGCACAATCCAAGTCATCAATAGCAAAATACTAGTTAGGGAGTTACCATATTGGAGAGAAAAAGAAGCTTAAGGATAATACAATTTATCGAATTTGTACGCGTGCATGTATATACATCTTCTAGAATAAGATGGGGTGAATTATAGTTGTGCTGTGCAGGTACAATTGTCAGATGAAACAGAGGCAAAAGTAATACACAGGCGGCAAGAAGAATACACCTGGCAACCACATGGAATCTGTCAGTGGAATCGACGCCATACAAAAGCTCTCAGAAGTTGACTTTGTTTGTTGAATTTTTTTTTTAAAATTAAATAATAAAATCTATTAAAATTTGTGAAAGTTTTAAAAAATATATATAAATATTAAAAATTTTGAATTATGTTTTACTTAATATAAAAATTTGATGCTCTGAAATATTGAACAAATAAACGTCATAAAAAAAAACCCATTGAACTTGGGAGGGCCCTCGTAATAAAACAGGCATACATGCCTGTCTCCGTCGTGTGAGTTGTGACAACACAGTTGCACAAATTTGTGCTACATCACTTCTCTCGACTTTGCCCACAAAAATCCCATGAAACCTGTGACCTGCCCGTGGGCCTACTTGCGCGGGTCGCGTAGTACAACACTGGACCGCTGCAACTAAAGGGTACAGTGTACACGTGTATGGTCGGAAGGTAATAAGGAAAGGGTGTCACTAATTAGAACCCAATATACTTCAATAGGAAAGTATATATTCATATCGACATTTTACGGTTAGTTTTTTATATGTATTAAAGCCCCTAAAAGATAATTATTTTTTTATAAGCCCCTAAAAGATAATTATTTGGTTGAGAGAATTATGCAGATTAATATTGACGCGAAACATAAATATGCCATGAGAATAGGTTTTTCTGCCCTCAACTGCCCAAAATATCATATGTATCAGGTGGCACCCACAGAGCCACCTGCTCCCAAAAATTTTCTACCATCAACTGCACCAAATACATTAAAGAGATTCACAGAATCTAGAGATGAAATAATAAAAATATACATTAAATTAAAAATAAAAAGTCACATCCGATATTCACCCATTTTCCCTCCGGACCACACATTGGATATGTTTATTTCTCCACAAATTTGGGCCCCAAAAATCTAACCAAACATAATTCAAAATTTCTAACTTTTACCCAAACACTTCAATTTTTTTCACAAACCTGATAAACTTCCACATTCTTGGTAAACAAACAACCTCGTTATGCCCTCATTAATGGGACACGTCTAGTACTGTCCCCATGGTCATGGGAAACCCAACTCTGCAATCTACTCTTACAGATCGTTTAGGCTGTTGAATGCACTTCCCACTTGGCCCTTTTCAAGTACCCATTCTCTAAGCAAAATCCAACTCATGGATTGCATTTGCGCCCCCAAGGGATCCAGCAAAGGCAACTGATCCTTGAGTAAAAAGTGTATTCGCCTCGTTCCAAACTGTGCAGGAAAAGAAGCAAAAACTTACTTTGGCCTTGGAGTCTTCCCTAAATGCTTGCACCTAGGGACCCAAGCCAAGCCTTTGACTTGCAAGATCACATCTGACCTCCGCAAGTCCAACCCTAGACTTGACCAGATCAAACTCCATCCACAAGTTCTGCTGATGATGATGGCCGATCAGAAAAGCCTCGATGCCCAACAAGTCGGAGTTCCCAAATGTGAAACAATACACCGAATCTCCACCCCTCACCATGCCTGGTACCCGATACATTAACCTCTCTCCCGATACTACCATTTCGGCTCCCCGAAACATCAAACTCACTGTAGGTAACTGAGGCAAACTTGGCCGAGTCATGGGGACTCGGTAGCACAAGTCCATAGCTCCTTGAAAGACGAAGTTGGGGTCATCCAAAAGAGTCAGTACTCCCTTCGTTTGTTGAATGAACTCGTTCTTCAAAGAGGTGTATACTGGGCCGAGAAGGAACGTGAACTGAGTACCCGAGTCAACCATGGTCTGGCCCGCGCCGGTATGGTCCGGTACGAAAACGGATTTCGGAAGCGCCAATATTTTACCCGAAACTTTAATCCCCTCAAGCTGGACCGTATAGGCTACCCGATCAAAGTACGGTAACGGGTCCGAGATTTGAACCAGAGGGGTGTAATTCAAGGGTTGAAGCCAAGTGAAACTCGCTTCACCGAAAAGCAAAACACCGGACGAGTCACTGCCCGATATGCAGTACGAGAATTTCGGGAAACCCATTTGGGTGATAAAAGACAACGACCCCCGGTTCAGACCCATCAAACCCGTGGTTTTGGAGTCCTCCTCGGAATTGGAACTGAATCCGGAATCCATGCACCCGAATATCGTCCCGGGCCGGGGCCAGTTTCCGATTTTGAAAATTTCCCATGCTAGGTTGCCTTCAATCGAGGTGCCATCGGCGTAAGAGATAATCGCGTGGCAGAGCTTACCCGGGTCACATGAAGCGGGTACGGGTAGTGTACGGGTTCGGGTTTTGCACACGGGCGAGGAGCATGGGATTCGGGAATAGGAAGAAGAGATAAGTGGGTTGAAGACGGAGTTGAAGTTTGGGGTTTTCTTGCAGTGCAGCCAAGAGAGTTCACTCCCTGTGTCGAGGACCATGGTAACGGTTTGTGGGGGCGAGCCTACGGTGAGGGAGACTGTTAAGGTGACGTTGTGATGGAAAGACAGCTTGTCTGAAGGTTTCGGAGCTGAACCATGTGGGAGTGTCTGGGTCTTGAGGGGCAATACGAGTGTTTTAAGTATTGCAGAGACGGAGTGTTGGCGTTGGTTTGTTACCAAGAAGAGGATCAGTAGAAGAAGAAGAGTAAGGGATTGAAGAGAGGCCATGGAGAAAGAAAATCTCGAAGAAGAAAATATATGGAAATATGACGGAACCGATATTACGGGAGTGCGTGTTTCTAGTCCGGTGCGTTTATGGTTTTGAAAGCTTTGGTGGAAACGAGAAGTATCAGAGAGAAGTCTATGTTCGTCTGAAACTTTTTGAGGGGCTTGTTTGGGTGAGAGGTAGCTCTCAGTCCTTTAAATAGTGGCTGACATGCACTGGATGTGTACGTCTTGTTTGCTGAATAAATTTTTTGATTGGAGGGCAGAGCACCAATTTACCAACTTTATTGCTTAATAATTTTAACTAACATGATCCCTGTATTATTGCATGGAAGAATGATTCTTCCTCTGTGAAAGTTTCAGATAGATTGCAAGTTAAGGCATATGGTAGCGGAACTGTCATAAATAACTCCTTTTGGCTGCCTCCTTGTATTTTCCAGTTACGAGGAGATATATATTCTTTCATATTGCTGAAGGGAAAAAAGTTTCCTGCAATGTCCTGCCTGTTTTTTGATTTATTTGTGTTTGGGTGAGTATGCTATTGGCTGATTCGACTCTTTACTGTTTGTTACCGATGTGCTGAAGAAAGTGATTCTTCACCGCCTACCCGGAAGTACTTCACACGTCTGCTAGTGGCTTGTACTTGACAAGGTTTTGCAATTACCAAAGAAGTTGCCTTTGGAATGACAACTTTTTAAAGGTCTTCTCGGAATGTACAACTCGGGACAAAAAGGTGATGGTTTTTCCGGAAGAACCGAGCAAGGCAGCAACCACCAAATTCCATAGCCTGGAGACGGGAGATTGTTTTTTTGTCCCTAAGCAGAGATGGGAGATTGTTGTTCGCGTATTGACTCTTGAAAACTAATAGAAAATTGACTTGTTAAATCAGATTAGCTGTGCATTATGTTGGGGACTGTGACACCTAATAAAGAAAAAACTTAAGCGCACAGATTCGAGTCTCTGTTCTGTGGGAGCAGCCGCCTCTATCCAATCAGTCAATTCGATTCGTCACAATTTGAAACCTTTTTCTTTTTAGTAATTCGTTTTTCATTTGGATCGATAAATGATGCGGTGCGGTGTCAAGCAATAAGCATTTACAGATCATAAACTAATAAGACTGTAGCAATCACAGCTAGGATTTTTTACTTCAAACTTGGGTATCTGACCCCATATCAGTATGGTTTGTTCCAGCTCCCATGAGAACCTTCCCCACACGGTTTGAATCGCGAGCACAAGGGAAGGGGAGAAAAAAATGGAAGGAAAAGCTTTTCCTTTTTTTATTATCTCCCACCTAAATTAGGTCTCTCAGAGTAAATAAATTATTCTTTTGAAGTACACTTGAAATAAAACCAATGATTTTATATGCGATAAACATACAAGCTCGTTCCACAGCAAATTTGGGTAGAATCAATTTAATCAAATGATGCGATGTGCCTTGAATTGAGTTAGTGGAGTTGGTTAACACGTCCTACCATACACCAGTTGGCAGTCGTGTAAGAAGCTGCAGCTTGGGCAAGGAAGATCAAACACGAGAGCTTGTGACTCCTATTTGTAACGTTGGTGAAGAAAAAAAAAAAAAAAAAGGAGCTCTTATCTACTAGGAATGCAAGCATTATTGCCCAAATCCTGTAAACCCCGAATGTTGAACATGTGGAGGGAAGAGTAGTAGAATGTTTACAAGGATGTCATAGTCGACACTACACGTTTCGCGTGTAGAAGCAAAAGCAACGACGAGACCACCTCCTCGTGTAATCTTTCATTATCCATCAAAATCAAGCTTTTATGAGACGGATGGCTTTTTCCCAATTATTGAGCACGTTTTCTACGCAAAAGACGTACGCTTTGACGGCACTTCCCGTTGCAACATTTTGACGCCTTTCCGTGGGGGCAAGGAAGCTGTGTGCCTCGATCAGTCCTTAATCCAACAGTTCACTTCTTCTTGTCAAGCTTTCGGGTCCAACCACACGTCTAGATGTTTTCTGTCAATGGTAATGCCAATCGTTCTTTAGTTACTTACAGCTACACTAAGATAGGGACCGTCCTAACGATTGAGTGCTTATCTAGCAGCTCCCTTCTGTAGAGTTTGAAAAAAATTCACGTGGTGACAAAAAGGGTAGGAAGATAAACAAGTGAGTTTAAAGCTTTAATGGTGACATTTTAGGGGATATATAATGGGCCAAAGATTTGGTTCCATCTGTTTCTGTGTTGTCCTCACGATCATCTAGAGCCATTCCTGTATATAATAAAATTTAAATGGATATGAGAAAATTTACTGGAGATATTATAAAACATTAATGTGGAAGGCCAGCTAGCGGTTGATTGTGTTAAATATAGAAATGGGAAAGGGAGAAGTCAAACGGAAGAATTAGAGTCACCCACAACAAAGATTGTTTATTCAGAGTTTGTGGTGCATTTGGTTCTTGGCAATCCCTCCGGGTTTTGATTCAGACCCCACCGCCGATACATTTCTTCTATTTCTAAAGTTGTAAGCTTGAGGGAGGCATACCGATGTCAGCGTCTGTTTCAACTCTACGACAACTCTAATAATACACCGCCCCAACCCGTCAACTTCGTCGACATTGACCTTTGACGAATTTCAGGACCGCATGGACCACTATATTTCCCTTTTGATTAACTAGAAGAGTATAGCAGGATTTTCTTTAATCCTGGATGCAAAATTTCCCTCTTAGGCTATCCCAAAGGTGAAATCCAAGCAAAGCAACCAGGTCACTTTGCCCGAAAGCCACAAATTCGTGAAATTTGGCAAGCTAGGAAGGGAGACGGAAAGCAGGTGGAATTACTGTGTATTGCTCTCCTATCTCCTCTCAGTAGTAGGTCGAAAGCAGAAAAGGCTGTCTTGTTTGTTGTCAAAATTTTGAGTGTTAAAAATGTTAGTTAATGAAAATTAATAAAAAAAATAAAAATGAAAATGATTTCAATAATTATATATTTTAAAATAATAATAAATTAAAATGATGAGGAAAAATATTATTTAATAGAACAAATATTTAACGTGCAAACACTACCTAATTAAGTGCATGGCATTAATCTTTCTCTCTAATTACCTAGAGGATATTCGGTTGGGTAGTTTTTTAATAATTTTTTGTGTTTTGAGAATTTTTAAGTGATGTTAACTTTATTAGTATGCATGCGGTAGTTATTTTTAAGTGATATTAAAAAAAATATTCAATTTATATATTCTCACGATTCAAAAATTCCTCCGAATACATGAATACTGAACATCACCTGATTCATGAATCATACACAAAACAATTTCCATATTCTTTGTAATAGGGAAAGGAAATAAAAATATAAAAATGTCAACGCCAATAACATTTGTGGCGCAGCTTTAATTCTTTAAAGTTGATGGGACTATCATATCAGCTACAGTATTATCACTTTGTGGACAGAAAGAAAAGAAAAAATAATAGAAGTACTGTATTTTTTCCGCGCCAATAATGACAGTACTTTTCATTTTGTTTGTCTGTTGGACAAATTTCTTTAATTTATTTTACCATTTTTAGATATTTGTCGATAATTTAAAAATGAGGTTGAAGTTAACTGTAAAATCTTTATTATTTTACAGAAAATAAATAAATGAGGTTGGCTTTATTGGTGCGAGAAGGGCTCAATTTTCCACCACTCCACCACTGCATCAGTCGCGCTTAGGCTACACTCGCATTCTTTACAGCTGGAGAGTAAACCTAGGGTATGTTCGTTTTCATCATTTTTTTAGGATTCTAAGTATTTTCACAATTCTACCACCGAATATATTCAAAATTCAAACACAAAAACCAATACATTTTACACAATCTCCAACAATTTTTTAATTTTTTATTCAATATAAATTTTCTCTCTCTATATTTTTTCTCATAACTCCAATACTTTTTTATTAAACAATTACATCAAATCATTTCTCTCTCCACTTTACACAAACACCAATAAAACACTATTCAACATAAAAATTCACAACTTCTCTAAAATCCTACATTTTTTCTCAAAACGAACATCACCCTAATGTCCTGCGGTGTCCAGTGGTGGTGACACACCAAAAGTGATTGCTTTATTCTGATTGTCCCAGTTGTCAAAATGAGAGGGGCTACGTAATTAGGGAGGTTAAGACACGTGTGTGACAACATGTCAAAGTCGAGTGATGCTTGCGGAATATCCGAGGTTTGGGTGATGTTCGTTTTGAAGGTTTTTGTAGGATTTGAAGAATTTAGTGAATTCTTAGGTGATATTAAAGTTGTGTTGATGTTTGTGTAGAAGTTAGTGAGTTGTAAAAAATGAATGATGATGTTTACTGTTTTTTTTGTTTTTTTTTCGAATTTATTATTATTTTTATTAAAATAATAATATTTTGAATAAAATTTAAAAAAAAAACAAACTAAAGCATAAACCGACGGAAATAAAGTCAAGTCTGGCGCAAAAAAGCATGAATTTTTTCTGCTGCAGGTGGCAGGCACGTCGGTTGCAGGGTGATTTTTAAAATTCTCAATTTGCCCTTTTTTATTTTTAGTTTTTAGATTGTGGTGGAAGGTTTTATAGTCATTCAGTATTAACTTTTTGAGGGCAAAAAAGTATCGAAATTTCTGCTGCAGACGACATGTCAGGTGGCAGGCAGGCCGGCTGCAGAGTGTTTTTGAAAATTCCAAATTTGCCCTTTGTTATTTTTAGTTTTTAGGTTGTGGTGGAGGGTGTTTTAGTCATTCAATATTAATTTTTTCAGGGCAAAAAAAGAAAAAGAAGTTCGGAATCCTCTTTTTTTTCTGAGTGTCGCCGAACATGGAGAAAACAGGATTCAAATCCTCCGTTTTTCTTCAAACCGAACATGCCCTTGGTTTATGTTTACCCGACGAGTGGCTCTTACGAACGTGTTGTTGATGGTGCACCCTTCGTTCCTCGCGCGAAAACACGTCATCCAATACGTATATATATTGCGCAGTTCAAAAACAAAAAAAATACCCATATATATTGTTTTCTTTTGATGCAGTGGCAGGCTCGCAGAGGTACGATGCGGCTAATTGAACTGATCGTTGGATTGAAAACTGACAGCTTCCGCAAATTAATAAATGAACTAAAAATTGACAGTCTACTGTGAACACAAAAACAGAAAACTGTTCTCCAAAACTCTTTCCAAACGCACTCAACAAACAATCACCCCGATCTCCGGCTCCCTACAGAAATCACATTTTTAAAAGAATGCCTTTTTACGGGTCAATGAAGTTGAAGTGGATAGCCCATGGCCTTAATGGGCCGAGAGAGTTCAATGCGTTACAATTGGGTTACTACCTGACTCATATCCTCTTACCAAGGTGGAGTATTTAACCAGATTAACTCTTGGACTCTAGATGTTAGGGATTAAGATTTTTTGTTTAAATTTTATTATGTAATTTAAAAAGAAATAAACTTAATCAGTGAATTTTGTACTATTTAATATTATTTCAGTATATATATATATATATATCTGAAAATAGTATCCACGTTTTGGATTGGAGAAAATTTAGACAATACGTCGAAGAAAAACGACCACTGTTGAAAAAGTGGTCAAAGAGTGGGTCGGTTGAAGTTAGGCAAAGCGTGTTTTGGAAGCAATTGACGGGGGGACACCAGTGTGGTCTTTAAACTTTCTTTCTATGCTAACAAAGACATCATGACATGAGAGTCTATCTTGTTTGTTTTTCCTATATTATGGACAAATAAAAAAAAAAAAGGTAAACTCATAGTTAGCCCCATATCTTTGGGGCAAAATCAAGTTACTACCCTTATTTTCCAAACCAACAATTTGAGACCCCTATGTTTCAAAATCACTCAATCCTCGCCCCAATTTAAATTCACAGTCAAATGAGACGGTTTTTCGTGAAATGACCAGAATGCCCTTGATAAGTGATTGGTGAATGACCAGACTGCCCTTGCCACTTTATCCTCCGTCCTTCTCCCTACTCTCGCTCCACCCGAACACCACGTGTCCACTTTATCCCAACTTTTGTGAACCCGATCCTTCCGAGCTTACTTCCTTCCATTGCGCTCAAGCAAGACGGGTACTCCTGGTTTTTGCACCATGCACGCAGGTACACGGAGACGAAGGGTATTGTTATAAATACGTTCGTGGAGCTTGAGCCTCATGCGCTGAACTCGCTTTCCATGAGCCATATGCCACCGGTTTATCCCATTGGACGTGTTCTTGACCTTGTCGGGCCTGCAGAATGGCATCCAGACTGAGCCCACCATGAAAGTATCGTGAGATGGCTCGTAGAGCTTGACCCCAAGGCACTGGACACCGGCTAATCTGGTGGTTGCAGAGCTTAGAGGCGAGGTTGGCGAAGCCGTCGAACTGGAAACCAACATTGTTGTTGTCAGGGTTGGACGACGCCGTTTCGTCGGAGAGGTCTCTGGGCTTGGGGTCCTAGGTGGGGCCCTTGGCAGGATTGTTGAGGTCAGACCGGGAACAGGAAGCACGTGAGACGCCTTGCATGTGAAACAACAAAAGGGGCGCGAACAAGAGAAGGGGAACAACTGAGGGCAAATTCTTCAATTTAGGTGGAGTAGAAGCACGTGAGACACACAAGTAGGAAAAACCGTCTCATTTGACGGTGAATTTAAACGGGGGGCGATGATTTAGTGATTTTGAAACATAGGGGTCTCAAATTGTTGGTTTGGAAAATAAAGGTAGGAACTTGATTTTGCCCCAAAAATATGAGGCTAACTATGAGTTTACCCCAATAAAAAAATACTAACCGAATCTAATTCCACAAGTGGTTCACCATTTATAAGGAGATGTGGATTTTTTTTGGTTATACATGTCTTAAAACATATCTTGGTAACATTAAAGTTAAAAATAAAACCCAGACACAGTCTCTAAGTAGATAAAAAGAAGATAAATCTTCACTTCTAGTCTTCGACTGCTATTTGAAGTACTATCAGGTGGAGTGGTTCGGCCTTCGGATGTCGTCGATGCATATCCTATTACGTATCTGTTTTAGGGCTCTGTTAAGCCTAGCCGATTGGGCCTAGACCTTGTGGGCCAAATATCTTAGTTGCCATTACATTCTGTTTTAGTTAAGTAAGTCCAGTGGGCTTGAATCCTCATGTTATCAGTTAGGGCCATTACCAGGTCTCTTTGCTTGGCCTGTATAAGGTCTTTTCTTTTGTAATGAGACCTATCAAAGAATATTGCATCAAGCTAAACAGGAGGGTGACGCCTCGAATCTGTCTGTTTTCTTTCAAGAATTTCCCATTCATACAGTTACATTTCATACAGAAATTACATCAACATTCAGGATCTTAACATATCCCGTGAGAGACACTCATGGTTGAGCCAGATGCTGCAACCACATTCAAGATTGACTCTCCTCCTCCTAGGCTTGGACTTCTAGGCTCGCCTGTGTTGGACTTTGATGTTCGGGGGAGAACAGAGATTTTGTGAGGAAGAAGAACAGAGCATTATGTAAAGTCCAGCATTTAAGATTCGAATTCTTCTCTGTCTAAAAAATATTTATATGAAGCATCCGAATTGCACAGGATGATCGTTGGAATTCCGCCGTGGATGAGCCTCGGCCTGCTGTACTTACATTTGCCAGTCCAGCTCCTTTGGGCCCTAATAAACTCTTTCCAGTGCTTTAAATATTTGGGATCCACGTTATCAATGACGTTGTACCATGAGTCATTATCGTGATCAGCCATGTTGATGCATGTCACCTGCGTAATAATTAAGTCTGCCCAGGCTCCTTGCCCAGCAAGTTTTTCCAATACGACTGGGCCCTTCTAGAATGAGAGATTTGGGCCTACGTGGGCTATGGTTTGTGTCGCGAATATTATCCATTGCCCATTCCACTTGGTCCACTGGAACATTCGATGGTGGAGGAAAGGGTGAGGCATACGCAGGTGCCTTAAAAAATATTCTAGTTTGGCATTTATGTTATGGTAATTTAAAATAAACATACGAGGACAACGCTCCCTAATGACAGCCATAGCTTTGCATTTATCATTGGGGGCAATCGCAGCGTTCATTACCTCATCTATCAATCCATTCTTCTTGACACTCTCTCTGAACTGACCCTGTTCGCAGAAATCACCGTTCTTGGAGATGTAGTCGTTGACTTTTGAACTGTTTATAGCTCCCTGAACGTTGGGATGGAAATGTTCTGAACTTTGATAAGAGGTTTCGAATTTGTATGGGAATTGTAACATGGAATGGAGATGAAGGGATCGGGTTCCTCTGCAATTCGGGTGACCATCACTGCATCGGAATGTAATCCAACCCATCAGAGAACCTGAAGAGCACTCTAAAGACAACAGTGGGAACGGCATCAGCCGTCAGGCTTTTCTCAACTGCTACCGCCGCCGCCACTAGAATCCTTTTTTGGCTAAGAGCTCTCCATTGCCTTTTTCTCTTGTGGAGCTGCTGCTTGTGCCAACACTGGTGGGTCTGCGTCTGCGGGTGTTGGTGTCGGTGATGCCGTGATGGTGTTGTTGGGACGTTGGTTTTAAAAGGGTCAGAAGGAGAAGGGGACACGAGTTCAAGGCCTTGCATTTCTGACCATCTTGATGCAGGAGGATCCGAGTCAAAATTAGTTTTTGTGCATATGTCGGTATTTTGGCCATAACTTTGGCTACATGTGTCCGATTCGCGCCCGTGACCCCAATTCAGAAAGCTCTTTTTAGTGCGCACGTCATAGCCACCCAGCTACGCTGATTTCAATTTCGAATATCTATTTTTAGTTAATTTTTACTATTTATGGTAATTTCCTTTTTGTCGATTAGGAAATAATTTTGAACCCGATTTGGGCCAGATTTTTGGCAATCGTTTGATTTTCTTCCTTATTTCGTTTTGGTAAGATTTTTAGGGTTTTGCTATTTTTGGCAAATTTCCATTAATGGTCGAATTTCAGCTATTTTAACCCGGCTTGTGGGTTATTTCGAGTCATTCCTGAATAATACGAATTTTATTGAATCCAGAGTGTTTCAATATTCTTTGGGTCGAAATTCTCTCTTTCCCTTCTCGCAAATTGCCTTTTGTTTAGCCTACAGAATAATCTCTATTCTGTCAGGCGTCAATTGATATCAGAGCTCAAGCTTCTTCCTGAGGCAGTTTACGTTCATCAGTATCAATGGCTGGTGGTCGTCGTGGGCAGGTTCCGAATGAGGAAGTCCCGCACCATGATCTTAACGTTCAGGATGTTATGATTGAGGATTTGCAGAGGCAAGTGGCAGAGTTAACCCAGCGCCTGGCGGCGCAGGAGATCGGTCATCATGATGTGGAAGATTCTGATACCGACAACTCCACCTTCGAAAACCCGTATCACAATCAACTCTGGGAGTACCGTGGTCAAGAGAACCGTTATGGAGATCTTGGCTTCAGTGTTGATTTGCCCGAGTTTTCTGGTACGTTACAAGAGATGGGAGAGCCAGTGTATGACGAAGAAGGAGAAGAAGAGGTGTTGTATGGAGATGACCATGAGACCCTAATCATTCGTAAGAGCCTCCTGACTCCCAAAGGCGACTCCGAAGATGATTGGTTGATAACCAATATCTTCCATACAACCTGCACCGTGGCCGATAAAGTATGCAAGATGATTACTGACAGCGGCAGTTGCGAGAACGTAGTCTCTGAAGACGCTGTTTAGAAGTTGCAGTTGAAGACAGATCGTCACCCCAAGCTATACAAAGTGTCAGGCTGAATAAGGGCAGTGAGGAAATAATCTTTGAAGATGGAGACTATGCCTTCCAGCCATATGGAGATAGTGCAGCAGGCGAGGAGCAGCAGTTTTCAGAGTTTTCTGATTTACTGTCAGCAGATCCTCCTCCTCCTAGACTGCCGCCTATGAGACACAAGCTTAAGGAGCGAAAAATTGGATCCTGTGATGCTGCAGAGAACTCGAGGACGAGTTCTTTCCGACCCGGGGTGATTGATGCAGGAGGATCCGAGTCAAAATTAGTTTTTGTGCACGTGTCGGTATTTTTTCCATAACTTTGGCTACAGGTGTCCGATTCGCGCCCGTGACCCCAATTCGGAAAGTTCTTTTCGGCGCGCACGTCATAGCCACCCAGCTACGCTCGGTGCACATCGTTTCGAGCTCTAAATCCGCTGATTTCAATTTCGAATATCTATTTTTAGTTAATTTTTGCTATTTATGGTAATTTCCTTTTTGTCGATTATGAAATAATTTTGAACCCGATTTTGGGAAGATTTTTGGCAATCGTTTGATTTCCTCCCTTATTTCGTTTTGGTAAGATTTTTAGGGTTTTGCTATTTTTGGCAAATTTCCATTAATGGTCGAATTTCAGCTATTTTAACCCGGCTTGTGGGTTATTTCGAGTCATTCCTGAATACTACAAATTTTATTGAATCCAGAGTGTTTCAATATTCTTTGGGTCGAAATTCTCTATTTCCCTTCTTGCAGATTGCCTTTTGTTTAGCCTACAGAATAATCTCTATTCTGTCCGGCGTCACATCTCCACTGCTCAATCGTCTTTATCTCCTGAGAATCTTGTGATATTTGCGATATTCCCTAATAGCTTTATGAAACAAACCCACTCCCGCACAAAACACCCTTCTCTCTCTCTATTATCTCACTCTACTTGGCTTTTCATGTTCCTCCTGCTAGCTTTTCCTTCTTTTTCCGTTTTAACAGCTCTATGCTAATGGTTTCTTGTTCTTCCTTCCTTCTTTCCTTCCTTTTCTATTTTTCTTTCCATCTTTTTTTTTTTCCTTTTGTCTTCTTCTAAATTTGAATCTCATTTTCTTGTTCTTTTCGTGGTCTCGGTGTGATTTCAGTGATTCTTGAACGTTATCTGCAAGAGAAGAAAAACAACTGCTTGTGCGAGTTTTTAAGGTTTGGTGGTTTCCTCCAGTCTGGTTGCTTCGTCTGTAAAAAAAACATGTAGAAAGTGACATGTGGTGAGATGGGCAGAGCCTGCAGAGTGAGATTTTCCACCCGACGAAGAACTCTGTGAATACTTGGAGATGGGTTTTTGACTGAAACGTGTTCAAAGTGGGAACCCCAGTGGAAATTCTTTTTTCTATTTCTTTTTCCCTTTTAAATTGGAGACCGTTGATTTTCAATTCCTCGCTTTTGACATCTTCCGCGAGCGTTTTTTCCTTCTGCACGTTAAAATCGTAAAAGCTTGTACAAGAAAATTTTTCATGTTCAAAAGTTCAGAATTCAGACTCTGCACCACCCTCCCTGTCTTTCTTCTTTAAATTCGGCGTTTTTGGTTACACGTTGTCAACCGGCTTGTGACTACGTGTATGAGATCCACCCTCACACATCAGGGAGGGTGAATCTCATACATCACAACCGAGCCCTCACACATCAGGGAGGGCAGTCACCACTAACAGGGCATTTCGCACCTCATTTGCGGAATCTCGTCCGGGTTTATAGTGAAAGTATGAGATCCAGCTCCGTCGAGAAACTTCAGGCTCGATGGGCTGGGCAGCTAGAGCTTTCACAGTCTTCGTGATCTCCAACACGTTGGCTTTTAATTCGTCTGTCCTCGTCATTGGCTATCTGGTATACCAATTCCCATTTTACCTGTTGACATGGATGGCGTTATGTGGATTAACGTTTACATATGCGTTCTCGGTTGCCGCCATGATGCCACCTGAACGATCCAGTGATAATAAGTATATTAGCATGGCAAGTGTTCTTCCATGGATATTGTCTATCGTGCAGGAATTGATAAAGAAATGTACGTAGGGCTACTGGGCTAGGGCAGCAAGGTGACGGACGGCAATCCAAGATATTGATTATCGGGGAATATTATTAGTAGCATCACACACACTCTCTCTCTGTACATAGTAGTACGTGTATTATGTATATATTTTCCAGTACTCTTCCGATATGCAATATCTAATCCGGATTGTATCACGCAAGTCGTATATTAATGTGACATGTACAAGTATTATATCCTCTTGTTAACACTCAAAAATCTGGAAATTAAACCAGTTACGTTATTTGGGAAAGGCTCATTAGCGACCATAAGTTTTGTAGCTGAAACCTATGTTTTTGGTCGCTAATGATTATTTACGACGAAATAGAGTGGTCGTGAAAAACCCGTCGAGATAACCATTCGGTGAACACCAAACATATTCGTCAAAAAAAAAGTTATTATTATTAGCGACCACTTATGTGCTGGTCACTTAAAGTGTGGTCGCTAATATAGGATTTTTTTTGAAAAAATCAAAACTACTGATTCGTCTATTTAATCAAAGTGTTTTCTAAGAAAACATCATAATGAGAATGGATTTAGAAAGAGAATCTTTACCCACCCTCCCACAATCAAACATGGTGACATGCGAGTACATGTATTATGAATATATTTGTTTTCGAGTCTTCATTTAATGAATTAGAAAGAGAAAAGATTTCCAGTCTTCGGATTTTATTACGAAAGGCATATGTTGGATCCATTTTCAACCATCACAATCTCTACTGTGCTAAATACGTGACGGAACTAGATTTATAGTCCAGAGCTTGAGATGGGTTAAAAGGCTAAAATTCTTTTTCATTCCTCCTACAAGTAAAATTAGATACTCGAAATCAAAGTCCTCTCAGGGGGATTTATCCATACTCGGTCTTCATCGCTAGTCTTCCTCTTTTTCTTCTTTTCCTCCTTCCTTTTTACTATCATTTTCAAAGAGAAAAAAATCTCATTCTTTTCCCTGTGTCCTCCCTTCTTACTCTTTGGGCCTCGAATCTCTTGGCCTTCAGCCCTGCTTTCTTCGGGCCTTACGCCCCCGTGACTCTTTCCGTCTCATCCCCACTTTATCCAAGATCGACGTTGTCAAGGTTGGTCTCTTTTGAGGTGAATTACATCGAACTCTCTTTCTGTCTCTTTTTCTTCTATCAGCTTAATTAATGAATAACTTATAATAATCATAATTTCTTGTGTGAATTATCTTTACCCAATAAAGTATGTATTGTCAGACCCTTTTGTGAACCTCCAATCACAATCACCGGAGAGTGCATATCATGTTAAATGGGCTGATTCATGTCTCACCATTTTGGGCCGGTAACTATGGGCTTTTGTAGTAAGGAGAAATTATTCCCCATCAGCATACTTGGGATATGTACGCGACTTAAAAAAAATTCCTTCATTTTTGATAGCCGAAGAACATATGCGAAATGCAAAACTTTGGGTCAGGGAAGTTGCGGGATACTGGTTATTTCAATTTGAATGGCTCAAATCGCTGCTATAAATACACATGCAGATAGAGCTGGGCTTTGTGATTGGTCTGGATGTCGACTTGTTCCCATTGTTTGTTTGATGTTGGGCTTAGAGGAGTCAATCCGTTTAGGGGCTGATTGGGGCATTTGGGCGTCTGATGCCTGTTGCGAATAACGATACTGAGCAGAGTTTCGATCCGTAAACTAACCTGTTTTTTTCCCTAAGCCCAGACCAAAAAACTAATTGAGAAATATATATATATATATTTATATGGTTAGCTTTTCACACTACCCTGAAACTACTGTGATCGCCTATGAAAAAAGAAAAAGAAAAAGAAAGGACCACAAACTACTGTTAAACCCATCCGATTGAGAGGAGGTTAGCCAATGTAAATTATTCTGATTGCCTGCTGCCAAAAAATGAAACAAAAAGTCGAGTGTTCAAAACAGATATAAATCTCAGAGACATTTAGAGAGCACATCGAGACGATGCTAGGGCCCCCGAAAAACAGCAGAAAAAGAGTTTGTCCTTAGTGCACCTTTTTTTAAAAAAATGAGAAGAGGCTTTTCATTTAATGCATTTTGGCCCTTTCACGTGTGATTTTATGCAATTGACCTCTCAAGAAGAACTTTTTATCTTTGTTCCTCAGCAGAGTGGTCTAGGATGAATGTTTGAACATTGCCAAGCCCTTTATCACTTGAAAGGCCACGTCATATAGATACTCCTATTTTAAATGAGGCATACAATGACACCACCAATTAGATACTTGTGGTTTTTTTTTTGCTTTAAAAAATACATATGGGCCGACGAATCATACAACCTGCTTAATGAGCTGAATAGCACTTCATTATCATTCGGATTTTGCCCCCTTTATTGGAGAAGGATACCGTATAGATTGAAGATGACAAAAGTAACATGTCCAAACTGCATCTTCCCATATTATGATCATAAAGTCACAAACATGTGGGGGGCAATGTGGTAGACAAGAGTCATCTACTTCTTGGCAGAGTTCCCTCTCTCAATTTGTCTTTTGCCCTCTCTTGCTGCTGCTTATTCTTTTATGCCTATAACAATAACTTAAAACCAGCCCAACCCCCAACACTAGCAATTTCCCCTTTCACAGGAAACTGAACCAACAAAACCTGTGTGTGCCTTGAAAGAAAAGAACCCGCAGATCCTGTGAACTGCGGAAATCTGGCTATTTACAGTGACATCGTCGATTACCTCGTCCAAGTTGGAACGACCCAGAAGTCAAAGTTCATACTTTTGCCCAGTCCGAAACAAATTTCACCACTCCCTAATTCCCCTATTGACTTCCATAGACCAATTCCGGCGTCCCAGCGACGCCATGGTTGTCCTACTATTACTTGGGGACACGGATCGCCATCTCCTAGCTGCTCGCGAATCCAAGTTAGAACTGTGACTCGAGACCTGCAGCACGATCCCCCGAAAGCAAGAGAACATATTACGAAACACCTGGCAAAATCCACCACTCTCCCGCCCTATACTCCTCCCAGCCGTCCACAAAATTCTCCTCGGCGCACCGCTATTGTTAAACCCGCCATCAACCTCCGTGTACACCACAGGAAGCTCCTGCTCGCCCTCTCTTCCTCGGCCCCTGTAAAACCTCCCCACGGCAAACCCACCACCTGGAAGCCGCCATACTGTCAGCCCGACATTCTCATCCAAGTTTGAAACCAGAGATTGACCATTCTGGCTACGGTTCGATTCTGCCACTGTGTTCTCCGTATCCGATGGCAGCTCGTAGCGACAGGCTGGGCATGAATTGCGAAGAGAAAGCCATGGGAGAATGCACTCAGAATGGTATATGTGTTTGCAGGGCATTTCGCTGGCCTCGGATCCCAATTGGAATTGCTCTTTGCAAACGGCGCAGTGTGACTCCGTGGTCAAGTGATCGTCGCCGATTTCGATTGCAGGCATTGCTTCGATGGCTGATTTTGAAGCTGGCGTGTGATCGCACAGTGCGACGCCGTTTAGTTCGATCCGCGAAAGCTGGTCAAGTAGACGGTCGAACCCGGACCCCAGTAAAATCTCCGACATGCTCGCAGGCAATTGTGTGAGCCCAGATCCATCTCCATCCACGTAATACAGTTGGAAGCCACGGCTCTCTCTTCCTCCACCGGGACTGGGGTCAGCGCGATCAGACGGATCACGGAGCAGGATGATCGGGTTAAAGGGGGAACGGTCGGAGCCAGTCGTCCGAGCCCTGACAGGCGTGTGTCTGGAATTCTGGCTCGGATTGCTAGAGTGGTAGCCAATCATGTACCTCGCAGTCCCATGGAACCTCCGGCGCTGCGCGTCCACGTTGGCGCTCCGTATCGGGTTCTCGATCGCCTCGACGAACCCGCTATCGCAGTTGGGGCACGCCACAGACGAGTCTCGGCTCAAAACCCTGACGAGGCGACTGCATCTGTAGCACCAGTACGACGCAGTTGCTAGCGTCGACATCCAACTCCCAAGAGTGACGATGAAAACCCTTGAATCCTATGCTTTTTCCTCACTCAAATCCAGACCGAAGGTAAGTTTTGAATTCTGAACAAAATAATTCAATCAAACAAGCCCTTAATAACCACAACAAGATACGTTATTCGGCAACAAAGCGACGGGGTGGCCTTTGGGATAGGTCAAAAGGAATGGTATACCTAAGAACGTCGCCTCGAATCTCCACGGAATATAAATACCAAGCTGCAGAGTCCCATTGTCCGCGAGAAAGGGAGGAGAGATAATGGCGTTTGGGAGACGAGAAAAGAAAGGGCGTAAGATTAAAACGAAGAATATAGAAAGTAGAAACGGCTAAACTGGTCAATTGCTAAGGGTGTCACTAACGCTTTAACTAGTTTGGACACGTGGTGCTTTATGTCCGAGAGAGATTACAACGTGCTGACTGAGCCGACTGCAGCCGTTGCCTTTCCGTTAAATCTCCGCGACGGTTTGTTTGTTTTTTCCGTTTCCTGAGCTGGAGTTTGTGGTGCATGGTTCCAGATTTTTTGGCTCTAATGTTTCTGACTTTTGACTTTCCAACTCTGCCCATGGCACGCTTTTAAAGTTTGGACATGACTTAGTCGACGTGGACTCCTAGTTTCAGAACACGTCATCATTCGCTGACATCCACATGCAATCTTCATGCCTTTGATGTACAGGTGCGTTTTGGCTGTCTTCCTCCCGTTACTCCGGTTTGAAAGGTTCAAATCGCAAAATTCTTGTCCGCTTGAAATTGGAAGTACGGTCAATTATTACCATTTATGTATTGCTATTACCGATATTCAAGGGAAAGGATAATTTCGAGCCCGAAAATTATTAGTTAATAGTTTCGTATAATTCCATTATTCAATTAAATATATACTCACATTCATCAGATGGTTTTCTATATAATTTGTGCTGTGCAGCCCCGAATGGATCATGCAATTGCGTGCTGACAAACCGGGAGAATCACATATATCGATATGGCGATTATAAAATGCAATGGAGCCCGAAGAGCTGAAACTTGATTTTGGGCCCCGAAAAGCAGACGAGGCACTCCTTTGTTCGTGTCCCAACTGGATACATAGCCTGCCACTTAAAGCTTACTCCCACACAGCCCATGCAGAATTCTTGGACTTTGGGCTACGTGTTGGAATTTATCAGGCTGAGATGGGCTTCCATCTCGTCTTCTGGAGAAATATCGCGTTCCACCAACCGCCCGATCATTATAAAGAATGGGGGCCGATAATTAATCGGGGAAAAGCTGAGCTGAGAGAAAAAAAGGAGAGAGTTTAATTTGAATCGTGAATATCTTCCTCGTAGACGGGAAAGACGACGGCTCTTGATTTTTTTTTATTAATTAGTTTTTTTTTTCTAACATAGTTTTTGAGAATTTTATTATATAAATGGAGATGGCCCTCCATTTTCCCTTAACATTTTCTATGACAATATATGAAATTTTACATATGGAGACAACCGATACTCAAATATTTAATTTAGAAAAAAATAGATTTTTCGACCATAGACTATCGAGCTTCTAACACTTTGTACTTTAAACTATTAATTTCTTTACATTTCATCCCTCAACTACCTATTATTTACAATCTCAATTTTTAATTTAGACGGAAATTGTTGTTTGTGTTCGGTGAAAAGACAACTTTACACCCATGCAAAAACATAATGATACAAAAATTATAAGAGTAAAATTGTCATGTCACTTAACCAAAATAATAATTTTTGTCCAAATTAACGATTGAAGGGACAAAGTCTAAAAAGTTAGTAGTTGAAAAATGAAGTGTAAAGAAATCGATAGTTTATGATGCAAAGGGTCAGAATCTTAATAGTAAGTGGGCGAAAAGTATATTTAATACTTTAATTTATATGATAAGGCGATACATTTATTCAATTAATCGTTACGGGGTAAACGAAAGAATCACCATAGCATTTGAAATATTTCATGTAAAGATCACCTCCTGAGTGGACGTACAAAACCCACCCAATCCAACGAACACAAGTCTATTTCTCTCATGAGTATCGCAATTTAGAAAATCCCTCATGCTTTTATAGTAAAGCACTACTTGTGCACAGCGCATCCCAAGTGTTATCAATTGTGTACACAACAAATATACTGATTAGAACATTCAATTACATATATATAGATCAAGACCAACGCTGGAATCCTATAATAGGCCCGGATCGAATCGAATTGGGCATAAAAGCAGAGCACGGTGAATTCTGTATCTAAAACTTGACTGTGTCGTGAAAGTTGTGTTTTGTGGGTGTTTTTCTCGTCTGAGTAAATTTATGTTTATGTGAGTGAGTGTGTGCGTACTTACATATAATATTTAAGTAAAATACGTAGTTGTTAATTAAGCTGTGAAGTGTAGAAGTGTAGAAGTTAAACCATAGGGGAGCTATATTATATCTTACTGGCCTAAACATGTCTTACAGGATAACTTTTTTTTGGTGGTATGCACTATGCACGAAACCTGTCCCACAACTCCCGTGCGAGGTAAGTCAGAGACTCGCCTAACAGCAAGAGTGCGCACATTTTTTTTTTGTTTAGGCAAATTTTTTAAGCACTAAAGCTTGCCAAAGAGGGGATTCGACCTCCGGATCTAACCCTTCTCAAAGGCATGGGGCGGAACCAAGCCATGGCGGCCGCCATGGTTGGCTCCGCTCAAAATAATTTTTTACATGTGTTATTTTTTTTATAAATAGGTTGGCCTGGGCCCGTCATATTTTGAGTTTTTGTTTTCATGTTAAGGTAGCATTCCATATACAAATAGTTGCTTCTTATATTAATAGTCATTAATTGCATCACAAATATTTATTTTGGTCAACTTCTAAGAATAAGTCCTACTTTTAATTTTTTTAAGGCCAATTTTATAATATCATTGATAGAAAAGTTAATTACAAAAGGTTTCATCACAAACAACCTAACATATGCCACAAATCTATAAATTTGTTTAATTTGTATGAATTTTAATTTGTTTTGTTTAGATAATGAAAAGGTTTTTCACAAAAAAATCACGAAGCTTGGAGTCGTCTAATATTCCTAATGTGGCTACTAGTTCTGAAATTGATATTAATTTGAAAAGACCTCGTGTTGAGTTTAGTCCAGATAATATTGTTGCTAACCTAGGGATACGTAAATTCATTGAAGAATATGATGCTAGGATTAGTGATCAAGTTCGTAGGGAGTACTTGATCAAACGTCCTTGTCAACCGCGTAGCCATAATTTTTCTAGGAAGAAATATGAGAGTGATATAAAAGGTTTTAGGGCGGCATGGTTCAAAGATTATCCGTGGTTGGAATATAGCGTATCAAAGGATGTCACATATTTCTTGTGGTGTTATTTGTTTAGGCGATCTAGAGGGGTAAGGTCAGGGAGAGATGTGTTTATTTCTGTGGGATTTAATACTTCTGTCGTTCGAGGCTTGGAGGGCAAACAATTACTTATTTGCATTACTTATAGATGAATGATCGTTTCACAGAAACAAGTACAAAGTTACTTATTTGCATAGCATATCTTGATCCAAGGGACTCATTATTAACATTTGATCGTGATAGGTTATGTCGTCTTGCTGAGTTTTATCCAAAAGATTTCTCAACAGTTGAAAAGTTGTTTCTTAGAGATCATTTTGACACCTATATTAGAGATGTTAGATTGCATGATGTTTTTTCTGGGCTTCAAGATATTGGAGGTCTTGTTGTGACGATGGTTGAGACAAAAAAAGAATATTTTATATCCATTAGTTTATCAGCTTATTGAGTTGACATTGATCATACCAGTTGCGACTGCAGACCGTTGAGAGAGTGTTCTTTGCGATGAAGATTATCAAGACTGATTTGCGTAATAGGATGAAAGATAACTGGATGAATGATTACATGATAGTGTACAATGAGCGGGAAATTTTTGAAACTATAGAGAACGAAGTCGTTTTGTAACATTTTTAGAAGGTGCACAAACGTAGGATCTAATTGCCCCCTCTCAGTCGTAGTACATAGTACGATATGTGTATTTCAATATTTTTAGTATTTAATTTTTTATATTGTAATTCTAAGACAATTTTTAGTATTACGTATGAAAAAAATTCAGTCATTTCCCTTTAAAAGTTCGCCATGATTGGCTTATAATCCTGGTTCCTTCACTGCTCAAAGGGAGGAGTTGCCAACTGAGCTAAAACTCACTAGCAAGAACTCGCGCATTAAACTCACATTTGATTTACTCAAACTTAGTATGTTGAGTATTTGGAGACGACTGACCTCTCAACTTCTAGGCTAGCACCTTGAGTAGCATGAATTGTAGAAGTACCAGATGTACTTCCCATATATGAAATTAGGTGCCTATTTTATTTCATTTTCCTAGGCCTATATTGTCCGGCATCCAATAACCCAATTGCCATATCCTAGGCTAGTTCTGTCATAAACAGAATAATTGCTTCCATGGATGAACATAAAAATAGGAAGGGATGAATAATATTTTGTAGGGGTTATATACTTATTTAGTCTTTGGGTTTTGACCTATTTTTATAAATAGTCTTTGAATTTTTAAATTGATTATAAAAGTCCTTAAATTTACAATTTTTATCAAAAAAGTCACTTCGTTAAACTTTTATCAATAAAGTTAATGATTTATATGTCAGTTCTAATACACATGTCAATCAAAACTAAAATCATGTCACTTATAATTTTTGTAGGTTTTTTTCATAACTTTTTCCACTTTTTTTGTTTAAAAAAATAATTAAGTCACATTCTTTTAGTTTTTGGATGATACGTGTAAACTTATGATTGAAGTTGACGTGTGAATCATTAATTTTGAGAATAAAATTTTAAAAGAAGGACTTCTTTGACAAAAGTTATAAACTCAAGAGACTATGATTAAGTTAAAAATCGAAAGACCATTTGCTAAAAAAGATAAAAATTTAGAGATGAAATGAGTAATTAACCCATTTTATAATCCCAAACCTATATGGATAGCTGAGGTTAACGGTCCAACTGACAAACGTTAGCTAACCCTCATACATTATTTAAAAATTACAGAAACAATTATCCACAAAAAAAAAAAAAAGAATACAAGCTCCATTTACCTTTTTCAAAATCACAAAAATACCACAAAATTATATCTGCAGGTAAAGAGATCAATCTTACTACATATTATTTTAGAGAATAAACGGCTTGAAGGTGCTCACCGCCTTCTTAATCTGATCAACGAACGAAGTATAAGATACAGTTCCGTCATTCCCAGCCAACACCCTGTATTTGTCCTTCCTAGTAAAGTTCGTGCACTCAAATCCTAGTGTAGCAGCCAATATCCTTTGCACGTAGTTCGCAACATCATGGGGACTTTTCCCGGACGAACATGTCGCTTCGACGGGTAACTGGTTCAGGAACGTTACCTCGTAGATGGGCCTAGGGTTCATGAATAAGAAAATCGGGTCCAGTCCTTTCCAACCCCTAGCCGTGGTTGCATGGAAGAACCCAACGCGGTAGTTCATGGCCACCGGCACAATTCGGTCTGTTAGTTCGGCAAATAACTCGCTAAACCTCAGAAGGAAGGGTTCCCTGCATGTTGTTCCTTCGGGACAAACCGCTAGGTCTCCTTTGGTTAGTTCTCGCTTGATTTTATCCGCGTCCACTTCACGAATTCGTGTTAATCTGACAGTGGGGATAGGGGATATGATTTCTGATAACCGAGAAATAGAATATGTGACGGCAGGGATTTGACGCCCGAGTACGGTGGAGAGGACCACGGGGTCCATTAGGGACCTGTGGGTGCACACAAATAGGACCCCGGTGTTGCTATCAGACGCAGGCGGGGGTGGCTTGCCTTTCACAATAACCTTGCCACCGAACAGCCGGGACGCATATGGAATGGCCCACATCGGAAGGATCAAACCCAAAAAAATGCGGATCATGGCTAGCAGGATGCCCAAGGGCATCCATAGGAGGATTAGGAGGGATATGGCTGGTGTTGGGCGCTTGACTAGACGGCCATCATGGAAGATCACTGGGAAAGGGCGGAGAACCTGGCGTTCGTGCTTTTGGCTGGCGACAAATGGTGGGTGTATTTGTTCCTGTATGGGAACCACGGCAACATAACACTTAGGATTAATGCTTGAATACATCTGACTTGCAAGAATATAATTGCTTGTAACTAATCTAAAATTTATGCTATCAAAAGCAGGCAAAATCAAGTGGGACCAACTTCTGAATCAACTTAATTTTTGTGTTACAAATTTCTTAGGAAAGTTGCTGTTTATTTCAGAAAATATGTACCTTGCATAACGATAAGAATTCAGAACCAGTAGCAGTGGACGTTACTAGTCCTAAACTTGGTAATTCATCAACAAATAGCTTTGCCACTCGACCAGAGAGTGGACAGTCATCTTCCTTGACGAACCCCGTTGCGAACCCAAACCGGTTCACGACAAGTTCGCTTCCGACAATTTCATCAGCTCGCAAATGCTCCTTCACAAACCTCTCCACCATAATCCTTGGTGTCTTAGTCACCACAACTCTCTTGTCATACGAGCTAAAGACTTTCCATGCCTCCATATCCATATCATCCATATAGAACTTCGGCAAAACTGCTCGAGACACTGATTGGATCTCGGATTCATGAACACCCACCACTGCAAAAAAGATCATGAGCTTGAACCCCGCTTCCGCCATCCCAAATAAGTCCAGCAACCGAATCACGGGCCATAACATCAACAACAAGGCAAACCTAATCAAGCCAGAGGCCTCGAATGCCACTAGCATGAAGTAGACGAAGGGGTCTGGGTCCTTCAAAAGCGTGCCTTCGAGCTCCGCAACAACTGACTCCGCTGGGGCTATTTCCATTTTCTCTCTCGATTTCCTTGTTTTCTTTTTCTTTTTTGCTATTCAAGATTTTGTCTTCAGAATGGTTGGCTCATGAGAGAGAGAGAGAGACGAAGGGTTATAAGGTTATAAGCTTAGGGCATCAGTCTTTTTTTGACTGGTCTCTGGTTTAGGAATTAGGCAGTTTATCAGTTTACAACTACCCCTTAATATACTTTGTTTGGAACCCTTTGTCCCTCTCTCCCTGCCCCCTCTCTCACTCTCAGGGTTGGTATATCTGCAAAGAATAACGCATTATACGCCACGTTTGCATACGAAAATCTGATACTAAACATCAACAACTTGATAAATATAATCGTGGTTATATAGATGTTTTTTATGCAATATCCTTAACTAATGGTATAAGAGGATTAGCTCAACTAACTTATTTTTTTGATAGACGAGTAATTGATGGAATTACAAATGGAGTTGGTATTACAAGTTTTTTTTGTAGGAGAGGGTATAAAATATATAGGGGGTGGCCGAATTTTTTCTTATCTTTTATTGTATTTATCTTATGTATTAATTTTTATATTAATTTTCATTTTCTCCCTTAGTAAAAGGGAATTTGACAAGTTGGTCCTCGGGCAGTTTTTGATTCTCCTTCTGCCTTGGCAATGTATCATTCTTTGAGTTTCACGCGACAATTCTTCTTTATGTGACCAAGTTTACCACACCGGTAACACTTGATACTTTTTCTTTCTGATGAGTCGCCACCACTTCCATGCTTACTCGGGCCATCATTCTTACTTTTATCTTTCTCTTCGCTGAAATTGTTCTTCTTGCCAGAAAAGAGAGCGGCGTCTACTTCATTTCCGGAAATGGAACATCCCGCCATTTGTCGAGCCAATGATTCTTGTGAAGTAAGAAGACTTTCAAACTCTACCAAGGAGGGTTGACTCCCTCTTCAATCCCCGAATGATATGTCGCTTCATTCGTGCCTCAGAAATTGGCTCCTCGGAATCAAGAGCTGAAATTTCTGAACAAAGATTTTTAATCTTCAAGAAAAATTGAAATGGAAAGATTACCTTGAGTTGTATTTGCCAACTCAGTCTCCAAGAGTTGCAATCGAGCCACATCCTTCTTATTGAACAACTCATCGAGGGTAGTCCAAATATTGGCAGCTGAAGTGCACCTGATAATGTTCTCGAACAAATCATGAGATAAAGATCTCTTCAGGATAGATTCTGACTTTGCATTTGCAATTCTCCATTTCTTCAATGCATCAGCATTTTCTGGAGTATTCCCCGGAGGATTCACATCAGCTCCACCAACAACTTCCCACAAATCTTCTCCAACAAGATAAGACTCCATACACGACCTCCATATTTTGTAGTTGAATTGATTGAGCAATTCAATCCCGAAACTGTTGAAGCGTCCACCCGAATCCATCTCCTCGACACTAGTTGATCTTCTTCACCAAGGATGAATCACCACCACCCTTGAAGCTCTGATACCATGTAGAGAAATACGATGCCCAAATCCACTGGAACAATCGATTCTCAAATAGTGTAACAAAGTCACACTAGCCCAAGGACTCACAACCAAAATAGAAGAGATCAAACTAAAAGAAGAAACACATTTTTTATTGAAGAAAGGAGATAATACAACTTGGATAGGACCACACTTACAATATATGAAAAGTGTTGGAGACAAAACTAGGACACTCTCTCTTTTGTGGGTTTAGGTGGGATATGATGGAATGAATGACTTGAGAGGTAGGCTAGGGTATATATAGGATTTGGGGAGAGAATCTAGATACTTCTCATGAAATTTCAAGAAGATAAATGTGACTTATCACATGACCAAGAAGGAATTTCGAATTTAGTCAAGAAGATGAGATGAATGTGCATGGGGAGATGAATGTTTGCATAGGAGAAGTGAAAGGTTGTAATGGAGAAGTGAAATGTTGCAATGGTTGGGTGGAAGGGTGTGAGAGAGTGACCAAATACATCCAACAATGGTTCAACACACAAAAACATAAATGCCTCACTACAGTTCTCAAAAAGAAAACTCTATAAAATACACTTTAAAATTTAATAGTTTATACCCCTTTGGCAAATGGGTACTTGAGTTTCAAATTTCAAAATTTTAGTCCTTGGGTTTTCGTTGTTTGACAAAATGGTCATTCCGTTAGTTTGCCGTCCATATACTTAACGGATTTGAAGCGGTCGACCGCTACACGTCAGCAAATTTGTGCGGTTGACCTCTATATGAAGAGGTTGACCGCTTCATTGTAGCTGTTGTCCGCTACATGAAGAGGTCGACCGCTTCATATAGCGGACGACTGCTCACTTTTTACACATATATCCGGTCGACCGCTTCAAATCCGTTAAGCATATGGATGACAGACTAACGAAAGGACCATTTCGTCAAACAACGAAAACCTAAGGACTAAAATTTTGAAATTTGAAACTTAAGGACCAATTTGCCAAAAGGGTATAAACCCAAGGACTAAAATGTCAAATTCCGTAAAACTTAATCCAGCTTTATATAAGTTCTACGTGTACACCTCAGAATTCGTCTACCTGGGCCTTAGGTTACTAACTAATTTTGGTTACGTGAGCCGTAGGTGATGTTATTCAACTGTGCATATATAAATTACTTTATATTACTTAAGGCTTGTGATGATAGTGATCCCCACGTCGTTGCACGCGAAGCTAGCTTTCACAAATGTCTGCATGATTTTGTGTTTGTCTCGCTTTGCTGGTTTCGTCGCCTCAGGATTTTATTGCTTTCCTAGTACTTTGTCGATTAGTCAAGAACTCTCTCTCTCTCTATATCTCTCCTCTTATCTAGGTTGATTCAATACTTAGTGTTAATCTTCTAGTTAGCAGCCACATCAGCGAAGGTTAAGAAATAGCTCTTTTGGAATTAATTTACAGAATATCTTTTTTTCTTTTACAACTTCTTAATTAAGTTGTAAACAATCTTGATTCAGGAATGAAGCTAGAGATTAACTTAATCTAGAGAGGCTTTTATTAAAGCAAGATTGTTTTCTTGTAACTAGCATTAATAGAAGACAAAGAAGACCCATATATACAACTAATTTGTCTTAGTTTCTAACTTAATAAATTAAACTTTATACTTCCATCCTAGATCTGTTGATGGTTTGAAAAAAAATGTGAGCTTGAAATAAAACCTTGAAGAATTAATATCCATAATGCATCAATTCATAAAACGGCACATGCATGGTTATCGTGCCATATTTCTCAATGATCATGTAACAACACATGCACCAAGTCGGTCTAATCTCTAAAAAGTAATCAATCGATTATGTTTATAAGCTCTTGTTTTTATGAAGAATCAACTGCGACTAAATCTCATCCCTATATACATTTTAACTGTAAATAATCTCAATTGTTTTTGCTACAGAAGTTGTAATAGAATTTCATTTTTCAGAAGAAGAAAAAGCTAGAACGCTAAAAGAGTTCTATCTGTACCACGCGCACGGCTAGAGTACTGAACTTGAGTTTAGCCCGGTAATTAAGGCTCATCTCATGCATGTAGAAGCTAGCTACCCAATTCAAATCATGAGCTTTCTGTCAGTTTTCGTTCATATTCTCATTTGAACTCTACACCGACTGCATTAATTAATCCAGTTCGAAGGTCCTAGGCAAGTTTTCATTGTGGGAATGTCTAATTCCATCTATCTTATTGCCAAAAGTGAAAGGATCTTGATTGCTTACAAGTTATCGAGAATGCATGACTTGCCCCATATTTTAGTCCATTCCTGAATTAACACTTCTCTAATTAAACCACCATATACTTGATAATATATTTCAATTAAAGTAGGTTAGAATTTCATTTTTGCTACATAAAAGGGTTATTCTCAAACTGCTCCAGGATGGCTGCCATGGGAAGCATGCAACAGGAGCGGGATAGTAGGTTAGAAACTTTTTTGCTTTTCGACCGCTTTTCCTGAGGATGGTTGCTCAACCTATTTGGAAAGACACTCTTTTAATCTTTTTGTTCGAATCTACGGCATGCTAGCTTCCTTCGTCCTGCAAAGACCATTCATGTTTTCTCTAGGTTAGGTAAGGTTGGTTTGAAGATCGGAAGTCTCAAGGAAGTTCTGTTTATGTGGAGTACGCTAACATGTAAATACGGAAGCTCCATTTTCGTTGCGTTTACACATAATTTCTTAATTGGTAATTACCTAGTCCAGCAGGATAAGCCGTACCTACTAACAATATCAATATATGCCTGAACTACGGAGTACGGACTCTTTTTAAAAATATATAAAGTTACGTCCACAAATTACATAGAATTGCTCAAATCGTACACTGGGCCTATTACAAACGAGTTACTGGATCGACCCCTCTCCGTATTGGGATATTAAAGGCATTTTAGTCCATTTCTGATCCCTCTCGATAGTCTCTCTTGGGCCATCTAGTATTAATGGCATCTACCAACTTGCCCAGCAATTAGGATATGAAACAGGATCAGTCCAAAATGGAAAAAGTATGCAAGAAAAGGCAACCCAAGTAAAGGGTACCCCATGTACCTCTTTAAATAGCCCAATTCTGTTATTTTTCTAGGCACATAGGCCAATTCTTTTTAAGAGCAATTACAGCACAATCCCAATTAACTCCCATCTCCTTTTCTATATTCTTTTCCGTTGTCTTCGAACAGTATGAGCAGAGGAACTTACCTACAAGAAGCGATATTACCTGACAGAGGAAGACGAATTATGATGTGAAATCAGAGACGTACGTCACTGACGTCGAGCTGGAAGGAACGCCGTTGAATAGTTGTGGATCGTTGAGAGAACTCCGTAAACTCATCCGTTGGCTAGAACAATCAGTGGGACTTGACTAAGGCCAATTTCTGACGATGACGAGTTCAAAATTTTATCCTCCTTATGAGATACACTCCAACTGGACAAATATTTCCCCGACGATATTGCGAGTGGATAGCACCGGGAGGTGCTTCTCTGTTTCCTTGATGTGACGGTATCCCACGTAGGGCTGTTCAAAGTCACCGGTAAAATTCGGTAGCACGGGTACCGGATTTTCGGTATCTGGCCTAACCGGTACAGGTGCTGGTGTCCTATTTTTGAGAAAATCCGGGAGTTTTCTCGGTTCCCGAGTAACGGGAAATCGGGTTGTAATTTTTTATATATTAAAAGATATCTTCTTCGCAGTCACCCTTCTCTCAATTTCTTTTTTGCCGTTTGCTTCTCTCTCCCTCCCCTGTCCCCTCCCTCTCCAAACTCACTTCGCACAGCGGCACAACCACGCTTTGTCGACCACCATAGGTAATCTCATATTCTCTCCTCCTTCACGTTAACTTTCCTCTATTTATTTGCAATTTTTAGGGTTTTAACTTTCCCCTATTTGGCCATTTGGCTTTTACAAGTATTTATTTTAGCAAAAGAAGATAAGACGAAGATGGTGGTTGGAAATCCATGATCTCTGAGAAGAGATTGTTTATTAGGGTCGGGGACTGAAGAATCATGGACCAGAAGCTGATCCTGATTGTCTCTTTACTATTAGAGTCAGTAACTGTCATCGCCGACTACGTTCGACCTCCTCCTTGCGAAACACTATGTCTCCCTGGGACCCAAAGCCCGCGTCTTACCCAAAGCAGGTGATGCTATCAGCGTCCCTCTTCCAACTCCGTTACTTCGACCTATATCAAGAATTCTTATGCATGTCGTTATCCGGGTCGGATCGTGCTCCGTGGAGCATTAGGGCTCTGTTTGTTTCCACCTTTGATAGTTTTTTTTTTCTTGTGTGCTTCATTGTCTATGTTTAGCTTGATGTAAGAGAGTCTGAACCATCATCTGACTGATGGTACAGATTTTACTTTTTGATGCTTGAAGGTCAACGACAAATTTGAACTGTTCATTTAAATATAAGGAGTGGAGTTTTTTAATAAATTACCTTGGAGAAAAGAATTTGAAGGTTCTAAATTCGAGGGACAGATTAGTTACTTGAAGATATTAACTTTACTACAAATGAGGAGTAAACTATGGGAGATTTCTGTTGTAATGGCTTATATCACACGATTTGTATGAAGAGCTTGTTTAACTATGTGAACGGGTGAGAAGTTTGCTTGCTTTCTTCGAATGTGAAGCATCTAGTGGGTGAAACTAAAATGAAAATACCTATGGTAATCTTACGGTACAAGTTCTTTAGTTTCTAAGCTGCAAAACCCTTATTGGACTGACTTGCATAGTAGCTTTGTGAACTTGGATTTGAGAATCATGAGTCCCAGAATGTCATGAATGTGGATTAGTTGATAACCATCGCGCTTTGCAAACTATGACTTAGGTAAATGTGCAAATTTTGCATTTATACACTACAAAAAAACCGACCTATAGCGGCGGTCGAAAACCGCCGCTATAGGTCAACAAACCGCTGCTATAGGCTATAGCGGCGGTTTTTTAGCGGCGGTCGCGACCGCCGCTATAGCTCTGTCGGAATAGGTTATAGCGGCGGTTTTTGCGACCGCTGGAGAAGACCCTAAGCCTATAGCGGCGGTCGCAACCGCCGCTATAGACATTTTTTTCGAATTTTTTTAATCGGTTTTAAAAAGTTGAACACCTATAGCGGCGGTCACTGACCGCCGCTATAGGTCACTGAACTGACTTGTAGCGGCGGTCAGTGACCGCCGCTATAGGTTAGCAGGGTAAAAAAAAAATTCCTTATCGGCCCAAGCCTCCGCTCCATGGACTAAGCCTCAGAAAAAATCTCATTTCAAACTCCAAAAACAAATTATTTTGTCTATTTACTAAAAAAATAAAGAAAAAAATCTTAATTGAAAACACGGGAACAAGTAAAGAATGGAACCATCATACGGGAAAACAATGGAAATAAACTGCAAGGAAACACACATATATGTTGGTGTGTGTTGATGTTTTCAATTAAGTAACAAAATAGCAAAATCTAATCTAATCCAATCCAATCCAAGTCACCAACAATAATAAGATCGTCCCTAAAAAACTAACCTCCTTGATGCCTTCAACCACACCTGATCCTCTGCATGACATACAGCATTCCTGCACCAGATGAATAGAAAACAAATAACATATATTTAATTTTAAATCAGCTCAACATAGCTATTCTCCAAAATTTCCATCAGACCTGAATGATTCTACCAGACCCTTTACAAGTGCCGCACCTTGATGTAAAGGGAGGAATTGTTACCTGGTTCATACATGGAATCCATCAGTATGTTCTCCAATAATGACCGTAAACCCCGGGCCCCCGTGTTCTTAGTTATCGCTTTCCTAGCTATTAATCTCAAGGCCCTATCTGTTAAATGCAACTTGACCTGAGGAGTAAAAATCATATCAATGTAGCTAAAAACAATTGCATTTGCAGATCATGAAAGCCAATAACATTTGCCAAAAGACAATGAGCAATTGATTCTGCAAGTCTGACACGAACCAAGATACTAGTAGACATGCAAGAAATCACTTCAAATGGATGATGAGCTTGAAACAATGTAACGAAAAAGGGGCCTCAGATGAAAACTTACATCATTCATCTGAAACATCTTTTTATATTGTTTCCCAAGGGCATTTTTTGGCTCTGTAAGGACCTACAAAACATTATTACCACAAGTTAAATTTAAGCTGAAATTGTTTGCACTGACTAAATCCCTAAGAAAATATTATAACAACATTTTTCATAGGTATAATTACAAGGATTGATCACAGGAAACAAATATATCCAACTACAGAACAAAGCACTACCAAGTACCACATTTACACTTGATGAAAGCAATATGAAGCATAAAATTGCCAACAGAATACTGCAAAAAATTTAACTTCTCTCTCTAACTATTAACTTCCGTTCCTTGAGTATAGACAAACTCCATTTCCACTCTCATGGAAATCTAAAACCAAAATTATTGGTTGAAAGCATAATTCGCAAATAACAAGCACAACCACCACAGGGAAGTTGTGAATTTTCAGAACATATCAATATTTCAGCGATTTACAATGCATAGTGGAATAGACCTGGGAGTATTACCATAAGGAGTTTGTATAATATGGACTCCACATCTTCCCCCACATATCCTGCCTGCAAACAACAACAAAAGGAGATCCACATCAAATCAACAACCCCTACCATCTCATTAAACAATGATTGACTAACAGAGCCACTAAACTTCAAACCAGCAAGGCAAGTCAGCACCCGTTAACTACAATAAATAAATTGTGTGTACATAGAGTTACAACTTTATATGGTCAGACCTCTGAAAAATACCAGTCTTGGACATAAGGGAAAACATAAAATGTTCCAAACTTCAACGTGCTAAAATGTAAGGGCTACGCTAAATTACCTGAGCCTGTTGGCCCCATCAGAAGGATGTTACTCTTCTCCAGCTCCACTCTATCATCATCTACTGTATCTGTTGTCCTGTTATTTGACTCTCCTGTCGGCCTAACTTCCCAATATTAGCAACATGTTAGATATCATTTGAACTGGAGCTACCAGCAGAAAATGCACACAAGATTCCACCAACGATCTATCATAACCAAAGCAAAGGAAACTGAAGAGCAGACGTATAACAGAGTACCCGCTCAGCAAATAAGCTCTCCTTTTTGTTTGTCTTGAACAGTGCTAGTTGAAAGCGAGAGAGAAACCCGTACCTAAGTGAAAATTTCGGAGCCTTAAACAGAGAAATCGGAACCCTAAAATCAAAGAAGTAGGAGCGTTGAAATCCTGTTCTCAAACTTTGCACTGACCCTTCCAGTGGCCTGCGGCCTAATCCGTAGAGGGGCTTCAACTTGTCCGGAAGCTTCTTCATCCACTCATCCTCTGGGTCAGAATCGGTTTGGAAGAAAAGGAACTGGAAATGAAGAAGGGGGAAGGGAAAAAGACGTGAAATGAGTTTGGGGGAGAAAGACATTTTCGTTTTGGAAAAAAGGCTGGGGGGGGGCGGGAAATTTACGTTTCGAAGAAACGGTACCGTTTGAATATAAAAATTTGTTTTTCTTAATAAATATGTAGTTTTTCCAAATTTTGAGTAATAAATATGTGTATTTAATAAATAAAAAGTAGTTGTAAATTATATTAGTATTTAGAAAATTTAAAAGTATGTGTTTATTATATAATTTATATGTGCTAATTAACCTAAGTACTTTATATAAAAATATAACAGGATTTGTTGCTGAAGGGGACATGTATTAAAAATATAAAAAAATTGTATTTATCTAAATAAATGAGGTCTGGACCGTATTTAAAAAAAAAAGGACCTTACCTGACCCAAATCGGGTTCAAAAATAATTCTTAAACGGTAAAGGAAAGAAAATCATAACTAAAAATAGGTTTTTGAGAGGGAAAACAGCGGATTTAGGGCTCGAAACGAGGCGCACCAAAGCATAGCTAGGTGCCCACGACGTGCGCGCCGAAAAGAGCTTTCCGAATTGGGGTAATGGGCGCGAATCGGATACTTGTAGCCAAAGTTATGACGAAAAAACCGACACGTGTGCGAAAAGTGCCCCAATTCTATATAACAACTTCAATATTCATAACACTCTCTCTAATTTCATATTTTATTAAGTAGGTCTCTTAAATTTTTTTTAAAACATGTGACAAAATAAAATTATGTATAAAAAGGAATAAATAGTCAATAAAACAATTTTTAACCTTAAATAACACATAAAATTTTATTTTTCTATTTTTTTTCATTTTTTTAAAATTTATACCTATAGCGGCGGTCACTACAAAGACCGCCGCTATAGGTATACCTGTAGCAGCGGTTTGTATTAAAACCGCTGCTACAGGTACGAGATTCAGCGGCGGTCACGTTGACCGCCGCTGTAGACACCCCTATAGCGGCGGTCAGTGACCGCCGCTATAGACGACCGCCGCGACAGACCTCGTTTAACTATTTTTAGCCGCGGTTTCTTTAGCCGCGGTTTTCTGTAAACGCCGCTAAAACCACCTTGTATCGGCGGTTTTTCTGACCGCCTCTATAGGCGGTTTTTTTTGTAGTGATAAATGGGTTTTAAAATTCCTTTCTTTCGTGTTTGAGCTCTAAAGAAGACTCACGGTAACATTTTGCTTTATCAGACTTTTCTTAATTACATTATGGCGTACATCACGACCGAGCCCAGAAAGAAACGTTTTTTTTTTGTATCATCCGATAGAAAAAGAAAGAGAGAACGTGTGCTCTGAAAATAATGTTAGATAATGTAGTTATTTCAAGAGGGATAAATGGAATAAAACTGTGCGTAAAGTACATTAGAACGAGATACAAAACAAGAATTGATGAAAAAAATTGTCATCCACCCCTTCCGTTTGTATTGTTTATGGTTTTAATGCCAATATACTGCTCAAAAAAGAAGAAGCTAGTTGTGATTAAAATATAGGATTTTGCTTCTTCCATATTGCACTGAAAAATTATAAAAAAGATTGGGCATGGAGCAGTCACGTGACCCCCATGGCAGAAGAATCGTCGACATTCATCTGTATAATCACGAGTTGAATACAGATAAACATGCGCACAGAAAGTAGAAAGGAACAATATTGATAACATATGCTTTTCCTATATAAAAAGACTGCAAAGTCATCTTGTTGCCGCTGGTATGGGATGCACAGTACCCGGTTTTTATTGATCATTGATGCTGTGTGATATATGTTTTTATTTTTGTCAAAATAGGAAATAGCAACAAACATAGCAATTCTCTATGTGTAATTATAGAATTTGAGCCATAATTACTAGACGAGCCCGTTACTATAGTATCAACAAGACTACCAACTAGTCTAGATCTCATCCACGTGGTAAGTAGAGTTAATGCATAACTGTCTATAGCTAATTTGAATCGTTTAGTGACAAGTTTGCATCCAGTTGTGTTATTTTCTGGTCCCAATCATTTATAATATGGCTAAGCATGTCCGTAACAGGAGAGGGGGAAAAATTGTCTCTGCTTATGAGCCAGCAGCCTTGAACATAAATTTTGTACCCGTCTCGTACCAAAACAGGCAGGACAATGCTAATCAATGTGCCACTCTAATACTAAGCTACTTAGGTAAGATGGGAAGTAACTATTTTCGTGCATATAGAGGTTGGTTTAGTGGTGAAGTTTAGTCGTATTATAATTGGTCGATAAAAAGGTAATGAATTTGAATCTCTATCGAAGAACTGACACCCAATATCCTTTATCAATCTATTTCTTATCGTTATATCATTGAAACAATTAGAGTAAATACATAACTGACAATTTATATTGATATAGAACAAAGCCTAGATTTGTAAAAATTGACAAATTACTATATGAGTTTAGACTATATTTGCAAAATTAGTCACTCTGTTATATTTTTATCTAAATTTGTAATGAAATTGATGATGTAACACGATGGGGAAGTGATTTTTCCTTACTAAAAAAGCTCATAGTTAGCGACCCAAAATAATGAGACATGAATCAGCCCATCTAACGTGGTATGCACTTCTCGGTGATTGGAGGTCCACAAAGGAGTCTGACATTCATGCTTTATCAGGTAAAGATAACTTACGTAAGAAATTATGATTATTCAATGTTATTAATTAATTGAACTAGCAGGTGGGAAGACAGGTGAGAAAGTGGAAGAAAGAAGGCCAACTCGATCAATCCGTTCTAAAGGAGACCAACTATGACAACGCCGATCCTGGGTAAAAGGTGGACGAGATGGGAAAGATCCAGGGGGTGATGAGGCCCAAAGGAGTAGGGTTGAGGCCCAAGAAGACCCAAGCCCAGACGACAAAGCAAAGGATATAACTAGAGGAGTTTTGTCTGAAAAAAGGCTACGTTTCTCTCTTATGAATGATAATAAACTAGATGTCACGCCCCGTGCTGGTACTTACCCCATCGACTTGCGTATAGTAATCACATGCACAAAATTCAAGGATTACTGCACGATAAAAGCTCTTAGTATCTCTTAAATGCCCTCGAATTTACTTAGTGTAAGATTTGATTAAAAATGTTACTAGTTAAAAGAAAGGTCATCAGTCGGTTTAAAACTTGAACAAAGAAAGAGAAATAACACAAAATATTAAAATCGGTATATTTGCACTTAATTAGGAAAACTCTCAAGTGTAACATGTGGATCTTCTAAGTCACCCACGTCCTCTTTGTAACCATATATCCAACATGCAAGTTATACAAAAGATCTAAATGTCGAGGTAGACCCGAAGTACAAAAGAAGGAGCAGAACTTGTGCAAAAGGTCACATGACTTTCCCGTTCTCATTTCTTCTTCATTTCTCCACATGCATGCATCTATTTGACATAAAGACCACCTAAGCTATCAACCAACTACAACCCGCGGCCCCCAACATGGTTTCCATCATCAAAACACAACTAAAGACCCCAAATCCCCAAGGCCATCAAGTCTTTATCACCCTTACCTCTTTGTTTTGAAGATGATGAATGTCCAAGATTTTTTCTAAATCAAAATCCACCATTAGCCACAAATATTAAAGAGTAGACATGCAAGAAAAAAGAAAAGAGAAAGGCTCATGGGAGAGGTTTTTCTCCCATGGCCGAAAGCCCTAAGTGGCTTACCTTCTAAGTTATTTCTCTTTTCATTCGTCCTTTTCTTTTCTCTTCCTCCTCCTCCTCCTCTTCTTCTTCTTCGGTTAAAAGCCTCACACGACTCTCTCTGTCTCTCTCTTTCTCTCTATTCACACCCTAAGCCGACAATTCCAAAGGAACAAAGGGTCACATGAAATCGGGTTAGGCTTTAAATGGATAGGTTAACTCTAGTTAAGAAGTTAACTTGCCACCTATCCTATACCTAAGCAATCATGAGCTAGATTTCAACAAAAAGGAAGCAAACATGAGGATAGGGTGATATGGGCGGCACTATGGCAAAATTTGTCATGTGGTTTACACACTTTCTCTAAGCACTTATTAACATACAAACAAAATCTTCCAAAATAAAAAAGTTGCCCACCGATTGATTGGCCTACTCCATCCAATGTCAAGTGCATGCACAAGAGGACAAATAAATATATGTAGTCGGCTTATAGGGGAGAGAATCAGAGAAAAATAAAAAAGGAGGGTGATTAGCTTTTATATATTGTTTGGTCATGCAACAATTAATGCAAAAATGAAGATATTTTCGGTCATTTTCGATACCAGAACCGGATATCATATTTGGAAAAAATCGGAATCGGAACCAGAAATTTTTGAGTTTCCAATTTCGGTATTTTTTAAAAAAAAATCAAGTTTTGAGCCCTGTTTTTAAAATAATAATAATAAATATTTTGGAAGCTTTGATAGTTGGACTTTTTATTTAGCATTTCTCTCATAAATATTCTATTTTGTTAATTGATTATTTGGTTGTCGTAATATTTCTCTTATAAATGTTTTGTGTTTGTCCTTTATAGAGATGGAGAAGCTTGGAATGTTGAATGTTTAGTTGTTTAATTATTTGTACGGTTAATTGTTTATTTAGTAACTTAGTTGTTTTTTTTGTAATTTGAATTTAGAGTTTATTTTGACAATGTTTATTTTTATTTTGGAATGTAGTTGTTTAACTACAATTTTAATTTATAGTTTATTTTGGCATCCTGAAATATTGTTTTGGAATTTAGTTGTTTAGTTGTAATTTTAATTTAGACTTGTTTGGTCGTGTTTATTTTGTTTTGGACGACAATGTTTTGCACTGTTTTATTTTGGCAATTGAGTATTCAAATTGATGCTCATACCTGTGTTATTTTGGGCCTTTTGAGTGCAATTTTACCTTTTTACACTACCTTAATTTCGGCCCACAAAACACAACTTAAAAATTGCATTTTTGGGCCAATGAGCCCAAACCAAACCTAGGCCTTTATGCCCAAATAAGGAACTAAAATTTCCAGTTTTCGGTTCCATTCTGATATATTCCTCGGAATTGAATCAAAATGAAAATCTCGATATCGGTGGGTACCGAAACTGGAATCGGAATGTTCGTTCTGTGCCCACATTTAGGAGATGTTCGTTTGGAAGAAATTTGTAAGATTATGATAAAATTGTGAATTTTTAGGTGATGTTAAAGTTGTATTGACATGCATGTAGAAGTTGTTAATGGATTGTTGTTTGTTAAAAAAAGTAATAAAATGTTGTATTGAAATAAATGTATTTTATGATGTTTTAATTGTAAATATAAAAGTACGGATGAAAATATTAAAAAAAAAAGTGATAAACTAATATGACCTTAGTATGCATGACGGTATCTTATGAAGATAAAAAAAAGGGAAAAAGAAACCTAACCAATCCAGCATTTAATCCTAGAAATAAAACCCTAAAGACATATTGTAAGAATAAATCCGCTTCGGATTAATCCCAGCTGTTCTCTCCGTCATCCAACAGCCCATATTCCTCCACTGCTCGTGCTTATCACTCCCCCCTCTTCTCCACTCCACTGCACTGTCTCCCTCTGTCTCTCTCTGTGAAAATGGCCGAACCCATTATCGGTCGTACTCGCTGTACAGTTCCACTCCGATCTTTATCTCTCTGAGCAAATTCTTGCCTCACGATTACAGATTCTAAATTTCAACGCACACCCATAACATTTTTCATGTTATTCTTCGTTACTGTAAATTTTTTAGTCGTATGTAGTTTATTTTAAGCACGAAAATGGAATCTTTTCTAAAGTTTTAGCGAGAAGCGCGTTCGATTTACAACAATCTTGAGCTGATTCTCAGCTCAAAGTTCCAATCTTTTAGCAGCTTCAGTCTGTATATTTCTTACATGTGATGGTCACCGATACTTATTCGAAAATGGCGCCCGATGTTTCAGTGCGATCGGTGCTCAATAACGCCGATTACGGCGACGATTTGGGGGGGTTGATAAGGGAGCAAAGGCGGCAACAAGAGGAGCTGAGTGACAGAGAAAAGGAACTCAGTATGTACAGAAGTGGTTCAGCCCCACCAACCGTGGAGGGCTCGCTTAGCGCGGTGGGGGGCTTGTTCGATGCCTCGGCAATAATGGGTTTCAATAAGAACGGGCAAGGGCTCGTGAGCGAGGATGAGCTTCGCGCTGACCCCGCCTACGTAAATTATTACTATTCGAATGCGAATCTGAACCCGCGTGTGCCGCCACCACTGCTGTCAAAGGAGGAGAGGCGGTTTGCACAGAGGTTGAGTGGCGGCGGCGCGGGTTCGGTGGTAGGAGGGATTGGTGATAGGAGGAAAGTGACTAGAGGTGGTGAAGAGGGTAGGGTTGGGGATGGGAATCGATCGCTTTTTTCGGTGCCGCCGGGGTACGGTACAATGGAGGAGAGCAGGAAGGGTGCAGCGGAGTGGGGTGGCGACGGGTTGATTGGCTTGCCGGGGTTAGGGCTAGGGAGTAGGCAAAAGAGTATCGCAGAGATCATTCAGGTGAACCTGACATGTTCGTTTTGAGAAAATTTGTTGAATTCTAAGAATAATATGAATATTTAGGTGATCTTTAAGCTTTATTGGTATGCGTATAAAAGTGGTTGAGTTGTATTGATGTATGTAATAAAATTAATGTTGAGTTGTATTGGTATGCGTGTAAAAGTAATGTTATGAGTATAAATTTAGAAAGTTGGATTCAAATTCTAAAATTTTTAGCCAAACGAACATGTTCCTAGATACCGTTATGTGATTGAGTTGAGTCGGTTTCTTTAATCATTAGTTATGGATGGACCATGAGATTTGAAAGGGATATTTTGTTGTCTGAAGTTGCTATCTTGGAGCTCATAATCATTTCTTTCTCGGCCTCTTTTTATTTTTGCATTGTTGCTCAGTCTATTTTTTGACCGTATATGCTTGGTGGTTCATAATCAAGTAATGTGTTCCGTTCGAGATCAGGCGGTCGATTTAATTTTTTTGCATTAACTTGTGTAAACGCATGTTCTCTGAGGCTCTGAGCCTGTGTCATTGACGCGTTTCCCGTTTGTATTTTTGTAGCTGTTTTTAGAGTGTTAATAAACTGAGTTCTATCATGTTGCTTTTGAGTTACCAAAGGTTTTCCAATACTATTGACTCCTACTTAATGTTTTTCAGAAACTGCTGTGTTTCTTGGTTGCATGCTCCCCTCTTTTTGTTTAACTTATTGCATTGTGCAGAAAGTTGTGCCTGTTACTTGTCTACATTGAGTACCTCTTTAGTGGCCCTTTTCTTACCCAACAGTGGTCATTCCATTTATATGCTTGTATGCCCTGTAATCCCTTTTGGTGGATCCCATAATCCTGGTATGTGCTGAAAATTACAGCAGGTCTCTGTAAACTGCTGTCCTTATGGTTTATGTTTTTACTGCAGGAGGATATAAATGTATCATATGTCTCGAGGCACCCATCTCACCCTGCCAGCCGAAATGCATTTGATAATGGTGTTGAAACTTCAGAATCCAAGTTTGCTCATCTGCACCATGAGCTGGCATCTATGGATGCTCTGGGTTCTGGTGGACACAAGCAGGGGACGTCTGCAACCCTGAATGTCGGTGCATCTTCTTCTCATACATATGCTTCTGCTTTAGGTGCCTCCTTGTCAAGGAGCAGCACTCCTGACCCTCAACTTGTCGCTAGGGTTTCTAGTCCTCACATTCCACCTGTTGGTGGGAGGGCCAGTGCATTGGATAAAAGATGTGTTAGTGGATCAAATTCATTCAGTGGTGTCTCACCTGGTTTGAATGACTCCACCAATCTTGTTGCAGCTTTGTCTGACATGAGCCTATCTGCCAATGACTTGGAAGACAGAGAGAACCATTTAAGGTCACAGCTGCAACATGAAGCTGATGCTCATCATGGCCTATTCAATTTGCAGGGTGAGCAGAATCATATCAAACAATCTTCATACTTAAATAAGTCTCAATCCGGGCATTTTCATCTGCATTCTGGCCCCCAATCTGCTCAAGGATCGTACCTGAACATAGGTAATGGCAGTGTGGTCGGGATGAATCTGAACAACTCTTTGTTACAAGCTGATGAGAAATTAGAACTTCATCCGCCTACTGTGACATCTGCTAACTCTTACTTGAAAGGACCATCTACACCAACTCTCAATGGCCAAGGAAGTTTACCTTCTCACTATCAGAATATGGAGAGTATGAACTCATCATTTCAAAATTATGGCTTGATGGGGAATGCCATTAATCCCTCATCGCCATCCATGATGGGTAGCCAGATGGGGAATGCTAGTTTGCCACCCTTATTTGAAAATGCTGCTGCTGCATCTGCATTGGGAGTTGGTGGCATGGACTCTAGGGTTTTGGGAGGAGGTTTGCCGTTAGGACCACATATGCTGGCAGCAGGAGCAGATTTGCAGAATCTTAGCAGAATGAGAAACCACACTGCAGGTAGTGCTCTTCAGGTGCCACTGATGGATCCATTGTATCTTCAGTACTTGAGATCAAATGAGTATGGTACTGCACAGGTTGCTGCCCTTAATGAAGCAGCAATGGATAGAGAATATATGGGTAATTCATACCTGGATTTGCGTGAACTCCAGAAAGCCTATCTGGGGGCATTGCTTTCACCTCAAAAATCACACTTCGGTGTTCCCTACCTCGGTAAATCTGCTAGCTTGAATCATGCTTATTATGGTAATCCAGCATTAGGTCTTGGCATGTCATATCCTGGAAGCCCATTAGCTGGTCCGCTTCTTCCTAGCTCCCCTGTTGGGTCTGGTAGTCCTGTCCAGCACGGTGAGCGAAACATACGTTTTTCTGGGATGAGGACTTTATCAGGGGGTGTCATGGGAGCATGGCATTCAGAATCTGGTGGTAACTTGGATGAAACTGTTGCATCCACTTTAATTGACGAGTTTAAGAGCAATAAAACTAAATCTTTTGAACTTTCAGAAATTGCAGGGCATGTGGTTGAATTCAGGTATATACTGTTTGTGTGAATTTTTGTGGTGTTACTCACTTTAGACTTCTGAAGTATAACTCTTGCATTGAATAACCTTCTTGAACAGTGCCGATCAGTATGGGAGTCGCTTTATTCAACAAAAACTTGAGACTGCCACGGCAGAAGAGAAAAACATGGTCTTTGATGAAATTATGCCCCAAGCCCTTTCGCTAATGACTGATGTATTTGGTAATTATGTGATTCAGAAGGTAATTTTGGTAACTGATTTGCCATTGACTTGCTTATATATCATGTTAATAGCACTATGCAACTATGGATTGGAGTAAAGAAGGTGTCAAATTTAATTATGGCTAACTGCTATTCTTTCGTATTCAGTTTTTTGAGCATGGGACTGGGTCCCAAATAAGAGAACTGGCTGACCAGCTCAATGGTCATGTGCTTACCCTTAGCCTCCAAATGTATGGATGTCGAGTTATCCAGAAGGTATGATCATTCACTTGACTTCTTTTGTAAGCTTTGTATTTTACCAGTAGTTCCATCATATCTGCTTATTCGGGTCATGTGTGATATTCACTGGTGGTATAGGAACAGGCTTAATGGTGTTAAGTGATATTCTTATGCTTTTGAGGAAATCCTTATCATTCGCTGCTGAGTTCATGCTGACATTCATCATAGTAAATTGTGGGAGCCATCGAAAAGCTGGTCCTTGAGAATGGTGACTAAGACAGCTGAAGAGTGTTGACACTTTGCAGGAATCATCTAACCCAATAACTCTGGCATAGATTATTGCACTTGTGAGATATTCAGGTTCTCCAAACTCCCCACAAAGATGGGTATATAGATGTAGATGAGATGGTTTGCTAGCATATTTTGTATTTCAAATGGTAGAGGATATGATATCACTTTAAATTATTGTAAATTTAAATTAGAATCCTAGGCTGTTTAGGGATATAAAATTTCTACAGCATTTTTTTTTGCTTGGGTGTTTCCGCAGCTCTGTTTTGAACGTGTTTCTAATTATACACTGGAAATGCTGATTGCATAAGTACCGTTTCATTAGGCCTTGGATTAAAACTGAAGCTTCAGTGTTAACATTCTGTTCACTCTTCAGGCTATAGAAGTAGTTGATCTGGATCAGCAGACTAAAATGATCAAGGAGCTCGATGGTCATGTCATGCGTTGTGTACGTGATCAAAATGGGAACCACGTCATCCAGAAGTGTATTGAATGTGTACCTGAAGATGCCATCCAGTTTATTGTGTCAACATTTTACGATCAAGTTGTAACCCTGTCTACTCATCCATATGGTTGTCGCGTCATACAGGTTAAAAAAAACTGTTTTTATTCGTAGAGATGAGTGTGTTTTTCTGATGACTGGAAATGTAAAAATTCTACTTCTTAAGTGCTATAAATTTCATGTGGCAGAGAATCTTGGAGCACTGCCATGACCAAAAAACACAGCAAATAATGATGAATGAGATTCTGCTGTCTGTTTGCATGTTAGCACAAGACCAATACGGGAATTATGTCGTACAGGTTTGTTTTAGTTCTTGGAAGCTTGTTGCCTTTGACTGATGGATAATGGGTTCTCTTGTGTTGATTATTATGGTAGGACTTGGCATTTCAGTTCTCCATTGTTGGCCAGACTGTTGAGACTTCTTTGAAATGAGTAACAGTATAGGTCCTTCTAATCTGTTACAAATCACAGTTAGTTTTCAACTCAGATTTTTATGAAGGGACTTCAAGCAGTAGTAAAGGAAAATAGTGAGAGTTCATTTTTTTATTTAAATTGTTTGTGTTGTAATTTCCACTTTGATAGGAGCTTGATATCAAGCCCATAATTTATAGTTGCCTTGGGTGACAGTCGTATACTCCATGGGAAACCATATCTTCTGTAGTTTGTTAGCTTGAAGTTCATTTGAAGGCAGGATGCACCAGTAAACACTGTGACCACCAAAATACTTCTGCAGTTTTTTTCTCTACGTCATTGTATGTTATAACTTGATGTGAAATCAACAGTTTGACCCATGTTCTTTAGCTGTTGAAGCCCTCTTGTCTCTTCCGTCATGAAATTGTTTTGACATTTGGTAGGTTCATGCATGTCCATTATGATTCATTTGCAATTTATCATGATATAGCTTGATGTCATTTTTTTGCTCTCCGCTTTAATCAGTTGTTTTATCAAGTGTCTTGACTGTTTGCATTTGCGTCCAATTTTACAGCACGTTCTAGAGCATGGAAAACCACATGAACGTTCAGCTATAATAATTAAATTAACTGGTCAGATAGTTCAAATGAGCCAGCAGAAATTTGCCTCGAATGTCATAGAAAAGTGTTTAAGCTTTGGAACTGCAACAGAACGCCAGACCCTGGTTAATGAGATGCTTGGTTCCACTGACGAAAATGAGCCCCTTCAGGTTTGTTAATTGTCCAAGTGCGTCTAATTTTTGTTGTTGTCTAGAGCATATTTCCAACTGAGTGAGTTTAAATCCTTTTTAATCATCTCTCTTCTTCTCTTAATTGGATCAATAGAACCCTACCAGTCTCTGCGTTGCACCCCTCTTCTTATAGGATTATTTCAAAATGCATGATTTGAGATAATCCTGTAGTTTTACAGATTTACTTTTTAATGTGGGACGGATCGTGCCACTTTTTATTGTTAATCTTGGATTTTAAACGTGCATGTTAATGTAAACTAAGGGTGTATGATTTCTCTTGACATGTCCGAAGCATGTTCTTGTTGCAAGGTTTATTCTTTTCTACTTCAATTGAATCGAGTTTTTGGATTCTTAAATCTCCAATTCATAGGGTTCCCATTTTTGTATAGTTTTAGGCCACTCTATGTATCTGCAAGGTAATAGTTGTACTAAGTTATTGAACCTAGATTTATCATTATGTCAACTCTCTAACCCTTTCCTCTTTTCTTCTTTTGTTTTTGGTTTCTTTGGTCGTTGATTTAGGCAATGATGAAGGACCAATTTGCAAACTATGTTGTACAGAAAGTGTTGGAAACTTGTGATGACCATCAACTCGAACTAATACTTAACCGAATAAAGGTCCATCTGAATGCTCTGAAGAAGTACACATATGGAAAGCACATAGTTGCCCGTGTAGAGAAACTTGTTGCAGCTGGAGGTGCTTATTGTCTCTCTTTCTTTTGTATTTCTGCTATCTACATGTCTAATTGAATGATGTTAAAATATTGGTTTTTGCCAAACTTTTAATGCGATAATTTTCTTTTTCCTTTCACCGTTAGTCTTTGAAAGGTTCATTGCTTGGCAGCTAAACTTATCCGGTGATGGGGATATATGATAGGAATCTGCTGATGTTATTCCTTCAATGCTTAACCAGCTTGTAAAATTTTCTGACTGGGTCCTTAAATCTGTTTGCAGAAAGAAGGATAAGCATTATGAATCCACATCCTGCTCAGGTGGCATAGGAAACGAAGTTCTTGTACAGCTAACTGAGGATAGTATGAGCACCCTCTCGCTTTTCTTCTTTTTTCGCTTCTTCTAATGGCTCGTTCTAGAGCTGATTGAAAATAAAATTGGTGCTTGTACTTAAAAACTGTACATTGTTAGTTTGAGAATATACCTAGAAACAGGCTTAGCTGTGGCTCAGATGGGGAACGCACCCGATGCCCATGCAGAGGAGATAGTGTACGAGTTTTAACGGTGTAAAAAAGTTGGTGGATTTGTAACCGTGACTGTACAAATTGTTATCAGGTGGAGAGAGCCTTTATGTTTAAGAGAGTCCAGAAATTTTCGTTGAGCATGGAATATTTTATTTTGTTCAAAGAACGTTTCTTCCACTCTTATGTCTCAGTGGTATGTCTAAAAGTTATTGCTTGCAAACTGCCGCTAATTGGTAGGTAAGGTGGATCCAATTTGGTGACTGATGGCTTTTGTTCAATTGAAGTTAGTGGTTACGTGAAATACCCACTTAAACTTGCTCCTTGATCTTTAGGATTATTTAGGTTCGACAACGCTAAGGTAATTTCGAGTGGCATTGACAAATCCTGTGGGGGAAATATAATCAGGTCCAGGATATCTTATCACTGGGTTGAAGTAAAGAGACGACTTCCTCAGTTTGTTTTAGTTTATATGTAAAATATCAAATGAAATTCTACTCTAATAAAGGGCCACAAAGAAATTCTTGAACCGTAGTGATTACAAGTGCCATAGACACATAATACAAAGCAGCCCCAGTAGCCATAGATTGCCTCCTAAATTCGTCTGCCTAAATCGTCAATCAGTTAGGAGGGCAAAACGTGATGATATACCGTGGAGCCCTGCATGTCTTGAGCGCGGTAGAATCATCGTATGCATAGCTGTAAGCTCGGGGGCAACGGCCTTAAAAAGGTGGGAAAACACCGTTGGCTTGCAGCTTTTAAGATTCGCAGTCCCCGGTGCAACAATACCTATCGGACCTCGCGGCCAAACAAGCGCTCCTGCAGCCCACCACCTTCCCTTCTCGCTTTAGCACAAAGGGAGAGGGGCAACAAACGTTCAAGTCAGCCTCACACGCGGCTACTCCACATTCCATTCCCCCTCCTATAGGAACCATTGACACAGGTAGTTAAACCCATCGGACCAAACTCACATCATAGAAATGCAAGGCGGAGTTGGAGGTTCCAAGTGTCATTTCGACTAGAGTGGCAGGGACACTCCGCCAATGCCTTGGCAATGTAAAAGCCCCGCGCAGTCCCCCGTTTGGCATGATCGTTTGCCTGGTTGTTCACTGAAGCAGCAGCCTTGTCTGCCCCATATTCTTCCAGACCATCTCTCCGGCACTTCGAGGACTACTTGCTCACCGCTATAGAGATGGAAGCCACCATCTTTTGGAGTTGGTTGCCCCGCACTGCCAAGTACTCCAGGCCATATGCTCTCCTTACAGCTGTTCACTACTATGAGTTCTACCCCATCTGCAAACACACGTCATAGGCGATAACGTGAGCGTTTTCTACTGCTTTATGTTGCACTATATGAAATAGTGGAAAACATGTGAGAGAAGAAACATTGAAGACATATTGGTGGATTTCGTTCAATTAGAAATTAGAAGGCTTCCAGGCTTTCACAGAGCGAGAATACAGAAATCTACGAGGGTAGACTGAAATCCCCTTTTTTTAAAAAAATAAATAAATAGAATTTCTATATTGTATTTATTCTTTTGAATTTTTCAATGTTTTTAAGTAATTTTGTTTATAAAGAATATTTCAGCCATTTTTATATAACATTAGACATGACAAGATTAGAGAAATTATTTTCCAATTTCCAACTACATTTTGCTAAAAAGATATTTGTTATCCCTTAACTCAAAACATATAGAACAGAATATTCTGAATTACTTTAGAAAACAGTTTAATGCTATATATACAGCAATTCACTTTCTCAAATATATAGTTTAATGCTATATATACACACACACAAACTCCACTTTCTCAAATTCCATGACATGGACATTTTTAACACGTATCCCGTATTTGCAGGTCCCTGCGCCTCTGCATGCATATAGAAAAAAAAAAACAGAGAGAAGGCTAGTGTATTCTTTCTATTAACGAGAAAAAAACAATAGCTGCCCTATAAAAATGAGAAGGCTAGTGTAGAAAGAATGAAAACCGAAAAATTTGAGAGAATTTTGTGTATTTTAAATGTGTTTAGAATTGTACAAGGATTGGTCTATTTATAGGTGAAGAGGCCAAAGAAAAAAATAAATGAAATAATTACAAAATGGAAAGAATCAATAGAATCGTCTAATTGCTAAACTTGGGGATTACTCATGACTGATGCCCAAGTAATGAGATATATGGAAATATATCTCTGATTGCTAAACTTGGGGATTACTCAAGAGTGATGTCAAAATAATGAGATATATGGTAATAGATCTCAACATCACCCCTCAAACTCATGGTGATGATGTAGAAGTCAACCGGAGTTTGGTAACAAGATCACATAGATGAATTGAAGATGAATGAGGCTGTGGTGCAAAACGAGTGGAAGAGGACCCAAAAGCAGCAACCATAACAAGGTGATCTGTAGACTGCATCCGCATCGTAGAACAACGATTCTCCTCATAAAATAACTCAACAACTGGTTCCTGACGCAATTTGTAAAGTTTTATCTCAAGTTGAAACTAAAGTGGTGCATCATTAGTACAGTTGTAGCTGTTCGCCAACAAGTCCCATGCAACCTTTGCATTGCCAAGTTTCGGAAGAAGGCTGTGAATGGAAGGAACTGAAGTGTTGATGAACCAAGATAGAATTTTGCATTGAATGCTTTCCCATTCCTCCAAGCGATTGACATACTCTCTGACAGTCTCTAATAAAAGCTTTTCAGGTTGAGGAAAAGCCCTATATACATAGCGCCAAAGTTTCCTCCCTTTAAGAAAAATCGTCATAGTTGAAGCCCAGAGGTTGTAATTTGTCCCATCCAAAATGATCTCAATAGGCCTAGTGACATCATTTGAGGAAAACATAGTCAAGGGTCTAAGAAAATAAGAAGAACCTCAGCACCGTTGCCTTCAAGTTGACCTTTGATCGTTTGTCGTAGCTGAGGTGGAGGTGAACTGGGTTGGACGTGAGTAAGAAAGCCCAAATAGGAAATTCAAAAGAGAAAATTACAAAGACAAAGCCCAAAGAAAAGACCTAATCTGGTGACCTTAACCAAACCTGCAAGCGCAAGGAGCGGCGTGAAAAAATCTTCACAAAATCTTGCAGTGGCGCGTGGGGGCGCATTGTTAAGGTCCCCAGTCTAAGAACCCAAAACAAGCACCGAATTCACTCAAACCCGGTCTACTCCAATTCCATTGCGATCCTCCCAACCAAGATTAAATAACACACGAGTTGTAATTTTAGGATCTAACACACCAAAGTGGGAAAAGACTCGAGATTTTATAATGAAAAATGAAGTAGTGAAGGGTTAATTAACCACAAACCACAAGAACAATCCAGACCAATGGTTAGTTAGCCCAAGAACAGGTACCCAATATAGATTATTAGCTTATAATGAATTCCAAATAACGAGGTTATTAGCCCTGAAATCGACTTAGCATATATGTGTCTATGCTCGACCAAACACTCAAAAAGCACTCAAGCTCTTAAGATCTATATTCTCTTGATGATCCTTTCCTAATGTGCCTAAGGATGTTTATATAGACATCCTTATGAGCTTACAATCCCTAAATAAATTAATTTAAATCTAAATCAAATAAGTTCTTTAAATCAATGAGATTTGATATAACAAACATAATAAATTGAATTAAAAAAGGATAAGTTTCTAAATCTTCGGAGGAAAGTCCGGATCTAGACAATTTGAATCTCCTTCAAAAATGAACCGAGCGCAGAAGACATTTTCAATTAAGTGTGGTCGCGTTGCCACTACCCTGATCGGGTCCTGACCTCCGACCTAGTCTCGAGCTGGTCCTGATCTTTCTGCGATCGTTTGGTTGGCAGGTCGCTGGTCTCCTGGTCGGTTAGCACGTCTAGGTTGTCCTGGTCGGTCGGCATGACTTGGCTTCTTTGGTCGGTCAGTCTGCCTAGGCTGCTCTGGTCTGTCAGTCTGTCCCGATCGGTCGGTCTGCATGGTGTGCAAGCTCGAGCCGTGTCAGGAGCGCATTGGTTGATCATTGTCGTTGCCTCTTGCCATTCATCCTCGCCCTCGTGGTAATCCAGGTCGTGGTCTTCACTGGGGATCCTGTCACGCATGCAGCAGATGATTGACGTGAAATTTTACCAAACCGAAGAACATTGATGGACGAACACCTCTGTGATGGTAGTTCAGCATGAGCTATCTTTAAAGAGCTCCAAAAAGACAAGGACATCGATGAGACAGTGAGGGACGAGAGAAAAATAAAGCAATTGAAATCTCTCACAAGGAAGGAGGCTAAAAGGGGCACTAGAATTCTGGTGGCTCTGATACCATATAAAAAGAATGCAAGCAGAAGAATTTGAGAGAATTTTGTGCATTTCAAATGTGTTTAGAATTGTACAAGGGGTGACTTATTTATAGATAAAGAGGCCAAAGAAGAAAGGAATGCAATAATTACAAAATAAAAAGAATCAATAAAATAGTCTAATTGCTAAATTTGAGAATTACTATGCCCAAGTAATGAGATATATGAAAATATATCTGTGATCGCTAAACTTGGAAATTACTTAAGAGCGATGCCAAAGTAATAAGATATATCCGGTAATATATCTCAACACTAATCACGGATGTAATACCAGGTTCCTGAATTACATAGTTCCAAATATCTGTTTGTTTTGAAAGAAAGTTCTTTTTCTCTTCCCTCATTTTTCCAAGAACCAAGCAGAGCCCGAAGAACCTGTAGCTTCATAGGACCAATCGAGAGGGAAAAACTAAAGCTTTGACTTTGTAGCTTTTAAGAGGGAAAAATCATTGGTGTGTTTGTGTTGTAAGACGCAAACGCACCACATATCTGAAATTCAATGAATAGCCGGTTCGTCCCAATTGCCGGCCGGCGGCCAGTCGGGGGTATGATTCGACCTCTCCGGCTTTCGAGCTAGGTAACTGGGAAGTCTCGGTTTTACCAGCCTCAAGACCGGTCCACAAAGCTTTGAGCCTTTGACCACGATCTAACCGGTCACCCGGTTAAACCGAGCACATTAAAAGGTAAACTCAACCGGCTGACAGCTGCCCTAACCGGTCCATCAGGTTATGCATCCGCGGTTTATAAACTCGCAAACCCTCTAACTCGGTTTTTTCTCTCTCTCTCGACGGCTTTCAAAGAACCCACAACGGGTAAGTTCTCCCTCTGGCCTTTGTTATTGCTCGGTGTCCGTGTTTTTATAAAATTAAAACGAGTGCAAAATATACCCTTTTTCGAATTGCATTTCTTTTTTGTGGGAAGCTTTTATGTATATTATGCGTGTTGAAGTTTGTTTCCTTGCTTTTGTGGTAATGTTTAGAAATTTCCATTGTTAAAACTGTTAGTTAAATGGCTTCGACTCTGGAACCAATCCCCACAACGTCCCAGAAACACGACCCGGCATGGAAGCATTGTCAAATGTTTAAGAATGGGGAAAGGGTGCAGCTCAAGTGTATATATTGTGGCAAATTGTTTAAAGGTGGTGGGATTCATAGGATTAAGGAACATCTCGCAGGTCATAAGGGTAATGCCTCTACTTGCCTGAGAGTTCCACCGGATGTTCGGGTCTCGATGCAACAGAGTTTAGAGGGGGTTGTGGTGAAGAAGAGGAGGAAGCAGAAAATTGAGGAAACCATTTTGAAGGTTAACCCGGTTTCTAGCGAGATGGGAGCTGTTGCTAATCAGTGTGAGGGCACTACTGGACTCCAGTTGATTGGAGATTCGGATGCACTTGAGCCCAATTTCAATGTGTTTGTTAATCGGGAAGGAACTATTAATCGGAGTGGGGAAAGAAAGAAGAGGGAGAGAGGTAAGAATTCTTTGGCAAATGCTGCAAATGCAGATGCTGGAGCTGGTGCTAGTGGTGTAGCTGTAGGTTCAAAAAGGGTCAACACTCATGTTAATATGGCAATAGGGCGGTTTTTGTATGATATAGGGGCACCTCTGGATGCTGTGAACTCGATTTATTTCCAACCAATGCTTGATGCAATTGCTTTGGGAGGATCCGGAGTTTTGCCACCCTCCTATCATGATCTTCGTGGTTGGATTTTGAAGAATTCAATTGAAGAAGTGAAGAATGAGACTGATAAGTACAGGAAAACATGGGCAAGAACTGGTTGTTCGGTTTTGGTCGATCAGTGGTGTACAGAAACGGGTAGAACTTTGCTTAACTTTTTGGTGTATTGTCCTGAAGGAAGCGTGTTTTTGAAATCTGAGGACGTATCTGACATTTTAAATTCACCTGATGCTTTGTATGAGTTGTTTAGGCAAGTGGTGGAAGAAGTTGGAGTAAGAAATGTGCTGCAAGTAATTTCTAACGGGGACGATCAATACACTATTGCAGGCAGGAGGTTGACCGATACTTTCCCCACTCTGTATTGGATGCCTTGCGCAACTCGTTCCATAGATTTGATACTCGAGGATTTTGTACATCTTGAGTGGATAAATGTGGTAATTGAACAGGCTAGATCTATCACAAAATTTGTCTACAACCATAATGTGATTTTGAATATGGTGAGAAGGTATACTTATGGCAATGACCTTGTCGAACCGGGAGTCACTCGCTCAGCTACAGACTTTACAACATTGAAACGAATGGTGGATCTTAAACACAATTTGCAGGCCATGGTTACTTCGCAGGAGTGGATGGACTGCCCCTATTCAAAGAAAATCGAGGGACTGGCAATGTTAGATTTTGTAACTAATCAGTCATTTTGGACCTCGTGCACTCTGATAGTCCGCTTAACATATCCGCTCTTGCGACTTTTGAGAATAGCCAGTAGCGAGAAGAGGCCTGCCATGGGATACATTTATGCAGGAATGTATCGCACAAAAGAAACAATTAAGAAAGAACTTCTGAAGAGAGAGGATTATATTGTATACTGGAATATTATAGATCACAGGTGGGAACAACATCAGCAGCTTCCACTTATTGCTGCAGGCTTCTACCTCAACCCAGAGTTCTTTTATAGCGTTGAAGGGGACATGCACAGTGAGATCCTTTCGGGGATGTTTGATTGCATAGAGAGATTGGTTCCTGATACCAAAGTTCAAGATAAAATCATCAAGGAGATAAACTCATATAAGAATGTTATTGGAGATTTTGGAAGGAAGATGGCAATTAGAGCTAGAGACACTCTGCTTCCCGGTGAGGGTCCATCATTCATTCATTCATTCTGGATTGGATTTTGTGTTTCAACTTAGATGCCATGTAAATAATTCTTTGGAAAATACATTCATTCTCGCTGCTATCTTGCATTAATTAAAAATCCTAGCACTGTAAAGAAGCTTATCATCGTAATTTTCCATGCATAGAGCAAGCCTAATTAGTTCGAATGAAAACTATGCTTGTACATATGGCATACATTTTACAACCTGGAAGCATTCATCTGCAAATCCTCCCTGTACTGATTTAAGAGGCTTCCAGTTCTCACAGAGGTGGAAACTTCTGCTAATCATGCATCGGTATAATATCTCCGCTGCACATCTTGCCTGCATTTCAGAAGCAGCATTCATGTTTCATCTCTCCTGTCTAGTTGTTTTCCTGTTAAGTTTGGTAATCATTCGATCTGTTTCTTACCTATGCTATTTGTTTAGCTGAGTGGTGGTCAACTTATGGAGGAGGTTGCCCAAATTTGGCGCATCTGGCTATCCGTATTCTCAGTCAAACTTGCAGTTCAATTAGAGGTAGAAGAAATGGTATTCCTTTTGAACAAGAACGTGATACAAGGAACTACCTAGAGCGTCAACGCCTTAGCGACCTAGTCTTTGTTGAGTACAATTTGCGACTGAGACAAATGTGAGTAGAAACAATGGTCCTTTTGTAGAGGTATAAAAGGTTGTTTACCAGTGGAGGGATGAAATGTTATAATTTCTGTCTTAACTTTTCTACAGGGTTGGTAAGAACGAAGAACGGGATTGTATTGACCCGATATCATTTGACAGCATTAGTGTTGTTGAAGACTGGATCACGGGGAAGGGCATCTGTGTGGATGATCATGGGGGCATAGATTGGATGTCAGTTGATCCACCTTCCACTAACTCTATGCTTTTAAGAACTTCAAATGATGAAGCTGAAGACTTGGGTGGAGGTAATAGGAGTTCCTTAATGTGAACATTGTCAACGAATTCGTATATTAATATCTTCTTCTTCTTCTTTTGTCTATCAATTTGCAGGGTTTGATGACCATGAGATTCTTAACAGAGAGAAAGAGGGTGAGGAAAATGATGAAGACACTGAAGCGCGCCAGTAGAACATGATCCAAAAATCTTCAATTTTCACCTCGAATGTCCATGTTGATGTGAAAATTGATGACCATGAGATTCTTAACAGAGAGAAAGAGGGTGAGGAAAATGATGAAGACACTGAAGCGCGCCAGTAGAACATGATCCAAAAATCTTCAATTTTCACCTCGAATGTCCATGTTGATGACTTGTTACCTCCTGCAGGATGGTCAAGCAGAGAAGATTGCAAGTAAATGTGCGTGCTTGTTATGTCTCCAAGCACATTTAGGTGGTTTTCATATTAGAGATAGGGCATTGTAGCTAATAACGAAGCATATGTATGTCGTAGAATTAAGATGCTCTTGTACATTACTTATCTTCCCTTATTTAGCTCCGAAAACATTCAATCCATTTGAACAAACAGATTGAAGCTGTAAAAGATTTAGATCATTTGCAATGAACGTTATTAGAATTTTATCCTTTCTTGCTTGGAGCATTTTTGTGTATAGATCCATGTTTTGGGTTCTACTATTCTGTGCATAGTTTTTAGTTTTCTGTTTCAGTAAGATACGGTACTTGGTACCAGCTGCCATTGCGCACCGACATATGAGAAGTCCAAAAGACTGCTGGCTCAAGATTCGCGAACAGTAATATGCTTACAACTTGTGACGAGATCGTCATGTTTTGAACATCCGAACACCAATAATCATGTTTTGAATGTGATCCGCCTTTATGAAGTTGAATTTCACATGGTAAAGATCTCCAACATTATCATGTTTTGAATGTTCTCTACATTTTTCTCGCATTAAGTAACGGTCTGCCTTAGATATATCCAAACATTTTCCAAATGGAAGGCAATATTTCATGTGTATGGAAGAGATATAAGAAATTATACAGAAAAGAAACAGAGATGTGTTGGATATAGAGCAGCCGGAAAGTTCCTCCTGATTAAGAAGTAGGAGCTCCACCAATTTGTAGTGTTCCAGTGTCAAAATTTCGATTTAATAAAACAAATTATAAAATAATTTATCTTTATCAATTTTTTTTACTATAATAAATATAAAAAAATCAAATCTTCTCTCTTTTTTTATTTTTCATCAATTTTTTATCCATTTCAAAATTTTGAACACCCTAATTATTTGGGTTTAATAATAAAAAATTCATCACGTAATTTTTTATTATTATAATATTTATTAAAAATCTTCTTTCTCTTAACTTTTTCACTAACTCCCATAACATATCTTTACTTTATATTATTTCTCAAATCTCAATACCCAAAATTTTCACACTTAAACACCCCCTAAATAAGAGGAAGTGTATAAAAGAAAATTAATAAGTGAGAGATAAGGGGAAGGTAGTGAAGAAAACATAGCAAATTTGTGTACGTGTTCTAGAAATTTCCCCTCTCCCCCTTAGCAGCCCCTTCTCCCGATTGTTGTCAGCGGTGGGCTCCTCCCACCGTCCCCCTCTTTTTCTTCCTTCCCCCTCCTCTCTTTCTCCTTTTCCCCCCTCTTTCTTCTTTTCTCCCCTTCGTCCCTTTCTTCTTCCCCCTCTCCCCCTTTTTTTGTTCGGAATATAGGTGGTCAGATCCTGGTGATTCCGTGTGTCACCGGTGGACACAGCGTTGCTAGATGTCATCTCCTCCTCCAGTCGAGCACAACCGGACCAGTCCGACAGCCAGTTGACGGCGAGCGGCGTCTCACGCGCAGCGCGTGAGATCCACGCGCGGCGTGTGGATCTCACACGCTTGCCTTGGCTCTCTTCCAGCTTGCTTTCCGACGTTTTGAGCTGCCGCGGGCCTCGTGGGGGTTCCTTCTTCCCTTGCCATGTTCGTCACCGTTGTTTTGTTACTCTCGGCGGCGCGTGGTGGTCACGCGCCGGTGCCTCTCCTTGTTGCCAGTGTTGTGGCCACTCTGGTTGCTCGTGGTGGAGAGTGTTATGTCTCCTTTGTTGGTTGTTCTGTTGTTTTGTTTGGTTGTTATTTGTTGTTGTTGGTCTGTGTTTAGTTTAGGTTTGTTTTGGTCCGGCTCCTACGTGAGCTTTATCCCGATCCTTTGTGGATCTTGTCTGCCCTTGCACGGGCTTTCTGTACCGGACTGTGGTGCTTTTCTTACTGACATGTAAAGGTCCTGATAGTTGTATCTACCATGTCCGGCCGCCGCTCCCACTGTTTAGCATGGAGCATATAGCGGCTTCAACCCATACGTTATAGGATTCTGCCGGTGATTATCGCCTGATATTTACATTTGTTACTCTTTGGAGCATGAACTAGAAAAAAATTGAGAGATACGGGGAAGGGCATAAAAGGATGTTACTCTTTGTTTGGGGAAATTTGAATGATTGTGATTCACGGAATAGACACGTGGTATTTTGCAGTTTGGGGACATCTGCAGTGGCCCAGTGGGGGCACCCACCCACCAAAAGATGCTTTGCCGAGTGAGGACTGGAGTGACGTCAGACGAAAGGAACTAGAAGAATACCTTAGAGAGGGTGACAAAAGAAAAAAGAGAGAAAAAAATTGAATGGCCTTTCTCTTTCCACCACTGAACAAAAAGTTTAAAGAAACAGTACAGATTAGGAAACGGACGAAAATTGAAGAAGCTGCCACTCTCGTGCAGTCACGTGTAGCTTCTTGGTTGGCAAATCACAAGCCCGCACTCAAATAATTCTATCAACATATTTGTTAAAGTTAATTGGAGAAGAATGTCGAAGATGAGGTCGACGTTCCTTCCTTAACCCCTTTATTGCAAAGTTATCGTTGCAAGAATTTTTATTGGAGAAAGTCTAAACTGGTTGTTGGATAGTTAGTAGCCGTCTAAACATTATTTTATATATCTCTCGTTTGTGTTGAACTGTTGAATCTCATAAAGCCTACCCCCTCATGTTTCTTTCTCGTGCGTAAATCTTATAGTATATGCAGCATTTATGAAAACCCAGAAGAGACGTGATCATTAAGGCGACAACTGTTAGGAGACATCCGCAGTTTTAGATGTCGCAACAATTTCTTGCACTTGCACAGGAAGAAGAATAAGACCACAGAACACAAATTCTGCTAGTATTTTTTTAATATTTACAGCCTCACGAAAAGAGCGGGCAACAATTAGTTTAATTACATCAACACAAATTTATAAACATAAATATTATGAAGAATTTAAGTCCAAAAACATTAAAAGAAAAAGAGAGAGAGAGAGAGAGAGAGAGAGAGAGGAGATTTGGAGCTCTATCATGGCTACCTCGCTTCGCTTCTGCTGGGAAGTGAAAGAGGTGAGGGTGGATCAGCTTCAATGTCAGCTTCCCTATCATCGCCGACGGATGACCGCGTGCTCACTTTCTCAAAATTTGACGATGTTGGATAAGAATGCACATAATCCTCAAATTCCCCACCAGCACGACCTTTTTTTTCGTCATATGCATCTGGTGCTTCCACAGCCGCAGGCAGGGGCACCTCCCCTTCCAAGTACCTCACCACCTGCCTCATGGTGGGGCGTGCCTTGGGCGCATTGTTGGAACACATCAAGCCTAGCTTGAGCACCACAACAGCCTCAAGCTCATCAAACTCACTCCCCAATTTTGGGTCAACAACCTCAAGAATTGCTCCTACTCTCCATTTCTCCCACACCCAGTCCACCAAGATAAGCTCCTCGGGCAATGCTTTAGGCTCAATGGGTCTTCTACCACAGACCACTTCAAGCAACAGAGCACCAAATGCAAACACATCTGAGCTGGTTGTAGGCTTGCCTGTGCGTGTGAGCTCCGGGGCTAGATAACCCAGAGTGCCCACCACCCTGGTTGTGCTAGGATTAGAGCCGTGGTCATACAATTTAGCAAGACCGAAGTCACCAAGTCTTCCATTTACCTCAGAATCCAACAAAACATTCCCTGCCTTAATGTCTCTGTGAATTACAGTTTGTTCCCCCTCCTCATGTAAATATAAAAGACCGGAAGCCACACCTTTGATGATCTTGAACCTTTGCTCCCAGCTCAGAATTGTTTTGGGCTCATCAAAGAGGTACTTGTCCAAGCTTCCATTAGGCATAAAATCGTAAACCAGTAACAGATCGCCTCGCCGCCGGCACCATCCTAACAATTGAACTAAATTTCTGTGACGAAGACGACCCATACTGGCAATCTCTGAAACGAATTCTGGCAAACCCTGCTTTGATTCATGCGAAATTCGCTTAACCGCGACGGGAGTGTTCGAACTTGGCAGAGTTCCTTTGTAAACCTTACCAAACCCTCCAAAGCCGAGAAGCTCTCTGTCTCTGAAACCCCTTGTTGCTTTCTTGAGCTCCTTGTAAGAAAATCTATGTGGAGCAATATCAAGCTCCCAGACTTCAATCACATCAGCGTTCTTGATCTTTCTGACGAGGTAAAAGGACAACCCAATCGCCAAAATCACCACCAAAGAAACTGAAACTGAAACACCGACGATGAGGCCTGTGTGGTTCTCTTTAGGCCCTGGGAGTGAAGGAAGTTTATCTAAATAGAGAGATTTAGCCTCTCCATTCATCTTAAAACTCCAGCCCATGATATAGTGCGAGCTGGCGAGCAAACCAGTCGAAGAAGAAAATCCAACGTACATGGATTCTTGAAGAAACAATGAGAGATCCACTTCAAAGGACAAAAGTGTAGACTTCGGTTTGACGGATGAAGGTGAAAGCTTTACATCTAATCGACTACTTTGCGAATCATACTCTATCCATGCCTGAATTATCCGACCACTCTTCAAATTAAGCTCTTGCTTAGCATTATTACCATCAAAATATGCTGCCGGAACAGATTTGTTTGACACTAGGCTGTCAATGTCGATGCCAACATGGTTGTCATTGATGTCCGCAAATTCAAAGTCCTGGACGGTGTCAAATTCCACCGCAAAAATATGGTTAGAGAAGTTTCCAATATCACTAGCGTTGAATAGGCCAAGATACTGGCTCGGAAGAACCCCTGCAAGCTCTTTAGTGGGAGCAATTGTGAAAGCGAGGCCATGGCCGCCAAGAGTAGCATACTGGGGGACGATGATGAACGCAAAAGCGGTGGAGAAGGACAAAGCTTTTCCGTTCGAGGAATTCTTGAATTGGATTGGACGTGGGTAAAACGCGTGGCCTATTACTCGCTGCGTATCGTTCGTGAGCCGGAGTATGCCATTGCCTTCGATCTCTGCAGCGCCATCCAAGCTCATGTTGCTGGCTGCACCTTTGAACCCGTTAAAGAATAGTTCCTCAATCTGAGACTTGGCTTGGTTTGTGAGAACAAAAAGAACCCAGAAAAGTATAATTCTTTCTGCCATAGCTGAACCAGAATTGGGCTGTGTGAAGTAGAGGAACTGCAGGTTGTTATGGTGGATGGTGGGTGAGGTTGTGTGGATTCTGTTTGAAGAACTGCTCTGTTCACATTTCCCTTCGGTTGTTCGCGAACAAGGAAAGTGAGAGGACAAAGTTTACAAAGAAGTTGGGTTTTGGACTTTTGAGATCGTGGTTGAAGGCAGCCCACCACTCCGCACACTAGAGAGTCCACCGGTCATTTGAGTAATTCTGCCTTACCCTCCGTGTTTGAAACAGCTGGCGGAAACTTTGTTTAACGTTTCTTTGATCATCTTTCTTGGAAATTTAAGTAGCAAATTCGGTGAGAAGCTCTGATTAAGCTCCAAGGTTGGTTTGTGATTAATTAAAAAAAAATTGTGGTTAGCTCAGCTGCCATTTGTTTGTTAATTAAACTTCAGCTTGAATCCATTTCAATCTACCAGTTGTGAACACTTGAAATAGTAAACTGAGAGAATAGATAATATATTGTATTCATATAATTGTAACAATTGTTTATTATGTTTTCTACTGCATATATAAAACATATAGCAAAAACAAAAATGCATGTTTTGGGATACCAAATCACGCCTTTCAATGGGGCAAACATGAGCCGTTTCACCGCTTGGGGGAAATTTTTTGACGGGAGGTCAACTGTTATACATTATAGTACTACAAATCCTTACCTTCTTCTAGAGGAATTGCAGGTTCTTAATCTATCCACAAGTCCAAAGCAAAGAAGAAGACGTCTTTAGTGAATTCTATTCGATTTTCTGTTGAGTCCGGTTTGATGTTTACTTACCAACTGATAAAAATAAATGGCCCTTTTTCAATTGGCTTGTTTGTGGGGGGTGGGGGCGCACTCTGCACGCTTTGTCTCTGTCTTCTTACCTCATTACCTGCCTGCAGTGACTGCACTAACTTCATTTTTTATGGCAAAAAAATCCCGCGGATCACAGGTAAGTCCTTGTCCGAAGTTCAAAGGAAGATCTTTTTCCTTTTGTTTTTAATTAATGGTAAATTTTGACATCATAAGTGTACTTTTATACTCATAATAATTGATGAATTTAAAAAGAGCATTATTCTTTTACCCTTTCCAAATTTTCATATACTGTTTAAATCAGGATTAGCAACGAATAATATATTCTTTTCTACTTCATCCGCGTGGGTCTAGTTTCTTGTAAAGAGCTGTGCAAGCAAATTAAAGTTTTTGGTCATCATACAAATTCACTTGGCATTGGGCCCTCGTTGCTGAGACCTGATCCTGAAAGGAATGACTGATTGGGTTCAAAATGGTGCTTTTGACCTAAAATGAGTGCAATATAACCCAAACCCTAGTTGAAAACCGTGTGAAGGTCGAAGGAAAAGCTCCTTCTGTTTCTCTCAGAAGTTGGTTCCAAATTCACCATCGTTTTCAGTTCAACTAAGAAACCAAATTTGGTTTTAGCGAGGTAGTTCATGGGGCAATATGTCATGTATAAAGTCAACAACAACTTCAACCATTTAAGGCACATATAGTATTATACCATATACCACCTTTATAGAGTCCAAGAGTTTTCCAACATCCTTTGTTTTTATTGTAAAACATTTTATTAAGTTCGTACATATGCGTTTAGGCATAAATTTGGAACTTCTTGAAAATATCCTCTCCAAGAGGTAAAAGGAATCGCCGCCTTTTCAAAGCGAGTATAGTAGGCAATAGGCATCTTAATTTTTCAAGGCCAATTATCGCGTTCACACATACTTTTGGGGACGAGGTGTCTTAATTTGTGTTATTAAAGAGGGGAATGCTGGGCGTCCCGCCCCACGTCCCGCCAGCATCCCGCTGGCTGACGTGGAGGTGGGGCCCAGCATTTTTCCAGCATTTTCCTATTAAAAAACTGATCGAGTCGTAAAGCAGAGTATCAACACTTTAACTTAGCCCTGTAGCTACTAATTAATTCTATCCATTACATCTGGACGGCTTGTAATCTGTTTGCTTCCTCTATTGTGGATCTCCCATACTGACCTTTTTTTTGTTTTCATTTGGCAAATGGTGTACTGACCGAGTAATAATGAGTCATACAGTGCCCAAGTCACCCTACCCTAGAAAGACCTGATCCTGAAAGGAATGCCAAAGATATTAATTTACCTCCCCTTAATGGAGTCCAGTAAGCAAAGCCATTACTTTTTCATTTTTCTTTTTTACTTGCCTATGACTTTAGACGTAAAAAACTGGTCAGAAGAATTAGGACCACCTCAACCATAAAAGCAATAAGTAGGACTAGAATGCACAAGACTTTACATAGTGCGCTCGTCTGCTCCTAAGATGTGCTTGGGCCAGTCAAAGCTTTCTTCCCTTTATTTTGGGCTTCCCTAATACATATTGTAGACGACTCTTATAACAATTTCGCAAACTTCAGTTATTAACTCGGTTTGTTATTTAGATCAGAATCGATATAAGTGGTGGCGTTTGTTTATCCGATATTTTGAAATATAGAATCTTCGAGAAAAATAAACACATTTCAAAATTTCTAATATTTATATATACATATTTTATAATTTTTATAAATCTTCATATTCAATATTTTTTTTAAAAAAAATTAAAAGTATTTTCTAAAATTTTGACAAACAAATGTCACCTATTCGCTGCAATAAGCGTCAAAAGGCGAACGCGGTGGTGCAGCACAACGCAACGCGACAGGGGGTGAGTTCTCGAAGGACAGTATATCAAAAAAACGCGTCTCATACTCGATTTGTCCCCTCTTTACAAGGATTGAAAACTGTGTAGTTTTTGGCACCATATATATATAGATAATATATTGTCTAATCGATTTCCCAATTCGCCACGTGTTTCTGACAATGGTGTCGTTTATTGAATTATGAAAAGAATCTAATACCATTTGTTGAATACAGAGACGCTGCAGATCACCTCAGCTGTGCAAAGCTCAACCCAAATGAAGCTTGGAAGTTAACCTCTGCTGGAGCAACATTTTAATGAAAATTGGTCTTGTAAATCGCCAATGTCCATAGATGATGAATCATTTTATTTTCGTCGAATTAAAGATACTATAGCAAGGTGTAGTGAAACTTCAAAGATCGAAACCAACGGAAGAAACTGACCGACAACGGGAAGAAGAAAAAAACAGGATAGAGGAGATCGGAACTCTCTCCTGCCTGCCTGCTTACCAACCTACCTACCGTCATATCCACTGGAAACGGAGAATTCGGAGGTTAAACCAACTTCAACTTCAACATCAGCATCCAGATTAGTACCGACAGAAGTCCACGTGCTGGCTTTCCGAGAATACGACGACGTAGTCGGATATGATTGCGTAGAATCCCCAAACTCAATCCCAGAAAATGTAGAACTACCCTTTTGCCCATGTGGCACCGCCACCTCCTCCGGTAGCACCAACTCCGTTTCCAGGTACCTCACCACCTGCCGCATCGTGGGCCGTGCCTCAGGAGCATCATTGGAACACATTAATCCGAGTTTAAGCGCCAAAACAACCTCAATCTCATCAAACTTGTCCTGTAACCGTGGATCTACAACATCTAGTAGTGCTCCTTCCCTCCAGTTCTCCCATACCCAGTCCACCAGCACTAAACCCTCTGGGGATGCTTTAAAATCCATGGGTCTTCTACCACATACCACTTCCAGCAACAAAGCACCAAAAGCAAACACATCAGAGCTGGTCGTAGGCTTGCCTGTGCGCGCAAGCTCAGGTGCCAAATAACCCGGGGTGCCCATCACCCTCGTGGTGCTTGGGTTGGAGCCGTGCTCGCATAGTTTAGCAAGACCGAAATCACTAAGCTTTCCGTTGAACTCAGAATCCAGTAAAACATTTCCTGCCTTGATGTCTCTGTGAAGTACAGCCTTTTCCCACTCCTCATGTAAATATAGTAGCCCTGAAGCAACTCCTTTGATGATCTTGAACCTTTTCTCCCAGCTCAGGAATGCTTTAGATTCCTCGAAGAGGTACTTGTCCAAGCTTCCATTTGGCATGAAATCATATACTAGTAGTAGATCACCTTGCCGACGACACCACCCCAGTAATTGAACCAAATTTCTATGGCGTAGACGACCCATACTGGCAACCTCCGACACGAATTCTTTCAGACCCTGTTTTGAATCATGGGAAATACGCTTAACGGCAACTTGTGTATCTGAATTTGGCAGAGTTCCTTTATAAACTCGGCCGAACCCACCAAACCCAAGTAGCTCTCTGTCTCCGAAACCCGCTGTTGCTTTCTTCAGCTCCTTGTAAGAAAATCTCTGCGGACCAATATCATGCTCCCATGCTTCAAACGCATCAGCCCTCTTGATTTTCCTGACGATGTAAAAACCCAAAACGGTCACCATAATTACAGCCAAAGCCCCTGAAACTGAGAGACCAACAATTAGGGCGGTGTGATTCTTTTTAGACCCCGGAGCCATGGGGAGAGGTGGTAGTTTATCTAGATAGAGATTTTTAGCATCTCCATTGATGTTGAAGCTCCAACCCAGGATATAATGCGAGCTCGCGGATGATCCAGTTGAAGCAGAAAATCCAACATACATGTATTCTTGAAGAATCTCTGAGAGGTTCACTTTACAGGACAAAAGTACAGACTTGGGTCTGGAAGAATACGGCGCAAGCTTTACATCTAGTTGATTAAATTGCGAATTATATTCGATCCATGCCTGAATTACCCCACCACTCTTCAAGCTAAGGTCTGCCTTGTTCGTATCGCTACCCTTAAATTGCACAGCAGTAGCAGATGTGTTCGACACAACACTATTGATATCGATGCCAACATGGTTATCATCGATGTCACCGAACTGAGAGTCCTGAACAGTGTCAAATTCGACCGCAACTACGTGGTTTGAGAAGTTCCCGTCGTTGCTGGCATTAAACAAGCCAAGATAAGGGCCTGGAAGAGACGGATGAAGCTCTTTTGTGGTAGAGATTGTGAAAGCGAGGCCATCACCGGCTTGTTTCCCCTGCCTGGTTAGTATAGCAAAAGCAAACGAGGTGGAGAAGGACATGGCTTCGCCGCTGGAGTTCCTGAAACGGATGGGCCGTGAATAAAACGCGTGACCGACTGTTCCGAGCGAGTCGTTTGTTAACCGAAGCAAGCGGTTCTTCTCGATCGCTGCAACGCCGTTTACGCTTATGTTGTTGCTTGCATCGCCGAACCCATCGATGAACACATCCAACAAGGGTCCACCGTTGTCTAGATCAGGCTTTACCGGGTAGAGGAGAAGAACAAAAACACAGATGGAGAAGAATTTTTTTTCCATAAGAGAAAAAGAATTGAGCATTGTGACCCGGACCCAGAGGAAGCTCCGAGTATTATATATGCACACTAAAAAGATGGAGGGCTAGTGTGGGAATGTCCGGAATATTGTTCTGTTTCAATTTTTGTTTGTTTGTTCGGGGAATGCGAAGGAAAAAAGAAAGAGGAGGGAGGGATAAGAACCAACCTAGCACTGCGTACGGACCATTTGGGATCTTTATTTTATTTTATTTTTTTGTAAGTGGCTATTATGAGATTTTTTTTATTGAGTTTACACCAGTACGACTGTACGACTCAAGTCACTTGTTTGTTAAAATTTTAAAGAATATTTTAAAATTTTTAAAACACCACCGTTAAAAAAAAAAAAAAATAGGTGAGAGAGAGCTGTGGGGGAGAGAGGAGGGAGTGAGAGAGGGAGAGGGAGAGGGGAGAGTTGAGAGAGAAGTGGGAGATGGAGAGAGAGAGGGAGAGTTGAGAGAGAAGTGGGAGATGGAGAGAGGAGGGAGTGAGAAGATCCGAGAGGGAGAGGGAGAGTTGAGAGAGAAGTGGGAGATGGAGAGAGGAGGGAGTGAGAAGCTCCGAGAGAGGGAGAGGGAGAGTTGAGATGGAGAGGGAGAGGTGAGAGGAAAATAGTGGAAAAATAATTAAAAATCATCTAAAATTAAGTATGATTCCTAAAATTCTTTTTTTATTTCTTTAACAAATTAATGGTTTTTTAATTTACATCTAATGTTATTCTAATAAATGAATAATTTCTTAATTTATATTAAAGTCAAATTCAAAGACAACTCAATAAAATTTGAATTGAAAAATTATCTAAAAATTATCTCTTAATTTATATTTAAAATATTAATTGCATTTAAAGAGAAGTGAAGAAGAGAGAGTAGAGGGAGAGAGAGAAGAGAAAGAATTAATTTTCAATTGAAATTTTTCTTCAATTTTTTCTCTATTAATTTGCATTTAAAATCTTAATTTGTATTTAAAGATAGGTGTGAGAGAGAGAGAGAGGAGGAAAGGGAGAGCTCGACAGAGGGATCATGGGAGAGAGAGAGAGGATTCCTCAAGAAAGAAAGGGATAATGGGAGAGAGGAGAAAGAAAGAATTAATTTTGAATTGAAAAAATTACCTAAAATTTCTCTCTCTTAATTTTCATTGAAAATCTTAAATTGTATTTAAAGAGAGGTGAGAGAGAGAAGAAGAGCTTGAGAGAGAGAGGGGAGGAAAATATAAATATAATCATGATTCTTAAAAAAAATTTCTCCATCCTTCCAATAAGTAAGCAATTTCTGCATCTAAATTCAAATTCAAAAAAGACAACTCAACAGAATTAATTTTGAGTTGGAAAATTATCTCTCTTAATTTGCATTTAAAGCCTTTTTATTTCGTAATTGATATATATGAAAAATTATTAATGAGAATTTTATTTTGGTGATGAGCTTTTTATTTCGCGCATTGTATTATGTAATTAACCATCATGAATTTGAAAATCTCCACTAACCATTAAGGTTTTATGACTCTCTTTCCCTCTTAGTCTCTCTTTGCCCAAATGGCTAAACGGCCCAAAAAAATGGCCCAAAAAAAAAGTGGTCCAACGGTAGGCGGTTAACCGCTACCGCCACCGCTAACACCGCCACCGCTATTATCAGGGGCGGTAGCGGTGGAAAATTTTTTTTCACCGCCTAAGGCGGTGGCGGTGACGGTGGGAGGCATAACCGCCACCGCCACCGCCAATGCACAGCCCTAAACTCGACCGAATTGTCGAGACTCCAAATTGTTGACTAAACAAACGTGTAATTAGTGTTTTTGCTGGACGCAAAAAAAAAATATTTTTCCTGTCCATTTTTGCTTCATCAATTTGTGTGGTTTCTACTTCCATTTATTCTTTGCAGGATGTTGATTTGCTCTCTTTGGTCAAGTCTTTGGCGTCTTACAAATTTTCGTTCATAGATTTCTGAGGAGTTCCGATAATAAACTCTTACCGAATCAGCGGATAGCGGATGTAGAATCCTCAGTTATTTTTTCTTTTGAATCATCTACAGAACTGAGAGAGGATGAATGTGAAGGACAAAAAAAAGGATGGATGATTCAAAAGAAAAAATAACTGAGGATTTTGATTTGGCCAAGATTTTATTATCAGAACTCTGGCGTGGTCCTGGATTTCATTAGATGTAGTGACCAAAACGTAAAAAAAAAAAATTAGTGACTATTTTATCAGCAAGGTATAAACTTAGTGATCAAATTGTTAATTTCCCTTAAATGACAAAACATAGTGTTTTGTTTAATGATGATCTGACGTATTTAATTTGTATGATGTGTTTTGGTGACATGTTTAAAGGTTGACGTGACATGAAATTCCGTTAAATAGATTGACGTAATATAGACGAAAGGACTCAGTGATTATAATATAAAAGAATAAAATTTAGAGACTAAATCTTCCGCGCGTTATAAATTTAATTACCATATTGCTAATTTCTTTTTTTAAAAAAATCAAAATACCTTTTATGTCATTCGTAATAACAAAACAAAAGCGCCAAGTCTTGTGCTGTAGGAGCGTACCTTTTACAACAACAAAACGACGTCAAAGTGGCAGATGAGCCACTGTGAGCCAAAAGCCAACGCTGTTCAACGGTAGGCTAAAGAAAGTAGTTGCGTTCAGATTGGTATCAAGTTTTGCCCGCAAAAATAGGTGTATTTCTTTATCCACCTTGTCAAGTTTGATTTGAGCCCAAAGCTTCAATAGGAAAGAAAAGGCAAAATTTCTGCTTTTATACTAAGCAGGTATGAGCTATATATTTGCGACACGCTCAACGTATCTTACTATTCGAACCTTTTCTTCTTTCAGTGTCCAAAATTTTAGAAAGAATAGAAAAAGCCTTAATTGTCCAGTAATTCAGGACCACTACTAGCAAAAAGACAAACCACATCTTATAGGGTCCCGGAGACGTATGGTAATTAAAAGAACCATATGGCAACTAATCAATCACCTAAACCTCCGTTGATGGACGCAGCTTTTTTTCTTTCTTTTTCTTCAATAGGCAGGAAGACAAAGAGCTTGCAGTTGCACAATTTTATATCAACCGCTGGTTAATTACTTAGGTTAGGTTCGTTTGGAAGATTTCCGTAGGATTTGTAGTGTTTTGATAATTTTTAGGCGATGTTAAAGGTGTATTGGTGTTTGTATAGAAGTTGTTGAGGTGTAAAAAAAGTAATGATGATGTTTAAATTTGTTTGTTTTATATTTCAAATTTATATATTTTTTATTAAAAATATAATATTTAAAAGGTATTTTAAAAATAAATAAAAAATCACTAAAGGACAAAATAGAAGTGAGAGGCGCAGGGAGCTGCAGGGGAGGGGGATTCGAATCCTCCCTTCTCTTTGATTTTTGCCGAACATAATGAAGTGAGGATTCAAATGCTCACTTTTTTCAGAAACCGAACATGCTCCTACTCTTTTACAGCCAAGTCAGACGTAATGGTTGTACATTAAACAATATAAATCATTATAAAACGCGTCCCCATTTTAATGAAAATGTATAGTTTAAAGCCTACGTCTGGCCTCTTGTACTGAAACACCATATTTCAAAACTTGAATATGTTCGTTTTTGAGTAAAAATGTAGGATTTTAGAGAAGTGAATATTTATGTTGAATAGTATTTTATTGGTGTTTGTGTAAAGTGGAGAGAAAAATGATTTGATGTAATTGTTTAATAAAAAAGTATTAGATTGGAGTTATGTGAAAAAGTATAGAGAGAGAAAATTTATGTTGAATAAAAAATTAAAAAGTTGAAGATTGTGTAAAATGTATTTGTGTTTGTGTTTGAATTCTGAATATGTTCTATGATAATTTTGTGAAGGTATTTGAATCATGAAAAAAAATGTAAAAGACGAACGTAACCCTTGTCTTCTAGAAAGTAGGTAAAATGAAAGTTTTTAAAAGAAGCTTTTATATTAATCGATTCCATGCACCATCTCGACTGTGATTCACACAGTTGAGAATTTGGGCGCATGAGCATGCATCACGTAAAGCATGTAGCGGGTAGTTTAATTAGTGAAGAAGGGGAATAATATCCTCGCAAAAAAGAAAAAGGGAAATGGGAATAATCACCTTCGATGACTAAGGCAAAGTGACTTTTTTCTTGGGTAAGAAAGCAGTGGGTGAGTGTCCCATTGTACGTGCCCCTCACCTGGTGAAGTAATGAGTGCCGGTTGATTTTTTTTTTTTTAATTTTCGTCTGCAGATAATTATTTCAATTAAATGATGTTCTTCTTCCCTGGTCTCTATCGCTTTTTCTTAAAGATAAGCAAGCGCCCACGTGCACAATGAATCCAGTGTGTATATGGTGTACCGCTTTGGTGATTAGGTCAAATTTGAGTTTCAAAATTTTGGATTTATTAAAAAATTATTAAATAGTTTCTTTTTTTATTTAAATATTTATTTAAATTTCTCTCTATTCATTTTTTATTAATTTTGATAAACTATATTTTTTTTTACTAACTCCTGTATCCTAAAATTATAGCACTCAAAACACCACCTAATAATATTTACTGTCAAGAGAAAAGTATCTCACTCCTTTTCTACAGCCAACTCTTTCTTTCTTTTTTAATTCCTGCTTGAAATCCCCTGCAGACCAAAAAAGATCCGATTTAATTCGTTATGAACAAGAATAAAACATATATTTAATCTAAAACTTTATAAATACGAGTCCTGAAATCAAAATGGTGATGTTTTTCTTTGAGTACTTCCAAATTGACTTAAAACTATAACGTAGGACTTCCAACTCTTATTCTTCTCCATCATTACACAATGGACTGGTCCCATCTAAAGGTAGGTAGTTCCTAAAGTTCAATCACCATGATGGAAAGGATTGACACGAAGATAGCACTATATGACGAGTGGAAGACTGATCTGTTTCATTTCTTTTCTTTTTTTCTTTTTTCTAAGCTATCCTGTTTCATTTCTTAAACCCAAAAGAGAGTGATCATCAATCCACTCGACTCTGTTGTCCAGACTTTGGTTAAAAGAGAATGTCACCCGATGATTGGAATTATTGCAAGTTAAGGTTATCTGAATCGAATTTCAAGTAGTGCGAATAAAGCCGTGCCTAAAGCTCTGCGTTCCTTTTCCTATTTTTGTTTTCTTTCTAATCAGCGAATATGACCTTTTGGGCTGTGACTTATGGCCCATCAGCATTGGTCCTGATTTGGGCTTTTGTTGATCATGTTCTATGAAATGGCTCCTTTAGGTGTATCCCAGATGCGTCTGAAGTATGGACCTCTATTGGTTGAGAGTTTTTTTTTTCCAGGACTAGAGAGAGAAACCCCTCTCTCTAGATATCTCCAACAAAAGGCCTGCACAGCCCCCCACCCCTTTTCCTCCCATGGGAGGCCGGGCAAGCTTTTGCCCTCCCCTTGCCCGCCCCGACCAATTTCCCACCGTTTAGGTGAGGTTTATGTTTATCGCTTTTCTCCTATTATGGGTTATGGGTTATTTCAGCTTTTATACTCGTTTAGATCACATGACCTTTTGATCCATTTGATCGTTTGACTATCCTTTTATTCGGAAGGTTTGACTAAGTCTTTTAAAACATGTAATTGAGGTCTTTAAACCTTCTTAAATTAATTAATGAGATGAGTTAAGAAGGATGATCCTCTATTTGACAAGAATCATTTAGAAAAAAATTTCCGTTTACATTGTGGATCATCAAAATTGTTTGGTTACTGGTGGAGCTTGTTAATTACATTAGATATTCATAGCAGCATTATATAAGGTCAAAGACTCAAAACGAAGTTCATTGGGACATCAAAAATAAAACAGCAGTACCCATTTACCAAATGGTTAGATCCTTTTAGACACATGAACAAGAGTTTAGTTGTGTAGAATTATACAAACCGCGGCTAAGGTTTAAAAGTTATTGTAGGTTAATTAAGGGTGATAGAGTTTAAATTTTTATAGCATTTCAATTAAGATGATAAAGATGTGGGTTTAAATGGCTCATTATAAACATCAAATCAAATACTAAAACTTACTAATTTTAGATGCTCACTAACGGAAAGCATGATTTCTCTAAAAGGTACTTTAGATTGAAAATACCAACAAAGAGAAAACACTTTTTCCTTTCCTTTCTAGTACACAACACAATCTTATCTACAAACGTTTGTATCAATCACCGTCCCATCTATTCTCTTTTGGAATTGGCGTTGGTTTTACGGTCTTTAGGTCCTAGTGACAAGGGATTTTGTTTGCCATCGACCATTTTCAATGATTATTATTCAATCCCAAAGGAAGAATCCTATAAAACATAAAACAAACAAAGACCGCAGGACAAGCAATGCACCAATATTTCTGACCATCTTAGATTCAGATAGCAAATGCTAGTCCTTCCACCCACTACCCAAGCAAGACAGCGGATAACATTTGCAGGCAACTCCATCATCACTCTAGCTAGTTGTTGGGTCAATCACACATTGCTTCTAAATCAGCACAACCTCCAGAGACAGGATCGAAAGATTGTTCCTATATGCTGCTTTGCCTGCACCAAATTGTAAAAAACAAAGAACAGTGGTAGTTATGTAATGAACGTTGAGATCTCAAAACGAAAGGAAGAAAGTGCAAGAAACAGATCGAAGTTTAGAGGAGATTGAAAGTCTCTCATGCCTAGCTTTCGTCGGTCTGCTGAAAACTGACACTTGCGAATCAAAAGCAGCTTCAACATCAGTATCCCCACGAGCACTACTGGCCGAAGTCCATACGCTGGCCTTGTGAGTAAATGAAGACGTTGTCGGAAAGGATTTCACAAAATTCTCAAACGAACAAGAACTTCTTCTTTTCTTATATGGCACCGTCACCTCCTCCTGCAGCACCAACTCCCCTTGCAGGTACCTCACCACCTGCCTCATCGTGGGACGTGCCTCGGGTGCATCATTTGAACATAATAAACCCAGTTTGATCACTAAAACAGCCTCAGCCTCATCAAACTTACCCCGCAACCTTGGATCAACAGCATCAAGAAATGCCCCCACACTCCACTTCTCCCACACCCAGTCCACCAGCATGAGCTCCTCAGAAGATGCATCGGTATTAATGGGTCTTCTACCACAGACCACTTCCAGCAACAAAGCACCAAAGGCAAACACATCCGAGCTGGTTGTAGACTTGCCCGTGCGCGTCAACTCAGGTGCCACATAGCCCAGCGTCCCCACAACCTTGGTGGTACGTGGATTGGATCCGCGCTCGTATAGCTTAGCAAGACCAAAATCGCTCAGCCTGGCATTAAACTCAGAATCCAATAAAACATTTGCTGCCTTGATGTCTCTGTGAACTACAGTTTGTTCACACTCCTCGTGTAAGTACAGAAGCCCTGAAGCCACTCCTTGGATGACCTTGAACCTTTGTTCCCAGTCCAGGATTGCTTTAGGCTCATCAAAGAGGTACTTGTCCAAGCTTCCATTAGGCATGAAATCATAAACAAGTAGTAGATCAGCTTTCCGACGACACCACCCCAACAATTGAACTAAATTTCTGTGGCGAAGACGACCAATAGTAGCAACCTCCGACAAGAATTCTTGCACCCCCTGTCTTGAATCACGGGAAATACGCTTAACGGCAACTTGGGTATCTGGTTTTTGCAAAGTTCCCTTATAAACTCGACCGAATCCACCAGACCCAATTAGCTCTTTTTCTCTGAAACCCCGCGTTGCTTTCTTCAGCTCCTTGTAACGAAATCGATGCGGACCAATGTCATGCTCCCAGGCTTCAACGACATCGGCCGTTTTGATTTTCCAGACAACGATAAAAGCAGTCACAAAAATCAAAGCGAAGGCACCTGGAACTGTGATACCAACAATTAGCCCTGTGTGGTTCTTTTTGGTCCCAGTGGGAAGCTTTGGGAGTTGATTCAAATTGAGAGTTTTAGCATCTCCATTCACGTTGAAGCTCCAACCCAGGATATAATGCGTACTCGTGGATGCACCAGTTGCAGCAGAAAAGCCGATGTACATGGACTCTTGAAAAACCTCTGAGAGGTTCATCTTAGTGGAATTTAGTATGGACGTGGGTTTAGCAGAGTCCGGCGCAAGCCTCACGTCTAACTGATTCGTCGACGAATTAAATTCGACCCACACCTGAATGACCTGACCACTCTTCAAGTTAAGGTCAACCTTGTTCGTGTCGCTACCCTTGAATTGCACTACTGGAACAGATATGTTCGATCGTATGCTATTGATGTCTATGCCAACATGGTTGCCATCCTGTTCATTGAACTCTATATTCTTGAAAGTGTCCAATTCGACCGCGAATATATGGTTCGAGTTATTACCATCATTGCTGGCGTTGAATAGGCCAAGATAAGAGCCTGGATTACCCCCGGGAACCTCTGTTGTGGGAGAGATTGCGAAAGCGAGGCCATCGCCGCCTTGTACTCCAGGCTTGTTGACTATAGCAAAAGCGAACGTGGTGGAGAAGGACATGACTTCGCCGCTGGAGTTCTTGAATTGGATGGGCCGTGAATAAAACGCGTGGCCGAATTCCATGAGGGAGTCGTTTGTTAGCCGAAGTAGGCCATTTTTCTCAATGGCTGCAATGCCGTTTAAGCTCATGTTGTTGCCTACAGCACTGAACCCACCGCTGAACCCGTTCAACAAGACTCCACTGTCGCCCACATCAGGCTTTACCGGGTACAGGAGTAGAAGAAAAACACAGATCAGGGTGATGAGTTTTTCAGCCATGTCAGAGAAACAGAATTGATCGGCCTTGGGAGGCATTGGAAGTTCAGGATATTAGTAATTTAGCACGACACTGATTTGGTGGATAAGGGCGGAACTGTTCGAGAAAATAGGGACCAGGATCCTGACCTAATTGCAGGGGCAAGATACGATTGGACAATGAAACCTTCGAGAAAAAAAGAAAAATGAAACCTTTGGACTCCAGCTCAGTCATCCTCCATTAATCAACTTCGTCGGCTTTTCTGCCCCATATTTCTTCTTCAATGGTGCACTACCTGAGATGTGTATGTCCACTTCAGCTCAGATGGACCACATCCACGTGCTATGTTGCATTTTTTGTCAGGAAAACGTTCGTACGGCTTGCATATAGTCCACATAATCATGATGCTAGCAATTAGCATCTGCATAAGGTCTACAAATACTGCAATTAAAGATGTCTACAAGAGGGCCCCGTCAAATTATTCTATTTCTCATTCGTTTCCCCTTTTCTTCTTCAAGAGGTTAAACTGCTCCCATGGAGAAAAATATGCAGTCCATGGAGGCCGGGCAAAGACCGTGGAGTCTATCAGAACTCCTGCTTCTACACGCCTATTATATGTTAAAACAAAAACATAATATCTCAATCAAATGGATTCCATATTATTAAAATGTACAAGTTTCTTATAATTAAGATAAAGCTATACAGAAGGTACTATTATCTTAAACTTATAGTCCCACTTTTTTTTTCATACCAATGGTAGAATTTCATTAAGCTAAAATATCAAGTGTCCTTGTGGTACCATCTTTCTTAGAAATGTCCTTAAGAGTATTTTTTTCCCCCTCCGTCCTTGTGGTATAATCAATTTTCCACGTATACTCTTTCGTCCATTACTTGTCGGAATTTATTGATGTGTCCAACTCCATGCACGCCATATCCAATAAAACTACGACACACGTCCCATTCGGTGACTGGATCCATATAATTATCCTACTGTACATGCCACGCTAGCTGAGGTGTCCGAATTTACAATTTTGCTACTCAAAGTCAATTAAAATTTTCGCATAAATCAAACTGGTCATCAACCTCCTCCTTCTCACAAGTTTTCCCCAAATCCACCAACCACACTTTTGATAAATAAAGATCATTAATATACAATGCTTTTAGGGTAATTTCTAACCAAATGGAACTGGTATAAACAAATGGAAGAACCCCATCCATCAGCGAGCTTTTGCCCAGAGTCACAAGCCATTCATCATCTTCATATATTATGAAAAGAAGCTGTTGTTGATGCTTTCATCTAAACAGAGGACTGCCTGTGAAGGCGTGTCCGACACGGCGACACATGGACCTGAAGTCAATGTTTACACCAATTAACAAAGAGAGGGATACTTTATGAAAAGAACTTGCAGCTTTAAGAAAAGGCTCTGGAGGAGAGATGGTAAAGGGAAAGTGAGAAACTATAACTAACCAAGTCTGCATTTATCAATATAGAAATAGATTGTTTCTGACATCAACTAATATATCAATATATTTTTCAATCGTTGTATGCAGCTCCGAAGACACAAATTGCAAAGGCAATAACGTGGGTATGCATCCTCTTGATGAATCTAAGGGCGAGAATTTGATCCCGCGGAAACCGAAGGTTATGTTTGTTTCATTTCTCAAAACGTTTTCTACTCATTTTTTTCATCAATTTCAATACATTTTCACCAATCTCAATAACTTTTTACAAATTCCAACAACTTTTAACAAACTTTTCACCAATCTCAAGAGAATTTATACTACTTTAAAAAAAAAAAAAAAAACATATCTCAAGACCTAAACCAAACATAGCCGAAATTTTTGGATTTCGTCTATTTGGTTATCAAAACCTATTTAAACAAAATTTTGAAATTGAAAATTCCGGAAGAAATGTCAAAATTTTCTGATTCTAAATTTTTGAGCCTTGATTTTTTTTTTAAAAAAAAAAAGACATAGTGACAAATTTGACTCACACGAAGGTTTCTTCTTCGTGAATCTTCTTACCCTCTCAAAACAAATTCTCACTCAGCCCTAAGTTCACCTCTCAGCCGCCAGGGACAGCCCCCACCGGCCTCCGTCTCTCCCAACCTCCCTCCCGAAATCTTCATCTCTTTCTCTTTCTCTTTCTCTCTCACTCACGGGTAGCTGCCATCAGTTGTGTTTTGGTAGCCGAATCGCTCATCAAATCTAATTTGATCGTGTGCAGAGACATTTGGCTTGGAAATCTTAATTGGATATTTTTTTTTTGTTCTTTTTGGTTTGGGGTTTGTTGTGTTGTTGGTTTGTAGTTTATTTAAGAATGTGAATCTTTCGATAGCTTCTATCTATTTTGGTTTGGTCGTTTTTGTCGTCCAAATGATGTTACATTGTTGATTCGTTTAGCTGGCAAGGTAGTTTGTGGCAAGACCCAGTATTGCGTTTGATTGGAATTGGTTCGGTGGGTGGAAATTTGAAATGAGTTTTTGCATGTTGTATACTGTTGTTAGACCCTATTCTGGTCTATTTTTCTAGATGATTTAAGCGGAAAAGAAAGTCTTTTGCAGACCAAGGTTTATTTGTTGGATGATTTATTGTTTTATTATGGAATACTTAATGCTTTTTATGCTTTGGTTTCCAATCTTGGCTGATTTGATTGTTGATCTAAGTAGAGAGGGCTTGTTTCTAGCAAAATATGGTTCGACAATTGGTTGAACCTGCCAAATTTGTTGCAAGTGTTTCTATTGTTTTTTTATTTAGATTCTGATTGCTTCACGGTTATGTAATTGTATATGGAATCGGAATGGCTTATTCCGGTTCCATCTGTTATGGTGCTCACCCTTAGATGAATCGCTCGTCTGTATGTCCAACATTCTTTTATTTCTTCACCTATGGGTATTTCTCCAATGTTCAGTTTCAAAACGCTGAAGTAAGGATAACTCTCATTCTTCAAATTTTAATTTCTCCTTTCAAATTATTAACGAATCTTATTTGTGTTTTTGTCATTTTCAAACTTATTTGAATTTACTAGATTGAATTATTATTTTTTATATATAGATTTACTCGATTGAATTTAACTTTATAAGAATTCAACTAACTTGCAAACCAATCTTAACTAATTTTTTTTTAAGTCAAAGGTCAGTGCTTGTATTACGTATATCTATCTAGATTTTCCATTTTATTAATTATTCAGAGGGATGGTTGCTTTCCGATTTGAAGGGGAGACACAAAATTTTGAACTCAACAACATACGATAGCCTCAACTTCGAGTAAAAAGCTCTTTAAAGTCTTACCCAGGATTTAGAAGTCAGGAGACACGAGGGACTCTTTTTTTTTTCGAGGGAATCTTTTGTTGTTGCGCCCAGCGCCTTATGTATTGGACTACTACTGTCACACGGAGAGAGTAGAGTCACGTGATTTGTATTCTTCGAAAGAGACATATGGGGAGGTCCTCGTAGTTTTTAAAATTATTATGATCTAAAAGATCAACAGCTAGAGGTGTTCGGTTAGTGCTTTAATTTAGCCCTATCAAGTATCAACAACGGGTAAAGTTAGTCGTTGGAATTTAAATAAAGGTAGTTGATGACGACTGGACAGTGACTCCACTATTAAAAAAATGTCTACCTACTTTTACAATGATAACCCGATCAAAATTAATATAACCCAAATTATTAAAAAAAAATTTAGACTACAAAAATGAGATACAATATTTAAATAGTTCGGTCTATAAACATAGATTTACGTCTCTTATGAGAAGGTCTAACTGATAGTAAACTTGTATACTCACTAATATAAGGATGAGATTATAAAAAAGATTTTATTTATAAATATCTGATTACAATAGTCCTAAAGCAATGTAAGACCGATAGATATGAACTGTATAACTTTATATTGTTGGCCATAAATATGCATGTACCAATTGTTGAGCATATGATCCCTTTGTAACAAAAAAATTTACGCTCGCCCTAGCTAGCTTCTGGCCAACTATATATAAGCTCTATGTTTCACATGGTTCCTCATCACTTACTGACGTGAAAAAGTGCTTTGTTTTTATTTTTGGGTTCTAAAAACAGAAGTCATGGTTTTCTTCGAATTTTTTCCAAGTAAGAAACCGAATCGGATAGGAGAGAGAATGAATGAATTTGAAAAGCAAAAATCTATAACATCTGGAATATCCTAAAAAGTCTATGTATGACCGGGGGGGGGGGGGGTGTTTCGCATTTTTCAGTGCTAGACTTCGTCTATTTTAACATTGTTTGTTTTTACTGGGCCTTCACAGATTTGGGCCGACTCAAACGGGCCGAAATCGACCCGGCTCAATCGATTTTGGAACAACTTGGTTTGGTTGTTGGCTCATTTTTCCTCGTAACCCAAATTGCACCGAATGGAGGGTATATAAGCAACTTTGCCTTAAAAAAAACAGCAAGTGTTTGTGGGGGGGGGGGGGGGGGGGGGGGGGGGGGGGTTTGAGACGACGTCGTCTTCCCCCTAGGCTGTTTTTTTTTCCTCCAACGCCATATGTTTGTTCATAGGCCGATTGAGCCTCCTGAAGGTATCTATCTGTACTTTTGACTTCGATTGAGCTCCGAAGAGAAAGCAAGTGGGTTTACTGTTTTGTTCATGCATGTCCTGTTTTTGGAATTTGTTTAAATGAATTCAATATAATTTGAAACCTGAGGGTGAATGGGTGATGCTGTTAGTTAATTAAATTCGACACTGGAGTGGAGATTTTAATATTTAACGATCTTCCCTCTGTTTACAGTAGTTTTTGGATGCCTAACAAAAACAAAAACTCTGCCTGATGGAGTTTTTTCTTTCCCTACAGAGGCGGTATAAATGGTAGAAGAAGTGCGAGAGAACGTACAGAATGGCGAAGAATTCTTGATCTGTTAAGATGCACTTGCAGTTGCAGGAAGCAGACCTATGGCTATAACCAACGCCATTGACACGCATTAATGTCTTCCTTCAGCAAGTTATCACGCAACTAAACACCTTTGTCGTCTCCCTCCAACTAACCGAACCGAACTAACCATCGAATCTGAAGGTTCGGCCGTCGGTCTAGAAAATACAACAACTGAACTTCTCAGTTTGGTTGACGATAGGGGCTGAAAACCGAGCTGAGGAGTCGGTTTTCACCCCTAGTTTTTACCACTAAAGTTGTTTAGAAATTGCTAGGTCTTTGTTGCATGCTCATAAAAAAAACTATTACGCTTTTGTTTGTTTTCTCTCCTAGCCCATTGCTAGATCAGTAATCCTAATTAAATATATATGTTTATGGCGACTGGACAACTGTTTCAATAAATAAGTAGCCTTGTGAGAATGACATCTCAACCTAATGGACTTATTGTGAGGATTATAATACGCTGTAATTCAATATAAGTATATGGTACAATTGGGAGAGAAATGAACAGTGTATTGAATATTGTCAACGTGCTATAGTAATTTAACGATTTTTGTATCTATAGCTTTTCAAATTGTAATATACATTTTAGATAGATAATTATAGAATATCCCTTATAGTGAGAACACATGAAAGTGTGACTACCGCGATTGCATATTCGGAAGGTTTCACCGTTCATAACCTTGCTTCCTACTCCAAGATAAATCACTAGGTTTATTGCTAAAGAAAAGGATAATGTCAATTTGGGCTTAAACAGTGATGTTGACTATAGCTTTTCTGGGACCAGCTTCAGCCCAGCTCATTGGAGCAATGAATTGACGGTTGTAATCAACAACAGGGTCGAACCCCAAAAAGCTTGTGCTGTGCCTGGCCTCATTACGCCCAAGTTCTGTTGTCTCCGGCTCTCCCCTGCTAAAGGTGACCCATCTGCATTTGTCCTCGCTTCTGCGATTTATAAAACGAAAGAGTGACTACAAATCCACTTGTCCAAATACTTTCTAGGTTTTAAAAGGAGGTGAAAATATACAAACAACACTTAGGAAAACCGGAAGGATATGTGAATTGATCGTTAATTACTTGTTATAAATAAACTTGTAAGCGGGAATTTGTTGATAATTTATTAAAGTGTGAACATTGATGCATTTTGATAATTATTAAAGATTTTCAGTATTATTATTAGTTTTTGTTACGGAGGATGATATCGGAATATTTCCATATTTTCAGAGGCGAGAAACTTTGAAACGGCGTACGGCCGGGATTCAGCATGCAGCGTCAGAAAATCGTACAAGATCCGTATCAAAAGTCAAGACGTACCCTTCCAAAATGAATGGAAACGGGCTCAAGCAGGAACTTAAACAACATAAAAGGAAGGAAAATACCAAAAATAACAACTAGCAATTTTTGCGGCCTGGGGCATTTATGGCCTTATTTTTTTTACAAGATTTGCACAATTCTCAGCTCAGCAGTTGACCTCAGATATACGCGGGACAGGCCAGCTCAAACCAGCTTCTACGTCATCAGTATCACCGTCGTCTTCGATTAACGACCACAGGTCGGTCTTCTGAAGGTACGTCGAACCAGCTTCAACATCAGTACTATCTCCATCACTGTCGACCGAAGTCCACGTGCTAGCTAGCCTTCTGAAAGCACTGAGAGGTAGTCGAATACGATATTGGCTTATAATCCTTGAGCTCAACGCCATAACCAATGGCACTACCCTTTTTAACATACGGCACCTGATCATGATCCGCCTCCTCGGCCTGTAGTGCGAACTCGCCTTGCAGGTACCTGGCCCCTCACCACCTGCCTCATCGTGGGCCTCGCCTCAGGTTTGTCATTGGAGCACATTAATCCCAGTTTCAGCACCAAAACGGCCTCAGCCTCGTCAAAATCTCCACCTAACCTTGGGTCTACAACATCTAGAATTGCTTCGAGATTCTACTTCTTCCACGCCCAATCCACCAGCATGAGCTCCTCAGACGATCCTGCGGAATCAATGGGTTTCCTACCGCATCCCACTTCCAGCAGCAAAGCACCAAATGCAAACACATCAGAGCTGGTTGTAGATTTGCCTGTGCGCGAGTTCAGGCGCCAAATAGCCCAACGTGCCCACCACCCTGGTGGTCCTTGGGTTGGACCCGTGCTCGTATAGCTTAGCAAGACCAAAATCGCTCAGCCTTCCATTATATTCAGAATCCAATAAAACATTTGCTGCCTTGATGTCTATGTGAAGTACTGCTTGTTCCCACTCCTCGTGTAAATATAGAAGCCCTGAAGTCACTCGGGTCAGGATTCAGTCCAGACCGTACAGATCCAGACCTGTCCAGATTCACGGTCTGGATTGAATCTCGACCCGATCAGACGACTCACGTGGCGATTTTAGCTTTAGTGGTCGGGGAGCTATTGTCCTACCACTACAGCTAAACGCTTGTTCGGGGAGTCGTCCATACGGTCTGGATTCAATCCAGACCGTAGGTCTGGACGGGTCTGGATCAGTACGGTCTGGACTGAATCTAGACCCCAGCCACTCCCTTGATGACCTTGAACCTTTGCTCCCAGCTAAGGATCGCTTTGGGTTCATCAAATAGGTACTTATCCAAGCTACCGTCAGGCATGAAATCATACACAAGAAGAAGATCAGCTTCTCGACGACACCAACCCAATAATTGAACCAAATTTCTATGACGAATAGACGACCAATGATGCCAACTTCCGATACGAATTCTCTCAAACCCTGCTTTGAGTCGTGGGAAATGCGCTTGACAGCTACTTGGGCATCCGAATTTGGTAGAGTTCCTTTATAAACTCGACCAAAACCACCAGATCCAATGAGCTCCTTGTCTCTGAAACGCCTCGTTGCTTTCTTCAGCTCCTTATAAGAGAACCTATGCGGACCAATGTCATGCTCCCAGGCTTCAATAACATCAGACTTTATGACTTTTCGGACGATGCAAAAAGCCAGAGCAATCGCCAAAATCACAGCCAAAGCACCCGACACTGAGACGCCAACGGTTAGGCCTGTGTGATTCTTTTTGGGGAGCTTAGGGAGTTGATCTAAAGAGAGACTAATAGCATATTCTCCATTCATGTTGAAGCTCCAACCGAGGATATAATGATAGCTCGCGGCTGCGCCAGTTGAAGCAGTAAACCCGATGTACATAGAGTCTTGAAAAATTTCTGAGATGTTCACTTTACAGGACAGGAGTATAAACCTTGGTTTAGCAGTCTGTCGCAAGCCGCACGTCTATTTGCTTTGTCGACGAATTATATTCAATCCAGGCCCGAATTACCTTACCACTCTTCAAGCTAAGATCAGCCTTATTCGTTTCACTACCCATAAATTGCACGACAGGAGTAGATGTGTATGATCGTATGCTATTGATGTTGATGCCAACATGGTTGTCATTGACTTCATTGAACTTAATGTTCTTGAAAGTGTCCATTTCGACCGCGAATATATGGTTCGAGCTATTGCCATCATTACTGGCATTGAAAAGGCCAAGGTAAGAACCTGGATCTCCCCCAGGGATCTCCTTTATGGTAGAGATTGCGAAAGTGAGGCCATCACCGCCCTGTTCCCCGCTCTGGGTGATTATAGCAAAAGCGAACGTCGTGGAGAAGGACATGAGTTCGCCGCTGGAGTTCTTGAATCGGATTGGGTGTGAATAAAACGCGTGGCCAAGTACTTCGAGCGAGGCGCCGTTTGTTAGCCGAAGTATGCCATTCTTCTCAATCGCCGCAACGCCGTTTAAGACCATGTTGTTACCTGCAGGCTGCAGCACTGAACCCGCCGCTGAAACCATTCAACAAGGGGGTATCATCGTTCACATCAGGCTTTACTACGTGTAGGAGTAGAAGTAAAGTCCAGAGAGCCAGATGTTTTTCTGCCATGCGAGAGAAAAAAGGACTGAGCTTTTCGAGGCGCCAAAGGAACTTGAGGGTATTATGTAGCACTACTATGGTTTTGAGGGATTTGCTCCTTTGCATTTGACACAGCAAAAGTTATTGTGTGATTGAGGTTATTGTGTGAGTGTATGAGTGGACGGGTGAGATTAGAAGTTGAAAAATCTAATAGCTAAAAAAACGCCACATCATTTAATGAACTTGACCCGCTAACCCGACCTGCAAAACCGACCCTGTTTCATTAAATGATGTGGCATTTTTTTAGCCATTAGATTTCTCAACTTCTAATTTCACTCGTCCACTCACACACTCACACCATAATCTCACTCACACAATAACCATGACCTTGTTGTGTAGGCGAAGGAGGAGATAGAAAGAACGTCAGGCTACCGAGTGGCATATCCAAAAAAAAATGTTGTGGAGGGAAAGGTACAGTTGATTTCACTCGGAAACCGGGCAAAGTTGTCTAGTACTTATAAGCTGTTTTATTAAGCAACTTAATTTGTTTGACTATATATATATATATACCTGCTGCCCTTACCTTTTAATTTTCAAGCAACGTTAACAAAAACAAAAGAAGTTTAATTAATGACATTGCAAACTATAAGCACCGTATATCCTAAGCGACACACAACTTCAAGGAAATTGTTGAAGCGCATCATTTTACTTGTTTGGAAAAGAAAACACACCGTTTTAGTAATAAGGAATAGAAACAAACAACGAAACTGAGAATTTGGCTAAGTGTTCGCATGTCCCCGAACACCCCCTGAAGAAGAGTACACCCTTGCCCTAGCGTTCAGTGATTTCCACCCCTTGAGATTGATTTGAGGGGCTCGATGATTTCGAAACTTCAGATATGTGAGTTGAAGCCATAGTCAGATCTGTTCGTCGGGGATTTTTAGGAACATTGGGGTTTTACTATTTCCTTCCTTTAGACATGGTGAGTGAAGGAATATCCTCTCATCTGCGTGATTTGAGAAGGAAGAATGTCTAACCTTAATGAAACAGTGAGTTTTGGGTTTGTTCATTAAACGGTTTGGGTTTGTCGAAGCAAAATTTGAGTTTGTGGGGCAAAAAAGGTTTGTGTTGCATGTACATGCAACTGTCGAGAGAAAATACTTGGGAGTACTGTCCGAACTCAACTTACATACGTAAATATCTCTACAAGATTGTGTTTGAGCATTAAAATTTTTAGGAGGTTAAAATTTTTGGGTATTAGATTTGGTGAAAAAGTAAAGAAATAGATGATTTTTAATATTTATTATAGTGAAAAGTAATGATGCGATGAGAATAGAGAGATTATATTATATTTTTTATTGTGTTAAATTTTAAGAAGTGTAAATTAAATTTTAGTAAACAAACATAGTCTTGCTTGCTCTTTGCATAAAAAAATTAACCCCAAGTAAAGTTGGTTAGAAAGTCCCATCAATTGTTACGTTAATTCTTTTTCTACTTAGTCCTTTGATATATTTGGACCAATTATATATTTTTCTTGAAAGGTCAGCCATTAGAAATAGACGTGGTTCATGGCCGTCTGGATAAGCAATCTAATAAATTAAAGGTAAGGATTTAAGACTGGAAACAGTACAAGATATAACACAAAATTACAGGATATCAAACCATTCAAACATGGTAAAAAAATATTGTTCGTTTAACATCCTTAATTAGTCACCGTTTCTTCCTTCCACCGAATACCTAGAGAAGACCTAGAATTTGTACGTGCAGCTTCCATCGTCGCTTCTTCCAGGGTCAAAGTTTGCTGCATTTGGATCAGTACAACCTTAGCGTACAGGAATATTCACTTGCTGGGCCGCTTCGCCTGCGCGGAAAGATCACAAATTGAGCTGAGAAAAATTGCAATTGGTCACTCTTAATGAACTTTCATATTTAATAATATGGGTGAGTGGCACTGGGCCTGGGGATGTCCGCTTCTTCATGAGGCATGGTCCTCAGCTGAGTATATAAATATGCGGATAAATTTACGAAAAGAAGGATGCAGACCTCCCATCAAGGTCTTTAGGATCGAGAGCTAACCATAGAAAGTTCCACTTTTAATAGCATCCTGATTGGCATCTCCAAGTGCTGCCTCGCTCAAGTACTTGTCGGCAAGTTGGACTCTCTTCACGTTATCTTGCTCTTGGACGAGCATGTTTCCGTACTCCAGGAGCTTCTCGAGGGTCATCTGGGGCTGCTCGAATGTTGGGGGTCCTTCCTTTGAGTTCACAAGTTTCTTCCCAATGGTCTCTACCCCAACGCCGGAAATCCACTTTCTCACTTCATCATCATAAACTCTGGCCCTTAGGGCACCAAAGAAATCTTCAAAAGCAAGAGTAGGATAAATGTTATCGATCAAACTGACAAATATCGGGCCACTTCCGAATCAAATTCCATGTCCGGCCCTGAAAATATTTATCCTTCTAGTTGGTAACTTACCGATTGATTGGCCTGGGAAGGTGTCAACAAGCTTGACAATGTCATCAGGAGCAACTTTGTCAGAACGGAAGATCCCTTTGCAGACACCAACACGGTCATCCCTGGTAGGTGCCCAGTAAAATTTCTCCATACGACCGTCACGGATGAGAGGAGCATACAATGTTGAGAAGTCGTTTCCCGTGACTATGATGGGGACACGAGGGTTCTCCTCCTTGTTGTACATACCGGGCAGCTGGACATTTGTTGGGTTGTCAGCTATGTTCATGAGAGTGGCATTAACCATTTGGTTGTTGACAGTGTATTGGGTGGTTCCTCCCATCCGACCAGCTCCCGCATCGAGATCGTTGATGAAGAGGCAGCACATCTTTCCCTTCCTGATTATATCAGCTGCCTCACGGTACCTTTGCCTGATCAATTTTGCAGGCTCTCCTGCGTTCCCACTTTCCAGTTCTCCAGCACTCATCATGATGGGGCTGAAAATTTTCATTATTTGCAAATTAAGATCAACATGTCAAAAGCAAAAGCATTTCTCATAGAGTTAGACTTTTAACGCGTACAAAAGTCCTCGAGTATATTGTGGCTGAAAAACATAAACACAAAAAAGTTCAAAGGAATTCGAACTAACTTGATTCCCATCTTGGCAAAGACAAGCTCGCACTGGAAAGATTTCCCCTGTCCTTTACCTCCCCAAATACCCAAAATGAGAGGAATCTGTAATAAAGTCGAAGTTAATTCTTCCACTCCTCTAGTAGTTGAGCAGACTGAAAATTGACTGAAGTAGTACATCGAACAGTTCTCAATATACCTTGATGTTAGGCAGGGACATGAAATTCTTGGTGATGTGAACAACAAGCTTGTCCATGAAGGCAGGTGCAATGTAAAAACCATCCATGTTGTTGTCCAGGTTGTACCTAAAGCATCAGCGGCAGCTCGTGATCAAAATCAAATACAATAAATCATAAGGAATCATTAGTAGAGGTTCTCTTACTGGCGCATTCCAGTGCTGAGGTATTCGTAAGAGCTCATGACGGCGTAGTGAGTTCCACTTTGCATGGGAGCCTGGAAGAGTGAGTCAACCATACCCTTTCCTCTGGTGATGTCTTGCTGATCATCGGATGTGTCATAAGCAAGGCCTGCCCATTTGTCCTTGTTGGTCTGCTTTCCCTCGTCAACCTCTGCAACAACCTTGAAGCTCCCAGTGGAAATCTTGGAGTTGGTGAATCTTGAGGTTACCTTCTTCAAGCTGCTGCCCAAGAAGGTTGAGCTTGGAACTGAAGCTCCAGCACCAGAGCTGTTCAAGCTCAGCTGCATTAACAGAAACCATACGGTACTTCAGTTACAAAACGAATTTTTTATATCCAAGTGAAAGCATATATACTCATGCAAGGGCGACCACATAAATCAGCTTAAAGGCTTCCAGATTTGTTTGATCAGCAAAAAGATCCTTGTCTCGTCTCGTTCTCTATCTAAATAAAAAAAATAGGACAAAGAAAGGCACACAAATTTCGCTCCTTTCCTTTTAAATAAACAGAAGTTTAGGCCACAAGTGCATGCATATATCCCCTCAATGGATGCATTCGAAATGTACTATGCTTAATATATGCACAGATGGAATTCCTAGAAAAAAGATAGACAGACGTCATAGATACCTGTAAATGTTTATTTACAAACTTGGACAAAAATTGTTACACTGAGTGTAAACTATATTGGCCATAAGTTATATTTATGATGGTATATTCATAAATAATATGTATAAAGTTAAAATTCAGGGAAAGAAACCATACCGGAGCTCGGTTGACGGCTCCAATGGTGGAGACGGCTGCAGCCATTGATATCGAAGATTGGACTGCTGCGATCTAGTGGAGGAGTTGCCGAGTAGACAGAGGCACTACACTGCAAGCTAATGCAGAGAGGTCTTTGAGGAGATGAACTGTGGGTAATGGTGAGGACTTATAGTAGACTGTTTGAGTGTACAGAAATTGATATCCAGAGGATTGGACTTCGAATTCTTAACGGCCACACACTCGAGATTGCCTGTCTTACACGTGGCAAGCGTTACGGTGCTTGAAACTTAGTGTCCTCATTGGTCCTTGAGGCCAGCATTGAAGCTTCTTTCTTCTCCACTTAAAATAGGGTTTTATCAATTACGACAAGCAAAGAAACAGAAAAGAATGCTCTAGTTCTGAAAGCAAAAGAAAAATTGCAGATAAGGTGATTTATAAGTTTGTGATTTTCATGATTCTGGTTTCAATCATGTAGCAATAATTCTATTTTAGGTGAGTCTCGTGCTGGATGGGGTTGCGACGGGTCCCACTTAGACGACTTGGGTTTTGTTTGTGTTGTAAAATTTTTGGTATTGAGTTTAGTGTTGGTATTGGGTTTAGTGAAAAAGTGAAGAGATGTAATTTTTTATATTTTTTGTAGTGAAAAGTTATGATTTGATGGAAGAGAGAGATTATATTGTAGTATTTTATTGTGAGTTGATGAAATATTGTTAGCAAACGCACCCTTGATCTGGAAGGTTTATAATTTTGATAAGAATAAAATAGTAATTAGGTTTCTTCAGGACTATAGAAATTAGCTAGCATATGTGGTGATCATCAGGGAATCAAAAAATATTTGGACAATATTTCAGATGGTTTTTGTGGCATAAGAGAGGGGCATATTTTCCCACAACTACCATGCAATTTGTTTTTAATGTAGAGTTATAATACTCTTTATATATATATGAAAACCTACCAACTACAAGTATATAGATCCTGAGGTAGAATCTTCAAACAAAGTTAGCTGGGACTTTGAAAATACGGTCAATTTAATACAAAACAATTAGGCGCACATACTGGGAAATGATTTAGGTTAAGAAAATATGCAAATATTATGTTGAGAGTATCTCTTTTACAATATTAATTAATAACCGCTTTTAGTACATCTCGAGGCCCATAACTCAGAATCTGGACTAAGGCCTTGTATATCTGCTTGGGCCACCACGCTGGGCCTTTCCTTCCTAAAGATCTTTAGTTCTGATGATTAGGCCTCTTCTGTATACTCGTATTTCTCTCACAAACTAACCGACTCCTTCACAAGCCCATTCAGAAAACGTGTTGGAAACTTTTTTTTTTTTATGACTAGAAACCCATCCAAGGTAGAGAGCCCTTCGGACCAACTCCTTTTTGACCCAATTGCGTCAGCTTAGTCCAGGTAAGCGCGGCTCTCGAAAGTTGATATCATTGGCCTTCTAGGGTGAGATAGGGTTCCATCAAGTCTAAGGGGTGCGCTAGACTGGACTGCAAATGCTTTTCATTCCCTATCTTCTCTTTTTTTTGTCCGAATAATGGCTGTTAGGCTTTCATTGTAATAGTGTAACTATAAAAAAAAAAATCATAAATAAGGCTTAACAACAATCAGGCTATAAAATAAAACTAACAGGATCTCAAAAGGGATAAAAAACTATTATATGCGTCATGCAAGGAAGAGGATGCGGGTGACCGATAACAACAGACAAGCCACGACAATCTAGAGGAGCTAATAATGAAAGCACAGACAACCTGGGCACCGCAATACCCCAACGGAGGGCTGAAAAAGATTCACAGAGAATCAAAAAAGCCCACCGAAGAGCCGGGAACAACCACACAAAAATAAATACAAAGGCCAACACAGAGGCCGAACACAAAAAATAACACAACAAAAGACAAAAACAAAAACATTGCGCCGGAATCAGAGCACCACCACGAAGGCGCTGAAGAGCCAAAAACGTCAGCAGTGTGGGGAAACGCGCGACAGCGGCAAGCGGCGCGTGGACCCCACACCGGCCGAAAAGGTAGCAACTCAGAGGCATTGGGATCGCCAGAGGAAGGGGAAGCCACCCAAGTGGTGCGTGGCTTTTAGAGACATCCAAAAGAGACCCAAAAATGAAGAACAAAGTCGTACGGGTGAGATCCACGTGCGGCGCGTGGATCAGAACGCGCCGACCAAAGCGATCAGGCCAAAAAGGCTAAGCTCGCCTGGAGGTGGAGAAGACAACTAACTGGGCGGTGTCCACCAAAGATGAACAAAAACGCCTAGATCTAAGCTCCAAGATTCTAAACAAAAAATCACAAAACGAGAAACAATGAAAGAGGGGGAAAGAACAACTAAAGCAGGCTATATTGTGGAGGGATGGAGATGAGATTAGTGGAGGGATGGAGGTGGGAGTAGCGAAGGTGAGATACTCCCACCAGCACTGCAAAAAAAATAAAAAATAAAATCTAAGCTAGGTTTTGAAAAAGCTCTAGACAGAAAGCAGAGCACTTCTCTCTATAGTTCACGACTAAATGATCTTTTTCATTCCCTATCACTTCTCTCTTCTTGTATTTATGTTGATTTTGTTACAACAACAAGTGTCAATAATTCTTAGGATTTATATATAGATAACAACTAACAACTCTCTAGCACAAAACCCATCAACTAGGCCCATCTCTAACTTTCCATGCCAGCTTCTATAGCATTCCCTTTCCTCTCCCCCTTTATTTCCTTCCTCGAAAGTACCGTCACAATGAACTGTTATACATGGACTGGCTACAAACACCCAAGATAGATGAAAAGAAAAAAGCTACTTTAATGACAGAAGGAAAAAAGCACGAAGTAATGTGTGTTCTTTCTTATTTTACGAAGGAGATCTGTTTATCACCCTTTTGTGCCTAATGTCAATTGGATTTTAACGACCTAGGCTTTTAGTTTTTTTTTTACATTAAAACTGGAACTTCTTTTAAATTCTCCTGTTTCTTTGTTAAATATCTTGTCCGCTTCCCATTTGTACCCTACAAAATTCTCCTTGCTCTCACCACTCGATCTTTCTTTCTCCCCCCCCCCTCTCTCTCTCCACTCCCCTCCTTTCTCTCATATTAGAGCTAAAGGGTCAATAATACATATGTACTAAACAAACAATTACAACATATATAGTAAAAGTTACAAGAGCACTAAAAAATATGACGAGAACATCATGACTATTAACACCTCTTAACACAATTGATCAAACAATAGCACCTAAGGGTTGTGCATGAAGTATTGTTATTATTTTTTTGTTATTTGAGGCATTTATTAGCTGATCGAACCTTGATCTGGAAGGTATATAATTTTGAAAAGGATTAAATAGTAATTATGTTTCTTCAGGACTAGAGAAATTAGAATTTGTGGTGATCAGGGAATAAAAAAAAATTGGATAAAATTTCAGATGGTTTTGTGGCATAAGAGGGGCATATTTTCCCATAACTAACATGCAAATTGTTTTTAATGTAGTTATAATACTCTTTGTTTATATATATATGTGTGTGTGTGTGTGTGTGTGAAAACCTACCATCTAAAAATATATAGATCCCAAGGTAGAATCTTCAAACAAGGCTCAGCTAGGACTTTGAAAATACGGTCAATTTAATACAAAACAATTGGGGGCACAGTACTGAGTAGGGCTGTACAGCCGACCCTACGGGTCGGAAAAAAATTTTTCCGACACCCGACCCGCGAATATCGGAATGATTATATTTATTCCGAGCCGACCCGAAGTTGGTGTTTATTCCGAGCCGACTTGTATTCCGAAATTGGTTCGGAATACGGGTCGAAATTCGGATGGGCCGAAAGCCCAAAAGCAGCCCAACTTCACCGATTTACAGCCCAATTCCGAAATTGCTTGACCCACAATGTTTAAGCCCAATTTCTAATATTGAAGCCCAAAGGCCCATTCACGTGAGTCCATTCCAGGCTTCTGGGGGTGTCCATTTCCACTTTGATTTGGACCCATGAAAAATCACCAAGCCCATTAGAGGTTTCAGGGTATATCCAATCCAATTACTCGACTTTAGTTTGAACCAAGTGATCAGAAGAGCATATGGAAATCTGAGATTTGAATGCTCATAAGACAGATGATTAAACGGGGCATTTTTACTTTTGACAGAAGAAAAAAAGGAACTTAAACAGTCTTAACCACTCATTTTTCTATTATAGAGCCTTCATCAAAGGAGAAATCAAAATTAACATTAGCCTTGAGAGGAAAAACTATTGCATTCACAGCCGAGTGGCCTTATTGTTGACTCAATTGTGAAATTCTGGTGCAGTATGCGAATCTTCATCTCAAGAGTGTTTCCTCTAGTTACTTGATGATCCCTAACATGCTATGTCCAGTTTTGAGTAAATGAGTTAGGTGTGTCCTAGATGTCCAGAAGAAAAGAGCAGAAACTACTCCTCACGTGAGTTTATAAGCAAGCAAATCAACTCAAAAACAAGAAAGTATCTACATCTACAAGTCCACACCAGAAGCTAGCAGCCTAGCACCCAGCACAAATGCAGATCTAACATATAGAAAAATAAAGAAGTGACAACAACACCAACAAATTACAAAATATAGAATCATCTCCCCATCTTTCCATCACCCAAAACTTACATGCACAAAATAGAAGAAAGTGAGATACTTATATATTTATAATCATGCAACTTCATAGATAAGACAACAAATAATAGAGAAAAATACACGTACTAAGTTACTTAGTCATATTCTTCAAGCACCTCAAAATCTTCAAGAACTCACAATGTCACAATATACCCTTGCTTGAAACTCACCTCTACAATAACATTCAGTGAAGAGTGGTTAGAATATAAAAAGATTAAACACGATAGCATTAGTATATTAGCATTCATCATAAATGAAATAAAAATTAAATTGGAGAATGATACCTGATTCTAGTTGATAGCTTTCCACATCATCTATCACATCTTTGGAGTCATAAATAGTAGGTGAAGACTTTAACCAATTTTGAGTACATATGAGGGCCTCGACCGTTTTGGGAGCTAATGAGCTTCGAAAATGATCTAAGATGCGACCTCCAGTACTAAAAGCAGACTCAGAAGCGACAGTTGAGATAGGAATAGCTAGTACGTCTCGTGCTAGCTCGCCAAGAATTGGGTATCTTGTTGAATTCACCCTCCACCAAATGAGTATATCGAAAGTATCTCCTCCTGACTCAACTTACTCCGTCAAGTATCGATCCACTTCTGATTTACACTCTACACTAGTACCCTTTGCTGCTCGAAACTTGCGAAATCTGAGCATAATATCATTATCATCCACCGAAGATGTACCACTCACATTTGATTCCTCGCCACTTGACTCAATCCCACTTGAACCTCCACCAAATTTGGCATAGTAATTAAACAAACGATCGATGACATTCCTCAACTTCTGAATAAGTTCAGATGCCCTCTCAGTACCAACAATTTCATCAAACCAAAACTCCAAAAACTCCATCTTATATCGTGGGTCAAGCACACCCGCAACAAAAAGCATCATATTGACCTAGATTAGTGCAAGGTTGTCTTGTTTTGGAGGGAATTAAAGAGATATTTCAGGATCCTTTTTGTATCAAAAAAATTGCGAAATTTGGCCATCTAGTAGATGCAACATGACTCATTTACGCGTATTTAATCATTTGAATAGATCACAATAGTGCAATACATTCCAGTAATCCTTTTATATTGCTGAACAAAACGTGCATAACGTAGTCTCCAAAAGCATACATGGACTCAATGTCATCAAGACTTATTTGATGATTGGAGGAAGTGAAACACGTACGATCTATAATATAAATTGAAATCAAGATGAGGTCTACGAAACACTATAAAGTCTTCCCACCAATCCACATATATAAAAGCAATTATAACATTAATTGTTGACTAACAGTTCCAGGTTCACACTAGGGGTAGTGTTAGCTAGGTAGAAAAATGGAGGAGAAAATTAGAGATTTTCTAAACTATAGGAAGACCGATGTGTAAGCAATGGTGTAGGAATTCTATTTATGATGAAACTCACACAGACATCAACTCAAGGTAGCTTAGGTAGGAGTAGAACCATAGTACGCTATAAAATGTTTTTTTTCCCTTCAACACCACCTCTTACTTACCAAGTCACCCCTATTTAGATTCACAGACAACAACACTGCACAACATTAGCTCAACCTCATTGCAGTTCACTACATAGTGCAGTGCTCTACCCATATAACCTTTACATGTACTATTGTGCCATCCCAAAATCCTAGGGTAAATTCGTACAAGAAATTACATTAATATGACTACCTCAGGACATAAAACCAGAGCACAAACTCATAAAACAAATCATGTTATAATTTTGCTACAGAAGGAGTTCTTAACAAGTTTCTTTTACTTTCGGTGTATGGGGCATGGACATGGATAGATTGTCTGTGTGTGTACGCATGTCAAAAGAAAATATTCGTTGACGATAATAAGCTCTAGAACAATTTGAACAAAATGTAATAAACACATTGCAATTGCAGCAAACATCACAAATGATTTGCTCATCAGTTGTGTACCTAATGAACGAAGTTGAAGAGGTGCGCGGCCAATAGAGTTTTCCCGTGGAGCTTGGAGACCAGAGGCGTCAGACGTGCGGCGCCGTAGAGAGACAGGGGGCAGCGAGGCAAGGGGGCGAAGGAGAAGATGTTGGGAGGCGGCTCAGGCGGGGAGACTCGGGAGAGAGAGACGGGAGGCGCTAAGGGAGAGAGAGACGGGAGGCGCTAAGGGAGACTAGGAGTAACGGGCTAGGGCAACGGACGGAATGTTGGGAGGCGGCTCAGTTTATGATGTAGGAGCATCAAAACGACGCAGTTTTGATGCTCCTACATATGTATATATCATTTTGTAATTTATATTCCGGGTCGGGTCGGAACGGACGGAAATTTTTCTTCTATTCCGACACCCGACCCGTAGTTCGCGGAACAAATAGGTTTGTTCCGACACCCGACCCGAACCATCGGAAGGCCGACCCGAATTTACCCGGGTCGGTTCGGAAGTCCGGGTCGAGTCGAGTCGGGTTACACCGTTCCGTGAACACCCCTAGTACTGAGAAGTGATTTAGGTTAAGAAAATATGCAAACATTATGTTGGAGCATCTCTTTTACAATATTAATTAATAACCGCTTTTAGTACATCTATAGGCCCATAATTCAGAATCTAGACTAAGGCCTTGAAAATCTGCTTGGGCCTTTCCTCCGAGCAAGTGAGGACCAGGTGCCCCCAACCCAACTGCGCCGGGTTAGTCCGGATTTGATACCAACTGAATTCCGAACTTGGAATTGCGTCGTCTTCCCACAGGCTGTTATCAGTTGGGCTACACCGCGGAGGTAATTAGTTCTTCCTTTGACTACCGAAGAAGAAGCCAAAATGCAATGAATTAAAAAGAAAAGAAAAAAAGAGGGAAGCATATATGACAGTACTGCCGGCCAACTCCTCCAAGCTGTCAGTTGCCGGCGAGATCCAAATGCTTGGGCTCAACCCACATCCAACTCTTTTGAACTTCCTCTTCCATAGCGGGAACTGGGAAGGACTTCATTATGTAATAGAGAAAAATAAATAATCTAAACTACAAGAGTTGGTAGCAACTTTTCTCGAGCTTCATTATTAGACCTTCAAAATATTGGTTCAGCTGGGTTAGTGCGTGGAGGATGAGTGTACAAGTGTCCAAATCCAGCAGCTTCCGATTTAGAGTTGTGAAGCTACACGGACTTTGGGTTGATGACAGCAAATTCTGCTGGCACATACTGGCAAAATTTCGAGTCTCATCCATGACCTATAGTAATAGGCCTTATAATTCGTTTGTTCGTTTAAGCTACGGTCTTTAGGTTCACGCGAATGCACACAGGAACAACATTGTTCGAGCTGCAGATAGAACAAAGTGATAATTGATCCATGATAGAGAAAGGCACTTTCATCGTTTAACTAAAAAGCCGAAAAGCTTCCCTCCACCATCCGTCCCACGTCTCTTTCTCATACTTGTATTTCGGCCCAAAACAAAAAATTTCCACAGTTCTGAAATGACAGAAAGCAAAGCTCACATTACTGGAAATGGCATGTTTTGTCTCCCAACAAATTCTCTCTCACACTCACTCTGCTTTACTTCTAGAGCCTTGAAGCGTACAGCGGTACAGATAATTTAAAGTTGGTGCACATCACAACACACACACATTAGAGCAAGTCTACTTTACTTCTAGGGCCTCGAAGCGGACAGATCAATAAAAGTCTGCAATTTAAAAACTGCTGCTGATAGGTAGCCTCTCTCTCGGGCTTGAGAGAATTGGAGGTCTGCTGTTTGAAGCCTTTTTGATCTATTGAGAAGACAGGAAGAGGGGGGAAGGGGGGGTCCTTCACCACCGACCCATGCTTAAATTAAGTGGCCAACAGCCAAACCTGATCTAGTATACAGATAAAATATGTCAATAATGAAGGATTAACCGTAAGTGTGAATTTAAATATGCATAATTATGTGAAATTACTAACACCCAGACAAGCCGACATGCGTCAGGGCACACTACATCCAATCCGTCAGCCAGGAAGTTTGCCATATAAAATTACGCAAATTTTGTTTCCATTAGCTAAGAGTAGAGTTGAGACCCTGTTTTGAGCCATAAGGCATAATTTACCGACGCTATCCATGATTTGACTGAAAGCAGAAGTTATATTATATTTATTCTTTCTATTTACTAATTTGTTTTCTGCCCATGATTTCCTCATGCAATTACTTGCACGAGGATTTGTTGAGCGGCAAGCACAGGTGGAGCCAGATTAAAAGAACCTAATAATAGGTCATCTAATAATCCTCTTGCGGACTGTGCATGTGGGCTCTCTCTTATATTGCCATAAGCTCTTGTTGTTTTGTGCTCAGTGCGACTGTCCTACCACAAAATGCATTGACTCGTCTAAAATTTTTCATACTTGACGAGGCTGTTAATTAACAACTAAAGGTGAGCGCCCCCGGCAGAGGGATCTCATCAACCTTCTCTCAAGAAACGGTAATCTTTCATAATAGTTTCTGAAAGGGATACATAGCCATTGCGCTTGTCTGCACAGGATCAATTTACTCATGACACTTGATGCTCGAGAATTCTCTCCTTCGTGGCCCAACTTATGGCGATAATGATTAGGTATTCCATCACAAAGTCGATCTAATTCCTGGAGATTTTTTTTTAATGATAAAAGTCCTTTCAGGGCATGAATGGTAAAGGTTACCCAATTTAAGAATGAAGATGTAGGCCACCAGGGAGACCCAAAAGAAACATACTTTTTAACCAAAAGTAAGAATGTCCTTTGGAGACAACAAAACAAACTTCTAACCTTAGAATGTAATGGGTATAAACTATAAAGAAAAGTACCTCAACTAGACAACTACTTAAACAAACCAGTAGCCCAAGCGTCGGTACTACTGAAAATCCAATTGAAACAAATAGGGAAAAGCTTAGGACAATGATAGGGATGGGCTCTTCATGTGGAGCGTGCAAGTTCCTGAGGAGAAAGTGCACCGGCGAATGCGTGTTTGCTCCTTACTTTTGTTATGACCAAGCTGCAGCCCACTTTGCGGCAGTGCACAAGGTGTTTGGTGCGAGTAATGTGTCAAAGCTATTATTACACCTCCCACTACCCAACCGAAGCGATGCTGCGGCCACCATTGCTTACGAAGCACTAGCTCGGGTGCGGGATCCTATTTACGGTTGTGTTGCTGATATCTTTATATTGCAACAACAGGTCCTCTACTGTTACTTCAACTTCTCTCCCAAACCCTGCCAAATTCTCACTGAAGCTTGATAAAGTAATTAACCAAAGCAGTACACCGCTTACCTGTCTTTGCAGGTTGCAAACTTACAGGAGGAGATAGAAATGCTTGGGAACCAAATGGCTAATCTCGCAGTAGGTGTTGCTAGCTGTGGAAGTTCTCAAGCAAATATCAACCCATATAACGGGTTAATATCCTCTTCGCAACGCGACGGCCTGAACACACAATGTTATCAAAATCAAGAAGCTGCATTACTTTCCTGTACGGGAAATTCAGCTGCCAACCAAGCCTTTGATAGCCAGATGGATATACAGCTTCCTCCATTATGTGGATGGGAAAACCAAAGCTTATTTGATGACTCTGACCCATATCTCTTAGAGAGCCTCCTTGAAGGAATACACGAGGAGAACTTCAACAGTTACCCATGATTGTGCTTCAGCACCAACGCGGGTCTGAGCTAGAAATTATATTACGGCTAGTAGCCTTTGTGATCACGAAACGCTTGTGTTTATATTATAAGGATCTTTCGGCTGCCTATGGCAACAAGTTTTGTGCTAGGCCTGATTTTGGAATTTAAGCATATAGACGACCTGGCTTTGAGTGCAGCCATATCTCTTTCTACTACGTTAAACACTACATAGAGATCATTCAATTCGCTATATATCTTTGAACTCCTACCTCCACTTTACCGCAGACCATGCTCGTCTGAAAACTTTTAGTCTGTTTCAGTACTGTACCTCGTGCAGTGTGTCCGGTCAGAGGCAGTAGGCATGCAGATTAATTACAGTATATTCATCTCAAGATAAGTGACTGCTCTTATTGGCTTAGGAAAAAAAAAAAAAGCTACTACACAAGCGTATGTAACGATCACTTTTTTAAAAGCTAAAATGCAAATTAAAACGTCAAAACCATTCAATCTTGGTTAAATATGATGGCTCAGATGTAAGTAGCAGGTTTAATGGAAAATTGAGAATCCCCGAAAGTGCAATCAACTACACGTAAACATTAGAGTTGTAATACAGACTCCAAAATTAATGGAAGTGCCGCTTAAGTTGGCCTAGGCATCCTGTTCAAAAAAGAAAAAGAAAGGCTAGTGTTGTAGATACGTCTGTATTGAAAAGGTCACTAGGCCAAACGGAACAAGTCTTGAAGGAATCATAATGCTATAGACCTAGAAACTACAGGTCAAAACAACACAGGTAATAACAAGAAGGAAAACAAACAACCATATAGGGAGATCAGTCACCAATTAACTTAAATCAGAAATATTCATCCATCAATCAGTTCAGTGACGGCGAAAATAACACTTCCTCAACCACGCCATCCACAGGACAAGGATCCAAAAAATAGAACTGGTTAGATAGATGATGCTATTTCCTGGTTCAAAAAGTTCTCACGTGTTACAAGTACCACATTAGCTGGAGGTCAGATAAAACCCCATGCATTGTCACTTTACACTACGAAGTCGAATATATCCGATCAAGATAGTCCCCATGGAAAGCAGATAAAATTGCATGGAGATCTATTGTTATTAAATCTGATAGTATCGATATTTCACGACCAGGTCACCTATAATGCCTCTCCTTACAAACTTGAGGATTAGCAAACTATCATTCGAAGAAACAAGAGGCAATCACGGAAACTTCAAAGCCCATTTCTGCTCCAACTCCTCTAGCCGGCCAAGAAAACAAAGAGAAGAAAAGTTACATCCTGGACCTGGACATCTCTCTAAACTTGATAAGATAAAAGATGCAAATCATCCTGTTGACTGGCAAAAGGCCATTTCTCCTGCCAATTGAACACACCGTTGTAGACCCACAATAGATATATAACCAGTAAGTATTTCAACAACAAAACTATAGTTAAAAAGAAACAGTAGTAACCATCTTAAGAACACCACTCTCTAGCATTTTGGAACATGCGCAACCAACTAGGGCCTTTCTTGTCCGCATCCCATTGCTTCGGATACCAGGGAAACTGCCACATCAAAAAGCAACGCTCTGGATGAGGCATCATAGCAAGATGCCTTCCATCTGGAGAACAAATTGCCGCAACCCCTAAAGGTGAACCATTTACATTGAACGGGTAAGTTTCCGTTACATTCCCATCATCATCACAATATCTTACTGGGGCCAAATCTGAGTGAAGAGAAGAATACGATCCAATACACTATCATCTGGAAAAAAAGGCACTTCCCTCACCATGAGCAGCCCATACACCCAATGTACTACCCTCCATTCCTTTGAACATTATAGCAGGGGAGTCCCTTATGGAGACACTAGTGAAGCGACATTCAAAGCGTCCTGATTCATTGTAAATGAACCTTGGCTGAGATGGATCCCCACCAGCACCAAGTACACCACCAACCAGGGGACCTGGGACCCACCCCAGCAAAGCCATAAGCTGACACCCATTGCAAACGCCAAGGCTGAAAGTATCCGCTCGCTTGTAGAACTCCTGAAATTGTTCTAGAAGGGGCTGATTGAATCGTACAGAAGCAGACCAACCTTTTGCAGAATCAAGCACATCAGCATAGCTAAAACCTCCAACAAACACAATTCCACGGAACTCATGCAGCGAAATGGCTCCTTTAAGGAGGTCTGACATTGTCACATTCCATGGTTCAAAACCAGCAGCATTAAATGCTGCAGACATTTCTTGGTCCCCATTGCTCCCTTCTTCTCTGATCACAGCTACTCTTGGTTTTGAAGTTGCATTCATATATTTCTCCTCTGTGAAGGTAGGAGCGACGGACAATTCCCATGAAGGTTCATGCCCAGATTTCAACCCTTCTCTCTCCAGTTCCACATAAGTGGGTAATCTGTGGAACTTCTCCAGCTGAAAACTGGTATCCTCCCACATGTCCCTAAGCACAAAAGTTTCCTCGTAAAAATGAGTCACTCCGTCAACTTTTAACTCTATTGAGGGATTGGCAGTCACTCGTCCAATGATCTCAGCAGAAACACCCAAACTGCCAAGCTTTCCTGCCACCATATTCAAGTTCTTCTGGCTTACCTCAAGAATTAGTCCAAGTTCTTCCACAAAAAGTGTTTGTAAGAGGCCTTTCCCTTTTGTGGCCAAGTCCAAGACAAGGCCATAGTTTCCAGCAAATGCCATCTCCAAGGCACAAACCAATAGGCCCCCATCACTGATGTCACGACAGGCAGAGATTAATTCATCTGCAATAAGGTCCTGAATGCCCTCAAAAACTCTTTTAAGGTAAGAGACATCCTCAACATCAGGACATTCGTTCCCAACTTGGTCAAAAACCTGAGCAAGAGCAGATCCACCCAACCGCCTCTTTCCATTTGCCAAATCAATATGTATATGAATATCATCGTCTCCTAACTTCAAATCTGGGGTTACAGTTTTTGTTATGTCAGGGCAAGTGACATAGACGCTGATTACAAGATTCCCAGGATCCTTGACAATCTCACCTGAAGTATGAGCGGCCATGGAAAGACTGTCCTTTCCCCCATCAATAGCAATGCCGAGTTCAATCATAGCTTCTGAAAGGGCCATAGCAGCATCATACATGGCAGCTCCTTCCCCATCAAGCTTAGCAGCATACATCCAATTACCACTCGCTTTAACATCAGAAAGAGAAGTGACCTTTGCCCAAACAAGATTGGTCAGTGCTTCTCCAACAGCCAACCTTGCCATTGCTTTTGGGTCCATAGACCTTTAATTGGCTCCTCCCCAATGGCACACGCGCCTCCAGTCAAATCAGTATAAGTCTGAGCAATGACTGCAACATCAGAGAGTAATTTGCAAAGGACCAACAGTTTGCTGCTGCGCCACAAGACCAGTTACACACCTATCCACTTTTGTTGTCAAGAAACGTTTGGAAGCAACAGATGGAAGTCTCAGTACCCTCTTCAAAGAGTCCATCACTGTGATCCCAGGAGCAATATCAAGGGGCTCTCGTGCATGAACCACCCTCTCGTGCATGAACCACCCAGCGGAATTCAAAATATCGCCTATGACTTTCTCAAGCTCAAGATCCACAGCAGGAGGAGGAGGGGGGGGGGAGTCCGCTGGAAGAGCATTTCTCAATAGCTAAGCTATCAACTAAAACAGCACGTCCCTCACCATTTATTGTTCCAATAACGGCCATAGAAACCCTTTCTCTATCACATATTGATTGTAAGAGGTTGCGGCTTTCAGGCTTCACCAAGATTGCATCTTGCTCCTGATACTCTGCACCCCAAATCTCTAAAACAGACAGTCTGATCACCAAAGATAACTGCCCTGATATAAATCTCAGCACCCTTTGGGTATATAATCTCCTAACTACATTACAGTTCCCACCAGCCCCCTAATCATGAATGCTGATAATTGGATTATTCTCCCCCATTTCAATGCAGGCACGAACAACGCGATACAATTTTTGTGCCATTTCAGCATCTCCACGCTGCACAGCATTAAAATCAAGCTCTGCATCATTCTGGCCACTAACCATGCTTGATGCTGCCCCACCACCCATTCCGATGCGCTATGCAGGGCCCCCAATCTTTACAACCAACATTCCCACATCGGGCTCTCCTTTAACTATATGGGCGTGATCAATCTGCCCAATACCTCCACTAAACATTATTGGCTTCAACCATTCCCGTCTCTCCCCACTTGGGAGTCTCATTCCGAAGGTTCTAGTGTAGCCCTGAATCAATGGTTCTCCAAATTTGTTCCCATAGTCCGATGCACTATTGCTAGCATCTATAAGGATCTGCAAAGGTGATGCCAAGTTTGATGGGTATGTGAAAGATGGATCTTCCCATGGAGCATAAGATCCCTCCATTTTGAGATTCCAAACACAATAACTAGCTGTAGATGCAACAACAAAAGAGCCCTTTCCTGTCGCATGGGTATCCCTGACGCGGCCTCCTGCACCTGTCTCTGCACCAGGATAAGGTGCCACTGCACATGGGAAATTATGGGTCTCAGCTGTGAATAAAATATCGAGTTCACGAGCAGCTGCCTCTTAAGGACCTGTGGAACCAGGCTGAATAGGTCGCAGTTGCTTCACATGGAAGCCCTTGATAGCACTGGAGTTACCTTGAATCCAATAACAGAATTATTTGGGTTTGCCTGCAAAGTGCTCTTCACAATCTGCATGAGAGTCCTATTCATCATCTGTCCATCAATAAGCATCTTACAAGTAAAAAACCAGTGTCTGCAGTGTTCACTATTGGATTGTGCTATGTCAAACAATTCCACATTTGTTGGATTCTGCTTGATTTCCTCCTGAAAGAGTCGGGTGTAATACTTTCGATCTTGCTCATCAAATGCCAATTCCATTTGCTGATTAATTTCCGCCAATGCTTTTCGGCCCCTCTCCATGAATGGTCTACGATGAACTTCCTCTGGAACCACATTGGTTTTGAAAGACGTCAGCTTCTGGGTATAAACACTCAGTCATCCGATCATGAACCATCGCAGCAAACTCATTAATCTGATCATCTTGCAATGCACCCTGACTGTACAACAAGTACCTCCTTGACCGCTCTATACGGGTCCCCTCTGTCAACCCACATGCTCGACAGATTGAAACGCCATTAGAAGACCAAGCTGTAGTAAAAGACAGCCGAGGACCAGTTTTCAAACCGACAATCTGATTTGAGACTTTGGTTTGAACAGTCTTCAAAAGTTCAGCAGTTGCACCTTGAAGCAGCGGGACCCGATAAAAATGAATAACTTCCTCAGCAGGCTTCTCAATCGAGATTGATTGCTCGGCTACGTTACTGCTTACCATTCCAGAAACAATAGTCTTGGGCTCTGCTTGAGCACGACAAGTCAATGAACATTTCCTCTATTAGATATACCTAGTCTAGGATCTTGTCTACGCAGTGTACCCCATAACAAACGACTTCTCTGGCTATGAAACTTTCTATTCACAAACAGGTTTTGCCTACTGGTACCCTGCAGCATAAAACGAAAGAGAAAACGCGATAGCATCAGATTTGCAATCTTCGGCCCCGGCCAGCAATAGAACTAGTATGGACGGAAAAATAAGAAGTAACAAGTTCAGATGCTTGATTAGGACCATAACATCATAATGCAAAATTTTAGCGCCCCAACAAACTAGGAATCATTTTCCATCACGGAACTCCCATCTTTCATTCATTTTCCCACGACTCCTCGGCAACCAAAGAGAGAGGCGATGACAACATACCTACAAGAATTCAGCTGCCGTAATTTGCCCCACACCAGCCATTTCCTCAGACCTGAAGGAGAACACGGGGAAGACTATAAAGACAGTAGTTAACTCTTCTACAGAACCGTTATTTGATTCCTTCCAGGTAAAATTTCCAGTTCAAACAATAAGACTAACGACCAAATCACACCAGCATCTAACTATCAAGACAGATGTAAATAAAAAACGATCAGAAACGAAGGAATATCGGAAAGCGAGAGAAAGAGAAGGAGCGAGAACCTTTCAGTGAAACTCTGGCGAAGAGTGTGTGTGTCGAACTAGGGTTTAATCCTAGACACTGAACTATGCACGCACGTGTGCTAGCTATTCTATACAGAGTTGAAATTTTATCCTAACCGGGCGAAAACGAATCCGGATTTTAGTCCGCCATGAATGTTATTCCTTCTGCTCCGATTTATACCTTCTACTTTTAAAGAAATTTTATCTTATTTAATTTAATCATATTATGAAATAAATATTAGATCCCTTGATCAAAAATTTGTTCGTCACAACTTTTAAAGAGATTGTTCACCAAAAAAAAATGCTAATCAGAAGCTAGTTTTATAATCTTGTAATCTTCCCCCTTTTTTTTTGTTCTTTGAAGAGATTGAATATTTCAAACATCTACGACAACGACCAGATATTGTTGGAATTTACAAAATAATTATACTTTAACTAATAATATAATTTATAAGAATATCCGATTTTGTAGGAATTCATAAGAAGTACACATGAATATACTACATATTTTACACAATGAGTTTTATTGATAAAGAAAGAAAACCTTATCCATTGATGCTTCTGTAAATAGACAATTAGTGATTAATCTTCCTTCAACCGATACGAATTTATGATAAACTGCCAACTCACCCAACAGTCAACACCACTCTTATAGGACTTGAGTGGACTTGCCTCCACTTTGGGCCATACAGGCCCAGAAAATTAACTTCCTCTTTTTTTGGTCTGAATGGCCCATAAACTATCGTTCGTGTTTTCGAGGCGGCCCATACGCTATATATGATTCAGTGAAGAAAGTGAGGACGAGGGAAAAACTTTTTTTTTTTTTTTGTTGTTGTTACTGTAAAGAGAACATACACGAAGGCTTCGAATAACAGTCTAATCTCTGACTCGGCTTTCTCCGATCTTATCAGGAAGGCCCAGTTACTATTTAAGGTCGTATGACAGGTTCAGTCCATTCTGTCCAATGATGCGGTTTCCAAAAGTTTGTAAAAAACGTGTTCGTGGCTAGGGGGGATGTCCTGAGTTGTGTAATATGCGACATTTATGACCTCACAGATAACGACCGCAAAATTTCCTTTTGACCACAAAATTAAAGGAGAAAAAGGGGATATTCGTTTTTTTTTTAAAAAAGTAAGATTTTTTTAGGATTTTTATATAATTATTTTTTAAAAAAATTATAAAATTTGTTTGGGTTCGAATTTGAGTTTGAGATTGAGAAGAGCCTCTTTGAGCTTTTGTATCATTTTTAGAATTGAGTGAGGTTAGATTAATAATTACTTTATTTTATTTACAATTTTTTTTTTTTAGAAATGTGTCAATCAAATTGGGAACTTCATTTTGTATAAAAAAAATAACTCTAAGTGAAGCACATTCTAGGGCTCGTGCTATAAAAGCAATTCTAGGTGGGTCACATTATGAGACTCATGTTATTAAAAAATAACTTTAATTGGACAACATTTAAAAGTGTAGGATTTCACATGTTAAGTCAATTATAAGGCGAAGTCAGTTAAAGAAACAAATAATAATAATAATTTTTTATTGATTTTTTAATTCAACATTTGATTTCGACACACAAAACAGAGAGATGTTGACAAGTCTCAAATATTTGCATAAATCTGGTTTAAAACCTGAGTTAAAAATCCACATCCAAATGTAGGAGACTTAAAGTGGAACTTAAGTCTTTTAAAACCTGAGTTAAAAACCGATCTCAAACATAGCTTAGAATTTTGATAAAATTATGAATATATATATATATATATTGAAGTTTTATAGATTTTTGTGTAAAGACGGGTAAAAAATTTATTGGAATTTGTAAATAGGTGTAGACAAAGATGATTTGATATAATTATTTAATAAAAAATATTAAATTTAAATGAAAAAATATAGAGAGAAGATTTATAATTTTTAAAAAAATAGTAAAATTTGTGTAAAAAATTGTTAAAGGTCATGTAAAATGTATTAATGTGAAAGATCACAAAAATACGGTTGTGTTTGTGTTGTAAAATTTTAGTGTTGTTAAAATTTTAGGTATTGGGTTTAGTGAAAAAGTGAAGAGGTAATTTTTTATATTTTTTTGTAGTAAATAGTAATGATTTGATGGGGAGAGAGAGATTATATTGTAATATTTAATTGTGTTAAAATTTTAGAGGGGGTAAAATTTTGGTACACAAACGCACCCGTAGATTGAAGGAGCTTTTACGTCCTTTGAGCTTCACCTGGCGAAGGCGAAGGCGAAATACAGTTGTATTTGTTTCACGTCAGAAACTCCATCAAGAGAATTGGAACTCTTATCTTGTCAAAGCTGTCGCAGAAAAAGACTTTTTTTTTTCTCGGCAAGAGAACAAAACTAATAGCTCGAAACTCTTCCGCATCCTAACAGCTGAAAAAACTGATGCTAACAAAGAACTTGATTGAATCACATTCTTCAGCTGGCCTCTCAATTTGATCAAGAAGTTCAAAGTTCATTAACCGACACCCATAACTTTCCATATCCGAGAAACCTAGAAGTGCCAGAATAGTCCGGATAATTTTTAGCACAGCATTTCATTTTCTGACATGGCTATCAATAACAAGGTCGACAATCGAAGCGCCACCAGTGGTTATTTCTGGTCTTAGAAGTTCAAATCAGCATGAAAGGAAGAAGAGACATCAAATGGCCAAAACTAGGATCCATGTAACTCACTCATCCAAGCAACGAATCATTCAAAATGACGGGAACCAAGGAAATAATATAACGGGGCATCACAAGTCTGAAGTTCCTAGAACTTCAGTCCAAGAGCACATTAATTTATACCTCAATATTTTGGAGTATCAAAATTTCTAACAAAACAAACGCATTCTAAAATTTCCAACATTTACACCTTCCAAATTTTTCACAAACTCCTCTATATCTCAATATCTAAAAGATTCCTAAAATTTTGAGAATATTACCCGAGATTTTGGCAAACAAACAAAGTAGTATTCCAATAAGCCATGTCCTAGTCAAACGAGCTGTAATATAAGAAGGCTGACCAAAGTGAACTTATTCAAGGTTCCAGGTTCAAGCAAGCAAGAAGCACAGTTCCCGAGATAGTTAGCAATCATTTGAAGCAGAAGCAAGATTAAACATAAAGTAATTTCATTCTTCTCGTGCCAATTCCCATTCTCTCAACTATACAAGTCCTATATATGCAAAAAGCAGATTCAGGTTTGTGTGCGTGCGCGTGCTGAGTTTCAGCCTTTGGTAGACAAATTATCATCCAAACACTACATGAATTTATCTGGAAACAAAAGCATCGCTGCTTTTTGACAGCTCTGTGACTATTTTCCAAAAAAACTCCCACCACCAGATTGGAAACTTGTCATTGACCAACTTCAACCACCTTTTACCAAAAGAGGAGGATAAACAGGGATTTGTGAGGTTGAGAGTTGTAGAGATAATTATAATAGTTAGCAATATTACTACTTCCAGCTGTAACAGAAAACATATCGTATTTCTTGTGCAGACAAGAATGCCATAACCATGCATGCTTGCAATATAACAGTTTAAAAATCTCATGTAATGTTCTTTAGCTCCAAATGCAATATTTTGCCTACTTTCTTTGATATTGAGTTTTTATCTTTGATTCAATGAAAAAGTGTACAACTCATGAAACTATCATAACTCTCCTACAGTTAAAGGAAAATTAACACGGATAGGTGCCATAGAAACATAAATTGTCGTACTAATATATTGCTACATCAATGACCGCTGATCTTAGGCTCTGTCCCTATATTTAACAATTATTAACAACAGCTAGAAAACATAGTTGTGCATGCTAATACACCCAATATACAGTATCATGCCGCAGAAATGTGTTCACATGTTATTTCCCACTTCACTTTGAAGCATCAATATAAATTTATAGGTGATTGCATGTAAAGTGAGCAATAGTGGATTTAGGAGTTTGTTAAAGCAGGGAACACTGAAGAAAGTCCTCATATTGGATCAAGAACTACTTGACCTGAAATAACAGCGTTGAACCACATCCAACTATAATGCAGTAGGGTTGAATCCCCTCTGCTATCTAGTTATATGATTGTGTAGCGAATAGGAAAATACCAGACAAATGACCGTGTATCCCATTAGGTTAATTGACTCCTAACACAATATTCAACTAAAAGGGCATCTGGATTTGCACTAATCTCTCAGTATATTTTGTCATTCAACAGAAAAAACTTTAATCCACAGAAACAAGCGCACACATTCAACAAATTGGCAGCAGAATGTTGTTCAGCATCCTAGATGAATACCACAAAATTCTTTCTAACTCTTATTCAACAGTATCTATATTCTTCTTATCCACGATGTGCTTCCATTCACTGCAAAAGCCCAGTATTCAAATAATGGAGCTGATTAAGTGGTAAGCTAATTTTCACCTTGAGCATGAGCGTATTAGGTTGAAACCAAGACGTAAGCATTCGTCATTGATAAATCTACAGAAAGACAGCCCTCTAGAATCAAGTACTGTCAATTTGCTTTATGTAATCAGGCATGACCCCTCGCAATAAACCATCAAAGGATGGCAAGTGTAAAGTGTCCAAAACAACTTGAATGCCATTACGGAATTGATTAGAAAAAAAACAATTCCGGGAATTATTAATGAACTTTATTGATTTGAAGAGTCAAAAGGACCCGTGATGTGGATGAACCCGTCTTTCTGATGTCTCTATATATATGAAAGCTCTAGAAGGTGCACGGTCAATATTATGCTACAATCTAAAATGCTAGTTTTATCTGTTTTCTAACTTGATCTAACGGTAGCCTTTTGGCAGTGTCGTTACTCCGTGAAAATACAAAACACAATCAAGTATTAAGAAAAATTAACTCGGTTCCATTTATATTGGGAGAACCGATGACATAATTTCATTTACAGAACTGCTTACCAGAGAGAAATTTATTTTCGGAATATGCAACTCCGACTTCATTCCTTGATTAATACTCCTTTGCCTACATCATCCAAAATGAATTCTTCGAGAGCAACTTGGTTAGAGAGAGAACCAAGAAACCAAAAGTTTTAAAACGTAGCAAAAATCTTACGAGAAACAGCGATTCGTTTGCTTGTCCTGAACTCGGGAGAGTGACTTTCACAAGCAGAAGATGGAAACAAAAACTACTCCTACCTACCTTGCTATTCATACAAGAACCAAAAGTTTTAAAACGTAGCAAAAATCTTACGAGAAACAGCGATTCGTTTTCTTGTCCTGAACTCGGGAGAGTGACTTTCACAAGCAGAAGACGGAAACAAAAACTACTCCTACCTACCTTGCTATTCATACAAGAATCAGTCAAAATATTTCGCACAAAAACGAGTCAGCAAAAAACAAAACTAACGTGAATCTCTGTGCCCATCAGTAAGGAGGAGGTGGACGAGGAGGACCCCAACAACCATCCTGGGGCATCTGACCATTTGGCAGCAGATTTGGAGGTAAATTGTAGATAGGCATTGAAACCCCTGCTTGTTCTCCCAAACCTTGACATTCTGAATTCAAGTTATTCAACCCTGATTGCTGCTGCACTTGCATTTCCTCTCCAGTAGCCGGCTCATTCTCCAGTGGCAACCTCTCATACGTTGCATTCGTAAAAGTCGCTGCAATCACCATCACCGGCCCCGATGCCACTAGCGCTCCAACTACACTCCCACCAACAACTTGACCCTGCCCACCAGCTAAATACACCGTTAGTCCCGTAGCCCCTGGTGGCGATGGGGCAGGCAAGAAGGCACCCGATAAAGACAATATATCAAATCTTCCATGAAGCGTGATGACTCCGCCCGGTGCAGCCGGTTGCCTGAGAGTAACATTGGTAACAATGCCACTACCACTGAGAACCGAAACCCCCCGATGCCGTCTATTGGCGAATGTCGCAATGCACTCGGCAATATCGCTGCCACTGCTGATTTCCAATACATGGCTTCGTAGTGCATTGGGACTTTCTTTGGTAATCACTATAGGCGGCTTTGGCCTGTTTTTCGACCCAGGCGGTCGGCCTCGGGGCCGGCGGCCACTACTACCGGGCTCCAGGGTTTCTTGCGCTCCAGCATTAAGGTCCTCGGGTTCGCGCTCATTGTCTCGGCTATCTTCGTCTTCGGGATTTTGCTTCTGTGGGGTGGCGTTGCTGGTGCTACCATTGGTTGGAGTGGTGTTTGAATTACCGTCATTGTTGTTAGTGATGTTGGTGTCCATGAATTCTTGTTCTCTTCTCGGTCCGAGCCGGTTCGATCCACCATTGTCGTCGTCTGGGTTTCTCAGTTCTAGCGACAGGGCTGAGGACATGGGATCCACCCCTCTCCTTGCCACATTCCCAGCCCACCATCGATTCGCCATGTTCGTTTTTTGCTGGAAGTAAAAGAGCCTTTGACTTTGTGAGGAAGGAAAGACAAATAAACCAAAGAAACCTCTTTGTCTTTGAGCCTTTGTTACCCTTCTTGTTATTGTATCACCGCCTCCCTTTCTATTCTGCCTTCTTGAAGTTCAGAAAACTTGCTTGGAGACCCGCCAAGAGAGGATATAGATAAGGACTACTCTAGCTTCTTGCTCCTTTGTTTTTTGGCTGCTTTTTTCTGTTGTAGATTTAGATCTTAATAGAAAGCACCAAATCCGGAAGATTCAAACCCAACCCTTATCCCCTTTTCCTCATTCAAACAAGCTGACCATTTTGCATGAATCAGAAACGACACAATGTGTTCCCTTGTTCTGCATGAAAACCCTAACCAGTATCACACCGAAATTGCAAAAATCAGATCCAGCAAACAATATTAAAAAAAAAACCATGGACAATCGACTTCACAAAACCAGGAAATATCAAAGATTCAGCAGGCAATAATTCACTCAACATAGGAAAAACCTTTCCAGTCCACTGTCAAAAGTTAAAAAAGCAAGCCATTTTCATGAAACCCAGCTACGTGAATAGATAAAACGCAGTGTAAGCTTTTTCTTTCTGAACTTAGAGGAGGAGCTGTGGTACTACCTGTTTTCTACAGAGCAGATTAGTACGGGGAAGCAACGGTTTCAGGTCTCTGGTCCCTCTACAGAGGGTCCTCCAGTTTTCTGAAACGGCTTTAAGCTGTGTTCTGGGGCAGGTGCATCTCCTGGCGTACCATAAGGATTCGTGTACTGCTCTATATATCTGTAGCGGTTTTGCAGATGGCTAAGCTTTCTTGTCGCCCCGGTAAACGGTATTGCGCTGTTCAAAGCTTCAAACTGCAAGTTGGGTGGGAATATTCTACACCTCCCGGTATGAAACCCATTTGAATACACCAAAGAGGAGCATCAAAAGATTGACAACAAAATTCATTTAGTCGGGTAGAGTTAATATTAATTAAGTATCATTTAATCTGGTATTTTATATACTTGTTCTATCAATTCTTTCTATTATCAATTGGTTATGTGATGAAACTTGACGTGGTACTAGAGTTAACTATTTTCTAAGCTTGACCCACTTATTTGTGTTCCCAATGTTGTCCACATGTATAGATTATGTTCATTCGGCCTACAAGTGTGGAAGAGTATTAGAGTCTCACATTGATTATGGATCATTCAATTTTGTGCTTAATATACCTGTTGTGTTATCTCTTCCCATTAACAATTGGTTATGAGATGAAACTTGACTATGAATATGTTTGTTTACCGAAATTTTGGAGAATATTTCTAAAAAAATTTAGAGATCGTTCGGTTAGGAGTTTTGTGAGAATTTTTTGTGTTTTGAGAATTTTTAGGTGATGTTAACTTTATTGGTATGCGTGTTGTAGTTATTTTTATGTGAGGTTAAAAATGATGTTTGGTTGTAGGATTTTTGTATTGTGAGAATTCAAAAAATCCTGAGGATTTTTTGTTAAACGAACAGCCCCTTAGAAATCTTTTGAGTGTTGAAGTTTATTGCAATTTGTGAAAAGTTTAAATTCTATACGTAAAAGTTAAAAATTTTGAAGTATGTTTATTTTATTAGGATAAATTTATATGTCCTCAGTCAACTCAAAACTCGTGGCATGCCCTCTTATTGGTTATTGCTTTGGATGGCGTTAAGAGGGTAAGATTTGGATACTGTGGACAGAGTAGAAAATGAGATACAAGTACTAAAGCGGCTATCAGAAAACTCGTGGCATGCCCTCTTATTGGTTATTGCTTTGGATGGCGTTAGAGGGTAAGATTTGGATACTGTGGGTAGAGTAGAAAATGGGATACAAGTACAAGTACTAAAGCTGCTATCAGGGTTTTATTAAGAGGTGGACTTTCTTGCACTGTCTTAATAATGGTGCGGTGGTTTGGGTGTGGGGTAATGTGCGCATCTAGTGGGAACATGTCACTGTCTGCGAGTCCCGACAAGGCATCTATTGCCCAGCTCTGTAACATCACCGCTAAAAACCGAGCTTCCGGTCCATCCCCCCTCGGTATACCCCTTTTGAAATTTTGGTGTTACCAGTGCCACTGCGAGTCAGCCCTATGCAGAGAGAGAAAGCTTAGCCCACTGCGAGTCAGCCCCCCTCGGTATACCCCGTGTTCTTTGTTTTCGGCCCACGATGTTTCGAGACCAGCTTTACAGGCCTCCATCTTTAAATACGATATCCATTCTCTGTATTAATGCAAAACAAAGATTACTGTCACAAAACTAAGGTGGGTTTGTTTGTAGAAATTTGGAGGAATATTCATAAAATTTTAGAGTGTATTTAGATTGTTATAAAGTCTGAGACCTCAAAATTTTAGACAGATGAACGCTACCTTAGCACTATGAGAAAATTGAGTGTGCTTTTTATTCTGTGGCAACCCTTCTGAAATCCGTAAAAAAAAAGAGCCAATGGGCATCAGACACGAATTTAAGAGGGTACCACTTTGTGATACATGCTAATTTTTTAAAAAATATATATTTTATTTCATTATCTGGGTGCATCTCCTGATAGGTTTCAAGATCATCCTTCTGGTTGCGTCAGTTTCCTTGATTCAAATTCTAGGTGAACAGAATCTCAGCTACCAGTACCAGTCCCTTGACCGTGGGAATTGAGGAGTATCTTTCCAACCAACGTCGAACGAACGGACCACCCTGACAGACCTGGCCCGGTCCCTAATCAAACCGAATCTCGAACGCCCAGACCCGTATAAAGCACCATCACGTGTCGTGAACCTATGCTTCAAGGCCCCTCATTATCCAATATCAATACCTTGGATAAAAACGGCACGCCGCACGATCACAAGGTCGCTTGCGAGTCGCAAATCGCAATGGCGCTTCTCAACGTCTCCTTCACCTTTAAGCCTCACTTCTCAAACCCGTACGCCCATTATTCTTGCTCTATCCCGCGCTATCCTACGCCCCAGGTAGGTGCACTACGAACCATTACCCTTGTCCACTCGTATCACGTTCCTTTTCTGCTATTAACGTTCTCCTACGGTCAGTTTGCGGCACGGCGGACACCCTGCGAACGTTAGCTAACTCCTGTATCGTTCTTATAGATACAGGTACCAAGGAAACAGCTAGAAGCTACTCAAAATCCGATTGCGACTTTCGGCGAATCGGTCTCCAAGGCAAGCCTTCTCGCTGTCCTCTCTGCTTCTCTGTTCTTAGCCGATCCCGCTCTCGCATTCAAGGTAAATTGAAACAATTATGTACCCTTTTTTTTTCTCTTTTCGTGAAAGGAATTGAGAATTTTTCTTCCGGTATATTTGAAAGGGAGGAGGTCCGTACGGTCAAGAGGTGACGAGGGGTCAGGATCTTACTGGGAAGGACTTTAGCGGCAAGACATTGATTAAGCAAGACTTCAAGACGGTCGAATTTTATTACTTTGTTTTTGGTCGCATATAGTGATAACATATTACCCGTTCTGCTTTTCTTCGTGCTATATATTAAATTAGCTCCATTTAATTATTTTTCCAGTCTATATTGAGGCAAGCAAATTTTAAAGGGGCAAAGTTACTGGGTGCAAGCTTCTTCGATGCCGATCTGACGGGTATTTATTTCTTGACTGTGTTTTTATATAGTTGTCTTCGCTTGCCGATGTCCTGTGGAAAATATTGCATGCTCCCTTCACGACCGGAGTGACATAATAAAGTAGGCAGGGAAACAATTTGTAGTTCCCAAAATATATTTAAAAATCGATTCAATTGTAAAGTTTATACATTTGAAATTGAGGGGATTATACTCAAAATTGAGGATACAGTACAGACATTTCTTGTAGTGACAAACAAACTTTTGTATAATAAATTTGTATAATTTTCTAGTCTCCTCTCTATCTCTTCAAAGGGGCTGATCTCTCAGACGCGGACCTCAGAGGGGCAGATTTTTCCCTGGCAAATGTCACGAAGGTGAATTTTGATGTCTGGTACAGTTTCTAGGGAACACTTCCTAACTTGGCATCTGTCTCATGAATTGTACGTGCATTTAGCTTGTAGATTCAGGCAATCTATTTCGTATGAACTCCTGTGATGCACATGCGGTTCATGAAAAAAGACGGTTGTGGATTCTTCGGAGGATTGTTCACTTTTAATACCAGTTTATTTGAAGCTTAAGAATCTTTTGAGAAATCCGCTATAGTTTCCACCTTCTTCTTATACATAGAACCACTTTCTGCAGGTAAACTTGAGCAATGCTAACTTGGAAGGTGCACTTGCTACAGGCAACACATCCTTCAGGGGATCAAATATAACAGGGGCTGGTATGTAGAAACACTGATTTCCAAGGCTTTCTAAGAATTCACTTTTTTAAAGGGAGTTGATGTATAAACTAGTTAGAACAGATACTACACGATATGAATGGAAGGACTTCAACACCTGGACATTATACTTTATCAGGGGATTTCCAGCTCACCATAGCATGAAGATTGACTCATTCATTGTGGGAATGTAGGCAAATAATATGAATAATTGTCAGGTTTTTACGTGATGCTTTGGATACAGTCTAGTAATAAAGCCCCTTTTGTGTAATCCATCACCGTATAGTGAAATAGGATTCCACAAACCAATGTCATCGAACCGACGCCTCTGTTCTCCCTCAAGGAGAAATGTATAATATTTCGTGGGAAAAAAAAAAAGATTTTTTCATTTTCCCGGGACAACCCAGTATGGTTGGCGTGTTTCTTGCCTTGCTTATGAGATTTGGGGAAGCCTTTTATGAGGTTAATCCATCATATGCTGCTGACTTGTGTTGAATGTGCTTAGACTTCACGGATGTGCCCTTAAGAGATGATCAGCGGGAATACCTCTGTAAAGTTGCAGACGGGTAAATATAAGGAGTTTCCTCGACATTGCATTATGATAAATGCTGCATAAAATACACTTAATTTTATTTTGTTTTTGTATCAGGGTGAACCCAACAACCGGAAACGCAACACGTGAGACTCTGGTTTGCAATTAGCCTTCATTGCACCAGATGGGAGCGTCTGTAAGAGCTGCAGCTTTTCATTGGAGTTGAATTTGCCACTTTATTTTTAAATGTATTGATTGTGTTATAATAGCCAATAATAGCAATTCTCTAGTCCCTTCATTTTTTGTGGAAGGCAAGGGTGTAATGTGCATTTCAAAACAAACCAGGGTCAGCTAATTGTTTCTCTTTTATGTTTATTTTAAATTGTTTGCCGTCCGTCCTCTCTTTTTTAACATCTGTACATCGATTAGAAAAGCTTCTACAAAACTTGCGGGAGGATTCCATTACATTCTCGAAGGTAAGTGGACACTTTTTTCAAGTTCTCAGCCTAATTAGCGTCCGACTAGAAGCCTAGAAAGAAATGATGCCATGGTTGGAGAAACTCATACTTCTATGCATTTACCAAAAAGGTTTCCGGGCGTTTCAACAAGCGCCTACTAAATCATCTACCGCATTCCAGGCTAATTTGCCCCTAGCAGATCCAATGAAAATCAAAGATACGATCTATCAGTTTGTGTAAATTCAAATTGCTTAACATATATACCTCCTATAGCAACAGCTCAGCGTTCGTGATCATGCGTGTTTGTTAACCTTCATTAAAAAACTAGTCCCAGCTGCCAAAACACTGTACAGTATGCTAACTTCCAGTCCCAGCACTTTCCGAAGCCACTGACGCATCTAGTGCAACGGACCCCGTTTCATCAGATACAGGACCTACCCCAGTTTGACCCTGCTTATGTGGTGGTGGCTCTGAATCTTGATCAGGGAAGACCTCACTTTGCAATGACACAGATATGTTATTCACATGTAGCCATGTCAATTCCCACAGGCTATCTCCTCCTAATGCGCTTCTCTGCACAAGCACTCCTCTTGTTTTCATAACAAGCAAAGTGTTCTTTAGGATATCGGGCACTAGCTCCTGAAGCTTCTCGCTTCTCTTCCCTCGAACTTTCACCTTCATAAATTTTTCCATTCGACTGAGAACACCCAACCATAGTTTGCAGAACGTAGTTAACTGCGAGAGGTCATTGAATAACTGTAAAAACACTTTTGACAAGAGCTTCAACGCAAGGATGAGGGCGCCTTCCATGTTTCGATGATCCTTTTGGGAGTGCCCTTGGGCAATTTCAAGTAAGTCATCAAGCATAGTGAAGATCACCATATCAAAACATTGTAACCACAGACCATGGGGAAGGCTAATCTCATCCACTCCTGTCAAGCACTTTTGCAAGGATAATATGGCATGATTTCTAACCTCCTCCCTTTGCTCCAAACAAACTTTCCTCAGCCCCTGCATAAGCCTCAGCCACATCTCCCCAATATCCAGTGATGTTTTTGCTGCTTCCTCCTCCCCCATTGCCTCCTTGGCCTCGCTTGCCCACCTCGCTAAACAATGAACAGAATCCGCCATAAGATCAAGGGCACGAACAGACCTTTCCGCCTGTCCGACACGAGATTCAGCAAACTGCCTTGCGGAATCCACACAAAGTACATAATTGGCTGGCAACAAGTGAGCTCCATCAGACATTATGAATAATAGAGCATCAAATCCTGCTTCAGAAGCTTCGGGGTGCCGAGCCGTAATGGAAAGTAGGGATGTAATTGTGCGCCACCCCAACTGGGATCTAATGTGAGAGGCATTCGCTTTCACAAGGCGGCTGACTTCCTGCTTAATTTGCTCGCAATAAGCGTCAGCAACCCTGGCATCAAGCTTCAAAACAAGTTGTAGTGACCTCAAAAGTTCATCAGCAAGGTTCTCTTTATAGGGAAGCAGCCGCTGGCAAATCCGGAGGAGCCCGAAAACAGCTTTCTCCACCAGAGCACAAGGCATTACAGTTGACTGCACAATATTTGATATGTGCTCATAGACACCTAGCCAAAGAAGCACAATCCTATCCCTATTATTCAGGGTAATAGCAATCAGCAACTCCAGGCAGAAAACTGCTGTATCTTCATCCTCAGGAGAGCTGTTCCCTTTCTGAGGCCGCCCCGCTGCCCATATGAGTGCTCGTGCAAGCTGCAATAGAGATTCAGCTTGCAGAAACTTGCTCTCAGTAAATATACTGTCAATGTGGCACTTTTGAATTGTCTGAAGAGTGCGTTGATGAGCAGCAAGTTGTTGCTCAGTAGGTTGGGATCTTGGCTCCTCGGTATCAAGAGATAAGAGCTGACTAAAGCGGCCCATCAATCCAGAGGATTTCCTAGGAGTACCCATGGATTGCATATGAGCTGAAGATAAAGAATTAGTGAGAGGTTTCCCATGTCCAGTGTCAGCAGAAACCTCGGATTCATCAGCTGCATCACTGGCCACACGAGCTGGAAGAAGACCAAGCTTGTGCAATCTTAAGATGCAATCCAAAATATTTCTCCAACCAGTACGGATGTAATCACCATACCTATTGGAAATAGTGAAAACTGTCACGGTTGCCATTCTTGCTTTCATATCATCACCAAAGGCTAGCACAGGCTCCTCGACGGACGATGGGTTCAAGAGAGTGGTGAACTTACAGAGAGACAACTAGATCATCCAGTACATCTTCAAGATGATGGCATGCCGAAATCTTTGCAACTGCTAAGAATCCATCAATACATGTCTGGTAAACCACTTCGTGTTCTGTATGGTCAAATACCACTGAGATAGCAGCAATTGTTGGGCCTGACATTATAGCAAACATATCGTGGTCAAGGTAGGCCCTGGAATCAGACACAATGAATGGAGTGGTTTTTTTGGATTTGTGCATTAGATCAATCCACCGGCTTGGAGTCATTTCCGGGAAACCAGCACCTTGCTCTGGGGTTGTGCGGATCTCATTCTTACAAATTGATTGGTAAAGCGCTGACAGGAATTCTCGAGGTAGATCACCGCCTCCATTGATGTGCCTATTATTCCGGATAAAATCATCTTCTGTCATCTTTTTCTTGACTTGCACATTGTGCTGATCTGTATTAAGCATTATGAGTGAATATGATAAGAGCAAAGCAGCATCCTTGTTCGCTAGGATCTGCGGTGATTGTTCATAGTATCTCTCTGAGAATGCCTCAAGCACCCTTTGTATCTTTTGTGATTCTCCAGGTAGTCGGAAAGTTTCTAAAAACAACCGCAGTGCAGTATCCAAATGCATGTCTTGGAAATCAAAAGTCCCAGCAAATTCATGAAGAACCTGAACGCAAAACTCATCGTGGTTTCCCAGGAAATCACCAACAAGATTCTTATCCAAGCCAGAAGTGTACCTGAAAAAGCAAGCCACACTTTGGGGATCAAGTTTGTCAGGCAGGAGATGTGTTCCTTGAAGGAACTCCAGCCCTTTCTTGGGATCACGATTAAAGTGATCAGCTCCAATCATTAGCCTTCTCTTGATGTACTTCCTTCGGCGTACAAATGGAACCCAGTGGTTAGGATCACTGTAGTTTCACACTTCACCATCCAAAATGGAGTATACTCTTCAAGACTCACTGGAGCGTGTTCAGAACCAACTGGTGCATTGCCTATCCTCTCTGCCATTCCCTGAATAACAGCAATCAGACCATCCAAAGCAAGGTGTGCATGGATGACAAAGGGCAGTTTACAGGAAATGCACTCTTTGACAACAGATTAGCAAGGTCTTCAAAAACATTACTGCAAGTTATATCACAATCTAAGTTAGCATACATCTCCACCATAAATGTTTTCCGCCTGCAGAAGTCAACAAGAACCTCCATCGCAACTTCCTGCTGCTGGTATGAAGCCCCATATCTGCTTTGTGCAAGCCTCAAAATCACGCAAGAAAAGAAAGCCTCAAGCTGTAGTTTAAGTTCTGTTCGCAGATGATGATACAGATTGAGAACAGTACTGCAAACCATTGAAAGAATAAGTGGACTCATTGACAAGCCAAATTGCATTAGATAACGGAACAATTCATCCTGAATCAAACTCAACAGCCTCGGGTGTTGGAGAATAGAGGGTCCACTCAATTCAATGGCAGAATTGATCAGACCCAATGCAAAAAGAGGCACATCTTCATCAAATGCCATAGTATCGGATCTGGAGCCCATTCCCGTATGCTCAACAGAATCTAACAAAGTGCATAGAAAGTGAAATGTCTCCACCATGCAAGAAACCCCATATGGCTCAGTCAGAAATTGCAAGTTAAAGGAAACAGCCTCCTTTCCGTGGCCAGACCCAATTGTATTGTCATCGACCCCAGTAGCAACTGAAACTGTGGAAGCATTGGAAGCAACATTTGTGGATACTGGTTGAACATCACAATCAGAACCCATGTTTCCATTCTCCGATTGCCTATTCCCCAAAGCATAATCATTGTTGAGCCCACCAATCTGCACAAATAACAATCACTTTATATATTCAGAACGTACTACACTGTATTTCAGAGAAAAAAGGATACATTACAACAAAAATATGTGAAAAAAGAATACTCTTATACCTCCTGTTTGATGGTATTCCTGCCATTAACCAACGCACGTTCCATGTTATCAACATCTGGAAGGTGTGAGAATATACACCTAACAAGTTCATGCATCGCATGGCGTGCTATACACTGCAATAACTCGCCTTTTGATCCTGCTTGGTGAACTATTCGGTAACATGTATTCACTATTGTGCAAACGTGCTGATTACTCAGCATAACAGATGCTTTACTTTTCATACAAGCCAGAAGAACCTGTAATATCTTCATCAATACCACTTCTTCTGATGCAGGATCAGTCACTTCAAATCTACAGCTAGTGACAGCATCAACAACCAAGTGCATAGCATCTTCCACGTTGACAGTATTTTGGTTGGTCACATCAAGACTTAAAATCTTGTGCACAGATGACAGAGCAACACCAGTGATTGGTGCACCAGTTTCATCCGACCGAATCACATCCAGAAATGGCTGGAGATACACAGCAGGGTTGATAGTATGCCACTGATGCTGCCATGAAAAGATTTGCTTCCGCAATGCTTTCAAAGACTGGATTAGAGAGTGCTCCAATTGATCATCACTCGACATATAACGCCCCCCCCCCCCCCCATCTTACATTTCTCCTCATGACTGCCAATACAGCACCAATCTCTGAATTAATCATGCATGCTAGAGTAGCTTTATAAGAATAGGTAGCATCACATTCCTCAGGTTCCTCCTCAATTGCGTTGATTCCAGTTTGCAGCTTTAGACGCCCCATGTTTGAGCAATATCTGTCGTATAGAACCTACAGTCTACCTGCGTGTACCAACTGCTCCACAACAACACAGAGGAACCCAAGCCAGAGCATAACTACATAGAGAAAATGAACACATAATTATAAGGGATTTTCAGAAGTCGGATAATTAGTAGAAAGTGAAAAAAAGTCAAGAGATAAGAAAATTGCAAAACTTTCCCCAGCATATCAGCATTACTGATTAGGTAGTTAGCTCTTTAAGATGCATAAACATGTAGAATGAAAGTATATCCAGCTCGCTCAAAGCTTTGAATGTAGCTGACTTAAAGTTATTTCAGTTAAAGCGACCAAGCTCTGTGCTCAGAATTTTCATTATGTTCTGTACTTCTAGGACACTCCGATGTCTGGTGTGCTACAACACAGCTAGTTTTGTACGGCAGAGCTGTGCGAAAACAACTCAGGACAAACCTCTCTTTTTTGGAACCAACAATAGCATTCTCAAAGTGCCACAAAAATGCAGAGCATCATCCCCTATTTTCGTTTCTAATGTATGTCTTAGAACACAATGTCATCCGAAGCACCCAAAGCAAAAGGACTTCATCAATAACTACAAAATGAGGCATAAATTCCTACTGATTTATACTTTAAAGAACACCTCAATTGAATTATCTAGGTCAAATCCTCCTACTTGAACCCAAAGACGAGAAATACGTATAATACAAATTTGAGATCCAATTCAACAACACGAGCCAATATGGTACTATTAAGCGTTATTTCAACCAGATCATAGTCTATGAGCTGAGAAAAAAGTACAGTAAACTACAGATCTTCCATCGTTGGTCGGCGTACCTTTGCAGATCCAAAGTTTGGGATACGTCCGGGAAATTGGGGGGTTGGGGGGGGGGGGGTTCTAGCAAGGAAAAGTAAGACTTTTGTAATTACAAGAAAAAGTTTGTAATTCGTTTTGTTTTGTTTGCTAAGGAAGAAAAAGAAAAGAAAAAGGAAGACTTTGAGAGGGCAGAGAAAAATGAATTTACGAGGGAAATTTGTGAAAAAAACCCCTGGAAAGAATTTTCGTATCGGAAAACCCACAGGAAATTGTTTTGTTTCTTTGAAAAAGCCACGAAAGGAGCGACTGCCATTGTATTTTTCAAGACAGTGATAACCGTCGTCGTTTTGACTTCTCAAAGTCAAATCCCACGTCGCGATGTTTTTCCATCAAAGTGATTCTGGCGGCGGAAAAGTTCGAGACAAATACTTTTGTTATGACGACTTGTTGCTTGTCGAGGCAATAAGTTCTGCTTCAATATATCTCAAGCGATTTTACGAAAAATGCTATTCTGTGCAACTTTTCACTGTTGAATAAAAAGGGGAGAAAAGAAGGTCATAGAAATAAATATGCCAATATTTTCAGACCCTACAGTTTTCATGATACTTTTTTTTTTTTTTGCCTCTACACTTTCAAGCTGTTATCTGGCTAATCATTTTTTAAGCTTATGTATTTTTTTTACAGATATAAATATTCAAAAAGAGAATGCATATCTGCATTGGATGACCAAAGGAATGTCACAATCACGTCTGAAATATTATGCTGATCCGGCTTTGAAAAAACGGAAATATTATATTCATCTCTTTCGTTTGGGCTTGAGCTCTTTGTGTTCTAGGTTTTCGACCGTAACCACAACTGACCAAAAATTTCAGCCGAGATCGACTGGGCCTACTTGCTTACACCAGCAACAAGTCCGTTTTTATTACGTTGCAAAGTGGGGCATAGGAGCGGCACTTGCCCGGGATGATTAAGGTTTCTATCCTTTTTCTGGCCCAGCCTTGTTCCATTTTTTAGGCTTAGATGCGATTCCTGCACCAGCACGGGCCTGGGTCAAACATCCCCGGAAACTAGAGTATGAAGTTAAAGCAATCTTATGGCTCTGTCTACTGATTTTAAGCTCAAAATGAAGCCGAATGTTTGATTAGCTCCAGTGAATGTAGTGAGCTCGACAATAGGGCAATAAGAAAAAGATAGCATCAGGAACTCTTCAGAGGGCGTTCAGTACGGCCGCCGGCTAGAGCCCAGTTTAGATGAAGAAGTTGCGTTTTGCATGGCCAACAGTGTTACTCGAGTATGCTTGTAAAGTTAACGAATTATTGGCTTCCCTTATAAAGGAAACGGGAAAAAGAGTTCGTAGCTCAAACTATATAATCTCAGCTTAATTAATTAAGATCGCTATAAGCTTGATTGAAAACACATAAAATACGTGGTGAATGATGTTGGGTAAGAGTTACTAGATTTATTGCCTTAGGATGATATATGAGATAAGAATTCTCTCTTATTATCCATTTAAATAACTTTTGAACACGCAGTAATTAATCTTATCACTCTTATAGAATTAAAGGCACAATTGAATCCATCGTCCTTATAATACTGAAAAGTTATAAATGAACCTCGAGGTAAGAAAAAACGACTAATAGTTCTTTAAAGTCGATCTTTCGTTAAAAAAAAGCATTTTCGGGGCCATGGTTATTGTGTGAGTGAGGTTATGGTGTGAGTGTGTGAGTGGACGGGTGAGATTAGAAGTTGAGAAATCTAATGGCTGAAAAAATGCCACATCATTTAATGAAACCGAGTCGGTTTTGCAGGTCGGGTTAGCGGGTCGGGTTCATTAAATGACGTGGCGTTTTCTCAGCCATTAGATTTCTCAACTTCTAATCTCATCCGTCCACTCATACACTCACACAATAACTTCAATCACACAATAACTTTTTCCGCCTTTTCGGTACTCTTATCTCATATGTTAATGATGACTTATTTGTAACTTGAACATACGGAAGGACCTGTTTTTAAGAGAATAACGACCGAAGAGAGTTATTTATATACCGCTTTTCTTAGATAGTATGCTTATTTGTAACTTTTTAATACCACAAGAACTTTTGATGTAATAACGCCTCGAATTAAGAAGCTGCGTGCAGGTGGAAACATTCGGCGTAAATAAATTTTCTGGTCCTTAATTGATTCAGTCGTTACTGATTAAAAAATTTGTGTCAAATGTTACTGCCTAATTTCATATTATTAAGTGCTTCGGCGAAAAAGTCTAGCTCGTTGAAAATTCTGTCTAAATGCACCAGATTATAGAGAGATTGTAATTAGACGCTGTTTAATATGTAAAAGAGGAGGACATGCATGATAGCTACAAACTTTGAATCAGTTAGTGTCTCTTTCTGAATATATATTCAAAAATCCTACAGTAGTAATAGGACGGTCCATATTAAAATAACTAATTAAGCTACATTTACATTCACTAGAAGCGTACCCAACCGGCCCCCAGCATAAATATATATATGCAGATCACACGAATTTCTTCGTTTTTTTCTTTAACATTTCTTAGAAGACACGTAAGGGATCATGAGATTATATATATATATATATAGTGATGGGCTAGTATATATGTGCATGTTTCTTTTACGAAAGTTCTACAAAACTTATTTATATACAATTCCAGTCACGTACTGAGTGTCATTTCATACCAAATTTATATATATATCTCAAACCCCACGCAGTTGTCAGTTTGTCATGTCATACAATTAGGCGCTCATAATCAAGGGATAAAAAGTCATTTTTAAGGCACCACTTTGTTGTTTTGTAATCAAGTTACGGAGATTGAGTAGGCATCGTGTTATCTTTCAACTTTTCTTCTTCCAAGAGTTGAGAAAGAAGACATTGTAGATAGAATCTACAGGTACCCGACAGTGTCAGAATTATATTTAATGAAGTAAGAAGGACTATATGGCCCTCGCATCGGTCATCCTTTTTCATAATTTAACAATAATTAATGTATATTCTCTCATTGTTTAAGCTTTTAGAATTATGCGCAGACCTTGACCTGCCATTTTCTATCTATTTAATACTTTTAAGATGGTCTGAATTCTGTCGGCCGGAGCATCTAAGGGGATGTTCGCTTAAGGAGTTTTGTAAGGATTTTTTGTGTTTTGAGAATTTTTATGTGATGTTAACTTTATTGGTATGCGTGTTGTAGTTATTTTTATGTGTTGTTAAAAATGATGTTTGGTTGTAGAATTGTGAGGATTCAAAAAATCCTGAGGATTTTTTTTAAACGAACGTGACCTAAGTGTCACGGAGACGTTTGTGTTGGAAGTGTCACTTTAGTCAATGTGAAGGTTGTGACATCAATCACTCTCAGGGCCGGTTCAAGGGTAAGGCAAGTTAGGCGGTGGCCTAAGACCTCACCTTGAGCAAGGCCCCGTAAAGACTAAAAATATTTTTTTTATATATATATTTTTTTTGTTGTAAATGACCCAAAAATAAAAAGACAACTAAGTTAATAAAAAAATACAAAATGCAATCTTTTCATTTTTTTATCATGAGTTGACATATATATTTCTTCCAATCTTCTTAATTTTTTTTAGATATTTCTGAACTTTGCTCAAAGAGAAAAAATGTCTTATAAATTTCTTAATTGTTCTAGTCATGGGGCCTTGATGTCATGTATGAGGGCCTCATAAAAAATAATTAATGGGGCCTTTAATATTTTATATTAAATTTAATAATTTTCAGGTAATTTTAAATATTTTATATTAAATTTTATATAAAAAGCCTATTAATTTATTTTGCCTTAGGCCTCCATTTTGTTTGAGCCGACCCTGCTCACTCTCCAAAAGACATTTTTTGGAGTTGAGTTAGGCCCACCTTTCACATATTGTGTAAATTCTAATATGTTATCAGAGCCAAATTCCTAGTTTGTGGTCTCACCGTCACCAGTTTTCACGTGTTGGCTTAAATGTCCTCCTCCACACGTGAGAGGGCGGGTTAGAAGTTCCACATTGCTAGAGAAACTAATCAATGTGCTCCTTATAAGGTTGTGACACTCCTCACTCCTTAAGGCGTCTTTTGGAGTTGAGTTAGGCTCACCTTTCATATATTGTGTAAATTCTAATAGTTTGAGAGTTATGCCTCTTTTAACATTTTGGTCTTACTAAAATAATATCACAAAATTTTTTCTCTCAATCAAATCAACACTTTTTACTCCAAATAAATATAAAAATTCCATTTAAACTATCTCTCTTCATTTTTTTACAAACTTCAATACTCCAACATTTTTACAAATAAACATCACCAATATCTCCTGTATTCTCGAGTCTGCTCAAGATTTTTATTCGCTAAAATGAAAATCAAGAGAACCAAATTCAACAAAATAAGAAAATTCAAAATTAAGACTTAAAAAGTTCTGAGCTGGAGGCATGGTCAAGAAAATATAGGATCAATATATAATGCGTAGACTTACAATTCTTTCGTTTGAACAAGGCCCATTTACGTAGAAAAAAGAAAGAAAGAACAGGGCCCATTTAAGTTCATATACATATATATACATGTTGCATTCCATACTTCTGTAAAGTTTGGCATAATAAGCTAAGATCTCCACTATGCCGAAAGTGAGAGTCACGAGAACAAAATTCAACAAAAAATGCAGTGACTCGCTTCAAATCAAGAAGTCATATTATTTCTTGCCAGTTACCACAGTGACTCGCTTAGGTTGGCTGTTAATTAATCTCAATTTCCTATCAATTATCGTGACAATGGTTTACATATATCTCCCGTGAGCACAAGTTCCCATGTAACTAGACATACCCAACACCACGTGTGTCACGAAATAGGACAAGACAAGATAAAAAAAAGTTGGTGTACTAGTATTCTGCCCAATGTATATCTACAAGAAAAAAGTAGATTCAAGCGGAGGAATATTAATTTGACTCTTTTTTAATACTGTAGGGATCACATTTACGTATAACGCGGGGTGGTGTGTGGTTGTTGTTTGGGAGGAGGAAGGGGTCCGGAGGGGTTACGTCCACTAAGCTCGCCGAAGTTAAAAAAGAAATGCAAAATTAGCTACTATATATATATATCTGAACGGGTATTGGCGTAAAAGACTAGTAAGTACCGTGCTTAGTAAATCATCTTATTTTCCTTTCACTCCTAATGTATCAAAGATGAGCTAAATCGAATCAATTAATATACATATAATTTGGTGGAAAGTCCATCATTCTCAGCTATCTGAGAGAGAAATTGTACATGTTGAGAACTTAAAATGCATGCCAGCTTTTTGACTCGTTAACTTGCGTTGATATGGAAGGAATTGATCCTCAATATTCTGAACACGTTCGCTGCACCTACAAATTAAAGGGACCAAATTAAGGTTAACCCTGTCATGAAGAGATGTTTAGTCGTCTAGGGAACAGAATCAAGATTAGAATCTTTCCAGTGAAAACATGTACCAATTGCAGTTGAGGAAACGAAAATTACCTAAATGCCTTTTTATTAATATAGTTTTGTAAAACCATGTGCGTAAATATGTTCTAACAGTCAATTTATATATGACGTAGCTGTCCCTGATGCCTTGATGAGGTTAGAAAGTTGTTTTATGATGACCTTCAGGCACATGTACTACTGATCCTTCTTGTTGTTTTCATAATTATGCTTTCTTCTCTTACTTTGATTTTCTTTGGGGGACGGTCTTGAAGAGGGGGGAGAAAGGAAATTATTGGGATTTGCCCGAAACTTTCCACCATCTAATCTTAGTGACAGCTTGAGAATTATAGTCATTAATTAAATCACAGATACGTGTTCTAACATCAATGACCGTTTCTCAATTCAGGCATGTGGATCGAAAGCAAATGCATGACAGTTGCTCAAGTAGGACCCCCCTAGGATTGCCAAAGTACTAATAAAAACAATCAATGTGGAACAAACGGTCAGCTAAAAAACAAGAGTAGTTGGAGGAGCCGATCAAGGGAAGCAAACCCAGATGCAAGGCTATAGTAACAAGACCTTTTCGGCTGAGCATCTTCTCTTCCTTATAGATAGATGTACTCATCTTGAACCTTATAATATTTATCTCATTCGTCAAGCTAGCAAACCTTCCATTACAAAACCTATTCATATCTACGGTCCCGGACGCTAACCAATTTTCTAGTCAAAGAAGGATGGAGGAAGCTGCGTATTGGATGTGTATGAAGAGGAAAGAAATCTTACAGTCGCGTTCTCCACCATCAATGAATTCTCTCAACTGCTCATGGGAAGAAAAGGCTTTTGCAGAAGACGCGGCTGGGCCTCTAGGGGGATGTGTATGGCCTCCAAGATCTTACTCTTGCAGCTTTTGTAATAGAGAATTCAGGTCCGCCCAAGCCCTAGGTGGTCACATGAATGTCCATAGAAGGGATAGAGCGATGCTCAAACAATCACTTAACCCCATCAATGAAGCCCGCCATCATCAAAATCACGACCAGATCAATCAATTAAAGACGTCACTCGGTGACCACCAGCTTTCAACTGAAGTTGGCAAGTTGCGTAATAATCTGGAGATTCTGGACGGCAAAGCAATTGTTGCATCGGGTACTCTATCACCTCCTAGGGTTCCAGCTTTATACACTCCAGAAACTTTTGGTGCAAATACATCGTTTTCCTGTGCTTATTCGTCTTCTTTTGTTCACTCTTGGTCCGATCCGGCGGAGGCTAGACTTCTTAGTAGCTCGGAATCCAAACCTAGGGTGGAAAAGAATCCGAGAGAAGAAGACTATATATGTTGCAGTTATGATGATTATGTCGAAACTGATTTGTCTGTGGGAATGAATCGTTTTGTTAGCCCAAATCGAACAAATGGTTCCTGTGGGGATGAGGCGGTAAGTTGCAAAAGACTTAAGACTGTTGTATCTTCATTGTCGACGTTCTTTCCGAAGGCATGTTCCGATGATAAAACTGGATTACTCATGCCAAATACCATCGAGGACTTGGATCTTGAGCTCAGGCTTGGTGATCCAGCTACAGTGAAGTAGCGTGCAATCTTATTGACCTGTTCTAGTTACAGTTGTTTGTTGTATGACTTTGAGTTGATGTTTGTTTGCGTTCCCTTTCCAGCCTTTTCTTGATCTTATAGCTAACAGGCAGCCGGCCCGCAGAGACTACTCTGCAATATTGGAGTTTTTGAATGAAACGTATAGCTTATACTTCCATGATTTGACAATTTAATTTGATCGAATTCATCTGATCATGATTTCCTTTGTCTGTTCTGGAGCAAGCTGACCCTCGTAGTAATCCCTAATAATTGGAATTACACTACCTTCCTCTTTCTTCTTGTGCTCATAAAATGCCAAGGCGGAGAGTAGTTGTAGGTAGAAATGAACATAAATATTGAGGGAGGAGATGACTAGATCGATCGAACTGTATCTCATTCCAACTGATAGGATCGAAGCTTCAATTTCGAACATGATCATGTGTGCAATGATATTCTCCATGCCACTAAGATCTGTCTACTTGAGTTCTTATTAGAGTTATTGGAGTCTCATATTGCTAAGACTATTGTAATCAAATGCTTATAAATAAGTATCTGTAATCTATTATCAACACATCAGTGAGTACATCAATCTGCTCAGTTGACCTTCCCACAGTGAATATAGGTCTATGGACCGAATCACTTAAATTTCGTGTTCTCTCCTCTCTCTCTCTTAGTCTAAATTATTTTTCTCTTTTATTTTATTCTTAATAGTTATGATGGTTCTAGTCCTATCTTATAATCCAGTGAAAAACTGACTTAACCTGCGAATTTACTGCGTGAGAATTAATTGTTATTGTGAATCTATCATTCATCCCAAAAGCTTAAACTGATAGAAATATGATGATTTTATTATTAGAATTATATTCTCTAACACTTTTCCTCACGTGTGAGCCGAACTCTCCTTTAATTGAGAGGTCCAACACGTATAATATTTAATTAAAATTTGGGTAAAGTGCGGAGTCAGATCTCAAACTCAGGATCTTGACTGTATCTACCACTCATCACAACAATTTAAGCTGATAATAGAAAAAATATTTTACTATTCAAATTATATTCTCTAACATTTATATTATAATTTGTGTCGGAGCTGCAGTCCAGCTCTTACACTTATTTGATGCAAACAGTAAAACATCCTTAGCCACTGTGTTGCATGCAAGAAAAATAAGATATAGAGAGAGGGGAATGAATTTGACAGCGCGCTTTGGAAGGGGTGAAAAAACTGGTACTAATTGTCATTTAAAAGTCACTTCAGCTACATCCAAAAGGCCGTACATCAAACAATGTGCATTCCTTATTACCGCCCGCAAACTCTATTAACCCCACCCTGGGCGTTTACCCCTGCGTCTCCTCTTCCCAAAAAATTCGAAGCCTACTGTTCTGTTCCTGTTCCACGCTTTTCCCTCTGGAATGAAATTCAACAAACAATTAATTACGAACAATTATTTTATTTAGCAAAAGAGAGATATTTAACATCGCATCATTGGCAGTTTGGCGGAGAAGGATTTCTTCCTCAGTGAAAATTATAGGGGTTTAAGACAGTTGAATGGATGACAACACATTAATAAATTTATTTAATGGTCTGTATTGATATATTAATGTGTTGTCATCCATTCAATGACCTGTTAGAATACATTAGTTAATTACCTATTAGGAGAGAATCCTTGTTCCAGTAGGGCACTATTTACGCGTTCAATGTTTTACTTTTGGTCCTATTTTAGCCTCTAGAACACGCTCTACAACCGAAGACCAACCCTAGAAGCCTTAAAACATCCAAAATTTCCATGTTTCAAAACCCTAGACCCTGATCTGGTTGTAGTAATGTGGCACTGTGTTTGCTTTTCAGCATTAACCGTATACCAGGATAATAGATGAAACATCGCTTTTGACTTTACTGTGTTATTTATTCGGAGTGAAAGCAACTGATAAATTGCCGCGTGGAGAGGGAGTTCATGTTGCCAAGCAAATTTCTTCCCATTAAAGGGTGTCTGTGCGTGATTCTAGAGGTCAGTTCTCCGCGTTCTACTTTTGGTACGGACGATGGTGGAGGACGGTGGGATTAGTTTCTTTGGTTGGTATGAAGTACCTGTTTCGTGTAAGAGAGCTGCAATATTTTGTCTGTCCTGTGGGTTTAGGAGTTGGGTTCTTTGAAAAGAGTTAGTGAGGCAGAAGCGCCAGAGGTGCACATGGGCATTATTTGTATGATGTGTCTCTCTCTCTCTCTGTTTCTTACAAATATCCATTTTTGGTATTCCGACGCGAAACGAGGACATATTCTCGGCTTTTTCTGGGTTATTTTTAGGGTGCTTAGGATAAATGGCTAGTGATTCCTTTTTGTTCCATTGCTTTTAGGAGCAACACTGGTTCGGCCACCCAAAATCGGATTCCCTCCATGGTTCTGAGTAGGACGAGTTGAAAATGGCCCATTCTTAAGAACTCCCAGTGCTGGATTAGGTCCAATTTTTCTCCTGAGCCAAATTCGATCTTCGGCTGTCCACCACTGGAACTGGCGCGTGGATAAGTCTGCGTCTGCTGCCGTATGGGGTGGCGACTCCTATGTCCAGTCGCAACGACCTCTGCCCACTGGCGTAGACACCAGTACCCCGTTCCCGTCAGTCGTCATGTCATTTAGCCATCATCTCCCAGACTCCCACAATCATATCACGAGCTAAGCTTATTTTCTGTTTTTTCAAGGTATAAAAAAGAATCATCTGCACGTAGGACATTATTTTTTTCAATCTTTTTTCGTAAAAGTCGTACGTAATGTCTGAGATTCCGGTGTAGCTGCGAGATGCTTTCCCTCTCCTCTCTCTCTCCTTTGAAAGACAAATTTATCTGTGAGGTTTCTTTTTTTTTTTCTAGGCATTATCTGTGAGGTTTCAGTAGTGAACAAAGTATTTTCAATACCAAGTTATCAAATGATCAAATCCCACTCAGTATCTGTATGTCAGTCAGCCAACAAGTCTATTTGGTCCTTACACTCCATTATGCATTCATACTTATCAAATAAAAAGGAATTACGTACGAATAAAAAAATTAACAAATAAAAAGGAATTTTTTAAGCCACCTCTTTAGTATTATAATGTGATAGAAACTGAGTAGAGGGCGTATTTTCGGGAAACGGACGGCCTCTTAAGATAATCCGTTACACTGACCGAATGGATGGTTGGAAGTCCAATGGTGTGGAGCTCGGGGCTGCTCGGGCAGGTGTGAGCCCTGGGCGGGACCCACACTCTTCCGAGCTCCACACCATTGGATTTCCAGCCATCCATTCGGTCAGTCGGACCAGCCGTGTTTTCATTCAACTTCCCTTATTTTTCAAGTTGAGAAATTAAGAAGAAATTAATGCAGATAGAATTTATGGTATCGGACAATCTTAGCTAGATGTTGGAAGTCCCACATTGCTAGAAAAACTAGTCAATGCGCTCTTTATAAGGTTGTGACATCTCTCACTTCTTAAGGCGTCTTTTGGAGTTGAGTTAGACTCACCTTTCACATATTATGTAAATTCTAATATGGCATCGGAGTAATATTCCTAGTTTGTGGTCCACCGTCACCCGTTTCCACGTGTTGGCTTGAATGTCCTCCCGCCACACGTGAGGGGGCGTGTTGGAAGTCCCACATTGCTAGAAAAACTAGTCAATGTGCTCCTTATAAAGTTGTGACATCTCTCACTTCTTAAGGCGCCTTTTGGAGTTGAGTTAGACCCACATTTCACATATTATGTAAATTCTAATACTAGAGAGACAAATCTTCTGAAGTATCGGGACTAGTATCGATTATTTCAGAAAATTTGGAAAGAAATTAGTCTGGGTAGAATCGTCTTCCATGGATCAAGGCCTTGCTATATAGTATATATCTTCTTTTGGGACGTATGAGATTATTAGGGAACGAGTTACGTACACGACGGGATCACCTCATGATATAACAAGAGATGGGGGGTTCCAAGCAGCAGGTTAATTAGCAAATGAATTAAATATGACTGGACAATCGTACGTTCATGATTAAAAAAAGCATATTATGAAGTTTACCTATTTTGACTCTCGGCAATAGCAGAGAAAGATCAGAATTGCGTGTTGAAAATCCTACAAATTCCTAACCCGTTTGCCACGCGTACGACATGAGATGTCTTGACGTGCTTAGTGCCCAAATCAACGTTACCCCCATAATGCAGAGTGCAGACCTCTGTAGATAGTAGTCATTTGTAAGCGAACAGAATGATGAGAATCTTTGCTGCGAAACTTATCAATTGCATGCACTTGAGAAAGTTAAATTAAGGAAGTGTATGGAAATGGAACGAGTTACCTCTATGAATTATCAATATGGAACTCTTGCAAAGCCATATACATACCATGTGCCCGCATATATTCTTAACAATCTTCTTTCTGATATTATATTAGGCTAGTTGTCATGTCGTATCAACTACTTTTCCAAAAGCCGCTTGTCTTTTCTCGTGTACCTTTTCAAGGGCAGGTCTTCATTCCACCTTATAAAAATTGCCTCTCGTGAATTATCCTTCTCGAGATAAGTATTTGTTTAATGTGCTTCACGCGTATGACGTGTTCCTTCTTGTTGTCTTGTATCCTTCCCGAAATTTCTTTCTCGGGTAGGGGTGGATCTAACTGGTAAGGGGAGCTGGTTTTAGTGCATGGTTTCTTTGTCATTAGGATTGCTTTGAAACTTTCCATGCACCATCTACTCCCAGTGATAGCTTCAGAATGATTATAATATATGTTTCACATAAAAAAATTGGAATAAGAGGTGAAGAAATAGTAACCAGATATAAGAGATTTTAAATCTACATCTATTGTGACAGCCTTTGTGGCTGTATTTTGTAATTAATGCATACATATTACAAGTTATAAGTCTCTATTTATAGAGACAATAAAAAGTATAAAAAAAAATATTCTTACATTTAAATTTGAATCTCTATTTTTAAACTTGATATCTGATATTTGATAACAATATCACATTTATATACGATATCGTACTGATAACAATAATATCGTAACAATCTTATAGATTTGATTATGATATTATTTCTAACAATTTACTAATCTCAATATATGATCAATAGCTACCTCTCCAATTCAACGCATGTGGAACAAATCAATTGTGGCCGTGCCACTTCGTACCAGAACGCAATGCATGTCTGGTCCTCGAAAACAGAGTGGCAAACTGCATGATTCATCAATGGTATATATACCGGAGATGGTCCACCACTCAATCCCAACAAAATTCTCCAAAATAAAAGAAAGAAATCTCTGCAACCTGCCTTAAGAGTTGTTAGCTATACTGACAGTTACCCCATAAAAAAGAGTGGTTAGCTAAGACACTGTAGGGTATACCTAACTTTTAGAAGGGTTTTAAATCCAAAATCCAGCGGGACAAACAGGGTTCGCAATATCGGTTATGTTTATTTATTGAAATTTTGGAAAATATTTTTAAAATTTTGATAATCTTTTAAATGTTAAAGTTTATTGGGATTTGTAAAAAGTTTGAAGTGTATTTGTAAAAGTTGAAATTTTAAAATGTTTGTTTTGTTGAAAATTTTGGGCAAACAAACATGTCCATCATATAGTTTGGGTGAAGCTTCGATTTTTTTGTGAACTTTTTATAAGTTATTAACGTCATGTTCTGTTAACGAAATTGCATGTCATTTCTAGTTTCGAAAACGAACGGTACGACGGTCATGTAGTCGAATATAGGGGTGCTCATTTTCACTCGCAGTGGTGGTTTAACCGTCACCGTTATCGGTACCGTAACCGATAAGAGCTGCTATTGTGCCTTAAAGCGATGCGATGACAGTGTCAAATATGTGATTCCGTCAACTGCGGTGACGGTTTTCACCAATCTGTCACCTACACTACCGTTAATCACCCATAGTTTAGACTTGAAATGATTATTGATTAGGTGACATACTTTTATTGAGATTTTGTTGAAATATGTTAGTTGGTTTATGTCATATTGTTGGACACTTTTATTAGATTTTAGTCTTTATGTTTAAATATAATATTATGTTGAACTTTTGGACAACTTATTATATTTGTTATGAATATTAATGATTATGATTCATGTTTGAATAGATTATGATATTTGTCCATTTTATATAAGTATTTATTATGATATTATGTTGGAAAATTTAAACGTTATAATATTTGAATGATTGTATTTATTTTTTATATATGAGCATCAAATGGTCATAATGGTCCAAAAAAACCCAAGAATAACAGTGAAAAAAATGAAAAGTAAAAAAACCTATTTTTTTGGTCCAACGGTTACACGGTTTAAGCAGTTTCCGTCTAACCATTACTGTCAATACTGTCACCCGTAAGAGCGGTTATTGTTCCTTAGTAGTGTGGTGACGGTGTCAAATATGTAATTCCGTCAATTGCGGAGACGATGACAATTTTCGTCAAACCGCACCTACACTACCTCTAGTCGAATGACACGATATCTTAGCTAACCATGTGCGTATATATGTACCCCAAAAATATGGATTTATGGTCCAAATGACACGATATCTTTTACTAGGACTCTATATGTTGATTCTTGAATATACTGAAATCTAATGAAACAATAATATTTCTAGCTCGAGCTGCAGCACCTATTGGGTGTGTATCTGTCCTGCTTAATTAGATTTGTTGTGTGACCAAAACGTATCTGAATGTAACATAAATTACTTGAATAGTCACATTCTTAACAATATTGTACAATATATACCCAATTGGAAAGATTGAAGTCAGAGATCGAATTACTCGATAAAGAGGGTAAACAAAAAGGTATACGCGTAGCGCGCGCTGTCATGTAGGAATTAAATCAATTGAATCATATATAAGAACCTGCAGATGATGTATTCCACAGTTTGATTATTGGGGTACCAAATAATCCAAGTAAACAGTTTCATGATGACTGGATGTTGGATATTCGAGATGTTTTCTTTTTGTCCGAACAGCCATCTTACAGTGTACAAAACAATATCATGCACCTAAGCTTTCTTTCCGCATATAGGGGGTGTTTGTTTCCCCAAAATTTTGGGGTTCGAAATTTCCAACAAAACAAACACACTCCAAAATTTTTAACTTTTACACACATTCACTCTACTTTTCACAAACCCCAATAAATCTCAATAAAGTAAAGATTCTCAAACCCACAAACAAACGCCCCCATAATATCTTAATCCCCTTTTATTATTCGGAGTACTATTCCTAGTAATCCAGTCCCAAGAATAAAATGCTTGCTCGGTGGTAGGACACATGTAGAATTGCCAAAAGAATACCAATAATAACATCTTTGTAGCAATTAAACCAGAGAAAAAACAAACAGACCTGTTTCAATGGAAGAGCCAAACAAGAGCCAACCCAAAACGCAAAGTTAGCAACAAGACCTTTTCAAGAAGCTTTTCACCCCTCATAGATTCTCAAGCTGATTTCAGTATGAATATGGAGATGTACTGCTGATGCTTATATCACTCAATCCATCAACAGCAGTCACCTCTTTCATCTCGGTTTACTGCCAATTTTCTGGTCAAAGAATGAAGGAGGAAGGTCCTTATTGGATGTGGATGAAGAGGAAAGTAATATTACAGTCGCGTTCTCCACCATCATTGAATTGTCTTAACAGCTCATGGGAAGAAAAGGCCTTTGCAAAAGACGCGTCTGGGCCTCTTGGGGGATGTATATGGCCTCCGAGATCTTACTCTTGCAGTTTTTGTAATAGAGAATTCAGGTCTGCCCAAGCCCTAGGTGGTCACATGAATGTCCATAGAAGGGATAGAGCGATGCTCAAACAATCTGTTAGCCCTCTGAAAGAAGCCTGCCATCATCAAAATTGTGACATGAATTGTTCGGAGTCAGTCGGTGCTCAGTTTTCAATCGAGGTTGGCAAGTTGAGTTCCATTAATGTTGACCCTAAATCTAGCCCTAATATCGTTGCATCAGGTACTCTATCACCTTCTAGGGTTTCAGCTTTATCTACTCCTGAAAGTTTTAATGGTAGTGCTTTTGCCTCTTATTCGTTTTCTATTGCTCAATCTTGGTCCGATCCTCTGGGGGTTAGCCTTCGAAGAATTGCAGAATCAAAACCTGGAGTACTAGAAAAGAATCCAAGAGAAGAAGACTCCATATGTCTAGGTGATGACGATTATGTTGAGACTGATTTGTCTGTCGGTATGTTTCGTGTGAATTCGTTTGTTAGCCAAAATCAGCCTACTCGTTCTTGTGGGGATGTGGTGGTCAGTTGCAAAAAACGTAAGAATGCTGTTTCTTCACTCTCGAGGTTCTCTGATCTGAAGGCATGTTCAGATGATAGATACCATCTTCGGTCTGAGGTCGCTGGAAGACTTAAGCCTAACACCATGGAGGAGTTGGATCTCGAGCTCAGGCTTGGAGATCCACCTAAACTGAAGTTGGGTGCAATCTGAGGGGCGCCTGATCAAGAAACATTTTTCTTGGCGTATGGAGATAGAATTGATGTTTGTTTCCACTCCCTTTTCCACCTCTTGTTGATCCTATGGCAAACAGGCAGAGTCTAGTCTGCGATATTGAAATGAAAAGCTTTGAAAATGATTTGACTTGATTATCTCGAATTCCTCCGATTCCCTTTCTTATATGTTCTGGGGCAAGCTGGATAGTATGGTAATCGATAGTTGGCTTTACACCATCTTTCACTCTCTTGTGATCAAAAACTTAGGTCGAGACAAGCTAGGCGTTGTTCTAAAATTGATAAAAATGCGTGAGAATATGAGTAGAGCTGTACATCATTCAACATGATAGAAAGCTTCCATTTTAAACATGTTAATTGCAATGATATTCCCCACACAACATTAATCTAGGTGCTTTTGTTCCGATATTATAATTCAATTGAAAAGCTGACATCTTACCTGGAGGCTGGACTATAGTTGGGGACAAATGTAATTACCTTCTCGTGAACGTTGTTACGTGGGAGCTTGAATGAGATTCTCTCTTGGGCTGCCAAAAAATTCTAAGGTAAGTCTCTTTTACTTGGGACGTTTCGACAAAAATGTTGGCTGTTTCTTTTTACCCTAGCTGGCGAAACGGAATGCGAGATTGTATATATAATAGCACCTCCAGGAGACTAGGAGATTGATTCGCATACTCGTGGTGATGACTTCTATCTGGTGCGAACAAGAATCAATATGCTCAGTCGGTACTTCTGCCTTCGACTGCCAGCAACTTCGGCTCAAAAAATGGGCCGGCCTTTTGCGACGTTTTTCTAGCTAGTAGCGACTGATCTTCTGCAGGATGACACCTGACGAATCGATGCATCTGTGTTTTTCTTATGATTCTGGTTGTAGTTAGCTCTGCAGTTAATGGACTGTGTCGTTGTTGATAGTCATAATTAAGCAGGTGTTATTGCTAGGCCCCTGCTAGCGACTTAAGTGCTGTTGCCTTTGTAATTACCGGCTAACCGGCCCAGAACTTCGTATATGTACGTAGTTCATTTTTGTTGCTGGTCTATTTCAAAATAAAAAATGTATACAGCCATCGTCTAATGATCCCAATCCCTGTGCTACACGGAGATTTTTTCTGAAGTTTGCAATTAAATATTTCGAACTTTTCAGTTGGACCCTTAGTTAACTGCAAGTTCAGACATGAATCACGAAGAGAGAGAAAGAAGAAAGAATTTGACTGCGCGTTTTTGGAAGGGGTGAATAAAAGGGACCGGATCAGTAACTAGACATTTAAAATTCACATCAGCTCCCTCCAAAGGACTGGAGAGAAATGAACGAATGAATTCTCATTTTACAGTCAGCATAATTGATTAAGCCGAGCATTTACACACCCGCATTTTGCTATTTATTAACCCCTCTAAACCCATAGACTTCTGTTCTGTTCCACGATTCCCTCTAATCCTTCGGAATAGCCTACCAACTCCATGGAATCAAATTCCTTGATACAATTACTTTATCTGGCTAGCCAGTGCATAGAGACAGGATCTCATTGATGGTAGTACTATTTACGAATTCTGCTTTTACTTCTGGTACAAACTAGCTACTGTTACACTCACCAACCGAATAGCAACCCTAGAAGCTTAAAAGCATGCATCTAAAATTGTCGATGTTTCAACACCCCAGACGCCGTACGTCTGGTTGTAACAATGCAGCAGAGTGTATAGCCAACCCTTGACGACGACGGTTCCTCTAGAGTGCAGGGCGAGGACTTAGCGCTCGTTTCTCAACGTAATTCTTAACAAGGAAAATTGACGAAACATCGCTTCTTACTCAAATGGGTAATTCTTACTGAAAGCAACATATTGCCATATGCTTTCCCAACAAATTTTACTTCGTTAAATGTCGACGCCTGTACGTGATTCTAATTTCTAGAGGTATAGCTAGGTTCTCCATTGGTTCCGAAGTTGGTGGTCGGGTGGTTACCTGGGAAATTAAGGTTATGTTTGTGTTGAAAAATTTTTGGTATTGAATTTAGTGTTGGTAATGGGTTTAATGAAAAAGTGAAGAGAGGTAATTTTTATATTTTTTGTAATTTTTTTATGAGAGAAAAAAATTATATTATAATATTTTATCGAGTTGTAAAATATTTTGAAACTTTTTCGATCGGTTGCTACGAAGTACTGCCTGTACATTCTGTGCAGTAGAGTTGCAGGCTGCGTTTGTCACCAAAATTTTACCCAAAATTTTATCTCTCTCCTAATAAAATACTTCAATATAATCTCTCTCTCCAATAAAAAAATATAAAAAATTACAAAAAATATAAAATATTACCTCTCTCTTTACTTTTTCACTAAACCCAATACCAACGCTAAATCCAATACAAAAAATTTTACCACACAAACCCACCCGTAATATTCTGTCCGGCTTGTGCGTTAAGGAGTACAGTTTTGGTTTTTTCGCAACAGTTAACGAGGTCTGAGTGCGGCTCTGTGATCTCTGAGAGCGCATTACCGTGCTGCGTGCAGAGAGGGGAGAGCCAGAGGTGCACATGGACGTGATGTGTATGATGTGTCTCCATCTGTCTCTTTCCAAATTCATTTTGCAATATTCCAAAGGAAAATGAGGACATATTCTCAGCCTTGGCCTGGGTTAATACTTTACTTAAAAAGCTGGATGGAGTCCATAGGGAGGTACGTAGGAGCCTGCTTTCCTTTTTGTTCCTCTTTTTTCCTTACTATCTTCTACTTGGTCAGCTTTGGTGTTTGAAGCAAGTAAATTAGGATAGCAGTTTCCAACTCTCAGTATAGTGAATTCCTAGTATCAAAATTGTGACAATAATGATCACTACAATCCATGATCTGGATCAAAATCTATAGGGTTTCTGCCTGATGTATTTTTTTTAACTTAATCACTATTTTAAAATTTCAGGGGGCAATGGAATTTGAAAATTGAAATGGATAAGTTGGATTAAGGAAACCCACCCAGCAGAATACCCTTAGAAAATTGTCGTGCTTGACAAACATAGTTTGGAAGTACCAGATTTGCATGCACCTGTTGTTTAAGATTAAAAACAATTGGGCTGACATCTGTGTTTGACAGTCCATGAAAAGCTTGATTCCTGGTCTTAATCCCAGTATGACGTCTTGTATTGTTTCAGGAGCTTAAAATTTGGGTACATAACTTACTTTTGTTTTATCTTTGTTTTTGTTTTAAAATGTGCTAGACTACTTCAGGTTCTTAAGTAATGTATTAGATTTTGAGACTTGGGTAGAAGGGAAAGGGGCGCAGCATTGACCCACATAGCACTTGGGTTTTGGCACTTCTTCATGTCCAGGAGCGGAGTTCTTAATGGGCCAGGAGCCGACTAGACGAATTATTTTTGGTAGTCTATCACGTCATACTCTTTTATCTTCAAACTTTTCTCAAAATCTACCGCGTAATCAGAAAGTTTAGCACTCATTCCTAATACGCAAATGCATTATTTTTCCTTGAGAACAACTCATTTGGGTGATGTTCGGTTGAGGTGTTTTGTGAATTTTTATGTGATGTTAGTTTTATTGGTATGCGTGTTGTAGTTATATTTATGTGGTATGAAAAATAATGTTTGGTTGTAGAATCCTGAGAATTCAAAAAATCTTGAGAATTCTTTGTAAAAGAACAGACCTCAATTTTCCAGTTTTATTAATATTGTCGTATTTGTATTCTAGTTATTCAGCTGTTTCCTTCGACTTATCTTAAATCAAATGGCCCCATTCTTAATTCTTTTTAGGCAACCCCGGCAAAGACGGTGCCGTTTGGGAAATCAAAATTACGTATTCAAGTGTGAGGATGAAGTGCGAGACACGGCAAGCATAGATAGTACTGAATCATCGATGGCAGAGGCAGGTAGCAGCAAAAGCTCCTCAACAAGATGGTGTATCAAAGGAATGACCGCTCTGGTCACTGGTGGCACCCGTGGCATTGGGTCTCTTCCTCTCACTTTCCTTCTCTTACTCCCCTGATAAATATCTAGGCTTTTCCCTGCTGAACTGTTTGTTTCACTCATATTACGTGCTTTTGGTTAAACGGCTAATTCCTGATTTTGATGTATTCGGTTCACTTCCAGACATGCCGTGGTGGAGGAATTAGCTGGGTTCGGTGTGTCCGTCTACACTTGTTCCAGGAACGAAGCGGAGCTCAGTAAGTGCTTGAAGGAATGGGAGGGGAAGGGTTTTGTGGTGTCTGGATCGGTGTGTGACGCGTCGTCACGTGCCGACAGAGAGAGGCTCATGGATGAAGTCGCGTCTGTTTTCAGTGGGAAGCTCAACATACTAGTAAGCCCCAAAAACATTTATTTCGGATGAATAGTTCCACAGAATGGTCTCGTTGGGGGGTCTATGGTTATCTCATTTTGTTTGAGTCTCAAAAATCATCCGTGTTCTCATGAGTTATGCTTGTTTCTAGAAAGCTTACTCCAGAGAATTAAGATATTAGCACTTGCAAGGTTGTGTTTGGTTCCTTCTAATGTGTGATCAAATTTAGAATTCGGTCATAGCTGTGAACTTATCGTTCTTCTATCTTTTAGGAAATTGATTAAGTGGATGTGCAATTTTCAATTGGATCCAACTTCAATGATCCTGTACTCAATTTCAGGCAAATGAAACAATGTATTCATAATAGTGTATACGTGTTTAAGTCGTTTGGCTTCGAGGGCAACAAAAATCAGTCTAAACAATAATCGAACAGGACCACTGATTTATAATTTATTATGCTTAGGTCTCTGGTTTAAGTAGTAGCATGTGGATGAACTATCCTATAGCTTGCTCTATGCTCTTATGCGAAGCTTCAGAGATTGTTAAGTTTAACAGATTTGCGGCTAGGGCATCTAATTTTTTCTGCACTAACTTCGTAATTTCTGTGAGATCTTTCCATAGATTGAAGAGATAAATGGTTTGGCGTTATGAACCATCTTTCTAAAAAAAAACTCACCCAAACAAAAAAGTGTGGTACCTTGGTTTTTACTGCCAGTGCATGTATGGCGTACCATTATTTTAACTTAGCCATATAACTGAAACCAAATTTCAGACGACCACCTAGACAATTGATCAACAAGCCAAGGTAGAAGGCAAAAGATTTGGTCAGAAACACATTAAGGGTGATGTAGATGGTTCGTGTTGCTTAAGTTAGTGCTATGTCTTTTATTCTCTTAATGATTGTGAAGGCTTGATCTGTCTAAGAAAGGCATTTATGCATTTTCAGAGTCATAGTCCCAGCTGCTGAATGGTAAAAAATGTTTTACAGAATGTACTCTATATATAAGAACATTGTTAATAAATAGCAGTGCAATGTCCGGGATGTTTATATTCACCTGCTGGGAAGCATGAATTTCCAAAAGTTTTATGTTCTATGGAACTCTGAGCCTCACTCTCTGTTATCTTCTGGGTCTAGATTAACAATGCAGGGACAAACGTCAGGAAGCCAACCATTGAGTACACTGCTGAAGAATATTCTAAACTCATGACTACCAATTTTGAATCTGCATACCACCTGTGCCAACTGGCGCATCCTCTTCTAAAAGCATCTGGAACGGGAAGCATTGTGTTCATTTCATCAGTTGCAGGTCTGGTTAATATAGGTTCTGGATCCATCTATGCAGCAAGCAAAGGTGAGTTACTCTCCGGATATGAAGTACTTATCCTTAAGCATTATAGATAAACTTGGCGAATGCAGAAAAGCTAAAATGATTCATATCCTGCATGCTATCTGCAGCGGCAATTAATCAGCTTACCAAAAGTCTGGCTTGTGAATGGGCTAAAGACAATATCAGGACCAACTGTGTTGCACCCTGGTATACAAGAACTTCGCTTACTGAACGGGTGAGATTTTCCTTTCCTGCTTATGAATGTTTCAGATGCTTGAGAACCTTTTTGTGTCATCAGTCATATTTGGGAATCTTCTTCCATATTATTACTTCAGAGAAGTACATCAAGGAAATTTTTCTGCAAACATGCTGTACAAGCTGGGCAGAAACCTGATATATTGTTAGCAACTACCACTGTTATTGCCTACATCCTGTTGGAAACGGGTTGGTTGATATGCCAATCAATTTCATCTTAATCACTTCAAGGACAATATTATGATTTGACATTTTTCCACCACCACCATAACTACTAAGTCCTCATCCAACACCATTAATGGATATCTTTCTGATGCATTTTGTTTAGCTAGTTTGGCGCCCCTTTGAGAGGGCTCGTTGGAGAGGGATTGAAATGAATTGTGTAGAGAACAATGTAAAGAAGGGGGAAAAAAATAGGCTCTGCATTTTGCAATTCGAAAAAGAAAAAAGACATGATACATGCAAATTTCATGTTTTTATGTTACTGGGTGAGTTTATGCCGTTCAAAATCCAATTAGGTTGAACATAGGATTTTACAAATCATTCCCCCAACGGTATGAAATCACCACATGATGTTAGGTAAAACTGAAATTGTTCAAATCGTGTACTTTGTGGAAACTTCACGCTGCTTAACAGTTCACCTTCTTTACAGCTGCTTGATAACAACACGTTTTTGGAAGAGATAATTGCTAAAACGCCTCTTCATCGTGTTGCGGAAGCAGAGGAAGTCTCACCCTTGGTGACTTTCCTTTGCCTACCAGCTGCTTCTTACATCACTGGACAAACCATTTCTGTTGATGGAGGAATGACCGCAAATGGTTTTCAACCCAGCATGAGGGTAGATTGACCAAATCCGCCAGTTTTCCCTCCCAGATGCACAGCGTGAAACCTTCTGAACTGCTCATCATACCTGAAGGATGTTCAGTGCAGTTCCAGACTTCAATTACCTGCCCTACTGTTTCAGAATAAATGATGGTGCCCAATATCAGTTGGATACAGTCATCCTCAGCATATTTGGATAATAATTATTGGTGTTTATCTTTAGACATAACCATGTTAAAAGTGCTGATCAATCAAATTGTGGCATGTCTTCGTTCCTCTTATAACATAAAAATCCAGTGAAAATACTGCATTTCCTATGAATTGTCTCCTCTTCAGGGAATCGTCAAAAGGTTAGAGCAATGAATGAAGTTCTGTCAAATTCAACGGAGTCCTTACCCCCTGGGGCAGAAAGGACAGAAAGTCGGCTCGTTATGTCAAATTCTAGTACATTTTCCAAGGGAAAATAGATATGGGAGTAGTGTTGATTATAGATTATTTTGATTCTCCTCTCTGTCTGATGGTCAAAGGGAGCCAGAGAGGAGAGATTGGAATTAGGCCAACAAAATTATAGAAGAGGGACCAATGGGCCAAGCCGAAAGCCATGGAACCTTTGCACTAACCGAACCAGTCATAACGATACAAGTCGGTGGATTTGAAATGACATTTTGATCCTTGGTAATATAAGCATATAAAAATGATCGTTCATCCGCTCTATTTTCGGAAATTCAAAAACCACGTCTAAGAAGAAAAATATTTTAAAAAACATTGCATGATGATTAATGAGGAAAAAACATGATGTATCGGACTTCCACACCAGTCACGCCGCACTCACAGAATGCTCTCTACGTGTCAAACGTCCACGATTAAGGAAACACTGCCACGTACCGTTCAGATATGGAACAATTGAAATTCTGCAGAAAATTTTAAATAAATATTGGTAAATTGGTAATGGAGTCGTACAGTCCAGATATAAAAAGTAAAGCATGAATCATTGTTAAGGGGAGTGGGCCCGGAGTCGGGTCATTGATCGACCGACTTGACTCGACCTCTGGTCTCTACGTCACCTCTTACAGCGTAGTACTACAACGTGGCAGCTGATTATTTGAGGCAATAAAGTGGATATTATGAGGGCAATACACTACGCCCACGTTGTGGAGAAAATAGCCATCGCGATGGAGATGGGCCACGCCTGTACGTTAGTTGGACCTGCTAAACAAAGTGGAGCCAGACCTTTTTAGGAAATTTGGACCACGTACGGAAAATTTTCATATTTTTGCGCACCTCAACTTTTATATCCTCGTTTACATTTGCAGATCTTCTTATAAGAAAATCCTTGCTGTGCCGGAATCAGAACCCAATTGAAAGGTAACGTACTCGTAAGATAAAATGATAAATATATAGTGAATAAAATGTTTTACTCTATACAAAAAAAAGAATAAAATATTTTAAAGTTAAAATATAAAAAATTCGGGATTAAAAGTATTAATATATATATCTTATTATTAGATTCTACCGGGATGTATCGTCTGACTTTATTTTTAATAATTTTAGATCTTTTTTCATGTATACTATTATATTATCATTCATCTACTTATCTCCTATTTTATTAAGCAAATTAGTCTTAATAATCTTAATGAATAGAACACTCTCTCAACTGTTGCAGTTGCAACTGATAAGACCAATGTCAACTCAATAAGGAGATACAACAAATGAAAATACAATATTCTTTTTCATCTCAACTGTCTTCACAACTAGTCAAAATAGACATATCAACTCCAAAAATCAGCATAAATAAATAAAATAAATTTATCTGCTTTATTCGGAATAAAACGTATTATAACTATAATATTTTAAAACATAAACATAAAACAAAGTTTCTTATCAATCTAAAATTCAAAATCATGCTTTCTAAGTTCAATCTTCGAACAATCTCTGAAAAATAAAAAAATATAACGGAACAAGTTCGACAACTAAGTAAGCAGATAATAAATAAATGAATAAAAATATAACCGTTTCCCGAAATCATAAATTTACAGTTATTGATCGTTTTACCAGTAATACAAAAAAAATCTCTCTGGCATCAACAGTAAGCCACATTAACCCCTATGACAGGATTGTGCAATAACTTATCCGGTGGTGAATCGAAATAAATCAACAATAAGCGGAGTTCACCCTACTAAGACTTAGCGAGAACGTCAAGTGTGCACTAGGGAAAAATCCACGTAGAAACACTCCGAAGAATGAGCGCACTCAGTAATCATTAAGTTGGTACCAACAACAGCAGTAATCAGTAATATAAAATTGCATCGGGATTTGAACATAATATAATATATAATTTTCATAAATCATAATTGAAAACATATATAATATTCAGCAGAATACAAAATTTTTTTATAACTAATTCAAAACAGTAATGTAAACATATCTCACTATGTCTTTTCAAATTATACATTTGTTTTCATAATAACCTAAGCTTGCAATAAAAAGAAAACAATATTTTTCACAAAATTTTTATGAAAACATGTTCGTCATTTTTGAAGAAAAACAATATAGTAGCTTCGCTTCCCCGAATTTTTTGATAATCGAACCGTCATAGAATCCACGTATCACAACAATCTAAAAGAACCAAAAAAACTTACAAATACCCAACAATGGCCGAATAGAAAAGGTGAGAGAGATCTAAAAAATGATAGAGAATCATGTTTGAGATGTGTGAATAATCTCTGAGCGAAAAGTCTTTTTTATAGGCCAGAGAGACTTGAATACACGGTGAAAACCGTCCAAAATGGAATACCATTAGGCATCTCTTCACAAACTTCCCATTACATCAATTAGTCGCCAAAATGCATGGAAACTTTGAGAAATGATTGTTGGAAGTGAAAAGCCTAAAAAATTCAGACAAACCAGTGCTAAAACAGATGAGAAATTGGAGAGAGAAAAAAACTGAAACAAAAGAAGTAAAAAATGTTAGTATTGAAAAAAAAAATAATATCAAAATGCACCGTTTTATTTAAAAATCTAATTCGATAAAAAACAGGTTTTAATTGAATAAAACCTAAACAATGCTAGCCAACACGTGAAGCGCCTTAGCAAAGAGGATGCAAACGGGATCCAACCCAGGAAATAAAAAGTTAATCGCGTTTCAAGTGAGAGAGAATGTATATAAACAATAATAACACAGAACATATCTTTTTAGATTTAAGATCCATTCTAATTTCTTACTCCAATTAGATTGTCAAATTTGGAAAAAGATGATTGTCAAATTCAAAACGATAGACATGACATGTTGGTTATTAACATTTATCGTTTTCGCATTAAATATATGTATGCACTACACTTTCTTATATTTTGAATGAAATCACTAATGCCAGTAAGAAATTAAAGGTTCAATTTTGTTCATAAATCACCTTTCAACGGTCTTTAATCTGAACGAATTGTGCCTTGTAGCTTAGGCAATTTTGTAAACTAGGCACGTTCCAGAAACCATGTCGTAAGGATGACGCCACGCAGAGAACGAGAAAAATTGCCTTGTAGCTTAGGCAATTTTTTTTCTGCGCAATATATATACGTATTGTATTGCGTCTTTCTATTGTATAATGCAAGAGAATTAGGACTCAAATTAACTTCGAAAAAAGATTCCGACGTAGTTTCAATTTCGAAAACCTTGGGGGTGGAGCGTGCAATTTACTGCTTCTTCGTATTTGCAGTGGAGGACAGGAAACTTATATAATTTCCCAAGAGAGAGAGGTAATGCTTCAAACGTGTTTTCGCGCGAGGAACGAGGGGTGCACCTTCAGCACCACGTCAGTAACGGCCACGCGTCCGGTAAACAGAAACCGAACCTCAGATATTCTGCAAAAGCGTCAATCGGACTTTGACATGCGGTCCCACACGTGTCTCAATCTCCCTCGTTACGTAGCTCCTTTTTTTGTTATTATAAATTTTATTTTATTACGTAGCTCTTTTCATTTTGACAACTGAAGCAATCAGAATAAAGCGAGGAGTTTGTGTGTCACCCCCACCCGACACTGCAGGACGTTAGGTTTACTCTCCAAGCTGTGAAGGATGCGAGTGTATCCTACGCGCGATTAACGCTGTGGTGGAGAACGAATCAAGCACGAAACTCGTATTCCGCGATCACGCCACGTGGTCATATCTTCTGGGGCAATGTTTTTCTAAAGAGGGGGAAATGTTTAGCGGGTGACTCAAAAAGGCAGAGAGAGAGAGAGAGATAAGCAGGTTATGTTAAGGACCACATGCGTGTCCGGAAAGGAAAGTCGTCTCGACGTTGCGTGGTGGAAGCTCATTGGCCCAAGTATCAGTTGTTAGAAAAGGCAATGCACGTGGCCAAACTGGGAAGGAGAGAGGGAGATGGACGGTGTAGATGATGTCTTTGGTATTCAGTAGTTCAACGTCATACCAACTGTACGTTTCGGATGCCTGCCCGTGACGGTGAGGGGCAGCTGCCCCTGAATAAGTGTGGCCCCCAGATGATATTGGGTCTCTTCAGGGCCTCTGTTGAAAAGCTCCGGTGGAGGACATTTTTAATGGGTCCTCCCGAGCGTGCCTAGAGATCCCTGCTTTCTCTTTTCTCCCTCGGTATAATTGCGGAGGTTCTCTGTTGCCCTTCTTTGTGTAAATTCCGATTGTGCGGTTTGTAATTCAGCGGAATAGAGGGAAAGCCTGAGACGACGAACTATTTGAGAACTGCAGTACTACAGCGTTGGGTTGTTAGCTTTGAAGAATCATAATGGCTGGGATGTGCTGTGAAGTTGTTGGAGAGGGAGAGACGCCGGCTCCGATTGAGCCGAGCTCTCGAACTTCGAGGCGCCGGCGAATGGAGTTCCTTCCGTTAAAGTTCATCGCCGATGTGGCCGTACCACCGGTTCTGAAGAACGGCAGGAAACGCCAGAAGCTCGACCTCTGTCGTCGATCGTCTCTGCCCCTCCAGATGGAGAAGGCAGCCGAGACTTGCCTGTCCAGCGAAGCTGAAGGAAAAGTGGAAAATAATGAAACAAAGTCAGAAAGTGAAGAAATGAGTCCGACTCAAGCGTTGAATTTTTGTAGTAGTTCCCCGTCCGCGAAGGTGGTGCGGGAGTGCCCTAAGTTCGGTGTGACCTCTGTTTGTGGAAGGAGAAGAGACATGGAGGACGCCGTTTCCGTTTTCCCCTCATTTTGTGTCCAAAAGAAACAGATGTCTGACGGATATCATTTTTTTGGCGTGTTCGACGGCCATGGCTGCTCCCATGTAAAGCTCATATCCATTGCTTTTCTCTCAGTCAACTGTTTGATTTAATTTCTTACAAATTTCCCTGTTCCTTCAGGTTGCTGCCAGGTGTAGGGATCGGTTGCATGAGATCCTCAAGGAGCAGGTGGAAAACGTAGGAGAAGCTGTGGAATGGAAGGGTACGCTGGAGAGGAGCTTTGAGTTGATGGACGAGGAGGTCCGCAAGCGGAGTGGCCCTTTGAAGAGCACCTGGAACTGCAGGTGTGACCTTCAGACTCCGCAGAGCGACGCCGTTGGATCTACTGCAGTTGTCGCTGTCGTGACGCCAGAGAAGATCATCGTCTCTAACTGCGGTGATTCTCGAGCGGTGCTCTGCCGTAACGGCGTCGCTGTCCCCCTCTCATCCGATCATAAGGTGAGAACTTTTTAGCAAGAGGCAAAGCATTAAAGAGTTTTTTTTTGGGGTGATTAAAACATTAAACAGATTTCATTGTACCGGAACGGCTGTTCGTTGTGTAAGGCTTTCGGTGCGTTCTTTCACGGGCCAATCACTAGGCCCTAAACTGAAAGTGATGCTTCCTCCACTAACTTTAAGCGGGAGACATGTGGATCTCCCTCCCTTTTTACGTTCGCTTTCAGAAACTGTAGTTGCTATTGGTCAGTTGTGGTACCGCGTGTTACACACGTTCCGGATTAACGTGCCGCTAACATTTGCCTGCTTTGTGTAACTGCAGCCGGATCGTCCGGACGAATTGCTTCGGATCGAAGCCGCCGGAGGCCGCGTAATTTACTGGGACGGCGCCCGAGTCCTCGGAGTCTTGGCTATGTCCAGGGCGATAGGTAAATGTCCACGGCCGGCGTGATATGCATTTTTCTTATTACTCCATGACGTGGTGCCTATAACAGACTAACTGAGACCTCTCTTAATTCGCTCAGGTGACAACTATCTGAAACCGTACGTGATTTCAGAACCGGAGGTGACGATCACAGATCGGACAGCGGAGGACGAGTGTCTCATCATGGCAAGCGATGGCCTGTGGGACGTGGTGTCGAACGAGACCGCGTGCGGAGTGGCGCGCATGTGCTTGCGCGCTCAGAGGCCCCCGTCGCCCCCCAGGTCGACGCACAGTGACGTGGCGGTTGGGGCCGCTTCGAAGAGCTCGGACAAGGCCTGCAGCGACGCCTCCATTTTGTTGACCAAGTTGGCCCTTGCTAGGCATAGTACGGACAACGTGAGCGTTGTCGTGGTGGATTTGAGAAGAAATAACCACCAACAGTCTGTAGGATTAGACTAATTTTGCCCAAAAGGGTTCTGATATAATACCATATTAGCATCCTGTTTTTAATTGTAATTTCTAGGGTGTTCTTCAAATCCGAAGAAACTTTATTCCAGAATCGGATACGTTTCGAAGATTGAATTGATTTATTAATATAATTATTTTGTCCAAGGAAAACTCCTCCGGTAAAACTTTGCACCAGATGTAGATTAATATGAACATAGAGGCTTGAACCAAAGGTTGGGATGTTTGTTTGTTCGATATTTTGAAATTTTTGAAATTTTTTGAGATATTAAAACTGATTGAGGTTTGTGAAAATTGTTACAATTTTAAAAATGTGTTTGGTTGGTTAGAAATTTTAATACACTAAAATTTTGGTATCAAATATCACCGTTGTTACGAGTATCTAAGGACGTGCTTAGAAGTTGGATATTAGCAACAATCTATAGAGTCTAGAAGAGCACAAGCAGCTGAACAGAGTGTACGAGACCAAAATCCGTTTACCGGAATGTGCATCTTGTTGGACTTTGGAGATGCAGATGCATCCTCTCGGAGTCAAGAGTTTAAGATAGATAATGGAAACCAGTACCACTAGCTTCGGGGCCTTGGGGACCTTATCGTCGTGGATGGATAAAGATTAAGTTCCCTCTTTCATAATTCATCGTAGAAGGATGATATAGATAGATTTTGGTAGATTTTGCGGCTCCACCATTTTATTCGAATTCCTAGACAATCTATGGGGTTCACCAACCATTTAATCTGTGGAGGACACGTAGCGTTTGGTCTCGGTTGAGGCATCAACATCACTTAGCTGTCCGAGATTCCTTAAGCAGGGTACTGAAGAGTTATAACCACAATCCAGAAAGACAAATCTGAAATTGAAGAGGAAGGTTTGTCTATAATACTTAAGTCAGATCTTGCAGAAAACATTATCTACATATCTCATAGATAAACAAAAAAGAAGAAGAAGCATGGAACCGGGAATAAACGTCTTGACGGACCCAGTTCCACAGCATCAGATGCTAGCAACAGCCAACAGGAATTTCAGATGGCAAACGCTTCAGATAGACCCTCTACTCTACCAATGGCATTTCCAATATAGGAAATTCAAAACAAATTCAGCGGGACCAACTTGCAGGAGAAAATAAAAACTTGGGAGACGAACGAATAATATTCTTTAAGTTTCATATTTTCTTGGGCCCGAAATTGATAATCCTAGCAAAAGTTGTGTGAGGCCCATTAAAAAGGGTCTGGGTCCAGATAAATATTTAGGCATTACATGTCCTAGAAGCTTAGGCCATGAAAATGGGCCTAGCCGAGTAGTTAGACATTCTTGTCAACGCTGGGCTCCCGCATCGGAGCAGATTGCCGCTGAGAAGCTATAAAAGGGCCAAGCCTGAGTGATTGTACAGCCCAATAATTTTGCTGATCTGGTTTTTCGTATGCTTGATGTTATGACTTATGATACGTCCCGGCTGTTCTTATTTTGGTTGTCCATTTGTTTACGTAGTTGTCGTGCTCCGTGACCGCTGGAAACTGATTAAAAAGCACTTAGTACTTACCCAAGCATTAGTTTAACTGTTTTTTCAAAACGAAGTAAAGTTGTTGTAACATGCTCTTCAATCTATTCAGAGAGAGCTTTTGCACTGCGTTAAGCCTTTTGCCCTTTCATTGGCCTACCAATTAAAAGAAGAGAACATGGTGGTCCGTTACTTAGATGGTAGGGGAGATTTATTTTTCTCTCCATCTTCTTTATATACATAAACGAAAAAAAAAACATAAAAAAGAATTAGTTAAGAGTACACATGTTCCGGTTTTTTCGGTTATTAGTTTTCATTTCTGCAACTTCATAGGGAAAAGACAACCCCAAAAAAAAGGCCTTCCAGTATGGAAAGGAAATAAAAGTGGAATAGTCAAATTCACACGGTTTACAAGTGACCAAAGATTCAACTCGGCCGAATTGCCAATCATCCCCTCCTCTGCCCGAGTAAAAACCCATCAAAATCAGAGTCGATGTGCATCGAAGACGATGAGATGCTATTTTGCGTAGTACAAAGTCCCAGGACAGAAAACTGTGCGCAAGCGAGCCCACTGCCATGACAATTTACCGAAAGGATCAAAAGATTGTGACCCAGTTCTGAGCCCACTTTTCCTTTTCCTTTTCCCTTTTCCTGTTTTCCAAGTACCTTGTCAAAGGTTACAAAAAAAAAAGCAGAGAAAACCCCTTGGCTAAGTAAAGTATATACTCTGATAAAGTTCACTACGGGGCTAGCCTCATATAAGGCAATGCGAGAGGGTGTCTTGGTTGCGTTGGAATCCTTGTGAGATTGGATGAGAATGGTTCCATTATGCTTCGGGTAATGCCTTGAGCACATGTTCTATTAGTTTGATGGCTCAAGATATGATTACCGGAAATTATGTTTTATGTTGTTTGCTCGTGTAAAATTAATGTATTTGTGTATAGCTATCTGATTGATAGCGGTTTTTTTTGTGTGGTTGTGTGAAATTTCTGTTAGATGATTTGTCCGCATTATAGAAACATCTTAAATGCGTTTACTTCATTAAACTTGTCAGACTTATCAATTCTTATAAGTTGATGCCCACCCAAATGTGTGTATTGTTATGCTTCATTCAGTAATCTTTACCTCTATATCTGAGTATATGTTGAATGCAATGAACTTGTTCCAGTGGAACCATCAGATATGATTTACAGCTTAACTTTGTGAACAATACTCAAAATTCAGGTTATGGTTGGTGAACTAAGGGGCCTGAGGCTTTGATTTGATGAAGTAATTGGAATAAGGTATGAGTTCTTCTAGATGGCGGTTAAAGGATCTACCTTGTATCATGGTTGATTTTATCAGTATTGAATGCCATTTTTACATCGTATTTTGACACATTCTACTGTTCCTCCTACGTAGCCCACGAATCAAAGATGTGGGCCTATGAAGCATTGGAGCATACTCTTAAGGACATTCTTCAGGTGGTCAGTCCCCTTCAGGAGGATTGGGAGAAACGGTCTCGAGTTATTGATGAACTACAAAGAGTCGTCGAATCTGTGGAAAGTTTGAGAGGTAGTTTCTACTGCATCAGTTTTGTGGTTTTATTTAAATAAAAAATATCTGGCCTATGTCATTAAAGTTGCTAATATATATGGACTAAATACTTGGAATCAGTAATATTTTCATGCTTTGATTGGTAGATATGAACGTAAAAGGTGGTGCAAAAAAAATGGTTCCATTCTTCTATTCCCTACTAATTTCATGTGCAGGTAAATCCTGTTGAATTCACATGTTAAAAATTGGGGAACCAACTCAGTTTATTATTTCCAAAAATGGTTGCAATACTAAAGGCTGTGAGATGGCATTTAAGGTGTGCTCTTGGTTGCCATTAATTGATCCTTGAGATTATATAATTTAATGGCAAGAAAGCCAGCCAAAACATCATGGCGGCTCTTTACCCTTTTGGGCCATGATCCCCAATGGGAGAATGGGATAATAAATAGATGGAATTGGAACTATGGTATTTGCGCCATGATGGCTATCAATGATACAATGGCAATTGTTTTCTTTAAGATGTTGAATGTTGTTGTTTTTACTCTGCTAATATTGACACGAGCACAGATCTTTTGATGACCTCTATTTGGGGAGCTGGCATGGAAGTTTTGCAGTTGGAGTGGACAATGGGAGGTTTCTATTTCAAGAATAATGCAATTTGCCTGGAAAACCCCTTTCATCTGGGGCATATAGTTCTACTCCGTTATGAATGAAAATTTCCTAGCTCGTGTGAAGTCATTTTGAGGTTCTGTCTTGATGACATGATTTTTTATTTAATCCATTAAAGAAATCCATCTAAGTCAAAGTTATTCCTTCCTCAAATGCTGAAAATTTTTTAGTGTAGTTTTTCAGTACTATGTAAACCTGTATATTTTCACTGCTTTTTATTCTTGTGCCTCAAGTAGAAAGAGACAAGTAACATAAAATAAGGATCCACCATAACGTTCGTTCTTATTTCTTCTTTTCCTAAATTTCACTTGTTGAGCCATCATAATTTTTAGTCTCATGATTAACAACATTGCTCTATGTTGTCTCAAACAGGTGCAAAAGTGGAGCCCTTTGGTTCATTTGTGTCCAATCTATTCACAAGATGGGGTGACTTGGATATTTCTGTTGACTTATGCAAGGATTCATTTATTTCATCTGCTGGAAAAAGGCGCAAACAAAATTTACTAGGAGATGTGCAAAGAGCTTTGAGACAGATGGGTAATTTACTTTGGGTTCAAGTTTTTCTTTTTCTTTTTGCCCTTCTTCGCCCTCCCCCCTAATCAATCTTAGTAGGTTTAATTATTGCATTATTGAGATTGCTTTTCTCTAGCATGTCTTGAAACACATCTCCATGCTTGAGACATTTTGGACAATTTGTGGAAAGCAAGTATGAAGCCTGAGAATTATTATAGAAAAGAAATGCATTTGTACAGGTTCTTATGCTTGAGACATTTTGCTTGGTGTGCGGCCAGGTGTGAAGTTTATTGTATTTGTAGTGTGTTATTATGTTACACAAGGGACAATCATTACCATTTTTTTCCAGGTCTTTGTGGTTTATTGCACATATGTGATCAATTTTGGGTAGTTGGGATTTCAAAATTCGTCATACTGAAACATCTTGTGATCTTGAAAAAAAATAATTGTTCTTCTAGAAGTGGCGTTTCACTATCTTTTCCCAGTCACATTCTTTGGTTCTGCTGTAATGATCACTCAAACCCACGTTTTCTGTGAATTTGTAAATTCAGTGATGGTTTGTTCATACAGAAAAACAATAAGGAATATGGGTGCGAGATATATACAAAATCACGTATTTTTGTCATCAATTTGACTATTCTTCATTACAATGCTTATATCTTCTTACCCTAATACTGTTGATCTGCAGGTGGATGGCGAAGGTTGCAATTCGTCCCAAATGCAAGAGTTCCCATTCTAAAATTTGAGAGTAGCATCCAGAACATCTCTTGTGATGTATCAATTGATAACATACGGGGCCAAATGAAGTCCAAACTCTTGTTTTGGATCAGCTCAATAGACGGGCGTTTCCGTGATACGGTTTTACTGGTACATTCTTCTAGCAAACCGATACTTGCTTTTGTGAGAATAAGTAATAGTATTTGATGCATTCTTTCTCGCTTGTGTAGGTCAAGGAATGGGCAAAAGCACATGATATAAATAACCCACAAACTGGGAGTTTCAATTCATACTCCCTCAGTCTGCTCGTGATCTTCCATTTTCAGGTATTCTTCTATCATGATTTCTGCTGCAACAGATGGTTAAAATTATGACATTTCCTTAATGCTACATGAAATGCACCCAAGATGGTTGCTTTCAACTGGGTTTGCGGAATGTCACAAAAGATCATAGGCAGTTAGGTCTTTTATACTGGTGCCTTATTTGATCAAATTATTTCCTCTTGAGTGTTGGTCTGGTTTCCTGTATTTACTCCCATGGGTGGTGCAATTTACTGATTCAGTTCTAATAAATGATCTATTTTCTTTCAGACATGTGTCCCTCCAATTTTACCAACCCTTAGACATATATACCCAGGAAATATTGCTGATGATCTTCAAGGTACTTTTCATCTTTAATCTTTCGCCCAAAACACCCTGCCTTTCTGGTGTTTCCTTTAGAATGGCCAAGATAAAAGCTGAGTTGTACTGATTTCTGTGAAAATTTAGTATATTCCTTTTTATATGCTGTTCAAAGTTATTCCTTTTGGTTCTTTGGAGGGCCAGAGGCTTAAAAAAAATAATTGAAATATGTGACATGACATGCTATTTGTTGATCTCACACTTACGATAATAGTGTCTTAGCAGTTTACCTTGTTTTCCAGAACTTGTTGCTGTATTCAGGGTTGAAATGACTCATTTTTCTTTCTCTCTGTGCTTCGGGTTTGGTGTTTCTAAATGTTATTCAGCCACAGTTTCTGGTTTGGTTGGAAAGTTTATGAAGAGTTTTGGTTTCCTCTTCTGTTTTCAATACCATGTGATTGTATTGGTGGGTATTCAGGAACCTGACGCATATATTTGACAGTTGGTATCTATACTTCAGGTGCAGTTTACTTAGAAGAGGAGTCATCAAGCATTAGAGTATTTTGTTCTAACATAAAGACCAATTATGTCTTAAACATTATTTAGGAGTATGAAAGTAGAAATCCCATCTTATGCAAACTTGGTTTGCTAGGTATGTATACTGTTCCTGAAGTTGTGGTCCTAAAGATGTCTTGAGCATATGCTTCGTCTGACAGTTGTTAGTACCAAATTCCACACCCTCATTGATATAATGAAAACAGTGTCTGTAGAGTTGAGAATATTCCCTAAAATGATTTGGTAGACATCTACAATATTTAAAAGTACTGATTGACATCAGAAGACGATAAGTCACTATACCTGTCTTCCAATATGCTTCTTGCAGGTGCGAGGATAACTGCAGAGAGACATATTGCAGAAATCTGTGCTGCTAACATAGCAAGGTTCAAACAAGACAATTTCAGAGGAGTAAATCGAAGCTCTTTGTCTGAGCTTTTCATTACATTCCTTGAAAAGGTAATCACTTGAATCATAATTTTCTACTTGAAATAACAGAGATTTCTATGATGTGTTCATTAGATTTTAGTTATACTTGACTGGTGTGTCACCATTAGCACCATATATCAGGATTATATGTAAGTTTAGTGAAAGATTATTCTTTTTATCAGATGACAACATTTTGATTATGTAATAGAGATTTATATAATTGGATAAAATGCCCCATTCTATATTAGGTTCGTGACGTGCGCCTAGTATCTTGCCTATATGTTAGGAACAGCATACTTACTCTCTAATGGTATTGATGAGGGGATCCTTACTATGTGTTGCAGTTTTCTGACATAAATTCGAAGGCTTCAGAGTTTGGAATGTCTCCCTATACCGGACGATGGTGCATAAGGAACGATATGAGATGGTTGCCTAAAACTCATGCTATATTTGTAACTCTCTCTCTCTCTCTCTCTCCCCACATCTCTATGCACAATTACATTTTCTGTCTTCTACTTTTGGTAGGTGGCTGCTTTTCTTATTTCATTGATGTTAAATTTTACTATTGACTTTGCTAATGAGTTTGTTTTTGGACATCCTGATGACTGGTTAGATTGAGGATCCTTTTGAGCAAACAGAAAATTCTGCAAGGGCTGTTAGCAGGAGTGAATTGACAAGGATATCTGAAGTATTCCAGATGACTCATAGGAGACTTATTTCCGCCAATCAGAATCAGGACCTTCTCCTTGCAACTCTAGTCCGACCACAAATATCACAATGTATTGCACGAGCGCCTGTTTAGAATCCAGCTTACGAAGGTGGGCGCTACCAGTCTCGCCCAACTCGTCCACAGGTGCACAGGAGTGCGTCCTCAACCGCACTGGTTCAGCATCGATTATTGGATGTTGTATGCTGGGCTCAGTCGAGAAGCAGATTGACTTGTGTGAGTTATCGACATTTTCTTACTCTAAAATCTAAGGGGCATCTGAGGCTGTTATCGAATGGAACTTCTGCCTTTTCAATTATCTATGCCCGTTGTTGTATCTTCTGAAGGGCTGGAAAACAGGCGGACACGTCCATATCACAGACATGCAAACGCGGGCACCCTCGAATACTCTCTCTCTCTCTGAGAGTAAGGTCGCACTTTAGATAGAGATGTTTCAATATTATAGGCGTCGGAGGCAAGATGAACCGAAGGAAATAGGCTTTTGGACTTTGGTAACGTACTTGTTTCAATCAATGGTAGAGGGATCCAAAGAGAGAAAAACCAAAGATAACGTGCAATGAGGGTATAAAATGAATGTTGTATTTTCATGTTTAGGTGTCAACATAAAAAGACTATGTTGTTCTAACTGCTGCGTATTTTAGGAAGTTTGACAAATCCTAGAGCGCCACGGTTTCACCTTATTAGAACCAAGTGAGGCACATCGAAAAATGAATGTGATCAGGTACAGGTCCATTAGTGGGGAAGGATCATATCAGCTTTAGCATTATATTCCGATCCTATGAGCAGGCACACCTCAACTCCGAACCATCCTCCCAATCATGAACCATTCACGCTAGACTACAAGAAAAGGTGAATTGAACCCACCATTAGAGCCAGAGATATTTGAATTGTTAAACACAATAATCAACACGAAACATCCATAAATGAATTAAACAAACAAGGGTTACATGTATCTCTTCAATCTGGGTAAACACTAATAGAATTTACACAATTTGTGAAAGGTGGACTTAACGCAACTCCAAAAGACGCCTTGAGGAGTGAGGGATGTCACAACCTTATAAGGACCACATTGACTAGTTTCTCTAGCAATGTGGGACTTCCAACACGCCCTCTCACGTGTGGCGGGAGGACATCCAAGCCAACACGTGGAAACAGGTAACGGTGGGACCACAAACTAGGAGTCTTGCTTTGATACCATATTAGAATTTACACAATATGTTAAAAGTAGGCCTAACTCAACTCCAAAAGACGCTTTGAGGAGTGAGGGAAGTCACAACCTTATAAAGAGCACATTGACTAGTTTCTCTATCAATGTGAAACTTCCAAATATTTGGATGTCTCATTTATCAAGTATAAATTTTTATTTCTAACAAACACTATAACAAATGTTCTAGCTTAAACTTGGATGTACCATAACATTTCGTTTTACATGCAAATTACACTCCCCGCTGCAGTCACATTATCTGGTAGTAAATTGTCCGAGCATCAGGCCGGTAGGTACTGCTCCCGCCATTTGCTCCCAACACATGGTCAGCGCACCTGAGCGTACAAGATGTCAATAATTACAGCACCACACCATGAAAGTAACTCTCTCTGTTCCCGTGTAAGTGTTATTCATTCACTGATCATCTTCTTTTGAATGCATTTAAGACCCCCGTGTTAGAGGAACAATACCCTGGTCTTGCCAAAGAGGGATTAGCAGGAAAAGAAAACAGTATGAATAACGTTTTTCACAAGTTCAACCACGCAAGAGGTGTTTATCAGCAGTCAAGATCCTATAACTTGCGTAAGGACCCTCAGATGTATCTCGCAATTTGACATGCCATCCCACAGCCTTTGCGATCTCTTGAAGTTCATCCATGATGGCTAAGGTGTCACGAATATGTATACGCCCACCAGGTCTCAGGATCCGATCCATCTCAAGCATTATTGAAGAGATATTGCATCTGATAGAATGAAAAAAAAATAAGGAAAACCACCACCTTACCCGAAGAGATCCCACCCCACCTCATGAACAAATCACGAACTACACAGACATACCAAATCAAGCTTTATAAATTGACGTTATTCCACATAATTCCATATATTCCTACTTATCAAGTTAATTTATATATAGTCACATATCCAGTCAATAACTTATGCTGATTACTACATTTTAGGTAAGTTGTGTTGTAGATTATAAGCAAGAACTTCTGAAATTATTAGCTGGCACAACAATATGCGAACCCTACAAGCCACTGTTCTTGTTGGTCAGTCATTGCTGTGGAACAGGAACAAGACCGAGGAAACCCAAAAGCATATGCCAGTTGAAATAGGGATATCATCTACCAGGAAAAATTAGAAGACTGGCGTGTACCTTTTACTCTCAGTAGAGAAGAGGCCAGCTGCATGCAAAAAATCATAGGTTCTTGGGTAGGTATCAAATGGCTCACACCTGGATCATAATACACAAGAATATTTCAGCCACAGATTCTCAGTTCAAGGATCAGTACCGCATTTAATTAATTTTGATGCCTACCCAGATTTTAGAGATACGAGAATTTAAATGCAATGACTACTGCGAGAATTTAAGTAGACCCTGTCCCAAACTGTTGAGAAGTACCCACATAAATAACACAATCTTTGATAAGCTAGCTAAATATTTGGACAATATTATGTTCAAATTTCCAGTAGTCAGAAGGATGAATCAAACTTCGCCAAGAGGAATCTGAGCAATTAAATAACTCCAAATTCGAATTCCAATGTATTTATGACCAATATTATTGCTTATGGTGTATCTATGGCATCCATATATGTACATATCTGAACTAACTATGATAAGACAGTTTTTGGTAGTACCAATCATGCAAGACTCCGATGAGTCCCCTGTCATATATAACAGGTAAGGTGTTGGGCCCACTTGCAGGAACAACATTCATAACCCAAGCATCCAAATTTTGTTCCATTAGTGCTGCCGCAAATCTGCCAAAGCCAGTTTAGACAATTAGTTGTAAGAAACGTGAAACATATATTATAAGGAAGAGTAGAGCATGAGATAGCTATGATACCCTCCAAAGCCAGCTCTCATGTCCATTACATTTCTTAATCTAATTTTCTTCCAGTGAAAGAAGCGAACATAGCTTTCTATTATTTCATTCCAGTATTTTGATTCTGCCTTGAAGAGCTCCTTTCTTGATATATAGGCATCAATTTGTATGCTCTGAAGCCGATCGGGTGGAGTTTGCAAACGTGCAGGCCATGCGGTAACATTTGCTCCATACCCATTCTCTGGCAGCCGAGTGATGCAAGCCTTCAGATCAACATACCTAACATGATAATGCAAAGAAGATTGTTACTGAAAATTAAATGACCTAGTAAGTCATAGCAAAGTGTTCACTGTCGACAACTCAAAAGCTTTTGCAAAATATTACACCTAATTGCTTTGGATGGGTTCCAAGGGCTGAGTCTTCTCTATTAAGTCGATGTATTCCTTGCTTTTGGAGGGCTCCAATAAGGATTTTCTATGGCTGTCAATGTTGGAGGAATTTGGTTCCCCCCAGAGTTGCTTTCTTTGTTTGGGAAGCTACTCACAGGAAAATTTTGACCATTGACAACTTAAGGAGGAGGGGTGTGTGCTTGACAGAGTGGTGCTATTTGTGTAAGAGTGACGGAGAAACGGTTGATCATATCCTTATTCATTGCACGATGGCAAGAGGATTATGGGTGCATGTGCTGAGTATTCTCAACTATGATTGAGTTATGCCTAGGAAGGTGGTGGATGTTTTGTATTGTTTTTTTTTATAACCCAGGAGCTCCCAAGGTCGGGCCACTTCGTGTACCCGGCCCTACAAGCCAACCTGGGGCATGTGTCAGGACCCCACCCAACACACCCCAGATAAGTCAGGGGCGTTAATGTATTGGGGCTCGTACTTGGGACATGTGAGAACCCAAGCCATTGCTTTACCACCAGACCAAACCCCTGGGGGTGATGTTTTGTATTGTTGGAGGAGGAAGTTTGAGAATCCTATCGCCTTGGCCATTTGGAAGATGATCCCGACTTGCATATGGTGGAGTTTGTGGAGGGAAAGGAATGAAAGATGTTTTGAGAACAAGGTTATGTCTTTGGATCGTTTGGGGGGGTTTTATGTTGCATTCTCTTTTTATATGGGCTAATTCGGTCTTAGGTTTTCCTTTTGAGGGTTCCGAATTTTCTAAGTTTTTTAGCTTGTATGCTTTTGTGTTTTCAGTATAATCTCCTGTACTGTCAACTCGCTTCTTTAATAAAGTTTAACTTACTTATATATATAAAAAAAAAAAAACTTTTTGGAGAAGAAGCCATTAGAACTTCATTAAAATCTTTCAAGCGAGTATTCCTAGACTTTTCCCACAAAAAAAAAAAAACCCAAAGATAACCCGAAAACTTTGATGCAGAAGCAAGTGGAAAGATCTAATTAGTAAAATGCAATTTAGAACACAAGCATCATGGTAAGCAGAAACTTTATATCCTAATAGAAAACCAAAGCAGGCTGAATTTTACGGCTTGAAAGAACAATCAATTCAAGGCTCAAAGACGAAGAGTCATGGAAATTAACCAGAATGAGAAGCTTGTTTTCAACATGACATGGACCCATTCTACCCACTTGCTACACATGGGGAAGTTCTAAGCCTAAAATAAGAGCTTCCAAAATAATATATCTTAGTTCACCAAATTATCAAATCAGATACACAGAAGTAGATAGGCAGAATAGCAAACATACCAGACTTTGTCCGGATCATCGTCTTGATCACACAGTGGGGGTTTAGTTCCCTCCTCACGGTTTAAATAACAATTGTTGTTAACTGGCTTCTGCCATATTGCAATATATCCATCCTTTTTCACAAACTCCCAGCAGAGACGTGTTGTAAGGTTAAGCATCTCTGGAAGTTTAAAAAAATATATAAAAAAGCAAAATATATATGGTACTTAGCACAGAAAAGTAACAACTGGAACAACATTCAGGTCAGAATCATCGAGAAAGACCACCTGGATCTGTAAAACTAATTATGGTAGAAAACATGAAATAGACATGTATGACACTAGCATCATCTCTACACACTTGTCTTTCAAAGATAGTCAGACTCGTAAGATTTAACGTTTGGCACTTGACAGAACAGCTTTCAAGAAGATTTGCATAATGAACATGGTTGCTAGTAATACCTTTCCACTGTTCTTCCAATATTTCTTCATGCTTATAAACAGGCTGTGCTGCCCAAACAAAGTATCCTCCAGCACGGAGCATCCTATTTACTTCAAGCAGTAATATTCCATCTTCATCACAGAGTAATGACAAGATAAAGTTCAGAAGAAAAAAAAATTAGCCAACATGAAAAATATCCAGTGAGTGAGGAGGGATGAAACATCAAGATTGGAAAAAGATGGAAAATATGGGAATAAATGTTGATACCAAATAATGAGAAACAAAAATACATACCATCACGAGTCCAATTGATTCTACATCGTGAACAATGTATCAAGTCGAAAGCCTGACTTGGGTACAACAAGCGGCGAGTGGCAAAAGCTGCCACCATTGCTGGCACACCACGCTCCAGAGCAAACTGAATCTGGTTTTCATGGACATCTTTGGGCGCAATGGACATGGTGGTGACATTCCTTGGTAGCAAATAGGCACCGAAACTAGCTACACCACACCCAACATCTAAAACAACCCGGGTATGATGACCCAAAGCTATTTCAGGGATCATCTATGCACACAAATTGAACAAAAAATTGAAGATCAGAAAAATTAGATACACTAACCAAATTTTTTTCCCAAGTAAACTTTTAATATATAACAACCTTTGATATATGATCCAAGTATTCGTTTGCACCATGTATAAACTGTGTACCGCCTCCAGGAAACTTGAACTTATCCTTCTCTAGGGTAATCCAGTTTTGACCACCTTTATCTTCCACTAAACGAGTATGAGGAACATTGTAGAACCACACCTACAAGGAACCGCCATCTCCATTAGAAACCTCTAACATGAACACGCTAAGTTGCTAGGGAATCAGCTAGTCAGCACTGAAACATCTGGCAGCAAAATGCGTTTCGAAGTAAACTTTCTAGTGTTTACTTATTAAGTTGACTTCGCACTAGAAAATCAAATTAGAATGCAAAAAAGGGTCACCGCATTCTGGCAAATCCTTACGAACCATACTCAAAAGATCGAATTCACAGGTATTAACACAACCTATCAAAAAGAGCATAACCTTAAAGAAACCGGTACCTCATCCCGGCTTTTCGGCCACGGAATTGGGTGCCGGTACTTATTCGGGGCCGGGACCAAGCAGTTCAATCCCCGACCTTCCTCGGGACAATGCCGCTCAAACCGCTCCCCTCTCTTCGTCGACTTTAGTTTCCTTATCGCATCCTCGTTATCCAGACAAGGAATGTACTCGCTCATACTCGTCGGACACAGCTGAAACTTCGCAACCTTAACCCCAAGCGGTTCCTCATTACCACCAACCCCATCCGTTTTGGTCTCGTTCCTCCAGTCCTCCACCAAATCCACATCCAACTCTCCGACCTCGAACTCGTCCGACATCGTTCCGTTCTCATTCACGATCCCGAATCGTTGCACTGGCGGAGGTGGAGGGGGCGGACTCGGAGGCGGGACGTAGATTGGGGCTAGAGTTTTGTCTGGAACGGTTTGGTTTTCGTTCTCATCAATGAGAGCGGATAGATTAAACGGCTTGTCGTGATTGGGTGAGATCGAGACCGAAGGGGTTTGCCGCGTGGAGCTGAAGAAAATGAGCTGCTGGTACCCATCGGACCAGTGCTTGCCCAAGTAAAAGAAAGTGGCCGCGAGTACAATGAATGCCGAGATCTTGAGAATAAGCGGCGTTTTGAAGAATTCCCCATTTCCGAAGGGTTTCATTTTCGAAATTTCCAGAACAATTGGAAGAGGTAATAACGAGCTTGTAGATCTCGGATCCCAGTAATCGAAGAGAGTGAGAATGGAGTTGAAGAGAGTGAGCTTTTGGCGTGGGAGTGAAAAGTGAAAGTGGGGGATTTGGCTTTGGGTCACAGCGACAGAGACGTGGAGTTTTGATAATTCAGATTTGGACGATGAAAACCGAGAGCTGGCGAAGGAGACGATTGGGATTGGTTGGGTTTATGGTCCAGGGCTACACGTGGCTAAATGACGTCTCCGCTTAGTTCGTCGGAGCTATCGAGTGATGTGGCATCACCGAAAATGTCTACACGTGGTGGCGTTTCGACCGGGAACAGTAATTTCGGTGATACCTAGTTGGTAGGGCTTGACAACAAAAAATGAGGTCGATCCAGATTTTCGATTGTGATTGTACGGAGAATAGGAAAATTTATACTGGTTTGGATCGATTTCATTTTTTTTTTTAAAAGTAGATTAATTTTGAAGGTGAATGTCATATAAAAATGTAGAGTTTTAGTTTAGGTTAAAAAAAAATTTACGTTTGTAATTTGTATTAAAAATATATAAAAATATTTTTTATTTATATTAATAAATACGGTCTGGATTGTCAAAAGATATGAATCAGACAGCATTTAAATAAATAAGACCGGACCAGACCGCAAATCCGGTCCGATTTTGTTCAGCTCTACTGTTGGGAACTGGTCTTGACTATGAGAATTTATAATGGAAGGTTTGAGTTTGAGTTTAAGTTATTCTAGACCCAAAGATATGTCTTTTGAAGGATGTGTGGGTCGACCGCGGTAAATTTCTTGTTTTTCTCCTATAAGCCACTTGTGGTGTACTCTCTTTCCCTCTTTCTCAAGTTTGCTTAGAAAAATAAAAAGAGTCTCATACCGGTTAAGGGTAAGGGAACTTGTGAGTTTATAAGTTGGCACTCATCCTTCAAATGATGGGCTATTTTGAAGGATGTATGAGTTGACCGCTGTAAGTTCGAATATTCCTCCCTAAAATTCATTTTGTGGTGTATTCCTTTTTCCCATTTTTCAAGTTTGCTTAGAAAAAGAAAAAAAGTCACACACCGGCTTAGGCTAAGGGTAAGAGAACTTGTGGGCTTATAAGTTGACACTTCTCCTTCAAAACAAAAGCTCTTTTGAAGGATGTATGAGTCGACCGATATAAGTTCTCTTATTCCTCCCCTAAAAATCACTTGTGTTATATTCCCTTTTTCCCCTACAGAAGTTTGCTTAGAAAAAGTAAAAAAAAAAAAGTTATTCTAGACCCGAATCTCGACATTATTAAAGGAAATTTTTGAATAGTAAAATTAAAACCATTAGTAAATTAGAGGTTCAAGATCACAAAAACAAAATAAGAAAAATTCATATGGTCGGTAGGCCCTCCTCCTTCGCACGTGTCACACCCGTCCAAGGAATAGAGCCATCTTTCAGAATTCAGACTAGTACATGAAATTAAAAAAAGACGTAAAAAAGAAGAAAAACCGTACCAGACTTCACAGCTTCTATGACCGTCCGTTAAATATGAAAGCCCCATTACTGCTTTTTCCTCCTCTGTCGCACTTCTCGCATAATTTCGCTCCCCTCCGGCGAAACCCTAATTCACACTGTTCGTGTAATTAATCGTTCCCGGGCTTCAGGTTTTGCGAAACAAAATTCCCTCGAGTTGAACTGATTTCTGAAATTGCCGCAGACATATGTGGCAATTCGCGCGGTGATGGCTTCTACGGCGAATTCCAAGCCCGGCGACGACCTGGGCTCGTGCTCGATATTTGCCAGCGAGACGGTTAACGGGTCTCATCGGTTCATCGTACAGGGGTACTCGTTGGCGAAAGGGATGGGCGTCGGGAAGTACATAATGAGCGACACGTTCACCGTGGGCGGATACGACTGGGCAATTTACTTTTACCCGGACGGTAAGAACCCCGAGGACAACTCCATGTACGTGTCAGTTTTCATCGCGCTGGCGAGCGATGGCGCGGACGTGAGGGCGTTGTTCGAGCTGTCGATGCTGGACCAGAGCGGGAACGGGAACAACAAGGTGCACAGCCACTTCCAACGCGCCCTGGAGAGCGGGCCCTACACGCTCAAGTATAGAGGCAGCATGTGGTAATGGATAAATTTCATTTGGCCCATTGCTTTTTGAATTTGGTGCATTTTGATTTCGGAATAGGGTTTTAGTGGCAGAGATCTGTTATTGTTGGATGATTATGGTTCGTTCATCGACTTGAATTGCCTTGTATTAGAGGGCTTTATGTTAGTGTGCAGCTTTTAATTTAGCTTATCGACGTCATTAACTTTAATGTGGTGTATGGTATGAGAATGGGGATTTTTCGTGAGGAATATGTTTGATGTGGGAGAAGTCAGATTCAGTAGCTTAGTGAGTTTACATATATCACTCAGGTGTAGTTAGAAAATGATGATATGTTAGTGGAGTTGTTGTGTAGATGTTACATTCTGAAGAAGGTTGGCTTACAATGAAAGAAACACTCCTTCAAGCATGCACGGTCCTCCCTTTTAGGGCAATCAAATGAATTGAGAAGATATCAGTTGGGATGGTTTCTATGATTGAGCATTCAATTCTTTATTTTAATCTCAGTCTCGGTATGTATAGGTTTTGGCTAATGAAATTTGTCTGGGTACAAGTTGAAGTTTTAGGAAACCAATTGTTTCACCTGTTTTAATGATTTGGATAAGCTTATTGAGCTGCATGTCTAGGTCAGTCATAGTTAGGTGTTGAAATTAATGTATTTCTCAATATTGTCAATCCCTTCTGATGTTGCCTCCTTTTCTTCCTGGCCTTGTTTAGCCGCGGGGGGGGGGGGGGGATTTTTGTTATTATTCCTAATATCACAGCTGCACATGCTTTTCAGGGGATACAAACGATTTTTCAGAAGAAATATTTTGGAAGCATCTGATTATTTAAAGGATGATTGCCTTGTCATGTACTGTAAAGTTGGAGTTGTCAGAAATCATCTCGAGTGCCCAAAACTACGTATTATTCCCGTGCCGCCGTCTGACATGGGTCAAGGTTTCAAGGACTTGCTAGAATCTGAAGTTGGTTGCGATGTAGTTTTTCAGGTCGGCAATGAAATGTTCAAAGCTCATAAGTTGATACTTGCCGCTCGTTCTCCTGTATTCAGAGCGCAGTTTTTTGGACTGGTTGGAAATCCTAACGTAGATAAAGTAGTAATAAAGGACATTGACCCCTTTATCTTCAAGGTAATGCTTCTTGATCACCTTGCTTCCTTTATCAGAATGCTAAGAAAGAAAGCTGATTTTTATCACAGATACTACAAAACTAATTGCACACAAGCTAAAATACTTCTATGATTGCAAATACTACAAATTTTCTAATATTCATGATCACATGGCCATAGTTCCTGAGCTCTCTCTATGATTGGATGGCTGGTACTAATTTTTCTTTACTTTAATTTGTTGGAGTTTCTTTGACTGAAGTATGAGAGTTAGGTTTCCTCTTGCTGACACTTATTTTACCGTGTGCACGAGGGTTGCACCCTGTTGGGCATTATTTATTTGACACTTAACTGAAAAGGAATTTGCATTTCTACACTAGTGGGATATTAGTTTCGGACACTACACCAAACAGATATGTGCCACTCCATTAGTACGAATTCTTTGATTCACAGACAAGCACTACCATCACTGCTATGTGCTTATGTTAATGCCGTCAACAAATAAAGCAAAGTCCCTCAGTACCTATGGGCCGAAGTGTTTAATAAAGCAGTGCATATTAATTACTGATTGCCATTGTTAACTATTGCTGGTGACTCCCCTCATAAAAAGCTTTTTCAAAAGATTTCGGACTATTCCTTACTTATTTGTTTCACAGCCATTGTCGACTATTGCTGGTGATTCGCCTCATAAAAAGCTTTGTCAAAAGATTCCAGACCATTCCTTACTTATTTGTTTCACAGATTGAATGACTAAGGGCACTCAACCTACGGGAACTGTTCATAAATTGGACATGCATAGAAGAGGATGTTTCTTTTATGTACATGACGTGATCTTTTGCTTTGACACTTGTTAGCTATGTTGCTTTAAGAGTCAAAATGGTACAGTGGTTCTCTAAAATGAAGTAGCTCTGATGTTGTTTTGTTTTGCGGCTTTTGTGAAATTCAAATTGGATTCTTGAAATTGGTTATTTAAGGTATGCTTTCCAAAAAATTAGAAGCCATAGATATCATCCATGTGTGGAATGCTTTTGTTTTGAGCAGGTATATTGAGTCAAATGGACCTTTATCTGTTTTTTCAGGCAATGCTTCTGTTTATCTACGCAGACAAACTTCCCGACGTGGACGAAGTTGAGAGCGCAATAACTATCTGCTCATCCACTGTCATGTTTCAGCATCTGTTGGCTGCTGCTGACCTGTATAATCTGGATCGACTAAAAATATTATGTGAATCAGAATTGTGTAAAGCAATTAATATCGAGACAGTGGCAACGATACTTTCCCTAGCTGAGCAACACCACTGTCCACAGCTGAAGGTCATTTGTTTAAAGTTCATGGCAAATACAGAAAATTTGGGAGGTACGTATTACCTGTAGGAATGCTGTGCAAAGTTCCAGGTTGTGTCAATTTCAAGTATGGTTCTACTTGATCTAGAGTATCCTAAATCCTTGATACTTCTGCACGCATATCGGACTTGTCAAAGACTTTAAGAGTAGTTTTTTACATATTTCACTTAAGAAGTACCTGTTTAAACGAATGAATAATTAGGCTGTCTTCATAGGCATTCATATGAAGCAATTAAAAATTTAGAAAAACAAAAACAAAAATATGAAGCAATTAAAAATACAGTTGTCTATGAAAACTTTTCTTCATAGAAGTTTGCTTTAGCTAGCTGCCTTGAATTATCTTGTAGGAGTTTTGTCTGTATCCCACGTATGTGGGAATTGTCTGTCATTTTCCTTTTAATAGTTTATTCCACTCCTCAAAAACAGTTTTCCCTTTTCTATTTTTCTTTTGTTTTTGTGGTTTCTTTTTCTTTTGGGGGCAAGAAATTGGATCTTGTGGAACCCTTTGATTCCAAAATATTTCAATAGGTACTTTCTTTTATGTTGTTTTTTGAGCAATTATATATAATGAGTCCGAGGAAACTTTCTGCTAAAATTACTTTTCTGCATGCTCCGCGTTCTGTCTTGTACTCCAAACTTCATAAATTCCCTTGCCCATGATGTTTTCAAAGTACACACGTGTCACCTTATTTTGTGGAGAGAAAATCCCTTGGTTTGTGCATGAGTGCTATTTCCCCGTGCTCTATGTTGAAGCCTTTGAATAACCACCTCTTTTCGTGTCTGCAGCGGTAATGAAGTCTGAAGCATTCAGGCACTTGGAGGGGAGCTGCCCCTCGTTGTTGTCAGAGCTGCTGTCAACATTTGCATCAATGGATGAAAACTCAAATTCCCTGTTGAGCAGGAAGAGGAGTGGCAGCGGTACATTTGGGCTGGACCTAGCAGATGGGACTGAAGCAGAATCAATGAATCCCAATGCCCGGCGCATGAGGAGGCGATTGTAGTATCTTGTAACCTGTAGATGCCTTAGTAACAGTGAACCTGAAAAAGATTGTTTTATGAGCAGAAATCTTAGTTATGTATCAGATTCAAGTCGCGGATGTTGTTCCTTTCGAGCTGGTTAGCCCCAGTATGTTTTCTGAAAGGTAAAGCCTGTCTCCAGCTTCCACGTCGTCAAGTAAATTAGTTGGGGTTACCTTTGAAATTTACGCGACGACATTTGTGTAGGACGTGTTGTTCACTATTAACTGATGAAATGCCCTTATAACTTATAAGAAAGGTTTTATACGTCCAATTATTTCGTGTCGTGCATTTCTGCTCGTTCACCGCCATGGTTCTCCCTCAAGTTGGTTGGCGTGAATCTCCACCTTCCATTCTTCCTCTTCGGGCCCATTGCTGGCGGTTCTTGAGATAAAGTCATCCACTTTGAAGATATCATCACCGCCTTTCTTTTGAAGCAGCGGTTTGCTACAAGGAGGGTGATTCCTCGAACTGCTTCTCTTGTTTACCTGGCAGCGTCCTACCATATCTTCTCAAATAACGTCAACAGCAGAACAAAAAAAAACTGAAAATTCAATCATGATAATGTCCATACTTTACGCGACAACCCTGAGGTTAGGGCCTTCTAGTCGGCCGATTTTCGCACAGCAACTCAGCGACTTGAAGTCTGAAGACGCACACGGTCGGCCCATTTGGGTCCCATGTTGCATTCCGGCCTGTATTGTGTTTTGGGCACGGGTTTATTCCGCTTTGGTCCGGTCTGCGGCACAAAAGTATATTAAGCCTGGTTTTAAGAAAGGTTTTGTAATCTCATCGGTTCTTAGTACTTTTTATAAAGTGATCCGAACTCAATGGCGGATCCCAGGGCCGCCACCCATTGCAACATTTTTTTTTTCCATAAGTTGGCCTGTTCTTGATCTTTATAAGCCTAGACCCTTTGTTTTTTAATATGACGAGGGTGAAACGAATTTTCTCTCCCTCTCTCTCTCTTCTCACACGTTCATGCTTCAGGCCCATTGCCCACCGCCGTTGTGCTGCACCACCGTGCCCCGTTGTCCACTGACGCAACCACTGCTATTGCACTAGCCACCAGTCATTGCCAACTTGCCTGTGCTCTCACCTCTCTCTTTCTCTACCACACGGTCCACACCGCCTAAAAAAACATGTAATTTTTTTTTTAGAAGTTGTATTGGGCCAATGGGGGCCCAATCCCTGTAGGCCCAGGCCAACCCTGGTTTGACCCAGGCCCTTTATTTTTTAATATGCAGAGGGTGAAACAGATTTTGTCTCCCCCTCTCTCTCTCTTCTCACACGTTCAAGCTTCAAGCCCATTGCCCACCACCACTGCGCTGCACCACCGGTCCTCGAAATTTTGTGCAAAGAAATTGCAAATTGCTAGACCCCTAGTATATCTCTCTATCCAAGATTCTCTCTACAATTCAGTAAAAAAATTCATTTATTTAGTATGCTAAAAATGCTTTAGGGTTTAGAATTTTGTGATTTGTGAAATTGTTAGACAGTTGGAGGATGAGATATTGGTTTGGAATTTGGATATATGTAGATCATCAAAAGTGATTTGTGTAATAGGATGAAAGATGATTGGATGAATGATTGCATGGTAGTGTACATCGAGCAAGAAATTTTTAAAACTATTAAGAACGAAGCTATTTTGCAATATTTTCAGAAGATGTAAAAACGTAGAATGCAATTGTCACCTCTCAGTCGCAAGACATAGTATACATAACGTGAGGACAAGAGAAGCTCTTACCCAATTATTGGTTAACGTGAGGACTATTGGTGCACGTGCATGAACGTGTCCTTGATAATTGTATGGCAGATTATGTAATAGGTGTCATATTTTTTTTTTTTTTTTATTCTGGGACAATTGATTGGAGAACAGTTCATCCTTCAGCATGAAGATATTAGGAAGGTGGTACGTCATAGAAAATAAACAATAAGGTAGCTATCGCAGATATCTGTAAGGGATAAAATCGAAACATACATCTGTATCGATTTATTCACTAATTCCATGTAATTGGGTAACAGCTTCTTAATATGAACGCCCTAAGAGGGTCTTTTTAGGATTTCACCAAGCAGAAAGGAGTACTCCGATTCTGAGAGAATGCTCGAGACTCGAGAGGACAAGAGAAGCTGATCATATGGCGCCTATCTCATATCGCAAGGCACTTTTTCTTTTACTGGAGAAACTTCAACTATTTAACTTTCTTCTCAGCATTTGTTGACGTATCTTTACAGTTAAGGTACGGAGTGGACTTCGAATCATGATGGAAATCAGGCCAGAGAAAGGCACCCATGGCAAACTCTCTCTTGTAAGCCAAGTCACCATGCACAGACAAACCATATTCAGCAAGAAGCCTGTCGATCTTCCACTCAGGCATGTCCAGATATTCCTTCTTGCCATACCTAGGGTAGTGAAGGGGCATCTGAAAGGAGCTCACTCCGTTCTTTTTCCTGTTTTCCATTTTTTCCCTCTTACAGAGCTACACAGAGGATTTCCGTTTCTGTTTTAGGTGTGGATGCTGTGTGTTATTGGATGAGTTTTATAGACCCAACGGGCGGGGGGTTCCTGGTGGCTGGCTCTAGACGCATGCGCCATGCAAGAGGTCACGAGGATGGGTTGGTTTACCTTCTCATGAAATAGGTTGGTCGTTATCAGAGTGTGTGCGCGTGGTGCCCAGCGCGAGAAAGATCCTGACCAATGTATGAGCCAAGGCTGTGTTGCAATGTTTGGCACTCGCTTCACTGACTGATGTATTTCTACGAGGACCAAATTCATTTCAGCATGTATACAGACTCCGTAAAGCACTTCGGGCAACATGGGTTGCAGATTCATAGTTCCTCTCTTCTTCTTGATCTTCTTCTCTCTCTTTTTTTTTTCCAGCCTGGCAGCCACTGAGGCCATGGAATTCCCCACCTACACAATAATCAAGGGACCCATCAGATGATTGTAGCCCAGAAATAAACATTAGGAGTGTCCATCATGGGCTACAAGTGTTACCAGAACTTACCTGAAATCTGTACTCACGAGGGACAGCATTAACAATTACACCAACTTCTAAGTTCAAGATCAACCAGTCTTTTGTAGGTAGTGCCACTAGTATTACACAATCATTGGATTCTCTTTTATAACCAAATGAGTGGTTACACCAAAACAGATCCCATCAAATGATTCAGGGAGATCAACAGATTGTATTGTTTCATTTGAGATACCATTACAAACAACAAAGACCAACTACGTACCTACTTTTGTAACTGTTTACAAACAGTCATTGGTCGGACATTTTGCTAAACGAGTGGTCTGTCCATCACCAGCACAATCGATGGACCCACATCAGACAATTGTAGTCCGAAATTGGTAAGGGTTGTCCTAGAGCAACGTGTGATACCAGAGTCCCCTTGAGTCCGTACTCATTGTATACTAGTAAGTACTCGAGGGTTGTGCCATTGATATTCCAAATACAATATCAGCCACTCAATTACACGGCCCCTCCAGTTCAATCATTATACTCTTTTTTTTTTCCAGCCACATGACCAGGTCCTCAAAAATCCATCAAATCTGCATCGAACGCTAGCTTATATAGAGATCGAAATCGTCTGCAATTCGGGTGTAAATCGGAGAGAGGTGTGGGTTCCGCCCAGAACGCCTCTACAAATTCGGTCACCGGATCCTCGTCCCTTATATAGTGGGTGTATTTGACGTCCGCAAGACCATCTACTTAACATGCGACTGTTTACAGGCAATCATTGAGCGCCCCGTACTAGCCACAGGATTGCTCATCTGAAGCAAGTGGCCACATCAATTGACTAATGAGAAGACGTGTGTTATTGATGAGTCCCGTTTTGGTGCAATATTAGGGGACCATGTTTTATGGTGCAGAAGGCCCAAACCGTAGTGGCTTGTGCGGGACATAGGCCGAACGAGTGGCTTCGCGGATCCGTACCCGACGGACCACTTAAAATTAGTGGCTTGAAGTTTAATGCGTTTCATCCAATTTTCTGAGCCGGGAAGCTTGTGGCCGTTCTCTTTGGGCTGGGCCTGTGGACCAGTTATGTTACAATGAACTAGTCAAAGTCCAAATAAGTTCGAAGCCAGTGGCCTTGGATAGATGAATCATGAGGCTGGGATTTCACGTCATTTAATGTATTGTATATAAATAAAAATATATATTTTTTTCTTATGAAGGATTTAGACGGCTAATCTGTGTGCCCAAACCTTAAACTCAATATTTTAAGAAGCGAATTTCGTCAAAGTGACACTTAAGAAAGCTTCCATCCTTAACCCTACGCGTGTCGCCGTCAATCATTGGCGTTCGCATCCAAGGCCAACACGTGACGGGAAATGAGAGCAAACACGCCAGCTCTCCGCGCTTGGCCTCTGGAGTTCGGGAGTGGGACTTTCCTTCCAGAAACTTCTGGCCAACTCCTGGCTAGTAATGGCCGAGGCATCTACCGGCTAGATTCTCGCCACGTGTTCTAGATACCACGTGAACAATCCAACGTGGCAAGCCCATGTCCCTGAAAATGATACGCCTCCTTTTTATGCACCAAGCAGAGCGATTAGGGCACATTCTAAAGACTCCACCAGGTCCACCAATGACCATGCTCGAAACTCTCTCCGTCCAAACAGAAACCTCAAGAAAATCTAGTCAGGGACGAACAATTACTACTACAAAGCGTTGGTTCAGTGTCTTTTACTTTCTTTTCTTCTTCTGGGAAAAACAATGAATGGAGAGGGAACAGGAGACGCCGAGGCTGTAAAAATGGAGGAGGCGGCTAAAGAGAAATTGGTGTACATGTGGGGGTACCTTCCGGGAGCTTTGCCACAGAGGTCTCCGCTGACATCTCCAATGGCAGTTAGGGTCCCCGCATCGATTAATTCCGCCGGGGACTCGTGGAAGGATGTTTGCGGCGGGGGTTGCGGATTCGCCATGGCTCTTTCTGGTGCTTTAGTCTATCTTTCGCCCGACATGTTTTTGGTTATTCGTTTTGCAATATCGATTTTTTTTCATTTTTCTTTTCTCTTAAAGATCGTGGCTTCGTTTTATTGACACCGGATTTGCAAATGTCGTGTCGTTTTGGGTATGGCAGGGGAGGTCGTCCATCCATGCCTGGAAAATGTGGCCTTGCTTTTAGGTTTCTTTTTTGTTTTTTTTTATTCTCCTTCCCTATTTCAAATGTCTGTCTCTTATACTTGAGTCTAAGTGGAGTTTTTTCTGCTTTTCAAGTTTTGGATTTTCATTAAAAAAAATCTTTTAATCTTATAGTGTGAACATGTAATTCGTACTGGATGCGATTTTTTCTTCTAAATCATATTGTTCAAGTTCTTTCATGAATCGCCTTCAGAAATGAAGTTGCAAAAGCAGAGCTTTTCAACATGTATTATTATACTTGGTTAACTTGATTTCCAATAGAAAATGACCTGTTTTTCTTCCTCGTAATTTGAGACTTTAAACCGTTGCTTAAGTTTTAGTTTCGAAACCTAGGTTCTGTGTGTAATTTTTTTTTTGGATTTAGCTGCACTTGTCTGATTGTTCTTTTTTCAATCAGAGTCGGGAAAGCTCATTACATGGGGTTCAACAGATGATCTGGGGCAAAGCTATGTGACATCCGGGAAGCACGGGGTACTGCACAACCGTTTAACGATCTTGATTCATGAGTTTTATGTCACTATTATGGTTTATTTGTCTGTTGAACTAGCGCAAATGCTTGTGATTGTCCAGGAAATTCCGGAACCTTTTCCACTTCCAACTGAACCTTCAATAGTGAAAGCTGCAGCAGGTTGGGCACATTGTGTTGCAGCCACTGGTAAGTGGGATTTCCTTATTGCATTTCCGTGAGTGTAAGAAAAGGACTCCCTCTAGATTAATGAATAGGGTTGTGGAAATAAATCTGGAAATAATACTTTTCTGCTAGTCATATCCAGGTTTTCAAAAGTATCCAAGCAACTGAAAGCTGATTTCTTTGTAAGTAAATTCTTAAAAGGCTCCAACTCCCAAGGGGTGTAAACCAAGTTCACGAGAAGAGCAAAGAGAGAACCTACTTATTCAAGCTATCCGAAACTCGATTGAAATATAGACGCATGCCACTTCTACTATGTCTTATAGGCCTGTGCGTAATTTACAATATGTAGTCTCATTTAGAGAATGATTTTCTTGTTTAAGTACAGCAAATGGAGAAGTTTACACGTGGGGATGGAAGGAGTGTGTTCCCTCAGGAAAGGTTGTCATAGACCCAGCTTCGGGGGGGAGCTTTGAAAAGGATGTACTTGAAAGGCAGAGTTCATTTTTGACAGAGCAAGGTACTTTCACTTTGTGATCTTTATAATGAATAGTGACAATGGAGAGAGTCGTGTTCCTCGTCGCTCAACAGTAGAGGTGGTTCTTTGACAGTAAGCCCTCCCTCTCAAGGCTCACGATCAACCGGTGGAACTGTATCTGGTCCTGATGCTAGAGGAGGCGGAGAAGAAAGTACTAAACGAAGAAGAATATCATCAGCAAAGCAAGCAGCTGAAAGTTCATCATTGGGTGATGAAACTCTCTCCGCATTACCATGCATTGTGACAATGAACCCTGGGGTACGGATAGCCACCGTTGCTGCTGGCGGGCGCCATACTTTAGCGTTATCAGGTGATTCATCTGCTTTCTCAAGAATTGTTCCCTCTCAGCTTTTTGATGCATTGGTTTTTCGGGGGGGGGGGGGGTATTTTGGTTATCATATGTAGCTTGGAGGCAGTATGAATTTGAAGTGGAGATTCAATTATCTAAAGCAAGACATATGATACTGATTTACCATAGTTTCAGATATAGGAAAGGTGTGGGGTTGGGGCTATGGAGGCGAAGGGCAGCTTGGTTTGGGCTCCCGTATACGAATGGTATCCTCTCCTCATCCTGTAACTTGCATAGAGTCCTCTCCTTATGGAAAAGATAGATCTACATCACTCTCTAGAGGAAGCATGAGTTCCGAGGGACAGGGTTTTAGAGTTCCTGGAAGTTATGTGAAGGGGATTGCCTGTGGAGGGCGTCATAGTGCAGTAATCACAGGTATGATGTTAGGTATGATGTCATATGCATTGATGCTGGATCCTCTCTGATATTGTCAGTCTTGAAGTTTTTAACAAATTTGATTAACTGGTCATATGTGCTTATACTCCAGCTGATATAGAGGTTTTGAATTTGGAATTCTAGATGGATAGACTGGATTTCCACGAGTTAATTCAGGCTTAAACTAGGAATTGTAAGATATAGTGAAATACTTGTGAAAGCATACAACTTTAAAACAACTAAAACTTGTGAGAATGCTGCAAAAAATGAAATATTATTCCCATAATCAAGAGCCATATATTCTGTTGTGCAAGGTGCAACTCCCAAAATGGCAGTAAAAGCAAGAGAAGTAGGTCTTTTGCTTCATCTAGAGTATCCTATGAATAAATGATTGAGTGAAGAGTTATAAGAATAAATCTATAAAAACCACATGAAAATAAGAGGAATCATTAACTCTTAATTTGGATTTAAAAAAAAAAATGAGACTTATGGATCTCAACTAAATGGACTGCTACTGTCCTCGTTGTGAAACAATTTTTTTCCTCACATTAAAAAAAAGAAAAAATAAAAGAAAAGAAATGAGATTTATGGATCTCAACTAAATGGACGGCTTCTGTCCTCGTTGTGAAACAAATTTTTTCCTCACATTAACTTGAGGTAATGTAGAACTAAAGGATTTGTTTATTATTTATATTCAACATTTGTATTCTGTACCGGATTTAGTATGGGGTGTCACTCATAGAATTGTAGTAGTTGTACTCAGCTCCCAGAATTCATAATTCTGTGTGTAATGATTCTACATATAGATGAGTTACGAAGGGAGTTGAACTGATCTAGAAATCGGTAGGTTGGCAAAATAGATTTTGATATTCTATTATGCCACATAAAATGTGTAGTAGTAGCTATATGTTCTGGTTGCTGCAATGACTGATTTGTTTCTATTGGTCCATTTGAAAGTTGTTAACATGTCAAGTGCTTGACATTTTCCCATGTATTATCTTTTCTGCTGCAGATGCTGGAGCACTGCTTACTTTTGGCTGGGGACTGTATGGACAGGTGAGTTCCTCTGGACAAGTGAATTCTTCTTGTCGAATACTTTTGTGCTGATTCTGATTCAACATGGTTCATTTATGTGCTTCAAGAGCTCTGAGCTGACTGCTAATCTGAACTTGCTTATTGATCTGTCAGCTTTAAATAATGATATCTGCTGAAGCGTCATTACTCAGGAGCTCTCTCTTCCCCCCCACCCCCAACTTTTTTTATTTTTTTCTTTTAAAAATCTAAGATCCAATTCTTTTCAATATTATTTGTTAATTGTTTATCAGGAGATTCAGGATGTATCTGTAATTTTTTTCTCAGGCAGTTAAACTGAATATGTCTCTTAATGCAACCAAACTACCCAGCATATGCTCTTCTACTTTAGCTGGCATGTTTAACATTTTACACTATCCATTTGCGAAGTTAGTTGAATCCCAACTTTTGGCTGTTCTTCTGGATTAACATGTAGGTAAAGTGGAATTTGATGGAGAAAAAGCACCATAGATTTCCAAGATGACGTTCACTCAAAAAGGATAATCTACTATATTCTTTTTTCCATGATCTACCCCCTTTGACTCTCTTCGGTGCTGTATGTTTAACATGATAAAGGAATTAAACTGTTTGCTTTGTTGATTTTTTTTTTCAAGTGCGGGCAAGCAAGTACAGATGATGAATTAAGCCCCAATTGTGTGTCTTCCTTGCTTGGTATCCCGATAGAGGGTGTTGCTGCAGGACTGTGGCACACAGTCTGCATATCTGCTGATGGTGATGTGTATACATTTGGTGGAAATCAGTTTGGGCAATTGGGAACTGGTTCTGATCAAGCTGAGGTATATTCATCTATTCTTGGTATTTTCTTCCCCTTGGGGTTATGCTGATTTATTCTATGGTCTGAAAATTCTCCTTTTGCTTAGTCAGAATGGAGAGACATAGGGCACGTTCGTTTTGGTGAGATTTTTAGGATTTGAAGTGTTTTGAGAATTTTTAGGTGATGTTTGAGTTTTATTGGTGTTTGCGTAGAAGGTGTTGATTTGTATTGATGTTTTGTAAAAAAGGTAATATTGAGTTGTGTTGGTATTCGTATAGAAGTAATGTTGGGATTATAATGTCAGAAAGTTGTATTCAAATTTTTAAAATTTTGACAAAACGAACATACCCTATATCAGTCTCATCATGTCACACTGTTTTGCTACCGCTACCATGATATTTTGGTTTAGGTTCCTAGCTTGAAGATTCTAAACTACAACCCAAGTATATTAGTTGGACCATGATATCATGGCTTAGGTTCCTAGCTTGATAAATGGCCCTGCCCATACTTTAATCTTATCATCCTAGAATGCAGATGGCTTCGGTAACTTAAAACTGAGAGCCAAGGATGATATTCTTTGGATTTTTGCCTTATCTTTAATTCCTTATTACCGCATTATCAATTCCCTACCTTTCATGTTGAGAAATTAACTCCCTCGAATGGAATTTGTGCATAACTTTAGTATTTGTATTCATAACCAGACACTTCCAAGGCTGCTGGACGCTCCAAGCTTGGAGAATATGAATGCAAAAATTGTTTCATGTGGGGCTCGTCACAGTGCCTTAATCACAGGTACACCACTGTGGGTCCTTCATTATTCTGTTTTGCTAAGTGCTAACAAAGAACTACCCTCATTACCCTTGAACATGTCATCTAGTCAGCCACTAAATTGAGCATAAATTTTGTCTACAGTGGACGTTCGAATAGGCTTGTCATATCCAGGCTTGAAGTGCTTAATAGTCTTCTTGTAGTCAGTTTCGGCGGATCAGAAAATTTCTCAATAAAGGTGTTACTGGGTGGACAGAGAACCAAATCAATGGAACTAAATAGGCAGAGAATTTACTTTGTGAAGGCAAATACTGGTACCAGTTCTAGTTAAGGACAAATTGAAAAATACGGTTTTTTTTTTGAGAAAGTAATTGAAAGGTAGACGCTGATAAAGACGAAGGCCCTTTCGTTTTGTTTGGGTGGGGGAAAGTTAAGATTTTACTACTGCTTTTTATATGGACTAATTGAAGATAGAATATCATAAGTGACAGAGCTACTTGCCGACCCCATATATGCCAATCTGTCAGATTTTGACTCCATATGTGAGAATCCAATTTTTCATAAATTGATTCTCATAAACTCATTGTTTCTGACATACCTTCTGACTCGTTTGCCTCTCTGTTTCTTGAAGAGGATAGGAAAGTTTTCTGCTGGGGATGGAACAAATACGGCCAGGTACAATCCTTGGACTAATCAACTGTCAAGCCACGGCACTGCAATGATTTGATTTCTTAAAGTTAACTATACGGACTTAAATACTTAACTTATGATAGGGAATTGACTTTGGTTATTTGGTTTCTGATACAATACAGTAGAACTAATTTACATTCGTGTTTTTGTTTGTAACAGCTTGGTTTGGGAGACGTGATCGACCGCAATATTCCTTCTCAGGTCACTATTGATGGTTGTGTTCCTAAAAATGTTGACTGTGGCTGGTGGCATACGCTTCTTCTTGCCGAATCTCCCACGTGAATTCCTCACTTGCTGGAGGCCTCCAACCAAAATTTTGTAGGTAGCAGTTGTTTAGTTTGGTAACTTATTTGAGTAATATGTATATGTACATACAGTAGCTTATATACATATACATATATCCTCGTACTCATTCTTTAATGGCTGATATATTCGCCATCGCTAGCCCAATCTCTAGCACCGTTGCAAGAAGGAAGCATCGGTTCCAGATGTATATTATAACATTGTTTGTAACTTTGTACATTGGGAATGTCTGTTTCTGCCATGTGAACTCTATTGTGTGTGTAATCAGATGCCTTTTCTAATTTCTATGTATAGTGTTAATTATTACCGTGTCTACAGTTTGCTGAGCTTGAGAGAACCGGTTTGGGAATCCAATGGGCAGTCCCGCAGGAAAGGTGGGACCCAATCGCTGGAATACGTGGGCTTAGTTGAAATTTCTCATATAATGTCAGATTAATCATTCATTATGTATTTTTTTTTTTTAAATACAAGCAGTAAAATTTTCAGTACAAATTAACTTAAGAAGAATTTTGATTTTTGGCACTCAAGTTTAAGAGCATAAAGTGAATAAACCAATTAAAGATTTTAATAGAACAGAAAATGGAGATAAAACAACTCGACCCGATTTTAATTAAAAAGCGATGGTCAACCAATGAGAAAATAATGCCGAAATTGTATAATAATCATGTTAAATGTCAGGAAGCTTCTATTGTTTTATATATAAAAAAAAGCTTGACCAAGGCAATGTTCGTTTCTGTAGGATTTGCAGGATTCACATTGAATCTTGAATTTTGTTCGGCCAAATTAGAATTCACGCCGACAGAGACTGGCCCACCTTCAAAACACCTTTTTCAGTTTTTTTTTGTTTTTTTTGTTTTTTACGTTACCCCTTCCGACAAGCTGCTGCCATGCGCAGCAGCTTGTCTTCGACTATGCATGTGACTTTTTTTGTTTTTTGTTTTTTCTTTTTAACCTTTAAAAAATCAATTTTTAATAAAATATAATAAATAAAAAATTAAATAAAAAATAACTTTAAACATCATCATCATTTTTTTACACATCATCAATCTCTACACAAACACCAATACAACTTTAACAACACATAAAAATTCACAAAACTCTCCGAATCCTACAAAAACCTTCCAAACGAACATGACCCAAGAATCCTTATCTCTCTATTAAATTTCCAGCTCAACTGCCTACGCATGAAATCTTCATCATTTTTCACCCTCTCATCAATGGCGGCGGCGACTAAGCTCCTCATATTCACAGCGGCGCTACTAATGTCCGCCGGATACGCAACCTCCGCAAAAAGCTGCCCGAACTGCGGCAACAGTACAGTTCCTTACCCCCTCAGCACCGGCCCCACGTGTGGAGACCAGTTATACAAGATCCGGTGCGACGCGGGATCGCTCAAGCTTGATACGCTCAACAATACCTACACGATAACGTCCATCACACCCTCCATCCAACGGTTCGTGATCAGACCCGCCAACTTCCTCCCCAACGTTTGCATCACGGCGGATATTGTCTACCAGGGCATCCTGCTCAACAGCAGCCTCCCCTTCAACATCACAAGCAGTAATACCATCTTGTACCTCAACTGTTCGAACGAACTCCTCCAATCGCCATTGGATTGCTCCTCGACAAGCTTGTGCCACGAGTACGTCAACAACAGCGGGGCCGCGGCTTCATGCGAAGCCGCGCCTCTGTGCTGTACGTTCAGGGCGGGTGGTTCGTCGACCTCCTACATGATTCTGGTTCGGCAGTCCGGGTGTCGTGCCTACACGAGCTTCGTCAACTTGGACCCGAGCTTACCGGTGAACCGATGGCCCGAACCGGGTCTGGAAATTCAGTGGGTGTTGCCGAGGGAACCTTTATGCGGCTCCCAGGCGGACTGCGATGATGGACGGAACTCGACTTGCAGGCCGGACCCAGCTGGGGGTGGGGCCAGAAGGTGCTTCTGTAACTCCCCGCTTGCGTGGGACGCGGTTGTAGGATTGTGCGTTGAAGGTGAGTTGTGTGCTACAGTTGTTTTTGTTTTTTCCTTGTAGTTGTGTTCTGCTGTTGCTTTGTTGTATTAGCTGGGGCCTGGGGGTACCCTCCCAATGACTAATTACTAACACATGGCCTTCGGTTGTTCTGTGTTTCGCCAGATTGTCAAAGTACTGCTGATGGCTGCGGTGGCAAAACAGACCGGACCGGACTAATAGCAGGTACTTAGCTAGTAAATCAGGTGTACTGTACATTTATACTGTAATACTTCGCTTTTGGTTCTGCGTGGAACTTGATTTGTGAGATGAGATTGGACCAGCTTCAACGTGTTGACAACTTCATGATCTGACGCTTAATTCGCTACTGAAATCAAAATTGACACCAAATGTGTGTATAGGATTAGTTATTACTGGAGTCAAGTTGTCCTGTTAAAGTTTGAATGTGGAGCCCTCTCGACCACTTCGATAGTCAAACTCGAGCTGCTTTTAAAAGTCGGACAAACTTGATGCGTAAGCACTTAGGTCATGCTTTGTTCATAGTTGTCTTTCCGAGTATATTTTATGTACGGCGAGACGAATATTTAAAATGCAGTCAGGCACTTTTTTTTTTTTTTTTTTTCTAAATGCAGTCATAGACTACTTGCATGTATATCATTATCAGCATAACAAATTTAGTTAGTGGACCATTTAAAAAATACTCAAAATTATGTCAAATTGCGTTGCGTATCGTAGTACAGACGAGTTTGAGTGGTTTTTGTAATGGGAGGACCTGAAACAATGCAAGACTTACTCTATTAATGTATTTTGCAGCAAAGTACCCGGTGAGTTTTATGGTTTCAGTTGCCCACGATAGAATGTAAATTCAAGCATCTTGCTCTATTATATTTAACAAAATCTGAAATATTTGTTGGTGTAGGTTTAACTAGTGGCCTTGGAGCTGCGCTTTTTGTGGCCGGCATTTTCATTATACTCTACAGACGCCACAGGCGCATCAAAGAAGCACTAGAACGCCTGGCCAAAGAGCGTGAAGAAATCCTAAATGCTAACGCCGGAGGCAGAGCTGCAAAACTGTTCACTGGCAAAGATATCAAGAGAGCGACACAAGACTTCTCCAGGGACCGCCTCCTAGGCGCTGGTGGGTACGGTGAGGTCTACAAAGGCATTCTACAAGACGGCACTGACGTGGCTGTCAAGTGTGCCAAGCTTGGAAACACCAAAGGCACCGACCAGGTCCTCAATGAGGTCCGAATTCTATGCCAAGTCAACCACCGGAGCCTTGTGCGCCTGCTTGGTTGTTGTGTTGAGTTAGAGCAGCCCATTTTGGTGTACGAGTACATTTCAAATGGGACTCTGTTAGAGTGTTTGCAGGGTCTGAAACCTGGTGGGCGAGGTCTATTCACTTGGAGCCATCGTCTCCGCATTGCCCATGATGCTGCCGAAGGTCTTGCATACCTTCATTCCTCGGCAGTTCCTCCAATATATCACCGAGATGTCAAGTCTAGTAACATTCTGCTCGACGAGAAATTGAATGCCAAGGTCGCGGATTTTGGGTTATCTAGATTGGCTCATACTGATTTGAGTCACATCTCGACTTGTGCTCAGGGGACTCTTGGATACCTTGATCCTGAATATTACAGAAATTATCAGTTGACCGACAAAAGTGATGTTTACAGCTTTGGAGTTGTCCTATTAGAACTATTAACATCTCAAAAGGCGATCGATTTTAACAGGGAAGCAGATGATGTGAACTTGGCAGTTTATATGCAGAGATTGGTGCTGGAAGAGAGGATAATGGATGCTGTTGATCCGATGCTACAAGAGGGAGCAAGCACTTTGGAGATGGAGACCATGAAGGCACTGGGTTTCCTGGCACTGGGTTGCTTGGAGGAGCGTAGACAGAACCGACCTTCCATGAAAGAAGTCACTGAGGAGATTGAGTACATTATGAATATTGCCAAGGCAAAGGATGTGCAGAATTAGTTAATAACGAAGTTTCCAAGGAGTCAGATAAGTAACTATGCTGTCGATTGAAGGTTCATGTTTATTGTTGGTCATTGTTGTTGAGCATTATGACTCCTAGAACGTGAGCTTTTACTTCTTATGATGTTGTATGGATGGATAGCACTATAGTTTATGCTGTAATAAGAAGACAGTTTTATACAATTAACTGCTGTAGAAGGGGACTGTTTGCAACTTATTAATCAGGTGGAGGGCGGTGCAGGTGAACCGGAGTGGAGTATTTTGGGCGAAGTTAATACCACCTGCAGGTTATTACAGGAGGATGAGAAGTGTAGCTTTGGATGGATTTCTAGGGAGGCCAATTTTGCAGCTCATAACCTTGCCAAATGGTGTATCTACAGCCCTAAGTTTGGGAGATTTGTCTTTCGGATTTACCGTCGGAAGTTGCTCTTTGTGATCATGCAGATTCCTTTAGTCTGCCTCCCTAGTGCTGTTTTGGTTGTTTGCTTAAAAAAAACACTACTAGTCAATCCGGGCAGCTAGAGGCAAGTTGAGAGGCTGCATGGCGATTATAGTTCCAAATTTGGGATTAAATCGGTGCAGACCCTATTGCCTTTTTCGCGAGGTTTGAATACTGCCATTTCCATTCTTCCTGGTCGTGGATAACCAACTCGACCCTGCATGGCGATTATAGTTCCAAATTTGGGATTAAATCGGTGCAGACCCTATAGCCTGTTTCGCGAGGTTTGAATACTGCCATTTCCATTCTTCCTGGTCATGGATAACCAACTCAACCCTGCCTGTCCCCCAAATTTCAATCTCTTCCAGCTGCCTGGACATTGAGGAAAAAGCACCAAACTAATGGCAAAATTCCACCAACAGTTGTCTTCCTCGTCGAGCTCGCGCCACCGGAGCTTTTTCGGTTTGGCCGTCGGGTTAATGTAGATGTGCTTTTGTTCGGTCCACGAAACGGGTAAGGATATCTAAGTGACATCGTTTCCTACTAAGGAAGCGGCAAAAAGGAGGCTAGCTTTGCGCGTTGGGCTTTTTGCCTTTTAGTTGTTAATTATGGGCTTCATAGGCTAGTTATTTTCCTTGATTTTAGTTGGGCTTTGTTTCTTACGGTTGGGCTGCCTAGAGCCCTTGATTTTGGTTAGGCTTTTCAGTGAACTTTGAAGTACGGCCAGTTTTCAATGGGAACTTCTGTGCCTGCTAGTTTCAGTGAAATTGGCAACGAAACAATTTTGCATGTTTTGAGAATTCAGGGGTTATTTGGGGTACGAATGGGTCGGAGATTTCGGGGACAAAGGACTTTGCGTGTTTTGATTTTTGGACGGAGTGTGACGACAGGATAATTTTGATAAATCCATAACTACTACTTGTAAATTGTAATCAGATTGAAAACAAAGGCACTTAGAACAAAAAATATATATATATATTGAAAACCAAGGCAAAACCCAATGACCAAAGGCACCTAACCCAACAAAAAAACAACGAAAAGTTCTAAGGCCCCTTGTTTTGTGCATCAGTTGAGCATTCTTGAAATACTATTCGCAACACAAGTTTCATTTAAAAAGTCACCGCTACTTCTTTTGAAATCGTCTGATAAAACTATTATAATTCGATGTTTTAATTTTTTTTTTCATCCATAATATTTCCACAATCAACATTTTGTTTTAGCATTTGACATAAAATGGTTTAGGTATAAATCAAGGCAATCTCTTGTGAGGCAGTCATATATGTATTAATGTTATAAGCATTATAATCTATAGATAAATAGAAATAACGACCATGAAGAGAAAGTGAAATCAAATTTTTTAACAGCTCCTATGATTTTCTGTGGTGTACAAAGGATTATATAAACCAAAGTTATTTAATACTTATTTTAAGGCTAGCACTCTCTATTGCAAAAGCTGTAGTCTTATAGCATAATTAGTTCTTTTTTTAAAACGAAAATTAATTTAATATTTGTAAAGCTCTGAAGAACAGCCATAGCAATCTTTAACATGTAATTATGGAATTATGTTTAACTAGAAGGGACCAACTTGAGTATCGGATATCCCACGGATCGATTTCACTGCAACCATTGGTCAAAGGACATGATGAAGAAGATCAGTTGTCAGTTCGATACTTGCATTAATTAAAGTGGGTGCCAGGTTTCAATCTTAATCTCAAAGGCACATTAAGAAATTAAACATCTGCATAGAAAGGTAGCTCGTCGGTCCTTGTGCAGATGCTGGTTATATGGACTAAGGAAAGGTACGTAGATGATGATGGAAGATTAAGCTTACAAGTCTTGCTAATTGTTCAACCTAGCTCGGCCCACGGAGCCCGCCCAGCTCTCACTACCTCGCATTGCATGTGCCTCTTTAGATGATCCACGTTTCTGGTTTCAGAAACGTCTATCGAATAAAGGTGCAGTGGCTCGATAGGTTACACAAAACTGAATCTTCCCTTCATGGAACAGCGACAGAACTTGGCACATCTCATCGGTTTCATCTTCTCCGTTTGACTGACAGAAAAAGTACTTGAGGGAAAATGACGGCTAGCTGACCAATCTTTTATCAGTTCTATTTAAAGCTTCGGATACTAATCTATATTCCAATGGGGTTGCTGTAATAGCAAGAAACCCCACCGTAAGGAACTGGTCAGAGTTATCTTTTAGCTGTTTCGACAAGCGTCTCAATGATAGCTGACAGCTCCGCGCGCGCGCAAGACATGAAGACCTGATTTCGTTCCTAAACTTCGTATAACATTAAAGATGACATTTTCCTATACTAAAATATTGCATATTACTAATGCGTATAAGCACAGAAAGGAGTTAATTGAGAATCTAAAAACTTGTTGATTTTTCTTTCCTTCCTCTTTACTGTTGGCGGAGTACGTTGTTCAAAGCAAAGGGAAATTATCTGAGTCCACGATAGACTTCGGGAGAGATCAGATCATCATAAAAACGTGTCATTCAATGTAAATTCTCAGCTAACATTAGGGACCATATTCCAATGGCCACAAATGCCCAACAAAGACAACGTCGAAAAGCAAAGAGTGCAAAAAACTCAACCCTTTACGTACGTATGGAAGTAGTCGAATGGGCATGATTGCTACCCATTCCATGTGGTCGAAATTTGCGGTCCATCTTGAGCGCTCCCCACTTGATCCGGATAATATTATATGTGCCAAACGCGTAAAGAAATGGAGCTCTTTTTGCTTTTTGAAGATTTTGCAAATAGCTAGGGGAAGTAAGTGGGGTCGCTTTCGATCCTTATTCCGCCGCTTAAGTAACAAGAAACACGGATTCATTCAGGCCAGCTTCCTATCTCTAATGCTCGCAGATCATGTCAAACGTACTTCAAATTGTTATATCTCGTTAACAATATCGATCCCTAATTTGGTATCATAACACTAAGAATCGTAATTTTAGGCCGCCCAATGTCTCTGAAGAGGATAAAAACCAAACCTTAGAAGAAAGACCCACCCATTAAACGTCAACACGGATGATTAGGTTTTTTGCAATTTTGCAAGTAGTCTCCAAATCTTACCTTATGACTTGAAGGCCAATATATGTACGTGTGAACATTCTCTTTCAAACAAGAAACTTCCCGGAAAAATTAAACACAATATTCTGCTATGCCAGGGATAATATTTGGCTATAACTTTGAACTTGCATCTTTATTCTTTACTGATTGTAATTTAATTCTACAATCGGTGTAAGGATAAATATACTCTAGATATATCAGAGTAATACTGCATTTAATTCTAAAGTCTGGATAATTTTTTCCAAGTCATATGTTTTCCTTTTGAATATTTTTTCTATAGATAGTGAGGAAAATGTTGTCACCGGCCTTTATTTATTTATTTTTTAATACGTTTTTTTTTTGCACCGGCTTGTATATTTGATTATTGATTCTCAACAAAAAGATTTATTTGATAACTTCTTCTTCACAGACCAATGTGAGAATATCACTATAAGTGGGCCACGTGCCGTCTCCCTAGACTCCCACTAGATTCCGTCCATCTGGGGTCATAGTAGTACAGTACTAATTTATCCCGAAAGCCAAGCAGCCAAAATCAGAAACAACCCCGAAATTGCGTTCTCCAAACAAAGCCTTAACTCTTTCTTTTAACTCAAAAGGCTTCCCATGGTCCATGTTTGTTTGTTTGTTTTCCTCGTCATTATTTGTTGTTTCCGAAATCCCATGTGTTAGTTATACCCGCTTATAAATATCCATCCACCCCCAGTTCAACCAACGCAATTTGTACAGCTCTGACGCCGGTGCCGACCGTTGGGGGTGCTTGGGGAAAAAGAGAGTGAGCAAAACTCACCGAGTCGACTCAGTGTCACTCTCCCGGATCTGGTCCTTGAACTCGTTTCGGGCTCTCGATCCAGCGAAATCTAAGGTAATATTGCACGCTGACTTTGTGGCTAATGTCGGTAAATAGGAATGCTGTCAGATCTGCGTTCTGATTCACGATCAAAAAAATGTGTTTCGATGTTGATCATCGCTCGACTTATAATTTGAATTACCTGTTTCAACTATTGATACTAACGTAATTCGTTGACGATTTTTTTGGTATGATTTGAGCTTATTTTCATTGCACGGTGAGTTTCTTGAATTAACTTTGCATATTTTGTCAGATCCGGTCATGATATAGGCATATAGCTGCTGCCGATGTTTTTTTTTACTGTTTTATTTTTTGTTTTAATAAGCCACTATGCGCTTCTTTTTTCCCCTCTTACAGATTGAATTCCAATCACACAGAATAATTCTATGTCATGGACTTAGTCACATCAGTATATGAAGTAGTAACTCGTTCTTGCATCTCAGATCCTGTGCTGAGTAGGCCTTTATTATGACTCCTTTAGCCAATTCCAAAACTGATGGGAATAAGCTTTTGATGAGCTGATCTATCACACCGAGGATTAATTTAAACGAATAGCAAAACAAGATTTGGGTAGCCTGCACTTCTTAGAATTGATACGAAAGCTGATTGATTTGTTTTGTAGTTCAAGAGAGTTAGGAGAAGCTGATTGAATATTTTGTCCTTATACTGCTATTATTACACCAAGTGGTTTGTTTGCGCTGTCGTTTTCTTCTGAAATGCAAATTGTTTTGTATTAATACAAATAATATTTTTAGGGATAAGCTGAATATCGAAGCAAGAATTGTTTAGCCTGTAGAAAATAGGATGCTATAAAAACTCCCAATTCAATTGTTTTTTGTCTATGAAGTCGATGCATTGTAATCTTTCTGTGGCTAAAATGTATGCCAAGCAATTGGGGTAATCAGGAAAGGAAGTTTTACGGGACATTTACAAATGGGTCCAATCCTCAGGTCTATGAAAGATAATTCAAACATGTTAAACTACTTGTCAATTACTTGAAGCAGTATATATTTTTTTGGTTACATGCTGTTTAGATTCCATTTTCTGTATCGAGTAACCGATCAGAAACTCTGTCCTTCTCATTAAAGGCTCCAGCCTGTGGCCTTGCTGGAATTTGTCTTGTTTACCATACCAACTAAATTATTTGGATGGATTTGCGTGAAATGGTTGTTCTGGGGTAGCCAGCTTTTAGATTTTTGGGTCTTTCTGTAGCCTACCTCCGTTTTGTTCATCAAGCTTGCTTCAACACCTGCAACGTCAGGTTCAAAGGCTTTGTCCCATAAGATAACATACATTTATTGTTATTTTAGTGGTAAGAAGCCAATGCAGAGTTTCACACAAGTTCTTTTGTTTTCGGCTTGGATATACTTCTACCATCCATACCTTGCTTTGCATTCTGTACTGGTCTGTGTTTCGATTTTTGTTAAGATTCTGACCATGTAACCAACAGGAAGAAGCAAGAGGCATATCATAATGAAGGCACTTATTCTTGTAGGAGGGTTTGGAACAAGGCTGAGGCCCTTGACACTCAGTTTCCCTAAGCCACTTGTTGATTTTGCTAACAAACCTATGATCCTTCATCAGGTAAAGTAATTTACGCGCAGCTACATTTGCTTTCTCTTTGGTGTGATTCATGGAGTACATGCATTCTTTATGAACTTTTTTTGTCTTACAAACATCTCCTCCGATTTTCTTGTTTGAGAACCCTTCTCCAAAAACTCTGCAGAACCACTAACCAATAATTTTTGTCTAAAAAGTTTTATTGGAAAAAAGTACCATGTTAAATTGGTAAATGCTGAAGTGTTAAGAGTAGTTAAAATTCTTGACCAAGTATACCTTCCCTCTCTTTCCTCTTGTTTGTGATCTCGATGTTGACATGCCTTTTGGAATTTTCACCAGATAGAGGCTCTTAAGGCCGTTGGAGTCAGTGAAGTGGTTTTGGCTATCAATTATCAACCAGAGGTAAACAAATTAGTGTCTTATCCTTACTGCTGCTGTACAGTGCTTATTTAATGCTTGAGAGACTGATGCAGATGAAGTTTGAAGAACTCCTGATAGGGTCATCCTTGTTTCTGCAGGTGATGTTGAACTTCTTGAAGGACTTTGAATCTAAGCTTGGGATCAAGATCACATGCTCACAAGAGACTGAGCCACTCGGCACTGCCGGTCCTCTGGCTCTTGCTAGGGACAAACTAATAGATGATTCTGGTGAGCCCTTTTTCGTCCTCAACAGTGATGTGATCAGTGAATACCCACTTAAGGAAATGATAGCTTTCCACAAATCCCATGGAGGAGAAGCTTCCATCTTGGTCACCAAGGTAATTCTCGAATACAACATTGATATTTAGCGTCAAATATGAAGACAAAACTGTCCGAAATCATTTATTCTTGTCATACAGGTGGATGAGCCATCAAAATATGGTGTGGTGGTTATGGAAGAATCTACTGGGAAAGTTGAGAAATTTGTAGAAAAACCAAAACTATTTGTTGGTAACAAAATCAATGCTGGAATTTACCTGTTGAGCCCCTCAGTTCTGGATCGAATTGAGCTGAGGCCAACCTCAATTGAGAAAGAGGTCTTTCCAAAGATTGCATCAGAGCAAAAGCTGTATGCTATGGTGCTACCAGGATTTTGGATGGACATTGGACAACCAAGGGATTACATTACAGGGTTGAGACTCTATCTAGACTCCTTGAGAAAGACATCTCCATCAAGGTTGGCCGCTGGCTCCCACATTGTGGGAAATGTTATAGTGGATGAAACCGCCAAAATTGGCGAGGGTTGCCTGATTGGGCCTGATGTTGCAATTGGCCCTGGTTGTGTAGTTGAGTCGGGAGTTAGGCTCTCTCGCTGCACAGTAATGCGTGGAGTCCGCGTCAAGAAGCATGCTTGCATTTCCAGCAGTATCATTGGATGGCACTCCACCGTTGGGCAATGGGCCCGCGTCGAGAACATGACCATTCTAGGAGAGGATGTGCATGTCTGCGATGAAGTTTACAGTAACGGTGGTGTGGTTTTGCCCCACAAAGAGATCAAATCAAGCATTTTGAAGCCGGAGATAGTTATGTAAGGGTATGTTGGTGAAGTTAGTGTATTTGTGTTTGGAAAGTTGCAAGTTATTGGTTCTGAAAATAGTCTCTCCCTCCTATCTTTTTCACCCTTTTTTTTCCTTCTCCTCCCTCCATACTGAAAGTTGATTTCCACAGTTCTGAGTGGTTGGAGTTAAAATGCGGCAGGGTCGGTGACTTTTATGAAGGGCATAAATGTGGACACCGGTGTGAGGTGCAATCTTAGTTGTGTGTGTATATAGAAATAAATTATTTGTTGGCTTGCCCAGGTTTGTATAACTTATCAAGACGATTGTAACATTTTCAATGAAGTTTATTCGTGCAATTTTAATCTTTTTATTCAATGAGATGTTCTTGAAGACAAGACCCTTCGTGTCAGCAGCATGGGTTCGGAATTCTTTTTGCGGGAATCTGAAGCCGTAATAAACATTTTCCTGGGTAGACCTGCACTTTTTCATTGTGATAAAACGAGACTCCTGCTATGAGAAGAGAACAGGCTTGGCTTATGAATGGTGATGCATTGGGAGACAAAAGCAAACACCAAGCAAATATTTACTTTGGTACGTATTGCGGGTACAGAAGACCCAATGATATCTTCTTCTGAACCATAGACTATCAGATTACATGGATGAGCAAGTTTGATCGAGATTTATCTTTCTTAATTTAAGTGTCACTGACAGTTTTAAATGGTTCCCAATGCAGCAAATTATAAACCATTTTAGCTTGTGAGAAACGTGTTTTTTTTTTCTTTAACATGTTCTAAAGAGGAACCAAAATACAAAAACCAAGCGAAAATACACCGGCGGAATCCTATAAATGATCGGGAAAAATCACTATATGTTTCATGCAAAGCAGAAGGAGCGGCGGCCGGACTTTGTAGACACAGCTACCAAGACCTAAATATGCCAAGAAAGAAAGCACTACAGTCCGGTACCCCAAACCCATACAAGGACTGAAAGATCTACAAGAAACTAGAGAAGCCCACGCAGGGGAGGAAAACCAACCAATCAAACAACAAACACAGATAACAAAGCTTGTGAGAAACGTGCGGTAGCTGATTAGCTGTCCGAACTCGCCCGCGATTGGATGACAAAGAAAGCTTTTAGCTAGCCATTACTTTAGCACACTTTCTCATCAACGTTCAAACTAACAGTACAGTGGAAATCTTCAATATTTTCATCTTAGGCACAAGTGACAGTAAAAGTAAAAGAAAAAAGCCAAATGTTTGAGGGTAGAAATTTTGAGTATTGAGGTTTGAGAAATATTATAAAGTAAAGATATGTTACTGGAGTTTGTGAAAAAGTGAAAGAGAAAAGATTTTTAATAAATATTATAATAATAAAAAATTATGTGATTAATTTTTTATTATTAAACTTAAATTTTTGGGGCCAAATTATTGGAGTTCAAACAAGACCTTTTTATATTACCCTACCATGTGAAGTGGAACCGACTCTGCAACGTAAACTTGCCTTAATATAATTACTTTTTACACTTTACACCATTTTTGTTTTACATATTTCACCCACATAGATTTGGGTTCTTTAGATTTTTGTCACGCTGTTTATTCATCCGTTGAAACGAACAGAAATCTTAATAATGTATTCGTAATATGGCTCGCTTGCCCCTTTTTTCCGATATTAAAAAATAATAATTATACTTTTACACCCATACGATTTGGGAGGTCTAACACTTTCTGCTGTGTTCTTCTATTTTTGAGACATTTTGCACTCATGTAGTTGATATTTTTTATTTCAAATAAATTAACAGAGATGCAAATCAAAAGTAAGTCAGTATCACGAGAATGAAATGTGTTAAAATCGAAAAACGAGTACAGATCATCTATTCTCAAATCACGTGTGATTTTCTTTTGAAAAATATGTGCAATTCCTCTTCCCCATAAGTCATGATTTTCCTACTTGATATCAATATTTTTATTTCTACTCCTTCATAGAAGGAATGAAGCAAAAGAAAAACGTGAGTTTATTAACAAAAAAAATAAAAAGATGACAAAAGAATCTCCATAGAGCTTCAGCTTGTTGCTATAGGTTTCATCGAAGAGCTATCACATTTACAATGGCTCTCCTTTGCACATCAACTGCTGTGAGGTTTTATTTCAACGAGTGACTTTGTTAAATAGTTGAAATGTCGTTCTCTTTGGATTAAAAAGAAGGGTTAATAACTATTTTCATCACGAGTTTTTATCACTTTTAAGAATTTATACTTTAAGTTTTTGCGTTTATCACACATAGCCTATAAGTTTTACGATGTTGTCAAAATGATCATTTCGCCCAATTCTGTTAAAGAATTGTCAAATCAACTAACGGTCTTACACGTAATGACAAACCAGAAAATAGTGTAAAAAATTTATTGAAAAAAGTCACGTTAATTTTATTGCGCCACATCAATAAAATTAAAAAATTATAAAAGGAAAAAATAAATTAAGAATTTTTTCATTAATTTTTTTTAAAAAAATTAATGTGGCATTTTTAAATAAATTATTTTACACCTCTCATTTTCTAGTTGGTCATAACGTATAGACTAATTAATTGACTGAGTAATTCGCTAACATAAGTGAACGAAATGATCATTTTAATAATATGATAAAACTCAAGAACTATGTGTTAAACACAAAAAATTAAAGATAATTTTTAAAAGTGAAGAAAATCTAAGGACTAAAATAATCATGAACTCTAAAAAGAATATAAATAAAAATAGTAGAAAGCGCAAGTTTCTTTTTTTTTTTCTAAGCAACATGAAATATCATTCCACCGGAAGAAAGACAGCAGAACTGCATACAAACAAGCCACAGGGGCCGGTTACAAGGAACAGAGGGTGAAAACCCTTTATATCAAGAATAAGAGCCCGACGGGCCATACAACGAAAGGCCACGGAGGTCGATATCCAGAGGGCCATGAAGGCCCCATACAGGTGGGCCAAAAGGCCCATAGGTTTAAGACGGGTCTAAAAACCTGGAACAAACTCCGCCACCCGCGGAAGAGACGATCGCCGGAGGAGAGGGTGAGCATGCACCCAGCGCCTACTTCCCCAGTAACTCGTCCATAACAACACCACCAGGGAGGAAGCCGTAGGAGCCCTCATCCCACCAAAAATCAGAGGAATGACGTTATTAAAAACAACAGAGACACAAAATCCACAAACAAGAACCCAGAGACGGATCGTTCGCCACAACGACCACCAAAACTAACACCAACAAAGCCCAAACATGGCGGGCGCGTGAGATCCACGCGCACGCGTGACCGCGCGTGGAGCAACACGCGCCGCCGTACCAGAATGGGAAACGTCGAAGCGCCGGGAGCTAAGGAGCTTCGTCGTGTAGAGCGTGGCCACCAAAAAGCCTCCAAACTGCCGAGATCTAGCCACAAGGAACGACCAAAAGAAAGAGCAAAGCGCTGCGGTAAAAGAAGGGCGGAGAGGACGAGCGACCATGTAAAAAACAGAAGAAGAAGAGAAAGAGGGGGACGGGGGGACGGGAGGAGCAAGGGCCCCTCCCGTCGCCGGAGAACGCAAGGAAAGGGGGGTTGCAGACACGGTAGATGGGAAGGTCTAGAGAGAGGGCATACGCTCTCTCTCTAGAATATACTTCTCTCACCGCCTCTCTTTACTCTTTCATTATTCACAAAACAAAACAAAATTAGATTTTTAGATTTTTTAAATTCAAGATGACGTGATAATTTCATTTGCTCTTTAAAATCGGTAGCAAATAACGAGTTGCAGCTGATCTAAGCCTGTGTATATATGGATCCTAAAAACCCGACCTATACAAACCCTTAGTCCCCTCCCTTCCCTTGTCTCTAAACCCCTAAACCCTAAGCTCAGACAAATGGCCTCCACTTTCATTCTGCGCAAATCGGCTTCTTCTTTAGCCCCACTCGCGTGTCGGCTCCTTCGGGGACAGAGAAGTTTCCGTTCTGCTATTTTCGCGGCCATAAACAACGCCAATGTCTCTCGCAGGCATTCTCCAAGCTTTTTGGTCCCGACCCTTCAGTACTCTTCGGCTACGAAGAGGTCAACTTTAGATGAAAGCCTTATACGGGTGATCGATTCGGAGATCAAATGTTTGCAGGAGGTTGATGAGGACGACCGGGTGAGTTGTATTTGGTTTCGTCTTCTGGTTTATGGGGCTATTTGGTTGCTGACTAAGTGTGGGTAAACGGAAAATAAATGACATTTGAAGGTTTCTTTTCTTCTCGGAGTGTGTGAAAACTGTCCTTAATTTTTTTTCATATGGTCTCATCAAGCACTTTTACTCTAGGCGTCAGAGAAATTTCAATTTGCTCCGTCTGGTTATGAAGTAAAGCGTATCTACAAGAAAACAGATTAATTTTATATTATCCACCCGATTGTGATATCTCCTTATGTTGTGATTTCTTCTGTTTGTCGGTCCCGAATTTTGAAATGACTGTGTGAGAATAAAGAGTTTCACTCTCTGGTTTTTGCTGCTGAGAATAACAACAGGAAAAGAAAAGAAAAGGTTATTGGCATATTGTGCGTGGAGTTTTGACGTGGAAGTCTTTCAAATATGGATTCTTCCTGTACAAATTTACAATATCGTGATCTCTTCATTTTGTTTTATAGGTTGAAAATGTTCCAAGCGGGTTTCCTTTTGAGATCGAAGATCATCCAGGACTTCAAATTCTAACACTAAAAAGAACATATCAAGGTGAAGAGATTGAAGTTGAAGTTCACATGCCTGATCTGGTTACCGGTGAAGATGGTGATCATGACGAAGACGATGGTGTAAAGTCCAATCAATGCAGCTTGCCAATGGTTGTTAGTGTCTCTAAGAAGAGTGGGCCTAATCTAGAGTTCAGTTGCACTGCTTTACCAGATGAGATTGATATCGACACTTTGGCAGTTAAACATCCAGATATTTCCGACGATGAGATTGCCTACAGGGGGCCCGACTTCCAGTAAGCCTCTAATATTCTCACTTGATAACATTTGTCTTCAGGCTTAAAATGAGGTTTTATACATTTTCTCTAATTTATGGATGTCTTCCGTCATTTCCAGAGATTTGGACGAGAACCTGCGGAAGGCCTTCCACAGATATTTAGAGATGAGAGGAATCAAACCCAGCACAATTAATTTCTTGCACGAGTACATGATCAACAAAAACTGTAGAGAAGAGTTACTTTGGATGAAGAAACTAAAGAAGTTCATTGAAGCCTGAACTTTTGCCTATTGAAGCAACTTCAGTAGAACAGAACTGCGGATCCCGTTTTCATTTGTTTCATCTTCGGCTAGAAATGTACCATCAAGTTGAAACCCTTTTTCTGATTGAGGGATCGTAGTTGTGGCATAAGCTTTCCCAGGGGAAGAAATGGCAGGCTGTTATTGAGAATTAGATCAATTTGCCTATGGTTTCTACATGTAAGTTCTGTTTGAACTAAAAAATCCACTCGAATTGAATACTCGGGTATTTACAACTCCTCTGAACTGCCCCCAACCATTTTAAATGCTCTGATGAAGATCTGTCACTTTGACCAGGCAATGATGGTCAAATAAGCTAGAGTCAAAACGGAAGCCAGGAACAAAATGGAAAGGTTTAAACAGAAGCATCGATCATACCCAGAGGATCTCCCTTCTCGGTGGTAATATGTAGAGCCCCATTTATGAATATTTTGAAGATTGTAACGGCTAGTTTTTCTGCTTTTTCCTTTCATTTCTCTGCTAAGTAGTACAGTGAGCTCTCGGTACTAAAACCTTCGCCTTTTGCTGCCCATCCCTGTGCAGATAGCCTAACCAACCACGCAATAAGCCCGCTTATGGAGAGATATTTCGATATTAAAGCTCCAGTAGTAACTGGTCTTAACAAGAGTTGTATATTTCCAACACATTAATCAATAAATTAATGAACAATTAATAAAATTCATTAATGTGTTGAACATCACAATTCTTATTACGACTGAAATTAAATTTTAGGACCGAAGATGCCATTCTAATTCAACGGTAAGGTCTAATAAGAGCATCGTGAAGGATCTGGCCGAATAACAGTTACGAAGTCCATTAAGCAAGATCCCGAAACCCTTGCATTAGAGCTAATAGAGCAATGTCCCAAAGCTGGAACCATAATCCTTGGACGGAGGACTACTTGAGGTTGTCGCCATGTCAGACAGCACCAATTTGAGTTATAAAGATTTGTTAAATCCGGATGGTTTGAACTATAAAATGATCGAAAATAATTGAGTTTCTTCTGGTAAATAAGAGCTTTCGAAAGCCACCATTTGAAATCAATTATATTTCCGAAGCAGGGAAAGGAGGAAGAAGAGTAAAATTTCTAGATTTGACTAAAAAGCCATCAAATGTGAACCATCCATTATCATTCTGGGACTCTGGCACAGTGGTACTAAATCGATCTATCTATTCATAACTATCAGCCAAGGAGAGATGGTTTCATCAAGGACGGCTATTTATTTGCTACGTTAAGTTGAACTAAGGCAAGAATATTATAACTTAAATATGTAGAAACAGCAGCGAGTACCAAGATCAAATCCTCCCCCTGCCCCTCCGCCCAGGTGGTGGAGTAATAGGTTCGATGGACTCAAGACTCAATCGTGAGGTCCTTGTGGGTGTAAACTAGCCCCTTGTCACCATCAACCACTTGTCCAGTTCCTCTGAGAATCCTGCATAAGCGACAAGACAGAAGCTTAGGTCAATAAGACTTCACACCTATTTAGATTTGCTGCCAAGACTTTTGGTTGCGGCGCTGCATCATTTACCTTTCCAAAGCTAATGCATACTTTAAGTGTATGACTACATGCATGTTAAAACGCCAACGAAGAAGAAATACATCCAAACAAATTCCACAGAAAAGATGGGAGTTTGTCATTTACCTTCCAATTCTTTGTGATTCTACTGTGATTTATTTCTACATTTAATACTTTGGGTGTTCCAAGTCATCCCAACATCAATTCATCCCTCGACACAACGCTTTTAAATGACAAACACTATATTGCCAGTTTTTGAAGTCATACATGATTGCTTTATCATGACAACACAAAATCTTGTCAGGAATGCTCTTATGATTTACTGAGGGCCAAAATAACTGAATTTGGAGACATTAGATTTACAAACAGAATCAGTAGTTCATACCATCGCGTTGTTAGCAATCCTTCAACTCCAACTGGACCCCGAGCATGAATTCGGCCTGTGCTTATCCCAACCTATTCAGGAGAGAATCAAATACAAAAGCGATGACCCAGATCATATCATCTTATTTGCAACCTATTTTTTTAAGTGGTATTTTACCTCTGCACCTAGTCCAAATCGAGCCCCATCACAAAATCTGGTACTTGCATTGTGAAAAACAGCAGCACTGCAAACAAAGCGCTTAAATGTGTCATAAAGATGATCCTACTATTATTAGGATATCAATATACAGCTTCAATAGCAAACAAAAAAAAAAAGAATCATAATACAGCATAGATTACGTGTAGTCCAACCTGTCAACTTGACGTAGAAAAACTTCAGCAACCTCATTGTCTTCTGAAATGATACAATCAGTATGTGCACTGCCAAAAAAAACAGAAAGATACTAAAATGGATGCGTTTCTCTTTTATCTGCGGCGACACTAGATGTGTGCAGATATAGAGAGAGATATAGCATCAATATTCTCAGATCAAAATGAACATGCTAACATGCCTTCCATGTTGGTGTATATGATCAATGGCTGCGTATACATCATCCACAAATTCAATAGTGCAAGCCAATGAATTGTACTCATGATGAAATGACCCGGCCTGTGGAATCTTAAGTAAGGAGCTTGCCTTTGGTCCTCCATATAATGTAACACCTGCAGAAGATGCACATCAGTGGCTATCATTTAGAACCTTCTTTCGGCATATTCTGCCTTTTGTCTGTTTGTCTGCTCAAGGTTAGTTCCTGATTTTAGACAATATAGAACAACTTCAATACATTGTATGAAAAACAAATTAGTGAAAATGAAGTGCCGAAAAGACCAAACTGGAAGACTTCTTAAGCGGGTGAAGGGACAGTATCAGCAATAAGTTTGTCTGTTTAAAAGGTTCTTATTTGGTTTTGAACTTGTTTGGTCCTGATTCTGAAATGAAATTTCAACCCTCAAAACTCCCACAAACTTGATCTAACACTGGAATGAAATGCTAGCTCAATTCTCGTACTCTATTTATAGTACACCTGAAATCATTACCGAAAAAGGGCTATCTTTCCAATCTGGATATAAAAGTGCAGTAAAATCGTCGAAAGTAATATCTTCTTCTACTTTGGTCTTCTTTTCTCTTTTGAGTCAGGTTCTTAAGACAGGACATGATTTTGATTCTGCTACCATCCCAATTTGAGCATTTTTGTATGAAATGGAGCAAATACTAAATAAAGGGAAGGATTTTTCTATCAAATTCCTCATCGTTGTCCCCGGCATTTACTCCATATTTATTGTTAATTTGTCATCGTTGACCCTGGCATTTACTGCCGAAGTGTATTTTACACGAAAAAGGAAATGGTCTGCAAGGAAAGTCCAACCTTCAATTTGAAGGTCAACAATAAGCTCATTTAGCCTTGCATTCTGAACCAAATCCTCGTGGACAAGAAGTGTTTCCTGAAAATAGCAAAAAAACAACAAATAAGGTACATCCAAACTCACAGTAACACTATCTAAGAAGGCATTCAGAATTGAGACTATCAGCAAAAAGTACACAAATAAATTACCATTGCATTACAGGCTGCTGGATAATCTACTTTTGCATCCATAACGATACGCTTTGCCATATCCATGTTAGCAGACTTATCAATGTAAACATGGCAAATTCCATCTGAGAAGCAAATAAAGCTGCTCTTGTCATTGTTTTCAATTTACAGAAGGAATATTACTACACCCGATCGAGCACACATTTCAGATCATACATGAACCGAACAACATAGTTTGACTCACCAGCATGACCCAGAACTGGAATTTTGGTAGAATTCTTGATTTGAGATACAAGTTTATTGCTGCCTCTTGGAATTACAAGATCAATCACGTCATCAAGCTGGCACATAAATGTAAATGCTGACTTCCAACTTAGCTCTAAAATCAATTAACATTTGATACTTAACATGGTTAAAAAATTCGCAACTGTCGTAAAATCAACCAACCTTAAGCAGATCAGGAATCTCATCTCTTGAAGTCACAAGACCGATAAGTTTTCCACCAACACTGTCTGGGATGGCTGTGGTGATAATCTGTGAATTTCAAAAAGAAGGTGACTAAGTAATGATTTACCAACACTGTTTTTTGATAAGTGATTGACCAACACTAAAAAGAAACGCTGATATTACAATCAGTGTATTTGAAAGCAGTCATTTAAGTTTAAGATCCATACATGGTGTAAGATTGCATTTGATCGCTTGGCCTCCTTTCCTCCTTTCAAGAGAAGTCCATTCCCACTTCGGATTGCTAATGAAGCTATCTATTCAAATTGTTAAAAAATGCTATGGTGATATAATTGCAGAAAAGCAACATTAACAATTGAAACAATCATGTTAGCCTCTCTCTTTTGTTGATAGTCAAACAATCATGTAGCTCATGCCTGAATCTCAGATTAGTGGCAAATATCAGTTCAGATGATCTATTGAATTAGAACAAAAGATTATCTTAACCACGATACTGATGCATAACACATAATATTTTGTTCTCGGGTGGTAACAAACGTTACACAATGATGAAAACATCAGCTTCTAGAATGTGAACCGTCAAAACTTCAATCTCATCTTGAGCTATCTTTAGGTTCTTTCAGATGTTGTTCATGCCAGACCATGAAGGCAGATTCTTCACCCACGTTACTACCTTAAAAGCGCATTTCCCGCAAGAAAGCAAACATTTCTGGTTGAGGCAGCTTAATAATGGAGCCCTGAAAATTATCTTTACTATTGGCTTTCCTTTACTGTACATTCCCCTCAACAAGGTCAACAAAGATAATGATGGACCTTCATTGCGGAGCAACAGTCGCCGAAGGTATACCAAACACAAATCAAGTATGAAATACAAAGAACATAGTAGAAATCCAAATGATAATCAAAAAGTTAGATCCTACATACCTGCACCAGTGCTTCAGGACGAGACTCAAAAACAATCAGGAGAACACCCAAGGGACTAGATATTTTCTCTAAAACAAGTCCATCTGCAAGCTGGTACAAGAATAATCATAAAAAATATCAGAGATTAGACTGAATATCTCCCGTGGAAATACACATTGTTAAATTGATTGTGTCCAATAACTTAAAAAGAATACATAGCCCATTTAGGGCTTGTTTGGGAAAGGATTTAACTTTTGGTTTTGGTTTTGATTTTAGTTTAAATTTGAAATTTGAAATTTTAAGAATAAAATATTGTTTTGTTGTAAGGGTTTGTTTGGTTGATTAAGTGAATGAATGATTTATATTTTATTAAATTAAACAATACTATTTTATAGTTAGTATGATATCTAAAAAATAAAAAATAAAAAATCTGAAAAATATATAATTCAAAAAATAAGTAGAAAATGGTTTCATAAATATAAAAAATAGATAAAATATCAAACTAATAAAAAAATATTCTTACAAATAAAAAGACAAGATAAAAATCGTACAATTTTTTTATAAAACAAATAAAAGTTTACAAAAATAATAAAAAGCTATAACTTCAAAAAAATTGATTAAAAATTTCAAAAATAAAAACTTAACAAAGCAAATATAATCAATATCAAAATTATTACAATAATTTACAACATTCAATGAGCTAACTTAAAAGCAACAAATAGTTGTACAATCACGGTTCTAATTTATTATAAAACTGCACAAATAACTAAGATGTTTTAATTATTTTTATTTTTTGAATAAAGCAAGATGTTGTAGGGTGTGTTTGTGTTGTAAAATTTTAGTGTTGTTAAAATTTTAGGTATTGGGTTTAGTGAAAAAGTGAAGAGAGAAGTAATTTTTTATATTTTTTGTAGTGAATAGTAGTGATTTGATGGGGAAGAGAGAGATTATATTGTAATTTTTTATTGTGTTAAAATTTTAGAGTGGGTAAAATTTTAGGACGCAAACGCAGCCGTAGTTATATATATATTGGAGCATGTTTCTTGCATATCTTAAAAGTTGAAAGATTTGGTTGTAGCTTGTATGCATGTTTGTCCACCAACGAATGACCAGAGTTATCATTTCCAATAGCACATCTCAATCAGTATTCACAATAGGTCCTGGGGGTCAAGGCATCTCCTAATTTGCTCTGTGATGTGCTAGGCCAGGGAGGGAGGGTACTATACGTGGTGGAAGGGCCCCTCACCCCTTTCTCCACGCATGAAGTCCCCTAAAGTGCTGTATGAAGGAGAGGCTATAGCAATGGGGGATAGATTTGTACTACAACAAAGAGGATAGCTGCAATTGTGTTTGTTTGTAGAAGGCCACTGAGGGAAAACTCATGGGCATTTGTCAAAGATGTGCAGAGGACACACAGGATCTTGCTTTCTTACACAACGAGCATTGATGTAAATAAAATTTTGATAATGATTATATTTGTTAATTATTGTTAAGTTTTTATTTTTGAAAATTTTAATCAATTTTTTTTTCTATTTATAGTTTTTTATTATTTTTGTAAAATTTTATTTATTTTATAAATTTTTTGTATGATTTTTATCTTATCTTTTTAATTTTATCATATATTTTTATTAGTTTGATATTTTATCTATTTTTTATATTTATAAAACCATTTTTACTTATTTTTTTGAATTATATTTTATTATTATTATTATTTATTTTTTGAATATTTAAATATTATTATTATTTAATTTAATAAAATATAAATCATTCATTCAATTAATCAACCAAACAAACACTTACAACAAAACAATATTTTAATCTTAAAATTTCAAATTTCAAATTTAAAACTAAAACCAAAACCAAAAGTTAAACCGTTTCCCAAACAAGCCCTTAATATCTCACTTCCAGCCATTGGCCTGTTAGACTACCAAGAGCCTGAAAATGTCCTTACAACCACCTCTGCTCACCTGTGTTCTCTTCACAATGCAACCAATTGGATCTTCCATATTTGCCAGCACACGAATAGAGTTTGCAAGGCTTGAAATCTGTCATTTACGATTAATCTGTTGAGAGGCCTGCATTTATGCTGGACAATTTGTACAAAAAAGATCCATGGTCTGATGACACCCTTACACCCATGTGGCACCATCGATTGGGGATAAAAATAGAGTTACACAGAAACGCAAGAAGGAGATAGCAGTCAAGAAAATATTGAAAAAAAAATGCATAAATATTCTAGTGGTCAAACATAAGTCAGTTTGTTTGTCTTGCCTTCCCAGGCTTTAAAGCAAGCCGAGCTATCAAGGACTTTTCATATCCTGCTTGTTGTGCAGCAGCAACATCAGCTTCATTTTCAGACTTAATCAGTTTTTCATTTGCTTCTAGGGCATCAGCTATGTCCAATAGAATTTTTCTCCTATCATGTGAAGACAAGGCCTGCAGACAAGATATCACTGCATCAGTGATGCTGTTGAACCACAAACACATTTCCTATGCTAAAATAGAGGCAAAGAATCACCAGATTCGCAGAAGAAGGGTGATCACAGTGAACAGCAGATGAAGCAACTTGATCATACCTGAATCCTTCTAGAGCTTTCCCTAGCTGCCACTGCCATCTCGCAAGCATCAACTTCTTTAACTGGGGCCCATAAATGTGCATTCTGATGAAAAAGAGTTCCGATATGCTCTCCTTGAAGGACTTTAATGATGTTTCCAGCAGCGTAGCCACTTCAAAGAAACAACCAAGACATCATTCCCCAGTCAGGCAAAGCAGGCTATATGTAACAGATACTTTGCTATTCAATTTCTAGAAATAACCAAATGATTTATTAGATGGCGATTGTCTTTCTTTTTCTTGGGAAATTTTTTTGGCTGCAACCACACAGCTAAAACGGTCAACTAATTTAAAATTTTAAATTGCCAGAATAAAAGATATTCCAAGACACGTGCATGTCTAAACTCCAAGCAAGAATTTGAATAGACTACCAGGGAAAGAGCATACCTAGTGATAACAACAGGGATGCCGGCACTAGCTGCACTGACAGCAGCTTTTACTTTTGCAGTCATACCCCCTCTTCCCACCCTAGACTTGTCTCCAAAAGTAATTTCACCTTGATGCCTTTCCTTAATGTATGTATGGATTAGCTTTGAGTTTGGATCACTTGGAGGACCACTATAGAGACCCTCTACATCGCTCAACAAAACAAGAAGATCAGCTTTTAGCTCCAAAGCTAGTAGAGCAGCCAAACTATCGTTGTCCCAAAATATACCAGACGAATCCTGGACAAAGGTGGCCATGATCAGAACCAGATGAACAAATGGCATATTATAACAACAAACAATGTGTTCAAACAAAGTCACTTCCAACGTAAAGAAGACCCGGGCCATACCTCATATGGAGCTTCCCTGGTACTAACTGCATCATTTTCATTGAATATAGGAATAACCTTCAGCTTTAATAACGACTGTAAAGTTTCACTCAGTTGGTTCCTAAAATCTCTATCCCTAAAATCATTATCCGTCACAAGGAGCTGAGCAGACGTGATATCAAGCTGCAGGAGGGATGAAAAGGGACAAACATATGAAAATTAGGGAAAACTGAAATCCAACAGCTCTTTGTAGGAAGACCAGATCAGACTCTGACACAGTAAAAACAGATATAGATCAATAATTGTATTACCTGATTAAATAATGTATCATAGAGAGCCATAAGACAATTCTGCCCAACAGCAGCACATGCCTTCCCATCAAGTTCAACTTGTGGTTTTTGGAGATCAGCAAAACTGAAACCAATTAAGTCATAAGCAATTCAAACTAGATCAAAAAGGGAATCAACCACCCCCTTTCTCCCCCTCGTAGCAAAATAACTGAAGCAATGTCCAACCTGCTGTTAACTAATCTCCTGTGTCTAAGACGTTGGCGGCCAAGGCCTACAGCACCGGATGACACTACAATGACCTCGTAACCTTGAGAGTTCAATTCCTTAATCTGCATCCAAATCAAAATTTGATATTCTCAGTCTTGAATGCATTCCCAGTTTAGGAACATATAGGACAACATTTTAGTATACCTGTTCACACAGTGCTCCTAACCTGCCTAATGCTAATCTTCCATCAGCTCGAGTAACAACAGCAGTCCCAACCTTCAATAGTAAAAGCACAATATCAAAAAATGCATAAAAGCATCAACTGTTCAAATGATTTGGACTATTCAAGGTGGCAATCTTGAGGCTTCCTTGGGATGTACATGTACGCTAATATTTCAAAGTGCAAATATAAGAACAAAGAACCAAAGAAAAAGGTGGGGTCCATTGAGGGCCTCTTAGATTAGTTTGCTTGCACCATTGTACACCAACGTCTCCTTCCCTTTCTCACTCAAATCCGTAATTTCCTTACATCTGTCATCACCTCTTTCCTCATTAAGTAACCAAAAGCCAGAACTGACTAAAATTCTCTTTCCTCACTTACCATCCGGACAATTGACTCTTTTTCAGTACAATTTGCGGAGTTGAAAACTACAACGCTAAACGTATATGGAGCAAAGAAATAGAACAATTAGACATGTAAGAAACAGTACATTCATCTTAACGGCAAGCTAAAAAACATAAAGAAACGACTTCTGATTGAAAATGAAAGAATGCCTTTGTTATTTCACTAAATGATTTCGGTAAAAAAGGAAAACGCCACAATTTTTCCGTTCCTCTTCCGGTTAAACGACGGCAAAGTGGGGAGAATTTGAAGTACAAGAAAATGAGACAGACCTTGACAACGAGGCGCTTAACGTCTCGAACGAAAGCTCGAGAACGATCCATGCTGTCCACGTCGAATACAATGAGTCGGGGGAGCGACTCCAACTCAGTCAACAAACTAGGCGACTCGGCGGGCGCAGCTTCTTGACTGCGTCTTAGGTTTTATACTTTTATTAGATCTTGTAATTTTTTTTTTTTTTCAAATAAAAGGTTTGGATGAGGTGGCAATCCTACTCGACCGCCGTAATAGTCGCTATTCTTGTGGAATGTCCGATGAGCCATAGCTACGGACCCAAAGAACAACCACCGAGGGTCCAGTGACAACGCATTCTCTACTCTAGGAAGTCTTGCGAGGACTCTTTCCACTAGGCCACCATCCCTAGTGGTAAAAAGGTAATATATACTTGGTGATACCATCTGCGCAATTCGGTAAACTTGTTAATCATTCTTAAAAGGTCGCTAATTCTCTGTAATGACAGTTTTTTTAACAAATAATTAATATTGGTTTTGACTAATGACAATGCCATTTAGAGGGTTTTTTTGGGGGGAAATAATTCGGAGTGGAATGTGAGCATTTAATATCGTGATGTGGCGGTTAGTCGTTTGTGTGGTGCATGAAATACCTGATAGAGACGAAGTAGAGGGAGGGCAGATATCCTCTTCTTTTCTTTTGTAGTTGAGGGCAGATACCCTTACCTTAATTTGCTTGTGACCAGACAACAGGCAGCGCATTGCGCGTTGGGTAGTAGGGACTAAGACAAAATATGTTCGTACCAGCTAGTGTTAGCTCTTGTGATACGTCCTCCTTATGGGGAGGGTCCTTTCAGGAGTTCGTATCCCCGTGTCCTCCACTTCCTGCAGGCTTGCCTATTTTACCTAGGAAAAAAAAAGACAAAATATGTTCGTCTTAATGCACACGTGTCACGTGGGAGTTCATACTTCAGACCGTCAAAGTCGGGCTGCGACACAGCAGGAGAGTGACTTATGTAGAGAGAAGTTGCCAGTTGGTAGTTCATATGCACGTGACAGATGGTAAGGGCGATGAATGTTCATCAAACTGGAAATCTAATACATACCATTTGGTAATATAATCATAATAGGCAATCGAAAGAAGTTTTAGTATCTTTTTCATGGACATATACTGGAGATTTGAATTTGTAAAAGTTGACATAAGCCAAATAAGGTCATTCTTTGCGCCAGTGCCAGCTAGTTCCAGAGCATGGACACCCAAGATGCTTTGCGGCCTCATCAAAGTCTTCGGTTTGTAGGTATCCCATTTGTTTATATATAATAGCTCTGTAAAGAGCGAGGGATAACATATATATCAAAGTCTTCTGTTTGTAGGCATCCCATTTGTTTATATTTTTAGGCCTTTAACCTTCTTTCTCTTAAGCTCTCCACTAACTCGTAAATGCTATTATTCTTACCTTTTAAATTTTAAACTTTATACTGTTATATACTTTTATTTATATTTGTTATAATTATCGTTATTTTATATGAAGAAAATTAAAAAATTGAGATAATTTTAAAATATCTAAAAGTTAAAAAAAAACTGAAAATTTAATTCAATAGCTCTTGAATACAAAACGTTTGCATCTTGAAGAATAATTTTTAACTAAATTGATATTTTATATTTTTATATAATAATTTATAATTTATTATAAAAGGCTTCTTTGTATGACTTTGCCTAAAGTCTCGGTTATCTTTGAGACATCCCTGTTCAGTGTGCTCTACGTTCAGGGCGGGTGGGTCTTCTACATCCTACATGATTCGGGTCCGGCAGTCAGGATATAGTGCCTGCACGAGCTTCGTCAACTTGGATGCGAGCGTACAAGTGAACAGGTGACCCGAGTCGGGTTTGGAGATCCAATGGGCGTTGCCGAAGGAACCGGTGTGCAGCTCCCAGGCAGCCTGTGAATTGTGATGAAGGCCGGAACTCCACTTGTGGGCACGACCCAACTGGAGGCGGGATCAGTAGGTGCTTCTTCAACTCCCTGCTTATGTAGGACCGACCCAACTGTGGGACCCGGTTGTTTCGACCTAACACGAGGGGAGTGGGAAACCGTCTTATAGGATGAAACTTTTTTTTTTCCTTTGTAGGCATCTTCTTCGATAAAATTTTTCGATGCTCCTTCAAGTTCGCGCAACAAAAGTACTTGGGACAAATAACAGAGTCCATTATATTTTGGCATATTTAATCACCAACTCGAGCTCATTTAGATTAAAACAATACAACTTGATAACATACGTACTAAAAATTCAGAAAACAACTTACACAAATAAAGCACAAGAGTAATTGCCCAGTTTGCTGCTTAGAACCAAAAAAATTCCCCCGTATGCTGCTCAGAAAAAGTCACTAAAAAAAATTAACTTACAGTGTATTGTATATTTACAAAAGGTGTAGAGATGGAAAAGTGGAAGATTTTGATCTCCTCTGCTATTGTTGGTGTTGCTGAAACTGATGCAAAAAAACGCTAGCATTCATCAAAGGCACTAACCTCTTCTTCGATCTCTTTCATCCTTTCCGTGACTCAGATTCTTCACTAAATTACAAAAAGCAACCAAGTAACTTAAGACCCAACTCACAGGAAACTTGTGTTCTCGACGAATTCCCATCCAGCAATTTCATAATCAAACGTCTCTTTAACAAATTAAACACACTGGATTTAGACGCGGACCCTGCACACAGCCGCATTGCAGGAGCTCATGGAAAGAACCAGACCTTGATGAAGATTGCCAACGCCATTTGCAGGAAAAATGCAGCAACCACCATCAATGGAAGATTACTTCCCTCTGTGTAAGATCTGAGGTTCAAGGCTACAAAGCATGCTGAGGCAGCACCAGCTAGAATAATAATGATCCAACGAAGAATCTCGACTGGGATGAGCAACAGAAACTGCAAAATCATTTAAAGCATATGTATCAGATTCCTCAGTTCAAAGCTACTTCTTGGTCCCACCGATCACTATGAAGAAGGAAGTTAAATTTGACTTAACAGACGGTCTAGGGGTTTACTGCAGAAAACATTACAGAGGGAATCCATATGCAACTCAAAGACAAGTGCCCCCTAATCAATCTATATACGGGAAAGATGGGGAATGGGGGAGGTGGGAACCAACAGCAAGACAGATAAGACACCACTTACAGAGGCCAGAACAAAAACAAATAGAGAATATCCCCACAAGCACCAGAATCGAACGAGGCTAGCATTTGCTCCCAGATACTGGAGCAAAAAGAAAAATGCCAGTGGCACCAAGATTGCGTAACCATAGACTGAACCTGCTGCCACATTTACGTAATTGACATCAAAGCTCCAAGAAGTAGTGCTGTCACTGCGTTTCTCCATGAGGTAGGTGGCACAATTTCCAAAAGAAGCAAGCACAAAGACCAATGTAGTGGATATCCAGATAAGCCCGTATCTAAGACGTCAGGAGCAAAAAAGGGCTCAACTATTAGATGCACACGTGAAATCATTAGTGTGTTCGTCATCTAACCAAAAGATCTGGATCCCAGAACAAAAAAGAATTGTACTCATCAGATTAACAAAAAGCTCAGACGTTAACCAGATAGCCTGTCTTTATAAACTGGAAAGAAATTCCCATATTGCGTTTAACTTCTTTTAGGATAAGCTCAGAAAAAATAACCTTCTTTAAGGAAAAACATATCACTCATTAAAGAAATGGTACGCACATAACTACAACTTGGCACTGATGATAATACGGAGAACTTAAAACCTCGGACCATCTCCCTCCCAAGCAAATCCTTGGAAGTTACATTCCATATTTTATAGAAGAAGTTTAAACTCTTATCAAATATTTTAAGTATTAAATCCTAGTTCATTTCTCCCTACGTAGCTGGCTTTGATTCTTCAAATGTTGGTATGTGAATTCACAAAGGAAAGGAACATGGGTGGCAAAGAACAAAAAGATAAAAAACAGACCACCAGGAACGGCGTAGATATCATCCCAACTATTCATCCTGATTTTATTCAGTTTTGCAGTTGATTATATCACACCGCAGCTCCACAACAATGTCAGAATATCAAAGAAATGTATATTCAAATGCGTGTTTGTGCAGATGCTGTCTCTTATTTCCAAGTTTCCTTTTCTGAGAGTCTGTCAGTTCAATTTTCAAATGGCATACCAAAGGGAAAAAGAATGCAGCACTCACAGGTCAGGGTTAGCATCAATCTTGCTAAAAAAATCTCCAGCAATGGGATACAAAGAACTTATCAATCTGTTTAAGACGGCGTCTGTATCAACATTGAAGTATTGTGTGTAGGATAGGATATTAAACACTCCTTTCCAGCCGTTTGCTGGTTGTTGCTCAAATCCCTCTGCAAGGATAGAAAGACAGAGAGATCATAAACACAGAGTCTATGTAGTAGCAGTCATGGGAAATGAATGCAGTGTCATAAAGATGACAGCTGGGGTCTAATAGTACGGCCAAAAAATATGCATTATAAAATGGATGAGCATTTTAAAAAAAGTGTCACTCAGTACTATAGAGAGCACCCATTACTGAGGTAGAAAAAACCCAGTCATATATATCTCCCAGAAAAATAACTGAAAATGAACTCCATAGTATAAATGTCATAAAGCGAAAAATAAGATCAATAAAAACCATTACAAACAGAATCCAATGATTCTACAGTAGAATAAAACCAAAGAACAAGAAAAAGAAACATAAGGTCAGGCCAAGAGGTGCAAACGACCAAGCAACATGATGATACCTCCATGAAGCCACACATCCGCTTTAAAACCAATGGATGTTATCAGCTAGATCTCTGTAATCACCAAGTTCTCTCTCTCTGTCTCTTCTCTCTCTCTCTCCAAAGACCTCAATGGAGCATAAATAAGCTCCTCCAAAACAAAGGATCCGGGCAAGATAAAACCACTAGATACCACCAAAAATCACTTTTTTCCTATTTCAACAGGTTTTCTGAAGAGAGAAATATCTTTCATTAACTCAAGGTAAGTTTCATGACCACAAGAAGGAAAAACAACCTCCCTATGGCATCGAATGACACTCTAACTCCACCCTCTGCCAACCTCGAACAAAGAAATAAAGATATCTCACTGCAAGTGAAGCAGTGAACAGAAGTGAAGATATTCATCTGAAATTATCAACTAACATATTCAATATTGCTCATGCTTTTCAAAAAACTTGGTGGCGATCTGAATCATACACATCCAAATGGAAGCTGAAACTGTTAAAATTTCAGGCAAGTTTCCTATAAGCCCCCAGGTCCAGAATAAAGAAAATTACAACCATACCAGTTGGACTTCCAAGAGTTTGATAACCCCGCCCTCTTTCTCCTCCATTATTAGGAGGGAATGCTTGCATATTTGCTCCAGGGACTGCATATAAGTTCGGAAACAAACTTTTAGGTGTACAAACAGCAAATTATTCAGGTCTAACAGTTGACAAGAAAACAATTGACTGCCTTGTAAATAAATCAAACCCCATACCCTCATAATTCGAAGCATTCTTTTCCTCATTAATGGCAGCCTATCCAACAAAAAAATGTTTCAAGTAAAAATCATTAACAAGAAGATATAAACAGCAACAACAGCCACACCAACGTTTAATGGAAGAAGATCAAAAACTGCAAATAATTTAAAAAATATACAGGTTTTGTGCATATAATAATTATAATTAGCAAAGCTGTATCTCAGTACCTGCACACAGCTTCAACCCTGAAGAACGTAAACCCAGTAATCCACACATTTGGTAACTTTTACAAAAAGTCGCTTTGCTATTAAGTAAGAAGTTTCATATCTATACTTATATAAAAAAAGAGTTCCATACTATACAACCATAGAATTAACATGAAATGTTATCTACTATAAACACTTCTGCCAGAGTTGGATCAACAAAATGCAGCGTTAACACCTCCCAACATATTAGTATACCGTCTTTTTTTTTCTTGGGCAACTTGAGGGAAGCGGGGGAACAGGGGAATAACCACGTTGCTTCTCGGGGTTGAGAGCAAATCGCTGGGAGCGAACTTTCGAGGTTCTTTTCCTCGTTACGAAAAGAAAAACAAAAAACCAAGAGAGAGAAAAATTAAACAGATCCAATGCTTTATTCGCCTAGTAGAACCATTTCGATGACTTTGATCGAGCCTTTTTGTTAGATTTTACTTTTTTCTTTTTCCAGAGGTTGCAGCAAACAAGCAAAACGTAAATTTTTTAAAAGAAATAAGAAGTGGTCAATCTCGATTACTACATGGAAGGAATCAATTGGCCTCCATGATGAGGACATTAAAGGGGCAAAGGTCAAATTAAGGAGAACTACTCACATAGACGGGGAGTTAGTGAGATAAATACAAGGAAAAGCATATATACATGAATCAGAACGTACAGGAACAGAGCCAAGCAAATGGCTGGTAGGGAGGCTTGTGTAGGACTCGTCCATGATAGAAGAAGAGCGAGATTTGTTCCTTAAAGAGTCAATGCGTCCTGAAGAATTTGATTCAGAACTGAGGTTTATGAAAGCTGAAACCGGGCCACCAAAAGAGCCCTAGACGTTGCTTTTCGTAGTCTGGAAGGAAGGCGAGGGCCAGAGGAACCGGTAAATGTAATAAAGCCCCCCTTCAGGGGGGAGGGAGATCGTGACAGGCGCCTACACGAGTCTGGCCCACACGCGTTTGTATGAATACTGTGATGCACGCTTGCGTGGAGGATTATTTTCGTGTCTTTGGTCTCGTTATGGGTCTCATGGGCCTTCCCTATTGTTACAGGCTTTGGGCTCATAAATGAATTATAAGACGCTGCTGTTGGATTGGGTTTCCTCGACGAGCCCAATTCATTGCCAAGACCACTAGCCCGCTGGGGAAAACAAAAAATTGCAAAAAGAAGCGTGGAGGATTATTTTCGTGTGTCTTTGGTCTCGTTATGGGTCTCATGGGCCTTCCCTATTGATTACAGGCCTTGGGCTCATAGATGAACTATAAGACGCTGCTGTTGGATTAGGTTTTTTCCTCGATGAGCCCAATTCATTGCCAAGGCCACTAGCCCGCTGCGGAAAACAACAAATTGAAAAAGAAACAAAACGGTAGAAAGATTGTCTGAGCCCGGGTTCGAACCGGGGACCTCTAGTGTGTGAGACTAGCGTGATAACCAACTACACCACCCAGACAAGCTGCTCGTCTCAGGTGCTTATAACATATAATACTTATATTTTTGTTCTTTTTACATACTGTTACTGAGGGTGGGTTTGTGTGGTAAAATTTTTGGTATTGGGTTTAGTGTTGGTATTGAGTTTAGTGAAAAAGTGAAGAGAGAGATAATATTTTATAGTTTTTGTAATTTTTTATATTTTTCGATGGAAGAGAGAGAGATTATATTGGAGTATTTTATTAAGAGAGAGATAAAATTTTGGGTAAAATTTTAGTGACAAACGCAGCCTGAATAAGTTCTGTTTGCATACTCGATACTTGCGATGCACCTGTTTGTATTCGTCTTGGGGTATGTTCGTTTTCACCATTTTTTCAGGATTCTAAGTATATTCACAATTCTACCACCGAACATATTCAGAATTCAAACACAAAAACCAATACATTTTATACAATCTCCAACAACTTTTTAATTTTTTATTCAACATAAATTTTCTCTCTCTATACTTTTTCACATAACTCCTATACTTTTTTATTAAACAATTACATCAAATCATTTCTCTCTCCACTTTACACAAATACCAATAAAACACTATTCAACATAAAAATTAACAACTTCTCCAAAATCCTACAATTTTTTCTCAAAACGAACACCAACTTGATTCTTGAACAGCTCAACGATCTTACAAAAGCTAGACAACCAGTCAGTCCTAGGGGTTCTTTGTTGGTCCGAATTCCGAAATGTCAGTCACGTCGTTCTCTCTCTTCTTCTTCTTCTTCTTCTTCGTCGCCCTTTATGTACACTCCAAACCCCTACCTCACCTCAGCTCACCTTACCTCTCACCCACCACGATCTCCCCCAATTACCAGCATATGCTCAAAAGTTTCAAAATTTTCATCTACCCCCCAGACGAGGACCTCACTTTCGACTCCCAAGCTGAATCACTCTTCTACGCCTCTCTTCAGAACAGCCCGTTTGTCACCCACAACGCCGAAGAGGCTCACCTGTTTTTCGTCCCTTTCTCCTCCCGTCTCTCCACCCGGTCCATCGCACGCGTCATTAGACGCCTCAGGCTCCTTCCGTACTGGAACCGTACGCTCGGTGCGGACCATTTTTACCTCTCTTGTGCGGGTTTGGGATTCGAATCCGACCGAAATATCGTCGAGTTGAAGAAAAACTCGGTCCAGATCTCGTGCTTCCCTGCATCCGACGGTAAGTTTATCCCTCACAAGGACATAACTCTACCTCCACTCACGAATTCGCTCGCCGCGGACGCGCAGGCGAACAAAACCGCGAGTTTTCTTGGTTACTTCAGGCACACTGGTGTAAAAGAGTCCACCTTGACGAAAGAGTTGGTCAACGATCCCGACTTTCTGATTGAATCGGAGCTGTCAGATCAACTCACCTATGCGGAGAGACTGGGGAGCAGCAAATTTTGTTTGTTCGAATACGGAGTCGATGTTTCAGGAATAGGAGAGGCATTGCGTTTCGGGTGCGTGCCGGCGGTGATTACTGACCGCCCGATTCAGGACCTGCCGTTTATGGACATGCTGAGGTGGCAGGAGATCGCGGTGTTTGTCCCTGTGGTAGGGGTTAAGGAACTGAAGCGTGTTTTAGTTCGCACGTGGGGAGATCGGCACGAGCAAATGATAGGATTAGGTGTGAAGGCGAGTCAGCACTTCGTGTGGAACGAGATACCACAGCCGTTCGATTCGTTTCAGACGGTGATGTATGAGCTGTGGTTGAGACGGCATTCCATCAGATACGCACGGAGAGAATCAGAATAGGGAATTCGGAGCCGTCGAGGGCGTAAGAGGGTCAGTAAACAGACCTGGATGGTGAATAAATTCTTTCGTGTAATTTCCTGATATATCACCAGAAGTTTCCAGTAATTTCTAAAGATATTTATGTCAATTAAATTTGAAGTAATTCGTTGTTACTTGTCTTTAGAGCTGTAATGGTGCCCTGACTTGGTGGATATCAGGCCCTCAATTGAAATTGCTTGATTTTGGAAACATCTACGTGTATTTATATGTCATTTGTGTGTTGAAACCAAGATTTAAGGATGTTCCTAAAAGGTTGGTAGTAACTACAAGATTTAAAATTAAAACTTTAGAAAGAGCATATCATCAAGATTCAATATCCTTAGTCACTAGATGAAAATAGTCTAATCTTGGGCAAATTGTGTCCTTTAAAATCACTCTTTAACTATTACATCTAGAATAGACTTATTGGAGCTTTCAGTAGTGCGATTAACCAAAACATGGAGCTTTCATATTAGAACGTGAAAGAAAAACGTCACTAGTAACGTATCTGTTATTTGTTTATTTATCATGACAGGTAGATTATTATTAATTTAGTAGCAGCAGTTAGAAAATTGATCAACATTGATTTGCCAATAAGATAAAATAAAGAGGAGTGATATCGTAAGACTAGTATGCTCTGTTTTGTATTCTGTATAGTAGATAAAAATAATAATTTGCGTCCTCATTTATCCTATAAGCATGAAGTCCTAAAAAAGAGGTTTCAAGTGAAAAGTGAGATAAAAGTAAGGGCACAACCGCAAATTAAACAGAATAATATATTCGGATGTGTCCAATGTGCTCCTCTCTTGGTCCCGAAGTGCGGTCGTTCTTCATTGATGCCATCTCAGCCACCCTATGTTCTGAACAGTACCAACCCCTGATCCAACATCCTCAGCTCGCCAACTACTAAGTACGTCTCTGTCTCTGTCTCTGTCTCCCTATATCCTCTCTCTCTCTCTCTGTTGGATGCAACTGACCGTTCTGTGTTGAATTCAGGTTCGAGCCAAACTGCAATGGAGGAAGGTATTAGCCACCGTCCCTATCTTCGTGTAGTGTTTATACAGATATACGAGTCTATATTATGTATAACAGTAAATGGGACTTGAATTATTGCTTTGGTTGTGGCTGCTGATTTTTGAGCCTCCGTAGGTGGCGATGGTTGTTAGAAACCTTCATTGACTCCATATGAGGAGGCATTGGATGCCTTGTCCTCTTTGATCGCGAAACGTAGTCATGCTGATAAGAGCAACAAGGGTGACCGCTTCGACCTCCTTTTCGACTATATGAAGGTAAGAATTTGTGCTATTTGGTTTTAGAATTTTTCGTTGGTGAAAATCGAAATGGTTGATGGACAGACGCAAATTAGTGAAGTTTTGGTATGTTATGATGTGTGGACCATGCAGAAACTGGACTTGGAGGAGTCAATTTCACAAATGAAGATTATCCATGTGGCTGGCACCAAAGGAAAGGTATCAAAAGTGCTTTTGGATTACTCTATTATCTGCATTTGCACGTAGCAACGTTGCCGTTTTGCAGACTATATTGTTCAAGTTGCTTTGTAGGGTTCAAAACTTGATCAAGTAACTTCACTTTGCTTTTCCAGAGCGTGCGCTCTTCTGCTTACAATGGAATTTTCTTCGTAATTTTAGGTGATGTTCCTTTGGAAGAAATTTGTAGGATTCTGATAAAATTGTGAATGTTTAGATGATGTTAAAGTTGTATTAACATGCGTGCAGAAGTTATCAAAAAGGATTGATGTTTGTAAAAAAAGGTAATAAACTGTTGTATTGGAATCCGTGTGTTTTGTGATGTTTGGCATGTAAATATAAAAGTAGGATGCAAATCTTAAAAAAAACACTCAAGCAAACATGCCGTTAATTTCTTTTGGATTATACCCTTCCAATTTGTGATCTCCGAATGTATTCTTAAGACTTTGAAGTAGGCATTTTGGATGTTCGACATTTAGTTGCAAATTACTGGTCTTTCAGCTATTCTTCCCGTGAAAACCTGCTTTGTGGTGTCTGCTTAAGAGCTTCACTTTTTCCCCTTGGTTTACTCTTACGAGTTAAGCCTAACTTGCGGCAGATATTTATTTCAGAGACTAGTTCTACTCATCAAACTTCTTTGCATATGATGTCACTTCTAATTAATCTTTTTCTTTGGAGCTTGAAAAGGGATCCACATGCACTTTCACAGAATGTATATTACGTAATTGTGGCTTCCACACTGGGTTTTTTACGTTTCCTCACCTCATTGATGTCCGAGAAAGATTTCGTCTGGATGGGTGAGTTTTCTGAATCCCTCGATAGATGGCTTACCATTTACTATACATAGGTTTCTATTTGAACTGTTGTTACTAATTGTCGTATGTAATAGCTGTTGGGTCATGTTAGTGAATGATATGATTTTAGGTGCTTTTATTAGATTGGACCAGTTATATGATATATTCAATCTTAAACTCAAATTGATGGGTCACTTCTGGTTTTTAGTCATTCGGCTTCTCAATTATTGTGATCGGCCTTATAAGTGTTGAAGCACAAAGTATACCTTCTGCGTAGAATAAAATTTAGTCTCCTCTTGTCCTTCTCATTTCTGATTCTACAAAACCATTTGCACTTTGATATTTAGTGCTTATAAACTAATATTTCTTGTTCTTATTGGCTGCCAGTGTTGACATACGCGAAGAGAAATTCTTAGCATATTTCTGGTGGTGTTATGATAGACTGAAGGTATGCTTGGCATATATTTAACTCTTATTTGTTTCCTTTTTCTGTCTATCAGTTCATCCTTGAAGTCTACCTTTGGGCATGGTCTTCTGGACATTATTCAGCAACTATGTATAGGATTCTGGTGGTTCTTTTGATGTTTAATTTAACTCGTCCCCTCCAAAAAAAAAAGACTTGATCAACTTAAAACCAGATGGACTTTAAGAAAAGTTGTCATATGTAATAGATATATGATGCATTAGGATTAGCCTCTCGTATATTCCATGCTTCCATACCACCATCACCACGAGCTTATGTTCTGATGAAGAATTGTGTTATCTTCATTTGATTTTCAACTGTTTTACTTGCTGCAATATCGTAGTGCTAAGGTTCTTGAATTTGTTTGGTTATGTACTTGCATTGATAAGTTTACCCGATATGCTTATTCTCGTGGTTCGCTATTTGGTGCTATGTAGGAGAATACTAACGAGGAGGTACCAATGCCCACTTACTTCCGCTTCCTTGCCTTACTTGCCTTCAAGATATTTGCAGCAGAGCAGGTTTGATGTTATTTCCAAACTTCTCTGTACTAGTTCTTTTTGGCATGCATAGATTTATGAATTTTGACACTATCAGATAAGTAGAATAAAAAAATCCTCCACTGAAATTTTCAATGCAGGTAGATGTTGCTATTTTGGAGGTTGGATTAGGTGGAAAGTTTGATGCAACAAATGTGGTATGCATTATTCTTTTTATCGAGATTTGTGAATTACACTCACTGAAGATGTCTTCCCAATGATTTTTTCTTCCATGCTAACATCGGGGGTGGCCTGATAGTGATACCGTAGTGTTTCAGGTCCAGGCACCGATTGTGTGTGGTATATCTTCCCTTGGGTATGATCACATGGAGATTCTTGGTTAGTGTTCTAATTCTGTACCCTAGGTAATTTGCTGTTGTTAGTTTTCATGAAGCTAAAACGTAAATTTCTGAGTAGATTCATATTTGGAGTTTGGGCGAAGAAAGCTTTCTTTTTATCTTGAGCTGTAATATGCCATATGTGCATGGTTAGTTAAAAAAATGAGGGAAGAGTTGAAAAGTTTTTCTTCATGGATCTTATAGATAGTGCTCCTTGATTTTTACATGCATTGTGTCCCGGGTAGTCTAGGTTGCTTGGATGTAGTTTTTGGAGCAACAAACTAGGATGATATCCTTTAGAAATGAAACTTAATCTAGCTTTTTAAGATTTTACCTGTTTAGGTTTCTTTTAATGACTTGGTCCGAGTCTTGTGTCTGCATCCATTAGCTGCCACATTTTGGGGGGATTAGATACTGCGAAGTTAGTCTATGTATGAGTCCTAAAAGAAGGAATTAGTTGCATACTAGGTAATGACACTCTTTTGCACCTTAATTTTATTACTAAGCCCTCTACTGCTCATGTTAGATTTTTTTTTGCCATGTCTTTGTGATTGACAATAATTGATTGGATATGTATATGTCAAAACTGGTGCTTCAATATCTATTTGTTCTTCAGTGCTCTGATCTCTTTGCTGGACACTTTGAACAAGAAATACTCTAGGACAAATTGCTGGGGAGAAGGCTGGCATCTTCAAGGTGTTCTTTAAAATTAGATGTCCTTAAGCAAGATGCCTATTGGAGTTGCTTCTCATTTCTGACCATCAAGGTTTTGTTGGGTTTTCCTGGCTCTCTATCTCTCCCCTCCCTAGATATATGTGAACAGTATGGCTTTCTTTCGTAGTTTGGTGATTGAATCTAATAAGACATTTCAGTTCTCTGTGAGTGTGTCTGGTACTGTTACGTTATCTGAACAGAATAGGAAATCACAAAGTTTTATTCGCATCGGTAGATTTGGGGTGGTTTGGTTGGCGAATTTGTTTGGGAAACTTGTGGCGTTAAGGATTTTGGTGATTTTTCGGAGAAATTCAATGAGTCCTCGCGTGCGTTTCTTGCCCAAAAATGCTCGAATAAGGGAGGGCAATACATTGCTCTTGCAGTATTCGGGGAGCGACGTCGTCGTGGGGTGGTGATGATTCCGGAGGGAAAGTCCAGTGCTGGGTGGCAATCTTTCGAGCATTTTTGGAATAGTTCCTTAGTGTGGAACGTGCAGTTTTCTCGGCTCGCTAATGATTGGGAGGTGGAGGGTTTGCTTCATTTTTCTCCACTCTCTATGAGCAAGTGTGGAGTAGAGGAGGAGAGGACAAGTTGATTTGGGTAGGTTCTAAAGATGGTGGTTTTTCTGTTAAGTCTTTCTATGACTACAATTCTTGTGGTGGTAGTTACAAGCATTACCCCTGGCGTGGGGTGTGGAAGGCCAAAGTCCCTTCACGTGTGTCTTTTTTTGTGTGTGAGGCTTCTCATGGCCGGATTCTCACTATTGACAATCTCCGAAGAAGGGGTGTGTGTGTCACAAATTGGTGTTATCTCTGCAAGGGTGATGGTGAATCTGTTAATCATCTTTTACTGCACTGTCCGGTGGCTAGGGGCCTTTGGATGCATCTCCTTGGTATTTTGAATGTTCATTGGGTTATGCCAGAGAGGGTGGTGGATGTGCTTTCTTGTTGGGATCGGAAGTTTGCGTACCCTTTTGCAAAGGTGATTTGGAGGATGCTTCCGGGGTGTATCTGGTGGTGTCTTTGGAGGGAGCGGAATAGAAGATGTTTTGAGGACTCCGCTCGATCCCTAAGGAGTCTGCAGAGTGATGTGTTTCAATCTCTTTTTTTCTGGGCTACTGCTGTATTGGGGGGGCATTTTCTTGACTATTTTGATTTCCTTAGCTTTTTTGTTTGTATGTTCTGAGTGATATCAGTACAATCTTTGTACTGTTATCGTCTTTCTTCTTAATAATACATATCTTACTTATCAAAAAAAAATCTGACCATCATTTCTATTAGTCTTCTTTATGATTGTATATCCTTTGTTGTGTTGCAGCATGGGGTCCCAGCTTTTACTGTGCCTCAACCTGATGAAGCAATGTGTGTACTTGAAGAGAAGGTTTCCCAGTTTGATGTGAGTTGCACAGTTCTTTTGTTACCTAGTGCTATTTCCTGTTCAACAAAAAGGCGCATACTATGAACTATGCTTAAGACTCCAATGAATGACATTCTAGTGTATCCACAAACCTAACAAAGAGAGTAGATGCTTTATTTTTTTAACATATAATGGAAAATTGGTTCTGTTAGATGCGTTATACTGATTTAAATGTAGCTGTCTTGGTTGCCCTAATAATCAGGTTAATGTGTATTATGCCAAATGGAATAATATCAGACGTTTCATCCGTCAGTGTGCTGAGAAAATCATGCTGTTTACAGGTACATCTTCGAGTGGCACCACCGTTAGTTTCTGACTTACTTAATGGTCTAAAACTGGGGCTCGAAGGTGAGCATCAATATCTAAATGCTGGTCTCGCTGTTGCATTTTTTCCACTTGGCTTCAAAGAACCGGCCACCTTGAAATCAGCTACCTGGAACAAACTGTAAGTTCTATACAGGGCTCTAAATCTTCGTCGCATTATTCGTTGAATTGACTTGTTCACTTTAAATTATGATGGAAGAGAGCTCTTTGCCAGAGCAGTTTATCAAAGGTCTAACAACAGCCAGTTTGCAAGGCCGGGGTCAGATTGTCCCTGATTGACATATTGACATTGAGAGCCCAGGAGATCTGGTGTTCTACTTGGACGAAGCCCATAGTCCCAAAAGCATGGAAGCATGTGTGAGATGGTTTTCTCTCACCATTAAAGAAGACAACCAGTAAGAGACCTCAAATAATCAGCCACAGGATAATTCTAGATCCTTACATGATCTGATACAGAGGCACCCCGTTGGAAGATCTGTGAAGAACTCGACACAGGTATAGCACATAACTTTTAAACCCTGAAAAATTCTTATTATTTGGGTGTTTGCAGAGGTAAAAGACCAGCTATATGCAGCTATAGATGTCATTCAGCTAGGATATGTATTGATTATTGGGTTCAAAGTGGGAAATAATGCTATAGTCACATGCTTCATTGGCAAACAATGAGCCCAATCTGCTACAATGAGGCATGCCAACCATAACTCAGCAGCAGACAAAAGGTTCACAAGGATGCACGTCTAGACTGTTAGGAAAACCTGTCCTAGTGTTTAAATACATAGTGCCTGATGATTGCCCTTGATGATATGATAATTGAGTTGAATATTCAGCTGCTCAAGCTCGAGAACTTTTGATAATTTCGTATTCTCTCCATGCATCTAACTCAGGCATACCCAAGGACATGTAATTGCCCAGATCAGGCATGTCATTGTCTTTTATCCAGCATTAAACCAGAAACTAATTTTACCCTGCAACTGAAAGCTCGTAATGTGTTTGTATCTACACTCTCCTTGCAGTTTTGTGCCTTTTTATTGATTTATAGGGACATCTGAGCAGATTTTTAATTTTAAAAGTAATATTGGAAAACATTTGGAGTGCACTTTATTTTGCCTGCAACAGGAGCCTTGTTAAGAACTTTGGAGGTCCTGATTCCAGATGATAGTTTGTGTTTGAATATGAAATGAACCTTTATGGAATTCATATCTACATCACCAATTCCATGGTAGAGTTGAATGTAAGAATTTCTCGAAATTCGGTTTTCACAATTTGATCCATTTTACTGTATGAATACCCATAAGAAAAAAGACATATTTTGACCATTGATACGATGATGCTTTGTTTCAAATTTAGGCAATATTGAGCTAAAATTGTTGAGAAATATGTGCAGATACTTTTGTTTAATTGCATGTCAGTGCGAGATCCTAAGTTGCTTCTTCCGTGCCTGATGAAAACATGTGCAAGTCATGGTGCATAGCAAGAACAATCTTTTGATATCATACTTCGGTAGAATGTAATGACCTAGTACCCTAGAAGTATGATTCAGATAACATGCATGGGATTTGATCTCTGCTACGATAGTTTCCCAGCTTATCTTAAAGCAAGTTGATAAAAATCTAACCATTTAAAAAAACAAAATTTGGGATGAATTTGAAGAGAAGGAAATTTGCTTTCAATATTGATGGATTATTTGAGAAATAATTTTTGTAAAGAAATTTCTCCAGATATTCTTGGAATTAATTAATATTTGTTTTAAATTTTAGGTGTCCACTTCAAGAAGGCATTCTTTGTACCAAATATATCGGTGTATTACAAGGTTGGCTCCCATACTTCACCACCCACTGATTCTTCAGTTGATTTGTCCTGGCAGTTCGCTCTTCAAAGAGTCTGGGAAAATCTCATGCAGGGTAGCAAAGGTATTGGTCAAATATATGGATCACAGCTTTATTCCATTGCAGATTTATAGATCCAACATTTTTAATGAAAGGCACGGTTATTATATTTTAACCAATAAATATCTCGCTGACACGTTTTTATGAACTAACTGATTCGAAATTGGATTGTCTAATATATTCTCCAAAACTTGCTGCATGTAATTTTGGTCCTGTGTGTATGACTGCTTCATTTGCTCAATTGGGTTTGTGTTTGACTCGGTAGTAGGTGATGCCAAAAGCACAGATGCTGTTTGCGAAGAAACAAAAGATACAGAACTGAGCATTAGAAGTTGTGAGAACAGTTTAGTCATTAGTGTTCTCGTCTCTCCCTTTTGCCATTAAATGGCTTAGAGACACCATCCAACCGGATCAAGGTGTTCGTTTTCAGGTATTCATTTCGCTTTTGGAGATACATATTTGATCTGTTGTAGGAAAATATAGTAGGTTCCTGCAATTAAAAAAGTTAAAACTGAATTATTGGGAGTGTTTGTGGAATTTAAGAACCTTATTTAAAGGGCGATGTGTACGGAATGCCCAATGGAAAACCATGTTTAGGGCACGATTATTCCTTGACCTGCAGCCTCACTACTTCATCATGAGATTGGTTTACTAATTTGCTAGCTCGCGAGTAGCAGTGGCTTAAACTTGCAGGCGCACCTTTTGTTGAGCTAAACCATGAGTGCTGTTCTGTTGCACCTACTGCCACTTGACCTGGGTATCATTGGAAAAATAATAAGTGTGCTGCTTGTCTTTGCATTGTGTTCCTCTGTCCTAGAACATCTTTGTAGACTGGAATTGTAATATTTGTTTACTTGATTCATCAGGTCCTTGTGACTCGATCTTTACATCTTGTGGGTGACGTGTTGAAGTTAGTCAGGAAGTGAGTCCTAGGACCACTTGAAGTCAAGTTGGTGCGTGTCTTTACACCTGCAACATGCAGTGGTATTCCTGATGGGAGGAAGAAGAGTTCGGTCCTCTTTACAGCATACTGTTAGAACTGGTAGCCATTCATATCAGCAATCTTGGGCTTAAGATTGAAACCTTTTCTTCTACTGAATATGTTGTATACTGCCTCATGTTAATGTTGACCCTACGATAAATTTGTTGCTGAAGGAAAAATTATCATAATTTCAGAAAAAGAAGCCCGTGTTACATCAGTGCCTTTTCCTTGTATCACCATCTTTCTCAACGCGAAAACTATATTTCCATACTGACATTTACTATTAGCCCATATTCCAAGACCGAGACTACTTTCAGTTTGTCTGCACACTGATCCTAAATTAGTGATTCAAGTTTGACAGAAAATCAAACCGAAGCTGATCGTATATATTCAGAGCTTTATATACTCCACCAAGGCAAACAAAAAAGAAAAAAACCTTCATACCAGCAGCTTAGTTATCAAAGCTTTAATTGATGAGCTGAACTATTCCTCTCTCAGAACGTGTTCACCCCCACCTCCCACACGTCCAATTTGCTCCCTTTCCTTTTGGTTTTCTTCCCCTTTTTCACCGTTCTTTTCCTTTTCTAGTGGCCATTCTTCACTGCACTCCTATTGCTGAGAAAAGCAATCCCAGGCAGATAAAAAAAAAAGGCCACTGGTGAACTTGTGCATTATTATGGGATGAAGCAACAGATAGGCCCCAGATTCTCCCAAAAATTGACGGTTAACCAAAGACCAGAATAATAAAGCAATCTTCATCCGCGCTCACAGCAATTGCCGGAGCTGCTGGTTTTCTTTCCGGAGCGACTTAACTTCTTTCATTAACTCAGCTTGGTTTTCCAAAATTGAGCTCATAACACTTGACATTTCCATCTGCTCAATGGTTTCAGAAGTTAATATGGGGAAAGTACAAAAGCAGAGGAACGCTAGAACTGATACTAGTTTTACCTCCTGCAAATGGAATTGTCTTAGAATTTCAATATGAAGATTCCGCATATCTTCGTGTATGGATTTCTGAAAGGAATCGTGCGTTTCTTCAAGAGTGCGTTGAAAAAGCTGAAGTGTGAAGGAGGATCCCTGCTGTGCATCTGGTTGCAAGGCCTTTTGGGGTTGGGAGATTCCTCCCTGTAAACATAAATGCAAACCAATAAATCACAATAATGTCAAAGAAGCAGAACAAATCTAGCAACATAGATGTTTGGGATGTCTGTCATCAAGGATTCTCACACCATTTTGCATTTTGAATAACAATGAAAACATCCATATCAACTGAGACCTAGAAGTCACTTCCACTTTAGGCAAAGCACAATGGAGAAGGCGTCTAAGACAACAAAGCATAAAGACAATCATACTGGAATCTTCTATGAATCAAACGCACTGGCAGTTCACATGCAAGAACGTACAAATATCTATCTAATGCACGTAGTATCCATACATTCACTGGAGGAAGAGCTCCTGGTTCCATAGCAATCGTTGCATCCGATTTTGCCAACAAGCTATTCAAAAGTTCTTCCCTGGTTTCAGCTCCTGTTTTCTTCAGTTTTGGTGAACCTACTGATGAGGATGTCCCGTCACTTGAAGAAGATGCAGTGCTTATTCTCTCTGCGTAAGTAGAATATCTTCGAGGCAGGATCAAAGATGGCGAATCAATGTTAACCTGTCCAGATATGCCTTTTGTACCAAGAGACAGAGACATGGAACTAGAGGATAAGTGATCTGGAAATACCAATGAGGTCTCTTGATTAGAAGCGAGATCTTTGGAGCGCAGATTTGCATAACTGAAGTTTGAATTTGTCAAGGAGCTAATATTTGTCTGACTAAATGATGAGGATACATCTTGTAATCCACTGAACATTGAACCTGATGACTGAGCACCAGTACCCAACATCCCAAACCGAGATGGCAAGGTGGCTGGCTGACGTAGGTGAGCATATTTTTCTGGCAATCTCTCACCACCCCAAGCTTCTGGAGGAGTGATAGAGGAGTCTTCATTTCTTGAAGATGGGGCAGGAGTTGAACCAGACAATGTAAAGGAGGATTTATTGTCATCCTGCATAAAGTGATAAAATAAAATCACTCTTCAGCATATTTGTTTGCAGAGGGGAAGAGAGGATTTGCATGGTACAAGCTTACTAGGCATTCAAACTCTGCAGAACAACATATGTGAAACCCCCAAAATGAATAAAAGAACCGAAATTACGATACTCCATATTTAGCCCATATATTAAGCATCAATTTACCTTTTTCTGGTTCAACAATTATGTATTACGATTAACAATACTCACTGGACTTTATTAGTTAGCTACAAAGGAAGATGAAAACCAAACCAGTTTACAAGACCATAAAATAAAAGTACAGATAATACTTGACAGAAGTAAAATCTTTCAACTTCCCATCAAATGGATTTTAGGGCATTGCTGATTAAGAAAAGTTTGAACAAGTAATCTTACTCAAGTTATCTATTCATAAACTATAAGTTTTCAACTGATAGATAATTGGTTTATTTCCCAGAAGTTTCTAATGGTAAATGCTTACAACTAAAATAGCAAAAAATCTAAGGACAAGAGCGACAAGAGCATCTAGGCCAGAATGCATACTTCAAACCGTGCATTGAAGTTCAAAAGTTCAATATTTCATAACATCAACAGATGTACAGCAATGAGGAAGTATCAGACCCGTTTGGAAGCTATGCTGGGTTTCCAATCAAATATTGGGTGATCATTGCCACTATCCTCCGCAATAGGAAATCTCCGACTGGACGAAGGAAACAACAATGATGAAGGCTTCTTGTCTCCAAGTAGATGATCCTTCTTGCTTTCTTCACGATCATCCCACAGCTTGTCAAGTGAGGGCGTTATTGGCTGAACATCAACCAGAGGGGAAAACACCTCCATATCATCCTTGAAGTCATAACTCGAATGAGGAGCATGTAATCTAGCCAAGGATCCACCTGGCCACAAATGGTTTCGTTGTGGTGTTTCCTCCGCAGGAGACACCTGGAGCATGTTAGATGCAAATCCAACACCAGCTGCAGTAAGTGAAGTTGCCTCGACAGAGGCACCCAACCTGCCAGAATTCCGAGAACTGGATACGGATGTAGATAGAGAAAGGCTAGATGAAGTCACAGAAGGAAGTGGGTCAGGCATAAGGATTGAATCTTCAACAACATCTCCCACAAGAGTAGTCTCAGCAGTGCAATTACTTTCATTTACTAGTACAGGCTTTGACCTCTGCCAGCATAAACTTGAAACACCCTGATGAGTACTTTATAGAATTAGTAAAACCAAAGATTAAGAATAAAAGCTACATCAACAGAAACAATTTCTGATCTGAAACATGCTTAGATAGGAAAAACTGAAAGAACAGTACAGATTATGGATGACCGATAGATGGTGAAGATAATCGATGGAGGAATGAAATCTACCTCTGAACTACTATAAGCATGAAGAACAACAAAAGGTTGTGGTTTTCCACGAACATCATAGAATACCACCCGGCCATTACTTGTTCCAGCTGCAAGAGTCCAACCATCGTCTCTAAATGCCAATGACAAGAAAGGTGCCTCATAAGGAATGCAAGCTGAGGGTCTTCTAGACCCTGAGTCATAAGTGTATAACTTTTTATCCAGACCAACACTAGCAATTATCTGTAACGAGGAAAAGATTTGGCAGAGCAGAATGCTTAACTATATATTTCAGGTATTCCGACCATCAAGAGTCTTCCTGATTCAATCGGATACAACAAAACTGCATTTTTACTATATAGAACTCATTAGGGCCACAAAAAACAAGACCTTGTCATTTGACGGTGAGAAGCTAATACCAGCAGTTGGCGCTGAGTGCTGCTTCAACCAAGAAACCTGAAAAAGTTTTTTTTCACAAGACAAGAAATGTACAAGTAATGCCGCAGCATCAACTGCGAACTAAAAATAATAAAAAAGCTAGCACGATGAATAAAACAAGTAATGTTTTAGGTAACACAAGAACTTAATACTACCAATTTACAAACTCAATCAACTGCCTAGATTTAAGAAGGTTCCAGTTGATAAATAAATAAGTCAGTCCAAGAACATTGGTCCAACATTCTACCAGTTATATCTTTGTAGAAGATCAATACTCTGCCAGAAGAAAAGCAGTAGGCCAGACTAAAGAATCACGGAAGGTAATTTCTTTTGTGTTTTGGATCATGCTTTTTATGGCAGCTAACCATGATCCCCATTCATCTGAAAAAAAGTGCAGAGTTGGCAACGGAAACACCATCGTGACAGGTACTATCCAACATAAAACTGAAGGTTTACTCCCAAAATCAAAGCAGCCCAACTACAACCTTGGAAATGAAATTTTCAGAGAAGCATACAACTCATTTGGAATTATCGTTTAAATAAGACCACCAATTCATTTTTTAAGAGAACGCATGGCAAACCTTTGGATTGCGACCTGTTGTATCCCATAAATGTACAGTCCCATCATCACCGGCAGTCACCAGAAGGTGTCGGCTGATACGGGAATAATCAAGAACTCTGAGTACCTAATATTACAATCCCAAAGACAGACAATTAGTTTGGAACCAGACTCAATACCATAAACTTCTGAACAACAGCACCAAGATGCAACAATCTCCACAACCTGTCCATTGGGATCCTTAAGTTCAGCAGCCCTGGCACCAGACGCAAGGTTGTGAAGTATGAGATCCCCGCTAAGACTGATGGAAGCCAAGTGTTCATCTTTGCAGTTGTAAATTGCACCTGTTATTGTATTGGTATGACCTCTCAACCATTTAATACATCGCTTCCTCTGCAAATCCCATATTCTTACAACTTGACCACTTCCACCAGAACATATGTATCGGGATACCTTATTGCTGAAGCTAATAGCCATTATAGACTCCTGCAACAATAAAAAGGATCGACCACGGCCATAAAACTAACACCAGAAAAAAACAGCTTTCTTTTGGTTACACAAGTAAGTTACAAACGAAGACTACCAAGGACTAACCACGATCAATGATCGTCGTACATGGTCAAAACAATAAGACTTAAAGGGTTCCACACACAAACAAGCAAGCACAAATGGAAGCATACATAGACATGTGCACTGATACATAGCAGTTACACACAAATGAGGATCACCTGAACACCCATGCTCTATACCCTAAACATAAATCATCCATAGAAACTAAAAACTCCTAAATTCTTAAACCTATAAGATCTCCGAAGATATACAGCATTCAAAATGCAGGAACCTACTTTCACTGAACAACTAAATTACCTCGATGTTATCTCCACTGTCAGTCCCAGCCACGGGAATAGTACCCATGCTATGCCCATTCTTACGACACAATGAGATCTTCTTATCGTCTCCAGCACTGGCCACAACCAAATCTGCAACAATCACAAAGCCGGTTGGATCTAGTGAAAACTTCCAGTTCAGTTGCTGAGAAGTTTTAAAACATAAACAACAACTCCATCTGTTTGGTCCTAATTCTCCCCGTTACTTAGGATCCCAGACCACAACTACCCTGACTAAGGAAGTACACCCCGCTACGAGGTAGAATTCAGTTAAGATTTTTCGTTTTTGAGGCGGAAAAAGAAAACACAGACGATCAAACTCAATACTCTCTACCATTCACTCAGCCACCGAACGTAAGCGCTAAAAATGAAAATTGACGGAATTCAAGCGCAGCTAGCCCATGTACACAAATGCAACAAAAAAAAAGATAATAGAAGCAAAAAAGCGTATAGTGAGAAAAAGATAGTAACTGGTGTGGTTCCACTTCACTGAATTGACAAGGCAACCAGGAGAGGGAGTGTAACTCAATGTGCAGGGATCGCCGGCCTTGATGGTTACATCGAAGAGCTTCACAGTGTCTCCTCCGCTCGCTGCCAGTAACGCCATTGATGGATCCGACAAATTCATCGTTGCTTTTCTTCTTTTTTCCTCTTTTCGTAATCCTGTAGCCTTGATTAACAAAATCACGGGCACCACCTAACTCTGGTTTTCCCTGTAAACTATGTTTATCAATGGAGTCTTCACGTTTGATGAGAATTCAAGAGAAAGGTATATCGTTTTCGACATTGATCGGATTTGGTTTTTCCGGGGAACCCTACACGAGAGAGAAGGGGTTGGGCCGTTGGCGTTGGGAACAAAATTTTTAAATGCAAGCGAGGCAATGAGTGGGCGCCTATACTACCAAGGAGCCCACGTCTTTTTTTCTTGGGGAAAAATTCACTTTACAACTTTGAAATTTATGGTCATTTTTAAGTTACATCAGAGTTATTGATTTAGATTATTGATTTCGTTACATTAGTACCTCAAAGTATCATTTTCCTTTAATTTCCACCCTCCAGCTCAAATTGTCGTTACTTCCCACGGTAAATTATGGACATGTCGTCCACGTGAATACGTGACCACTTAAACAAGTCACTTCCCGTTTTGCCTTTCCTTTAATGAATTTTTAATCATTGAACATTCATTTCGACAATCTATCTAACTGTTCAAAATGAACTCTTTCTCCTCGACGATACCAGTGGCTTCCTTTGTCTTCGGCAGTTACCATTTGTTGATTCCAGTTGCAAGATTTCAAGAGTTCTCGGATCTGGTACAAGTATGACCTTCGGATCTTGACTAATGTTGAGTTCTTTGCTGCTACTTTAGGTTTTGGGCGATTGTATGTTAGTTCGTAGGGAAGTTCAGAGCTTTCGACGAAATCGATGAATGTTAATTGCTCATGGGTTTTCTCCAAGTAATTCCATTTTCCCTGCACACTGCAGCAAGTTTAGATTGCTCGGCAAAATCTTACAGTATTGTTAGCAAGGTTTTAAAACAAAACGAAATGTTTTGTTATTAAAAAAATGGTGTCCTGGTGTCCCGGAGGGGAATCATGATATTTCCCGAGGGGGTCTGCGAATATAAATGGGGGATGGAGGTTTTAAAACAAAACGATTCATTTGTTATTAAAAAAACCCAATCATTGAGATGCTCAATTTTTGTCTCTATTTGAACAACCAATAGAAGAAAAAGTGAAAACCAACCAAAAAAAATATACAAGCAAATGCAAAAATAAGCTAGCAAAGCTACGACGTTTACCAGTGTGAAGCCATCTTACAACCTTTTGCTGGAGAAGAAATGGTGTCGCACGATTACTTGTCGTCGGAGAGAAGTTAGGGCTCAACAACTTCAACCGAAATCAGTTATGTCGAGTGAGGGGAGAAATGTTTAATGTCTATATTTCATTAAAGGAAAGGGCAAAACGAGAAGTGACTTGTTTAAGTGGTCACGTGAACGCCGCCCATGGTTTGCTTTGAGAAGTAACGACAATTTGAGCTGAGGGTAAAAATTAAAGAAAAATTGTACTTTAAGATATTAATTTAACGAAATCAATAAAAATGAGTGTAACTTAAAAGTGACCATAAAGTTCATGAGTACAAAGTGAATGTTCCCTTTTTTTTCTCTTTCATTTATTTTCTGATATTTTTATAGGATTTTATTTTCTTCATTTTGTCTTCAGGAAAATCGCACCATGCCACCAAGAGCTTTTTCTTTCTTTCTGATTTATGGACATGGTATTACATGGGGTCTTAAGATTTCAAATATGGAATTACTTTCAATAATTTTCCCACCATATATTTACTTTATCAACGAAATATTAAAACACTTCCGTTTCTCTGACCAATTTATTAGCTGTTTCAATTCAACACTCTAAATTTTTTGGAAAAAAAAAGAACTCTAATCTTAAATTGTAATTACTTCAAAAACGCGTTTCTACATCCGTTTTTTTTAAAAGGTGGATTCGAAAGACGGAAAGGAATACAGATTATCACGTAACCCTCCGGACACTTGCATTTCCTCGCGCAGGCCAGAAAATTGGATGAACAGAATGAGAAAATAGTCGGAGGAACCACTTTGAGCGGATGCAAAATCCCCAGCCAAAACTGTGGACACAACAGATGTTGTCCTTATGCCCTCTAACTTGCGCTGTCAACCAGATATAGTGGCTGTGACTACCTACTTAGCATCCTGCTGCAGCAAAATTCAATGCTAAGAAGCAACAGCAGAAGAATGAAACAAATTGCCCTCGCTTCCAATCTATCCTATATTTACTACCTCAAAACATCAAAATCAGTCAAATTCATCGAGACAAATAGCTTGGAAACATTTCAGTCAATCAGAGTCCTTACCATTGGTAGGGAAGACTTGAGGAGAAAGTGATTTCCATTTCTCTTGTCCACAATTGAAAGCACAGTTAGGAATTGCCCAACCAACTATATGTACATATACTATTGAAATGCTACACCGAAAGATAAACCAGAAAATAACAATGTTCTGCCTTGTGCCCTCCACACACTACTTGTCCTAATACCTGCTTGTCTCCTCTCCAACTCAAAAGATTTGCCGTGGCATAAAGCATAGCACCTGCAACTCCTCCATTTAAAGAGGGAAGTACTGAAGCTGCCAATCTTCATTTCCAGCAATTCCGCTGGCAAAAACGAAACATCATCTACAAGGGAAAAACCAAATAAATAACGGAGAAGGGCTATACCCGTAATTGAGAACAAGAGTAGGTGGGTGTGAATTGAGTCCTAATGCTCTCATTGAGCCAACACATCAATGCTCCAAATTGATTTTATGTTTTTTGTAAATCGATCTTGGCTGTTGATTTCATTCATGAATGTGTTGGCTCAATGAGAGCCCATATTAGGACACATTAGGACTGAATCCAAACACGTGATATCTGAAGGTTGCAACACTACTTAAGGTAAAGAGATTCCAAGCAATATGAAACAAGTCGTGAACCTATAATGCACATAAACATATCGGAGACCTTAAGTACCAATAAATTAATAGGACATCCATGCAATTGAGACTGTTACAAGGACGAGATACTGGGGGCGTTTGTTTGTGGAAATTTCGGGGAATATTCCCGAAATTTTGGGAATCTTTACTTTATTGAGATTTATTGGGGTTTGTGAAAAGTACAGTGTATGTGTGTAAAAGTTAAAAATTTTGGAGTGTGTTTGTTTTGTTGGAAATTTCGAACCCCAAAATTTTGGGGAAACAATATAAACAACATTAGTCTCCTTTCGGACTTCAGCTAGGGAAAGGTATGCGATTTAGTGAACTTAGGCTTCGTTTGACACTTCTCTTAAAATTTTAACACAATAAAAAATTACAATATAATATCTCTCTCTCCATCAGATAATTACTTTTCACTACAAAAAAATATAAAAAATTACCTTTCTCTTCACTTTTTCATCAACCCCAATACCTAAAATTTTAACAACCCTAAAATTTTACTTCTCAAACACAACCTTAGGTCTACAAGAGGGTTTAACAACCAAAATTCAAAAAAATGTTGAACTACGGATCCTCGTAGATTTCTAGAAAGTATCATTGTTCAAATTTCACCAACTTTAACGTACCACCCCTAATTGGTCTTCACAAAGTCACCACAACAATCATCCACTGTCGCCAGTACTGTCACCAACATCACCATGACCGTTACAGCCACCACCACACCTGCACCTTACTACTACCATCACTGGAGGATTATCATTACTATTACAGTTATTGTTGTTACTATTGTAGTACTCTAATTGCTTACATCTTTCAAAGACGCGCACCCACAGAAATTTTCTTTGATTTAAATCCTGCCATTTAGAATATTCTAAGAACTGTTCAAGATCTTCATCTAAACAAACAAGTTATTTCAAAAAATAAAAATAAAGAGCATTATTAGAGTAAGCTCATGTTTGATAACACCCACATGCTCATGTCTTATGGGTGCATACAGCAACCACCAACACAGATATTAGTACCAAATTCAGCTCACCTTGGTTAAGAAAATACAGTGACGATATAGCTACCATCAAATTTTGTTTGACATCATGAACTTGGGTTTTTTCTCAGCTGGCTTCAGAATCTGGAAAGAGCACATCAAATTTTCATCTACACTCATCATTGCGCCAGCATTATCAAATTCACCACAGTAATTGGGGGCTGAAAAGATCGTAACAAGTTGCCTGTCTGCAAAGAATTCATACCCATCCTCCACGACCTATACAGAAGAATTATTCAAGGGTCCATCATGAGTAACATTAGTTAGTAGAACATGAAAGGGAAATTAGTTAAAAAGAAAAAAAGAAAAGAAAAAAGAAGAATGACCTGATGGGCACGACAGACAAGGTCCAAATCATGCTTCTCTAAGAATTCTGCCACCCTATCAGAGCCAAAGGTGTATGAGACACCTCTGTCATTCATTCCCCATCCTTTAACATCTCTACCAGGATCTGACCACAGCAAATCGCAGAGCAATCCAGTGTCCGGAACAGCAGTTGGACGAGTTAAATTTCTAATCTGATCTAAGTTAGACAGATCAGGGGAAAGGCCACCATGCATGCACAATATTTTTTCGTCTATGAGAGCTGCCACAGGCAGGCAGTTAAAAGAGTCCGTAAAGGCCTTCCAAAGTCTCACATTGAATCGCCTCTTACATTCATCATAAAATCCATATATCCGATTAATAGAAGCACATTCATGATTTCCTCTTAGAAGAAAGAAGTTTTCCGGATATTTAATCTTATAGGCAAGCAAGAGGCATATTGTTTCCAAACTCTGCTTTCCACGATCCACATAGTCTCCCAAAAATAAATAATTGGCCTGAGGAGGAAATCCCCCATATTCAAAAAGCCTTAGTAAATCACTGTATTGTCCGTGAATGTCCCCTGGAATCGAAAGGAAAAATTCATGACATCACAAATCAAATACAGGAAATTAGGACAATTGTGATGCCTGGGCTTCACATGGACAGGAAAATTAGCCCTTGGTCCGACTGAAACTGTTTGTTTGAAAACTAAATTAAACTTAAAGGCTACTCAACTCACTCAACACTACTTTAGTATGGATTGATCCTGATAAAGCAATTATCTTGCATCTATTGTTGTTAGCTGAAAAATAACAGGGATTTCTCTCACAAATTGCTCACTCCATAACCACCTGTAGCACTGCTTACCATGGTTCCTCCAGAAATTCATTAATCGGCTAAGGTGTCAATAGGCCATGGGTTCAAAGAACATTGGGTCTTGCAATCCCTAGCCCCTACAACGTAGCAAAGAAGACAAAAGTCCACCTTCATCCGACTTCTACGTACTTCTTAGCCGTCAGATTATCAAGGTTCCAAATGTTGGATTACCAAATTTCCACTTCCGGGAATACCTAAAATATCCTATAAAATTGACATATCACCACTGTTTTCAAATAACACAACTTACTACGGGACTTCATATTCTGTAAGAGGTCAAGATAAATTTGGAAAAAATTACGCATCTCCTTACCTTTTTTTTCAACATTTTTTTTATATTCCCGCATTTATCAGCAACTAAACAGTGCATAGCTAGGATACCTATTCATGTTAAGAGAAAGAAAAAGCAGTACCAACAACAAAAACGGTTAATTCCTGCTAATTCACAACATACAGGCTGCACCAGAAGCCAAAATTCGACCACTACAAGAACAAAAAACCTTGACCGAAACTCCTATCTATCTATCTTTAAAGATGTAGCAAGCTACAAACTACTACTCAGCCATTACTTGGACAACCTACGTCGATTCAAATGATCTGGAATAGCGGTTCTGAATACCTCAATACTGTATATTCAAACAATCTTCCCTACGAGGAATTCTCCCCCACGGATATATCAGGGAAACCAAAGATCACATAACATCTATCCAATTTAGAAGATTCGAAAGATGTATAACAAAAAAAAAAAAAAGGAAAATTTCAAGAAAAAAAAAAACCAAACAAAAAACAAGTAGTGCGCACCGCAAATCTTGATGGGCGCTTCGAGTTCGAGTAGATTGGGCTGGTGAATAAAGATGTCTCTGGAAGCAACACAGAGCTGCTTGATCTCCGCCTCCGATAGTTGGACCTGCTTCCCGGGCCTCGCCGATCGGACCTCCGTCAGCCGTTTGATTATGTCATCTAGTAAAACAGGGTCCATTAAACCCTGTCCTTCCGCCGACATTCGATTCGGATCCTCCCCCTTGAACGGCTACGATTCACAACTTAGGAATGAGGAAAAAGGTCGGTTGTGCGGGTTCGCTTGTGTTTTCTGGGTCTCTGGCCTCCGTTATCTTGGTCCTGGTCTACTCGGTGAGGATGCCTACTTTCTCGGTACTAAATAGGTATACATAGAACAGATATATGTATGCATGACAGAAATATTTTTTCTCAGGGGGGGGAAAAAAACCAGAGTGAGAAAGAGAGACAACAATACTATTTAGATTAGATATTTTCCTAAGAGAGAGCAAGGAGTCAAAGACTCGAAAGTTCAAAACATTGAAGATGGGATTGGAGTCGGCTGCAACTCCTGTGTGGCGGAGGCTCTTATATGTGTGTCAACAGTTTCTGGAAGGGTTAGGAATTTGAAAATTTCGAGTTGTTTGATACCGTCCCTATTTTGGGTTTCGGCATCTGGAGACTGGATTAGGTATTACTGTATTAGTAGAGGACGGATTCGTAACTGGATACGCAGTCGTTTGAAAATTGAAAAGGAGTTGTGATGGGCCGCCTATTACCACAAGATAGCCCAGACTATGGGATTCCAAATCCAAAAGAATAATGTTGTTATCTTTGGGCTGGAGGGCTTTTTGGGCTTTTTATTTTTTTTTCTTGTCAACGTATATCGTGCTGACAAATATAGATTTATGCGTCTATGATTTCAGAAATTCAGGGATTTACGTAGAAACGCATAAGAGGAGTGTCGAACGTGAATGCCTAGGCACTTAGGCACAAAAGCTGAACTTCAACCAACAGCTGTTGAGCTCAGCCCTTTTAGTCGATGACTTCAGGTCAATTAATTTTGACGAGATTCCGAGCCGCAAATATGAAGCATACTTTCGGGTAGGCAAACAGTTAGTGCAATACGAGGAACCCTACAATATTAAGGACTCCTCCTAAGGAGCCTAACTTGTTACTACACAGTGATTCATCATCGTTTTGTACTCTGTTCCTACTTCTGTTCAGCTAATGTATCTCTCTTTCATCCCAAACGTTCGCTCACGTTATTTTCTCAGCATATCCACCTCTCTTTAAGTTGGAAAAGCTACCATAGGATATGAATTGCGTGAACAGAGGAAGGTATCTGCAAGGTGCTCTGTTACATGTGGGTGAGTCAGAGGTATTGCCTTTTAGCAGAAACACGGCATCTAGCAGGTCTACTTTCATCGCCGTCTTCCCCAGGGAAAAGTTGGAAATCTAAAGCTAAGGATGAATAAAATTGCCCGACACTTTCTTGGTCAGCAGAGAAACGGCAGGCTGAAGCTGTCAATAGGTAGGGTTTCCGTGACTCCCCCGCTAGTACACTGTGTATGCCTAAACGCAGAGTTTCAAAATTTCAAATGCGATGTATGATGGTTCAGTTCATGGAATTTGGGTAAGAACCCGCAATGGAACAACAGTTACAACACGTGAGGGTTTAGCACTGATTCTGAGCAGCTTATAACTCCAGAGAGGAAAGAACGTGGGCGGCGGGGCGCCGCTTGAAAGGCCTTATAACGTCTAAAAGGAAAAGGTCAAAAAGAATAATTACAAGACCCACTGGCACAGATGAGTCATTTACACCTCATTATCCCAATGCAAAGATTATAAAGGCCCACTTTATTCTGTGTGAAAAAAGTGGCCGAAATTTAGGAAGAGACGACGGGTTGAATGATTGAGAAGCAACCCCGCTTACAGCCGGTAACATCAACTAAAGCCTGGCACTTTGTGGCTGATCAAAAGAAGAGTGAACTGGAGAAAATGATGGGAGAAAAAATTAATTATGCTTCGCAGAAACAGGCCGTTGATATCAGCGACTTTGTCTTCCTATCTAAAGAACTTAAAAAGAAATGGGTTCTTCTTTTCCGAAGAATCAGATCGATTTGAAAAAAAAAAAAGAATTGGGTTGCAATAACCTTTTTGAGAATCCCAGCCAAGAAAAATGGGTGTAATTCTACGTTCATTAACCCATGAATATTGTCACAGTAACTAAAATATGAAAGTAGCAAGCGGAACGACTTGTACCTTACACACTATGGAAGCCGGTAATTGGTACCGAACTCAGATGCTTTGTATATTTTGGCACGAAGAATACTCCTTTATGAGACCGGGCTGAACCAAACCATGCATGCAACCGGTTATAAGCACGAAATTCCTCAATTAACAAGTATTTTCTAATCAAAGCGCTATATGCAAATTGAGGGCGGGTGGGTGATTAAAAAAGGTACCGTTTGAGAAAGAAAAATAAGACCAGGTTGGCTAAACTTCAAATATCAAACACTCTGCAATAATGTCAGCCGGAAAACTGATGGGGAGAAAAAAAAAATCTTAAATGGATAAATGGGAACATATATGTTTGTTTCCCTAAAATTTTGGGGTTCGAAATTTTCAACAAAACAAACACACTCCAAAATTTTTAACTTTTACACACATACACTCTACTTTTCACAAACCCCAATAAATCTCAATAAAGTAAAGATTCTCAAAATTTCAGGAATATTCCCCGAAATTTCCACAAACAAACGCCCCCATAATATGGTCTGTCTTCTTGAACCTCAACACAGTAGTTTATTAAAATGCTTGTGAGTTCTACCTTGTTGGCTTAGACCATCCCTTTGGATGAGTAGTTGACACGAAGTCGGACCTACAACCTGTGCGCGGTAAGTCTGAGACACTCAATAATGGGATAATTCGAACTTACACTTGCGCAACTTAATTTGGTATGCCAAGGTATTAGATTTTACCCAAAATCATTGAGCTATCGCTTAAGGGAGCCCAGACAGTAGTGTATTAACATTCTTTTGGCAAAAGTCTCCAGTTTCAGGAGTTTTTTTTCCTTTTAATAATGAGTTCTTATAGTGTTTGGTAGGCAGACGAGAGATTCTCTCTAAAATATCTCGTGATGAAGAGCTAAAAGCGGAAGCCCTGTCGGAATACTGTACCAAAATGAGAGGGAATTTTGTTCAAAGAATGCTGTTGGGAAGTGGAAATCCTAGAAAAGAAGATATGGACACTCTGGTACCAATTTATTTTATTAAAAGGGGGATAAAAGAAGAGTTATTTTAGCATCCTCTCAAGGGGGAAAAAAGGTGAAAACTACCCTTATTCGAAAGGAGGATAACAGCGGGGAAGCTTTATGCACTACAATTTGCGTCATAATCGAGTCTCTGATCTTTACATGCTTTTATATTAAGTCATTCCATCCAAATTCGTCCACTGACTTAACGGTAAGTGCCAACTTGATCTGCTCGGGATGGAGAGCTAAGAGGATCGAGATGCCGGAGCAGGTCGGACTGCTTGTGCTCGGGATGCTCGGACTACTTTTATATAGCCTTTGCACGAGCGACCTTGCTACTCGGGCCTCTCGATCTGCTTATGCTCGGGATGCTCGGACTGATTGTGCTCGGGATGCCGAGCTACTTGTCTTCGGGATGCTGGGGCTGCTTGTGTTCCGGATGCTCAGTCTGCTTTTATAATAGCCTTTGCGCGAGTGGCCTTGTTGCTCGGGCCTCTCGATCTGCTTATGCTCGGGATGCTCGGGCTGATTGTGCTCAGGATGTCGGGTTGCTTTTGCTCGGGATGTCAGGTTGCTTTTGCGCGGGATGCTCAGACTGCTTTTATATAGCATTTGTGTGCACGGCCGACCTACTCAGGCCTCTCGATCCTCTCAGCTCTCCATCCCGAGCAGATCAGATTGACACTTACCGTTAAGTGAATGGACGGATTAGGACGGAAAGACATAATATAAAAGCATGTACATATCAGAGACCCGATTGATGAAAAAAATTGATAAGAGACTAATTTGATAGTAGCCCGACCTGCTCGGGCCTCTCGATTCTCTCAGCTCTCCATCCTGAGCAGATCAGGTTGACACTTACCGTTAAGTCAGTGAACGGATTTGGACGGAAGGACTTAATATAAAAGCATGTAAAGATCAGAGACCCAATTGATGAAAAAAATTGATAAGGGACTAATTTGATTTTCATGCAAACCATAAGGACCCCATTGATGAAAAAAAATTGTTAAGGGACTAATTTGATTTTCACCCAAACCACAGGGACCAAAATATCATTTATCCCTCATATTTTATAGTGTAATCCTAGATTGAATATTTCTGGTATCAAGATCAAAACCATATCAACGCTTTATTTTGTAGCCAGACATTGTCTATCTCTTTATTAAGGTAGGTGTCTGTGATTTGATTATTTTCTCTTTGCTTTTCATACGAAAGAATGATGAAAAAGGAAACAAATTCGACAATGATGTGTCTATTTCATTCTTTGAGGTATTCCTATATTTTCCTCAGCGTTTTCGACACGACGTTTTCTCTAATCCGTCGAATGAATGAGTTTTCCGGCGGCCAAACACACGATCATTTGACATTCGTTTTGACGAGTATTATAGGATACGCATAAATCCAACAAGTATTCTATGGCGCTTATGTAATTTCCAGCTAATCTCGTGGTCACTAGTTTGGAACTCCCTCACTTTTACCCGGCAAAATTCCTCCCAACATTCAAACTGGAAAGAGGGAAAAAGAGAGAAATTCTTCCGGCTCCAAGCCTCCAACGCCATGCGTGCACGCACCGCATCGATCCCTCTTTCCATCTCTTTGGATAATCCTCTAGTTGGATTCTCTGGAGCCTCCACCGTTCCTTTATTGTTCTCCGCCTCAGCAGATTCCTTCCCGAACCCAACTTTCAGCGATCTCTCTCTACTTTCCCTTCATCTCTTTCCAAGCCAAGCATCTTTTCCCCTCTAAAACTCTTCCTCTCTCTCTCAGAGATTCCTCCCTCTCTTTTTCAACCTGCCCCTACTAACGATGTCTATTGCCTTGTTCCTCTTCCTCCTTTACTTCCAAGCCGTCACATCCTCTCTCTTTCTCTGTTTGTCTTTTTCATATTTTTTGCGCTTCCTTTTGGCCCTGTTGTTCTTCCGGCGAAATCTATACATAGCTTTCGATCCTCATGGCTCCTCATGGTGTCAACCACCTATCTCAGCCTTGTATTTACGGTACTTGCCACTCTTCGTTATCTCTGGCTCCGATCTCTATACCAAGTATATATAGCTTCTTGCACTCGCTGCAGTTACCACGAACAGATCGTCTCTAACGTGTTCGAAAAAAAAATTACTTCAAGTATCAAATAACCTACAATATACATAGACTCCTACACACACATATATGTAGGTGTATAGCTGTGGAGTATATGAGTTGAATTGGTTCATTTTCAGTAAGTTTCTATGTTGTGGGATATTGTTTTTCCTCGAGTAATTGAATATTTGTTTTGGTGGGGATGGGGGTTGGTTTTGAAATTATTTGTGGTAAGCAGGGGACTTTGCTTCTTCGTACGCAGAGAGAAAGTCTCGCTTTATGAAATGGCTGAGTAAGCTTTTCAAGAGTGGGTCCAGTCGAGGAGGTGGTGGAGCTGGTGGCCGTCACCCGCAGCTCCTTGGCGAGGAAAACATGGTTTGGCGTGCACCCTCTAGATCCTTGGTAAACAATACGCTATCGTCTCCTCATTATCCTCCGTCATTATTAATTAGTCGAAGATGTCGGCTTGATATTATACGTACTTCACCATTAAACGAAAATCGTTCTTTAAGGGTACGCAATAAAATTCTTTGGAGTTTGTTCTGTATATTCCTTCACGGGGTATCTATCAATTTAAAGAAAACGTGCTTTTCGTGATTAAGTCTCTGTTAACGTGGTATAGATTTTTTGGGGCGAAGATCATGGTTTGTGTCACGTGGATGAGATTTTGCCACATTGTCTAGATTGTCATTATAATTGGGGAAACCAGTAACCAGAACAAAGCTTGTAGATAGAATATTGTATCCGCTGTCGTTTCTTTTGTTTAGTAAATCGTGTAAGACATGATTATTTCTTGGGTGAGAAGCTGTCCCTCGTGAACAATGTGAGGGGTTGGTATCTGAGGTCTCCCAATTTCTTCACTCAATGACATGCTCATCTGGCCTCTAGAAAGATTTATTTCAATCAATTCCCAGAATGGTGCTGAAATTTTCTTGTGTTTACTTCTTGGTTCATGTAAGGAGGAAGTCTCAATTAGTTCTCTTGCTGTTAACAGGATGACCGCTCTAGATCTCAGAAGGAAAAAGAAGAACTAGACCGTGCAATTGCACTTTCCCTGGCTGAAGATTTGAAGAGACCAAATGGTAGGTTGACACTATTTAGGACCAAAATAGAATGTTGCTCCTCTGTTGTACTCATCCTACTCTCTCTATCTCTCCCTAACGGGGACGGCGCACGAACACGCGAAGAAGGTCATAATTTTAGCCTTTGACTTCTTCTTTTTCCTTGTTTTTGTTTCCTTTTTCCCAGGATATAGATCGCGGAGGGAAAGTGACGAAGAGCTTGCTAGGGCACTTCAGGGTAGCCTAAATTCACCTTCATATCATCCTTGTTCTCCAGTACCATTCTATCCCAGGGACTTTAGGTACCATTTCTTTGTGTCATGAGCCATCTTAAATGCCAGGTGTTTCTGGTATTAAGTTTGTGGCTTCCTGCTCTTAGCCAAGATTAGCTACGCTGGCTGGTTCTTCCCTGTCTGAAAACAAAAGCACAGCTTGCTGATTGACCTCAGTCACATGACTTGGCAGTCTTCTGCCAATTGATCCTGATGGAAACCTTTTCATCGGTAGAGTTAGCCTAAAAGAAATACTCAAATTTTGTAAACACAGAGCTTATGATGTACTTCTAGAATATCTTGCAGGGAATGTAGTGGTTGCAAACGGGACATAGGCTATGGCAATTATCTGGGCTGCATGGGAACATTTTTTCATCCGGAGTGCTTCCGGTGTCGTGCTTGTGGTCATCCAATTACTGAACACGAGGTAGTCAGTTCTTCTTGGCTTCCTAAGGATAGTATAATGTTCTTTTTCCTATTCGATCTTGTTCTCAACTGTATGGTTTTTGAAGTTTTCAAAGTTAGGGGTGAAGTAACCATACAAGTGATGATGATTAGACTTCTCCCTTCATCTAGCTCTTACGGTTTTTTTCTGTTGATCTAAGTTTTCTTTGTCAGGGAGGGACCCTTATCACAAGTCCTGCTTTAAAGAGTTGACTCATCCCAAATGTGAAGTTTGCCATCAATTTGTAAGAGAAGCTACTGTGCTTCATTTGATCCATATTTCTTTCCTTTTTGTTTCTTTCTTGTTTATTCTGGGCCATAGTTTTCAGTTAATTGGAAGTACTCCTTATTGAAGCTCTGTCTGACCAGTATCTTTTATGTAATTAAACAATTACAATTTTCAAGCCTATCATTTAAACCTGTGTTGCTACCCTGCAAGTTCATATCAATATTAGAATTATCCTCGAGGATCAGGAGTGCTAGTTTATCTCTTTTATTTTGGACACTGGTCGACAAAGGATGATTATGTTCCTTCTACATTGAATCTCTCTATGTAATCTTGAATTGCAATTATGATTATGAATATTAAATCAGTAACATGCTTACCCTTACATATAAACATATCCAGATCCCAACAAATGCCGCCGGTTTGATCGAGTATAGGTGTCATCCATTTTGGTCTCAAAAGTATTGTCCATCACATGAGCATGATACCACAGCGCGTTGCTGTAGTTGCGAACGTCTAGAGGTAATAATCAAAGCGACAGAATAGATTTTCTTTCATTAAGTTATCTTGAAATCTTGTGTATTAATTAAAGTTTGTTTGCTTGTCCGTTTCCCCTTCTTTTCCTTATCGTGAAGTCATGGAATGTGAGATACTATTCTCTGGAAGATGGGCGCCGTTTATGCTTAGAATGCATGGAATCTTCTATCATGGATACTGGTGATTGTCAACCTCTTTACCATTCCATAAGAGATTATTATGAAGGAATGAACATGAAACTAGATCAGCAAATTCCAATGCTTCTGGTTCAAAGACAGGCACTTAATGAAGCCATTGTTGGGGAGAAGAATGTAATAAACGACCTCTCTTATTTGTTTACTTTTTCGTGGAATTTCTCTATTTCTGAAGTGGGTCTTTCCAGGGCTTTCATCACCTGCCTGAGACAAGGGGTTTATGTCTTTCTGAAGAGCAGACCATCACCAGCGTAAGTATTTACATATTTGCAGTGTTAGGTTTTGCTTTCTTAGGTTTGAAAGAAGGTAACAAGTGAGGCTGCTAATTGTTTATCGGGGCTTTCTTTGTGATTCTTATTTTATGTTCTTCAGATACTCAAGAGGCCGAGAATAGGCGGCCACCGATTTGTTGGAATGAGAACCCAACCCCAGAAGCTGAGTCGACATTGTGAGGTTACAGCCATTCTTGTTCTCTATGGGCTTCCAAGGTGATAGTCAATGACAATTTCCCTTTTTTTTTTTAAGGAGTCTTTATTGAAGATACACCGAATTGGCAGCTTTTAATTAAGTTAATGTCATTGGTGAAAGGAGATGTGTCATCTGAGTTGACATTGATTATGCAAAAAACTTGAAACATCGAGACTCCAGTTTAGCAACCAACTATTCTAGGACTGTCAAGAATTGAACCAGTTAAGTAAATCAAACTTACGGAAATATTAACAGTAATAAAACCACGTTATCATTTATTTTGTTTTGATATCGTTGCTGGATACAGATTACTCACGGGCGCTATTCTTGCCCATGAGTTGATGCACGGCTGGTTACGCCTTAAAGGTTGGATTCCCTTCTCAATTCCCCCCTTGGATCATATACTGGGTATACATCTTGATTACCTTTGAATTCTGCAGGCTACCGAAATCTTAACCCCGAGGTAGAAGAAGGTATCTGTCAGGTGCTTTCATACATGTGGCTTGAGTCCGAAGTGATGCCTGGATTTAAAAGCATGCCATCTACATCTGCAGCTTCGTCCTCGTCATCATCCTCAAAGAAGGGTGGAAAGTCTGATGCTGAAAATAAACTCGGTGAGTTTTTTATGCACCAAATTGCCCATGATGCTTCCCCGGCATATGGAGGAGGATTTAGGGCTGCTAATGCAGCTGTCAATAAGTACGGTTTACGTCGTACCCTGGAGCACATTCGTATGACCGGACAATTCCCATTGTAATAGGATGCATAAGACCGTCTGAGTGGCCTTATCTCCTCCGTCTTATACCCGTGAAAGATATTGTTCTGCTCTAAAAGAATTCAGCTTATAACCAAAGCTTGGATAACATCTCCCCGTTAATTTTCATAGGCGGGAAGTATGTCCAAAATGACTCTTCTAGCCCAATAATATGCACTTAAGTTGGACGTCTAAAATTAAAATGAGTTATATTCCTATTTCTGCACTATTTAGCAACTCTCTGCCTCATAAGTTGCTCCGAAATTGAGCAACATCGCAGGATGGGATTTATGGGAACTCCTACGTCACAGATTCAGCACCCCTTTAGTGCTCTAATCGTGAAATTATGGTCCTCCGTTGAGACGAATGTAGACTTCGGACGGGCATCTGAAAATCACCAAAGGATGATTAAATGAAGCGTCATGCATACCATGCTTTCTGGCTACGGTTATTAGAGCACTCTCTTTCACCTCTCCCTCTGCGCTAACCTCGCCAAGTGAAACCAGAAAGAATTGGGTGTCGCAGCTAATATGACGAAGGGAATCAGATCGCAACGGGATTGGGTCCAGAGTGATTATAGATATGCCCATCGGACCGAACGGTCCGTTAGCTTCATTTTGTCTCGTCTCGTTTTGGTAAATGCATTGTTGTTTTGACGGTCTCGTCGCACAACGATATGCTTAGCAGAGCAACAAAGTCAGATGATTGAAATATAACTCATTTCACCCAATTGTAGGAAAAAAAGATCATTAATGAATCAATATTTTTTTAACAACTCTGCAATCCGCACTCTAGTGCTAGTTCGCTGTTCTGTACATATTTACGCAAAAAATGCGATTGCCACAGCAGAACAAAATAACCACATTGAGCGAGCCCAGAAGAAACGAAACGACCATATTAATCAACCTCCCCATCTTTTCTTCACCTAGAGACTAGACTCCCAGAGTTGGTGGTGGTAACTATAAACTGGTCTTCATATCAGCCAGAAGCTTCTTCAATGTCTCATAAGTCATAAAACAAATACCTACACCAGGTACCACCTTGTAGTATTCAGGCAGAATCCCTCTGTATAACCCACGCAAGCCTTCATTCCGGATTATGTGCCTAAACGTACCAAAAAGGCCTGTTGTATAGACAAGAGCACGGCCACCTGCCCCTTCTAATTGCTTCCGACGCCTCACCAGATCCAGCGGAAATGTCGCTGCATATTGTAATGGATAACTGATGAAAAGATAGGATGATACTCTGGTAACCAGTGGTAATCATTTGTTTTGATAAGTAACCAGTGGTAATCATAAAACTGTCAATTTTGTCAAAATAAAAAACCTTTCTAAAGTCACATGGTCAACAACCCCATTAGCCCAAAGATATTGAAGCCAATCAAACACGAGAAGATCAAGGGCTCAACAACCAGAACACCTTCTAATACAATGGAATAATATCACGAAATTAAAAACTATCCACAAATCCCATGACTGAATAATCAGGTAGAAGATACCTGTCACATCCAAATAAATCCACTAACGAATTACTAGACAAATCACCATAAAACAGCATGCAACTGAAAAAAGTAGCATGCAGCTATCGCATAACCAATACAAGATGAGCACTAAAAGCCGAACCCTTGAGCAGCTAAATTTTTCAACAAACACTATCATTCCTGGAGAGAGGAACTGACGGTCGTCTGTCAAACAGAAAAAAGTGGCACTCTACGATGATTGATTTGCAAGTTGCTCATGCTATACAAAATAGAGAATACATAGAGCCATCTCTAAATGATTTGCAAGTTGCTCATGCTACACTAGGTTCATTCTTGATGAAGAGGTTAAAAAACAACATGAAATTTTGCTTTATGAGATTCGCTCCTATGTAAGAACAATAGCCGTGTCTAGAATCTTTAACAGCCATCAGTGATTAGGTCTTCAGTAATGGCATAACAAAGAACTCCTACAAGACACTCAAGTCCAACGGGCAAACCATCAAAGGTGAATCTTCTGACATATTTATCGACAGGCTACCATAATTAGAAGTAAGCTAAGGTTATGGATGAATTGTTTGTGTTTGTAGCAGTAAAAGTGTTGACATGTGCAACAGATCTACTCAATCAGAAGCAAAGAATTTGCTTCCAAGAAAACAGATGGAGTGTGAATTTTGCTTTTGGTTCCTAGATTTGTGTCACCACCTTTTTTAAAATCTTACTATATGTCATTGCTATCAGATAATAAATAAAAAGATATTCCCTGCTACTTTTTCTGAAGGAAGTAAATAAGAAAGGAGTCCTCAATAAGTATGGTGACTCTTAAAGGATACCAGTACCCGGTAATCAATCGGCAATGGAAAACCTAACTGAGTAGCATACCTCAAGGAGGACGCCTCTCACATTTGATAACTGGAAGAAAAGAAATTGGTTCACCTGAGTAGTGCCACCCCATAATGGAACCAACTGCATGGGGAGACAAGTTATCGAGGAAGTGTTGAAAACATGAGGTTAATCCAAAATAGACCTTTATATAAACGTTAGATGAATGACATAATGGGTAATTTTCTTAATGACTTCCTTACTAAACTTCCCAAATGCCAGACAAAAAAACAACTCCAGCCTGTTCTCTGGTTCTAGGGGTCAGTCAATCTCGGTTAGATACCTGGTGCAGAACTTGCACCACACCCTGTTTCTCTGCATCAAAAGCATAGTCACGGCTGCGTGTATCAATTCATTTTATTCATATTGACAATCTGTAATTAAACACAAGAAATAGTTTAACCAAGAGCTCATTAACTGAAGACGTGCTTCCAATAAGCAATCAGTAAAAAAGTTTAGTTCAAAGAAGTAACATACGCTTCTTTTTGTGTTCCGTATTAGGATATAACAGACAATGTTTTGTGCAAGGGGCAAGAATTCACTATAAGAGACATGAAGCTAGTACAAAGAATTTAATGAAATAAAAATCTATTTGTACTGCAACTGGAACATTTGTCTTCAAAGCTTTAATTCTTTGTCCTAGTTGGTTCCTAAAATTACCATTTATCAGAAAGAAAGGCCAACCAGAACATTGTGTTTAATTTGCATGAAACAAAAACCACCCTCCAAGGAACTATTGAAGCCCCTTTTTAAACAATGAGAAGCTTTTGGTGTGGCAAGTATAAGATCACTCACCTGTTGATGACACAATTCCTGAAAGACTTCCACAAGTCAGACTCACAAGGACAGGAGAATCATCGGACCTGATGCAAAGATTGTTGAATTTTGGTATTACGATAAAAACAGGATCCATATACAATAGATGTTAGAATTGACGTCCGATCAATACAGGGGATGTTTGTTTTACCAAATTTTTGGGGCCCCAAAAATTCCAACCAAACAAACATACTTCAAAATTTTCAACTTTTACACATACATTTCAAACTTTTCACAAACCCCAATAAACTTCAACATTCAAAAGATTCCCAAAATTTTAGGAATATTCCCCAAAATTTTGGTAAACAAACAACCCCACAATCACAGAATCCACATATGATATATTTACCTATGCAACTTCCAGAAAGATCTTAAGGTCTCGTATACTGAAAAACTGATTGCTATACTTGGCCCAACACCCTGCGTTAGCAACAGAACGGAAATCAACCACCCCACTGAAAACGAACTTAGCACAAGCATACTTACAATTGACAAGGGAAGCATACCAAAAGTGTTGCTCCAAGACCCTTATAGAGGCCCAAAACACCCTCCTCTATGCTAATTGTGTGTAGAGCATGCCAAATACCTCGGTAGTATATTACATTTGTCTGTAAAGTTTGAACCAGTTAAGTTAAGGGAGGAGAACATTTCAAAGGCACAGCAAGGAAGGAACAGGAAAAGAAAGAGCAACTACTTTTTTGTTTCGTGCCAATAACAACTACTTAAACATTAACTTTAAATGCCAAGAGAATCACAAAAAGATCAAAGCATGAGTGCAATCACAATAATAACAAGGGAAGAGTAGGGATACTAAAACCATGCTTGTCAATGCTTTAAAAACCCGACCAAACAAGAATGGTAGGAACTGGAAAAGAAAGCACTACTTTTTTGTTTTGCGCCAATAACATTTACTTAAACATTAAATTTAAATGCCAAAAGAATCACAAAAAGATGAAAACATTAACAGCTATCGCGACAATAGCAAGCAACAGTATACATACTAAAAACCATGCTTCTCAATTCTTTAAAAAGCTAAACAAACGCGAATGGTAGCAACTGGAAAAGAAAGTGATATTACCTGAGCTGCAAGCCTTGTCCTTACGAGATCCAATGGATAAGTAGCTGAAGCGGCTGTTATTCCTGCCAACCCACCTGCTACAAAATGCACACAAAGTTCCGAACCCATACTTTCTCTATGGTTTTCCAGTCCCGGAATCATCTTTAGTACCTATGACACATTGCATACAGCGTAGTCAATAATCAAGCTGTAGAGACAGGATTAGGAGCATTTTTCTAAAATAACAAGTGTGTGTCTATAAAACAAGGGCACCCGCGCACGCAGCATGCGCTCACATTCACACACACATATAATAGAGAGAGAGAGAGAGAGAGAGAGAGAGAGAGAGTTTATACCAACCTTTTTATAGCGTTCATAGGCATAAAAACTGACAGAAGAATAAGGTAGACGGTGAGCAATTGTAACCAGATTCCCTTTCCAAAAAGCTCTAAATCCTTCTTCACCAACAATCCGTGAAGCCTCGTGCCATATGCTAGCCTTTCTCAGTGTCGCCACATCGGAGTGCATACCTTGCAACTAAAAAGTTCAAGAAAAGAGAGAAAGAGATGAAGAAGCAGCTAATAAATCTTAAGAAGGGTACTTAAAGGAATCTCCACCAAACCATAATTCCGCCTCATTCCTCATGGCACAAAACAAAATTGTATCACTCCAACGACCATACCAGAAGGTTATTTTTTTTAACAAGATATTAAAACACAACAGACACCCGGGTCACAATTCAAAAACTCATTTTGTACGCATAATCTTCACAAAAACAAAAAACAAAACAAACCAGAACCTGAATTTAGATTGGCACGTGACCCAGAAGTCCAACTAGCTCAACTAACCATGAGGCCCAAAGGAAACTCCCAAATCAGGAACCCGGTCACAACGTTTGCAAAGACAATCGAACGAATATCAAATTTTCAACCGAAAAACAACGAAAAAATAACCCAAAATTCGAACCTGGAAGAGTATAGTCAGCCGAGCAAGCGGCGCCGTACAGGTCTTACTGAAGGCCCCAGCAACGCCTCCTGCAAGAAGCTGCGAAACCGTTCCTATCTGCGATTGCTGGTGCAATGGATGCTGCTGCTGCTGTGCGAGCTTTCTCACACTGCCATTGACGTGCCCCGAATTGAGAGCTCTCTGCCCTCCTCCTTCTACCACCACTCCCACTCTCGCCTCTGTTTGCATATCTCAAATCCTCTCCCTCTCTCTGTCTAACCTTATGTTCCCGACTCTAAAAAGCGAACTATTAGAAAACTTTGCCGAAGGTCCGAAGAAATCCACAGCGCAGCTATGAAGATCTAGCTCCAACCCCAACTTTCTTCCTGTCTTTTGTCTAAAACTTTTAGGTCCGTAACTTACTTTTTGTTCCCTCAACGCACATGGTGGATACGACGTCGTTTTTCCTTTTTATATGAATGACGTCGTTTCCCTTTGCTTGGTCTACGGGGAAGAGTAAGGCGCTTTAGTTTGAAAAGACAGATAATCACCAGCGGTATTGTCCAACCGGCACATATTCACGTTCTGTGCGAACCAGCTTCTCCCAGTCTTCTCTGTGACATGATCGGCCATGGGTGAGTAATGTTCTTGCTTTCAACTCCTGCTTTATAGCTGGGAGATTCGTCTCTTTCGTTAATGTTGTAGTACGTACTTCCACTTTCAAATAAAATGCAAAAATTCAATAAAAATTCTGAAAAAAATGTATTTTTGTTGAGGATTTTTTTTTTTTGCTGATTTTTTTGAGGGATCTGGGGACCATGAACCCAGCTCCCTTATCTTCTTCATTGTCTTTGACTGCGTGGATAAAATATAGGTAATTAATATAACATAGTTAGACCCAAATTTATAAGTTTTAAGTTTTTAGATTAAATGATATATAGCCCACTACGAGTCTCCTAAATTGTTGGGAGTATAACAGCAAATCCCGAAAACTCAAATTAACTCCATCATTCAAATATCAGAGTTAAATCAAGCACTTGAAAGAATATTTTGAAAGATTATTTTAGGCTCTGTCACTGTAAGTTAGAGCATATATTCAACGTGACGCTGAAGAGTGGAACTTTATTCGGATTTTTTTTTAATCTCTAGTTTGACTCCATTTCCAACGTTAGACATATTCCTGAAGCACTTTTGCATCGTAGCTGTCAGTCACCTGTTGCGGTATTCATCCTTATTCGTTTAGTTTATGCATAGTTTTCGGATGCTTGACATCAGAATCTCGTACATGTTGCATTCTTCATAACACTTTCATTTTTAGTGCGCTAGTCAGTTCATAGTTCATACACCAAAATGAAGAGAAAAATTCCTAAGCTACAATCACCATTAGAAGCATCAGGGAACACCAATTGCATAACACCACAAAGGGCAGGCAAGTTCATCATCCCAAAGAATTCACCAAAGCGATACGAGCAAGGACAAAAACGCTCAGTACTCTTTAAGTGAAGAGTTTTGGTTTCGAAAGTTTCCAAAAATTGTAGACTTCCAACTTTCCGACACTTTATTATTAGGTTCCCAAACTCCAAAATAAAACCATATTTGTGCTGCCCTTGGACACTCGATCCGGTGTCAAAAGAACAGAATGCTAACAATCAGCTTCACTAATTTCAACTATGTTTCTTACAAAATAGAGACCTGCAGGTTCTCAGATGACCTCCTTGGAGAAAAGATATGAGAGCACGTACAGAGTATCCCTCATGTCTGTCAAGAAAGAACCAAATGGCCAATGCATTCGTGCTTTGTGCTTTCCTTCCTTTGGAGAAATACCAAGTCAATTGCTATTGCAACAAGCTGCTCCTTTGCTTCTATAACTTGAGAGATTCGAAACATTAATGGTGGTGCCATGAGGAAGCCCAGTGGAGGAACCTGCCTCTTGTGCTGCTAGTGCCTTCTTGCTTATTATGTGGTAAATGTCCAACAAAACTGACTGGAATGCCTTCTCGACATTGAGCGACTCCAATGCTGAAGTCTCAACGAAAGAGAGACCTTCATTCTCAGCCAGGATTTGAGCATCTTTCGCTGGCACTGATCTGAGATGATTCAGATCCGCCTTGTTCCCAGCCATCATGATGACAATGTTGGAGTCTGCATGGTCCCTCAGTTCACGGATCCACCTGTGCACATTGTCAAATGTTTGCCTCTTGGTTATGTCATAAACCAATAGTGCACCTACAGCACCTCTGTAATAGGCACTGGTGATAGCTCGGTACCTCTCTTGACCAGCTGTATCCCATATTTGTGCCTTGACTGTCTTCCCCTCTACCTGTATCACGATGAACATTATTGATTTGAAGGGACTGCAAATACAGGCAGACATATTTCTGGTGAAAAGATGAAAAACAGACTAAAAATTTCAAATATTACTAGCAGATAGATTTTTTCACTGTCTCTGACAAATGAGTCTGTGCGTTCAAGTATCCATGACAGAGGGGGGGGGGGGTAATCAAGATTGCATTCAACCTCTAGCTGTAGTAAAAAATGCCGTGAAAAAAATTTACGCATGGCCACAGTAGAAGCATTGCATCAGCCATCAGTTTCTTAAATGAAAAAAAGGAGTACAACATAACTATTATGCTTATCCTATTGAAATGGTACAGAAAAAGGATAGCCGATCTAAAAGTATAACAAATCGAAGCAAGAAGCAGAGTACTGAGTACCCTTCTGGGTGAGTGTCCACCTGACTTAGGGAAAGGAAAAATGTTGTCTGTGTCATCCTATCCTACCAGTGACGCAACAAATAACTACGGACATTAACATAATCTACAAAAGAATCAGTCTTATAACATCAACAGGTATGTTCAAAATTAAAAGATATTGACTGTAGAGAACCCATTTCAAAAGGTAGCACTGGCAAAGAAGCGAATCATTGACCGCATTTCCAAGGTAGGAATTACAACCCAACCTGTAATGTCCTAGTTGCAAATTCAACACCGATAGTGGACTTAGACTCCAAGAAGAACTCGTTTCGCGTAAACCTCGATAGAATGTTGGATTTTCCAACACCCGAGTCCCCGATCAATACGATCTTGAAGAGATAATCATACTCATGATCCACTTTGCACCCCATTGGTTATACACCGATCCCTACACCTCGGCAAACCTGGCTGAACAAAAAACAAACATTGTCAATTTCGGTATTGACCGCAAAGCTTTGACGATCCACTTGTTAATTAAATGGCTCGAAGGAAAATAACGTTGCCCATTAGAAGTGGCTTCTTTTCATGGGTTTTTTTTTCTCTCTCTTGTCTGTTAAAATAGAGGGAGAAAAAACAAAACAAAAGGCCGGTGGATCGGTTTATTTTCGGAGTGATCGTAGGATCGGACAACTTCCGACTCGAAAATTTTGCAAGGAAAGATCAAGGGAAAATGAAAGAGACCGAAGGCAAATTTCCGAAGCCAATAAGAAGAAACGGAAAAGATGACGAAACGGCACTTAAAGTGGCCTACCACGTAGGAAAGAAGGAGTCAATCTTGGAGTTGGAAGGTTCAAAATGCACGTTGTTCTTATGTCGACACAAATTATGACTACGTCCCCATAGTGAAATTTAAATTGAAAAAAAAAATAGTGGAAAAGGGTAAAAAAGAAAAAACCTCGCAGAGATCAGTGGGAAGACTTTGGGCGCCTGCTGTTCTACAATGCATGACGTTTCAAACCATCCCAGCCTCCGGGTCGTTAACGCAGCGAAACCAAGGGCCGAAACTGGTACACAAAAGTAGCCCGGTTATCAGGCTAGGACGTATTTCGATATAAATCCAGCCCATTTGGAGGCGATATTGGGCCTAATGGTGGGCCAATGAATCCATTTCAAATCGTCCGATGCGGGGCTACAGCCTTAGTACTAATGTTAAGGGCAGGTGTAAGGTGTCAGGTTTAGCGCAAAAAGCAAAAAAGAAAAAAGAAAAAAGAAAAAAAAAGGAAACTGGTGGTGTGTTGCTTTCTTTGTCTTAGATCGATTTATTTTTATTCATCACCAGCTACTATTTGATGGACTAGCTTTCGGACCATTGAAAAAGGAACGTTGATGAGTGGCCGAAGGCCATATGATAATGATCGCTTATATCCCTTGTCTGCAGCTTAAGGGCCTTAATTTGCAGGATAGCAGCAACATTTACGCCTACATCAGATCGACAAGGTATAGATATTAGATATCGTAGACAACTAAAAATTCACAAACAGTACTGACCCAAATGAACATGAATACACAATTTACAGTAGCCCACTGCGACTGTGCTTAAGATTAAGGAGCCTAATGATACATTTGCCCCTTAGATAATGAACTTCTCTTCGAGGGGCCCAAGTCCTCTTACATTCAACATTCTTCAGGTAACCTAGGAATAGTGATCTTATTTATAATTGTGCTCCTGCATTGCTACTCTCAATTGAAACTTCTTTAATTTGTCTTGTGGATCGTAGCCGGATTTAGCTGCTCCAGGAGTTCACATTCTAGCTGCATGGTCTGGAGTTTCCCCAGTCTCCAATATTAAAGGTGATCCTAGATACGCGTCATACAACATAATATCGGGGACATCAATGGCTTGCCCACATGCTACAGGGGTGGCGGCCTATGTCAAATCCTTTCATCCCAAATGGTCACCTGCAGCTATAAAGTCCGCTCTTATGACCACTGGTAAGATGATCTATATTTTCCTCAATCTTGATGATGACTTACGACAAACCATAACCATGACCAATTCACTTGTCGAGTCTATTACTTACAGCTTCCCGCATGAGTGCTGAAAAGAACCCGAAGGCGGAATTTGCATATGGTGCAGGCAATTTAAATCCAATTAAGGCTTGTCGTCCTGGTTTGGTATACAATATTGATGCATTAGATTACGTAAGGTTTCTGTGTCGTGAAGGATATGATACCAAGTTAGTGCAAATCATTATTGGGGACTATCGGGATCACTGTTCTAATGCTACCAAAGGAAGAGCCTTTGATCTGAACTATCCTTCTTTGGCTCTATCCGCCTCACCGTCTGAATCAATCCGTCGTGTGTTTTATCGGACTGTAACCAATGTTGGATCACCGACATCTAACTATAGTGCTGTTGTGCGCTCTCCCAATGGAACTAGAATCGAAGTGAACCCTAGTATTCTGCCATTCACGTATCTCGAAGAAAATAAATTGTTTACAGTCGCTGTTGAAGGAAGAATTGATAAACTCATGGCCTCTGCTTCTTTGATATGGGATGATGGTAATTTCCAAGTGAGGAGGCCCATTATGGTGGTTGTTCCATGATGTTTTAATTCTATGACACATGTATTGGGTAAATAATCAGAGCAAAGGCTTAGGAGGAATATGCAGAGAGGAAAGCAGGGAACAAACAAGGAGAAAAGTGGTAGTAATGTAAGCTTTTGCATCTAGTTCTGCAGTAGTGCAGGCCGCAGGGAAGCCTACCGATCTCTTAATTTGTTCCATAATTCGAATTATATAATGCTTTACTATTCTACTGAAATTTCTTCTGCTAATTTCTTAGGCTGACTGACGTATGACGTCCCTGTGTCATGGTTCGAAACCACCCTTTTCTCCTCGAGCCGCTCATAACACAACTGTGTCCATACACACACAGAAGGATACCATTACCACGGTATTGTCTTATTGCAGCCCTTCATTATTTGTTTTACAAGTCTGAAAAGGAACACTGGGTTCCAAATACACTTTTTGGTCCTTCCTAGCTCCTTGAGAAAGCAAAAAACATCGAGCTTGGCCAAACATACAAACGATTCAGGCTGAGGAAAATATAGAACAGGAAAAAAAACCTATTTTAAGAACCCATGGCAGAGCTTTAATTCTAAAGCTGTCTTTTAATGCGACTATTGGTACTTAATGTCAATGCTTGATTAATTTGGAAAATGAAACCCCTGTTATACTTTCTGGAAATCTAAACTAGACACCCCACATCAGCAGTGACGCAACGTAAGAAATATGGATCAATCATGCAGGTAGACTGTTCCAAAGAATAAATTTTGTAAATTGGGTCTTTTTTTTTGAAGATTAAGGCAGTGAACAAGGGTCAATAAAATTGATATTCTAAAGAAAAGTAAAAGCCTCTTACCCTCCGAAATTCCGGATTGGCCAGTTTTTCTCAGAGTGGGGGGACAAAATCGTGGGCCTGTGGAAGTGAACATTCCGCCTGCCCAATACGCCCTTCACAAAAAGTATCCAATCAATGGGTGTTTGATAGGGAAATCGCACCATAAGGAAGCTTCCTAATTTGTGGGACTTACCTGCCTGCTGCCGCTGATTGGATAGCGTCTTGGCCTCTTGGAGCAGTTTGCATCGGTACCCGGCGGATAAGACAAGCTGCTTAGCCGACGCAAACATGAAAAAAACAAAACTGGTTGCGACCGATTGGCCGGTCGCTGGTAGTACAGCGTAAAACAAGGGAAAACAAGATTCGGTCCTTCCAAATACTCGATAAGGTGCAAGTGACTAACGTTGCTGCTGCAAATTGAATAACGTATTGGATCCGTTTGCAGTAGCATCTTAACTCTTCGTACTTAAGTTTCGCCGGTGTTACACTGTAAGATTGGGCCCAGAGAAGGAAAATGAGAAGAGAGACGAAGGAAGGTAAATTTGTAGTTTTTTACCATTAATCACCCTTCGTTTTGTCTTAATGCTTATATATGTATTCGGGGGCTAAAATGGGTCTTCGGGATAAATGTCATTATAATAGTTCTCTTTGCTTTCCCTCCCGATAGGCCCAGTTTTGGGCGGAGAGTTTAAGGGGGGCGAAGGTGTGGGCCTGAAAGGAGTAGATAGGCCTCAAATCCTCACTTTTTAGGAACATCCAATAGAAGAACTTCCATGATCCTCCTTAGTACTTCCAAATCTAGGTAAGGTATGTTGCCTGAAGTGGCTACTGGTTATTGGATAAAAGGACTGGAACCCTTTTGGCGCAAGATTTTTAACTATCACAGAGCCGTTAAGCGGATCGAGTGGAAAGAAACTGGTTATGGGACCGTTTGCTTGGGAATATTTTTTCGGCTTATGAGAGCTTATTCGAGTCAACTCAAGTCGTAATTGGCAGTATTGACTGAACTTTTTTTCTTCTTGAATCTCGGGAGAACGATTAAAATTGTTGCCAGGATTTTTGTTTGTTTGGATACTCATTCATGTGTGGTTATATATTAAACTTGGACAGAATTGACTTTAGTGTTTTAGAGAGACTACGGACTGACCCACTAACTAACCTCCTATTTAAGTAGGATATTTTTAAGGAAGTCATGATTTAAACTCTTAGTGTGCACCTAAACCACACTTTCAGGGCTCCTCACGACCACTTGAGCTACAAAATAGATTATTTATGACTTTTTAAAGAAGAGGTTTCCACGTTATTTCGGACCATGTGTCGCATTTGTTTCCCCGATATTTCGAAATATAGAAATTTTAAGTAAAGCAAATACACTCCAAAATTTTTAACGTCTACACATACACATTCCATATTTTTCACAAACTCCAATAAATTCCAAAATTCAAAAAATTTCCGAAATTTTGGTAAACAAACGCCATCATATGACTCGAATTTGTCCGAAATTCCAAATAAATCCTACAAGGAAATTTTATCCAACAAATAAACAAAGCCACACAAACAACCCGGTCGTCCTCGGACCTGGGATTTAAAGAACAAAGAACTGGTTTTAACGGAGACTAACGGGAAACAATAATAATCACATATCTGAGAGAAGGTTTGGGTAATTTGTGTATGATTTTCTCCTGTGAGCACAAGTTGCCCAAATCGTGTGTGACGTTGCCAGGAGCTGATCTGCTGATGGAAATGTTGGAATCGTTGGATCCGGCGCAGCGGAAGACTGGATCGTTGAAATCAGAGCAGCCCAAGTGTTCTGCCTCCTTCAGATCCACGCACACAGTTTTGAGCTGAGAGAGAATCTAGAGAGATAAAGAGGAGAGAGAAGCTCTCTTTTTGAAAAATGAAATTCTCTCTCTCAACTGAATTCTGAGCTATTTATAATGGCTGGCTCAGAACCCAACTGTGCTATAGCGTGGGATCTTTAGGGATCTCAAATCTCGGCCGTAGGTACATCATGAAAAACTCTTTTTCATTAACCCCCTTATATTCTGTATTCCGAATTTATGGGCTTCTACAAATTGTGATCATGTCCATTAACATATCACAATTGACCCCCGAGATAATGAAACTGTTTTTATGAAATCCCTTTTGCTAACAATTATATGCTTATTTATCCTTCCACCATACTATATTCCACATGAGCTAATAGGACCGGAATAATATCACTGATTAAGTCCCTAGCTCATATAATTCTTAATTCTCAGTCTGTGCCTAGTTGGACCTCCAAAACTTTTCGAAAATCTTTTTCGCAAATATTTACTTAATATATTATATAAGTAAAACTAGTGAAAACACTTTTTCACAAAATCTCGCTGCGCAGCGTTTTTACAGGAGTCCAACAATATACAGACATAATGAATATACTGCCTCATCAAGAGACTGGTGGATTCCATATTGAGCAATTTATACAAATCCACTTACTATGCACAAGACCCAACTTTGTCTGGAATATTTGATCTGCGAAAGATCATCACCAAATGACTCAGTCAAGGCACAAGCACACAACAAGCAAACCTGCACAACTCTCTCAGGTCTAAGGACAACATAAGCTAATTGTGCTGAATACCATTCTCTACATCAGTGATCATTTCCAGAAGGTATTCATATGTGATCCCGTTCAGTGCATGTACTCTTACATTACACCCACTCGTCTGCTTAAGGTCACTACCTCAATGACGGAGTCCATCATTCTATCTTATAGAGGCACAACGAGTGTAGACCTATTTGTACATAATCATGTATCTCGGTCTAGAACAAAATGAGTCAACAAGGATCCGAAAAGTCATACTCCCCGCCTCCGATTCATTAATCATTGGCCTAACTTTTCTACAATGTTACTCAACAATATGACATCTTATGTCATTATAAATATGACATCTAATGTCATTATAAATTTTGACATCTCATGTCATTGCATGTACCCAAAAATAATATATACAAGTGATTAATCATTAACAATAATTATCTCATAATTATATATAAAATAATTGGTTTTGAGGGCATACATCTAACAGTCTCCCACTTGCACTCAATACCAATCAGACATGTATTTAACACCCATAGACTCTAAATGTTTCTCAAACACTCTCTGAGTCAACGGTTTAGTGAACGGGTCTGCGATATTCTCAGCTGATGCTACTTTAGCCATCACTACATCACCCCGATTCACAATGTCTCGAATAAGATGAAATTTTCTTTCTATGTGTTTTGTCCTTTGATGAGCCCGAGGTTCCACCGCCTGTGCTATCGCACCATTGTTGTCACAATAAATGGTGATTGGGGACTCAATTGAAGGGACAACTTCAAGCTCTTGTATGAATTTACGTATCCACACAGCTTCCTTTGCAGATTCGCTGGCAGCAACATATTCCGCCTCAGTAGTGGAGTCAGCAGTGGTGTTCTGCTTTAAACTTCTCAAACTCACTGCTCCTTTACCCAATGTAAACACAAATCCAGATGTAGATCTTCTATCATCAATATCTGATTGAAAATCTGAATCTGTGTATCCCTGGACAATTAGCATATCCTCTCCACCACACACTAAACAATAGTGTTTGGTCCTTCTCAAGTATTTGAGAATATGCTTAACCGCTGTCCAGTGCTCAGGGCCTGGGTTTGACTGATATCTACTCACAACACTTACTGCATGACTGATATCTGGCCTTGTACAGAGCATAGCATACATGAGGCTTCCTACAGCCGAAGCATAAGGAAACTTCCTCATCTTATCTCTCTCTTCCTGTGTCTTAGGAGACATCGTCTTAGAGAGATGAATATTATGCCTAAAGGGCAAGAACCCTTTCTTGGCATCCTGCATGTTGTACCGCGCCAATATCTTGTCAATGTAGTGGGCTTGTGAAAGTCCTAAAAGCCTCTTTTCTCGGTTTCTAAACACTTTGATCCCGAGAATGTAGGACGCTTCCCCGAGGTCTTTTATTGAAAAATGGTTCGCTAACCACACTTTCACTGATGACATTACACCGATGTCATTTCCCATGAGTAGAATATCATCAACATATAAAATAAGGAACATTACTGAACTCCCACTAATCCTCTTGTAAACACAAGATTCATCCATGTTTTGTGAGAAACCAAACGATTTGATCATCTCATCAAAACGGATGTTCCAGCAACGTGATGCCTGTTTTAGTCCATAAATTGACTTGTTCAGTTTGCACACTTTAGATTCTTGTCCAGGAGAAAGGAAACCTTCAGGTTGTTCCATATAAATCTCCTCTTGGATGTACCCATTCAGAAATGCGGTTTTCACATCCATCTGCCAAATCTCATAATCATAATGAGCGGCGATTGACAACAGGATTCTAATGGACTTCATCATAGCTACTGGTGAAAAAGTTTCCTCATAGTCAATACCATATTTTTGAGTATAACCTTTTGCAACCAGTCTAGCTTTAAAGGTCTCTACCTCTCCACTAGGTCCACGTTTTCTTTTGAATACCCATTTACAACCTATAGGCTTGATGCCTTCTGGTTGATCAACAAGGGTCCAGACCTCATTGGAGTACATGGAGTCCATTTCCGATTCCATCGCTATCTTCCAGTGTGCTACATCATTGTCACTAACAGCCTCTTGGTAAGTATATGGATCATCATCCAACCCCTCCGATTGCATTTGACAAATCTCATTTATCAAAGTATATTTTACTAGAGGCTTATGAATTCTTTTACCGCGTCTAGGCTCTTGAGTTCTGAACTCTTCAGACTCAACTGTGGGTTCAGTTATATCCCTTTCATCCTCAATCTTATCTGCTATAGTTTCTGGTTCAGCTGACTGTTCATCCAGAACAATTCTACTTTTCCCATCACTTAGGCTGTACTCATCTTCTAGGAATATCGCATTCCTACTTACAATTACTTTTTGATCCTTTTGGTTATAAAAGTAATAACCAGTTGATCTTTTGGGGTAACCCACAAACAAACATTTTTCAGTCCTCGACCCTAGCTTCTCCACGTCAAACCTTTTAACGTGAGCTGGACATCCCCATACTCTAAAATGTTTCAGACTTGGCTTTTTACCAGTCCATATCTCATATGGAGTATTAGGAACGGACTTAGTGGGTATCCTGTTTAGAATATAAACAGCTGTCTCTAAGGCATAACCCCAAAAATTAACAGGTAATTGTGACATGCTCATCATTGACCGAACCATATCTAATAGTGTTCGGTTTCTTCTTTCTGCAACACCGTTATGTTGTGGCGTAGCAGGGGGAGTCAATTGAGATATGATGCCTTTCTCTCTGAGATGAGATTGAAAATCTCCGGAGAGATATTCACCTCCTCTATCAGATCTGAGTATCTTAATACTCTTTTCCAGTTGATTCTCAACTTCACTCTGAAACTCTTTGAACTTTTCAAAAGATTCAGACTTGTGTCTCATCAGGTATAGATAACCATACCTGGAATAATCATCAATGAAGGTGATGAAGTATGAGAACCCTCCTCTGGCTATGTGGTTAAAAGGACCACATACATCAGTGTGAACTAACTCTAACAACTTTGTGGCTCTAGTTCCTTTTCCTCTAAAAGGATTCTTTGTCATCTTTCCTTGCAAGCAAGGCTCGCAAGTTGGGTATGACTCAACCTTCACAAGGTCTAATGGCCCATCCCTCACTAATCTGTTGATCCTATCAAGATTAGCATGACCAAGTCTTAGATGCCACAAGTAAGTGGGATTCACATCCCTCTTCCTCTTGAGAGTTTTCACACTGGTATCTGCATCATTCTCTATATTATTCACAGAGTCTACAACATTTTCTAAAACATAAAGACCATCTATCATAGTACCAGAAGCAATAAACTGATCGTGAAATTTAATAACGAGTTTAGTATTAAAGAAAAGGGAATATCCAGATATTCCAAGTTTTGAAACAGAAATTAAGTTTCTACGACATTCTGGTACGTATAGACAATCTTCCAAAAGTAAAACTTTATTCCGTTGTAGACTTAAGTGAAAAGTTCCTATGGCGGTCGCTGCAACACTTGCAGTGGTCCCCATCTTTAGGATGACTTCCCCTTCCTCTAGTCTCCGGGTTTCTTTAAACCCTTGCAACATATTGCAAATATGAGACGTTGTGCCTGAATCGACACACCACGAATTTAATGGACAATCTACTAAATTCATTTCAATGACAAGTATACCTTCAGAAGGCTTCTTTTGCTTCAAAGAAGCAAGATACACACGGCAATTCCATTTCCAGTGACCTGGTTTGCCGCAGTGGAAACAATTTCCTTTAGCCTTTTTATCTGCTTCACTCTCGTCCTCTTCCTCGAGGACGTGAGCGGTTTTATCCTCAGTGAGTACTATCATAAGATTTCTCTTCCAATCAAAGAAGTTTGGCCCAGTTTGTTTGTTATCATCTATAACTCTAGATATTGGGTTAGACATCATGAATCTGCAAATATAAGAAAGAAAATTCACAAGTATATTAACAATCCATTAGCATAGGGTTTTTAATAGCTAATGGTACCTCCCACTGAATCACAGCAACCAAATGAAAAACAGAATATAACATTTATATTCAGTGTTTGCAGTGGGTATCAAGAACTTTCAACTTACATGCACATAATCCTATTTTAGTAATCATGGCACAACTTATAAAAGCAAGTAACATCTACTTATCATGATCACATCACATGTTGTATATCATACATATACAAATTTCATGATTCTTGATATTTCTTTTGGCCACCAATATAAACACCATCTTCACTATTTTAGTGGACGCGTTTATCTGGTTAAGTGCAACCATCGTCTAAATGACATGTAATTTTGCGATGGGTCGGCGCTGCTATTTTAGTCAACACTTCCCACAACTCATACACTCACTTATCTTCTCAAGAAGTATCCAGGACAAATCATAAAATCAACAATTGGCCAGAGACTATTTTAGTTTAACCAATCATCAATCAAATAAAATTCCCAAATACCAACAATGGAAGGCCATGAGATTTATTTTCATGTAAAACAATCTCATTTAACACTTATATTAATCTTTTGAAAAAAAAAATAATTTTTTTTTTTTTAAAAAAAAAGTCAACCGGTCAAACCGGGTCAACCCGGTCAACGGTCAACCGGTCAAACAGGGTTGACCCGTTGACCCACCGGTCCGGGTCCAACCCGGTCGGTGGTGGGTATCGGTCCGGGTCATACCCGGACCGGATCCGGGTTGTGGTCCGGGTCCAACCCGGACCATTTTCTGGGTTACGGGCCCGGGTCCAACCCGTGGCCCAAGCCCAAAGACGCATGGGCTGCCATGGCCCGGATCTCATCCGGCCATGGGCTGGCCCAACAGGGCCCGGCCCGAGCGTTCAGCCCCCCTTTTTTTTTTTTTTTTTTTTTAAATGGACCCAGCCCAACTATTGGGCTGGGCCATTGGGCCGTGGGCCGGGTAGGGCAACCATTGCCCTACCCGAGGCCCAAACGGGCGACCCGGGGCATCTCATGCCCTGGGCGCCGTTTGGCCCCAAAGGGCAGGGGCTTGCGCCCAGCGGCGCAGCCAGCCGCCCCTGGCCGCGCCCCGCCACCCTCAGGCCGGTGAGACGCCGGCCAACCTTTGGCCAGCCTCCTCTCGGCCTGGGTTGGCCGTGGGAGGCGGTGGGGAGGCCGAATGGCCTCAACCCATCCAAGCCCGTGTACCCCTTTCGGGGTACACCTCAGCTGCGGCCACCGCTGGCCGCCAGGCCAAGCGGTGCCGCTGCTGGCTTCGCCTGGGACCACCAGCCGTGGTCCCCGGCCAGCTGACCCACGCCGGCCACTGGTGGTGGCCGGAGCAGAGAGCAAGAGTTTCTCTCTCCTCTGCGTTTTTCTACCGTCGGGTTCATGAGATTTTTCCACAAAAATCACAACACAACAGCCCGAATCATGTTGTTCCACAACCACATCTCATGCAAGAATCAACCCAATCAACAAGCAACTCAACAAATGCATCAGATCTCAAATCTCCAAGAACGTGAAGAACAAGTTGAGAGAACTAACTTGGAACTGTGAGATTTCTCAAACCTTTTCGCTCCGATACCACTTGTTGGAATCGTTGGATCCGGCGCAGCGGAAGACTGGATCGTTGAAATCAGAGCAGCCCAAGTGTTCTGCCTCCTTCAGATCCACGCACACAGTTTTGAGCTGAGAGAGAATCTAGAGAGATAAAGAGGAGAGAGAAGCTCTCTTTTTGAAAAATGAAATTCTCTCTCTCAACTGAATTCTGAGCTATTTATAATGGCTGGCTCAGAACCCAACTGTGCTATAGCGTGGGATCTTTAGGGATCTCAAATCTCGGCCGTAGGTACATCATGAAAAACTCTTTTTCATTAACCCCCTTATATTCTGTATTCCGAATTTATGGGCTTCTACAAATTGTGATCATGTCCATTAACATATCACAATTGACCCCCGAGATAATGAGACTGTTTTTATGAAATCCCTTTTGCTAACAATTATATGCTTATTTATCCTTCCACCATACTATATTCCACATGAGCTAATAGGACCGGAATAATATCACCGATTAAGTCCCTAGCTCATATAATTCTTAATTCTCAGTCTGTGCCTAGTTGGACCTCCAAAACTTTTCGAAAATCTTTTTCGCAAATATTTACTTAATATATTATATAAGTAAAACTAGTGAAAACACTTTTTCACAAAATCTCGCTGCGCAGCGTTTTTACAGGAGTCCAACAATATACAGACATAATGAATATACTGCCTCATCAAGAGACTGGTGGATTCCATATTGAGCAATTTATACAAATCCACTTACTATGCACAAGACCCAACTTTGTCTAGAATATTTGATCTGCGAAAGATCATCACCAAATGACTCAGTCAAGGCACAAGCACACAACAAGCAAACCTGCACAACTCTCTCAGGTCTAAGGACAACATAAGCTAATTGTGCTGAATACCATTCTCTACATCAGTGATCATTTCCAGAAGGTATTCATATGTGATCCCGTTCAGTGCATGTACTCTTACATTACACCCACTCGTCTGCTTAAGGTCACTACCTCAATGACGGAGTCCATCATTCTATCTTATAGAGGCACAACGAGTGTAGACCTATTTGTACATAATCATGTATCTCGGTCTAGAACAAAATGAGTCAACAAGGATCCGAAAAGTCATACTCCCCGCCTCCGATTCATTAATCATTGGCCTAACTTTTCTACAATGTTACTCAACAATATGACATCTTATGTCATTATAAATATGACATCTAATGTCATTATAAATTTTGACATCTCATGTCATTGCATGTACCCAAAAATAATATATACAAGTGATTAATCATTAACAATAATTATCTCATAATTATATATAAAAGAATTGGTTTTGAGGGCATACATCTAACAGGAAAATCTGCAAAATGCAAGCTGTTTCCTTCTCATGTGCATGCATGTGAGGGTGAGACCCACATTGTTGCATCGAGTTCTTGGCAATTTCCATCCTTGGACCTACTCCCTGTGACTTTCAGACCCAACAAATACAATGGAGATGTCTTGATGAACGTTTTTTTTTGGGGGAGCGAGTGGGAATCAATTGCTCTCACCAGTCACCCTTCAAATGAGACTATTGATAACCGTGTGGACCCCGAACAGGCCGTGATTTACGGTATCAGAAATGATGGTTTGAAAATTGGGCAAATCCTCTAGTTTAATTACACCAATTACAGAGTCAAGTAGCAGTTGGAACTTGGAAGTCCTCAATTTTGGGGCTGAATACTTTTTTAAGGGTAAATTCTAGATGAAAACGACTTACATGGTTATGACTGCAAAAATTTACGAGTCTACCAAACGGGGAAAAGAGACTGCCTGATATATGTTCTTAATGACTGAGCTAACATATAAGCATAATATTCAGAAGACTAAGGAAATCCCTTTTGTTTGTAACGTTAGAGAATGATGGTTTACAGTCAACGTATCCGAGTAAATGCGTATCGATCTTCACCTACTTTTCCTCTACAAAACTACAAAAATAACTCTGGACACCGGGTCAAGAACTTTCAATGCTTAAATCAGTTTTTCTCTTATACGTATTTCACAATTTTGTTACTTAGAAATCACATGACTTTTCTATCGTTAGTTTTTCCTTTTATAGTATTTCTCCAATGTTCCTCTTTTTTTTTTGCTGGAATTCTTACGAAATTTTGTCAAATAAGGTCGTGCTCTATGAAGGTATTCTCACGTCTTCACAACGGTCGTTCGCCTCCATATGGGAATAGAGATATCTTAGAGTTATGATTTATCGCGGACTGTTAGATAACCGTTCATGACACGTATAACGGTTTCTCCATCTAGATTAAATGCGACGTGGGCTTGGTCGTAACCGTTGGACCTCACAGAGTCCTAACCATGTTTCTTGGCCTAAATTGGTTTGTCGGGCTTGAGTCAGTATTGATATTATTAGACAACATCCAATTAATGTTTCGCGCAACTAAACAAAAACAGGATTTAATGACGAAGGACAAGCTTTCTTTATCGATCGCTTAGAAAAACAGAAGAGAAAAATGAAGCCCGTGTCGCTAGCTACTGGAAATTGACGGAGAAGTCTACAGTCCTGGAAAATTGACTTCACAAATCAACGACGCGTTCGTCGTAGACTTTTCCACTTTGATCAGTGCCTTCCAAAACTTATCTCCGACGTTTTTTTTTTTTCTCTTCTTTCTTTTTTATGAGTACTGAGTAGAGCACATATATTTACTATACGCGAGCGCCAGCCATTTTATATCTGCTCTCTCCAATGGAAAGCAAAAGTACTTCGAGTCTTTCATGGCTTCTCCTTCTAAGCCTGGTCTCCACTCTGCTTATTGGTTGCTCAACTTCTCTGAGTGACCGAAAGGTAAATGTATATCTATATATTTGTTTACTTTCGGAATCGAGTTTTCAATTACCCACTTAAATTCCCGATGTGTATCTGAAAAACATTGGCAGGTCCAGCCTTCTATTTCATTGGGGATGATTGACACATTCATTTTTTACCTATGGCTGTGCATGCAGACTTATATCGTCTATATGGGCGACAGGCAGGGGGACGAGGTTACCACGTCATCCCTTCATACAAGCATGCTGCAAGAAGTTATTGACAGGTTGTAAAAGCAGCAAAACGACACCGTTACAAATGATGCTCGAATTTCTTATATTATTATTATTATTATAACGTGCTTTTGAAATTGCTCATGATTACGGCGTTGTTTGTCAGCTTCATTTTGGGAATTGCTGAAACCAAACGCATTTCTCACCCCTGTTTCTCGAAATTCCATAAGCGTTTTCTCCACCTCATATTTATATGCACCCACTGATCAGGGGACAAAAAGTAGCAGAATCTGGTAGAAACCTTAACATTGCAAGCTCTGAAAGTGCCATAGATGATGACAAGTGATTAGGAGATAAACTACCTTCGATACTTCAACTTTTAATGATTTGTATGGTGAAAAGTTTTGGGGTATGGTGTACTGCGTCCAATTTCCCGGCGTTCTCATTATCCATTCCTGACAAAAAGATACTTTCGGAGCATCCAAAAAAAATACCAATCAGACATTTTGCAATTGAAATGTGCCTGGTCTTATACCTGAGTTTTTGCAATTGAACTCAGCAATACTGGACAAGAACATCTGCTTTATAGCTACAAGAGGAGCTTCAATGGATTTGCAGCGAAGATTACAGAGGAAGAAGCTCAAAAAATGGCCGGTCGGTGGACCTAATCTTCCCCCATGGTCTTCAGTTCAAGTTTTCTAGATCAATGACTAGAGTATCTTAACAATGACTATGCAGGAAGGGATGGCGTAGTATCCGTGTTCCCCAGCGAACTGAAAAAGCTCCACACAACAAGGTCATGGGACTTCCTTGGTTTTCCACAGCAAGCAGGTAGAGCAACTGTTGAGAGCGACATCGTTATAGGAGTGCTAGACTCGGGGATTTGGCCAGAGTCCGATAGCTTTATTGACAAAGGATTTGGTCCGCCACCCAGCAAATGGAAGGGCAAATGTCAAGCCTCAACCAATTTCACTTGCAACAAGTACATCTTTACAGCCATATATATATTTTTGGTGCTCTGTCTGCAGGTGCGGGGTGCATAAGCACACACGCCCACGTATAGAAAGAGTCAAAGGCTCCACTGATAAATGTTGTAACTTGTGCAGTAAAATCATTGGAGCGCAGTATTACCGTGCTGAGGAATTCAGCCCAGGTGATATTAAATCTCCCAGAGATTCAGATGGGCATGGAACACATACTGCATCGACAGCGGCTGGAAACGTAGTTAGCGGCGCAAGCGTCCTGGGCCTTGGATTCGGAACAGCACGAGGAGGCTTTCCATCAGCACGTATTGCTGTGTACAAAGTATGTTGGTCGGATAGCTGTTACGATGCTGACATTCTTGCAGCATTTGATGATGCCATTCACGATGGCGTCGACATAATATCTGTCTCAATTGGAGGATCAGCTCTTAATAACTATTTTGAGGACTCAATTTCAATTGGAGCCTTTCATGCTATGAGAAATGGAATACTGACATCGACCTCTACTGGTAACAGAGGTCCAACTCTGTCATCAGTGACTAACTATTCGCCATGGTCTCTCTCTGTGGCTGCAAGCGCTGTAGATCGGAAGTTCTTCACTGAGGTCCAACTGGGTGACAACAAAATCTATGAGGTACTCAGATTGTTAAAAAGTCTTGTCACGTTCTCCTCTATCAAAGAAAAGATTCTTTGTAACTTTATACACTAGAAAAAGAAGAGAAAATGGAAGCATAAGAGACCGATAAACAAAGAAAACTGTTGTGAATATCCCTTATATCAGTCCATGCTCTGTTATCAAATGTTGAATGTCTATAATTTGCAGAATTCCTGTATTCAATGTGTGTAGGGAATCTCAATTAATACATTTGACCTCAAGAATGAAATGTATCCAATGATTTATGGCGGAGATGCAGCAAACAAGACAGCAGATTTCGCTTCCCAGTCCAGGTAATTAAAGCAAGACGAATTCGTTCAGAAACATGTAGACAGAGAAAATAAGTTTAACCAACATGATAGTCAAAGTGATATGCCCGTCTTTTTTATGCTGAGCAGTAAAAGTGGAACTAATTGCTATAATGCAGGTATTGCTTCCCAGATTCGCTGGACAAGAATTTGGTGAAGGGTAAAATTTTACTCTGTGATTCACTGGGTGGCGGGGACGAAGCATTCATTGTTGGTGCAGTGGGCGTTGTGATGCAAGCTCGAGGCCGCCATGACATTGCGTTCCCTTTTGCCTTGCCTGCATCTTACGTTGGCTCTGAGGATGGTGGCAACATTTTCTTATACATAAATTCCACAAGGTATCAATGCAAAACATCTAGGCTCGGTATCAGCATGAGAATTCAACCCGAACCCACTAGTCAGCGCTATACTGCCGAAGACATCGATGACTGTCAGTTGGCTGGTCGGTATGGGTCAGGCATTGGACTTGACTATAGCTCGCTAAGATCGTTTGGACCCATAGAATTTTTCACTCGTTTTTTAAATCTCACTTTGGTCCATTTTGATCCGGCGTGTCTAATCTATCTGACACCGACACAGCCAATGCTGAAAACTGACCAATTTCATTTGGTGTACATACCTAAGGCAATGTAGAGGTTCACAAAACCTACTAATCCAATTTCCCACACAAAAATTTCAGGAATTCCACTGGCACTATTCTCAGGACTAAGGAGCGTAAAGAAGAACTTGCACCTTTCATTCCGGCCTTCTCATCAAGGGGTCCAAATCCAGCTACACCCAACCTTCTCAAGGTAACTTTGTGCTGACCTTATTTATATTCTCTCTTTTACATGACCTATCTCATTGAGACTTTTATTGTCATATAGTAGCCGGATTTAGCTGCTCCGGGACTCAACATTCTAGCAGCATGGTCTCCAATATCCCCAATTTCCGGACTCGAAGGTGATAAGAGGGCATTTTCATACAATGTTATTAGCGGGACATCGATGGCTTGCCCGCACGCTACAGGGGTGGCGGCCTACATCAAATCCTTTCACCCCACATGGTCACCTGCAGCTCTCAAGTCGGCTCTTCTGACTACTGGTAACAGCTATACATAGTACACCCATACAGTACTCGTAATCTAATGCAAACCGAACCATAACTAACTCAAGACTGATTTGGTTTTTTACTTGCAGCTGTTCCCATGAGTCCAGAAAAGAACCCTGAGGCGGAATTTGCATATGGTTCCGGCAATATAAATCCTCTTAAGGCTCCACATCCTGGTTTAATATACGATATAGATCCACTTGACTACGTAAAATTTTTGTGTGGAGAAGGATATAGTACCAAGTTATTACAAGTGTTGACTGGGGACAATAGTACCTGCTCTGAAGTTAATAATGGAACCGCCAGCTTCGATCTCAACTATCCCTCTTTTGCTCTATCCACATCGCCCTCGAAATCAATCAGTCACGTTTTCAGTCGGACCGTCACAAATGTTGGATCAGCCAAGTCTACCTATAAAGCTACAGTGACCGCCCCACCTGGACTTGCAATCAAAGTGAACCCTAGCGTTCTGTCTTTCACATCTATGGGACAAAAGCTTCCGTTTGAGCTTGCCATTGAAGGAACAATAAATCAATTCATTGTCTCGGCTTCTTTAACGTGGGATGATGGTACGTTCCAAGTGAGGAGCCCCATTGTTGTGTTTGCTAAATGATGACGCCGGTTTTATATATGTACAAGTATCTGCCTTAATAATCAAAGCAAGAGCTTTGAATGAATTTGAGCCTTTTCTGAGTTTCAGCAGTGCATCATAGTTGTACTATCTGCTTTATAACTACGAATTACTTAAATGGGTAAATTGCCGCATGGTGTACCGACATTGTTGTATGTTTTGTACAATGAGGCCCGCACCTAGGTGGGTCTTGTACGCGGCCCTTGAAGAGCGTAGCTCACATGACATCCCGCCCAACCCTGATTTATGGGTGAGCAGGACTGGAAATCATAAAACTGGGCTCTTGGGTGTAACTTTTGGGTTGGGTTCGCGTTGGAGTCAAATCTTTAATTGGGCCATATTTTTACCAGTTCACCGTTGCCTCGTCATCTATGAGACTATGACTTTATTCCCATATAAGTACTGAGATTATCGAGTTGTGTGCATCTAGTTTGGTCCATTTTCTTGAAAAAGGATTCGGGTGGAGTATGGTTTTATTTATTTGATTAAAATCTTGTTTTATCCCTTAGTCAGGAATAAGGAAACAAGATACTCTTCTTTTTGTATCTTTCCCCTTGAGGCGGCAGGGACATTTCACATTTAGATGAATTAAGTTATAATATATATTTTTAAACTGTTTCGGTACAATTTGATGCGGGCTCATAACTCCAGATTCGGAATTCCTGATCTCGAAACTCGAATACCCTTTGTCAGAGAGGACGGATAAAAAAAGGAAGGGCAGAAAAGAAAGAATCCGCATAAATAAAATGAATTTATCCCGTGTTTGATGGGAGAGAAAGAGGAGAGGAAAACATTATCTTTATAATAAAATTAACACTATACCCTGATATTCGTACGTACAGAATGGTCAATTACGAATCCAACAGTAATATCGCCTAAGCTCCCTAATTAAGAAGACACATTGTTTTAAATTGTGAAGGTCTTATATTATAGTAAAATTAAAATTAATGGAAAGAAAAAAAAACACCTACAATTTTTCAGATAAAACTTAATTAAATCCATATAAAATTTGAATATTTAAAATTTGAAATAAATAACATATTTTATTAACTAATTAAGTTCTCAAACAATTAAATTAAATGTGTTGGTTGTTTTGCAGATATTCTTAGTAGATATTATAGTAAAATTAGAAGAAGAAAAAAATGTTTCACCACCTAGATTGTTTTTCAAATTATTTTATTGCATATAGAATACTATTTACTATAACTGTTAAAGTTGCATATGCAGGAAAAAGTTTTTCAAAATAAGGTATATATTTGGTGAGGAAAAATTCTTCAACTTTCTAAGAAAAACTTCTAACTTGATAAGAAAAAATTTTACTACAAAATATCAAAATTTCAAAATTTTCATTACAAATTATAACACATTTTCACATTAATTTCAAAAAAAATTATAAAAAAATTATTTATTAACAACTATGTCTCAAGATAGATTAAACTGTTTAATTAGCAAATTTATCTACTGAAATTGATTTATTGGATAAACTTGAATATAAAAAATTAATGAATAATTTTACATTTAAAAAGATAAAAGTAAATTTATAATTTAATTTTAATTTAAAGTTTTAATTTTTAATTTTTATATTAAAATTACTTATTTTTATGACTTACCTAATCCTCCAAAAAGGTTGAGCCGCCCTGCGGCCCTACCTGTCTTTTCTTCGAATCCCCTCCGGTGTATAATACAGTAATTTCATTTTAATTACATTGAATGCACAAGTCAGGACAAAACCCTGTACGTACGCTATATGATTATATCCACATCAAAGAAAAATTAAGGTGCTTCTTTCGGTGCCCATTCAAACACGAATATTTGGGTAATTGAATTAGAAAGGAATTAGTCGCCTATTCCTCGAGTAGTTAGGGAGGAAGGAATCCTCCCTCCTTTCCATTTTGTCGGAGCAACCAAACAACTGTTTGTTAATTCTCTATGATCCGCATGCTGCATGCATGAGTTATATATAGAGCTGGCCTCAATCGAGATGAACATGACGCATGCTGCATGCATACAGATGATACATGCATGCATGTTTGTTTCTAAAATACTTCAATCAGTAAGGCCAGTCAATCAACCCGCCCCGGCCCTATATACATGTTTACATGGTAAAGAGTGAAGGCCCAAGGGTCCACTTTGCATTACGATGTATTATTTTTAGCATATTTGACCCCTTAATTTACACATTTTTTCAATTTAGACCCCGTACCCAAATTGTCTGTCAATTTAGATGGATTCCGTCAAAATATTTACAAATTGTCTCACTTATCTTTGAGGGTATGTACACATTGTCCTCCTTATCTTTGGGGGCATTTACACATTGCACCCTACATTTTGACGGAATCCGTCTAAATTGGTGGACAATTTGAGTACGAGATCCAAATTGCAAAAATGTGTAAGTTAAGGGGTCAAATGTGTCAAAAATAATACATCGAGGCCCAAAGATAAGGAGGACAAAGTGTATTTAATCCTATATTATATCATGGATGAAAGCTAGACAGTATATATATATAATTGGTTTTATCTTTCCCACAGAAATTCATAGAAGCTGTTGGATTTTGAAGGATTGTTTATCAAACTACTGCATAGAATGATCAATCTTGGATGCTCCCGTTAGGGTGAAAAATCCCGGAGGTAAATCGACAGCATGTTATCAAGGAATAGAGAAGATTGGATTAAATGAAATGAATCATTTAACACCTATATATAGTTTCCCTTACAACACTTCATGAAGCATTGTGACCTTACGAAAAGTAACCTCACTTCGAACTGACGCGTCACTTAGTCGACTCCTCCATGGAAGTACATCACCATCCAAGGGGTATGTTCGAATATGGGCACCAATGTTATGGTGTGATCATCCCAAATTCCAACATTCCCACTTGATCATACTATAACATTTAGGTGATAAACTCTGTTGACCATATTTACCTTGGTACTAGTAACATGCCCTGGTCAACTAACATCTGCTAAACCACAGATTGTCGTCAGAAATGTGACTTGGCCATGTGTGCACACATTAGTCACTTTCTTATCTGACCGCATCCTTTACCATATGTCTCCCACCGAGAGCACACTAGGGATGACTTTGTTTCACTCTATTTCAAGTGAACGACATCGATTCTCTGTGGTTGGGAACCTAGTTCATACTCGTTCCACAATTGACGACTTCAGCCAAACACATAACCTGTGATGACCTGCGCTGAATTTTTGGTCTTGTACTTCTTCTAAGGCCAACTTCCTGAAGTTTTTCTCGACACACCTTATCAGCGACTTACTCACTATACAAGCGTAGATATTACAAAATTATAATAGAAAGCTTATCAGTGGACTTTACTTCCATATGAACCATAATACTCATACCTTGTTAGTGTCTCTTGCCTTTAACCGACCAATTATATCCCCAGGCAAGATCGTATAATTTCGTTCTTCCAGGCGTCCCTAGATCCTTCCGAATTATACCCTTTCACCATGTAGCTATTTACCTTGGTATTCAATTAATCGTATATCAGCTACATGTTCTCTGGATTCATCCAGAGACAACCCCTTGGTCTTAGGATTGGCCACCATCTCAGTCGAGGGGACAAAGTAAACTTTGATTTCACCACTCTCACTATATCCTTGATATAATATTTATAATTTACATCAATGTATTTTCTTTGGAGCTATATGTCCAATTTTTCTTAAAAATGAGATTGCGAACTTTTTTTTATATCTCAAAACACATTGATTAGTCAGATGAATATATCTATTTGAAACTGTCAACAATTCATCTTATCTAAGACCATTTTACTCACCACAGTATTGCATATTATGTACACAATTCCTATTGTGTACTTTGCAACACATCTAGTTTCTTATTTAACCAAGAAATCGTCATTCCACCTAATAGGAACACACACACACACTCATTACAATCCACTATAGAATTTGTACCTGTGTATCCTCTTATCTCTAGATGACTTGACCCATTAACATTAGGTTCTTGGCACTTTCACAAATACCTAATATTTGTTTCCATGTCTGCTTGTCGTCCTTAAGGCTACACCCATTATTTGTGTATGGGAGATAATTTATAATTCTTGCCTTATATCTGGAATTACACATCTCCTTTAAAAAAAACTTTGACAAATGTAGAGGAACGTGCTTCATTACTTAACAATTACTCATGTTAAGTCTCTTAAGCACCTACAAATATACACATTGATCTAGTATACTTATCTCATAATTGTTTTTCGAATAACCCGGTATAATTTTAAATATAACTTTCATAGTCTTTATTCGTATGCCTTTTCATTTGGAATGCATCTTATTTTGATTTCCTATCCAAATTAAAATGTCGCTGTAACATTCAACTATTACAATTCCAAATCTACCCATGTCACATCTGACATGATTAATCTAAGCAAGATAAATTTTACCTTAGAAAAAATTAAATCAATATGGAGAACAATGAGAATTATCCATGTTTCTCTTCAATCTTTCATTGTCACTTCAAAATATGGTAATTCCTCACAAATTAAGAATTTCCCACTAGTGTTTGCAATAGTTTCTCACCGTAACAGAAATGAATAGTGAGAAACAAATAAAACAATTGAACATAGTGACATCCATTGACAAACCTAGAATTTGAACGATGTGTTGTTTGTCATGCTTTCACACTTGATGAAATTATGCTCCTCTATCTTCAAGTTCTCTCTACAAATCATATATTCGATTGCCTCCAACCCCGCTCCGATACCACTGTTGGATTTTGAAGGATCGTTTATCAAACTACTGCATAGAATGATCAATCTTGGATGCTCCCGTTAGGGTAAAAAATCCAAGAGGTAAATCGACAGCATGTTGTCAAGGAATGGAGAAGATTAGATTAAATGAAATGAATCATTCAATACCTATATATAGTTTCTCTTGCAACACTTCGTGAAACATTGTGACCTTACGAAAAAGTCACCTCACTTCGAACTAACGCGTCACTTAATCGACTCCTCCATGGAAGTACATACCATCCAAGGGGTATGTTCGAATATGGGCACCAATGTTATGGTGTGATCATCCCAAATTCCAACAGAAGCTTCTTATACGGCCGTGAAGGAAACACTTTGGGCATGAAAACGATTTCATTTTCAATAATCAAAGGATCAGTCATACCCGAATTACTGAAATTCAAGCGATGGAATTTATATATGCAAGTGGCTATATATATTATAGAAGGTTCTATTTGCTGATAAGTAAATGGCATTTATGGCAGTATATACATGTTGCGGAATAAATCACTTTCGGACAGCATGGGTAACTCTCTTAATTTCTAGAGTTGTTGTGGCCAAATCACGAGGTTGTTCCATCTCCTAATGCCCAATCGAATCCCCTCGACCAATCTAAATATTTCTCCGCTATTTCTGAATACAAAAGGCACTATATATATGATTAGGTTAGGGGAAAAAAGGGATTCATTGATCGTAGTAAAAGAAAGAAAATAAGAATTTCAATCATTTCGCGCAACTTATTAGTACCAAAAATTGTCAAACAAAGATCCAGAATGTCATCGTAAAAAATCCGTCATGCGATATATTCTAGAAAGAGAACGTTCAAAAGAAGCCAAAGTTCGTGCTTGCATCTTCCTTTCATCTGTCACGTTCTCCGGACAGATTGAAAGCTCTCTCTCTCTTTGGCCCACACTCCAGAAACTTGAGAGCGATGAAAGTGCGTGTCGCGTGCGCTACGATGTGCATGGTAAGCCCCACACCCTCCAAATAGAATGAGCCACACCCCCCTCACAGTTATAAAACCTCAAAAGAAGCCAGGACACTGGTACTCAAAAATCATCAGAAAGGTAAGCAAAAGAATAGGAACATGTATTAAATTTGTCTTATGGAACAAACAATATTGGCATAATCATCTTCTGATTCATTTGCAGGGACGTATAACTTGACGAGTTTTGTAGCGACCCTTGGGATTGTGTGAAAGTGTTGTGATGGTACAAGCGGTGATTGCAGAAGCACGTGGGATGCTTCTTGCCCAAAGCTCCAATGCCTTCCATGGAAGATTCAGTACTGAGATTTCACAATATCATGCTACGTATACTTATTGTGGATTTTATACGCTTACGAATTTCTTTGTCTACTTATATATAGCCTCGTCACTCTAGTATATTTCTGTCGCTAATAAGAAAAACTCGTGTGTTTTTTTCTCGTACGGAGGTCAAATGAGAAAGTGTTTTGGAGTAGTCACGTGGATTAATATTTAAGAAAAACTCGATCTAGTATATCCAAGCTTTTGGCTAACCATGTAATAATTATGACTAGTTATGAATTAGCATTTGTTCTTCAATCGAATAAAATTATCTTGATTACCAAAAAGGAATTAGATTAATGCTGATCTTTAATACTATTGTCGTATTGTCAAAGTCAGAGCTACTAGTTCTCAAGTCAATGGGTATAATATATATTTAGCTAACAGAGTCATATATATCCAGACATGAGATCAACGACAAAGAATATCACCTCCAGGAGAAAGATCGATAAGTGCCCTGTATAGATGAATGGGAAGCCGGAAGAATAGATAAGCATGATAGAAATATCAGAATATGAATTAATTCCTAGCTAATTAGATGTTTTGATTCCGTGCAATATTGCTTAAAATCGGTTAACGAATCTCCAATCCTATTGAACTGTGAGTGCACGTACAGCACACTCTAAAAGTTGCGCGCGCACCAGCTGAGATCCTCAATTAAAAAGTGATCTGCCTCGCATATCTCGACATTAATGATACCTCCTGTAAACGAGTCGCGCGCGTAGAACGATATACTTCGGCTCCAATTTTCATGATGGCATGCATGTAGGTTACTAATTTAGCATGGAAATTTTGCCCCATATTCATGATCAAAGGCCGGGTACAACGGATATTGTTATATTTATTTATACGATATTGATAGGATCAAAAGCATTTGCTATGGTATATTGGTATTTATTTAAGAGAATGGCCCACTAGAGACATATATAGGTTTTTTTTTCTTTGAATAGGGTAGATTGATTATATTATAGAGTCCCTCAATAAATCTTTTAACATGAGATGTGAGCAAATAATTCAATGGTGCAAATTGAGACACGCAAAGAAGAATGTAGTCCCGTACTTATTTCTTTCTTTTTTTTGGTTCTGAGCAAAGAGTCAAATTCTCAACCAAATTCAAGTCTAGATACTAAGGATATGACACGAGCATCCGAACTAAAAAAATTCCCTCTATTATTAGATGCTACGTACCACTGCACATTTCGATAAGAGGAGAGTTCAATATGCCACCAGTCAAGCTGTCCAAAAAAAAAAATTAAAGATTTGGTTGAAAGTCAAGACTCTTCGTAGTTGGTTTTTGAATCAGGAATTTGCTGAGAATTTCTCATTCAACTGTTTGATTAGTATCGGAAGCCCCCATGTATAAAACATGCGCGCACTCCTAAACACAGGAGTGAGAATAATGTGCCGAAATCTCCAAAATCAGACCCTTATCTTCCAGCTTCGAACGTATAAGCCACCGAAAATGATATGGCAAATTGGGTCCAGATTCCAGACTAGAAGGAATATAGGATTTCTTGTAATTGCAATTCGCTTTTGACTAGTCGCTAGCTATCTAACAGACCAAGCACTACCAGAACTATGCCCTGCAAACCTTATATATATATATATGTATGTAGGCTGTAGCAGCCATATATTAATCTTCTAAAGAAACTAATAACTTACTCCTTTCAGAAAGCATTTTGAGCATCTGCAGTACGCTAATCAATTCCCCTACCGGATCACAATGCACGAGTACTTCAACTTTGCGATCTAAGAAATGACACATTCCATGAATGATTGGCACTTATCCCGAGTTATCCAAAAGGAACCTAATTGCATGCACAAGTTCAAAAGAAAATTCTCCAACATTAACCGTATCGATCATCATGATCAGAAAAATAATCATTTTTTTTTCTATTATAGCCTTTCGCCCACTAATTACGGGACTGCTCTTGGGGATAATTAGTTTGTCCCACGTTTCACACGCGGTACCCTAACAATGGAGGGGATTTTTCTAGAATCCTCTAAAAGAGAGCAAATTAAAGGTGCATGCATGCGTGCTATCTTTCTTCTTGAAAGTCAACAAAATGACAAATACTCCGGCGTGTCATCTTTAATAGTAGTACTTTAATTAATCCCCTTAGTGAGACCGAGACATGTACTTCGTCATTATCTTCATCTGTTCGGTGTCTTTAATCTTTCTGGCCGAGAACCTCATCGTCAACCAATGACGTTTATGAATTTGTTTGTACTAAGTACTATAACTATATATATATATGTTCTTGTTAACATTAAAAACTCCAATATATCAAACTGATTAGCTTCCCTGAAGATTTGACATCGATGCTATCTGGATAGCTAGAACTAACCATGATTAGGAATAGCGTTTATAATAGCGAGGCCCCCGAGAATCTCAATTAGCTAGCAATCTCCTGCCGACGTGATTCAACAGGGCAAGCAAACCCAATGTTTGTTTGGCCGTGTGGCAACTATCATTCGGCCTCCTACATGGCATAAATACCGACAGTTTAATATGAATGTGAAAACAATTTTTCGTCCTTTTATTCCTTCTCCCAGTCTTTCTTATCGTCTGTTATTCTTGGAAAACTTTTCCGCGATCCTTCGTTTCTTTTTAGCATAGAATTCGACTAGAGGCAATTAGATGGAATCAAGTCATATTCGATCGGTTTGATTTTCAAACGAAATTCCACTTCATCAGTGGTTGTTTTCCTTTAAAATCTTGAATATCTCTGATCTCCTTCCATCTTTGATTCGCATTTGACCAATAGAATATTTGATTTTCAAAGATTTGAGGGTAAAATAGCCCCCATATCTATATTGTGCGGAATCTCATTTGATTCTTTTAGGGGGAGATGGATGAGTAGTCATCCAACCCAATGAAAAAGAAGAAGAAAAGAAAGGAAAAAAATATGAAGCCAAATACTTGGCAGTCAAACTGTTTGGCAAAAGTAGACGAGAAAATTCAAGTTGAGCCTTATCCATTTATCTTCCCGTGGGACCATAACGGCTTGAACCTCCCCGAAACTTTACACACACTAATACATATATATTGTTTCATGTACAGAAGAAGGGACCACCGAACACAGGTGAATGATTTTGAGTGGGAACACGTGGCGGTACGGGTTTGGAGCTGGCAACATGTCCACTTGGATGCCAAAGCACCCTATTTCTGTGCTTATAAATAGCTGCGACCGTTCACCAGACCTCCTCATCTGCAATCTTCACGTGCTCTGCTCTGCCCTCTGCTTTCTAATTAGTAATTATCGCTTCGTTTTTTTCTCTGCAAACCTTATCCCATTCCCCCTTTTGGGTCTTTGGCCGTTAAGAGATATCTATCACAGAGTAGTTTTGTTCGTTGGTTGACAAAGAAGGCTACCAAGTGATACAGAACTCTACTATGGAGAACAAGAAGCAAGTGGGCGGCTCATCCTCATCCATGAGTACTATGGATCACCTTTTTGGTCCAAAGGACCCCTCTTCAGCTTCTTCATCATCCTCCACCGGATTATTTGGATCCATTTTTCCACCACCATCAACGGTACAATTTCTTTTTCAGAATATAATGTTTTCGATGTAGGTCATTTAAGAGCGTGCATATCTATCTGCCAGATATATCAATATTTTGCACTTTTCGTGCAGGAAAAATTACTTTTTTGGTGTTGTTGTAACTACTTTTAAGTTGTTATATTTATTTATTTAGAGTGGATGAGAGCTTTTGTCACATGTTTTAATTTTTCTACATTAGTAATCTACAAGGATAACTAAGTATTTACTGTTAAACTACAATCCCTATTAATTGTTTTACATCATGCGCATTCTCTTCAATGGCTAATATTTGTATGGAGCTTATAAAGGTGAAAAGTTTAGATGTGTCAGAGAGATTGAGAATTGAGAGGATTTATTAACTTCTTCGATATGATTCCTTTTATGAGGGAATGTACGTTGACATAGATGGAGCCTAGAGGCACTGCACTAACACTTTTAGTAAGATTCACCATGAGAGTAAGAAATTCTATTTGGATTTGCACGTTTTATGAGCTACCTGATTTGGCTTTAGCTGAATCAGGTATAAGGAATGTGAAGAAGCATTTAAGGGTAAAAAGTGGCGAGTTCTAATTATTTCTGTTCTTAACTTTAGGTGCTAGGGAGGGACTCCACTCATAACCAAGGTGCCAGCGTCAAATATGGAAATCCAGGTATGGTTTATGTGCTTCAACGATTCCAAATTAACTTTAGGTGCTAGGGAGGGACTCCACTCATACCCATGTTCTTTTTCCTCCTGGCTAGTCCTGAGCTAGCTATAATATATATGTAATGTCAAGATGTGAACTGTTACAGAAAAAGAATGTGTCCATTAATTTTAGTGTTTGCATGCGTGACCTTAACTAGGTTCCTCGTGTTTCTTTTCAGATTTTGTCCCTCAGAACAGCAAGGGTACTGAAAGCGGTGGCGTAGGGACTAGAGAAAAGGGTCCCAATTATGAGAACGAAACAACGGAACCTTGCTATTTCAGTTCATCGATTTACTATGGCGGCCAAGAAAATTATTCTCCCAGAACCCGCTCCACCGAATCTCCCCAGATAGTGAGTGTAGAATATTTTATTTTATGAATAATTAATCCACCTGCCGACCAATTATATATTTTCTCAGCTGATCACTGTATACGTGGGTCATGCAACATGCATCGATCCTTTGCAGCTAAGCCAACAATAACAAATGCAGAAAAGAGTATTGAGGTTCATGTCGAATTACCAAAAAAGAAAAAGAATTAGGTAGATAGACAGATCTGGAACTAAAGGCTCAAGTTATGAGATCAGTTTCTGTGTCAGGGGGAAGAACTTAATATTGACTTTAAAGGTCCAAATATCATGGGAACAATAGACTTTTCCTATGTGACTTCTTTGTTATTATTTAGATAATCTGATATTTATATAATAATTGCTGACGTAAGTAAACATGTGTTTTAATTTTACATCAGTTCAAAAAAGATGACGGAGACGATGATTCAAATGGAAATTACAACTCGAATAGCACTTCAAGAGGGAACTGGTGGAAGGGTATGATTGTTCTGGATTCATAGAGATTAATAGGTACAGTTTTTAGTTTCCTGTGATGTTAGAAGTACCAGAAAACTTAACCATTCTTTTTATTTCTGCAGGTTCTCTCTATTACTAACAGTACGTTGCCCCGTCCATGAAATGAATCCAGCATCTTGCACAGGTATATATTCAGAATTCTCTTGGAAAATTGTTAGGGGATCTATCATCTAATGATCATGTGCTTCTCTTGGAGGGCGCTGGAGCTAGCACCTTTTTGTTTTAGATTCACTATCAATGACAAGTTTTCACCTTCTTGTTTTGCCTTTGCCTCTCGGCCTTAAACATGTGTCTGACTGAAATTATATTTCTTGACTGTGTTGCAGGGGTGGTGACAGTATGACGTAGCTCAATATTGCGGCAATAAGATGGTAATATTAGCAGCATAGTATGTAGAGGCACAATATAATATATCATCCAGACTTGCAGAAACGTGTTGGGTTCTTTTTGTCCCGACTAGTCAGCTTTGGCAAGTCTTGGAGGAGCAGAATATGTACGAGATGCAGTCCGGCTTCTAGCTACTTTGAGTCCTTGTACGAGTAAACTAGTGTCCATGTATTTTAATTAATATGCTCTTTGGATTTTTAGCCTCTAATAGTAACTTAACTTTGACGATAGTATATGTCTCTCTCTCTCTCTGGTGAGATGATCCCAAATATCATAACGTATATATTATCTAATCCCACTTCAATGGGTTGTGAAACACATTCGAATGAAGACTTAGTCGGAAGTCTTGTGCTAGGTAGTGTTGGACAATAACATGAGTCAGTTTCCACTTAATCTTTTAAGAATCAGGATAAAGCAATTTTTCAAGAACAATAACATCATAAACATCAAAGAAGAATAACAATAATTCATTTATTGCTAAAGTGCTGGAAATTACAATAAACTTACCAGCTAGTAAACAGAAACTCCCAGTAGGAACTCTGGCTTATGGGCTTCAGCCTTCAAGGCAATGTATAAGCTGCAAAATAGGATGAGCCATTGAGCATGCAGATTTAAGATCAGGAACCCAATTGATGTCTTCAAGTCAGAGCACAGAAACTTCTCCAAACGTCGCGGCCGGGCTTATATTGAAACAAGCAGCTCAAGATTAAGGTGCATGTTAGGCGACGTCGTAGTACTGGAGATGAAAGGGCGCTAGATGAAAATTCGTGGTCCATACTGCAAGTATGCAACGCCTTGTACTCTTTCAGCTCCCTTTTGGAGATTACACGCCTCTTTTATGCCAATCAAATAAATCATTTTCGTGCAATCAAGAGAAAACGCCAGTTAGAGATTCATATTTTTTTGTGCAGGCACCCAACCGTCCGATACAAGACACTGGATTAATTTAAGAGTTGGACCTAATAATAGCACTACGCTGATTGTTGGAAGTCTCATATTGCCAGAAAAACTAGTCAATGTACTCCTTATAAGGTTGTGACATCTCTCACTCCTCAAGGCGTCTTTTGGAGTTGAGTTAGACTCACCTTTCACATATTATGTAAATTCTGATATGGTATCAGAGCAAAATTCCTAGTTTGTGGTCCCACCGTCACCCGTTTCCACGTGTTGGCTTGGATGTTCTCCCGCCACACGTGAGGGGGCGTGTTGGAAGTCCCACATTGCCAGAAAAACTAGTCAATGTGCTCCTTATAAGGTTGTGACATCCCTCACTCCTCAAGGCGTCTTTTGAAGTTGAGTTAAGCTCACCTTTCACATATTATGTAAATTCTAATACTGATCAGTCACTCTGTTGTTATACTGGAGTTGAGATTCCATCATAATGTGAAACTCTAGTAGCTCAGATATCGCAATCATAAGTGGATGGATCGTCACTATTTCGATGCCATGCCATACCCAAAATTCTCCATTTGAAAGTAGAGCTAAGAGCAAACAGCCATGGGTCACTGAAATGGCCTTGTCCTGTTGTCCGCGCGAGGTCCCTAGTCAGCCGTCCACATTCATTCGTCGGGGCCGGTATCAGTCCCTCAGCTTTATAAACAGGCTTGAGTGCGCTCTCAGGGTGATGCTCCTGGTCACTCGAAAGGCCTTGTCCTGTTGTCCATGGTCCCTAGTCAGCCGTCCACATTCATGCGGCGGGGCCGGTATCAATGTCTCAGCTTTCTGAAATGCATTTAAGAAGTACGTTGTACTCACGCCTGCAACATTTTAACTCAACCCCCAGGGCAGCAATAAAGGAATGCGGCAGCTTGTAAGTGTCCGTTTCCATTGAACGATTCAGAAGAGGAGAACTTTATTCGTAGGTCTCGTCTCTTTCAAATTTTTTATTTTTTTTATTCGTAATCAACTCTTTAATTTGAACAAAACTGAAATTCGATCTCAAATTATTGTAAAATAGGAAGAGATGCTATTAAGCAGTGAGATCCAATTAAGCCCAATGTCGGTTCAACCCTGTCCACTGTCCAGTAAATATTTGTTGTGCTCAAGGCTGGCAGAGTCCAATCTTTGACTTCAACTTGAACTACAAGTCCAATGACCTGGGTGATGTTCGTTTTGAAGGTTTCTGTAGGATTTGGAGAATTTTGTGAATTTTTAGGTGATATTAAAGTTGTGTTGGTGTTTGTGTAGAAGTTGGTGAGGTGTAAAAAAATGAATGATGATGTTTATAGTTTTTTTGTTTTTTTTTCGAATTTATTATTATTTATATTAAAATAATAATATTTGTAATTAAAAAAAAATCAAAAAACAAAATAAAGCTGCAACCGACCTAAAAAACGTCACATGCAGAACTTAAAAATCTCGGCTGCAGGCAAAAAGTAAGGGGACATGTCAGGAGACATGTCAGGCGGCAGGCCGGCTGCAGGCAGATATTTTTAAAATTCCAATTTTACCCTTCGTTGTTTTTAGTTGTTAGGTTGTGGTGGAGGGTGTTTTAGTCATTCAATATCAACTGTTTCAGGGCAAAAAAGGAACAAAAAATTCTGAATCCTTACTTTTAATTCAACTCAGCCGAACATGAATATTTTTGGATTCAGATCCTACAATTTCGAAGGAAACGAACATTACCCTGATATATGAGAAAGAAATCAGGCCTGAATTGGGCTATGTTCGAAAATAACTCTGGTCCTGAAAATCAGCTTCCTGAAATTGATTCTTTTTGGGCCTGGGAATTGGAAGAGTTTTGTGAATGTTCGCTTAGAAATCGGGCCTGAATTGGGCTGTTCGAAAATAACTGGCCCTGAAAATCAGTTTCCTGATACTGATTCTTTTTGGGCCTGGAAATTGAAAGAGGTTTGAGGAGCGGCATTAACTCTGGGCCAAGTTGGTCTAGAAGGTTTTTTGTACTATCAGTATCTCGTCCTAAACTTAGGCCTGGTCTAAGCAAAGCTATAAGGTTTCCTTATAACAACAAACGAGAATCCGAAGTCCGCAAAACACGTATCTTTTTATTCACCCAAAAAACAAAACACGTATATTTTCCATTTACACAGGGAGATCACAACTTCCCAATATATGAGAGCTGCTAGATTAACTAGCTATAAGCATACAATATATATCGAGCATGTAAGAAATAAAATTTAAACTTTAGATAGGTAAGATAAAATATTTAAATGGTTCAGTAATTGACGTACATCCACTGTTGGAAGGCCCAACTGGGCATTCAGTTTTTCTCACTTAGGATTCAAAATGTTACCTAGGGACTTATTTATAAGTCATTAGTTCCAATTGACCACATTACTTTAGCAACATGGGACTAAATTTTCAACACACACTGATGGCAACGGTAAATGCTTCACGCCCATGACGTCTTCAATCTTCTCAAGCCACAATTAAATCTGTAAAACAGAATGAGCACATAGGAACTAGAATCACAACGGCAAGCTCTAAAAACTTAGAAGTTCTGATTTTGGAAACGGGAATATGATTTGGGAAACTAACTGTAACGATGCCGAAAAACCTCCACACTTGTAACCCTTGTGACGATGAGCCATTTTGCAACGTCTCTTTAGAAAAGATAGCGACACAGAGGCATTTTATGTCCCATCTTTTTCATATTTAGAAAAAAAAAATGTCCATCTTTTTCACCTGAGCGCAGCACTTCCGAGGAACCCTCGCTTTTATGTCATGCGCTGCTTTAGCGCAAGGAGCCAGCTTATAGAACTCAGAAATGGGGTATTTGTCGTGTCGCATGCACCGCCAGCCCCACGAACTCCATCGACTTGGTGATATCATGATGCAACGCTAGAAAGCTGATGAGCTTCATTGGAGTCTCGATATCTCCAATGCGATGCACCAGGTTTTTATAGTGAAGCTGGAAATCCAGAAGGTTCGGGCAGCCAGGACGGAGGGAATTTTCTTTTCTTTTTCGCAGAACGTATAAAACTGCAGTGCTAAAGTCTTCCATCTCATTTGTATACCTTTTCATCCTTAATCAAGATGTAAACATGCAAAAGCTTTTCGTGGCATGAAAGGTTGGTGTTTAATCCAATATAAACACAGAGAGAAAGGTCGAAGTTTGTGTTGATTGAACCAACCAAAAGATTCTGTTGCCTCCCCCCTCCTTCAGTGCCGACTTTCGTAGAGGACAAATTCCTTCTCGCGATTTTCTAAGGCTTAAAGGTGTGCAATTGGGTAGCATTGTCTTTATGCAGAATTCATTTTAATCTCACCGCTAATTGTTAATCGTCAAAACTATCAAAAGTGACTTGTAGGATATATTAGGAAAAAAAAATTTAAAAAAATATTATGTCCAAAAAAAGATTGTACCGAGCAATTCAAAGTTCGACTGTGATTTTAAAATGAATATTCAAGGTTCAAGATTTAGCTATTAAGTTTATTAATCATTTTGTTCCACGTGCTTCGTTAGATGAGGTGACTAAATCTTGACCCTTGAATGCTCCTTTTAAAATTACAACAATGACTTTGAATCCTTTAAACAATATTTCTTAAGATCAAATCTCATAAGAAAAAAAAACTATTTTTCGTGATAATTTCTTGTGTCGTACTTAACAGTTATAATTAAGCAATTTTCATCTAAATAAGAATAAGTTTGGTTTGGCAATTGGCATTTTGTCTTGGGGTCGGATTTGCAGAGTACTGGATTTGACCTCCGACAGACAATTGTTGTCCTCAACAAAAAGTGATTCATCATCCAAGAAGGATTATAGGATCATTTTATTAAGGAAATACAAGACCAACCAAACACCAACATTTATTTATTTGTTGTATTGGTGAGTGAACTGTTTAGCTTGACGAAGCAGCTACAAAGGACACAATCCCAGCATACAAGTACTAATAGCAACTACTTCACAAGCGCAGGCACCTTGACTCCAGAACTTCAGTCTTCACGGCACAGTATAAGCTGCAAAACAGAACAAGGAGATTGAGGAGAAGAAAAAGGAATAATTGCACGTGTTAAAGGAGCATTGGAGACAAGCAGAGAGTAATGGTCAATAATTTCTAATTAAATTTGCCGACATACTTCCACACTTAAATCCCGAGGGGATATCAGCAATATTGCAGCGTTTGGGAATGGTCACAGCAACCTCTGGTTTAATTCCGGAAAATTTTGCTGTATTAGAAAGCACAACAGCACAGAGGCATCTTGGGTTCTGGCCAATCTTTTTCACCTGACTGCAGCACCCGTCAGAGACTGCAGCGTCCTTATCTTGTGCAGCTGATGCACAGGGAACCAGCTTAAAGGCCTCCATGTCAGGAGAAGATTTCCCACATTCACCGGCTCCATGAACCCCAGCAATGCCTAGAATTGCAAGGAGCACTAGAAAGAAAATGTACTTCCTTTGAGCTGCCATTTCTCTAATGCATAGGGCACAGATCAACTCTGGGGGTTTTATCGCGAGACAGGCAGCTCTAAAGGTGCTTGCACGCGAAACCCACATGGTGGACGCCGCACTACAACAGTGGCATTTTGTTTTTTCCGCACCTACCCCCTCCACTATCTTCACTCTTTTAACACGGCGAAGATAGTGCTGATTGTTAGAATTTACATTATATGTGAAATGTGGGCCTAACTCAACTTCAAAAGACGTCTTAAGGAGTGAGGGATGTCACGACCTTATAAGGAGCACATTGACTAGTTTTTCTAGCAACATGGAACTTCCAACACTGATTGATCATGAATCAGATATTTGGGTGTTATCTGGAGAAGAATAGAAGATTCGCAGAGCACTCTGGTGCTTGGGCTGAGGTGGAGAGGTTGGCGCTTCTTAGATGGCAGTCACCTCAGCCGGGTTAGTTGAAACTGAATACGGACGTTGATATCCGTCCGTTTGTATCTTACATAACAGTCTCTATCAAAGATTCTCTTAGTTCTCTATGACTTAACGAAACGCTCGGTGCTATAGACCCCTTTGGTTGGTGAGGCGGTTGCTTTGGTGGAGGCAACTGAAGGCATAGCTGGAATAACTTTATTTTCGAGAGTGATTCTCTTGTGCTTTGTGATGTTGTGAGCTCTTTCGGACAGCCCCAGCTTTGGGCTATTTCAACGCTGATTTCTCATATTAGAGGCTGCTTGGATGAGTTCGCTGATTGGAGGATAGCTTGGGTCACTCGTAGATGCAACGCTATGGCTCATTTGCTTGCTGGTTGTGCTACTAGAGAGGGCGTTTTTTATATTTCTTTTCCTTCCGTTATCCCCGAGCGTATCCAGGTTTGTGATACGACTGCTTTCGCTTAGTTTTTTCTAATAATACTAGATTATTCAGCATTAAAAAAAAAAGATCATGAATCAGATATTTGTGTTAACGTTGGGTTCTCAAGAGCAGGAGAAGCTGATAGCAAAGTGGTGAATACTGCCCTCACTCACTTCACACATTTGAGCTCTTCCTCCACAAATATTTAATGATGGTGCTAATCAAACTTTATCACCACTCCTTGCTGACAAGTGAGAAAAACCTTTTTCCTTTAGGCACCAAAAACGCATCACTTTTTTCCAAGGCAAGCCTGAACCCAAGTTTGAAGTCGAGGGATTCAGCACCACCCTATAGGCTCATTCGCACCAGAAATGATCACTTTTAAGCATTAACTTAATGCTGAAACATTGGTTTGTCAAACTATGGAGATTCACATAGAGAAAATAAATCCATACTGCATCTATTAAGCTGCTACCCATAATTCTATTGGCCAGATGATCTCGTTCTCGACATTAAGGTATTTGTCCGTGATTCATGTCTTCTACCAATTACCAAAACTCTGATTGCTGCGAGCTTCCTCCGAATTGGCATTGACAGAGCTTTTCCAGTTTTCTCCATGGTTGAGCGATTTTTACCAGAGACTTCCAAAGAAACCACAAACAGCTAGAAACCCATTTGTCCCATTCCCTCTTTCGCACAATACTAATTTCAACCAAAACTTGCGAATAATAACTATAGGATTTCCATCGGTGAAAGATTGCACCAGTTGAGAAGGAAATACTCAACTCAACAAAGCCCTAATCACTAGAACTCCGCTTACAAACTTGTTCTTATACCAACGAACACTGCATTGGATCATATCCTTCGTTTTTCAACAGAGCTGTGTGAATTAATTAGGTTTTCTCTGGGCATGGATTAACTATATATTACCCACTTTATAAACTGGTTTGAATTCGACTAGCCAACATATTCGTACTCAACCTATCCAAATTCACAGTATATAATATTTTTACATCTTTGAATTTCTAGATTTCCACCTGCAAACACACGAATTTAAAATGAAAAATGAGAAACTTAAAAAACACTATAAAAATGTCACGAAATAATTCTAATAAGTTGAAGTTGAACTAATCAAACTACAAATAAGATATAAATACATTCTCACGAAACGCAAGTATAATTTGACTGCATTTTATCCTAAAACCTAATTTTAAAGAAAGAAAAATGTTTTTTTAAACATAAAATCAGATGAATTCAAACATAAAATAAGCAGAAATTGAAGCCATCGTATCATTCTGTCGTTTATGAGATGAAAATCCGACAATGCAAATAAGGCCAGCTTATAATTTCGCTGAAATTACAGAAGGACTCACAGGACAAAGTAACAGAAACCTAGCGAGTGAAAGCGTATAAAACGGCACCTACGTATATGACGAGAGCAATAGGGACCAAAATCACCAGTGGCACCACAGCCGCGAAGGTTTGTGAGCTCCCACAAGCCAAAGTCCCAAGCTTGACCTGGACCACATTGACCAGAGCCAGCATCAAGAAGGCGCACCCGGACACCGAGCCGATACCTGAGACCAGCATCCCAATTCGGAGGACCGATCGGTTGATGTGGGCGAGGAACTCAACAGGTGGGTGGTAGCCGGGGCTCTTGGAGATTCGGATGGCCTGCTTGAGGCCCATTGCGACAAGGCTGGAGAAGAGGAAGGAGCTGAAGGAGTACACGTGGAAGGCGACGAGATCCTCCCCAACGGAAGGGCCAGGGACGCAGGTGCTGTCCAAGATAAGGGTGTCGGTGGGGTCTCTGGGGTTCCAGGCCAAGCCGATGAAGACGGCTAAGGTGAAGAGGGAATTCACGTTAACGATGCCGTCGAGGGCGCTGATGTGGATGCTGGTGGTCATTTTGGTAGTGGAGAGCAATCAAGCGATGGGGTTTATCGGAGCAGCTTCAGTGGGTGGGGGGTGGGGTTTGGGGTGGTGGCGATTGGAACGGAAGGTTGTAATTATTGGTGAAGTTCCCGACAAACTCGCTAGCTCTTGACCCGATTGGAGAAAAAAATAAAAAGAAGCAGCAGATGATGTTCTACTGTTCTTTTGGGACAAGCGTTGCGCTCAGGCTCAGCGTTACTGGAGGCACATATGACATGAGTATGCTTTCTAGTTTCTAGGCACATGCAGTCAAACGGTTGCGAATCTTATGGTGATATTAGTAGTTGTTGAAGGGTGAACAAAATGGGTGAATATCCTAGTGCAGCTCATATAAAAATCCTTACGGTAAATACATCCTATTTTATGGCGCATTCCAAAGCGAGCAACTAAAATCTCTGAAAATGAACAGCAACCATAAGCTGGACAGATGTCCAAACAATGCAAGATAATTCATTTACTAACTCTGGGCTGGCCCGGAAGTCAAAGGTTGGTAAGTAGCTTGCGGGCAAAGCTTCAGGCAATACCCAACCCAACTAGTGACGGTTTCGTGTAGCACAGGTTTCGTCGAGCGACAAAAAGATATCGACGTTCCGGGGAATCGAAACCAGGCAGGTGACCCGGGTTACCACTATACCGCAACGTCCTTGTTGTCTTGTTACTCTTGTATGACTCTTGAACATTTTTAAATTATATAGTTTCAAAATTTCGCTACACAGCTTAGTGGAGGAGCCTGTAATCCTTTTTGCCAATAAAGAAAATGTATTCAGGAACTCCATGTATAGATTGTTTCTGAGTTTTACCAATCCCATCTTAAAACTGTTATTAGTCGAAAAAGAGTGAAGTACAATACAAATGGGCATTTGGTCTAGTGGTATGATTCTCGCTTAGGGTGCGAGAGGTCCCGAGTTCAATTCTCGGAATGCCCCCATCACTCGACACAAATTTTTGAAAGCACGTGGTGACCAATAAATTAGTTTTCCAACTCGCACGTAAAATTAGCCTTAATAAGAAATGCATGGAGGTCCATTCTCGGAATGGGGGCAATCAGATTTTGCGAACTGAATCCGTCGACACAAATTTTTGAAAGCACATGGTGACCAATAAATTAGTTTTCCCAACTCGTACGTCCAACGGTACAAGTAGCCTACATAAGAAATGCATGAGTACGAGTGTACTGTGTACAACTGGTTAGAACAGAAGACATTCTCCGTTTTAAACTTCCCTAAACGAGTCGCATTTTTTCCTATTAGTCCCTTGGAAATCCTGAAATGAATACATCCACAAACAATCTCATCGATTGTGGCAGAATTTGGTCGCATTGTTGTGGACTGATGATTCCTTTTGACATTCCAAACCTTCTGTGCCATTTAGCTTTGGAGTTGAAGCTAAACCGTCAGTTGGATTGCAACAGATCTTCGCCTTTGACTCATCACCAAGATAATTTGTCAAGACTCTTTTCACCCCAAATCCACGGCGATGAGGCTTGCTATGGTTGTTGATGAGAAAAGGGGTTCTCTCCCCCCTAGCAGGGCTAATTAGCGGTGCAGGCGAAAAGCTAGGAGTGGAGAAAGTTGTTTTGTAGGGAGTGCTCGAGTCAGGCACCAAGTATGGGATAGAGACTGTCTTGTGAGCCATAACACTGACTGTGGGAGCCGATGACAGTCTATCTGAATGTTTAGTCAACTCATCCACATATAGTACATCATCAATACGAGCCACAATGTTGAATGCCAAGCTCTCCAGGACTCTTGAATAGCTCTCAAGAATCGATTTTCCAATGTCCTGAAAGTTAGAAAACAGAGAAGTTTTTATTTGAGGGATAGTTGAGAATAATGATATGTTTCAGAGTCAGAGGAACAAGTTGATCCAAGAGTTGAACCTTATTGCACTGTATCTTGCTGGTATCGAGAGTAGTTTGTGTTAGACCAGGAAACCGCTGCTTCAAGCAAAGCAGGAAGCTCTCGGCTTTTTCTGCCAGGAGCTCTCTCTTATCACCATCAACCATTAAGTCCTTGAACATTTCCCAAGAGGACTTTGCAGTGGAGCGATTCGGATTAGGTGGGAGTCTAGTGTGAGCTCTTCGACGCCAAACATATACGGAGGCTTCCACACGGTTGGCAATCTCTAGAGCAACATGTTCTGAGGATAAGTCGAGGCAATCAAGCAGGCACTCTGCAGAGAATTGATCTGATGTGATGTAACGGTAAATAAGATCCCCTAGACAGGCTCTTCCATTCTGAAGCAAATTAACAAGACTGCAATGTCAGGTAACTTTGAATGGTGATCACTTAACTTGCAATGCAGACTCCAAATCACAAGGCAATTCATGAATAAGTAAAGCATCTATATCCTGCTATGCTGGATTTTCAAACCTTAGGAAGGGATTCCAAGTATGACTCAGGAACATCCATTTCTGCTAAAACGATGCTGTTTATGGACATTGCAGCTTTTAATATTTGACTTGTGCATTCACGTGTGTGATGCAACTGCTTTCTTAATTTTTCACTGAGGCCGCCTTGAGCAACGCGGGGTACAGGCAGCCACCACTTCTCCTCTTGCCTCTGAATTGTTTTGTGAAAGGAGGCAGACCCATCTGCATCTGGAGCTACAATACCTTGATCGACATACCAAAACTCTGTATTGGTGAAGCAATCTAATATTTCCTGTCAAAAAGGAAAACACGCCAGACAACTTAAGAACGACAATGGAATACATATTAGTATAACAGGAAACAAATAAGTCTGAACCTTACAATAAGCATGTTGTCTAGTTTACGCAGAGCTGGGAGATTGATGAAAATATCCGATCTCTGCCTGCAAGTCATGACCTGCAGAATGAACAAGGAACAAACAAGAAATAGTGAACCAAATGTCAAATACATTGCTAGTTGCTACTTCTTTAATTGATATTCTTTTCTGGGTTTTGGCCACAATTATTTTTGGTTAATAACTCTAATAGTCGGAATTCTCATCATCAGCAGCCAAATTGACAGTAATACGGGAAGGCTAAATATGGAGAATACCATTTTGAGGTATTGAACTTTTTCAATGAGTTTTTTTTTTGGGTATGTTTTTCAACGAGTTTCTTGAAGCTTACTTCCACAGGTTTAAATAAAGAAAATTTTAAGACAAACACTTGCCGTGTTTTTCCAAGGAACCCAACTAGGATTTTCTCGACACATTAACAACCACTTAGAAGTGAAAGTAGGACCATTATTTGCACTACCTCTAGTTTAGTTCCATCAGGAAATGTTTGCCAAGTGGGGATCAATTCGACAATGTGGTCACTCACGCAAAGTAGCCACTCCATCTCTCTTCGCCACATAGATTTCTTCTCAACAGGCAAGGGTTCTAATCTCCATAGCTGACCAAAAATGGTAGCTGCAAAATTCAGAGAAACAGAGCGAGACAAATATATTGAAACGTGCACCACCTCATAATTCCACCAGATACCAAACTTGCAAAATAGGAGATAAAAAAAAGCATACCACAAAGATTGGTAATTGCATTTGAGATTGCTAATGCTGTACAGACACCTTTCCCAGACCCTGACATATCTTCACCAAGCAACAATTTGGCAAACCTTTCCTTCATCATGTCAATTTCTGTATGAATAGTACAAGTAAAAGACGGTCAAGTATCAAAAAGTGATGAGTATAACTACTTAAACCTGAGACTCTCTTTGGCCCTTGAGAAAACATAAGGCCAACTAGGAAAATCTTGTTGTATTAGTCTCACTCCGGAGGACATTTTCTGTTTCCCAGGTCATGAAGAACGAAAGAAGTAATGTTCAAACTTCTACATTTATGAAACTTTTCTTAAATTCCGTAAAAACCAGACATAACAAACCTGAGATTTTGGAGCCAATTTTTTTGAATTTCGAATCCTCCGGATGCGGCTGCTTCTGTTCAGCTTGACCCTCGTCACAAACCGAACTTTTGCTCACTTGAGCCTTGCGAATAGGCCAGCCCAACGTAGGCGGCGAAGAAAATCCTTTTGCTTTCACTTCCTCACTCGAGGTCTCGCAGCTCGATCTTGAAGCGCTACTGCTCTCCCTAGTATCGGTACTGGAATCAGTGTGCAACTCAGCGCTAGCCCCATAACCACCAAAAGATCCACACCCATCTTTCCTCTTCTGCAAATTTCCGCTCTTCTTTACCGGAGTGGCCATCCCAACCGTTCTCGAACAGGAAATTTTCCGAAACCCGAAAGCGATGTCAATAAAATGAGAAAGGGTCGGTTAGCATGGTTATAGTGCTAGGTGAGGGGCAGAGTTGGGAAAATCAGAGGGGTTTGGGACGAGGGCTGGCCCGAACCATGATTGCTGTGGCTGTTGTGCTTGTGAGCCAGTTGAGGGGACGAGAGAGCTGAAGGCTGAAGCTGGGCTATTTGATTCCGTACTTCAAATTTTGATTTTCAAAGCCAATTTCCACATGCCGTCCCAACGTCTCTCTTCTCTCTCTCTCTCTCCCCCCTCACTTTCATACTATGTTTAGTGTTAAAATTAAATTTCTAAGATATTGAATTTAATAAAAAATTTAAATAAATGTTTTATATTTATTAATAAAAATAAAGATTATATTATAATTATTTTATTATATTAAAATTTTAAAAAGTTGAAATTTTAGTAAAGAAGGCCTACAGTAGTCTAACACACGAACTACTCAAAATAATAATAAAATAAGAGTAGCTGTAGTCTGTAGAACGACGGTGGCGTCAATGCCAGGAATGAGTTTACGTTTTCACCCTTATCTTTCTATAATTTTTTTTTGCACTTTTAGCCTTACACGTATTCTAATTTAATTGCACTTTTATAAACCACGGGAAGGAAAATGTGGAAATAAACGGAATGGTTGGGTTAGGTTCGGCAGGGATGTGATGGATTGAGTCCTTTTTTTTTTTCTAAGCGGATTGAGTCCTTAATGCAACTCAAGTTAGGTAGATCGTCTTTTTTGGTAGGAGCCAGTAGGGTTGTAAATCCGGCTGTATTCAAAATTCTTCAACCGATTACCAGTGCTCAGCGATGGCGGTAGCGGTTAACCGCCCATCGCTGAACCTATTTTTTTGGGCCGTTTGGGCCACTTTTTTGGGCTATTTAGGCTGCTGTTTTGGCCATTTGACCGTTTGGGAAGAGAGAGATGGAGAGAGAGAGATGCAGAAAGCTTTTCTGCAGGCGGAGCAGCTGTTGCACAGCGGCAGGTGACAATTATGGGAGGCGAAGCAGCTGTGAGAGGGAGAGAGAGAGACGTGCACGCTGGGGCCTTGCGCGCAGGACGTGGCCGCTGGAAATTCCAGTGTCGCGCGCAAGAACTTGTGCGCGGGTCGCGCACTGGAATTTCCAGCTCCTCGCGCACACTGAAAATTACAGCGCCTTGCATGCACTTCTCCCTCATCTCTGGAGCTCTCTCTCTCTCTCACCTGCCCTTTTTTAAAAAAAATTGTGGTGGACAATGAACCGTCACCGCTATTTTCACCGCCACCTAATAAAAATGGCAACTGGTCCCGCTCCGCTACTAAGCGGTGCCGGTGTTGGTGTCGATTAACCGGCACAGCCCTATGAGCCAGTCACTACATGGGTTACAAGTTTACAACTCCAAGGGTCCAACCGACTTTGAGAATGCTTCTTTTCCTTTCCTTATCTTTGCTTCTTCTTTTTTCTAAGCGAGAATGCTTCTATTCCTACTCGTCTAATCTTCAACTTATTTCGAACTTTTTGTTGCTGCTTGGTGAAATCAGAGGCATTGAACTTTTGACCAGACTCCCAAAAAAAGGTGAAAAACCTGCCCAAAAAAAATAAATGCCTAAAAGAAATAAAAGGAAATGATTACCTAAAAGAAATAAAAGTGCCACAATTTTTTACTTCGTCAGGAAATGTAACTGGGTCACGGGGAAAGAAGACCGCAGTAATTAATCTACGAGGAGTACAGTTTCCGATATACAAAAATCGATAAATAATTGGTTAATCAATATGCCCATCGCAATTCTCATGTTCGTTTCTCTTCGTATTATTGGAAAAGCAGTACGGAACAATTCATGATTGAATGGTTTCCCTGCGTGGCTCTTAGTTGTATTAAATTAACGGAAAGTTCTCGCACCTAACCAAATTAAATTGGGTTTATGAATTATCGCGTGCATTAATATTTCTGAGTAGCACATAAAAGTTGTTGATTCACTGAACTCAGGCCAAGTTTTCCGGGTCAGGGAAGCTTGGCCTGAATTAAAAGATTACCCTAGTCAGCCCAGCAATTTGTCCGTTAATGTTGAAATTAGACAGTGCAGCTCAGCTTGATCTGGCTTGTCTGCTAGATGTTCCAGAGAACCATGCCATGACATTACTTGTAATCTTTTCGAAGGAGCAGTCCAAAATTGATGTCTAAAAATACATCAGCATGTTTGATCCGGACTTGACGACTGGAGATTTCAAATGCGAATGCTCAACCCTCTCCCATCCCATTTCGTTCTGTAAAGACCTTCTGACATTTTAGAGGAATTCCAACTAGCAAGAGAAAGACCGGTAAAGTACCAACAACAGCTAGCATAATGTCGTTGACAAAATGATTTAGGTATCTGAAAGCAAGGGTGAAAGAGCATTTTTATATAGCCGTTTGATAAAGCGAAAGCAGAAATCGTCCACTTCCGACATGCGCATGGTGGTTACTTTCCCAACGTCCATTTCCTGCGTTCTCGTCCCTCCGTTCCAGTTCAATTGTTTAGGATGAGCGCAACCGTTCCGAACTCCTCCATTTGTATTTTGTGCATTAAAATTAGTGGAAAAAAAAACAACAAAAAATAATCTTCTTTAATTTCCTACTAGTATTACATCATGCAATTTAAAGGAAGATAGACAAATTAAGTAGACTCTATTGTATGACTGATACTGCCTAGAATTTTACTTGGATAGTATTAAATGGTGTTGAATTTTGTGCATCCAAATTAGTGAAAAAAAAATCATATAGATGAGAATCTTCATTAATTTTCCATTCGAATTGCATTAAGCAATTTGAAAATAGATAAACACAATAAGTGAATCATATTTTAGGACTCATGCTGTCTAAAATTTTAGGTGAATAATATTAAATAGTAAGAAATTTATTTATTATGTCTATATATCTCTCAATTGCATGACATAATTTGGACAGAAAAATTGACGATGCTAACAATCAAGGCGTTGTTTGTTTGTCAAAATTTTGAAGAATATTCCTGAAATTTTGAAAATCTTTACTTTATTGAAATTTATTGAAATTTGTGAAAATTAGAGTGTGTAGGTGTAAAAGTTAAAAATTTTGAAATTGTGTTTGAATTGTCCAAATTATTAGGACCCCAAAAATTTGGCTAGACAAACAAGTCCCATGTATAACAAAATGCAAGTGAAAGGCACATCGTAGAGTAGAGCTGTAGAGGTCAAGCATTAAAGTTCCACTTGTACAATAAGGCTGCTGCTGAGCGTTAAACAGCAACTCAAAAAGGAAGAAAGAGTTTTCATTTGGCATTTAAAAAGACAGCAGCAACGTGCCTATAAAGTTCGATGCGCAGGCACCTGATTATTTTCAAATTAAGTTGAGGTCCCTTGGTGGTTGAACTATAACAGCTTCTGAAATTTAAGTGTGGTCTTAATATAGCACCAAGTTTAAATTTTTGAAGGAGTGGCCATTTCTTTTCCTACCTTAAATAGGAAAAATCCAACCGGATAGGCTTTTTCTCTCTTTTTACTGAGCAATTAAGCAGGGTATTCTAGAGCATGCCAACCTTTATAGGTGAGTAGAGTGAGCCAAAATAATAATAGCACTACACGGTTGAGAACTTATGGGTGAGCTTAGGCCTTTTTGAATTTGAATTTGGGGGCCGTCCTTTTTTTGGATCCGAAAATGCTAAAAGCCAATAATATTACTAGCGTGGATCACAATCAAACCTATCCGTTATGAGAGATGGGTTTAATAGTACTACGAACGAGGCCACGGGAAACAAAACAAAGAAAGAAGTTGCATGGACTGCAACACAATTCAATGATGGGTATTTTATTGAGTAGTTGTTTGAAGGAAGAAGAAGAGCGGAAGAAAGAAAGAAAGGAAGGAGAGAAGAAAAGAAACCGTGTTCTAATCTACCAAGAAAGCCCAGATATTTGATAAGCTGGGCTTTAGTGATTGTCATCCGGCCTTTTTATTGACTCCGCCAATGAGTCCACCTCTTTCTTTCTTTTTTCTGAGTAACTCCCGAGTCCCACCCACTTGTACCATTTTCTCACCGTCCCCAAATTCAATTACCCCAAAACGGAACCAAGAAGGAAAACTATAGAAATAGAGGACCAACTAATTTGACATGGATCTAGAAGACCGGAGGCATCTACGAATGACTTACAATTAAAGAAGTAAGAAAGACCTGAGCGAAAAAGAAGAGCTGATTATTGCACAAAGCATATACGAAAAAGGAGAAAAATCCCTCTTCACAATCTTGGACAAAGCGCAAGGTAAAATGATGACTTGCGAATCTTCGGACGTCGATTCTGTTTTTAATTTTTCCCCTTTAGAACTCTTTCATCTTGCTGACATACCGACCCATAGTTTGTATTCTATGTTTTCGAGCCATTTCTTCGTAATTACTCGGCGAATTTGTAGACAATTATTAGTGAGAACTTGGTTTTTGACCATATGAATGCAAAAATGTCACCTCGAACGGCGTACGCGTTGAGCTTTCCTTCCTGAAATTTCGCCGATTTGAAACGAGAATTTACTCCTTAGTGATAGATACCAGTGATCAGAGCTTATTCTTGATCACCTGTTACATTGTTCAAAAGCTGTGGAATTTTATTCCTTTATATTCAGGCTGTTCGAGTAAGTCCTGTTCAGGATATATTTCTCTGATGCACGAGGTTTAACGCTTTGGCTGCAGTTGGATGGTTAATTCGATCATCATCATGTGGCCGTTATATTTTCTATTCAACAAGATTCTCAAGACCGATGAAGAAGAAGAAGAAGAAGAAGAATCAGCTAAAGATCTTTTAAGTCTAGTAGAATTGCGCCGTAATGCGGTTTTGCCTCGCTCGTACTTTGTTGAAGTGAGTGAATTGTGATTCTGCCAATACACAGATGTCAAATGTTAGTCAATAATGGCTTTTTGGTTCATTTTGTTTGAATGCATGTTAAGGTCGGTCTGTTGGTGCTTGTAGGTTCCCCACATAAACCAGCTAAATTCTTGGGATTGTGGCCTCGCTTGTGTTCTGATGGCTCTTAGAACCCTTAGCATCACCACCTCCAATTTTCAGGCACTGATGGAGCTATGCTCCACAACAAGGTGGTTTCTATGTAATGCGTTCACTACTTCAATGCCTTTGTACTTTGTAGTTTGCATCCTCTACCAATTCCGTTCTTTTTTATGTCCTATGCTTTATTTTTGGTCGGAGGTAAAATTGCGGGTTCTGTTTAAAATGAAATTATACAAACAAGTCATTGACAATTGAAACACTGCTGAAAGTCCTGGATGATGAATAGTTAATCTACCTCTGGAAAATTGTTCCTCAAGTTATCTGGTTCTCTTTAGATCCGTCTGGTTCTTGGTCATAGGTACGCCTCAAGAGTTGAAGGTTTTTAGTGTAGCAGGTATGAGTTCATCAGATCTTGTTGTCTTGAGTCATTGAATCTGTGAGGTTGGATACTTACCAGAGAGAGATTCCAAAGGGATGAGGTTGTCCTTACTTTTTCTACCAGTTAATAAGCTTAGTTGTAAGTGTTCATATTTATACAGCACTGTTTGTAACCTGAGATGGATCTAGATTATTATTTGGATACTTGCTGTCTATCTTTGCCTAAGAGTTAATCTAGGTTCAGACATGATTATGGGTCACATATTAAAATAAACTGATGCTGAAGAATTCTAACGTATTTTATCATTGATACTCTGTTTGCAGCATTTGGACGGTCGATCTCGCTTATCTATTGCATAAGTTTCATGTTAGTTTTTCCTTCTTCACAGTAACAGTTGGAGCAAACCCAAATTATTCTATTGAAACGTTTTACAAGGTGAGCTCCTATCACATTGATGGATTTTCCAAAAGCTCAGTAGTTAGTATTTTCTTTTTCCTACCCAGCATAAGAATACATCCATAGATTCTGCTGTCTTGGGTGTCTGTGGAGATTATGGCTCTATAATTGCAGAATTTATTAGTGGAATGCACATATTAGCCTGCAGTATATGGTTTCTGAATTATGTTAGCAGATGGAAGGATGCTAATTCTCTGTAATGCTTGGAGTATATCGTCAGTAGTTAGGCAGTTCTAACAGCATCTTCTTTTGTGTTGCCACCATTACAATCAAAAGGCAAGTAGCTTTGTCTAAGTTGTTTTCATTGTGAGGGATGCTAGAACATAAGTTACATGAGTTTCAAGTCAGTTTAGAGCAGACTTGCTGTTTTGGTGGTGTCAAAACCAATGTGGATAGTTATATTTTTGTCAATCAATGCACAGACATAAATGGATAGGATGTGTTTATGTACCCACGCTGAAGCTGTGACATACACAAAAAAAAATATATTAGGAAGAAAGGAATTTTCCTAATTAAGTTATTTTCGAGATCTCCAGTTATATAGGTGTTCCATAAATTCGTGAAGGACTAGATGTCTAGTAATTCCATATTTATGAAACTATTCAAGTTACTTCTCTTGCTGTCGTTCTGATAGCCATAATACATAAAGGTCCAGTTTGGATATTGTGTAGGAGCAGTTACCTAATGATCTGGGACGAGTGGAGATGCTATTTCAAAAAGCACTGGAAGCTGGAATTAATATACAGGTATAATCCATTCATCCGAGTGTGCATTCTTTCATTAAAGAAATTAATTGCATAGCAAAAACTGGTGAATATGAGATCTATGCTCGTTAGTTGTTATAATCGAATGTAGCAGTTGAGGCATCATATAGAAGTAAATGGATGGGTTTTCTTCAGGTATGTGCGTTCGTTTGGATTTCTTTGAAAATCACTTGAATACCTAAAGATGAAAGTGGTTTTGCTCCCATGGGGTATATTAGTAATTTCCAAAGTGTGTTGTGTGTGTTGGGGGGAGTAGTTTAAGAAACCTATTGAAAGACCTAAAACTTTGGTCATGTTTATCTTTCTTTCCCACATCAATACGTTCTTTATGCAGGTGTTGTTGGACAATTTATTTGGATGGTCAATAAACATTATTTTTAACAGTGCAGGTCAATAAGCAGTGAAGAAATTTCCTTCTTAATTTTGTCGGGCGAGTATATTGCAATTGTGTTAGTTGATCAATACAAGTTGGGGTATGGGATTCACTTTCACTTTCACTTCCTTTCTCCTTTAATTGACATGATGGCAATTATTGTTTGGCACCCATAATTCTTTAATATTTTTGTTGATACCATCAAGTTTTCAGTGCTTCATCTGGTCAAATTGTTGCGTTATTTATTTCTTTAGTCATTGTTCCCCTGAATATGTTATGTGTCTCAAACTGGTTTGAAAAACCCCTTGTTACTATTCGTATTAAAAAAACTATTATAATATTACGTATTTATAATATAATCTTGTGGCTTACCTTCTTCATTTGTAAGAATGATTGCTTGGCTTATACATATATCTGTGTGGGCAATTAGCTAATTTTAGTTGCTTGTGCCATATATTTTGCTTGGCAGTCGGTGTTGGCCAGAAAATTATAGTGCTCCAGGCTTCTTTGCTGGCAACTCTGATTACACTGGTGAGTGGCGGTCCTTTTCTCTCCCCAATGCGTTAATTACCCATGCTTGATGTTTACAATTGCTATAGTATATGCAATATTTCTCAGGCATTGAATCTCTCATTACGTTAGAAAATTGTGACTAAGAACTGATACTTCCTTGCTGTGATATAAAACTCTGTTGTTTTTTGATATCCCATCTCTGTATGTCTTACCTTTTATTATTTCTGTTTCTCATCATATTTTTGACAAATGTATGTCAGCACTTTTATTTGTTGAAATTATGTACTGCATACGTTGTTTACTGAGTTTTTGATGTCTTTATAGGTCACTACATCGTGATTTGCGGCTATGACACTGATGCAGATGAGTTTGAGATTAGAGATCCTGCAAGTTCCAGGTATGACCCTGTTTCTTTTTTGTTTGTCTTACACTCTTTTCTAAAAACCTCTGCCATCATACTGATCCGCACTGAAAGGAATATTTTCTTTCTAAGAAGTGGACATCCTTTATCATTATCTTTCTAACAAGTGCATTTGGTTTAACAACATTGATGTTGTTAGGATTTCAATTTGTTCGGACCATGATCACAAACTGAGAGTTGGAGACTTAGTTGGCTGTGAAGTCTTTTATATTGATATACCATTCTGAATATATGCACACTCCAGACAAACAGATCCACTAGCCCTCACTAGATTTCTATGTAAGAAAGTACATGAGATGACCAATTAGTTAACTTACGCATCACAGTTTTGTTGCTGTTTATGAAGTTTATGAGTGGTGGTTAAGTAATCGTTGAATTGCATTTTGGTAGTATGATACCTTTTTGCAGGAGTCATAAACATTGAGCCTAGTATTTGTTGGCTCGAGAAGGTTATTAAATTTCTTTTGATAAACTCCAGTTAAATACTGTCAATAGCTTAGCACAAATTATGACCATTTTATTATTCAGTCAGTTGATAATCGTAAATGGTGATTCGAATTTATGACTGCAGTGTAATAGCAGGCATACAAATACACTATGCAGCTGAACTTGTTGCATAGTTTTGCTGTCTGGCAGTTTAAGCCTTCACATATCTCTTCATAGGAGGGCTAATATCTGTATCTATACTTCAAAAATACCTCTTAAGCTGCACCAATTGTTTGAGGATTCTTCATGGAACATCTTAAAATCTATCGTTTGTGTTGAAATATTACTGAGAGTGCGCAAAGTTTCAAGTCTGATTGGCACAACCTTTATCTAGACGAGACATTCCAAGTTTTTAATTGTACGTGCTTACTATCAATTTCTAGTTCATTGATAGTGGTTGAAAGTTTAGGTTAAGATTTTGTTTGCCATATAATTTGGGATTGTGACGATTGGGATATTGTGCAGAGAACATGAAAGGGTCTCATCAAAGTGCCTAGAAGAAGCACGAAAATGCTTCGGTACCGATGAGGATCTTCTTTTGGTAACCAATTTTGATCAGTCAATCTTTATTCTATTATTGTATTATGTACGTGGTATAGGAATTGTGACGATATCCCTGTGACATTCATATATACGTACACTCATCCTTAACCCAAACGGATTACCAAGTATTAAACAACTGAGAGTAAAAGAAGAAAACTGATAATTCTCATTAAGATCTGAATATGCAAGACCTGCATTTATCTTTTATGTTAGTTAAGCACAGATCGGACCTGTATGGTTAATTGATGGATCTATATGTTATAAATAAGAAGGAAGAAAATAAGGGACCTCTACTAATTCTGAAATTTTTTGCTTGTTTATCCGCGTAGATATCTTTGGAGAAATGCAAGAAGCAAAACAGCAGCCCGTCTGTCCAACTTCCTCCAGATGTGAATATATATTTATGACTTTTGCTGTTGCTTCCTGGATTATTCAATCAATTTTTCACGTATATAGAAGTTGCTTGTGTATGGTAGTTAGCTACTATAAGTAATAAATAGCTTTGAGTTTCGAGTGTTATCCCAGTATTAACCTCATCATGCAACCACTGGCTAACTACATCGATGGTCGTGCTATTAAATATTTTACAGATCCTATATGAATTGTACAGTACCATGTAATATTTGCTGATTTTCATCACCATGCAATGAATTATTCAAAATTTATACCTTTCCTAGTTGGCTGAATTTCTTCCTGAAACATGCGTTTTCTCAGTTTAGTTTGTTACGGAACTATTCGTTATTTACGCTATCTGTACCGTTGATTTGATCATGGCTATTGCATCTATGTAATCAGAGCAGCATACGGGATGGAAGTGATGATATATCCAGCAATTAGAAACGAGAAGGGATTGGACGCACTTTTCCCTACTTAAAGACACGCACCTTTATCTCAGCAGATGATAACTAATGACGTTCACGTTTTTCTCATGTAGCCCATATTTTCATGCCACGGTTTAATCCTAGTCCGCGAGTTCCTCCATGAAGTGTAAAAGGCAGCCTCACTAAGGCTCATGCCTGAAGTTTGACGACTTCCAGTCAACCTGGAAGTTTGTGTTAGGCATGAATGCATACATGTTTTATGGATCTAAAAGTGGCCGACTTACTGTCTGTGAGTGTATGTGCATTGTGCGCCGGTTTTTGGGGGGGGGGGGGGGGAGAGGAAGAGGGAGATGGTTAGACAAAGCCCGCAAGCAGGCTGCCGCCCTTGTTTTGGGGCTCTCTCTCCACATTATTGGGTCATGTTTGGTACGGGTGTCTTAGTCTTGGTTTTAAAACTTGTACTTTGAAGTCTTAGATGTTTTTTTTTGGGGGGTGGGGGGGATAAGTACAATGCTCATTGCAGACTTGCAGTAAACAGTGACGGATAAGATAGATGCAATATTAAATGTACGAAGCCTATTTTTTTTATACCGGATGGGTTGCTTATCCATGTTGAATCATTTGAGTGGCGAGCAATCGGACAGAAAAGCTACTTCTATTATTAATTGGGTTGCGCAAAAAATGGGAGATAAAGTTCGGTCAAAGTGGCAACGACAGTGATAATGGGAGGCATGTTTCCAAGAACCCCCAAAACAATGCTCCCGACATAATACCAATTTCCCCAGAAAAAGATGGGACATGTTGCTCCAGACACAGCCCCCATAACATTGTGCACTTAGTGATTGCGTAATTTGCATTATCCACCCTAGTTCCGGCTTCATATCTAAATTTTTTTAAAAAAACATTGTTTTGCTCTGCTTTAACATCAAATTGTTGCCCTTAAGCTATGGACCAGGTGAACTCACATAATCTTCAACTTTCATCCTTACACAAGAAGTTTTGGAGAAATAGAGCCTTATAATCACATGCAGATGCAGAATCATGTAGCGGAGGGAAATAAATGTAGCAAATATTAGTTGCAGACTTATCTTTACACGCAGAAGTGACAGTATACATTATACTCTCTCAGTTCCCCACACTCTTACCTTGTATCACTTATCTTTGGGCAAAGGGAATGGGCTCACGTAGAAGTGAAACAAAAAAACAAATTGAGGGAGGACACGCATGTGCAAGCATTTCCATCGGACGAAGTGTTTTATGAACTATGTATTACAACCACTGTCACAGGAAGTACAAGAGCCCGGCGATGTTACAAAGGCTTGACATATTGACAACCCTCCCGCTCATGACTTTCATCTCACCGTGTTGTCCCAATCTTGTACAGTCGGTCAAAGATCTAAGAAAATTCTGTCCACAACGAAGGTCCAAGATCAATGTAAGCAATTCTAAGAAGCCAGCTGTTATAATTCACGATTATTCCTATCCAATCTTGGCAAATAAAAATTAATAAACTTGTCATGTATATATAGTTCAAACTGCAAAATTTGTATGCAGAGCTGGGGACAAGTTTCGGATCCGCGCAAGGCCAAATTCAGTGGATCATGATGCTACGCTTATGAAACTCTCAAGTTTGATCCAAGATGCCTTCTCATCTATGCGTTTTACGCCACACTATATACTGCAAATTAGGCATATATAGCGCTTTGCGATCTCAGAACTGAAAATTTATGCGTTAATAACCATCATCACAGATGGATCTAGGAGATTTTAATGGGGCCCAAATCAATGGATTAGGTTGATGTGAGTGTATTATATAATTCGTCAAAAGCTGCAAAGAGCATCATACTTTGCTTTAAGGGCCAAAGTCAAAGCGATGCAGTTGCGGGGACGGGGCTGGTGTGCTCGGAGTCGGAGGCCAGGCCTAAGGCTGAAACAGCACGAGCCTCTCCTTTAGGCAACTTACTCCACAAACATATCCCAGTGACGCTATCTTTTCAATTATGCGTAAGTTTCCAGCTTGACAATTCTGAAGGGTGATAGGAGAGGGACATCGTTCCCCAGACAAGTGCTCTATAAAAATGTCGTTCTGCAGTTCTTTACCGCTCCTTTTAGACACTGAAGATGGAATTTAAACAGGCACAACACTTGAAAAAGACTGCTCTGTTCAGTATGGGAAGTATGAAATCTCAAGATCGAGGCTCAGCGAACTAAAAGTGAACAAAATATGCATGCAGATCGTAAAACAGTACCCACATTTTAATGTTGGGTAGTGATACGATATAATTTTCCATTTCAACGTAGCTTTACTCTTCTTTTTCTTTGAATCTCTATGTAAAGTCATTACAAGCTCCTCCATTGACAGTTGACACGAGCTCTAGGTGGAACACCTAAGAGGTTGTTCGGTCGTGATATTTTAAGAATTTTTTGTATTTTGAGAATTTTTAATTGACGTTAACTTTATTGATATGCGTGTTGTAGTTACTTTTATGTGGTGTTAAAATGATGTTTGGTGGTAAAAAAATTTATATTGTGAGGATTCAAAAAATCCTGAGAATACTTTTTATCCGAACAACACCTTTATTCGTGCTAATCTTAGTTTCTAGTATTCAATCCGGGGAGGGTGTGTTCGAGCAAGTGACCACTTGGGCTTCAGAACTTAAAGGTGATGTTTGATTCCCAAAAATAATGGATATCAAAATTTCTAAAAGCACATTCCAAAATTTTTAATATTTACACTCTTTAAATATTTTAATATTTTTAAATATTTTTAAAAAAAAATGAAAATTTTGAAAATATTTTTCGAAATATTATTAAACAAATATCACTTTTATAGACCACCAAACGCTGAGAAAGCAGTCCACACGTGCACTTCTTCCATGTTCCCCATGTGACAACCCCTTGTTTTGGTAAGGTAATCTCTTCAAGTGATCAGGTTCAAACCCTATATGGTCAGGTGTTTTTTTTTTCCCTCAATCCTATATGGTCAGGTAATCTCTTCAAGTGAGAAGGTTCAAACCCTATATTTGACTCTCTTACGTACGTACCCCACCGCCACTGGTACATACCATGCACGTGGAAGTGGGACCTACACCACCACGTTCAAAATTTTGAAATTACAATAACGTGTTCCGTTAGGAAGTTTTTTGAAAATTTTGTGTGTTTTAAAAATTTTTACAGTGATGTTAATTTTATTAATATGAATATTTTAATTATTTTTATGTAATATTAAAAATTGATGTTTGATAATAGAATTTAAAAAAATCTTAACCGAACATTCTCGTACGTTACTCAATCCCGAAGGCAGTATTACGAGTAAGGACTGAGGTATCAGTTGTCCTCTTTAGCGCTCCAGTGGTCTACAGAAATCAGATGGCTGTGATGCAGTTGCTTTTCCTATATGCCTCTCAAACAATAAAATACAACTTCTCGTAAAGCAAGCAATTAGTTGGGGGTGGGTCTGGCATATGGGGATTGGCCCCACCCGATAGAAATTTTCCAGCACAGATGTACTGCACAGATCACACGTGGGAGCAGGAAAAAAAAGAAGAAGTTGAAGACCATCCTAGAAATAAAACTTGAAATTTACTCCAGAGGTGTGGGTGCCCCTAATAATGTAGGGCACTGCATTCACCTTCTTTTCCCAACGATCCCATCAAGGAAAGGAGTTGTACTCTGTACAATTCCATGTGGAAAACCCTTCAAATTTAAGATTAAAGGACGTCAAGATTTTTATTTCTGGGTAATGGTGGAGAAACCGAGAGTGGATTCACCTACTACACAGCTGTAAATTCTGGATCCCCTTCAAACTACACAAATCAGAATGGTCTCACTTTTATTTAAAAAAAAAAAACAGAATGGTCTCGAGTGAAAATAATTATTTAAATTTTTTAAAATATCTATAAACAAAGTGCAATAATTGCATGTCCACGGTTTTGTATCGGTATTATGTAAATAGCTGAATCTAGTCTAATAATTTGATTATTAAATACCAATGAAAATGATGATACTAATATTGGATCAGGTCCGGCTTAAACCAATTTGGTCTGAGCCATATGATTGTACCTCTTTTAAGGCCCACGAGCAACTTTTTCCTCATTCCAAGTAAGAGGTAAAATGACTTAAGCATTGAAGATTCTTTATCCCGGTATCCGGTTCATCTTTATTTTTTTACATAACTTAAACGTGTTAGACTAATCAAAAACTATATAAAGAAGTCTGGTGGCAGCTCTTGTGATCCATAACTACTAGATCTCGGGGATGTTTGAAGGTGAAAATTTTGGGTATTAGGATTTGAGAAATATTATAAAGTAAAGATATGTTATGGAAGTTGGTAAAAAAGTGAAGAGAGAGAAGATTTTCAATAAGTATTATAATAATAATAAATTATGCGAAGAATATTTTAATATTAAACCCAAATATTTAACCCCAATTATTTGGGTCTCAAACATCCCCGAGATTTCAATGTGCCACACGGAACTTCAGATAATTTAAAATATATAAAACAGATGCTTAAATTCTGAAAAGCACAAACATAGTCAGTCCAAATTAGTAGGTACAAAATAAACTCTTCCCCCATCAACCTTAACAGGCAGAGTTGACGAGAATTTGAATCTCGAAATAGGATTCAATTTCATACAGGTGCTACGGCGAATTACCATTATATTATAATGCTTGCATTATTTGAAATCATTGTGTTTTTTCTTTCGGCTTCAATCCGACAAAGCAAGTGAATGAAAAACTGCTCTGCCAAATTGAGCAATTCCACGTGCCAGTCACTCAAGAATGGCGTTTGTAAGCTGTCGATTTAAACCATTCTTCCCGTTCCGTAAAAAAATAAAATCATTTTACTAATTTTAATTTCAAACAGCCATTACTGTCAGAAACGTTGTTTACCGAAATTTTGAAGAATCTTATTAAAATTTTAAAAATCTTTTAAATGTTGAAATTTTTTGAATTTTGTGAAAAGTTTAAAAAATATGTTTAAAAGTTGAAAATTTTGAAATATGTTTGTTTTATTGAAATTTTTAAAGTCCCAAATTTTTTAGCAAACAAACATGCCCAAAAAGCATAAATTTTCTTGAAACGCATAAATTTCTTCCATCAAGTTTCAACATGTATCAGTTAATCTAAGAACGACGTGTATGATTTGTTAGATAATTATGCTTTAGACTTGCGAAAAGACACAAAATAACCGCATTAATAAAATTAAAAGGTTCATAGATTATTAGTAACTAAAGTGAAAATTAGATAACTAATATTTAAAAGAGTATAAAACTCAGGAATTAACGAAAACCTTAACCTTTTATTAATAGTTCTATATCCTTCTTCATTCGTATGACTACTATCTGTCAAAGCGACGCTTGAGTTAACAGATGTGACAAAACACCCTATGTTTAAGGCTTGTTTCGGTTTATTTATGTGTTTTTTCGTTATTTGTAATTACGTTTGGAACTGCATGATTAGTTCTATTAGGGTGTCGGTCCTTCGACTTCGTCGACGAGCCTTTAGCGGTTGGTTTGTTACTTTCATGGGTTGTCGTGCTTCCTAGGACCTTTGGGTCCTCTTGCTTTGGACTTCGAGCCCGACACATCCGAGTATCTTGTATCCTCTTTCAAATTTACTTCATTGTTGGCCCCTCAACTCGCCGCTTGTAAAAGCCGCTTGTGGATTTTATTTTTTATTTTTCTAGCTTGTAATTTTTTTTCAATATATAAAAATAGATGTTTCAAGAACAAATAAAAGAATCTCTTATAATAATCTGATCATGACAGGGTCGTTGTAAAACGCAGTTTAGATAATAAAATTAGCAACAAGACGATGAACTAAGTAGCAATAGATTTACATTTGCCAATCTAAAGAGTTTCCAACTTACAATTGGAATGAAGATAAATATTATGTGATACATGAAATGAGAGAAAGATAGATCAAGTCCAATCTCAGGACAATACTGAGTTGAAACATTTTCTTGCGATTAGATATAAACTGTTGTTTTCTTTTGCCGTCTCCTTTGTCGCCCTCGGAAATAATCCAAACTGGCTGTTTGGACTATTACTTAGCAAATGCCTCTTTATACAAGATGAATTGTGGGGTACTCCCAGAAATAAGTCTGAAATTCGGATAAGGTCCCAAGTGCCATTCAGTCCCCGTCCCCAGTATCGAACAAAAAGCCAAGGCCTTGGGATGAAGCTTCGGCCGTGAGTGGGGAATAGCTGCGAGAAAAATCTGACCGTTGAGTTCAAATTTCGAACGACGTGAATCACGAGCGCAAAGCTATTACGAAGAGTCAAAAGACGACGACGACACGACCGCGATAAATGTGTCGTGTTTTTGAAAGCGACAGCTGATTTGGTTGCGCTGAGGTTGCACTCCATCCTTGCGCCCTATCCAATCTCTCTCTTTCGTATCGCAGTGCCTGAAGCTCTTGCTCTCCGCATCGGCTTCCTTAATTGTCCATATAAACCCCGCTGCACCCTGCTTTGATTTCAAGGACTTTATCGGGACCCAATATAAAGTCCCTCTCTTGCCATGAACTACAAAATTTCCGATAGCAGCGGTAAGTCAGTTGACATTTGCATTGTGCTATAGGTTGCACAAATTTGCTGTGAGTGAAACTAATAATAATAAATATATTTTAAAAAAATCTAACGGTGGAAGCAGCTATTGCAAGCTGGCTGGCAGACAATCCTCTCACAATCCTAAGACGTCTGCCAGTCTCTGTTCCTCTTCTCTTTAATCGCCATTCGTACAAAGCAGTAATCACGCGCCTCCAGCATACGGTGGGTATCACTTTCGCCTATGGAATAGGAATCGGTGTGACGTGCCACAGTTCCTCTCCTTTTTTTTTTTTTTTATATAAGTAGTGCTTCTCCTACTTACGTTTAATCACCCCCAACGTTTAGTTTCTTAGGGGAAGATTGAGTCTCAAATAATTGAGACCAATAATTTAGGGTTAATATTAAAAAATTATTATATAATTTATTATTATTATAATATTTATTAAAAATATTATCTTTTTTTACTTTTTTTATTAACTTCCATAAAAAATCTTTACTTTATAATATTTCACAAACGATTATACTCAAAAGTTTCAAACTCAAACTTAAACTTAAAGTAATTGTCGTACTAAATTTTATAAATTTTTACTTTTGAATTTAAATTTAGTCATAATACAAATATATTCAGCTAATAAGTATTTCATCCATGTATGAAACGAGATGTTTAGGAGATATTAGTAAACAATAAATAACCTACCAACTTTATATAAAATATTAATTACAAAAAATTACTTACAAAGTTTTCTGTCACACGTTTCGGGAACACACTAATAAAAGAGTTGGAATTATTTCGGGTAGATGATAGAAGGAGAGAGGATTAGAAGCACCAAGAAAATCCAAAGTTTTTGGAGGGTTTGGCCAATCAAGGTTCGGAATCGTTTGAGAGAATAACAGGAAAACCTGTGGTCCGAGTCACGTAGCCTAAGGTGCGTTTATTCGACAAGTCTCTCTCTGATTGGCAAGCTGCGACTTCTTCCTCATCCCCCAAGTAATTCCTCGTTCACCGCACTGCACCGTTTAGAGTTTTTTCCTTTCATTTAGTGTCAACGAATAAATGGATTTTACTGGTTATTTTTATCTTTTAATATGAGAGATCACACGTGTTAAATACATATAACTAAAAACATATAACAGTATCATTAAAAATAAGTAAAAAATAAAAATGAAATGCTTATGGAAATTTAAGGGATATATTGGTACAAATTAAAGATTAAGGTAATATTAGAATATGTGGAAAAATTTGAGCAGAATTTTTATAATTAACCCTTATATAAAAGTTATGTAAGAGATCTCCTCATATATATTTTTTATTTTTAAATGTACATATCCGTCTGAAATATATTCATTTTGGAAAATTTAGTAATGAGAGAGATAGATATGGATGAAGAATCGAACTTGAGATATATTCGATTATTTTATACGATTTAAAAATTGTTATTATTATTAAGATAATTCCGTTAACTATATATATTTTTCAGAACAATAAAGTCAAAATTTACGGCATTGACTATCTCTTAGTTCGATGGACATTGAAGTTACGGACTCACGTGTGTCATATAATCTTCCATAGAAGACGGAAAGTATTTTACAGCCGACATAGTAATCTTCCATAGAAGGGAGTTCCGTTCTTACTTCTTATCGCTCTTTTATTTTCAATTTTTGGGTGTACAATTACACGACGGTGTTCCAGCGCGTGCCTACACGTGCTATCTATGAGGTGGCGCTCCCACTGCCTTCGACTTGTTTTCAGCGTACCGAATACCGAAATTCTATGCTTAGGAAAAAATGTTTATTTTCAATGAAAAACAAAAATAAATAATAATAGAGACGGCCTTCACATCAAAATGAAAAGAATAGAAGAAGATACACGAAGGATAACGTCCCCATTAAATTGACTAACTTTGCTGTCCTTTTCGGCAGGTAAACCCCGCCCCACCGTTCATCTTTTGTTTTAGTAATCTGGAAAAATCCAAATTTCACGGAAACCGTACATTTCTTTTGGCGGGAAATTCATTTAATTTCAATCAATAGAATGTTTGGAGTCCGGGGACTCGCAAATTCGCAATGGCACTTTCACGACGTAACCTCTTGGTTCATCGAAGGACACGTCGTTACTTACCAAAAACCGAAAAGAAAGACACGCCGTCACGTAAACGATGGGTAGGGAACAGCCGTTAAAAGAAACGGCTGAGAGGACTGGACTGTAGCTCAAGTGGGGGTAAAAGACAGATGACGGTTTAATCTGCCGAATTTGCAGTGGTGCCACGCTGCCAATGTCGCAAAGATATTGCATGTAACATAGAAATGCTCTTGTAATTGGATGATTCACGGGTCTTCTGTGTCGTCGCCTAGACTCCCTCTCTCTACTCTCTAGCTGGCGTTTCGGCCACTATGCCAGGCAAAATCATTACTCGAGGCTTCGCTACTTGTGGTAATAGTTTCGTCCCATATAGCGGCCGCAGACTTGCCCCTGCACCATATCGGATCGTCGATGTTCAGAAACCTTGAAATATGTATTTAATCAGTTTTTTTGTCGGTATTGCAGTTCGGAAGCGACAGCTTCTTCTGGCTAAAAATCATCTCTGTACCCGAACTAGCACACAAGCCATTGGCCATTGGGTTATAAGAGTCCGCAAGTTGTACGTCCAATTTGAAAAATATCCAAAAATATCATGAACATGGCTAAATAGTTAAGAAGACTATGGACAGCCAATCTTTAAAAATAGAAATAATTGTGGTGGTTAAATTACCTCAAATTATATAAAATCTATTAAAAAATAATACAAAACCCTATTTAACTAATTATATTTTTCAAATACAACTGTACAATCAAAAAAATCTTTATAAACTTACAAGCTCATAAGCGTGAGAACTGTACCACTCGTAAATTTGTAAATCTAGAGATGCTAGGAAATGACCCGCTATGTTTTTTTTAAAATTTTATCATTATTATAAAATACTATTTTCTTATTTTTTTTATAAATTTTTATACACTTTGTTATCAACTTTTTCACTTAACTGAATACTTAAATTTTATCAAAATTTTAACTTATAAAAACAGCGAAGAGTGACACGATCCTTTGTATTAACCACGTCGATTAAGGCAAAAGGGGACAAGCGCTAATTGACGGAGTTTGTACTAACAGATGTAATGACGCAATGCGGTAATGATTATGTCTCTAACTCTGTTTTTTGGGTGGTTGATTGTGTCCTTTATTGTAATTAATGGCAGATCAACTTGGATTGCCTAAAAGCTTAGGAATAGTGTGACCTCTTTTTGACCCGGATCCTTTACAATATCTCAGATCACATCCTCCAGTGATTTCAATTCTCTTAATTCAAGTCACCCAATTGAAATGAAGGCTAAAATTATAATACGTCACCTATATTTCAAACTATGCTCGAAATACCATAAAAAAACAGCTTCTTAATTTAATGGAGAGTAATATATCGTCTCCCTTCGAGTACTTAAGAGAAACAAAAACGCCGTCTCTCTTCTTCGTAAATAGGGACAGCTTGAGCTTGGTTGCCTCATCCCCGCTCGCCGCTATTCACAGCGCCTCCTCATGCCTTCGTTTCCGTCACTGGACTCCGCCTTGTAACGCCACCGCACCATAAAACTCTGCCTATTGCCTGCCTCCCTGCAAGAATGCCACGAGAGATCCATCTTTTTGACAACACAACCTATGTAATAACTGTATTTTATTTTAAGAAAAATTAGTAATTTGATCACTAAATTTATATTACGTTGACGATTTAGTCATTAAGTTTTTTTTTTTACATTATGGTCACTGAATTCATACCCGTGTGACGATTGGATTCTTCTGTCAATCCATTTAACGGAAATCCCATACCACGTCAGTATTTAGATAAGTCACCAAAACACATCATACAGATCAACCACATTAGATCATAATTAAACAAAACAATGTGTTTTGTCATTTAAGAGAAATTGACAACTTAGTTACTAGGTTTATTCCCCACTGGTAAATTAGTCACTATGTTTAATTTTTTTTACGCTTTGTCATTGAGTCTATACTCGTGTGACGATATGATCATTTCGTCCATATTTTGTCACTACATCTAACGGAATCCATGACCACGTTATCATTTTGCCACAAAATCCATGAGAGAGGGATGAATGTGAAGAATGATATCGTGGCTATGGATTTCGTTAGATGTAATGACGGAATATGGACGGAAGTACCTTATCGTCACACGAGTATAGACTCAATTACCAAAAGCGTACAAAAAGTAAGTTAAGTGGGGTATAAAACCTAATAAACAAATTGCCAATTCCCCTTGAATGACAAAACACGACATTTTGTTTAATGATGATCGATCTGAGGTGGTTAATATTTACGACAAATTTTGGTGACGTGTTTAAAGGCTGACGTGACATATTTGGTAACAAAATCGTAGCGTGATAGTGACTATATTGCCAATTTTATTTTTTTAACAATATATATTTTTCTTTTGAATCGAAGCTTCTACAGTTTTATTTCTCTAAACTTAAAGTCTAAAAAAATAACTGTATTGTAAAGTAAGTACATGGTCTCACCTTATGGCACCGTGTAATGGGAGGATTGAACATGACAAAATTGTTAATTTCGTGTATATGAAATTGATGGGTGAAAAGTGAACAGTTTTTCCACACTTATATTTAAAACACTGAAATTTTCCGTGGCTTTCTCTATTTATTCCATTGACATCACGTGTATAAGGTATAGCTGGGAAAAATGAAGGACTATTTATTTATTTGTTCTATCAGTCGAATAACGTGATGTCAAGTAGATAAATGCTTGGTAGGTTGAGCAATTCATTTATTATGTAAGCTCGATCAAGCATTTGCCTATGCACCTTGACTGCTGGCTAGTTTCCTCTAAATTGACTCGACAGATAGATATTGGAGGCTTTTTCCTTGCTCTATCCTTATCTTCCCATACGAAGGTACACAAATACAGCTATTGTCTACGAGCGGGAAACTTGGAGATATTACTAACCCCTAAGCGACAGTGTGATCATAGATATTAGTTTTGCCGGTAAGGTGTGAGAACATGTAAGTTAATGTTGTGCAACAGGATATAGAATTTAATGTTGGACTGACCGTACCTTACCATGCAATTGTACTAGCATTCATTCTTGGCGCGAAGTTATATAAGTTGTCTAATGTGAAAAGACCAAAACGAATTTGAAGGCTCTAGGAATAACATACAGTTCTTCATGTTAATTCATTAAAAGTAGTGCCGCACGACTTAAGCTTGGAAGTAAAAAATTTGCACGTTCTTCGTTATAATTGGGTATATCATATGGGTGTTATGTATACCTGCAATTAATTAACTTTATACGTGAACCCTGTCATGCAGCCCAATACTACGGCGTTCTGTAGATAAGCACCTAGAACATCGTTTTTAACGTGATACAATTTCCACGTAAAATACCGATCGGTAATGGATGCCCACTGGGTTGCTTTTTTAAGTTATTAAACTCGAATATGAACCTTTGCAACAGGGCCGACTCAGGCAAAATGGAGGCCTAAGCCAAAATAAATTAACAGGCTTTTTATATAAATTTGAATATAAAATATTTAAAATTTATATAAAATTATTAAATTTAATATAAAATATTTAAAATTTATATAAAATTATTAAATTTAATATAAAATATTAAAGGCCCCATTAATTATTTTTATGAGGCCCTAATACATGACATCAAGGCCCCTTGACTAGAACAATTAAGAAATTTATAAGACATTTTTTTCTCTTTGAGCAAAGTTCAGAAATATCTAAAAAAGAATTAGGAAGTCTGGAAGAAATATATATGTCCACTCATGTTAAAAAAAAATATGAAAAGATAGCATTTTGTCCTTTTTTTTATTAACACAGTTGTTTTTTTTTGGGTCATTTACAAAAAAAAAATATATATAACAAAAATATTTTTAGTCTTTACGGGGCCTTGCTCAGGATGAGGCCTTAGGCCACCGCCTAACTTGCCTTATCCTTGAGCCGGCCCTGCTTTGCAATTTCCACAAGTTCCGTGAATGCTTGGATTGGCCCCTTGCAATGTCGTATGAGGCTGTTAGATGGTGAAGTATTTTAAGAATTTTTTATCTTTTGAGAGTTTTTAAGTGATGTTAACTTTATTGGCATGCGTGCAGTAATTATTTTTAAGTGATGTTAAAAAACATGTTCGATTTGTGTATTGTCAAGATTCAAAAAATTATGAGAATTTAAAGTAACGGAACAAGCCCTATAGGATATGTTTGGTGCCCTAATATTTGGGTTTAATTATAAAAATTTACCACATAATTTTTTATTATTATAATACTTATTAAAAATTTTATCTCTCTTTACTTTTTCACCAACTCCCATAACATATCTTTATTTTATAATATTTCTCAAAAACCCGATACTCAGAATTTTCACCGTCAAACATCGCCATAGTTTCGGAGTGCAGACAAGCCAATCATTTTAAACAGTGATCGTAGGGAATAGATCTCATGATGGGCAATCACTGCAAATATTTAAAATAATAGCAACAATTATGAAAAATTTAATCCACGCCATCAATTAAGTGACGGTGCATGTCCATTTTTTTCCGTTGCTGGATAATCCCCGGTATTCATTAACCTCACTTTATTTAAGTTTCGTTTTTTAAGCTTATAGAATAATGGATAAAATACTTAAGCCGTATTCCTCGTCAGCATGTCCAAACACGTCCCAAACTGAATTGCAGCTGCCAACTACAACAGAGAAGTCTGGTTCGCATACAAATGGGAAAAACCAAAAACCAAAAATAAAATTTGAGAGCACGAGAAAGAGGTGTGAAAACAAAGAGTTACCCGAAGTGTATAAACTGACAAAGGTAGGGTTAAAAGCTGGAAGCAATAAAAGGCCTTTAGAGGTGCATAATTTGGAAACAAATTAAAACAGAACGAGGAAGGAAGAGTATCTAGAGTAATAAGTATATATTAGCCAGTAAAAACACCCCCAAATCCTCTATGCCAATGATATGTTAACGTACAGTAATCCATTATTAGGAATCTGCATTTGCGCAAATTTTAGGCAAATGGCAGGTGGGTTGTGTACAAGAACAAATGTCTCCAACCACTGGGCCCTTTCTTCCAGTTGTTATAACATTTTAGGCCCCCCATCTCTCCTCCCTCTCTTTGTTCATATTTTTTTTGAATTTGTCTCCAAAGACACCCTGAAACCTTAATAAAAGCAGTTTGTCTTCCACATTCTCTACCTCGCCCCTCCTCTCTCTCTCTCCCTCTTCCGCACCCTTCTCTCTCCTCTGACACATCTCTCTTTGTTTTTGTTTTTTTTACTTTTCCTTCTGTCGTTGGGTCCCCCACCCTGCAAACCCAGCAAACTCGGCTAGTTATTATTAAAATCTTCCCAAACCAGCAACACCCTAAGCCCATTTCATCTTTCATCACCACCACAGGTCCCGATCTAGGTCCTCTGTGTGCTTCACTTGCTGTTATATATTTCTTCTTGGCTTTTGCATGGCCGAGTCTGTACGAGAAACCGAGGTCTGGCCTCCTTTGCACTTTCTCAGCAACAACGACCTAGTCATGGAAAAGGAAAACGTCTTCAACAGAAGCGGACTGAGATTCAGCTTTCCCTCCGATTTTCCGTACGAGTTTGATGCATTTGGTCCTAACTCCTCTCTCTGCTCGCCGGTTGAGTCCGTGGCCGGTTCCACCGAGACCGAGAGTAGCGACGAGGACGATTTCTTCGCTGGGCTGACTCGCCTCCTGACTCAGTACTCGCTTCAAGAGACTCAGAAACTTACTGCTCCTAGTCTCCCTCCTAACAATCCCGAGGTAAGTACTCTTCTTTTTCCTGAACAAATTGTTAGACTCATCTCTATGTTTCCCCGAACCGGGTTGTGATACGCACTTCTTCGTCTCCTCAGAGGGTACTGGCCGCGTCACCGCAGTCGCCTCTTAGCGGAATTGGGAGCTGGTCTGGTCGCAGTGGGGGTTCGAGCAATGGAAGCCCCAACTGTCCTTCTCAAGGCCCATCGCCTCCAACGACGCCGTTTGGTAATGACAACAACACCTGGGATCTCATTTACGCGGCGGCTGGGCAAGTTGCTAGGTTGAAGATGAGTGATGAATCGCTGAAGTACAACTACCAGAACAGAGTACTTCTCCCCCCTCTTAAAAGTTCCATTCCGTCCGCGACGAAGGGTTGCAACTTTGGGGTGTACTCCAACCAGTCTCTCAGTCACACTCTCCCAGAGACTACTCAGGTGAGCTGTCTTAGAATCCTTCAAACAGTTATTTGGAGGATAAGAGGGATTATCCTCTGTTTGACTTCCGAGAATAAGAGAAGGGTTTCTGGGGAAACTGGCTTCTTAAATTTTTTTTGTTCCCATTATAATCCTCCATGTGGGTTGTTGGTCTTGCAGTTTCAGCATGTAAGGCAAGACCAGATGCTAAAGACACAGCGCGCGGCTTCCATTTGGTTGAAACAGCAGCAAGTCAAGGAAGGCTGGTCAACTCAGCAGAACCGGCATGAGCATCCGATCCAGGCCAGGGGGAGAAGTAATGGTTTCGAGAATGGAAGATGTGGCCGTCCTCTGTTTGTGCCCCAATGGCCGTCAATACAAGGTCCACAGCAAAATCAACAGCCACGACAAAATGGTTCGGGTAGGCGACCTGTTTTGCCCGGTGGATCTGGTGCGAGGAGAGAGTGCAATGGAACGGGGGTGTTCTTGCCTCGAAGATATAGCAGCGCGCCGGACATTCGTAAGAAAACAAGTAAAACACTAAAATAGATTTTGTGATCACTTAGCCTTTTCTTTGGTACTTATTTTGTAATTGTTTCTCTTAGGCTGTCCAACAGTGATAGTCCCGGCCAAGGTTGTTCAGGCGCTGAACTTGAACCTTGATGACATGCGCGGTCACGCTCAGGTCCGTTTGAATGCTTGCTTTGCCTCTGACCAAGGTAAGTCAATTTTCTAGACCTGTCTTCTGTAGAAGAAGCCATTCTGTAGAAGAAGCCATTATCTTGCGGATTTGTTCATTCTGGCTGTTCTGAACTCTTGCGTATCTACTGCAGATGCCGTAATGGTTCGGGGGAATGACCTCTTAACGCAACAAAGGGGAAATTTGCGGCCAGTGGGGTCTCTAAGTCATGAAATACGTCTGCCTCAAGAATGGACATATTAACACCCTGCAATAGTCCCTGTTCTCCTTGATAGGCTTTGTTTTGTTGGACAGAAAGCAGTAGTATAGAAGTAGAAAGTTTGTGGTAGGATATGGGTATTTTGAATGTATAAGCAAGGAAATTCAAGAATGGGAGGGTAGTAGTTCCATCGCAATAAAAGATCGAGTTTTTTTTTTGGAGATTGCAGCTTTTGTGTGCTATGATTTAGCTGAAACAGGACCAGAAGGAATAGTCGTGGATAGGATGCGTGTTATCTTATTGTAATAAGTGGGGTAAATTTGTTCCATGGGTTTGAAGGCGAAAAATTGTGGGGGTATATCTAGTTTGGGATTGGGGTGAAATGAGGTTGTCGATGAGTGGATCCACGAACCTCTTTGTAATATCCCCCTGACGGGTAAGATTTTAGTAATAAGAACGCTCTTAAGTTCTCTACCTCCAATTCCTCTGATGTTTCCCGCTGTCCAACTACATTATGGATGCTCTTTTGTGGGTAAATGGTGCAAGTGACCCTGGATAATCCAGGGTTTACTTAAGCCGACCCTTCTTTTTTGCCTGGCATTGTGAATCTAGCGATTTCAATTTGTGTTTCATCTTTTGCCTTGAACTAAAAGAGCCGCCGGACGTGCGTGGCAAGCTTGACCGTTGCAAAAGTTTGTAGAATAGTAATTGAATAGAATAATCAAGTCCATCCATCAGAGAGAGCAAACAAAGCCACATAGGTACGCTCAGCGTGATTAGGCCTCCCATTAGGCTTGCACTGATCCTTGATTATCTAAATCTTTGCCTACATTTCTCTTGCTCAAACTAGGGACAAACAAAGCATTACTCTATCTTATCCCAAAAATTAAGGGTGTTTGCGGGCTTAGTGGAGTATGATTTTTTTCTCTTTCAAAAAAGCTTTAGAATAGAGAGAAAGGGGAAAGGGAAGTTCAGGGAGATGGTGGAATTCCTTAAGCGTGAAGCATTGGTGATGAGGACAACGGAGATTAAAAAAATGGACCGTGACATATTTATTATCTTGGTGGGTCTAAGGTCTTTTAAGAATCGGGAAGATTTGGAATTTGGAGCCCTGTCGTAGAACACAGCTTCCGTCGCGTTTCCCGCTTATTTTTATTCAAGAAGTGACCGAAGAACATCGGTGGGTGTGATTTGGTCCCCCGTCTATGCTGTGAGGTTGACTCGACCATTCCTCTCCCTTTTTCTAAATGTTCTGATCCAGACATGCTACTGCTAATATATACATTTATTCCACATATGCAGATATCAGTTCATGTTGACGTGAGAGGAGTGTGTTTTTTTTTTTGGGCATAAATAGCATAGGGATATATTGAAGGATCAAGTAGGTTTAAAAATTTCAGAAAGCTTAAAAGTGCGTACTAGACACTTCGAAGAGCTGGCGGACCAACGAGCAGACGGACCCAAAGGTCCTACAAATTCCCCGAAGGGACGGAAACATAAGCTAATATGCCTAAACATAGGAAAAAAATAACAAAAAAATCAACACAAGCCTTAAACATAGAGGTTATCATAAAACACAAAATAAAAACGAGACAAGCCCTAAACAGTGGGGCAGGCCCAAACGGGCAAAAACGGATCTTAAACTCCGGCGGCGGCGGCGCGTGGGGGACGAAATATTTGATCCGGAGTGAAAAATGAAGCACATTGATGGGCCACACATTCCACGCCGGAGTAGAAGAGCTCGATTCGGGGGTGGAGGAGCATCCACAAGCGGCAAAGAGGAACGACGCGTCAGATCCACGCGCAGTGCGTGGTGCACGTGGATCACGACGCTTTGCCTGGTGACAACCGGAGAAGAGGGCCGACGTACGAGTTCTTCTTTCTTTTTTTACTTTTCCCCCTTAAAACAAATTTATGGGAAAAAGATAACATTAGTTTTCACCTTCAAAAATTCAACGAAAGTATCTCCTTCCAAGGTGAGCTTCTGATCGTGACACTGATAATTCCAAACAAAAACTCCTTTTTTTTAACCTTTTCAAAGTAATAATCGCCCTCTAAATGAAGTGAGAAAAGAAGAGCCTAAGAAATTGTTCATTGTCCATAGAAACCGGCTTACAAAGCAAGAGAGATTAGAGAACAAACAACCCAATGAAACGGAGGTGGCATTGGTGCTGGGTGAGATGTAAGCACGTGGAGGGGAGAAACATATGACATCATACGTGTGTACTTCTTTCATTTTCTACTCCGTTCTCTTTTCAAATATTCATGTTGGTTGGGGGTGAAGCTATCTTGATTACAGGCCCATATCCAGCCGTCAATCACGTTCTCTTGGGTCCAATGGGAGTATTTATTCTTCCGGGGTCTTCTGTCAGAACTGGACCTAGCTTTTTTTTTTGGGTGTAAGAGTCCAAAAGACTCGAAAGAGATTATTAATATTCACGAATTTTATTCTGAAATTACTCTAAAAGACTCATAAAGAAGGAAACCCTTAGCCTTGTATTTGTTGCTTTCTATTTTTGTTCTTTCAAATTTGCTTTTCTTTTTTCTTGGCGGAGCATAATCTGAAATGTTGACTAAACAGGTTCTCGTAATTCATAAATGTGACACCTGTCCTCCTGCACTCAATTGGATAGACCAGCCGAAAAAGGTACGCTTTCAGGCATGATGATGCCGCCTATTATGGTCGGAGCTGAGTGGCGTGCTAATTGCCATCATGTTGGTCGCTTTGTCTGTTTGTATAATGATGCTACTGATGTGTCCAAGGGAGCAATTGGGAACCCTTCCCTTAATACGATAATAATGACAAATACGATTTGATGGGCCGAATTTTATCGTTAGCTGAAACCTCTGTCTATCTGGGCTGGAAACATAATAGCCCAATAGTCAGGCAACGGACTTAGGCCCATTGGTTCTGCACGTGCGCTTTAAATAGCCCAAAGTACATATTCATCTCTTCCGAAAATAGGAGCCCATGCAAGCAGCAGCGCATTGGTCTGCCTAAATTTTCGCTAATGTCGATACGATCTGGATCTTAGATAAGTTATTTCTCTGCAATTTCTATTTGCCTACTCAAATCACTAAATAAAACAAATGAAGGCTGGCATATCTTGCTCCGTTTGTGGAATATAAGTACTATTATATTCTCCAGTGACTGGTTAGTACGAAGAACTGGGTCAAGAGCAGGGAAACCAAGGATAACTCTCCCACACCAGCGGTTCGATCTGCAGAAAATAAGCTTTATGGAGAACCAAATAGACACACAAATGGTGAGGAGGAAGGGCCGCAGATTGGTTTTCTTTCCAATTCCGTTGCAAGGCCACATAAACCCCATGCTTCAGCTTGCAGACATCCTCCACTCCAAAGGCTTCTCCATCACCATCGTCCACACAAGCTTCAACTCTCCCAACCCTTCAAATTACCCCAACTTCACCTTCCACTCCATCACCGAAGGCTTCTCGGAAAGCGAAGCCTCTACGCCAGATATTTTAGCCCTTATCAAACGTCTCAACACCAGATGTGGAAGCCTTTCCGGGACTGCTTGATCAACTATTAGCCGATGTGTACGAGGTTCCTATTTCTTGCCTCATTTCAGATGCTCTCTTTTACTTCTCTCAAGCCGTTGCTGATAGCCTTAAGCTCCCGAGGATTGTTTTACGGACTGGTGGGGTTTCTTCCTTCGTTGTTTTCGCTGGATTTCCAAAAAGGATACCTCCCCATACAAGGTACTCAAAACTTTTCCCCTTGTTACATATGTAGGATCCTAGAGGTGAGAAAAACTTGGAATGTGATCTTAATGGGTCTTCCAATGCTAGCCTGAACATCAGCCATTGCCTAATGTAGCTACTTTGATTGCGCTAGAGGAAATATTCTGGTTGCTAAGTTTTATACATACATTAGCACGACTTTGTGATTCTTGCGAATGCCGATTTTTATTGCACAATCCACAGTACTGATCATTTTTCTTTTTCAAAATAAGAATCTCAATTAGAAGAGCCGGTAGCAGATTTTGCACCTCTGAAAGTCAAAGACCTTCCCGTGATCTATACCGAGGATCCAGAGGTGTTTTATGAAGTCGGAGCTGGCCTGGTCAATGAAACGAAAGCCTCTTCAGGACTCATTTGGAACTCCTTTGACGACCTCGAACAGCCTGCACTGGCCACTATCCGCCCAGACTTTTCTATTCCAGTCTTCCCAATGGGCCCATTTCACAAATACTTCTCACCCTCTTCGTCAAGTAGCTTATTAACCCCGGACGAAAGTTCCATTTCCTGGCTAAACAAACATGCACCTAGATCCGTAATATATGCAAGCTTTGGGAGCCTAGCGGCCTTGAGTGAAGCCGAATTCCTGGAGATAGCTTGGGGACTAGCCAATTGCAAGCAACCCTTCTTGTGGGTGGTTCGACCTGGATTAGTCCTAGAGACTTTGAATGGAAGGGGCCGGATCATCAAATGGGCACCCCAGCAGGAAGTGTTGGCCCATCCTGCCGTGTGCGCATTTTGGACACACAATGGGTTGAATCTACAGTGGAGAGTATCTGTGAGGGGGTCCCTATGATTTGTATGCCTTGTTTCGGTGACCAAACTGTGAATGCTAAGTATGTTACCCATGTTTTGGAAGGTTGGGCTGTGAAAGTGTTTGTAATGTTGGCATAATTTTCCATGGTCAAAACAATCCTTTGTTAAATGTAATTTTCCATTTGTAGATATGTAAATGCAACTTGATTACGTCTGGAATGATGTGGAGCTAAGGAGAAAGTTTCTGGAAGGTGCTGGGTGCATCTAGAATGGTTGGAAGTTGGTTACGGAGCTGTTAGACAGATTTTCAGTCGGATGGGTTAGCCTTGGGTCAGCTTAGCGAGAAAATTGCAGATAACGTAATAACCTTCTAGAAAATTGTCCAGTCATCATAACTTTTTCGTTTTGACTTATTTACCCTCACTAAAGTCATATACCACTTTCCCAAATGCTTTGGACGTACTTACTCATCGTCTATTCTCTCGAAACTTCAAGAACTCTCTCTGTACTCGATTTCCCCCATTTCTCTCTTGTGCAAAAATCTGTTCTAACCAGATCTGATTGTGAGAGTGAGTAAATCTTCCCTCTGGTGGAAGATCAGTGAGCCTTGTCGTCGACTGAAGGCTGGAAGTTCTTAGTTCGTTGCTATTGAAGATTCACATCACCAAGAGTTGAGTTTCTTGAGTGGGTTCTCAAGAAAAGTTGTAGCTGAAAGTTTCAGAGGAGCCTCAAGCCCACGAGTTCGTGGGATCTGCTGTAGAACGAGCACCAGAGTTGCTGGTCTTCGAGTGGGTGCTGGGCACCAACCCAATTCGGTGGATTTGGGTGATTTACATAGGAAAAGGGGTCTTGAGGCCAAAAGGTTTTTGGTTAAGATCACCATTGTAAAATTCGGACGTTCTAGTGGAAAGACTTGGTGGAAACACCCGGAGTGTTTTTTATTTCTCAGAAGACGTTCTTCTTGAGAAATTTTTCACTTCGTTACCAAAAATTTCTGTGTTGATTCTATTCTCTTCTTTCTTGATATTTTTGCAACTAACTATTTCTTGTTGATTATTTTGCAGATCTGAAAGATATTGGTAACTTGAAATTGTCAACTTAGTGACTATTGAATTCTGTCCGAATCTTTGTTGGTTATTAGTCTTAGAAGTGTTGAATATTGTTGCTTAAGAGTTTGAATTTGTATTGTTGGGTCTGAGAATATTTCTTGTGTGAAATAGGTTCAAGAAATCCTTTATACGTTAAGTGTTGCTTGCTGAAATTTGGATAGGCTGTTGTTGTGATATTATTTCTTGAAGTGCAGATTTTACATTGCTGAAAAATCATAATTAAGTTGATCATATTGTTGCTGACTATATCTCATTATTGTTAATTGATAGTTGTCAAAGTTACATGTCAATCTTGATTTTTCTGTTTTGAGTCTTTGATATATTGAGTAGTGATTGCTGCTGTAATTGTTACTCTAACAGTTATTTGGTCAAGATTGAATCATTCTTAATTTGATTGTTAAGTGGGTTGCTGTTAAGTGCTTATATCATATTGTTTGAATAGGTTTTAATAGTGCAAGTGTATTAGTTTTTGAACTTGGTTTTCTGTGGTTTTGTAAAGGGAGGTGTATTAGTTTTTAAATACCTATTCACCCCCTCTCTAGGTATATTCTAGGTTCTAAACGTAGTTTCAGGCTGCAGCTGGAGAATGGGCTGAAGAGGGAGGAGATAGAGAGGACTATTGTAAGACTAATGGGGGAGGAAGAAGGGAGGGAGATTAGAGAAAGAATTTCAGAGTTAAAGGAGAAGGCAAATCTTTGCTTGCAACAAGGTGGCACTTCATGCCAATCCTTGGACAGCTTGGTTGGTCACATTTCCAAACTAGAATCATTCATCTTCAAATCTTAGTGACATCCTCTCGGGCTCTGGGCTTTTGGAAGGGCTTGCCAAGCCCACTTACCGAGTTTCTGTCGTTGTCTTTGTGCTAGTCTTGTGACTATTGCTCTATTGTTGTCGTAAACATCCAAGAGTTCCTTTAAACGATTGTCCTTTTTTGTTTTGTTTAAGCATCATTTAAACAATTGTAAACTTTGGGATAATGGTTCCCAAGGTTTATTGAAACCAATAAGATGCTAGTGCACATTGGCAATGATGGTCCAAGTTATGTGACACCAATTAATATGCTTGGGCAAGTGGGCAACGGTGGTCCCGAGTCTACATAGTTCAAAATTTATGCTTTCTCTGTTTAATTTCAATTTAATCCAGTACTTATTTAATTGGGAAGATAATACGTTAGATGTTGAGCTGTAAAATATGGTTTTCGATTTTCTTGTCAAAAACGACACCCATAATAATTGTATTGTTGCATCTTAACACAGGCTCCCTGCCAGTAAAACATGTATGTATGTTATACGTCATCCGACATTACAAGCTGTCAAAACACATTTATACTTTTTTTTCTAAGCCAAACACAGTTATACCTGTACATCAGAAAGCTCTTGCAATTTCTGCCATTAAAGCTAAAAAAAGTTAGGTATCGCAATTCGCAAAGCGAGCAGGGGAAGAAAGTTCCATGGAGAATCCAAGAGAAAACTCATATGCAAAATAGAAAAGGCCGCCGACTGATACTTACAAGGCCATATAAACCCCATGCTTCAGCTAGCAAACATCCTCTACACGGGAGGTTTTTCTATCACCAACATCCACACCCAATTCAACCCTCCCAACCATATTAACTACCCTCACTTCACCTTCCATTCCATCCCAGATGGCCTGTTGGAAACCGAAGCTTCCACTGCAGATGTCATAGCCTTCCACACGCTTCTTTTTTTTTCTAAACCTTCCACACGCTTCTTAATGTCAGTTGTGTCACGCCGTTTCGTGATTGCTTGGCCAAGTCGTTAGCTGATGTCTCGAAGGAGCCCGTTGCCTGCTTAATCACAGATGCTATCTGGCACTTCACTCGAACTGTGGCTGAAGCCCTCGAGATCAGACGACTGGTGTTGCGGACCAGCAGTGTCTCTTCGTTTCTCGCTTTTGCCGCCTTGCCATTTCTACCTGAAAAGGGCTACCTCCCTATACAAGGTATAAATTATATTCTATTTATAGAAAGATCATTGACAGTTGGACAAAGGAAGCAATTTAACCATTAAGGTTAAGAAGTATGTCTATTCATTAGCTGTAAATTAATCTGTTTGTTTCGGACTCTCGTCTAAGCACCAATGGATCAATAAACAGGAAGCAAATCGTTAATGCTGATCCTAGTGTTTCTTTTTCCGCTCATTTGTCAGAATCTCGATTAGAGGAACCCGTGCAAGAGCTTCCACCTCTAAAAGTCAAAGATCTTCCAGTGATTGACACACGCAATGCAGAGGACCTTTACCAACTATTGTTTGGCATGGTGAAAGAAACAAGGGCCTCCTCTGGTATCATTTGGAACTCCTTTGAAGACCTTGAACCGTTTGAAATGGAGAGGTGTCGACAAGACTTTCCAATTCCAATCTTTCCCATAGGCCCATTCAATAAGTACTTTCCAGCCTCTTCAAGTAGCATACTAGCACAGGACCAGAGCTCCATTTCCTGGTTAAACAATCAAGCATCTAAATCTGTCATCTATGTGAGCTTTGGTAGCGTTGCGGCAATAAATGAAGCTGGATTTTTGGAAATAGCTTGGGGATTAGCGGACAGCAAGCAGCCGTTCTTGTGGGTGGTTCGACCTGGGTTAGTAAGTGGCTCAGAATGGCTTGAACCATTGCCAAAAGGGTTCTTAGAAAATTTGGATGGGAGGGGCCACATTGTGAAATGGGCTCCTCAAGAAGAAGTACTTGCCCATCCTGCCACCAGTGTATTTTGGACGCACAACGGGTGGAATTCCACTTTGGAGAGCATATGTGAAGGAGTTCCCATGATTTGTCTGCCCTGTTTCGGCGACCAAATGGTGAATGCTAGATACGTGAGCCATGTCTGGAAAGTTGGGGTGCATTTGGAGAGAAAGCTATAGAAAGAGGGGAGATAGAGAGGGCAATTAGAAGACTGACGGTGGAGTCAGATGGGAAGGAGACGAGGAAGAGAATTATGCATTTGAAGGAAAAGGTTGATAATTGTCTTAGAAAAGGGGGTTCTTCGTACCGGTCTCTAGAGAACTTGATAAGTTATATCTCATCATTCTATCTCTCTCCTAATTGTCTATCCTCTCGAATTTTCTTTTTTCAAGTTCACGAGAAATACGTGCCCTGCTCATTTGCTTGCTATATTTTCACAATCAAGGCTTTTCTCGCTTGGCCCACCGCGGGTTAAAAACCCACCACGGCCCAGTGGGATACGACTTCTCTTGTAAGGCCCAACCGCTATATAACAATCAGAGCCAGTTGCCGTCCGATTCAAAGAACGTGGGCGTGGGGGGCTGGGGGCTCACAATTTGCGAATGAATACAAAATAGCTCAGTCTAGGGCTGAACAAAACCGGACCGCAGACCGGACCGGACCAGAAAACCGGACCGAATTTGCGGTCCGGTCCGGTTTTAATTTTTTCAATACGGTCCGGTCCGGGTCAAAAAATTATAAAATGCGGTCCGGACCGGATCGGACCGGACCGCATTTTAAAATTTTTTAATTTTTTTTTAAATTTTATCTCTGCATTGCGCAGTGCACTGCGCAGTCAAATCAAGATATTTTAATTTTTTTAAAAAAAATTAAATACGCACTGTACAAAAATTTAAAATCGTAAAGATCACAATAAATAACTGCAATGAGAGAGCTAATTGTTCAATCTACATGGAAGATTTTAAAATTTAAAATATAATTCGTATATTATAGCTTTAGATCGAACAAAATTTTGATTCACCCTCTAAATCAATCTTGGCTTTCTCTTCTTCCAGGAATTCAAACTTGGTATGCAAACTTTACAAAGCAAAGCCATATTCTTGCACAGTTACACAGTAGGCTGCAGTGCCTACTGCATGCCGTTCGAAATTTTAAAAAAATATATTTTTTTTTAAAAAAAATCACTGCAGAGTAGGCTGCAGTGCCTACTGCGCAGAGCAGTAGGCACTGCGCATTCCGTTCGAAATTTTTAAATTTTTTTTTTTAAAAATCACTGCACGGTAAAACTGCACGTTCGAATTTTTTTTTAAAAAAATTAAATCCGGTCTGGACCACTTTAAAAAGTGGTCCAGACCGGACCGCATTTTATAAAACCGAACCGGACCACTTATAAGTGGTCCGGTCCGGTCTTTAAATATAAGACAACCGGAAATGCGGTCCGGACCGCATTTCCGGTTGTTCAGCCCTAGCTCAGTCTGATGGCCTACCAAGAAGAAAACTGTAAGACAAAACATCAAGTATCTTGACAATTGCGCAAGCTTTTAAATGAGGGAGACAAGAGCTTCTTAGTGGAGTTTGTTGAGTGCGTAAGCAATTACATCACACATGAAGATCAGAAGACGCATATACCCATTTCCAGTTTAGAGAAGAGGTAAAATTTCTACATTTTATTTAGCTAATGGCGAGAAGAACGGTGATAAAGGACGAACGTCCTTGTTAATTGTTCCAATTGTCATCTATTGAGATAGTTTTCAATTTACATCGATCAAATTGAACCTCACTGGCTGCCCTTCCCTTTCTGTGAAGGCTAACTATGAACTGGTCTTTTTTTATTTATTTATTTTTCCTAGGAAAAAAATATGGGCAACCCATAGGCCTTTTCTTTTTCCAACAAAGCTGTAAAAAGTACGTGTGCATGTGAGAAACCATTAATCATAGCCTCAGAAACCAATACTTATCACTTCATTTACTTCACAAGTGTTGCTTGAGGTAAACACTTTTTTGGCTTTTGGTTCTTATTAATTTGTTTAATTCCCAATACACTATAAGACGCAATTTGATCCCAGCGGGTCATCGTACTATATAAGGTGGGCATTGAGATGCAAAGCGCAGAAAACAAGCTCCATGGAGAACCCAAGAGACAACGGAGCCACGCAACATAGGAAGGGCCGCCGAGTGGTGCTCTTCCCCCTGCCTTTGCAAGGCCATATTAGCCCCATGCTTCAGCTTGCTAACATCCTCTGTTCCAAAGGCTTTTCCATCACCATTATTCACACCCGCTTTAATTCTCCTAGCTCTTCCAAGCACCCCAACTTCTCCTTCATTTCAATCTCTGATGGCTTATCGGAAAGCGAAGCGTCCACTGCAGATGCCATTGCATTAGTCACACTCCTTAATGTCAACTGTGTCTTGCCGTTCCGGAATTGCTTAGCTAAGTTGTTGTCAGATTCTTTGGAGGAACCCGTCGCTTGTATAATTACTGATGCTGGCTGGCACTTTACACAAGCTGTTGCCGATAGCTTGAAGCTCCCAAGGATCGTGTTACGGACCAGCAGCGTCTTTTCGTTTTTCGCTTACGCCACCCTTCCAGTACTGCGGGAAAGGGGTTACCTCCCCATCGAAGGTGCGTATACTCTGCGTGTGTAGTGCTTGCTCTTGTTATTTCCAGCACAAAACATTTTCGTGGGATTGACTTCTTTCAAAAGATGACTGAATTTAATTTATTCTGCTCTAATTTTCAGAGTCTCAATTAGAGGAACCCGTGCCAAATCTGTCACCACTTAAAGCCAAAGATTTACCATTGATTGACTCGCGCGATCCGGAGGACTTGTATCGATTATTATCTTGCATATTCAAAGACATCAAGGTTTCCTCGGGACTTATTTGGAACTCGTTTGAAGAACTTGAGCAATCTGAATTGATCACATTCGGCCAGGAGTTTCCCATCCCGATGTTTCCCATAGGCCCACTTCACAGGTATTTCCCAGCCTCAACAAGTAGCTTACTAACAGAAGACCGAACTTGTCTTTCCTGGCTAAATACACAAGCACCTAAATCCGTACTCTATGTGAGCTTTGGGAGTCTTGCAGCTTTCGACGAAACACAATTTGAGGCGATGGCTTGGGGGCTAGCCAAGAGCAAGCAACCCTTCTTGTGGGTGGTCAGACCTGGGCTAGTCCGTGGTTCTGAGTGGCTTGAAACATTGCCGAACGGGTTCCTTGAGATGATCGAAGGGAGGGGACACATTGTTAAATGGGCTCCGCAACAGGAAGTGCTGGCTCACCCTGCCACCGGGGGATTTTGGACTCACAATGGATGGAATTCGACATTCGAGAGCATATGTGAAGGTGTTCCCATGATTTGTTTGCCATGTAATGGTGACCAAAAGGTGAATGCAAGATACGTGGCCGATGTATGGAAAATTGGGGTGCATTTGGAGAACAAGCTGGAGAGTGGGGAGATAGAGAGGGCGATTAGAAGGCTAATGGTGGATAGTGAAGGCCATGAGATGAGAGACCGATTAATGAATTTGAAGGAAAAGGTGGATCTTTCTCTCAGGCAAGGGGGTTCATATCAAGCACTAGAGAGCTTGATTAGTCACATATCTTCCTTCTAGGAATGTTCCTTTTAGTAAAATTTTAAGAGTTTTAAGTATGATGTAAATATTTAAGTGATGTTGAAGTTTTATTGGTATTTGTGTAGAAGTTATTGAGTTGTATTGATATTTATATAGAAGTAATGTTGAAATTGTAATTTTAGAGGATTGAATTCAAATTCTAAAAATTTCACCAAAACAAGCATACCCTTAGCCTTTTACTTACCTAAGGAATAAATATTAAGCTGTCTACCATGTTTTAGTGCATCCTTCACCCATTTCAATTGAATATCTTAACTATTGGTTTCAGTTTACTAAAAAATAATATTGATTTATAACAAACCTCTACAACACGCAATCTTTGCGACTTTGCGGGGCAGCTGGCTTGTTCAGATTTGGGAGGCGGTTCATCGAATAGGAGCCTCCTTAGAGAGCAATAGGTGAGAGAGTGAGAGAGGTGTGAGTTTCGCTCGGGACCCACACCTGCCCAAACAGGGTCCTGTTCGGGCGAGCGGGACCTACACCTCTCTCTCTCTCACACATATTGCTCCCTCTGCAATGGCCACCATCCTTGTCGCGGCTACTGCAAATTACGACTCTTAAATATAATATTTTGAATGAGATTTTTTTTCTAAGCAATAATGATAATTTCACTTAATTTCATTTCTTGGGTGGTTAAGACTTAGGGTTTAGGGGCGTGTTCCCTCTTAGGTCTCGGATTCGAATCTTTATAGGTGCAAATAATTCTTTGAGACCATCCCTACAACAAAGCTAAATTTACCTAGTATGTGTAGTTTGAAAAGTTGCACCGTTCGAAGTTTGCTGTGACATTAAACTCAATTCGTGCTTATATTAAATCAGGTATATTCGAGCTCAGTGCACTTAAATGAGTACCCAAATTATCTTCGTTACCTAAAAAAGTACAAAACATAACAAAAGTTAAATAACCAAACGTAATCAAGAATAAGCGAATAAGCCTATCAGAAAATACATTGAACACAAACTAAGAGCAACATTGGACAATAAGCCTTAACAAGTGTTAATAAAGAGGGACGCAATGTCTATAATCAACCAAACGGCCTCGAGATCTTCAATCGAATACCCTGTTCTGATGATGAGAAAAAAACATGGTGCACTAAAAGTAAACTTGGGCACTAGCCGAAAATAATTAAATTCTTTCAATGACGTCAGCTTAAATTTTGGTTCGGTCTAACGTACAAAGGTGTCTCCAATGTAGCTGCTGTCTGGTGCGGGCGTCTTGAAGCACTGCAGCTCAAATCCCAAATCCATATCTATAAGGAAGGATTGATGTGTTTTAAAATTTATGAATTTTTTAAAAATAAATTAAAAATTATGAGGTCCGATTATTTTTTGCTATATTAGGCTTAATATAAATTAAAAATTATGAGATACGCAACTGATTTTTAATTAAGAGTACATAAAATGTCGCCGATATTAAATTTTCAATCATGATCCACAACACTTGGTTCTAATTTTTGTCTAGTCTAGGATGGGAGATACTTTTATTCCACCCTCGCTCATCAGCCATACATCTTCGATCAAACGATCAAAATTGCAGTAAGAGGACCCACCTTCACTGACACTTTTTCTTGCCAACCTAGCCATCTCAACCGCTGATTTCAGAATCTCCTCCCTCCTCTCCATCATCAGCTCATTCACCATCTTTTCCACGGTAACACGATCACACACATCCTTCATGTCCATCCCAAGCTTCAATACCTCACTCACGAACCTACTATTCGTTTGCTGATCGGCAAAGTACGGCCAGCAAATCATGGGCACCCCAGCCACTATGCTCTCTAAGGTTGAGTTCCATCCACTGTGGGTCAAAAACCCACCTATGGCGGGGTGGGCTAGGACCTCCTCTTGTGGGGCCCAGCCCACCACATAGCCCGTCCCCTTGGTCAGCTTAACCAGCTCTGCCGGAATCTGACCTCCGCCATGTTCGCCGGTCACCATTTCCGGCCGTATGACCCACAAAAATCGCTTCTTACTAGTAATCAGGCCATGCCGAAGCTCCGTGAATTCGTCCTCTGTTATTGTTGTAATGCTTCCAAAGCTCACGTAAATTACGGACTTGGATGGCTGAGCGTCGAGCCACTTCAAGCAGCTCCTGTCCACTTCGAAGAGGCTGTTAGAAGACTGCGACTGCAATGTGCTCTTTCTGGATCCATGTTTGTTTTTCAAGAGCTCGTGGAGAGGACCAATGGAATAGATTTTGGGACACTGAGTGCGAATATGTGAGAGTACAGGTCCTTCCAGGTCTTCAAACGTGTTGAGTATGAGCGCATGAGCTCGAGGAGATTGTCTGGTCTCGTCTGCAATGAGCTGGAGTAACGGGTCTGACATGTTTCTAACTCGGCAGAAACTCGGGAGGTCTCGGCAACGGAGAAAAGTTTCCATACCTGGCACCCTGGATATCAGACGATCCATGTCTTCATTGCCTGCAGTGCTTAATTGTCATATACACCCAGTTAGCATAGAATTTGTACAATTATTCCAAAGTTTTGGTACACAAATTTGTAAATTCGACTAGCTACTTTGTTTTTCTCAATCGAAATTAATAGGCGTGTTACTATATATTAGATGACTAATTAAAGTATTATGAGTCTATGACACTAACAAAAATCTTTACGTAGTACTAATTTTATTTTATCAAGGTTCACTCTTTTAACTAACATCGACCTAATTATTCAAGTGACCCACTCCAAAGTATAGCATGCAGCATGCTAGTTAAATCTTGTGTTCAATAAATGTAATTTCCTACTTTAAATCGGGAAAAATATTTAATTATAAAAGCGAAAATTCTAAGGTAGACTCGTGAACACTGATTATGATTTAAAATAACAAATTCCATTGTTTAAAATAGTCCCTGAGAATGAGTCTGATCTTAGCCAAACTAAGTTAATTTTATCTCAATTCATTAAATGTCTCCGCACTTAAGTAATTTTATCTCACTTCATAGAATGAGGCTCGATCACAGTTGAATTTGTTTTATTAAATAATTGAATCTTTTTCCCTTAATTCGAGCAGTCATTTTCTCAGCGCACAAAATTTACAACGGAGGCCAGGGGAACAGGAACATACCTCTAATGGGAAGCTCTCCGGCTTCAATCATATCGGGAACAGAGAAGTAAGCCCAGAAGGAGCAGGCACTGATCGTACGGAAATGGATGACCGGAATGCCGAGATCATTACCCACGTCAATAGGAAAGCTCAAGATCCCATCCACTATCATGCAAGTCACTGACCGTCTAGTACCAACTGAACCCAATTCACCCGAAATCAGCATCTCTCTAAACAGTGGCTTAGTAACCGATTTCAAGGCAGAAAACAACTCCTTGAAGTGCCCACCGTCTCGTGGGAGGTCGGGTGGAAGGCCGTCAGAGATGGTCTTGAATTGGAATCCAGGAAAGCCGGCGAAACGGGCTAGGATGTCTGTGTGACGGACAAGGCGGTCGTGGATATAATCGGTGTTGAGGAAGGTGAGGTGGAGGCCGGCAAGGGCAAGAAGCTCAGCTAGCTTGAGCATGGAGTTGACATGTCCCTGTGCTGGAAGAGGAAAGATGAGAACGTGAGGCGGAGCTTTTGCTTCTTGTTCCATTGAACCTGAGGATTTTTTTGTGACGGCTGATGAGATCTTTTAGGCATCATTTCAAAAGATCCTTTTTTTAAAAAAATTATTTTGCGTGGATTGTGGGTGGGTGGATAAGATCTGAGTTCGTGATTTGAGCCAAAATAAAAAAAATGAAAACAAAAATACTAATTAGGCAAAGGACTATTCATTTCTATTCGAGTGCATGCCTAGGTACCTGCTAGCGCAGATAAAAGCTAGCATATCACGATATTAATTAGTAACGGGGCTTTTTCTTTTGGAATAAGTTAGTGAATGACGTCGACCGGACATCGGATAGACAAATGTTGGAATCTGTGATATTTGTTTTGTTTTGTTTTGTTTTTTAATTAGCAACTGGTGGATAAGCTGCGGGTGTGGGAGGATTCGACCCCGTACTAACCCTTCCCAAATAGAGGATGTGCCAGTTGAGCCAACTGGCCTGTGATATTTGTCTTCTCAGTTGTAATGGTCGATCAATTCTCCTACGGTCCTACCCCTTTGGAGTTAGTTCATCTACTATTCTACAAACCAGTGCAAAGGAATCCCCCCTCACTCCGGCCTTGTTAATTTTGCGACTTGTCGTTTATTTGCAAGCATATCAAAACCGAGTTTGAAATTAATGGCCTGTTGCGCCGAGGCCTCCACCTGTGGCCCCGATCTACTACGTACAGTGCCTCACTCGTCCTCTATCAGCTCTGCTGGAATCTGACTCTGCTCTCTTAACTCAGTCACCAAGTCAGGCCGTAGGACCCATCAGGCATTATTTCAGCCTCGAGCGGCTTTTGGTTGGGCTTGACCTCGATATAAAATGGGTGGGCCTAGAAAAAAAACCCAATCCCAAGGTACGTCTCCATAATGTATACAAGATTCACTGCCCCTCTAAATCCCCAGCTTGGTTCCGAACGATTGTAGCCTATTGGGTTACTGGACGTGCACGTGTTATTAACACATGCTTGACATCTCGGGTGACTGGAATTAGGGACCGCGACACGTAGTTTTTGCTTTGATAGTCTAGTTGATGATTCATTAATGTCGGTGCATTGGAGAATATGTTAGAAGCCTGTAGAATTATGCTTCTCTCGGCTACCAGAATTTACTTTTGCAAGCTATATATTATTTGCCCAGCTAGCTGCATGTATCAACATCTCCCAAGTATTATAGAAAGCGCAGTAGGAACCTCAAAGCCTCTCGTAACAACCACCAAATCCCATCAACATCAAGACTTTAGGCTTTTTTTCGGGTGACCAAGAACATGGCGCTCAGCCTTTTCGGTGGCCGACGAAGCAACATCTTAGATCCCTTCTCTCTGGACATCTGGGACCCCTTTGAAGGCTTCCCCATGATCTCGAGCTCTGGCGCTGGCGCTGGTGCTCCCTCCGCTGGCCGCGAAGCCTCTGCTATTGTCAACCCTCGTATTGACTGGAAAGAAACCCCGGAAGCTCACGTGATCAAGGTTGATCTTCCAGGGCTGGGGAAGGAAGAGGTGAGGGTCGAGATTGAGGACGGTAGGATCCTACAGATAAGCGGGGAGAGTCTCAGAGAGAAGGAGGACAAGAACGAGAAGTGGCACAAGGTTGAGAGGGTCGTCGGCAAGTTCGTGAGGAGGTTCAGGTTGCCAGAGAACGCGAGGAATGATCAGATAAAGGCTAACATGGAGAGTGGAGTGCTCACCATCGTTATTCCGAAAGATCAGGAGAAGCAGACTGAGAGCAGGCCTGTTCAGATCACCGGTGGAGAGCAAGCCCCAAGAATCGGAGAAGCAGCCTCTGGCCAAGCTTAAAAATCTGCGGCTAAACTTTAAGCTCCTTACTGGTGCCTCTGGTTCTGTTTATGTTTCCGCCTATGTTAAATAAATGACGAGCATGGCCGTTTTTGTTTGTAAAGCAAGCATCAAGCGCCGTCGGTGTATGAATTTGGCAATATGTGCCGCAAGTCTACCTCTCAGTTTTGTAAGATGTTTGACCTAGTATCTAATATATATGTCAAATCTTTATCCTACCCGCATCCTCCATTAATGTTCTCATCGATTAATACCACGTTGAAAGCCACCGTCTCCCAGATTCGAATATGATGCATTGATGCTATTAAGGAGGCACAGGATCTTTAGATTTTGAAGTACTGCCCTCTGCCAATTCATTTTTGAAGTCGATGAAAACTGTTAAAAGAGTGATTTAGCTAAAAATTTCTCACGTCAGGCAAAGAGAGGTTTATAATCACATCTTAAAAAATCTCAAATTTCGTATCCACGAATTGAAGACGGGTTGCCAAAAAGATCCGATCGAGCAGAGGATCTCTAGGACACTGATTTGTGAAAATTAGAGTGTCCTTCTGTTGAACTCTTACCATCGCAATTTTGTCTCCATTAACTGCAACTGCACCTCTGAAAAAGAAACCGTTTCATCGCCCCTGTAGTGGTGGATCCATTTTATCATCTTCGTGCCAGTGTGCGACTACCGCTAATCGGTTTCCGCTACTCAGGCCGAAATTGTCACTATATGTTTTAGAATTTTGGGCCTTATTGTGGGCTTTATGTCCATAGCAGTCTGTTGTATTGGGCTTGATGCCCATTCCCACCATATATCTCCTTCGCGCCTGTGACTACCGGCTACTGGTTCCTTAAGTCTTATTGTGGGCTTTATGTCCATAGTAGTCTGTTGTAATGGGCTTGATGCCCATTCCCACCATATATGTATTAGTTGGCTTGTTCTCACTGTCGCAAGTTTACTCTATTCTCTTATACCTAGAGAGTTTAGTGAATGGAGGCCATATCTGAAATTCCGCTAGTCTTGATCTGTCAGAATTATATAGTTGCCTTTGAAATGAACGACCATAGATACATAGCAACCGGAAAAAAGTACCTCTTCGCAGATGGGGAGGTATGAAGACTATGCAGTTATACAAAACATTACTCTAGCTTGAATCTTTATAGTCTCGATCGTGTTAAATTCTTAACAGTAGATCTATGTATACCAACTAATTGCATGTCTAATGTGATGGCATATGTACAAAATCAAACATATTCACGACTCTCTGTCGTTCTCAATGTTGTCCGAGTCCTCAACGTTGAGAGCAACTACTTTGGAGGAATTAATCCTCAAAGAAGCTGATCGGATCTTTATCGGTAACTTTGTGCTAGTAGCTATACCACAGCCTTCCTCCTCTTTCTTCAGATCGGCAGGGGGCAAGAAGCAATCTCTGGACAACCCCTGTATGTTGAAATCGACTTCTTCGATGGTCCAAACCTCTTCCATGCGAGTTCTCGAATGGCTTTCCGAGTTCTCCCCAAACCTAAACAGAGAAACCGAGGTCTTGCCACCGTGAGCGATGTTGAGGCCGTCTATGGTTCGGTAGTCTTGGATCAATGACTCCATGGTGGTCTCCCAGAAGATGCTTTCGTTTCTGGTGGCTTTGATTCTCAGAAGATGAGAGTCTTCCAGTTGGACAAGGAGGCCTGTTCTTTGGCTAAAGTAGCCCCAGACGGTGTGCCTGATTATTTCTACGCTGCTGCTGCTTCTTGCTCTTAGTGTTGAGGATTCAGCTTCGAGTTTTAGTATGAAACAGTCCTCGCCGTTGACTGCCTTCTCGCCAGTGCAGACAGAATCCGAGAATAGGTTTGCTGTGGACATTGGATCAAGACCCTGTTGAATGTCACAGATATATGAGTAATTTTTTTGGAACATAGAAAGATCAAGAGAAGATGGTGGACATGGACGAATGGGGGTGAGAGTTGTAGGAATGTGGACTTCTAAGTTCTATCTATCTGCGCTAAAAAAGAAAAGAAAAAAAGCTGCTCTAAATTGCAGGGCCTCAGGCCTGATATTGGAACAGCCTGTTGTGCCTAAATGGACCAAGCGGAATCTTAAAAGATACTTAAATACCAAGACAGCCCATTTCCTCCATTTCCCTTTCGCTGTCTAATTTACCCTTCATTACTTTCACGTGAAGGAGAGAAGATAAACAGAGGAAACAACACTAAGGACTTTAACGAAATGCTGGATCAACCACAATGGAATTTCATCACCTGCGAAAGAAAAAACTGACGACGTTCTTTGTCGTGGTTTTACTTTATACCTTACAAGTTGAAGATTAATTAAAATTGTTGACTCTTTTAGGTTTCACATTAAAATGGGGATTTTTCGGTTTAGAAAACATTACAATCATGCAAGGAAGAAAGCAGAGAGGTGGGAAATTAACAACCTTAATCTATTCGGTGGGCTAGACCCACAGGGTTCGGTAAAGAAAATCAGTTAGGGGGTGCACCATGAACGTGGTGCTTTGATCCAATAACAAGACGTGAACGTGGATTTGTTGGTGGGGGAAATAAAAAGCAACATAGAATTCAGGCCCATATAGTTGACCAGCTTCCTCAGAAAAAAAATAAAAGTCAAACAAGGAGCTGATAGATAACCTTGACCAGCTTATAACGGTCGGAGCCAGCCAAGACTGTAGGCTAATAGAGCCCAAAGCACTACAGTCTAGACCAAGAGAATCAATCCCTCCCAAGACCGCGCGATTAACGGTGAGATAACTTAGAAAAAAAAAGATTAACGGTGAGATATTAGGAGCAACAATGCAACATAGCGCCATGGAGCGAGAAAGAGATAGGTACGTGGGTCGTTTACCTGTAAGAATCGCCTAAGAGGCCTGGGTGGGCCACGGGACGCATGAGAGTGGTGCCAAGGGGTCTGCCTCCAAGCCACCTTGCCGTCACTCCCCGCACTGATTTTGCACCCAGACACCACCAGCTCCAAGCACCACAAATCTGGCCTCTTCTGCCACAGCACAAAACCTCCCATCTCTCCACCCCCATTTCTCACGCTCTTCACCTTCACCACCTTGTTGTTCAAGGTCCCTTCTCCTGCGACGAACTCCGATGCAGCCATTCTCACCTTGCCCATCGCATACATGCTCCCTATGGAGCTCATCGCCGTCTCTCCCCCTACTGCGGCTATGTATTGTTGGACAATATATTTCGCCATCGAAGTCTCCTACATATCATGAAGTCGACCCATAATTAAACTCCATATTGGTTTTGCATAATGTTCAGTGCATACTAACTGATAAAAGAAAAAATATTCGACGCAAGTGTTTTCCACTCCTACATGCATTAAGGGAGTGGGAAAGGACTTGATGTGCTGTGAACACAAACAGTGAAAGTGAATCAAATACGCTACAAGTTTATTGTTGTTCAAAGACAATGGTAACGACTTACGATGGGATGGTCTTTAATGTTGATGGGTTGGGGCTCGCAGTGGATAGGAAGAGGGATTAAGGGAGCTCCGACGACGCCGAGCAAAAGCTGGATCTCTGCGTTTCGGCTTCCGAAAACTGCTGCCATGGACTGCTGTGATTTGTCTCCGGTTGCTTTCATCCACGACTTCACGTTTTGCCAAGACTTGGTGGCACCGTTCCTGTGGGAGAACATTTCTTCCGGTATAGGGACCTCGAGGACCGTGTCGAGCCCATCTTCACGATCATAGTTGGGACAGAGCTTCCTCATCAGAGGGGTCTGTGAGAGAGAGAGAGAGTCTCAGGTTGGCAGATAGTTTTGGGAAGGTGATGCGGGTTTTTCTTGGGAAGAAGTGGGAATGCTAAAGAGGGAGGAGAGTCTTTAGATTCAAAGGGAAGGAGAGGAGGGTCTGGAGGTGATGAAAATTACCAACCGTCCATGGCCCCCATGTTGTGGTTGGCTTAGTCTATGTCGTGTTTGCACGCTCTCCCATCCTTTGTCAGTCTCTCTCTCTCAACTATATAATATAAAATAGATAGGCTCCGGCCAATTGGATTTGGTTTTTTTTGGGTATATTAGGCGAATTGGATTTCATTTATAAGATTAATAACATAATATAAATTGGGTCGTGAAAAATAAGCTTCCCTCACCTCCATTAATCGTGCTAATTTAATGCTAATAAATCATCTCAATGATCATGATGACTATGATTAGTTAAATTCTAAGAATGCTCTCGTAGACTTTGTGCAACGAAGCTCATATTCTCAATGGCTTGACTTACATATGATGCTACCTACATGTGATGGATTTTCAAATATTTCTATTAACCACATAATTAGGAGATTATTTTGTCTTTTATATCTGTACTCGACTGACGAATTAAGCCTTCTAGTTGAGAGCTAATCTCAAAGGAAAACACTAAATTCCAATAGAATATAATTTCAACTGGCCGATAATTAAGGATTGCATTTTCAACTGCTAAGGTTTACCTAAATTTTTACATTTTGTAAAAGCTAATCCATTTTTTCAACACTTACGTTATCTTTCTTCCCTTCTCTCTCTCCTGCAACTGGAACTGCAACAGCTTCATGTACACTTGCCACACTCGACCTATTTTCACATTTTCCAGTGAATTAGCTCCTTCATTATACCAAAGTACTGAAAAGGGCCCGGAAAAGCGACAGAGTTCCAGTTACAGACAGCAGATATATTTGTTTCTTATTATCTGTTTTCTTTTACTCTTCATGCCCCTTTTGTTGGTAAACATACGTATCCAGCAATATTGAGGGATATCGCTTTGCTACCTTTGACAGCAGCATATCTAACGCAAACTTTTACGCAGTTTATAGGATAAGAATATAACACTTTGACTAACATTGAAAATGTCCGCGATACATGCCCAATGCCGGAGCATGCGACCGACATATTGATTGAGATTCCGAGCGAAGTGGGCAGGGAGACTTTCAAGTCGAAATATCACCTAAATATTCACATTATTTTTAAAATTTAATAAATTCTCAAAATTAACATGACACAATTACCACGCCGCATTAACTGGTTTCTGAATAAACTTCCAATAGTTTAGCGGATCTGTGTACTGGGGATATGCCACGTGGCTAATGAAGACAAAATGGTAAGTTTATTGCAATTTAACTCTAATGACCCTATGACGCAAATGTTGACAAGTCAAGATTTTATTAGCAATTTGGTAATTTTTGTGCTTGAAGGTACGCTCAGGTATGCAAATAATGGGCCATTGGTTCAGCAAGTAGGCATTATAATTTCATTAAATAAAATACGAAAGATATCTTAAGCTTTCCTACTTTGATACATTCGAATCGACATTGATATGTATCGTGTCTACTATTTAGAGGGGAAGGGACAAGGGGGGGAGTCTTTGCCCAATTGCCGTCCCCAAAAATCATAATATACACAAACTATAATCTCATAAAAACAAGCTGCAGTCTGCTGAAAACAACTGAAAATATCAATTTGATATTTCCGCCACTTTTTGCAATCCTTGTAAAGGGTAATATTTAATTACACATGGGAGCAGTTCACACAAAAGGGGACAAAAACGAAGTACTCATGGATGCCCTTCATTAGAACAGCACGCGACTCCCCCCGTGATAAATATGATAACGACGAGTTGAGTCTTTCCTCAAAGGGGTCTGAAATTTGCTCTCTGTTTTTTTTAAAGAAAACAAAAAGTTAAAACCTGAATTAATTTATTTGTTCTTTTTGGAAAGAACTCATGAGTGATTACCCACTAACTAGGAAAAAGAATGGAATTAACAATAAGCCAGTATTTAATAAAACAAATCCAACTCTATTTGTTTCACTAGCTATTAGAGATGGAATCATTAGGGAGCTTATTCTATACCAATTTCTTCCAAATTTTTTGTTCTTTCAAGTGTCAATCTTGCCAATTACAGGCCTGACACCATGTCAAATCGTAATCCACAACAACGACTTTAACTACCATGATGTTTTTTTAGACCCTCATGAGTATAAATCATGAAGTTTATTCGTCCTTGGTATACCCAATTATACTGACTTTATTAGTAGAATAATCTGTCATTGGTTTCTTACTTTTCAGTCAGGTGTATGAAAACTTAGCACCTACGGATAGTCTCCTGAATGACTGACTTCCCACCACGAGGCTTTGTCTCAAGATCATGACCGCGAATCACGGCACGTTCACTGGAGACCTACTCGTGCAGACGGCCACATGTAATCTGATCAGACTGACACTGACGGGGTTTGTCAATTTTACTTGATTGATAATGGTATAATTTTTTGCCTAATCTAGGTGATCTTCGTCTTGAAGTTTTTTTTTTAGGATTTGGAGAATTTTGTGAATTTTTAGATGATGATAAAGTTATATTGGTGTTTGTGTAAATATTGTTGAGGTGTAAAAAAGTAATGATGATGTTTAAAGTTTTTTTTTCGAATTTATTATATTTTTATTAATATTTGATTTTTTGAATGTAAAAAAAAAAAAAGGTAAAAAGTCGTTGGGCGACAAACATGCTGCCATGCACAGTACGCATGACAGCATGTTTGTCGCCCCCTTTTTAAGGGGAGACGTTAAAAAAAAAATTGCTGCAAACGAGGAGCAGGCGATAGACATGCTGACTGACACCCTGCAGACGAAAATGGTGGCTGAATACGAGTTTTTCCGAACATGAATATTTCAAGGATTCGATTCCTGATTTTTTTTACAAAACTAACACCGCCCTAGTTTAGAGTAGATCCCTTGATGGTCAAATACCTCTTCAGCAGCATTTTGGATTATGTTCAGACTTCAACTTTTGTGAATCTTCTCTCTCTTTCTTGTGGTTATGGGTTTTCCAAAGCTGCCACGGTTTCGATGCCAACAAACTGACACACTCTAGAAACTTATGCAGGGAAAATCTTTAGTTGCTCAGTCTCTTTGAACTCAGGAATAGCAATACTTCGATACACCATAGACCAGTATGGATTTCGGTGAACAATATTATGGTTGTGTTTGAGCATTAAAATTATGGATAGGTTAAAATTTTAGGGTATTACATTTGGTAAAAAATTGAAGAGATAGATAATTTTTTATATTTATTATAGTGAAAAGTAATGATTTGATGGGGAAGAGATATTATATTATAATTTTTTATTGTGTAAAATTTTAGGAAGTGTAAAATTTTGGGTTTCAAACACACAATTATGCAGCATTTCTTTCCGATGGAAACTCTAAGGGTGCGTTTGACAAAGAAAGTTTTACACTTTCTAAAATTTTAACACAATAAAAAATTACAATATAATCTCTCTTCCCATCACATCATTACTTTTCACTATAATAAATATTAAAAATCATCTCTCTCTTCACTTTTCATCAAATCCAATACACTAAAATTTTAACCTCCCCAAAATTTTATCACTCAAACACAACTTAAGGCCGGTAAAAGAAAGGTGAGCGGTTGAGCTAGGGCCGGCTCAATAAAAAAGGAGGCCTAAGGCGATGTTAAAAATTAGTTTTTTTTAAATAAATTTTTTTAAAAAATATTTATAATTTTATTTAAAAATAATTTTTCTAGTTCTTTAAGATAGAAAATTATTAATCAAAATTTATATTCAAGATTTTTTAATATGTTATTTTCAATTGATAGAATGACTAATCTATTTAATCCTTTTTGTGACATTGTCGATCATAAATAAGATTTTATTAGTTTAAATTTTGAAAAACTTATTTATTCAGAAACAATTGTCACTTGTATTGTTAAGAGTATTCTATAAGCAATGTATGTATTTGGTAAACAATCTAATTTTTTATATATAATTTAATGTTTCAATTGGAATATTGATTTTATGTTGCAAAACTTCTTTTAGTACTTTTAATTCTGAAAATAAATCAAAATCATCTATATCAGAATATTCACCATCTTGTAAAATACTTTCAAGATTAAGATAATCTTTTTTTAAATTATCATTCTCTAAATATTTGAATTTGTTAATATTAAATAAGAAACAATTTTTTTTCATATAGTGTGAATTATTCAAATATATTTTGAATTGAAAAAATAGCTTGATCTACTGTATTTATATATGAAATAATCAATTCTCTGCCAACTTTCTTACACCATTCTAATGTCACAAGACTGCTAACTTTTCATCATGCGCTTGCTTTATTTCATTATGCTTGTAAAACAAGGGCTTGCGTGAAATTTAACTAAGAGCCATAAGGCCTGTTGCTGCTTCAATATCTTCAACCCAAGAGAAACGTTATATTCTTCGCCTAAGTACGATTTCATGAGGTACACAGGACCTCATGAAGGTACATTGAAGTGAAAGAGCCAAGAGATTAAGAAGGCAAAGACCATACAAGCAAGCAGAAAATTAAGAAACCGCTGGCCCTGCCAGAAGCGTCGAGCCTCTACTGAGTGCATAGGTGCAGTTGCTGCTGCATCATTTGCCTCATTCCATTGCTCCGTCAACTCAGCCTCGTTTGCACCTGCAACATTTTGTGCAATTGATCCACAGATCTCACACGTCCTGGAATTATATATTAAAGAAGATTACACAGTTCGCTTAGACACATGATGACATACGTAGAACAATCTGAACAGATAAGTGTTAGTATTTCGATTTCCCAAAAACAAGCAACACAGGAAGTAGTAGGACCCCGCAACAACCAATTCAACAGTCCTCTTGGCATGTCCCATGAACTACCCACAAGTTTCTGAATGGACATTGGTTTCAGTGGAAAACCATTTTATCTACTTGCTTGTTCAACGAGCTTCGTGACATGCCCTCCATGACCTACACACGATTTTCTGCTAGTGTATATGTGTTTTAGTGGAACGCCATATTTCCAAAAATTGCCATAGAATTAATTAGGTCTAATGCATCAAATGTGTCAGAGCCATCATTCTTCATCTGATGTAAAATGATCCATAAGCATGGTGAATCCCCCCACCTCCCTCTTTTTTTAACTACAAAAACAAGCACCGTCCCTTTCTCCTAAAAAGAAACCAATATAGAGAGATTTGTCCTGGGCATATAGAAAGACAGCTTGAAGAGAATGTTTAAATAACAATTCAAGGCACACAAAAAAGTTGCAACTCAAAATTATCGCATAGATACAAGGAAAAGACAGACGAGTTTGAACCAAACCATTAAAGAAAAGTTTCTTTTAGTTGCTTATTGAACAAATTGAGCCGTCTATGATTTTTGTGTCTCTCCAATACCTTCAAATTGAGATACAGTTTCTGGAGAAACAATTCTTTAAAAAAGATACTGGCAGCCATCAGAATAGCAATCAGTGAAATTGTTAGGATATAACAGACGTGATTTTACAGATCAAATGTATAGGTGAAAGGTTCAGAAGATCATCCCTCATACTGTTTTTTTTTTTTTGTGGTTAAACAAGATGTGGATTATTCATGACCAAATCACCAGTTGATGACTCGGCAGGATAAACAGAAGAAAGCTAATTTGGTATTATTTGTTTTTAACAGGTAGATCTTTTTTGGCCCTGAGGTAACTTGTGTCGGTTTTGGTGCATGAATGTTTAGTTATTTTAGCTGTCAATGCAACAGGAGAGAATTTTCTGTCCTCATTCAGGTTTTGAGTTTCCCAACTTGGATTCGGAGAAACTAGTGTAAGAACACTGGACAGTTTCCTAACGCTGCCAGGCTAGAAGGTACTGTCAATGTCAAATACTTCTTAAAGGTAAAGCAACTGCATCATATAGACTAGATGCAGAGCACTTCTAACCTTATATACCACAGTTAGCCCGGAATATCAAACTAGAACTACCCTGTCACTAACGTGACAGCCCACGTTTTTGCTCCACGTTTTTGTTTGGTTGATCCTTCTAAGTAGGACTTAATGAGCAACATATGTTCAAGGCAGTAAATCGATGGTGGCTGTCCACATTAGGCAAGAAAAAAAAAGGCAAGACACGGAAACACTCGATCCAAAAATACTCTGCGAAGGAAATGATTCAAGACTGACCTGGTTAATGGATCATATCAAGAAAATCAACAAGGTCAATACGCTTTCGAGTAGAAAAATGTCTTGCCAAGAAAAAAAGAGACTAGAAAAATGTCTTAACCACCTAGAGTCGAAATCCAACTTGCCCAGAGGATATAAAGATAAATCGGAAAGAGAGATAGGTACATTAGCCAGGGAAGGCCACTTAATACGATGAGGACAAAGGAAAGGGATGAATCATTCGCACAGATGGAACTAGGAGCAGCACATCCATAAGCTTTCTATCTTTTGCTTTGCTATTTTGATTGTCTCTGCTAGCACAATCTATTGTTAACTTTTCCTATATTTTCCTAAGAGATTTCTTATCTAAGTTCCCATTATCCAGTTCCTTTCCTCAAGCACTGCCCTTTCCCTGCATCATGTCCAGACATTTGTCCAATTTCTGCTCTGAACCTAGCCAGTCATATCTAAGTCAAAACACCCCAAAGATAGCAACTTTATAAACACAAGTCTTTCTAACGAGTGGAAGCATCCCAGTCTGGCAGTATGCAAATATCCTGGACATAGAACAACCAAATTTATCTAGCATCTAACTATAAGCATATGCTGCATATCATATAGTTCTCCCAACAATTTTCAGAAACTCACAATACCCTGAAGAGACCAATATCAAAAAGCACTGAAATTCACAGGTTGCCAAGAACCAACAGAGACATAGTTTTTTTTGTCCACAACATATAGGATTTTTTTTTCTGTTCTTTTTTCTAAACTTGAGGAACTTACTTGTTTCCCTTGATCTTGAACCAAGCTTCAGCACACTGTTTGTGAGTTGCAGCCAAATCATCCTTACAAGAGCAACCCAACTCAATGGGAACACCAGATTCCTGATTGGCTGCATCCAAGCTCAGATGACAGATTCTACAATCCCTCTCCAATTTTTCCAAATGTACCTTAATCTCGGGCATCCCAAGTTCCAGATCCACATCCACAGAACTCTCTGACGCAGAAGATCGCCTCTTCTTATCAGACACTCCGACAATCTCAGTCCCAGACCCGCTTGAATGCCTCTGCTCCTCATCTGACCGATCGTTGGAATTGGAGTACACGTCACACGGGCCGGACCCGGAGCTCCGGCCACCACTTCCTTCCACATCAACAACACGATATTGCTCTACTGTCGCCATTGTCAAGACCCACAAAGAGAATCCTCATATATTGCGTCTGCGAGACCGAGATCATGAATGCCCACAGTTGAAGAAGAAGAAGCTCGCTGAGTTTCTCTCGATCTCAGTAAGCAAACACAATATGATTTGGTTGGGTTTATAACAACTGGATACTGTATCGTGGATTTGTGGTAGGTGATCCTCTCTCTGTTGCGTGTCAGTGCCCCGAACAGGACTCGAAAGAACTAGAGAGAGAGAGAGATTGATAAAGATCTTATACAAAAGAAGTACACTATTATGCATTGGATAGGAAAGACGGAACCTTTTTCTTTTTTTCCTTGAGAATAATGTGTTCTTGAAGCTTGCTTCTCTTCTTTTTAATATTACTATTGAACAATAACGACAACAGGGGCTGCTCCTTTCGGGAACTATGATTGATGGGCTTGCTAAATCATTACGAGGCGCAGAAAAAAGAAGAAAAAGAATGTGTGTAGTAGGCAAATATTTGAGTGAGATGACCGGTGACCCTCTGTTCCTTTTCTCTCAGAACTGGGATAGCACAGATACATGCGGGTGTCAGAAGCAAAATATTTCTGTCTTTCTTAGCTTTTGGTTTCAAATATTTTCGATTGCGTCATCCATCATGCGGCCCCGAATTTGTTGGGCGAGCACTTTAATATGGCGTTTGTCTTCTTAAAATTTTGTTTTTTATACGAATATAATTTAAATTTTTATTTTTCATTCATCAATTTTGATACTACTTTTTTAATACCAACATAAAATTTTGAAATCATACAGTATATAAGTTTTGAAAAGTTGATCTGGGACTTACGCAAGAATTGGATGTTAAAGCCTAAAGGTAGGGCAATTTTCACTTCTTACAGTTGCATGTTGGGAGGGCTCTTCATGAAAAGCAGAACTGTGCATAGTCGGCTTTTCCCAGTGCTCACCACTGCAGGACATGAATTTTCATGTGCGAGTTGCACTAGAGTTTTACCTCGTACTACAAGGATAAAAGCAGATTGACAGATCAACAACTTATTATTCAATTCACAAGACAACAACCTCAGGTCGTCTAAAATTATATGAAATAATTGTCACTTCACATCCATCAGTGCTTGCATTTTATTATGTTCTTTTTGTTTTCTGTATTGGGCAACTGAGAATGAGTGGACAGAGCAACGAACCGTTTCGAGATTAGGGACGATTGTGGAAGATAAAACAAATGATCAGAATGGAAATGAGCTTGGCAAACAAAAAGACAATTGTGGAAGACAAAAGAAAACGAGTATATTCGCCACGTAGGATGTGCAATGTTAGGGCCTACGTTGAGAAACCAACACCCCTCGCATGACTGAAAAAGTATTTGCACAAGCAATTACGCAAACAGAATGGTTACAATCGTCTTGATGGTAGATACTCTAAAGTATCACCATTTTAGTAAGTCCTGTAAAACTAGTTTCATTACTTTCACTGGATCAAAGATGTATATAGTATTTTCAGAGACATAACAGAATCTTTGTCAACCAAAACTGTCTTGGTCTCTTCACCTGGAACGAGGAAGCCTCCTCACAAAAGCGGACTTCCGACCTTCAAATATTACGAGTGCAATTGTCACAACTCACTATATGATTCAGTATTGTATTTCCACTCTTCCCACACTGCAGTAGACAGAAAGTTTGGGTTGACTTTTAGCTCAAGCCCTCAACTCCGCTGTTAAAGGTTTGTCTAGGCATCTGAGTAGTTAGCATTTCCGTCATCATGCCTATCAATTTGTTCTGTCCCTCTTCAACGCACATTCGGTCATACTTCATACCCTTTTCAACTTCAAGTGCTCTCATCTGAGAGGCTGAAACCATGGCTTCAGACCCTATTTGGCTTGGCCCATTGTCAGGTATTCTGGTGCCATTCTTCTCAAGGCCACTCTTGATCCACGCAATCTTGTTCAAATCTGTAGCTATAGAGATCAACTCATGGCTAGAGAAATATGAAGGCTCTACAGTTTCAACAAACTCGGGGCCCAACAACGAGGAATGGGAATGGTCGACTCTAGAATCGGCACAACAACCATGGCCACATTGCAAAGGAACAATTGGCTCACCATAAACGTCTTCAAGGAACCTGCAGATCCCGAAGTCTGGTTTGAAACCCTGGACCAAAGGCCCTTGAGCCGGAACTGTCCCCGGAAACACATAACTGTTTGGGCCACTTTGGGGGTTATAAATACTGAATGCACTGACACGAGCCACTGGACGAGAAAGGGTAGGATGCTCTCTTCCTTCATCAACCAAATGACCCTCCTCGTTTTGAAATCTGTCCCCGCATGTGTGGGGTCTATCATCCACAAGGACATCTCTTCCTTGATTCTCTCTGGCTTCAGCAATAAAATGATCCACTTTTGATTGGTGTTGGTGTGGTCTATCCAACATTGGAACATTTCTTCCTTCTGGGGGAGTGAATGAATCAATAACCCCAACTGACAAAGTCTCTTCTGAAGATACCCTTGTTCTGTCAAGGCTGCCATCTTCCATCTTGTCAGGGGATGCCGGTTTAAACCTTCCAATCTCTGTGCACCTACGCTTTAGCGTAGAATTCCAGTGATTCTTGATTGCGTTATCAGTTCTACCTGGAAGGAGCTTTGCAATAGCAGCCCACTTGTTTCCATGAATCTCATGGGCTGTAACTATAATCCGATCCTGTTCATCTGCATTCAATCAAGTTTCGTAAAAATTCATTGGTGCAGTATGCATCATATGTGTCACATAACATTTGACAGGCGCAAGGTTTACCTTACTCAACATATGACTTAATTACGGTGATAATTTACTCTGTGGATCTAAACATACTAAAAACAATAGGAGAATAAAGAAAGGAAAAGATAACGAAGTGTACACATGTTTTGGCTTTACCTTACTGATCAAAATAAACGCAAAGAAAAGCAACATGACGACAGAAGCTGAAAAATCTATAGCAACTCAAAGAGAGGCGGAGGGAGGCAGTGACAAAGAACAAGAATACTGAAGGAAACCAGAACCTCAATCATCCAATAACTATGCTCATTCTGGTGCCAAAAGTGATTGGGAGTTTTGGCACCAGAATGTTTGAATTACTGTGCAGAGAGTAAAAGTGAAATATATTCATTCCAGTGCGAAAACTCCCAGAAATTTGAATTACTAGGCTAAATATTCAACTTGTGTCAGTGTTAGCCTAAGTGAAGAGAAAGGAATGATAACTTGAAGCACGTCGAGAGAACATGGAGATTGATAGTTAAAAATCAGAAATTTCAAAGGTAACAAAATGAAGGAGAGGAGAGGAATGCATGAGCAGTGCAGCTGAAAATCCCCCAAATCAGAAAGGGTCCTCATATAGAACTAGGAATATATATGGTTCTCACCAACTGAGTTATACTTCATGTATGCTATGGCATAAACATGTATCTATCATGAGAAACATATCAAAGAAGAGCGCGAGATCAATTGTTTCAGACCAAAAACATCATAATTACATGAGAGCCTCTAAACAAATGTTTACAGTTGTGTGACTTGTGTCTATATCTAACAACATAGTAAGCGGAAATATAAAAATACATGGGTGCCTCTACAGGAACGCGTATAGTCAGATCTTTGTCCAAGGGTAGAGGGAGGTCAACTGGTCAAGTTTGGATTTTGATCTAAAATAAACAGCACTAAAACATTAAAACATCGTTCACACCGAGGTCTGCCATTTTCAGTTCCAAAGGAACACACCCTTTTGAATTTGTGCCTTACTTGGGTCTTCACTATCGTGGAACCCTATGGCTATCCAAGTTATCGATATTTTGAAACCCAAACACTAAAACTGAAGTCCAAAAAAGAACACCGAATAAACGACCAAAAAAGAACGGAAAACAAAACAAAAATAGAAACCGTGGACAACTCAATTCAAAATGGAATCCATTCCAGATACAACAATGCAGAAATAGATGTGCACGCACACGTATACACACGTTAACTGCGGCAAGTAATAGTAGCCCAGTTAAAAATGTTTCGGAATTTTTCTCTGTTGTTTTTCTTCGAAATGACATTTACGTCCCTATCCTAAAATACTACGCTGTCGTTTCACCGAAGATGTGCAGATTTGGTTAGACTCAAACTTTGGACCCGAGACGAGGGGACTGGGGAGTGGGGACATAAGAGAAGACGTTCGCGGTTGAATGTTACCCCTGAAATTGTGCCGTTTTAAGGAAAGAGTAGTTTTGTTTTTGTCATGAATAGATTTATGTATCTGGAAATTTACATGCGACGTTCTGCTGTTTGGAAACGCCGAAGAAACCGCCTCGAAGAAGAACTTCCGAAGTTAACTTTGGGCGGGCTTTATGACGCATTTACGACTGAGTCAAGGCTTCATAATGGACGCCAGGTAGGCCCAACTGTGTATAGGACTTGGACTTTAAGCCCGTTTATCTTTGAAGAAAAGCCATATCTAATCGTGGCCCATTTGTTTCAGTTGGCATTGCCACTTAAAAGGCCCAGGGTAGTGAACCAGAGCTTTTGGAAGTTTTGGTAGTTCAAGTAGGACAACACAGCTTGAGAACGAACCCAATGGTTCCATCAAAACCAGTTTCGTTCGTCTAAGCTGACCTTATCCACAGAGAGAAAGAGAGAGAGAATTGACCTTTCATTAGTATTCATTGCTAGTGCTTGGTTATATATCCTCCCGAGACGAATATTTCTTTCTGGCATTGGGAAGTAATGCATAAATGGTACCCTCTTTGCACTTGTTGTTCTTGTTCGCATCGTTGTCTCCTGAACCAAGTGACTATCTTATCTTCCAGGAAGACATGAAAAGCCTGAGGGCCCAATCATTCTAGCAAATGTTCCCACAGCCACAGGGATCAGTAGCCAAAAAAGAGTTAAGTGTTCCCGATTCTTCTTTTCTTTAGCTTTTCAGAATATAAAGAGAATATTCTTTTGTAGACAACGAGTACTAGCATAGAACAAAGGCAATTTTTCTTCATTTGTTGTTGTTGTTGTGAAGTCATAGGACGTAATGGTTTTCGTTTTCTACTTTACAATGCTTCTGTGTTTGCTAGGCTTATATATCTACATGTTCAGGACGGGCTTCTGACCAAATAAGTTTCATCTAACTGTTTTCGTGTATTTATGCCTATTCAGGGATTGCTGGAATTGTATGGTTGAAAATAAAACCTACCCTGAATTTATTTCGTAAATATGAGAAATCTAATTAATTGATAATGAGAGTGAAAGAGAAGCAACGAAAGAAACACACGATTCCCTTATCGCTAGCGGTGATAGCCGAAAGCAGAACACATGGAAAAGGACTTGGTGATAGATATTCTTTTCATGGGTTTTGCACCCTATGTTTCAAATCTTATATAATATTAAATTTGCATAAAGCAGAAATTAAGGACTTATGCCCGTAAATTCTCCAAGTTGTAGCATATATAGTTAGCTAGCAACATGAATTTAAGGGGATGATTAGTAAAGTTTTTAACTGTATAGGAAGGTACGTATTAGTACTGTAGAAAAGTTTCAATTTGGCTGGTGCTCAAGAAGGATGTGTTCCTTTCAAGCTCTCTTTTTTACGGTATAATACCTGTTGTGAATATATAATATTTATGAGAGATAATTAAGGAGTAGGTAATGAAGCATTAAAAGAGCAACTTCCTCTCTGGACTCTCCAGATGGTTCCCCTCTCCTCCATTTAAGCTGCATACACTTGTTAATCTTGGAACATTTCCTTAGCTTGTTTGAATACGCAATGAAACCCTTTGCCGAATGGAGAAGCATACATGCATGTTATGGATCATAAAATGGAAAAAGGGTTAGAAAGAAGGGCATATTAATTCTTCTTTGTAAAATTGAAAAAACAATGAAAGCTAGCCATGACAAGTGTATTTTGGACGATCGACTAGCATTGAAGAAGCAGGATGACAACAGTGCCGAAAGGGGTATGCTGCTTGCATGCTTTCCAACCAACCAAAGTGCCCGGGCCAAAGTTCGATCCTTTGCAGAATGCAACTACAAAAGGACCACAAATCAAAGTACGAACACCGAAGCGCCAATCGCTTTTGTGGACAAGGCACAAATGCGTGCGCCAAGCAAGTTTGTTCCTTGTGGCAATAAGGGGTAGATTTTTGGCATGCGACCACTGACGTGACTAGGATTTGCACAATTGTGACTGCTGGCTTGGAAGAATGTACTGTTTTAATTAAATATGGCCCACATGACACATAGGATATAATGGTTTTAATTTAGGTTTTGGGCATAATTATAAATAAAGAATTATTTGTGGTACATTTGTAATTAATCCTTGATAGAAGGATTAAACTAGGGTTTTTATTACCTATCAAGGGGTCCCTAGCCTAGCCTATATATTTGGTATGTTCACTCCATCTAAAGTACGACAAACCCTAAGGTAGGCTATAGGCTAGAAGATTCCCTTGCTATTACTCTGACGATTTTTCTCTCTAAGTTACAGGGAAAATTGAAAATCAATTTCAGATCTACATCAACACTTGAGCATCAATGGCAGGAGGTTAGATCTATAAAGTTTTCCGCTGTGCAATTTTATTTATATTCACATGTATGTGATTATATACGGATTCAAACATGTTTGGCATATCTTGTTTGAATAAAGATTATATGTTTACATGTACATCTTCAATAGGTAGAAAAATCCATGCTTCACCAATCGACGGTTCCCAACTATAGCGCCATTCTAATTTAGATATGATTTCTTGGTTTGTTTTAGATTTAGTAGGCGTATGACTCGAAGGAAAGAATTGCACGCAAATGTGAAACTCAGAAATAATATTCCCGACATTTTGAAATGTACGTAGTAGCATGGATTTGTGACTGTCAAGTTTCATCACAAAATCAATTGGCAATGAGAAAAGGTGACCCAACATGTATATGATGTACAAGATTAAATGATCTCTAATCAATGTGAGACTCTAATACTCACTCTCACGTGCAGGCCGAATGAACATGGTCCATGCACGTGGACAACAAATGGGGAATACAAACAAGTGAGTCAAGCCCAGAAATAGTTGGCTCTGATACCATGTCAAGTTTCATCACAAAACCAATTAGCAATGGGAAGAGGTGACCCAACATATATATGATGTACAAGATTAAATGGTCTCTAATCAATGTGGGACTCTAACAGTGACCAAGTAGAAATTCGAGTACACGGCATGATGTGTGTGGAATTTAACTATTAATTAGCTAGCTAGGTTTCTTTCTTCCCTTTTCCGCTTAAAGCTGAATTTGAAACTTGGAACTCAACAAAAGAGAGCACGAAATTTCAGTGATCCCTTAGGACAACAGATGAGAATTCAGTACCAAATTACGTTATATCAAGATGGGTGGACGGCCTATATGGGCAGAAAAACAGAAATCAAAGCCTATTGTCGAACACATTGAACGCTGGCTGTTCTAATTAAGAGGATTAAACGTGATAGACAGCGGTAGCTAGAGTCACCTTCGAAGTTGTAATTCGCGTGACGTGTAAAAGCATTCCAACAAGAAGCAAAATAAAAGTAATTCTTGAAACCCTCCATCTTCTGCATGTGAGGTTCCGAAAAACCTAATTCCTTATGCGACACTCAATGCCCCACATAGTACAAAAACCAGATTGAAAGTTGTAGGCCTTGATGCCAAACAAATAGGGGTAGGGACCGTAGGGTAGGAAGACGACATTGTAGGGTATATGGGGGTGTCCATAGCACTAATTGGATTGTCCTTTGTGGGAGGACATCCTAATTGACTCCACGTGACATTGCAAATCATGTTCTAGTAAGAAAACAACGGGTGTGTACCTTTCGTTTTCTTTATTATTATTTTTTTGGGCAATTACGTGCGTCTGCCCTTTCGAAACCCTAACGTTGATATTTTTTAGAACCAATTAACAAGTTACTTTGAGAAAGAATGGAAACTTTTAGTTCGAATTCCTATTCCTGCAAAAACCCTATTCCAACCGCAAAAACCTTATTTCGATGGTCATTTCGTGTTTGTTATTCCTTCTCAAGAGATTATAAGTTGAAACTCGATCGATTTGAGTCGGGCTTATTTGAGTGCTGCACCGACGCCTATTCGACTATTTTACCTGAAAAGAAAATTTCATTTGGTTCAAGATATCATGACGAGAAGGTCTGATCATGGTCAGGAGAAAAAGGTTTAGGACTCCAAGACTACCATGGAAATAATAGCACTGTGTGTTCTTTATTTCTGCCACTAGCCTAATTTTTTCTGCCACTAATTTTTTTCTTCTTACACAGACTGATGTCATGCGAACGGGTTGTGGTCCAAACCTCATAACACTCAATGAAGGAATAGAAGTAGGGGCTAGCCACTCAAGGACCACCAATTGGTCATTAATTAATTGACTCAAAACCTCACAAGAAGGGTGTTAGCGCATTTTTGTATTGGCAAAATTCCGTGTCAAAATATGTCTTGATTGAGTTGTAATTTTGGTCTCCACATTTGTTCAAGAGTTAGAGTTGATGGTGTGTCCAAAGTCTTCATCACGTTCAACCAGCGTTCAACAGGCGCTCGAGCGGCCTTGGAAACATGCAAACAGAGTCTCAGCGTTAGACGAGTGCTCGAGCACTCAGTACAAATTGGCTGACAGAAACATAAGCGCTCGACCAGCGCTCGAGCACTCAGTACAAATTGGCTGACAGAAACATAAGCGCTCGACCAGCGCTCGAGCGACTTCCGGCGAATTTCAAAAATCCCTGAATTTTTGGAATTTCCTTTTGAAAGGTTGGGAAACCCTACTAGGTTTCGTGGGAGGCCGTCCTAATGAGATTGAGGCTTCTATTGAGCATTTGTGTGCCTCCATCCTTGAGAGAAAAACCCAAGAAGATTGGTGCTTCAAGATTAACAAGTTTCTCTCTATCCTTTGATCAAATACCTGTGTAACCTTCATGGTGTTGAAGGCGTGCTGAAGAACAAGAGTGTTCTGTGAAGAATCCATAAGAAGATCCTCAAAGGTTTGAGGGGAGTGCCGCACGGAGCGGGTCTAAGCAGGGAGGCTTAGATTATTACATCAGGGTTGTCAGAGTCAAGCAACAGGGGTTATCCGTGTCTGAATCACTGTTTGTAAGGTTTTCTTCTTAGTGGATTCTAGGTGGCTGCTAGCCCGGAGTGGTTTTTCCTTTGAATGGTATTTCAAAGGTTTTCCACTTCGTCACCAAATTCTTGTGTTTTTGTGTGATTGAAGTTTATTTAATTTTTCGCTGCCTATTTGTTGACTGAGTTGATTATTATGCATATCTAGGCTGGACAATTTTAGAACATGTTTTAAAATTGTTGTTGATTTGTTTATTAGAGGGAAAACACATATTTTCCGTCTCTAAGTGTTGTTAGGGTCTAAACTAGATTTTTCAAAGGGGAAAGAAGAAGAAGAAGAAAACAAAAACAGAGAACTTAAATAAAGATGGAGAGTAGCGGGTAATAGTATTGGAAAATATTAGGAGAAGAACAGCTGAATTGAATCTTGCCCCACTGAGAGAAGAAAACAAAAATATATACCAGCCCCCTTTGTAGTGGAGATGGAGATGAATTTCAACCCGAGAAACCGCTTTCAAAAAATGATCGACTTGATTAATCTCCACAATTATAGGACCTAACTTTAGGTCATTCTATGCTTCTCTTTTATTTTCTAGAAGAGTGCTGCAATCAATTGGGTCGACAACACAATTAGGTCATGCATGTGGTCATTTTACCATGACAGCATTGATATTGAACGGAATAACGTCTGAAAATTAGTGTCATAATGGCTACCACTAGAAACTGATGATTCTATTCGTTCTATCACAATCCTCAAAGTGAATCCAAACTAGAACGAACGTACTGAGTGTTCATGAGCTGGTATTGAGCGAATTTATCGTGTGAAAGATGAATTAATGGAATATAAAGATCGAGCAGCAAATGGCAGGCTCATTCAAGGTCCTTGTGCTCCACTAGATGGGTTACAAGGCCTGTGTGGAAATAACATTTGTGTCCTGCAAATCAGGAACATGTATGTCCTGATCAGGAGTACTGAACCAAACCCTACTTTCAAAATCGCATCAGACAGTGTCAGCCAGCCACAAATTACCCCACTATGCATTATGCGTGAGAGAGTAAATATATGGTGGTGGGGGTCTGTACAGCACCAGAGAAAAATCCTTCACTGTTCTGTGGTCCATTTGTGGTTCACTAGTGTGGACAGGATCTAGCACCACCGATCACGATCTGATATGAAGCAACAAGTGATAGCCTTCGTCAAGAAGGGCTTATAGATGGCTTGGAAGGAAGCAATGGTGCTGCCAAGCACTAGACTGGTTTTTCTCCTTTCAAGTACATTGGAATAGCTAGCTAAGAGAATGTGACAAGGATCCGGAGAGTTTAATTAATTTGGAGGTCACGTGTAAAGGTGGACGATAGCAGTACTGATTGTATAGAACGAGTTTCCCTTTTACCTGCCGATTGGAAACTGACTAGCTAGAATTTGTAAAGCTGGTAAAAGTTTGAAAAGAAAGCCAACTCTCCTTTTCAAATTCTCCTTTGGTAAAATGTTTTCATAATTGGAGTGGGACTTCAACAGTAAAACTCAATCAAGTGATGGCATTATGGCATCTACCTTGTGAATCACACTGTCTTCAATTGACTGTCACGTAAACTTTGCCACACTGCAAGAATCATTCACAGTTTTCTCACTTGGTGGATATATAGAGGGCTTCTTTTTTTGGCTTTCTTCTTCTTGTTATTCTTGCCCTAGCTAGGAGCTTTCAACAAGAAGATCATTTGAAAGAATGAGTAAAATTTAAGAGACCCACTATTCAGCCAAAGAAGGACCCCACTCTGCATAGTTTTTATCAGCATTTATGTGGTTTGCATATTCTTCTAACATGTGCAATTGGAGAATCTGCAGCACCATTTCGCTCATCGAACAGAACCTGAACTCGTCAGCCGCCATTTATGATATATTCAAAAAATTCACTGCTCTAGCTACCAGTCCCATTACCCATCATGAATTAACGAAGTGGGCCTCAGACCATCAAGTATATATCTACCAATCGCTTCGGCTAGAGGTTGGGATCCCATATTTAATGTACAAAGTTTTTTTTACCAGATATAGAGTATCAAATTTACTAATGAATTAGGAAATAAAAAATCAGACAGTACCTTCAACCTGTTATGGGGATTCTACGTACGTACACGCGCGACTCATGAAGACATTCAAGCTCTTTATATCATAAGAATGTTTTGTTTTCGATGAATGGACAGCTAAGATATTCTTGTTGGCAACTTGGCAAGACTACTACTAGTCTACTGCACCCTACTATAATTTGGTCATGCCTATCCATTGCGGCGATTTTATTAGAACGACAAATAGTACTGCGCTTAAGCTACATTTATTTTAGTGAATAAAAATATTATATTTTACATGTCAGTCTAAGAGAAGTTTTCACGAAAATATGGTATTGTATCCCTAGGGTACTATACATGTGCAACACCATACATGCATCTTGTACCAAGTCTACATAAGCCTACTCGACAGTCGACAGCTTCTATGCTTTGGATCCCCGCCATATATATATATATATATATATATATATATATATATATATATATATATATATATATATCTATTTCCGGGTCAATCATATGACCGTCTCATTTACCAATATGAATATGGACACATTTAATAACTATATAATATTTTATAATATAAAATTAGGTATTTTAAAGTATCGTGAGAATGTATTCCTTATGAAACAAGCATAAAATGGTTGGTGTGAGAAGGGGAACATGGACTGGACCACAAGTCTTGATTAAAATAAGGAAAATAACAACGGCAAATAGTAATAATATCGGGTGCCCAACTTGTTGGGAAATTCTAAGAAAGGATAGCTGACCCAAGACTGGTAAAACCTTTTCCATGTGTCTGGTTTTGTTAGAGAATGGGGTCTACAAGCGTAGAAATATCTTTTGAAAGCGTTGGTAAAATCTACAGAAATTTAGAAAATTCTACGGATTTATTTCCGAAAGAGAAAATAAAGATGAATTTAATCGTTGTTAAGACCAGTTAGGTCACTTTTATATTGAAGTCTCCCTCAAACCGCTTTCTTCTATAAGACACAACAAACAAGAGAGAGAGAGGCTGAGAGAAAGAGAAAGGTTGAAGGAACTTTGAGGGTTTTCTACTGCAGCTAGAGGAGGCATCCAAAGGGATCGCATTGATCCCAAGCGCGCTCCAACTCTCTCGCAATTTCGGATCATGCTATCCCTTTGGATTCATCCTTTGGTAGCTTCTAATTCACCTGCACGGAAGTATATATACTCTGCAGCCTCTTTTCCTGCACGGAAACCGATCCAGCCAATCACTGCAACCTCGCCGAGAGCTGCTTCCCATGTACTGAACCGAGATAGAAGCAAACCCCTCTAATTCCAGTAAGTCATCCCTGCTAACTGTATAATCCTCTTAACCTTTTTCTCTAGCTGCCTTAAATCATCACCAAGGTCCAAGAGCTCGCCTTTGCATGAATTCTACAATTTGCACCGTACTCCTCAACTTTGTTTTCTTCTTGAACTACTTGTCCCAAAGTATTCTTGGAAAATCGGTCATGATCATGATATTGCGTCTTCTGGCAAAAGATGCTGGCTTCTATTCAACATAGAGTCATTCCTTGTTTATTTTCTTATATATGGATGCAAGTCATAATAAAGTCTTATATGGGCATCTTGGATCTGATTTTCAGAGGAATATAACTCAACCGTAGAAACCGGAGCTCCGCTCCGAGATCATGTGTTGCCAAAGTCCAACAGGTCAGTGACTCAGTCAGCCTCCTAGTATTGTTGTCTACAGTTGTCACAAATGGGAATTTCACTTATTTTACCCGTGTTAGTTTGTAACAATCTCAGGAAAGTATTTAGATGACTTTATTTAAATTTGGAGTTACCTCCACTTGGCAAACTGATTTTTCAATGTGTGAATCTCCAAGCCTATGTAGGTCAATTACAAATGGTATCAAAGTCAGTTGTGGGCTCTTGTGCTACCTCGCTACCACGCCTATGGAGTGGTCAGCTATGGAACCGGTGGTATGGGCACAACCCCAGCCCGATGAATAGAAGTCTCATGCATGGTGCTCAACCAACGTGAGCGTTGGTCTTAAAAGAGTGAGGGTATGTAACAATCTCACATTAGTTAGGAAAGTATTTAGATAACTTTATATAAGTTTGGAGGCATCTCCACTTGTCAAGCTGATTTTCCAAGGTGTGAATCTCCAAGCCTATGTGGGTCCATTACATAGTTTGTAAACATATTTCTCTCCCTTATTTTCATGGGTTAAAAGTAAAACAAAAGAAACATTTATTTCTTAATTTTTATTCATTAAGAACGTGTAAACAATATCAGGACTTGCCTATATATCAATGAAATTAAATTAGGGGAAGAAGACCAGTTACTCATGATATTTGGGGATTAGAGATCTGTTGCAGGTTATTCTAGAGGTCAATATATACACACAGTTGAGCGTTCGTTTACTCCATGGAACATGTAAGCAAAGCAATAACTTCGGTGAATATTTTAAGGATCTTCTACAGGTATGTACGCAATTAACACCTAATCTCCAAGTCGTGTCCTAGAAGTATTATGTAAAGAACGACATATATATGGATACGGGCATATAAATTAGCTGGTAGATACTCTCGAAAAGGATAGAAAGTAGTATTAGTTGATGGGAAGTTAAACTGTACTAGCTAATAGGGAAATTATACCTTATTTTTGTAATGTCAGAGAAGTTGGGGTAAGGTAAACATTTTGCAGCCAAGTTATTAATTTGCAGATCTTTGGTTTTCACAAACTGTAGCTATATGCTCCTGTTCGCCATATAATGACCTAGCTAACAGGTAACAAATTGGGAAAGGTATATTTACTAGCAATTACCTTTGCGATTAACAAAACACTGCGGGGCAATTACTAAATAGGACCTCAATTTCTAGCTAGATATCTAACTGACAATCTACCTCGCTGCTGGAAACTATTTTATCACACAAACTCTGTACCGAGATTTTGATTAATCTTTTTACAAAAGTAACTTTCTCTAATTTGCAGAAAATGATTTAAACATCTAACAATTGATCGACTACTTCGTCAGTACTTTTCTAGACTTCTCGGTTAGAGCTGGCTGAGTTTTGTTGACATTGTTTTCTCCTTTACCAACCCAGAGCTAGAGGGGTAGGGTGAGAGGTGATAGAGAGCAGACTGGCACGGGCACAGTTGTGGTGGCCCTGAGTCAAGAACCCCAAAATCACACGCTTTTAGGGACTTTAATTAGAATCCAAGGCGGTGCTAGATGATATTTAAGGATTTATTTTTTCCACTTTGGGCCTCACATTGAGTGTCCCATAGGCAAAGGAATCATGTACATGTGATGAAACCCTTAAAAAAACTCCTTTAAACATTGCTGCAATTTGAACTAAAGGTTCTTTTAAGCTAGCTAGTTCTCTCTCTTAGAACATGAAACCCAACCTTCTTAGCAATCCCACGCAATACGATATCTCCTTTTCCACATGGCACCAACCAATTCAATACCGTCCTTTGGGTTTGTTATTCCAGGCATTAATCTCTAGCTCTTTTTCGTGAATAATAATCAATGCCCTGAAATAAGTAACACCATACAGAAGACATGGATGGGCACAGACCTCTTGCGGAAGGACTTGTAGTACCAAACATGAATTCCGACCAGAATGAACCACAAAACGGTATGACCTCGTAATTTGACATATGCCACTTACGTTTACAGCTTGACTGTTTGAGCAAGACTCAAAATCAGCTTGCTGGTAAACGTACATGTCGTTCGATATCCTCTTGGTACTGTAGCAGAGGCTAGGAAGCTATGCCACGATTAGAACATGATAATCAGACATCGGTCTCGGAGGGCATGATTGAAGGTTTAGACTGGAAAAGATACCGAAATTTTATGTATGGGCTATCATTTTTCCGTTTGTGGCGAAAAGATATTAAAAGGAAGAATAAGCCTTCCCCAGTTAATTCGTCTAGTGAGAACAAAAAGTATCAGTTAAATCCAATCAGAGCTGTGTGTAATTAGAAAGAACATAAAGGAAACTCCTTGATTTCAGAAGTCAGAAGCCTCTTAAATACAAGAAATGTGGCAAAACATCATATGACCAATTGTTCCAGTGTAGTTCGGAGTCCTCAATGACATTATATGGAGTTGAAGTTGAACAAGACGATGGGGTCCTATGCTCAGAGTGAAGAATTGTTGGACACTATTAGAACGTACAAAATTTTCTTCGCGTCGTCCTAATGTCTCCCCCTAGAACTACAGAGGCTCTTAAAAGGACACAAGCTGCCAAAAGAAATCCGCGGACATTATCTTTCTTTCATCTCCACGAAAGGATTGCCTGCCCCTCTCTGGGAACAAAAGTCCTTGACCTTCATCCAGTTTAACGCCCCCATTTCTGCTCTTTGCTTCAAATTAAATTGCAGTTTTCTGAACGCGGGTTGTAGCCGGTAACCGGATCCGGAGGATTCGATTGTTTTTACCTTTCCTTTGTTACGGGGGGCCCATCCTCTTCTCGATTTGAATGAGACGTACAAAAGCTGAAGATATGTCACCCTGCGTCGTTTTGACGAATTTACCAGTGGATATAATGAGATGATAGCAAAAGGTTCAGACAAAATTAATTTACCAATTCTACTTTGAATCTACGTTTAGACCCTAAAATATGCTTAGAGGGGGTGAATAGGTATTTAAAAATTAATCTGTACTTTCTTTCAATCACAGAAAAATAGCTCAATCAATTTTTCATTCAATCATAAATCAAATCAATTGCGAATTTACAGCAGCAAGATATTCTCAATAATTCGACTACTTTAAACTAGAGACAATGAGATATATGTAGCAGCTATACAATCAAAACAAAGTATGATTTACAGCAACTATCTTATCAAGCGACCTGCAGATTTTCAGCACATTAAAGCTAGGACTATGTGAACGTTTACAACAACTGAAAGATCAAGACCAAGTGATATTCCATCACTTGTAAAATCAAGACTCAAGTAATAAAGCAACAACACTATGTCCAGAAAATCCAGCTATATGATATGACAATATCAGAACCAAGATCAAGCAAATCAGATCTAATAACAAGATCAAACAACAGTAACTGATATGCTTATAATGGATCACGTTTCCAACGCTTAGATCTGCAAAATGATAAACAAGATATTGGTTAGTAAATCAAGATCAAAATTCCAGCAACCAAGATTCTAAAAGATGCAATCAATTTCAGCAACCTAAATGCACAAGATACTAATCAAAATAAAGATCAGCACATGCAAACACTACAAGAACAACAAAATCAAACCAACACCAAGATTTTGTTGACGAAGTGAAAATCTCTTAAGGATAACTTCCTCTAAGAGATAAAAACACTACGGGTGTGCGAAGACAACACCAACCAATCCACTATGAGCTTATAAACTTTACAAGATGGTGATCAACATGAAACTCCCTTCATATTTCAGATCCCCCAATCTTTACGTAAAGTCTCCCAAGAAAACTTTCTTGGCTCGGTGCCCAGCACACGATTCTTCGACCAGCAACTCTAGTCAACTCTAGTGGATGTCCACGAACTCGTCGACCCTTCTTCAACTGAAAACTTTCAGCAACGATCGATCTTGAGAAACCCCTCAAGATTCTTCAATTTCGGTAATGCGATCTCCACAACAATCGTGTAGGAAAGAATGGTCCTTCAATCAGCAACCTTCCACACTCATAACCTTCCACCAGAGGGAAGCTAACACACTCTCACCTTCAGATCTCGGTTAGAACCGAATCTTGGTCAAGAGAGAGAAAATGGGGAAAATCGCATAGAGAGGAAAAATCTAGAGATTGGAAAATGTTCAATGCGTAAGTGACGTCCAGATCAGTGGGGAAGGTTGTATCTGGGTTTTGTGAGGATAAAATAGTCAAAAAGAAATTGTTTTAATGACTGGACAACTTTCTAGAAGGTCTATACGATATCTGCAGAATTCCCGCTAGGCTGACCCAAGGCTAACCCAGCCAACCGTAAATCTGTCTAACATCTCAGCAACTGTCTCTCAACCATTCTAGATGCACCCAGCACCTTCCAGAAACTTTCTCCTTAGCTCCACGACCTTCCAGACTTAATCAAGTTGCTGATACAATTCTAAAAATGGAAAAATACATTTATACAAAGAATTATTTTGACCATGGAAAATATGTCAAACTTACAAACACTTTCATACTTGTTCTTCGAATTCTTCAATAATGTTAATGTTCCTGTAGATCTCGTAATCTTGAAAATTCTACAATATCAGTCCAAATGTTGTCTTTTTCCTCTTCACGCTCACAATTGTGATTTTCTGAACACTGATGGTCAACTGTCAAATTAACAATTAGTTCATTAGGGAAGACTATCTCATAACTATCCTTATATATGAAACAATAGTTGTGATTGTCGCAGGATCGTTAGAGATCTCAGATCTTGGCCGTAGGATCACATGAAAAAAACTTTTTTTCCATTAACTCCCTTATATTTTTTAATTCTGAATTTTAGGCTTCTATTAATTGTAATTATGTCTATCAACATATTATAATTCACCCATGAGAATTTGAGATTAATTTGTGAAATCTCTTTTGCTAACAATTATAATCATTTATTTATCCTTCCACCATATTATATTTCATATGAGCTAATAAGACCGGAATATTATCATTCATAAAATTTCTAGCTCATATAATTCTTAATTTTATAATCTGTAATTCCCTTATATTCATTAATTCCGAATTGTAGGCTTCTACTAATTGTAATCATGTTCTTCACCATATTACAATTCACCCTCGAGAATTTGAGATTAATTTGTGAAATCCTTTTTACTAACAATTATAATCGTTTATTTATTTTTCAATCATACAATATCTCATATGAGCTAATAGAGTCGGAATATTATCATTGATAAAATCTCTAGCTCATATAATTCTTAATTTTAGAATCTGTAACTTGTTGGACGCTCAAATTGTTTCTAAAACAATTTCACAAAATTTCTCTGGCCAAAAATTTCTTTTCTCGAGTCTAATCCTATACAAATATATTTGAATACACTATCTTTCCAAAAGACTGGTGGATTCCTTATTGAACATTTATACAAACTCAATCAACATGCGCAAGACCCGACGAAATATTTGACCTAAAAGATCATCACCAAATGACTCGATCAGAGTACAAGTTCACAATAAACAAATCTGCACAAACCTCTCAGATCTAAGGATAACATAAACAAATTGTGTTGAATACCTTCTCAACATCAATGATCACTTCTAGAAAACATCCATATTTGATCACATTCAATGCATGTACTCTTATAGTGTACCCACTCGTTTGCTTAAGGTCACCAACTTGATGATTAAGTACATCATTCTATATAATAGAGGCACAACGAGCATAGATATATTATACATAAATATATACCTTGGTCTAGAACAAAATATCAAGTGTACAAGGAACCGAAAAGTCATACTCTCCACCTTTGATTCATTAATCATTGGCATGACTATTCTATAATGTCACTCAATAATAACCTTGTAACATATTATGTCACATGTTATCAATATAATATATATATAAACACATGACATCTAAATAACAATTATTTAAAATAATAATTTTTAGAGCATACTTCTTACAAACTTATAAGTGAGTAAATTACATAACCTTCTTATGCCCAATCCTGAAACGTCCAACGAAGACTTTAATCAATTAAAGCATATAAAATGAAGGACTACCGTAAGGTATGATCTGTTGAACGATGATCGTAATTTTATTTTCAATTAGGTAAAGGCTGGGCCAGGGGCCGGCCAAAATGTTGGGGACTTGGTACAACAATAACACCCAGTTTTACGGCGTACAGCAATGTTTGTCAAAGGGAAAGGAATGTACGATCTACCGAGTTTTCCCCTAAGTTGAAACACAGTCTACGCATAGGGCACTCTGCACCATTATAATGTATTTGACTAACTAGGCTGCCATATCCACCTTCTTTAAGCGAAATGATGATGATGTTGAGGAAGCAGCTCCACGCTCACGGTCAGAGACTCGGCACTAATGAAGCCCCACCTACCATTATTATGTCTGTAATCTTCAAATATTCATGGTTTCTAGAAGTCAAAACTTTCTCACTTGTGCTCCCCTCCCCATGGTTTGGTTTCGTCATATATATTATAATATTAGTCTTGGTGCTTTCAATTTGTTTTGTCTTACTTCCGGTCTTCGCTGATTGGCAATGTATAAATGACGAAGATCCCGTGGGCCGATAATTTTGATGGCCTCATGCGGTTGACAGCGCCGCGCCATATGTCTGAATCCGATAAGATTGTGTCAAGGGCCTGACGTCCGTGGGCCGTGGCCGAATTGCGTATACTCAAGCTTTCAAGCCCATAGGCCGAATATTGGTTGGCAGGCCTGGAACTGCGCCCGCTAAAATTTAATACGTGAAAAACAATCACAGGTGTCGTGTATTACGGTTTATTCTTCAAAACACATTTAAGGCTACCTAACGTAGGGCTTCTACTTATCTCTGAGACAGAGCGAAAACGTGGGTCAACTCACACCAATCAGATTAGATTCACGAGTCACATACCAATTTATAAATGGGGTTGGGTTTTAAAATTTCCACGTGATTGATTCAAGATCGTTATCAAAACAAATTCAACGCAAAAACGAAGTCGAAGTCGGGATAATCTGGCAGGATATCTAACTGATGTTACGTTAACCTGCATGGCACCTCCTCTTTAGTCTCCAGCTAGCTAGTTTCTTACGGGCACGACACCATCTAACACATTGGAAAGAGTCTCACGCATAGTTATCGGATAAAATTGTAGTGCAGGTTGTACACGTAGAAGAAATATATGAAATAGGTTATCTTTTGAAATTACGTAAAACAATACGCCTGGTTATAAGGAAGTTTTGCACTCAAGTTCCGTCAGTTATCTTTTGTGCGTGTTAAAACTGAAGAGCGGGCCCATGTTTCCTACTCCCCAATTATATTTTGCTATTTTAAATTATATTTGGGGTCATTAATTACCGAAGAATCTTTCTTTTCCAATGAGCAATAAAAAAAAAAAGGTGATAGAAGTAAAGCGACTTTTTCAATAACTACAAATGTTAGTGGAATGCGTAAAGGGAATATATAGGTGTTGTTAGATTAAAATGTATTATCATGATTTTTTTTTTAATTCTTACGGTATAAATTTTTTTTACAATCAAACATCATTTTTAACACCATATAAAAATAATTACAACACGCATACAAGTTAACATCACCTAAAAATTTTCAAAACACAACAAATTCTAAAAAAACATCCCAACCTAAGAACCTAGCAGGTCTCATAATTGAAAGTAGGTATAGACAATCATGACAAAGAAAAGAAAAAAGCTGCCCACTAATCTCTTATTATCAAAGAAGAACCTCTTGTGCGTAGAAAAAAAAAACAAAGAAGAACCTCTTGGGTTTGTGAGCGAGAGTTTTATGTGGAGTGCCCAACTCCATGTACTGAAACTGTTTGTAGACATGATTATTAGTCTATGATTGACCTATTCCGTCTAACTAATTTTCAAAGATCAGACCGAATTACAGAGGAGCGTGGTCCATTTTCGAAGTTGTTTTATTTGGAGGAGCTACACGAAACGTACAAACTGCATCCCTTTCAAATTTTCAATTAATAAGGCGGAGACAAAGGATGTCAGTTATCTGAACACACACAATTACCATGAAAAGCAACTTCAAAAATATTATACAAAATCCACTCCTCTCTTTTTCCATCTGAGGAAAGGGAGTGCCGAAGTGGTCAAGTGGACTTAAGAATAAAGGCTAACAAGCACTTCACGAATAAAAAAAAAACATATTAATTACGGGGTAAATGCTGTCCCTCCAACTGGCACATTCTAACCCACATCCACAATAATTGGCAAACAAACAAAAGGTAATTTGAGGGCGAACGTTTGTTCATACGCATGCTGTTTATCTATTGAGATAATTTGGATTTTTCAAATTTCAAAAATTTAATCAGATTTTCTTCTTAATCCCCTGATTTTGAGAGATCAAGGAAGTGGATAAAGATAAGTGGGGCATCTTCAAGAATTAAAATCGCAGTTTTGTTATTTCAAAAAATTAAGTACGTTTTTCTGAGCTCAGAATCGTAACGTACTTGAAGACCCTACTGCTTCTACGGCCTACGGCCTACGGGTATATACTATAAAATACGGAAAAAGATCCCAACTCCAACTAAAGTTTGTGTCAGGTCTTTGGCTTTGGGATTCGCACCGACAGGCTGAAGAGCAGCAGTCCCAGGATTCGCACTGGGAATAGTGAATCGCTGGTTGTAATTAATGCGGATTTGCTTTATTCGTGGCTCTTCACAGTATATATAGAAGGGAAGAGACCCCCGATTGGACACGCTGGCTCCCACTGGTATTGTCGAGGAGGAGGAGGAGGAGAAGGAGATAGCTCTCCTGGGAGGACAAAGAGGGGGACCGAACCAGGAGCTAAGCATGGAAGGCATTGAAGACGATTCTTATCCTCGGAAAGTATACGACGATGATAAGTTGATCGTGGATATCCCAGAAACCGCTCATCAGATTAGCAAAGGTTTCGTATTTGTCTTACTTTCTCTTCCATTTCCATTTCCATCTTCATTTTAATTTTTCTATTAGTTTTTGGAGGTTGGAGTGGGCACTTAATGGTGGAAGTGATTTTATTTGGGGTGCGTGAGATAAGGAGCAGGAGAGAATTTTGGTGGTATTTATTCTTCTGTAAATAATTGATTGGATACTGGGAATTTTTATTCTATTTTCTCTGGGAGGATACTTGACTATTTTTCTCTCTCAAAACAAATGGAATTTGGTTTTTGTCGTTTTCTGTACTGTGACTGCTAAAAAGAGTCGGGCTTCCAGTTCGATAACATATTTCATAACAGGCCTCGCTCAATTATGCTCAGCTATACATTACTCTGGAATATCTCTACAATTTTTAACTCGTCCCTGCTGCAAATAACACAGGAAGGACGCATATAGTTTTGTATCTGGGCCATCTTCAATGATGAAGCAGTTCAATTACCATATGGTAATGTATATTTTTTTGAGCTCATTGCACCTTTGCTCTTCTGAAAACAGATTCATGGTTTCAAGTGGGCTTCGTACTGACTACTGGTATCAACAGTGCTTATGTGCTCGGATACTCTGGGACTATCATGGTGCCCCTGGGTTGGACGATTGGCGTAGTTGGTTTGATAGTAGCCACCGCTATCTCTTTGTATGCGAATGCTCTTATTGCCAAGCTCCATGAATTTGGGGGGAAGAGGCACATCAGATACAGAGATCTGGCTGGATTTATATATGGTATGAGCAAAAGGCAAACCACAGATGAGAATTTATTAGACCCTTTTCTATTATTTTCTACCTGAGCCACCTTCATGTTAGGGAGTTCTTCTAATGGCAGGTAGGAAGGCTTATTCTCTTACATGGGGATTGCAATATGTCAATCTTTTCATGATTAACACTGGGTATATCATTTTGGCTGGTTCGGCCCTAAAGGTAATCTCAAATACCCTGGAAGGGCTTTCCTTTTCGAACCACATTAGTATATTCCGAAATATCAAGTGGGCAGTTAGTGTTCATTATTCTTAAAACTGGGCAAAGACATGCCTTCTTCATCCTTTACAACGGCATTGTGCATTAAAAAGACAGATGTAAAAGATTCTTTATCTAGTAAACTAATATTCCATCAGAGCCATCAGATAATTTGCTTATTTTGTTTTACAACATGCTTTGCATCTGATAGTCACTGTTGAGGATTCTACTTCTTAAATTGAAATAAGTCCCCCAGATGCAGTGATTAAAGTTGTTTGAATTATTTCTGAACCTTTTCCCTATGCATTGGCTATACTGCAGGCTGTATATGTTCTCTTTAGGGACGATCATCTGCTGAAGCTCCCCTACTGTATTGTTATAGCTGGGTTCGTATGTGCCTTGTTTGCCGTAGGTATACCCCATTTGTCAGCACTAAGGATTTGGCTTGGATTTTCAACATTCTTCAGCCTGGTCTATATTGTCATAGCATTCGTGCTGTCACTTCAAAATGGTAAGATCACGTGCTTTGGTGTTTTGTTCCAGAATCATGCTTACCATTTGAACTTATTCACTTAATGGTATGCACTCTGTTCTTTATGTTCCATGGAAGACAGAATATCAACTACTTAATAAGCTAGTAGATAAAACTAGGTTCTTAGGCTGGCATCTCACAAACTAACTGGGGCATTAGCTAGTCTGATCATGTGGTTTGCAAAACCATGGTCTGGGGAGCATCTGTCAACTGGTCTACTATCGCTGGTACCTAAAGTGATATTCTCTGTAAAGATGGTGGCTGACCTATAATTTCTTCCAATTTTCACATCCAATCACGATGCGCAAGGAGAGCTGCACATCCAAGCAGGATGTACATACTTTATTTACTTTGTTGTGAGGGGTGGGACAAGTTCAACCCCCTTAAATTTATTAGGATTTATCTTGTCAGGATTGCCTTTAATTTATTTCCTTGCGAGTTTGATTGGTGGCCTTCATCTGTTACTCGTCTGGATAAGCTCAATTAAGGATGAATTTTGTAGCTAATAGCTCTGTTGTGCCAAATTTGTGAACACGTTCTCTTTGTTGTTGTAGGAATCAAAACCCCAACCAGGGATTATGACATTCCAGGTACAACAACAAGCAAAATCTTCACATCAATAGGGGCAGCTGCTAATCTTGTTTTTGCATTCAATACGGGGATGCTTCCAGAGATACAGGTAGGCCAGGAGTACATACCCTTGAGTTTCCAATGAATGAGGGAATGCTCTATTGTCTTTGCTGCTAATCAAGATGTAGTGAATTTTCTCTCTCTTGGTCCACATGAACAAATTATGCCATGTGATTTATGTTTTACAATTTTCACAAAGCTTCTAACATTCTGTGCATGGTCATGGATCATGAAGAATTGGAAGATTGATATTTCAAGGGAAACCGTATTGTGTGAATTCTCTTGTTGCTTTTCAAACACAAACAGTAAAATCATAGCTATTGGTGTACTTCAGCTGGTCCAAATATACGTCAACCACAAACATATCTGGAAGTGTATGTGAAATTTTGCAGAGCGAGAAGCTTCGCGTTTGTTTAAAAGCTAGTTGACCAATTCATAAACTGCTAACAATCCCTCCATGAACATCCTGCTTTTTAAAAAATCTTACCTAGTTCGTGGACTTCATACTAACTGCCACCGAGCTCCGTTTGGTAATATATGAGGCAGCAAGCAGAATGGTATGCCGATGTGTAACTGTTTCTTTCGGTATGTTTATTTTCCATCCGTGCTTTCAAAACTAACCCTCTTTTCCTGCGATCTTATTGTAACAGGCCACTGTGAGGCGGCCTGTTGTTGACAACATGTTAAAAGCTTTGTACTTCCAGTTCACAGTGGGGGTTTTGCCCATGTATGCTGTTACTTTTGTTGGATACTGGGCTTATGGATCTTCTACATCGTCTTATTTGCTCAACAATGTCACCGGTCCTATTTGGGTCAAGGCGATGGCCAACATTGCTGCCTTTCTGCAGACAGTCATTGCTTTACATGTAAATGTTTTTATTCATGGTATTTGCTTTTCCATGATCTTCTTGACATTTTTCTTATCCATGCACTAACCTAATAGAAGCTTCCTCCGCTGGTTGTAGATATTTGCAAGCCCAATGTATGAGTATCTGGATACCAAGTATGGGATTAAAGGAAGTGCGATCTCATGGAGGAACTTATCATTCAGGATTGCAGTAAGAGGTGGCTACCTAGCTATTAGCACGCTGGTTGCAGCTCTGTTGCCTTTCCTCGGAGATTTCATGAGCCTCACTGGGGCAATCAGTACATTCCCTTTGACGTTTATTCTTGCAAACCACATGTATCTAGTGGCAAAGAAGAATAAGCTCAACTCTTTGCAGAAGCTTTGGCATTGGCTCAACGTTTGTTTCTTCGGCTGCATGTCCGTTGCAGCAGCAATTGCAGCCTTGAGGCTTATTGCAGTAGACTCCAAAACATACCACGTTTTTGCGGATCTGTGATGACGCCTTTTCTCAAGTCTTCTTCTTCTACTGCTTTCTTTCTCCCTCTTGAGTTCTCGGTTTAAAATTTTTCCCATATTTTACGCCTCACAAGTTGGAATAATTAGGCTTGAGGCTTTAACTGCAGAAAGCTATAGCCTTCCTATTCAACTGTGATTCCTTTCCAATTTATAGTACCTTGATCCAGGCTTGTTTGCCTGGAATTAGTGACTGTGTTTCGGCATCCATTTCAGAACGTGCCAATTACACTTTTGTAGAGGCAATTGTTTTGACATTATCTATTAAATGGAAGGTTGTCTTCACTTCCGGCCTAACTTTTTTTATATCACGCTGCGAAATACTCTTACCTCCGACTCATTGGGCAAATAATACCCCTACCCAAAACACTGCATATAATCCGCATAATTCATGAGTTGGAAGGGAGAGACTTATCGCACCACCAACAGACTACCAGAAGCGATGCATTCAGGGTTTGGATTTTTTTCGCATAGTCAAAAATACATATACCGTCCTTGATTCACAGCTTGCAAAACTATTTCAACAAAATGCAAAAACCAAACAGCACCAGTCAACCAGATTCACAACTACCTCATTCTGTAACCCAAAATTGTCATTAAAGTGGAAATACAGCCTGCCAATGACAAATGTATAAAAGGATCATCTCCACTAAAAGAGTTCCTTGATTTTTTCTGATCCTCCCGTTCCCTGCCGCAAAAAAATAAAGGAGAAGAGGATACACCAAATTCTTCAACCTTCCCATCACTATTGGACCATGAAATCTGCAACCATTCATAAACTGAAAATCATGCACTGTCCATCAAGTCGTATCCATGTATTTACAATCATCACAGCACAAGAAAATAATAAGTTGTCAACATTTTCTAAACATCAAGAAAACGAGTTAGCAAACACGTCCGAGAACAAAACTATGAAACAAAGGGATGAACAGAACCGCAATGGAAACTAAAGGACCAAAGAGGTCACGCATGAGAGACTCAATAGCGCTGCTTCTCTCTTCGTTGAACAAATCTTTCCATTCAAAAAATGAAAACCATGTGTTCCATCAGTACACTGAAGAGAGGGTCTTTTCATTTCTAAGCCCATGTTTTGGCAGGCAGTAGAAACAGAAATGTACACCCAATAATCTTAAAAGTGGTTGCTGCTACCATTACTGATTCTGAGCGACTTATTTTTCACAGGATAACAATCATTTTTTTGATTGCTGTTCATGCCACAAATTCACGCTGAAGGAGTTTCACTTCCAGTTTACATTTGTCTTAAACACCATTCAAGCAACAATGTATATCCTACTCGTCACCAGTAAGGTTCTATTTCACAGGAAAGCTAAAGATTTGAATTTTCACGATCATATGATGCAAGTCTGCTGGTTGTAAGACACATCAATACTCAATTCCTCAAAATACAACAGAAAATTTTGTATTCATCACACATAGTATATCCTTGTTACTTCCAAAGAAATACTGGTGAACATTTGTCCAAGTCATACTAAATAAAAGAAAAATCCCAGACCAGGATGAAGTCGCACATTACCTTGGATGGTATCACCCAGATACCAGCTTTACAATTATGCAGATGGAGTTTAGCAGAATAAGAGGAACTCTTAAGTACTGAGTTGCATAAATGAGACCAATAAGCTGCCCCTTAAAAGATTTCGTCTTGCCCCCTGAGAATTCTGAGAAGCTCCATCCTCTAGGAGCCAGGAAGCGGTCCTCATTTAATATCGCCAATGCATTTGCAAGAAGTAAACATCCCTCCAAGAATGTCCATAAACCCATTTTCCTGTATAATAAAGAATTTATATTATAAACCTTCACATACTTCAATTGGAAGGCCTTCTTCATCCAATCCTCCCTCCCTCTTGTATTATACCCACACTGCTAAGGAAGAGCATTCAGAATATATTCTTTGCATCTGTTGAACTGACATGACAGAAAGAAACGAACGGGGAGTGTTTGACCATTTAACCCATAAAACAAATCGGATCTCATACTTTCGTAACGGTTGTATGTGATTCAGTTCCCTAAGCATCGAAAACATTACAATTTTTTGTGGTGTCAGGACGGAATACATTTATGAATTTAACTCAATGGCCTACAAACAGACTTTTCAACGTGAAGGAAACTAATGTATCCATGTTCATAATTGGAGTGTTCACCACTCAAATCATCACAACAATTTTCAGTTATTCCAAGGAATCCCGGATTACGTATTACATTATCTATACTGCGCCAAACACCACAGCTCACTATTCTCAATCCAGCTAAAAAAAACTTCATTTCCCAAACACCAAATAAATCCTTTATGACAACAGACACCACATTCCTTACCCTTCTTGTTGAAATCTAATCTGAATGGATTCCCCACAACAAAGAGGACCCAAATTCTAACAATTCAGAAGGAAAATGTAACTAATGACTTAACGGAAGTAAGAGCCTGATTGTGAGAGATACAAATGCGAGCGAGAACTGCTCAAGAAACCCAAAAATGAAAATCCTAAGGAAATTACCGAAACCATGAAACAATCTGAAAATCAAACAAACTTAGGAGGATAGATTACCTGACAAATATGTGATTCTAGAGGATTAGGGGCACAAAAAGGAAATTTTTTTATCGTTACGAACCTGATAGTGGAACCCTGATCTCCGAAAAGGCTCGGTATTTGGAAAGGATCGAAGTCGGAATCTGGAGTAGAAGCTTCGCCGAGACCAGAAAGGGGGGAACGGCCGCTTTTGGTCTCCGGGTTAACGTAGTGCGAATGAAGGGTAGCCGGTGGAGCAACGGTGATGTTAACGGTGTTAACGATAGGAGGAACGACGTGGCGAAGACCAGACTCTTAGATTGAATCAGACTGACCTGGTTGACATGGGTCCTCCAGGCTCCATCTATGTAAAAACGGCAGGAAACTGCACACTCCCAGACGGGAGGTGAGCCGTCTCTATCGGGCTTTGGAAGTGGGCCTCTCACCAAACATAGCCAATATTTCCTCCCGTGGGCTTGACATCTTGGGTATGCAATTCGACCAGGGGCGTCAGGCCCTAGACACAATCTTATTGGATTCACACTTAAGGCGCTGTCAACAGGATGAGCCCATCAACATAAGTGCCCCACGGGATCTTTGTTACAAGCGCCGCCAACGTCGGCACAGATGACCCCCCCTGCTTCCACTATCCCTGATGCTATTATCTGGACTCCGGATTCACATGGTCGCTTCTCTGTAAAGGGTTCGATTCGTTTGTTGCAGGATGCTCGTCGATCTTCTCGTGTGTATCTACCTGAGGATATGTGGAACCTTCTTTGGAAATCCCAACTTCAAGATAGATTGAAATTCCTGCTTTGGAAGATAGCAGGGGAATCTCTTCCAGTTAGTTCTCCTTCCTTTATCCAAGATGCAGCTGTCTCTGTTTCTTCATCGCTGTGTATGGGATGTGGAAGTCACGTAGAAACTATTATGCATCTTTTCTTCCATTGTCCAGTGGCTCGTGGGTTATGGCTTTTATCGGATTGGCCGATTGATCTGGCTCGTGTTTCTTTCTCATCTCCTGCTCTCTGGATTCGCTCTTTTATCTGTGCAGATGTGTTCTTGGGTATTCCTCGGCTCTCTCTTCCGTCTTTCTTATTGACTGCTGCTCTCATTTTAGATGTTCTCTGGTACGCTAGGAATATGGCGGTGCATGAACACGTTCCAGTGCTCCTTCCTGAACTTGTCTCCAATCTGAAACGTCGCCTTTCCTCTCATTCTTCTGCTTGGTTCTCCTGCAAACCGAGCTTTGCCGATCACTGGGTTCCTCCTGAACCTGGTTTTGTGAAGATCAACTTTGACGTTGCCATACGTCAATCAGGATCGTATGTAGCCGTCTCTTGTAGAGACTCTGCCAGCTCCCTCTGTGCGGTGTACATGGAGCGTGTTAGGGCTACGGACTCCCTAGTCAGAGAAACTTTGGCGGCGATTCATGCTGTGGAGGTGGCACTTCTGAAGAACTGGTCTAATGTGATATTTGAGTCTGATTCAAAACTTTTATGTTCGGATTTAAATGACTCTTTAAGTTCTCCGTGCTGGAAAGTGGATCCTTTTGTTAGGCAGATACGTTTGCTTTTTAAAGGGCAGTCAGCTTGGTCAATACATTGGGTGCCTCGACGTCTCAACCAGCAGGCTCATCTTTTGGCCCAATGGGCAGCTTCTTCTCTTATCACGGGCTTCGTTGACCCTTCTTGTATTCCAGCTTTTATTTTATGTTGTGATTCATTTTCTGTATTTCCTTGAAGTTTTTAATACAGAGTTTGCTTTCAGAAAAAAAAAAGAGTAGGGTCCTTGAGGCTTGAAGTACGTTACGATTCAAGCTCAGAAAAACTTACGTAGGTAATTTTTTGAAATAACAAAACTGCGATTTAAATCCTTGAAGATGCCCCACTTATCTTTATCCACTTCCTTGATCTCTCAAAATCAGGGGATTAAGAAGAAAATCTGATTAAAATTTTGAAATTTGAAAAATCGAAATTATCTCGAGAGATAAAAACAGCATGCATATGAACAAACGTTTCGCCCTCAAATTACCTTTGTTTGTTTGCCAATTATTGTGGATGTGGGGTTACAATATGCCAGTTGGAGGGACAGCATTTACCCCGTAATTAATATGTTTTTTGAGTCCGGAAGTGATCGTTAGCCTTTATTCTTTGCTCTTATATTAGTTATATTTTGCCGTCCTCAAAAACTCCCAGAGTCCCATTCGCCTTACATTTCGCTCCCATGATTTAACTGAACCACCGAAAATGGCTGATTGCAAAAATGAAACACGGAGAAAAAGTAGCTACCATCTCCTTCGCCACCAAGTCTGTCTTTGTCTCCTCTCTGACTATCTCTTTCTATCTTTATGTCAAGGGCTACAGATAGATTCTTTCACTTCCTGACGAGAAGGCCTATGTTTGAAAGCACGGAAAGCCAAGACGTTTTTGGAGTAGGAACGGAAAGGAATGTGTACTTTCGAAGGAAAGTGCCGCATTATACTCAGTTATTGAGGCCTGGCCGTCGGCTTTACGGGGGCTTGATACTTCTGGGTTTTCTTTCCCTGCTAGCAAAGTTTGCCTTGATAAGTACACTTCACGAGTTTAGTATGGTGGAGAATGGTTTTCGAACCAAGGTTAAGGATGAATCAACAATTACCAATCATGCTGTGATCGAGGTAGAGAACGTGAGTAGCGGTCCGCAGATATTGTCTCCAGAGAAGTTCCCGGTCAGCCCTTTTTCAAGTTGTTAGAAAGCAGGGCAGATGGGCTCAGTAAGGAATTCCTAATTTCCTGCAATGCAAAGGAAAAATATATTTATATATCTATGCTTTTCCAAGAGCCTCTGAAGACTTACTATCTGCTGAATAATTCCATCCTTAGTTGTTAATCTATGTCTTTATTAATTATGCTCGAGTTTATATCAAGATACAGAGATACTTATGTAAGAAGAAAAAGATGAGAGTGAAAAGGGGAGAGAAATAGTAAAAAAGAGACAGATTTTAAGTGGTTCCACTATGAAAGTCCTCTATGCCTGTATTTGCTATTATGAGTTCATAGGTTACAATTGAAGACCTGTATTTATAGAGACAATACAAAGTAGGAAAATATTCATATAATTAAATTTGAATCTTCATAACAATATTAAATCTTTGATATATGTAACTATAATATCAAAGAATTAGCATTATAGCATTAATATTAAATCTTTGATACGATATTATCTCTAACACTGTAGTTGCTGATAGGTCAAAAGAATTAGCATTATACCTCATGAAATGACACAAGGCGCATACAACTAACAGTTTAATGATGTTGATTCATCTATTCAATTGAAAAGGAAGGCATTTACTCATTTGCTTTGATTATTGTGATGTTATGCTGACTAATTTGTTAATGTAGTATTCACAAGACAATTGAGGTCTAATTTTCAGCAACCTTTGGTATTGATCCCAACTTTGTTTTTATGTCTGCTAGCCAGCATTCCGAGATTTGGATGCAGCCAGATAGTACCAACTACTATAAATGCATTAACACATCGGCAAAGGAAATAAGTATGTCCAAGAAATTCATTTCCAACCAATATTTTTTTATCAACATCTGTAATTGTTTTAATTTGCAAGTATTGTGTTTGTTCCAGAGGATGTTAATGCCACAAATGGTTATATTCTAGTTCATGCCAAAGGGGGATTGAATCAAATGAAAACGGGGGTAGGCATCTGTATTTTTGAACTTTTTGCATTTGTCATCCATAGAAATTCTTCTATATCTTTCAATTCCATTGGCCTCCCTGCTTTTCTTCTGCATCAATCAAAATGCAGATAAGTGACATGGTTGCCGTGGCAAAGATTATGAATGCCACTTTGGTTCTTCCTTCTTTAGATCATGGTTCGTTTTGGACAGATCCAAGGTGTGGATACTTGATCATACTGGCTCCAATATGTTAATTTATATAGATTGGTGCAAATTAACGTCCTCATTTCCTTGTGGTTCAACCTTGATTGCCTCAGTGACTTTAAAGACATTTTCAATTGGGGCAATTTCATTGAAGTTCTGAAAGGTGATATCAATATTGTAGAGTCTCTACCACAACAGTTTGCTTCCGTGAAGCCCCTCACCAAGCGCCCAGTTTCTTGGTCCAAGGTATAGAACATATTGACAGATATTAAGATACCTTCTCTGACAAAGTAGATGTATTGGTTTTGGAATTCAGTGAAGTCTGACTATTTTCATGCATACTAGTTATTATAGAGAAGAGATGCTTTCATTGTTAAAGAAACACAAGGCGATCAAGTTTACCAATGTTGATTCTCGTCTCATCAACAATGGTCTTGCTAGTTCGATTCAAAGGCTTCGCTGTCGTGCAATGTATGAGGCACTCAGGTCACCACCAAAATAGAAGATCTCGCAAAGAAGTTGGCCAATAGGCTTCGGAATAAAAGTACCACATATATTGCACTTCATTTAAGGTATGAAATTATGGACTTTGCCACTTCGTATTTGTCTTTCACTCCCCAATTCCGCTGAGTAGGAAAAGTAAAAAAAAATTGCAGATATGAAAAGGACATGCTTGCTTTCACAGGCTGCGATCACAATCTTACCCGTACTGAAGCCAAGGAGCTCCGAAAACGGAGGTATAGCGTACCACATTGGAAGGACAAAGAGATTGATGGCAGAGAGCGGCGACTACAAGGATCGTGCCCCATGACTCCAAGAGAGGTTGGTATGCTCCTCGAGGCAATTGGATATCCTTCTGACACAACCATTTACCTGGTTGCGGGCACGATTTATGGCGAAAATGGGATCAGACCGCTGAAAGCAATGTATCCCATGTCTTCTCCCACTTCAGTTTAGCTACAGAGGAAGAGTTAGAACCTATTGAACACTGCCAGAACCAGCTTGCTGCCCTGGACTACCTTGTAGCATTCGAAAGTGATGTTTTTGTTTACACCTACGATGGAAATATGGCGAAGACAGTTCAGGGTCACAGGAGATTCGAAGGTTTCCGGCATCAGCCCTGACAAGTGTGTACAACTTATAGCCTATGCTTTGAACTTGAATCTTCGCATACAACTATGAACATATTAATTTGGTCGTGATCTATACTAATGGATGTTATGTATGGTATCATATTGCAGACAAAATTTGTTGAAGTTGATCGATGATTTGGACTAGGGACGGATCTCTTGGGAAGGTTTTTCATCCAAGGTCAAGAGCTTACATAGAAACAGAATTGGAGCGCCATATCCTAGGCTTGCTGGAGCTTCCCCTAGACAAGAGGAGAACTTCTATGCCAATCCTTTTCCCGGTTGCATTTGCAACAGGTTCAAAGCAGCGAACAAGAACCGAAAAGTAGGCCTAGTATTCAGCCCAAATTCGGTCTTGAGAATATAAAACTGGGTGGGGTCTTGACTCTTGATCCGGCAGATGGCTCCAGCCTCCACCCGTATATTATACCAACACGGCAACACCCATTCCGTTATTTATAGCTGTGTTTTCGTGTTTTTTCTGAGCCATTTATAGATATGTAAACTGCATATATGGCAATTTTCAAGGCCCATTATGGCACCTCAAAGGCGGTTCATTATTCACCTCTACTACTCCTAGGGGTGGTTAACGGTAGCGTACGTGACGGTTTGGTAAAAATCGTCACCGTCACCGCAATTGACGGAATTACATAATTGACATCATCACCGCATCGCTAAGGCACGATAACCGCTCTTACCGGTGACGGTATTAACGGTAACGGTTATATGGTAACCACTTAAACCGTATAACTGTTGTGCCAAAAAAATAGATTTTTTGGGTTGTTTAAATTTCTAACATAATATCATAATCAATAACCATATCAAATGGACAAATATCATAACATATTCAAACATAATATCATAATTATTAATAATCATAACAAATATAATAAGTTGTCCAAAAATCCAACATAATATCATATTCAAACATAAACACTAAAGTCTAATAAAAGTGTCCAACAATATGATATAAACCAACAAACATATTCCAACAAAATCTCAATAAAAGTATGTCACATAATCAATAATCATCTTAAGTCTCAACTAGGGGTGGTTAACGGTAGTGTAAGTGACAGTTTGACAAAAACCATCATCATCACCGCACCGCTAAGACACAATAACCGCCCTTACCGATTACGGTAGCGGTAGCGGTAGCGGTAGCGGTAGCGGTGACAATTTTAGCGGTTAAAACAACCACCACAGGTACAAATGAACACCCTTAACTGCTCCAAACCACGCGATTGTGGAATATTCATACGAGCAAAATAGATTTGGTGTTGGCCTTTGAATTTTTGCGCTTAAAAATTTCTGTCGTTTTGGACATAAACAGGCCAACGGGTGTCGAACCCAATGTTCAAGTTAGTCTAAAAAAAGAAAAAGAAAAAGAAAAATTAAAAACCCAATGTTATATGGGTTAGAATCCTTTAAATAGTCTTCACTAAAAAGTAAAGAAAAATAGTTACAAGTCATTTTTTACTGTATTACGTTGGGCTTCTAATCCATATATAGCAATAGCACAAATATGTCCTACTCTGAGTTTGAGGCTGTGCGTAGTCGGCCCATTCCAAATATATGCTGCTCAAGGAAGGATTGGGTCTGTGCTCGTTCAGCCCATAAAAAAGCCCAAGGTCCGCACCCAGCATTTCTTTAGTAAACTTCTTCCGGACCTGGTCTATAAACCAATCATGTAAATACGCGAATGGTCGAGTCGCTATTGTCAGCCTATTAGGGTTTCAGGTCCTCGAGCTAGAGCGCCTCCATAGCGAAGATGAAGGGACGCCAAGGAGAGCGTGTCAGGTCCTTATTTCCATGTTTATTTTTCTCTAAAATCAATAGTTCCAGTCAAGTACTTTAACTTAATGCCAATAGATTTTGGCTAATATTTTGTTCTTGGTCTTGTTTTTCGTCGCAGACTTTATGTCAGAGGAACAATCCTTGGATACAAGAGGTAATAGGACCTTATTTCCTTCTGCTTATATGCTGATCGATTTGTTTTACTTTTCTTTTCTTCGAATAATTTTCTGCTTCCGTTCTGGTTTCTGTTGCGAGGTTTTTCGTGTATGGATGTGTTAGATAGATCGTAGTTACTCTCTCTTAGCGTACCGGGTTGTTTAAGAAGCTTAACTATCAGTTACATTTCCTTAGCTTAGCTTAGCTATTGAGTTGGGCCGAGCTATGAAATAATTCTAGAAATCATCCAGACAAAATATCTCAGTAAAGCTTGTTCATTTGGAGTGTGGCTACTGGGATAAGCCAAAATATTTGTTACATTTCAATTTTCATTAGTTTACATCAAATTCTTGAAAGGTTTGTTACAAGTTTGTTCTGTGGTTTTGTGATTTACATGCATCTTCTCGGCTGGTAAACATAATTTCGGATCTTTCTTATGGAAGCTGTTGATTAGTATAGTGTTTGAATGTTTGATGGGGTTGACGGGCCAGGTCAAAGTCAAACCAGTACCCAAGCACTTCCCTGATTCAGATTGAGGGGGTGAATACGAAGGAGGAGGTTGCATGGTATGCTGGCAAGCGCATGGGTTATATCTATAAGGCGAAGGTGAAGAATAATGGAAGTCACTATCGCTGCATTTGGGGTAAGGTGACTAGGGCTCATGGTAACAGCGGTGTTGTTCGTGCTAAGTTCAAGTCGAATCTTCCACCAAAATCCATGGTATTGTAAAGCTTATATCATTTTTATATTTAGAAATGGGTTTTTATGAAGAGGCTTTTGAGTTTATCTGTTTTGGTCGTTTTGCAGGGAGCTAGAGTTAGGGTTTTCATGTACCCCAGCAATATATGAGGTACATTTAGCCGTTTGTCTTCATTTAATGCCCTTATATTTTTTGTTGGTTTGTTCGTGTGTTAATTTTCAATTGGGTTCAAAAATGTTTTAGGTAGGCAGCTAGGAAATCAGCTCTGTGGGCATAATTTTTTTGATGTGGAGTTATTTGCAAACTCAACACTGAAGCTTCCTACCCTATGTTCTAATGGATTTTAGGCTTTTCAAGCTTTCTTATTTGGAGGATGGTGTTTTCCTGTTTTTTATTGAGATCTTTCTACAGCCTTTTCCCAGTGGTGTCTTAATTTTGCTACACTCTTTCATAGATTTTGTGTGTACTCCAAATTCTTTTTAAAATGTTCTCCTTCTATTTGTTTTTGATAGTAATAACCCTATGGAACGGATCAATTTCGTCTTTGTGGTAAAGAGATCTCATGGTTCAGAGATAAGGAGGGGTCTTTTTGCTTTTTTTGTTTACTGATCTGTTTGAATTGCTATATGGAAGACTCTGTATGTGTTTGTAGTCCAGTGTTTGCTTAACGTTTGAATTAACATTAGGATGTCACAAGTGTTTGCCAATCACTGATTGTCCCACCTAGGAATAATTGTATTCTAATAACTTAATCTCTCGTGAGCACCTTTTGAAACTTCTGAATGCTTGCATAACTGAGAATTAATTGGTTTTCTTGTTGGAGTCTTTAATTCTGGTTCCAAATTTTCTTTTGTCAATGCGGCTTTCAGGTTGTGTGGATGCTGGGATTGAGTTAGTGACTGAAGAGTTAGGCAGTTACGGAATGTTTTTGGCTGCGGAGCATTTTGTTTCTTTATTTAGATTGGTGTATGGAACGTTGTTGGACTCTACTAAATTGTTAAGATGTTTCCACCTGTTTCTTTCTTTATTATGAGTATTTGGATTACCAACATATTATAGAAATGCGTGGAGTCGCATTAAATTGGTAAATCGTGACCTGTTTGTAGACGATGATTCTTATATTAGGTTGCATACATTGTACTTCAGAAGCAATTCAAACGGGTTTTAATTAAAATAATTTTAAATTTTAAATACAGTGGTACATAAATGGGCGGTATTTTTTTAAATAATAATAAATGTTATCAAAGTAATATGGTAATTCTAATTGGTATTGAGACTAAATTGTAATATGTACTGATTCTAATAAGCTACATGGATTGCTTTAATTAATCATTAATATTTTTGGACCTGAGCTATTTTAAAGGGGGTGCGCTTGATGAATCTAATGCTTCTGAAAATGTTCGACTTTACGTTAAATCAACGGGAGTTACGGGATATAAAAAATAAATAAGCAAACAGAGAATGTATGTGAATTAAAAAAAACAAACAAACATGAAAAGCTTCCTAACCGCACCTATTGAGACGTTTGCCCCGTGAACAAGCTATAAGCCAAGAAGCCCATCTTCAAATTTGACGTAGAAATACATTTCTGATATAAAAGTTTTGGTAGCCAGAGAAGAAAAGAAAAATGGCAATTTTCCTTTCGTGCGAAAAATAGTGAGAAATGGAGTTTCAATCTATATTTTAGAATATCACGTGAGGCTTCTAATTTATAATTAGAAATAGCGCGTTGGTGTGGTTCACAAATATATGCAGCTCAGGACAGGCTGGGCTTATGCGTTTTCGGCCCATACATGCTGCTCATGAAAGCTTGGGAGAGAAATTCAGCTCTGTTGTTATTTGCTGGGTTGGGTTAGTAACAAGTACTCGATTGGGCTGGCTATGCTTAGAGCAGAGAGAGATGGTGGATACTTTGTTTTGGGGGTCTCAAAGGAGGAATGATAATCGTTTGGTCTCCATTGATGCGTTTTCCGTCCACCATTATTATAAATTGCCTTTTTCTTCCGTCGTGCTGTTCTGCATTTTTTCTGTAGAAATGATGTACTTTGTTCTGTTTTAGGCGTCCTTTCATTTAAAATATTTGGTGTGCCGCAAGGTGGGCTTCCGGATTAGACTTTCTTTGTTTAGCTATTCAAGTCCCCTCTTTCCAGCATACAAAGTGGTGGACTTGCTTTATTCCTGATCATATACATGTAAAATAAGGTTGCATTATAATTTGCTCAAATTATGGTATAAGATTCGGCATCTTTACCAATATGCGCATCATGCTCCACATCAGCAAATTAATGTAGTAAACTAGTCGTTTCTTACGAAATCCATATATATCAAGAAATGTAACTTTGTAAGATTTTAAGCGCCCGGGGAGGTTCACTCCAAGTCCCCATGGGCCATGGCTTGTGATGCAACGTGGCTTAAGATGTTTCCATGGACCTATATCCCAGCTGTGCCGCGTTGGCGCAACCCAGGTATCTCGGCAGGCAAACAGGGAGTAAAGGAAGATAATAGATGGAGGAGAAACTTATAAAAACAAAAGATGGAGGAGAAAAAATGACGGGGAGTAGAAGATAGAAACGTACGGAATTAGGGGAATACAAGGTAAGAAACTCTACGGATTGAGCCATTTTTTATGAAAAAATTTGTGCATCCATCCGTGTCGTCTTTATTCTATGCATATGTGTAGCGAGAACAGTCTTTGTGATGATGACGGGTCCCAACGTTGGGAGAAAACAAAACTTCTGACAATGAGTTGATCGATGATTCCAATTGGTGGAGTTTACTATCAACACCAAGTAACATTTGGTGGAAGCATTATTGAAAGTTGACAACTCTTGCTTCTAAATGCTCGATTATCTCTTTGTGAGTAGCCATTAAACCAGTCTATGATACCATTGATAGGTCTCAATCAGAGCTATAACAAAGTAGATAGAATTCTCTTCGGGTGAGAACAAACCTCAAGTTGTTTAGTTGAAAATATTTTTTATTAACTCTTCAAAGTAGAATTTAAATAAACAACTACTAACAAATTTTCTTAAATTTAGGATCATAACTTCTTAAAATAAAGAACACCACAAAAAAAAAAAACAAAAATCCAAAAAGATGGCACGCAGTAGTAGAACCTTTTGTTTTCTTTCTTTATTATTCCCTTCTATGAGCTAAATGGTCTTGTTTTCCTGCATCTGCTTACGACTGAGCATCGAGAGATAATTAATCCTCGTGGCGAGGAACATTTATACCTCGGATTGGGGATTTTTCAGGTGGAGCAAATCAAAAGGGTTAAGCTATTTTTCCGATTCTCTGGGGCTCTCCGGGACCAACTTATCGTCCTTCACAAGCTGCAGAAATTAAAAAGGATTTGGATCGGTTGCTTCGGATGGATCAAGGGGAAGCGAAGCTGTTGCCAGAGTATCCGATGGTCAAACTGCCCCGCTGTCTTATGCAATGCCAGAATACACGAAGGTTTGGGTTTTAATACGCATTTCCATTTCCTATTTTATTTTAACGAAAGAATAATCCCGCCAAGATTGCCCGATAAAACTCCTCCGTGTAGGATCTAAGCGCACTTTTCATTGAATTTGAACGAGATTTGGGTTCTTCGACTTTTGGGCCCAAATGCCGTGTATTTCACAAAATCGACCTTTTTATTATGAAAGCAACAGTTCTATCTAACTCCAAGTCCAACCCATCCCACGCCACATCAATGAATAATAGTTTTTACTCAAAAGGCCAGAGACTGAAGAATCATGCTGGTTTTGTAAGTATTGAAAACACGTGGAATCTAACTCCATAAATTGTTTCTTTTACTTCTCCGTTATAACATCATTCAATTAAATGTTATTCTTACTTAATTAATTAATAAATTTAGACGATTAATATTTAATATTTATCAATAAATATACCTAATTAAACACTTAAAAAAACTGTCTCACATCACTACGGTATCAATAAAGAAGCTCTCTTCTGATTCCTAAAAAAAAAACTATTCTCGTGAGATTTGAAGTACTAGAAAAAATCATGAAGGATGTTAGTGCAAATTTTAACAGTTTTTGATCTTAGTAAGAAGTCAATTGTGATAGTTATAAATTTAGTAAGATCCTTTATAATTTTTTTTAATTATATGATACAATTTAAAAAATAAACACAATTTACTATCCGAAATTTTATATGAACAATTTTAAATAATGTGGGTCTACATCTTATGTCTAAATCTCTAAATATTACATCATACAATTTAAACAAAAAAAATTACATCTTATGTCTAAATCTCTAAATATTACATCATACAATTTAAACAAAAAAAATTGCATAAGATTATAATCTAAATTTAACTATTAAACTAGAGCTGTAAATATGGGCTTTCCATCAGAACAGCCATCTGATTACCTGTGCCGACGAGCGTGGACTTCGTCAAGGGCTGCTCCTTCGAGGACTCAGTACACTACTCACATATTTATATAAATACCACATGGGCCAGGCTAGGCCAGATTTCACGCGGTATCTGGACCGGCCTTTGCCTAACTCTTCCACGTTTTAAGTTTTTAAGCATTTTTTAGTATTCTCCGTTGATTACTGTCTAAGTCATAGAAATACACTTTGTGTTCTCTTATCTCAGTAGCTAAAGTCAACGAGAACGTGTCTCGTAATGGTCATTTGGTCATGGACCACGACAAATAATGAATTGCAATTTTTATTGTTTTAAGTTATTCCGTTATTCTTCTAAGTATATTCCATCGGTAACGGTTTCTATGGTGGATCCAGAAGATGGAGAGCTTAGAAGCTCATTTGGGGCTTGTAGAGGCTGGCAGATGCGGTCTTCGTAAGCTTGTGGTTGAAGGGGACTCACTTCTTGCAATTGAAGTTATTAGGCATTTTTCGGTGAAAGCAGAATTAGAAATGTCATGGGTGTATTGAGGATATTGTTAGGATAGTTTATACATTTGAATCCTGTACATTTTCTTTTGTTCATCGTGGTGGCACTGAGGAAGCGCACCTTCTTGCTCGATGGGTTGCCTTCGTGTTTATGACCGGAGGCCACCCCGACGTTTATGAGTATTTTTCAGACCTTTGTTAGGTTTATGCTGGGACTGACCCTCTTAGTTTTTCTTTAGTTGGCTATTTCAATAAAGGTAATGGTAGTGTTGATGAAAAAAAAAATATATTCCATTGAAAAATTCAAGTTTAATTATAACCAATTATTGTGGGTCAGTGGGGATGTGGACTTTAGGCCAGGTTGCCCTTTGAAAGGTTAGTCTGCCTTTGTTTTAAGCACATTCCCCCTCCCAAAAAAAAAAATATAAATAAATCAGTTCAGATATAAAAAAAAAATCCCCTCGTGTATGGCATGCATGAGAATGGGACAAATTTGGAAAGAAAAAAAGTGATTCCAATTGATTTTTTTTTTTAAAAAAATTACTTTCTCAATAGTATTTATCCTCTAATTATGGAAGTAGTTTTGTTGGGTCAAAATAGAATTATTTTTGAAAAAAAAGACAGGCTCTGTTTGCAAAGCTAACTTCCCCTAAAATTTTATCTCTCTCATAATAAAATACTTCAATATAATCTCTCTCTCGTATAAAAAAATATAAAAAATTACAAAAACTATAAAAAATTACCTCTCTCTTCACCTTTTCACTAAACTCAATGCCAACACATATTTCCATACCAAAAATATTGCAACACAAACACAACCTAATTACGCACAAAGGAGTAATAAAATTCCACTTTACGTCCTTCACATCACACCTCTATAACCTACTGTCCGGGTGACAACAAATCACAAATTAGAAATCCAAAAAATACAGAAAAGGGTAAAACGGGAAATACAGAATAATTAATAAAATTACAAGTATAAAGTAAATAAATGCTTCGACAACTTTTTTTTTTTTCTAAGCAAAATGCTTCGACAACTTAGTAATAAATAAAGAGGGAAAAAGAAACAAACGAAGCATGATCAGACGCGTTTACCTTCTCTGGCTTTAAAACTCTCTCTCTCTCTCAGTCGGTCTATATTTTCCCCCATTTGCAGAGGCATACTTCCTCGTCGGTCGTCCTCAAAACTCAACGCCCACTTCTTGAATTTAAGGCAGGCCGCCTCTCTTTCTGTATCTTTCTATTCTTTCTCTCATTCCTCTTTGACAAATGAAATGAAACTCAATTTCTCTTCAGATCCATGGAAGCCCACCCGTTTTCTCTCTGTAATAGAATTGCGTGTCTCTCTAATCTTCTGAATTCGCCAATGCCCAGATCTCCTGGTGCTCAAACCCTTACAGATCTGTATTCATTTGTTTGGGTTATTTTTTTCCTGTTTCGTTGTTGAGAAAATCTCATCTCGTATCAGCCGTCCGATCGAGACCCACCTCCGCAAATGAAGGGAACAAGCCGATTTTTCACGATCGGGCTCGTGGCCTCCTGGTACTCCTCCAACATTGGGGTGCTCTTGCTGAACAAGTACTTGCTCAGCAACTACGGCTTCAAGTACCCGATCTTCCTCACCATGTGCCACATGACTGCTTGCTCTTTGCTCAGCTACATAGCCATCGCGTGGATGAAGATGGTCCCCATGCAGACAATTCGGTCCCGGGTCCAGTTTTTCAAGATCTCCGCCCTCAGCCTCGTCTTCTGCGTCTCGGTCGTCTTCGGCAACATCTCCCTCCGCTTCCTGCCCGTTTCCTTCAACCAGGCTATTGGGGCCACAACGCCGTTCTTCACCGCGATTTTTGCCTACCTCATGACCTTGAAGAGGGAGGCTTGGCTTACCTATGTGACCCTCATTCCTGTTGTCACTGGGGTCGTCATCGCAAGCGGGGTATGTTTTTTTGTTTTTTCGATTTTGTGCCAATTGATCAATTTGAATTGTGGACGTGGGCTTTTGTTTTGCAATTAGACTTGAGCTGCTTATACTTTGCAATTTGGTCATTTCTATTAGGAGATAGTGCAAATCGTGAAGATGGGTGGGAGAGGAATGTTATAAGCAATTAGTCCAGTGTTTTCTGCTGGAACCTAGAAGATCTAGGAATAATCTGTCAAAGTCTAGATTTGTCACTTTTGCCCATCTCAGCCTAGTTTGACTATCAGCTTCTTGGGGCTTTTTTTTTTTGCTGAATATCAGCTTATTGGGGCTACTATGTAAGATTGAAGGTTTGGTTGGCTGCGCGAAATATGGCACGTTTCTTTAGTTTTTATCTGAAGTTTGTATTTTCTTGCGTGCACCATTTGATTTAAGAACCGTAAAGATCTTTAGCTGTATTTTTTGGAAGATCTATATTTGTTTGGTTGAATCATAAGGGGTTTTGGCTTGAAGACGGAGGGTTACTGCTGCCACCATTAATTGAGCTGTAATTATTTAAGTGACATCATTGGAATAAATCATATATCTTCTGATCATCATTGTCTTTCTTATTCCTGTGGCCCCAGGGTGAACCGAGTTTCCATCTGTTTGGATTCATAATTTGTATTGCTGCTACAGCTGCTAGGGCTCTCAAATCAGTACTACAAGGGATTTTGCTGTCTTCCGAAGGGTAAGGAACTCTAATGTATTTATTGTGTTGAGGCTGTAGTCTATGTCATAAGTTCTTTGTTCTATTTGTGGTTTATTTAAAACTAAAGGGGTACTGAGATGCCTGGGATATTATTCTAGGGAGAAGCTGAATTCGATGAACCTCCTTCTATACATGGCTCCAATAGCTGTTGTGTTTCTGCTACCAGCAACACTTCTTATGGAAGAAAATGTGCTTGGCATCACTGTTGCTCTTGCAAGAAAGGATGTTAAGATCGTCTGGTATTTATTATTCAATTCGTCGCTGGCATATTTTGTAAACTTGACCAACTTTTTGGTCACCAAACACACCAGTGCTCTCACTCTTCAGGTATGATTTCTTGACCAAGAATGATTCCGTTCATTATCCTACATATTCAATGGTTGCCGTTAGTTACTTGTGTGTGCTCTCCGCTTTGAGTTCCAATATATCTACATTGTACTTGCCTAGAGAAGTATGAATATCAGGAGTGATCTTTACTTGCTAATGACCAAAATGAACTGCTCAATGTCCAATAAATGCGTTGAATATTGCAATGCTTAATATGCTCGTAAATTGGTGGGAAGTTTCAAATGCATGTGATACTCTCTACTGGATCAGCTCATGTTGCTACTTATGGTGGTAATGGTGGGAGGGAACAGTTGAAGATAAGCAATTGTATTTCGTGTTGATGCCCCTTGGTAACTCACTTGCGGCCATTTGTTTAGAGCATTGGATGTAGATTTCTGAAAGAGTGTTGTTAAAACAGAGTTATGAAATGGATGATTAACTTACCCAAAAAAATAAAATAAAATGGATGATTGGGATAATATGAGTTAGAAAGATAGGCATGGAGAAGATGGGAAGAACAAGGTCACTCTAGCCATTCTAAGTGAGCGGACAATGCTTCAACATACTTTCTAGGTGTCTTGTTGCATAGATTTGTGATAACACATAATCCTCTGATTAGATGTTTTTGGCCTTTAAGGGTGGCTTGCTGATAAAAATAAAAGTTGAGCAGTATGTTTCTTCCTAATAGCCATGTCATATGCTTTGTTTGATCACCCTTGTGCAATCCAGCTGACCTGCCTATTTTTGTTTGAAAGGATCGATGCAATGCAAAATTTCTTGCTCTTTTTCTTTTCCCTGCCGAAATCTTTTCAGAAGTTTGAGCTTTGTAAAACAAAGAGTTATTGGTTCTCTCAGGTACTCGGAAATGCAAAAGGGGCGGTGGCTGTGGTGGTTTCAATTTTAATATTTAGAAATCCCGTCTCGGTTACGGGAATGCTCGGTTATGCGCTCACAGTGTTTGGAGTTATACTCTACAGTGAAGCCAAGAAACGAAGCAAATGACATGATTCTTGCAGATTTTAATAGCATCACATATTTTGATTTTCAATAGCAAGTACAGCATCAACGTACGTGGAGGGGAGAGTTTGGGCCGCATGCTAACAGTTGTTACATTAGATTTTGCCCTCAGAATTATATTTTTTGCCCAGAAGCCTCAGGAGTTGGCTTCTACTTGTATCAGCGACAACTCAGGATTAGCCAAAAAGTAGCAAAAGTTCAATAAGCAACTTATATGCCTCTATTATTCCCAGCTTGGGGTTTTGGAGGAATGTCTTTTTTTACTCTTCTTTTATTCTTTCTAGAAAGGGTTGTAGAATTGGGTCTCCACACAATTACTATGTTATTAACATTCGTTATATTGATTAATTATTGATAAACATTCATAAGTGGCATTATGCGCCTGCGCATTTCTGCTTTAAAGGAATTACTTCCAATTACAAGCCAGGTTATCCTATTTGGTGAGAAAGTTGTTTGCCGTTACTAGAGAAATAGCCATGTGGCCAGGAATTAAGCATTTCTTGTAAGTGGGAAAAATTAATATCTTCTTTCGGTCTCTTTTGTTTTGGGGGTGGGGATTATACAATGGTAAGATAATGTTGTGTGATTGTGAACGGAAATGGGCTTGTAAATTTTCGAATGTAAATATAGAGCTCTTGGTAATAGAGGATAAAGCTGCAAATTGATTCCCTGGCTGGACCACCACCAACCATTGATATCAGATTAATTGCTTTTCAAATTGCTGTACTATTCTCACTCTGGTTATATGTATAAAACTGCTATTAAATCGTGTTTCCAGAAAAAAAATCATATCCTCCAAATATCAATAGAAAAAACAAGTCATAATCCTCCAAATACCAGTGTCTCAAAGAAGCCACGCTTCAACACGCATGCTTTTTCTTAGTTCAAAGTAAACGAAAACTAAAATGACCCAAAATGCCAAAACCTAACTCATAGCCGTGTCAGCCTGCTCAGTGCAACATACGAACTTGATGATCCTATAGATTTCAAGAAATCTTTCAAGCCAATTCTTCAATTTTGGGAGCCAAGTAAAACCTTATGTGATCCATATCCATATCTGCTTCTTTGTACTCAATTGCTGCAGGCAGATCTGAATAAATGCTTATTGTCACTTGCTTTATCAAAAGAGTTGCCTCTGCGAATGAGTTTAAGGAGTTCATGTATCCAGACCAAAGGTCAGTATGACCAGCTCCTTCATCTCTACAATTGTAGCTGATGAACATAAAACTATGATCTGAGATACATGAACTCATTGAACTCATTCGCAAAGGCAACACCTTTGATAAACCTCATGACAATAAACCTAAGCTTTGAACCAAGCATAAAGCTAAGGTTCTTGCAAACTCAGCCGATAGCATCCTAACACTAGCTTGGAACTTCTCTGAATCTGTGATCTCTGGGATCTTAAGATGCTCGCTGTCTATGTCCATCAGGTTCATGTCAAAATCGGCAATCTTATCTTGAGCTTAGTGCAAGATAAAGGCGCAAGCAAGCAACAAAAATGACTCAAATTTTTTAATATAATGGAAAAAGAAAAATATGATTTAGACCCAATAACATCTATATCAGTATACATATGCCTCTCTAATTAAAAAATACAAGAAGTCACACTTGCAATAATAGTTACCCAATCTTGCATATATTTCATTGGATGAATACAATATTAAGTCCTTTTAAGTAATTGGATAACAAATCAAACCTAAGTCAATCTTTGAATCAAGAAGAAGTAGGTAAAGCAAATACTACTATGATCGGGCCACTTTACACCCACGAACCAACGATAAAGTTTTAAATTCACTAAATTATGCATTCAAATTTTAACCGGCAGCAAAATGTGATTTTCAAAGTTTTAAAGTTCTCATGTATTGACAATGGCATAATGACAAACACAATTACCAAACAATTCTTGAAAATGAAGAAAGAGAGTAGGTTTTTACTGAGTTCTCGAACATGAAGATAACATTGTCGTCGGTGTCATCGGCCTTAATGGTGAGGATTTCATCGAGCATCTTGGCCATGTTGTTAAGATTCATTCCCATCGCGAGGTTCCGGTCGCAGATAGTGCTCGAAGCTGTGTAACACCAGCTGGAAAATAGGCTCATAAGTCGTTAAAGGAAGTTTGTGAGCTAAGGTTGTGTTGGAAGAGGCGAGATAGAAGAGATGCTGAAGGAACGAGCTTGAGAGAGGAAGAGGCGAGCTGAAAGTAGACGGAAAGGAAGCTGCGAAGAGTAATGGTACATTCGTGAATATCGGATGTTAGGGCTTAGGCAAACGAAGGGTGGTTAGGATGTTGCCAACTGGAGGGGTCTGAACAAGCGTTGGATGAGAGGTAAACAAGAAGAATCCAGATGAAACAAGGGAATATTGTTAGAATTTGGCTAGTTAGTTAAGTAGTTAGCTGGACAAACGTGTAATAAAAGGGGGCGAAAATGAAAATGCCTTCGATTCTATCCATTCGATGAAACAAGGGAATATTTTCTGATTTTCCAACCTTCGAAATGGTATATATTTCGTTAAGTTCATTTTTCCTAGGACCAAAGGCGATTGATTTCTTGTCTCGATAGTTAGACTCCTTAATTTTCTTAACTTCTCGCGAAAGATATTCAAGAAATCCTAACAAGTTAATTAGGAAAAACAAGAAACCGACAACAGAACAGGTGAATTTTTTCTCACGCCACATTCTTCATAACAAGCGAAAACAAAGATACTTAAAAGCTTACGAAGTTCTGCAAACGACGTCTTGTAAGTCATTTACAAGAGCGGGATTGGCACCCCATACATCAAGCAACAACAACGATGCACCCACATGAACGAGCAAAAAGTGAGCAGAGGACCAAGTTTTTTGCCAGTTCTCCACCAATGATATTAGGGATGAGAAGAAACACACTGGAAATATGGAGGCCATGAAAACAATCCTTAATTAAAGACAGAGTTTAATCCTGTGGAACGGAGGCTGCTGCACGTTTCATTGAAGCAGACTTGATAAGATGGTTGTAGCTTCCTTTCTCCTTGAAAAGCTGGGAGAAGTGGTGTTTGCAATACAAAATGCCCTCGAGTGCTGCATAATTGGATGGGCTTATAGGACAACCACCATGAGAGCACTTGAAACATGACTTATGATAGACCTGGCTCTCCACTGTCACCTGCAAATTTTAGGTCAAGCAAACCACGTTTTAATCCTCATCATACATGTCAATTAGGATCAAATCCAACCATAATAGAAAACAGTCATCTATAAGAGCGTCCATATTGCCGATCAGGATGCAATTGTATTGTACGGTCTACCTCCATAATTCATGCAGCCAAAATATATTTGCTGGGCACTTGCTTTGCAGACCAGACCTCAGAGAAAACTATTTCAAGTACTCCAAGTTCTATGGATAAAAACCCCAGATCATTTTCACTTATGTGTATTTCCCTGTTATTAGCTTTTAAAAATTATGATTAGAGGGAAAGGCTTCACTACTTGCCAAAGAGTCTCGGCCAAGTCAAGCCTGATCAACAACCAGCTTGGCTCCTATTTTGCTTTATTATGTTATGTTTGTTCTTCCACATCCTCCCAAACACCAAATGCAATCTTATTTTCTTACGTCACTTAATAAATCTGATATATGTCCACCGTACAAATGAAGTCGCTTTACTTCAGAACTAAACTTTTATGTATAACTGTACGGATGACCTGGTTATGACCTCTACAGTTGGCACAAGGCATTGCGCATGCATAAATAACTCTGACAAAGTGCATCTCAAACACCTAACCGGCAGGGTTGGACAAGGAAAAGAGGAACAAATAAGTGGTGGAAAAGGAAAGCACTGAAATCTGCAACTGTAAAATTTCTAACCAAATTCATGTAGAAAATCACAAGTTTACTAGTAAGAGCTTAGAATTTTTACCTTCTCCAGTGGATAAGCAGTTTTACCACAAGTAGCACATTTTTCTTGTGTCCCAGAGAACATCAAAGCAGCTTTACTAGGTGACTTAGTCTGAAATCAACTCAAGCTTTTGAGAATCAGTAACAACAGCCAGTAACACATTAGGGTCCTTACAATGAATCTGTCCACTCATAATCAAATCATGACTACATGTAGGGCACTAGGGAAAATTTACCAGCTCTGGAGTTAACTTGTCAGCTGACTTTGCAGCTGTTCAAAATGAAATTCATTGCAAATTAAATAGCTAGAAAATAAGCTTTAAACAGTAATCAAATATAGAACTTCATCCGTTGAAGGGAAAGACATACACGACTGAAAACTCTTGTTGAAACTACCGGTCTCCTTGAACAGTTGCTCAAAGTGAGGCTTACAGTAGAGAACACCTTCCATCGAGGAATAGGTGCTGAGCTGAAAATATAAAACCCCTACACATTAATGGGCCAGACAGAATTTGATCCACAAACCCAGAAGTTCATGACCTTTATAGCTTTCGCTAGGCTACAATATGAACCATATAATTGTTACATAATGGCCTTTATAATTGTTGTACATTGCACGCAGAGTAAGATTATTGCACCAAAAACATAACAGGAGGGGAGACAAGGACGATGTATTCATCTCACTTCCCACCAATTTTAAGAAACGAAGCATAATCGCTATATTACAATATCAACAAGAAGGGGAAAAATGAGCCGCAAAAGATTATGGATATACCTTTAGCGTTCCTTTGCAGTGGGAACACTTGAAGCACGACTTGTGGTAAACAACCCCATCAGCTGATAGCTGCTCCACCGGATAAACTGTCTTCTCGCAAACCTTGCACTTCTGTTGGGTGCCAGTGAAAGACATAGCCATTGCTCCGGATCTGACTCCGCTTTAAGCGATAATATTACCGCCAATTCCAAGGGATGGATCGGCTTGAAAATAACTTTCTGCTCAGATTGGCTTTTCAACAACACCCTCTTATAGTCCCAGAACCTACGCGAAGAAACAAAGCCACGCACATACAGACTGCAATACGGGATATCAGAGAAAAGGTAGGAAAAACCGAAAATGACCCAAAATTTATACGCTTCGATTCGTTTATTCGCATGCAAGACAAAAATCCAACACAAACTACGTGATACACAGATATTTAACTACGATAAAATACATTGTCCACTCCCATTATTTGAATAGGCGCAAACTTTAATTGTCCTCGCCCTTCTGAGAAAACCAATCAGAGGTTCATGGAAACGCGTAATAGTTAAATCAAGCATCTATGAGCAAATCCAAAGAAAATTGATCAAATGCAAGCATCTATACAAGCACGAAAGAGATTGGACAAGATCTGGTACCTTAGGGGATTAGATGTAACAGAATCCGTAGGGTCAAAGATGCTTACCTCGAGAAAGAGACAAATGGGGCGATCTAACAGCTTCACCGGGTTCCCCTCGAGCTAGAGCCTAAGAGGTCGAGAATGGGGGACGGATTGCGAAGGGTCGGAGAGTTTTATGAAGCGAAGTAGATAAAAGTGGTACGCCATTGAGAAAGAGAGACATGGAGATTTTTTTTTATTTTTTTTAATAACTTACTAGCTCTCAACATCGGACGACTTCGTAAATATGGAGATTTTACCATTAAACAAAAAGGAGAAAAAATATCAGCGCTGGAAACACATCTCCACTTTGTCTCGTTCAACAAGTCGATTACACCAGGGTCCAGGGACCCTTTTGTTGAGGGCATATCCCACGCTGACCTCTTACTGCTTCTGTGGGGGCAGGCAAGATTTACCTCTTGGGAGGGGGTCTAATGGGACAGTCAGACCACCCTGGCCACTAGGCAGCTGTGGAAAATAAAGGAATCAGTTCCTTATACTTTTTTTTTCCAAGTCAAATTAGTTCCTTATACGCCTGTCCCTTTGAGAATTCATGTCTGTTACTGTTACGCTCAATCTGTGAATATGTAAATTTAAAATATATATACAATTACGCCATGCATATAATATAAGGAAACAATTCTATCATGAAATTTAAGATTTTCCCATCACATGAAAGATATGTCTCTGTTACTCTCAATCAAGTCACCCAGTTTTTGTTTACATGCGAACATATAAAATAAAATATGAATTAATTTTTTCTATCTATCTTACTTGTTTATGATTTGCTGTCAAGGTCTGAGATTCTTCAGTAGCAGATTTTAAGCTCCTGACATCTTCGATTAAAAGCTTCTGCACATATAGCTTCGTCGTAATATCAGGTCTCGATTAAAAAAAAATTGATATAAAGAGCTGTGCATGACGGTCGTCGATATCAGTTTTGCAGGCTGGGCGGCTGGCTGAGCGGTGACAATGGAGGAAGATTGATTGTTCACTGTTGTTTTTTTACATTTACAGTGCATTGAGACATGGAAGGGCACGCGCTTGGAAGTTGGAACCATATGATTGACCTGAATGATGATGACGTTTTATTACCTGAAAGCACGAAAAGATACTCTGGTTGGTGTGTCGATGGACTAAAAGGAATGATTAAAAGGTGTGAGAATGTATAGGTTTTTTGTGTCGAGATAAATTCATTGTTAACACGACTTACGTCAACCCATTTGTGCCGACCTTTCATAAAATGCGCGTACCATTATCATATACGTTGCCTCAAAGAACAGAAACCGATTATCGTTTATCAAGGGTCGCACCCAATCAGCCAATCTAATGATCTATAACGGCTCGTAAAACGACTGTCGTCATGTGGTAGCGTTCCAAGAAATGGAGAGATGTTGGTCCGCCAAAGCAAATTCCTTCTAAGTTCAATCCTAACGAGTAACGAGTGAGTGATGGTCCGAACTGAGACCAAAATGCCGAACTCGTTTGCCAACCTCCATGAACTTCTCATCCAGTAAGCTCTCTCGTTTCCATTTCTCTCACATTTCTGTTTCTGTAGAAATTTCACTATTATATATTTTTTTCGAAGGTTGTCGGAGCAAATAAGGGAGTCTCTTTCCAAAATCCACTACAAGAGGGCTCCAAAATCTCCATCAGAGCCCTAATCGAAAGCCTTCTCCCACCGAAAAATTCACCGCCAAATCCTAGCACCGCCGAGGCCCAATCACACACTTCAATCAGAGATTTTACCCTAGCCTGCGCCTTGATATCCTCCTCCCAATGCTCAACCCAAGAACTCATTTCATGGGTCCCCCAACACCTGCTTGTCTCTGCGAACTTGGCCTTTCGCGAGCTCTCCCAAGCTTACTGTGGCGTTTTCGGCGAAAAAAGCGCTAACAGGATAGGTGAGTTAGGTGTGGATTGTGGTTCGGTACCCGAGGAGAAGAGACTGGTGATGGAATTGATGCCTGAGGTGCAGCCACTATTGAAGGAGAGAATTAAGGAGAGTTCGATAGATATGTCCGCCGACGGCCACGAGGTCTCGGCCGCGTCGGCTAGGACTCCGGTGGGGTTCGCCATTGTGGCAGCTTATCAATTTAGATGGTTTGTAACTCAGGTGCGGCGTTCGCGATTTTTTTGAATGTTACTCAGGTCTGTCACACTATTATGGATTAATTTTTTTCCCGCAGGTTGGACACCCGTATTTGGGAAAATTATGCGCTTTGGTGATTCCTTGTGCACTGGTCATGAGATGTGAAAGTATGTGCAATTTCATTGGTGCAACTGTTTTAGGTTCTATTACAACTTAATTTTTTGAAGGTCCAAGTTTGGTTGCAATCCTATGTTTTCAATGCGAAGCAAGCGCTTCTTTCGAGTGAAGAGGTGCTCATGTTGGTTTCTGTTATCTAGGCAAAAGGGTGTATCGAGCGTGTATATAACTTACAAAAAGAAGAAAATTTATTTGCGTCGGACCCTTCTTAGTTGTCTTGTATTCTCTTAGTTTTTATTTGCTTTATTATCTATGAAATGCAGTGTGTTTGATAAAAAAAAAGAAGAAAATTTATTTGATATTTGAGCCAGATAAATTATTTTTTAAAACTTTACTACTACCTTTGCACCTCAGTGGACAACAGCATTTGCAATTGAAATTCTTCTTTTCATGTTAGTTTGGAGGCTGATAAGGCCATAAATAACTTGTTTTTGTTTGAAGGACTGCGAAATATGGGCAGATTTGTGTGTCATAGTGGGAAGATAATACTCTCCTCTCCTGTTTTCAGGTGCAGGGAATGATTAGTTTTACGCATCTTGCAAAAAATGTCCATGCTGCAGATTTTGGTGGTTATGAGGATGTGATTCTTGATGCCTGCTGCCAGAATATTGCTTCGAGTGATGAGATATGGGACCATGTAGTTGAGATGTCAACACTTCTTGTGTCTTGTACTCAGAGGGGCAATCCTCGTAACCCGTGGTATACTTATTTGTCTATGTTCTTCTACTTCTTAATGGTTATTGTGCTGAATGAGCTTTTGTAGGTGTTCTTTTGGAAAGGAAAGAACTCAGTCAAGGTTTATGTATTTGATCTCCTCTTCAGTTTGTAATAGAAAAAATTACAGAAGATACTATAGTTGTGTAGTCTTTTGGCACCCGTTTTCAATACACTGCATTAGAGACCAGTATTTATAGTCTTTCTCTTGCTGATATGATCTTACTATTTAAGAGATTAGACCCATTATTATAAATTGAGTTTATAGAGTTGCATTGTGTTTGCAATTAGGTTGTTCTATGCTGCTGTTTGGTGCAGAGTCAGAGATCTTGTCTGCCAGCCATTGATTAAACATTTTTATCTTGATGATTGCTCATGATGTACGCATATAAATAAATAAATAAATAAACAAACATACATACATATACATGTGTGTGTGTGTATTCACACACAGGTATATGTATATATATATATATACTATAGACAGTCATAACTGTACATATGGCTTTTGTTGCCCAGTTCTTGTATGCTTATGGGAATTGGTGCTACTCATTATCTTAAACTCGTCGTGTAGGTTTGAAAGGATGTTAAATGAGATGTTAAGTCACTTGGAACGGCAACCAAGGAACAAGGAGCGCCGGATTGCGTGGCTCAAATATATTGAGCCAGTTCTAAACAGTGTTGGTCTGGTGTTGTTAGTGCATTTTAGGCGCATTTTTCCCCTTTTCCTTGAGTGGATGCATGCTGATGATGACGAGACTGTTCTACTGGTGAGAATATTTTCAATACATTTGATGTTAGATTTCACAAGTTTACTGATAAATTTTCTTACTGTGGATTTTTGTTATTTTCATTTGGAGCTGGGGATTTCTGATCTTAATGTGTAAGTGTCCGGATGTGTTTGGGATCCTAGCCTTCTGGTAACCCAACGATGAGATTTTACCACCTTGGCTTGGTGGAATTTGCAATGACTTTATTTACTGCATAAATTATGGAAATAGACCTTCTCAGGTTCACGTTCCATGGTCAGTGTTCAAGAATTGAATACCGAACTTCGTAATAAAATAGTGGTGAATTACCTAGCAAAAGCTATTGGTTGGTTTTGTCATTCTGTAGTTGTAATTTGGCCTTTTGTATCTTGTGTTCTACATTGATGCTACCATTTCTTTAATTATGTACATATACTTCAAGGAACAATCATTCAGAGATCTTTGTCAGCCACATTTCCTTTTGTAAGTTGTTATTGAAACCTGAAAAAATCTGGGCATTTCATACATACTTTATTGAACATGTAATTTTGAATTACCCTTTTTTTATGCTTTTCTTATGGTCAAATTAGTCTAGGGAAAGCCTGGCATAATTTACTGGAGCTGATGTTTGTTGGAAGTAAAAGCAGATATATGATTTCTGCGGGTTCTGGAAAGGATGAAGACTATTTTAAGGATAATTGGATTAGGAACACTCCATATATTGGAAGGTAAACTATTAGGTAAATGGTTTTTTTTCTTAGCTAGGTAAATGGTTTTTAATCCAATACAAAGTAGAGTTAAGAAGCATTTAGAAGTGTTCTCAAATGTTGTTCATTCTTTTGTCTATATGCATTTGAAGAATATGTTGAAATGCTATGACATCAGAAATTGCAAAATGAGTATCATTTAGAATGAGGTAGTAATTTTAAAATGTCAAGTGACCTACCATGTCCCTTTTTTCTCAACTGAGATTTGATCCAAGCATATTTCCTATGAAGATAGTTATGTGTTCTTATAATTCATCCTGTTATGGTTTGGATTCTGCATATTTGGTGTCAGGCTGGTCGATGAACTCTCTATGTTGTATAAAGAGGCAACATTGAAGAGGGATCGCGAAGAAGTTAGGACACTTATTCTTGAGATATTGATCTTACTCCAGCAGTAAGGGTTTTTGTATGATTTCCATGATAAGGAGTTTTAGTTGTTCCATGTTTGACTTGTTGTTTTGCTGTTCTTCCTGTAATCACAAGATGCAAAGGTATGCAATTTGAAGCAGCATGGGGCAAGCACAAGGATGATCCGAGCTTGACAAATCTTGAGACATCTTTAAGCGGAAAAGACGCAACGACGGTAAGGATTATGCTCTTTGTTGCTTCATGTGAAAAACAATTGCAGCGCAGTGGGGGATGGGATATGTAGCAAGAAGCTCATTGTGTTCCTTTTCCTTTCAACTCTCTGATGCTTTTCTTCTTAGACTTTCCGTAGGGTCATACCATGATTTCGTATGTATTCTGTTCTTAACATCAATTCAATCTGCAGCATGTGATGCAGGTTACTCAATGATCAAATGGAAAAGCAGTCTCAAGTTCGGTTGAGTGTACTATTGTTCCCAGAATATTTATGTGAATAGATCTGATTAGATCATATTGGGATCCATGTACATGTAATTATTAGCGCTAATGTCACTTGCAGTAATTTCCTGTATTGGCATAATGCAGACATAGTCCATCTTCCTTTGGTTTAAATGCTTTAGAAAAGCATATAATAGGCATTATTAATATTAATTATTATAATTATATTGCTGAGCAAAATTTTCAAATACTGTCGAAATATTTCAGGCTAAGCATTTTTGTATGGTGATAGTATTCGACGTACTTGTGATCATATGTAACATGGAATTGCGATTAGTTCAAAATGAAAGATTTCACCAAATCGATACTCGACTAATCGGACGGTGGAGTTTCGTTGGGTTTAGAGCATGGATTAATTGGGCTACATCGGAACCAGCTATCCATGTCCTAACTGGGCCGATGCATTGTATATGTGATGCGAGCCAATCGTAGCCTAGACCTTTTTGTTGTTTTTTCCTGGGCCAGCCCAGCTAGAACTACACCCTGCCTTTGACAAGGCGGTTGGCCACCCCAACCGCTAGAACTACACCCTGCCTTTGACAAGGCGGTTGGGGCCAATCGTAGCCTAGACCTTTTTGTTCTTTTTTCCTGGGCCAGCCCAGCTAGAACTACACCCTGCCTTTGACAAGGCGGTTGGCCACCCCAACCGCCCGAAGTCGGTAGTGCGTACTGCGTAGTACGCATCTCTCCCGCCCAACATTGCTTGTAACGGTCTTAACTCGGAAAACGACCTTAACGGCCTAACCTCCTCCTCCTCCTCCTCCACTTCCATGTTGACTGTACCAATTTCCCTCTGTAACTCGCAATTTTCATAACCCCACCTAAATCCTCCAGAACTCTCTCTCTCTCAGGAAGCGACCCACTTAGGCCCCATGGCTCCTCCTCCGTCCGTCCTTACTCTCGCTCTCTCTGTGCACTTCCTCCATCTCCTCCCAGGAATCACTTCCCTTCCCACTCTCGGAGTCACCTACTTCACCCCCGCCCCCACCACCACGAAGCCAAAACCGGACCGCATAGCCACGACCATCCCCTCCCTCGGGTTCGCTTCCGTCCGCTTCCTCAACCCGGACCCGGCCCTCATCCGCTCCTTCACCTACACCAACACCACTCTCCTCCTCACCATCCCCAATCCACTCGTCCCACCTATTGCTGCCAACCGCTCCAATGCCCTCCGCTGGCTCAACCTCCACATCGTCCCCTTCTACCCACGCGCCCGAATTACCACCATCTCCGTCGGCAATGACTTCCTCTCCGCTTCCACCCCCGGCTTCTCGTCTTCTCATCTCCTCCGAGCAATCCGGAACGTACACCTGGCGCTCCTCGATCTCGGTATCCGGAAAATCTCCGTCTCCACCTCTTTGTCCTTCACCAATGCCATTTCTAGGCCGTTTCCTCCCTCTTCCGCCGAGTTCCATGAGCCGGCTTCGGATAATCTGATCAAGCCATTTCTTCAGTTCCTGCGGGACACCAACTCGTCCTTCTTGATCAACATCTACCCCTACAATGTGTACAGGTCGAACGCCGAGATTCCCATTGCCTTCGCTCTGTTTCAGGAACTCCCTTTTAACTTCCGTGACGACTTGACCACCGGCGTTCGCTACCGGAATCTCTTCGAAATGATGGTCGATGCCGTGAACAGCGCGATCGCCGTGATGGGCTATGAGAACATTCCATTGATCGTTTCTGAGACCGGGTGGCCAAGCTCGGGCGACGCATCTGAGGTCGACGCAAACACGGCCTACGCCGAGATGTACCTGAAAGGCCTAGCGGCGCATTTGAAATCGGGGCTCGGCACGCCGTTGAGGAAGGAAGGGGTGGCGGAGGCTTACATATTCGAGCTGTTTGATGAGGAAGTGAGGCCGGGGGTGAGTCAGCCTGAGCGCCAATGGGGGATTCTCTATCCCAATATGACCCAGAAGTACAAGATTGACTTCTCTGGGTCAGACAGAATCGGTGGGAGTTGGCTATTTGCAGGAAATATGATATGGTTAACGTTAATGCTTTCGCTCAGCCTTTGATCCTCTGTTTTCTCGGTGACCTGCATATGACTGTCCTTTGAATAATGAGCTTTGGGATATATGTGGTTTGGGCTTTCGGTGTGGGTTGCTCATGTTCTCTGTGTTGTAGAGATGATATACTCTGCGTGCTCTACAGCTGGTACTTGAGTTTCATGAGCTCAACTCAGGGTTTCGGTTTCTTTCTTTGAAGCCTGCGATTAATAGGCTCAGATTTTAGTCAAATGCAGACTGTTTTTTGTGCAAATAGGAGCTTTCACCGGACATCCTTCGCCGAAACTGCCTTTTTACAGTTCACGATGTACGTCAAAGAATTTGAAGAAGAGAATTTGAACATAACGTTGTATGCTTCTGGATCTGGGTGTTTTTCCTCATGGGTTGGGGAACATATTGCTGTCTCAGTTAGTGCTGTTCTTATTATAACAGGAAATTTTATCCATCGTGCATGTGAAGTCTACCTCAAAATTGCAATAGAAGAAACAATGTCTCGTTTAGCAACTGAATTGAACTTAAAATCCGAGGCTCCCAATTAATCAAAATACAAGAACAAAGCTATGGTTCAAGAACATGATCTACTCCGAAATAGATGAGCTCTCAATTTGATTCTCAAAACTGGCATACATAGCATTTGGAAGCTTAAAAATACGCTTTCCTAAATATGGGCCCGTCAAAGCATCCATGTGGCTGTTTATCACACCTGTTATTCGGAAGCCGTCCCTTTGCATAACTCTCCTCCGTGTATAGAAGTATTCACACATATCCATTTGCATTTCCTCGTCTGATCTGCATGAATACTGACCGATTAAACCGACATCATCCGTGGCATCAAATCTGCAGTATAACTTCAAGCAACTGTGTACTCAAACAAGTAAAATGAACAAACACACGAAGTTGATCTTGTACATAGACTCCGATGATTCTGTGGACCTCCAAATTAGAAAATGTTTCTTTTATATTTTTGAAAAATCTTGCCCAATGGGAATCCCAAGTGAGAGGAGAATTAACCCCGCAAGTCTTGAGAAACATTCCTATGGGAGCATAGTATTCTTCCATTTTTATTTCATAGTGAAACATGCTCTCAGGAAATGGGTATCCCTTACATGTTTCTCCTCTACAAAATAGTCGTTCCTGAGGAAGTGGCTTTCCCCACTCTGGACAATCTTTACGTGGTATGATATGAGTAAAGCCTCTATTTCCTACAAGTTTCATTATACTTGACAATGAAACATTCAACTCCCTTCCCTCTTGAAGTATCCACTCCTGAAAACTGTACATACTGTGCCTAAGCATCTCATAGAAGAAGAAGACAAGCGCAATTGTGGGCTTATAAGGAAAATTAAAGATGAAAATTGTGGTATAAAGTCAGCAGAAAACAGTCAGTACATCTTAAAAGGCTCACAGACAACCTGTAGGTCTTAAAGAAAGCAACCAAATAACAATACCTCATAATCAACGAAGTCCAACCACTGTATCCTGCACAAATAAGATGCTCTACAGTTGCATTCTGTTGCCTTCCTGACTTTCTTGACAACAAAATTAAAGGCCATCCAGTAGCTCGAAGTTTCATGTATAATCCAAAGATAAGCAGGTGCTTCAGATGTTTAGCATCTTCAACACAATCATGACAATAAAACTGATCAAATCTGCAGCAAATGGAAACAAAGTCATCCCAAGTGATCTAGGACAAAAATAAATCAGATTGGAAGATGTCATATATGAATTTGCTAAACTAGGAGTAGATCAAGATTTGATATACCAGAATATTTGATTTGGACACTGGAGCAAAAAAGGGAGCTGAGTTGCATGAACATCATTGTTTGTCACCCTAAGATCGTAGCTGTGTTGCAGATGTCACCTTTGAGATCAGTGGCGTAGCCAGGATTCTCTGGTTAGGGGGGCCAAACTAATTAAATAATATTATTAAAAAAAATTCAAATATTATAGGACATAAAAAAATTGCAACAATAATTTGTTCTAAGTTAACCTTGATTTAGAACTAAAAACAGGTACAAAAAAATTTATCTTATCAACTTGATTGTATATATTCTTAAGAAAAGTACACAAAAGCATATTGATTTCCTATTACAATCCACAAAATATATCTTATCTAGATATACTAAAAAAAGTACATAAAAGCATATTAATTTCTTATTACATAGCAATTCAACGACTCTTTAAAGAATCGAAAGCATTTATTAACATTTATGTGCTAACAGTTGCAGCAATTTTTTTATCAATATAGATAACCAAAGAATTTGCAAGAAATTCATCTTCCATCCTGTTGCCAAGTCTTGTTTTAATGATTTTCATTGCTGAAAAAGCTCGTTTCATAGTAGCTGTTGAAACTGGAAGAGTTAAAACAAGACGAATCAATCTATCAATCAAATAGAAAATCTTTGACTTTCTTGTTTCCACCAATTTTCGGCATAACTTAGAAATTGTAGACAAACTTTTGCAATCCGGATCACGAGACACATCACACTTAAAGGTTTGCAATTGATATCTCAACTGAATCTTTTCTTACTCTGTAAAATCTTCAGGGTAAAATTTGTCAAGAAGTCTACAAATATCATCGATATTGAAGAAGTTAGATGCATTCTTAGCCTTAGGATCCAAGGTCGAGCTAAGAATAAGAAATTCTGTTGCTTTTTCACTAAACCTGTTGTTTAGTTCTTGTAATTGAGAGTCAATTGCAGCCACAAATATGTCAATTCGATAATGATGCTCAATTGTAACATGATCTCGTAGATTCTGAGACCTAGCTTGACCTGACTTGTACAAAACATTCATATCAGGAACTTCAATATCATGTTTTTCACAAAATGACTTCACATTCTCAAGAAAGGCATCCCAACCATTTTCTCTCAACTCTTGAATAAGCTCTTTTGTAGTTTTGACCAAAGCATAGCATTCAAAATATCTTGAGTTTCTTGTTGAAGTACCTGACATAGACAATAAGAAAATCTCATGATGTAAAATAAATACAAACTCAAATGATAAATAACCTTGTATGTTGCATCGGCATCACCACGTTGAGAATAAGTGGATCCATCAATGATGATATTGTCAAGAACTTTCAAAGTTGCATTGAACATACTTTTCACACTGCATGTAGAATCAAAATGAGAGCTTCATCTTGTATCCCCAGCTCGTTTTAATGTACCCATTTGATTTATACCTCTTACAGTTTCAAGTTCATCAACAGCTATCAACTCTGCAATTTCAGCTGCTTGAAAGGCATGCAATTCATCATTACGTTTACAAGAGGCACCCACAATATTAACAATGGAACTCAACTTTGTAAAAAATTGATGAACTGAAAATACTTCTCTTGATGTCGTAACTATGTCAATTGCAATCGATGAGCCATACAATGCACATAATAAGCATAAAGACATTATTGAGAAATAAGGTTTGTAATCTAATCCATTCACCACACATATTACTAGCACCATCATATCCTTGACCGCGAATATTTTGTATATTGAGATTGTGACGAGCAAGAACAGTAGATATTTCATTCTTAAGAGTTAAGGCACTTGTATCTTTAACATGCACAATATAAAAAAACGTTCTTTTAAACATCCTTCATTATCAATAAACCTCAAAATAAGAGTCATTTGCTCTCTTTTAGATTCATCCCGAGCTTCATCCACAATGATACAGAATTTTGAATCACCAATCTCTTCTTGAATTGTACTTCGCACACGAGTTGCCAAGACATGTAGAATCTCCTTTTGGACATGATGTGAAGTGTATTTAGCATTTCCAGGAGCATTTTCTAAGACAACTTCATCAACATTCTTGTTATAATTCGATATAAGCTTTATCAAGTCAAGGAAATTGCCACGATTTTTTGATAGGGGACCCTCATCATGCCCTCTAAGAGCACATGCTTGATAAGTTAAATATCGAATACAATTGATTGAAGTTGTCAATTGTAATCGATTGTCCCTTATTTGTGCTGAAGTTTGCTTCTTCATCACCCTATCAATATGCTGAGATTGGTTCACCAAATCATCACAATACTTAACAGCATTATTGTGAAGTGAACATGGATCTTTACCCATATGACTCAAAAAAGCACAATTATTGCCTTCGCGAACTTTTTTCCAATTACGGAATCCATCAATAGTGAATGCATTAGCTCCAGGACATCCAGTTGACTTTTTATTAAAAAGATAGCATGCTAAGCAATATGTAACATCCTTTGAAGGAGAATATTCTAGTCAGAAAAACATCTTATACCATGATGATTGAAATCGTTGAGGATGACTTTCAGGACCAAAAAGTGGATACTCAGAACCATGAGAATGAGTAAACTGGTAGGGACCAACCTTAAGATAAGCTCGTCTAATTTTATCTTGTTGATTAATTGGATATTCTCATATCTGAGGACGTAATCTCGGATCACGTTCTAGAGTAGAAATGTCAATTTCTTGAGGTATAATTCTTTGAATTTTAGTAGGACCTTGCTCATGAATTGAAATTTGAGGATTAGACGTTGAAGAAGATACTTCTGAATTCGAGACAACACCTTTTTTTCCTAAAAAGGCCTCAATTGTTTTTGGCTTGTTCATTGATGCAATTTAAGACCCCTGAAAAATTATCTATTTATTAGTTTTAAGATTTTTCAGTAGTAAATAGAATTTCTACAATAATGAGAAGAGATACTTAATTTCTTCAGTAGTAAATAGAATTTCTATCTGAGAAGATATGAATTTCTCCAGTAGTAATTTGATTGTCAAAATACTGAATTTCTCCAGTAGTAAATAGAATTAGTTTCACTTCACAGGTCGGGACCGATATCATTTATCCCAAAGACTTGCTCTGAGAAAGACATGAGCTTATGGAATGACCAGCCAGGTGATCAAACCCTGTGTGTCACAAACACCTAATACTCCTAAGTCATTCACAACAATGACTAAAGAAATCCATTTCAAAATGAAAGGTATGAGCAGTCATCAAATTGGTTATCAATCACGTTTCTCATACATAACAAAGGTGCTTCTAGACATCATATGCTGTCAGTTTAAAGTTTGTACAATCAGAATTTTAAGCACAATTCACGTATAAATATTAACCCATATTTCACGTTTTTTTTTCCTGGGCACCTATCACCTTAGTTGTTGTAATTTTTAAATGCTATGCACTTTAGATTGGGGAGGGACCAAATAAAAATTTAAAGTTTTGGAGGGGCCTATTATTAACTTTTTCAGTCAAACTCCCTAAATATATGTAACAATTTTTTTTTTCAAAACTTGGGGGGGGGGCCTCCCTCCGCCCCTGTTTGAGATACAACACGAGGATGGCAAATGGAGCTGGTAGAGTGTAAATCTAGAGCAATAAAAGTTGTTTACTAATTCCATTTTCCTGTATGCATATTCTCCCTTAAAAATCATCATCCCTCGGGGGGATGTGGTAATATTAACGAAAGGTATATATTTAAGGAAAAACAAAACAGAAAAACATGGGGAGTAATGAGAAGCAAAGGAAAATAAGTACAAGGACAGAAATTCGATCTCTTTTTTGGTAATTGAAATTCAGTTTCAAATTACTTACCCCAAAAAAAGAGTACGAAAGAGGATGATGTGCCGAGGGTTTCAAAGTCATCGATGGTTCCTGCTAGTAGGCTAGAAACCATCGATGTGCCGATTCCTTGAGAGTCAATGAGAACGCACGACAGATGATGAGATATGTATATGACTGGACGTGCATGTACAGGCGGAAGATCTCCAAGTGGTCGTAAGGGTCACCGGAGCCATCGAACAGGTCGATCTGTGGTGGTCGAAAGCGAGGGGGCAGCGGGCACGCAAACACTTTCGTTGTAAATGGGGAGCCACCGACGCTTGCTAGGATGGAGGAATAATTGGTCTTAAGGTTCTCACCTTGTTCAACTTCTGTTGGAGGAGTCGGATCTGTTCTGCCTACCCAGCCATATGCTCATGGAGGGCAATCTACCAACCATCCGCTCCATGTGTTTTGGAAGGAGATTGGTGAGTCGAGTGGTTGTCTACGGTTTCCTCCTGTGAACGAGACATACGTGAACGAGGAGGGTGAAACTGTGTTTAGACCCTAAAATATACCTAGAGGGGGGTGAATAGGTATTTAAAAATTGATATGTACTTTCTTTCAATCACAGAAAAATAGCTCAATCAATTTTTCAGTCAATCAAGAAGTAAAGATCTGTAAATTAATCACACTAATCATATTTTACAACACATATACTTATATGCTATATGAACTGGACATCAATCTAAATGCTCTGTTTTATGGATTTTACAGCAACTCTAAATCAATATAATATCAATTTTACAGCAACAATAAAACCAAGAACATAGCAGATTTTCCAGCAACACAAAATCCAATACTCTATGATTTTCCAGTACCCAAAAATCAAATCAATTGTAAATTTACAGCAGCAAGATATTCCCAATGATTCGAGTACTTTAAACTAGAGACAATGAGATATATGTAGCAGCTATACAATCAAAACAAAGTATGATTTGTGCAGCTTGGCCTTTCATGCACGCAGAGAATGGCTCCAAAAAATGAGATGGGAGCTAAACAGATGCCTCATTATTTATTATATTTTTGGGTTTATCATGCAACTACTACTGTGTTCCCCTAAAGTCATTATAATCTCTATTTAAAATGCATAAAAAAAGACTAACAAGGACAATGAAAAGAAAATATATTGAAAATCTATGCACGGGCATCATTTGGGGGCGTTTTCAATGTATTAGTGAAGTGATTACTCGGTGAAAAAAATTTGGTAGGTTTTTCTATAGAGTACCAAAAAAAATTGAACTCTTTAAATTATTCTGCTATAAAATTCAGAAAATAATGTAAGGGCGTTGCTTCAGCTTAGTAGTCATATCTGCTACTAACAAACTAAATAGCCATTACGTATGCAGGACACTGGACATTGGCTGTAGAGGGCAAGCAAGTTGGGTTGCAAACCATATCTCTTCGGAGGAACAGAGCAGAGAGCCACATAAATCTGAGCGATGCTGATTAACCTTACCGCCACGTGGCGCATCACAATTAACCTCTTATCTGCTATCCCACAACACTCCAGTTTCCGTGCCAAAGAGAAGCAATAACGCGCTGTGGGAGATATTGCAACCAAGTGACTCTCCAATTGCAGAGACGTGGGTTTGGTATTTGCGAGCATGGAGACCGGCATGGCGTGCTACACTCGCGGGGCATTCTTGCCTAGCACTGTTCGTTCTCAGCATTCAACTGCGCTGATATCACCAAGAGCCATCTCCCCCCCATCTTTCAGCTCCAGGGTATGAAAAACTGGAGTTCCATTACTGCATATGGGTGCATATATGCATGTCAACTGTTTTATATTTACTTCCATTTGAGGGAAATTATTGAATATTTCCAAATGGCATATCGTACTTGGTACATCAAATTATATAGTGTGGCAAATGTGTAAAAGGGTGTATGATATGCATGGCAGAGTTTGAAATCAAGCTCGCTCTTTGGGGAGTCATTACGAGTGGTGCCAAAATCCTCAGTCAAAGTTTCAAAGACAAAGAACTCTTCCCTTGTAACAAGATGCGCGATTGGCGATAGCTTGGTAAGTTACATGGAAGCTAGTTCTGTTTCATTAGCCTAATTTGTCAAGAGCTAGTGACAGAGGTTTTTAGTTAACCACGTTGTGAAATCTAGGCATGGAGAAGGAAACTGGGGAGAACGGATAAAATATGATTTGAATGACTTTGTGACTGTAGGAAGTGTTCCTTGCAAAGGCCACTCCAGATAAGGGACTAATCAGGTTGATGATGTGCATGGGAGAAGCATTGAGGACCATATCTTTCAAAGTGAGGACAGCTTCTTGTGGAGGAACAGCATGTGTGAATTCCTTTGGAGATGAGCAGCTCGCTGTGGATATGCTAGCCGACAAGCTTCTTTTTGAGGTTAGACTTAGACCCCCCCCCCCCCTTCTGGGGGGTTTTCTTCATGACTAGTCTATGTAAGATGAAGGGAAAAGAGTGCAGGTCTCTGATGTAGGGAAAAATTATGCCCGAAGATGTAGTGCATAGTCTTAGACATGCTTACAAGTACAAAATTGTGCAACATTTCTGACCTTTACACCTACCATTTGTTTAGGCTTAATCGTACTGCAAACACTCTTTGATGCTATTGGACTCTTGACAGAATCTAAAATTTGTGCGAGAAGCTATACATCATGTTCAATCAGGACTCGTTTTAGAAGAAAAATGTGAAAATGAAGAGAGGAGAGAAATAGTAACAAGAGACAAGAGATTTTAAGTGGTTCGGTCTAGAAGACCTACATCCACTGTGAAAGCCCTCTATGGCTGTATTTTGTATTATGAGTCCATACAGATTACAATTGAAGATCTCTATTTATAGAGATAATACAAAGCATAATAGGATAATATCCTATATTTAAATTTAAATCTCTACATTTGAATTTGAATTTGAATCTTCATAACAATATCAAAAATTTGATATTGTGATCATCATAATATCATATCAAATCTTTAAGATTTGATTATGATATTATCTCTAACATCCTCCCTCAAACACAAGATGGAGAAATCTGAAATCTTGTGTTTGAAAAACGAGATCTGAAGGTGATTGGACCTTGAAATCATAGGTCCTTGCTCCCTTGATCTTTGCTCCCTTGCTGATCTTTGCTCCTTTGCTGATCAGATATTTTATTTTTTGAATTTGATCGGACCTTGAAATCATATCATAGGCACACGATCTTGAGTACATGCTAAAAGTGATCGGACCTCGAAATCATATCATAGGCACACGATCTTGAATACATGCTAAAAGTGATCGGACCTTGAAATCATAGGCACACGACCCTTGCCAAACATATCTTTGCTCTGTCTTTTTTCTCTCTCTTTTTCACTCACCTATTTTTTTCTCAAAATGGAGACTTGCTGTAAGTACAGCGGAGGTGAAATTCACCAAATTTTACGGATGCGGAATTTTGTTGCTCTGATACCAAGAAGAAAAAGGTGAAAATGAAGAGAGGAGAGAAATAGTAACAAGAGACAAGAGATTTTAAGTGGTTCGGTCTAGAAGACCTACATCCACTGTGAAAGCCCTCTATAGCTGTATTTTGTATTATGAGTCCATACAGATTACAATTGAAGATCTCTATTTATAGAGATAATACAAAGCAAATAGGATAATATCCTATATTTAAATTTAAATCTCTACATTTGAATTTGAATTTGAATCGTCATAACAATATCAAAAATTTGATATTGTGATCATCATAATATCATATCAAATCTTTAAGATTTGATTATGATATTATCTCTAACAGTTTTCCCCAAATTTACTCCTGATTCTTGAATGTATCTTGATTTCAGAATCAGCTCTAAAGCTAATGTCTCTAATTTCTGTTCTGTAGGCCTTAAATCACTCGCACTTCTGCAAATATGCTTGCTCTGAAGAAGTTCCCGAACTCCAAGACATGGGAGGCCCGGTTGAAGGTCTGAAACTTGTCAATTGTTAGAATTAATTTCTAATATAATGATATTAGTCCCCAATATTATAACATCATAGTATCCAGAAGAATATTTGTACATGCCACTTACGAGAATTCACACTATGAACAGGGGGATTTAGTGTCGCTTTTGATCCACTTGATGGCTCCAGTATTGTCGACACAAATTTCACAGTAGGCACCATCTTTGGAGTGTGGCCTGGAGAAAAGTTGACTGGGGTTACAGGAAGAGATCAAGTCGCTGCAGCCATGGGAATTTATGGTCCTCGAACTACATACGTTCTTGCTCTTAAAGGCTTCCCAGGCACCCATGAGTTCCTTCTTCTCGACGAAGGTTTGCTTTTAACAACTAATCATGTTCCAGTTTCAATCGAGGATGGCTGGAAGTACTTTCTTTTTCTAATATTTTCTAACTTAGTTTCGTTAGAGACATAACTTACATAATTAAATCAAGCTCTTCCTATCACCTTGCTGGCCTAATGGCCTCTGTTTTTCAAATGTAAAAGGTATCTCTTTCTCTGTCGCTTCACACGGTGCATTGTGTCAGGTAAATGGCAACACGTCAAGGACACAACAGAAATTGGCGAAGGAAAAATATTCTCCCCTGGAAATTTGAGAGCCACGTTTGACAACCCTGAATACAACAAGGTCTGACTAATTACTTCAAGTTAAGGCGTTGATATTTCAGGGATACTCTTACTGCAGGCGGCTCATTGGATTTTTCTTTTGTCACCCAACAGCTGATCAATTACTATGTAAATGAGAAGTACACATTGAGATACACCGGAGGAATGGTACCAGACGTTAACCAGGTGTTCCCTTTGCCTTCATACAACGTGTTTCCATTTTTTTAATCTGTGATTTGCGAAAAAGCTGAAGTGACTTTCTATTCCAATTGGCTTTAATGGGAGACACAATTTAATGTGTTCAAGCATTGTTTCTCCCTGCAGATTATCGTAAAAGAGAAAGGTATCTTCACCAATGTTACATCCCCATCTTCCAAAGCTAAGCTGAGACTGTTATTTGAGGTAGCTCCTTTGGGGCTATTGATTGAGAACGCTGGAGGTTACAGCAGTGATGGCAAACAGTCTGTTCTAGACAAAGTGATCACTAGTCTTGACGAGAGAACTCAAGTTGCTTATGGATCAAAGAATGAGGTCATCCGATTCGAGAAAACTCTATATGGATCCTCCAGGGTCGAGGCTGGTGTACCTGTTGGAGCTGCCGCTTAAGTGGACTAACATTTTTTTCCGGTGTTTAGGCCGACCAAGTTTTAAGCTATTCTGTAAAACGTGGGTTTGATTGTGCATATTCAAGTTTGGCGAGACTTGGAAATGGAAGGGTTGAGTTCTCGTGGAGAACAACAACACCAACACCAACATAAATTATCGCTATCGTCTCAGCATGTATCTCCTTAAGAATTGTGCTTTCGAAGTAAAAGTAGGACCGAAGACTATTAGTCCTGAAGGCATAGTGTTCCTTTTATTGTACCTCCTAGCAACCACCATCAAAGACTAATACATATAAAATAGAGTGCAATCTAAAGTTCTTGAGGAAATTCTGCTATAACTCTCTAAAAATTCCTTGGTCCAGACCCTGGCCTGGATAGCAAGGAACTGCTGCAATGCCCGCATCAAGCAATTTTGGACTTTGTCCCTCATTAATTAAATGAAAATCGCTAGCACTAATATACTACACTAAGCCTTGGCTGGATGTTATTTATTGTAAGGCGGCGAGTTATCATGGAGGTTGTCTTGTCCTGAATATCCTATATCATGTGCCGATTTGTCAGGGAATGTTTCGACACTATTTATCTGTCCAACTTCATACAAATATTGGGGCAAGACCAATTTGGAACAAGTGGAAATTATATCTTGTGCATTCTCCCTGCGAAGATGGTTATTGAATATAGTAAATCACTAAGAACATAAGCCTTGAAGTTATCCCCCGGTAAGCTTCTACTCTTTTGTCTTCCAAGCAGTTTTGTGTTTCCCTGATATGGATTGACTTATAAGCACTCTTGCATTTCCCCAATATGGCCTACTCCTTCCTCTTGGCACCAACACGATGTGAATACAATCTTAATTAACAAGTCGTCCTTCTTCAAATAGTTAGTTAATATCAAGCCAGGAGAGAGCTAGCTGGAGTCAGGTAGTTTTCAATCCAATCCATTTTTGTGAGTTCGAAGAGAACATCGATCAACTCCACACCTTTCTTGTTTTTGTGAAAGGCGTAAGTTTTTGGGTAACTATTTCAGAGTGGATGATCAGAGAGAGGATAACGAGAAAAATGTGGGATTCGAAAACACAATTGAAAAAACGTCGGACCGAGAGAATTTGTAGCTTTGTAGGAGGTTTTGTTCTTGGTACATACCTCATACAGAAAGGGATGATAAGAAATTACCTGAGACTTGAAAAACCATAGTGATAGAGATGTAGGATTCGAAACTTGCATGGTACGTGAGCTGTTACTCTACAAGCCCCATCTAACATCGTTTTAAGCTTTTGGACAGCAAATGAGGCCATTCCAGTCCATGACCTGAAAACTATTGCTCAGCTATAAAATTATCGCTTGCTAAAGATTTCAAACACTACTCGTGGACAATTACCCAACGCCACCGCCACTGTTGAAAGTTAAACTTGATTTAGGGCCCAAAATGTGCTCCAAACTTAGTTTTGGCCCAATGGAGGATGAAGATCTTCTAGGGAGTTCCATAAATCTCTAGAGAAAAGGAAGAGAAATCATCTTTCTAGAAAGTTCTATAGTGCTCTAGATAAAGGAAGAGAAATAAGTTCTCTAGAGAGTTCTATAAATCTCTAGAGTATGAGATATCAATAACTTTCTAGAAAGTTCTAAGAAAATATCTTAGAAATAAGTAGAAGTATCTTGTCTAGAAAGTGCCAGAAAATATCTAGAAAGTGTCATAGAAATATCTAGATATTTTAGATGAAATGTGTGGCTAAGATTGAATGTGTAAGCCTATATAAAGGGATGTAGCCCCACCATTTTGTAGAAGTTAAAAGTGAAGTCAAGAAAGTCCAAGACAAGCCAAGTTTGAGAAATTGAAGAGTGTTCTTCCATATCCCTCCTCATTATCTCTTCCACATAAATTTGCTCTACTTTAAAAGTCTTACTCCCTTTGTGCTGTAAACTCCTCTTCCAACAAACTGGTATCAGAGCCTAGGTTGTAGTAAGAAGATGGCAAGTAGAATGATTCCCTTCCCAGTCCCTCAACTCACTAAAGACAACTATGACAATTGGAGCATTAGAATGAAGACATTGCTCGGTTCACAGGACCTTTGGGAGATCGTGGAGAAAGGCTACAAGGAGCCACAAGATGAGGCCACCATATCCCAAGCTCAAAGGGATAGTCTGAAAGATATGAGAAAGAAAGACAAGAAGGCGCTCATTCTCATCTATCAAGCCTTGGATGAGAGTATGTTCGAGAAGGTGGCAGGCGCAACAACTAGCAAGGAAGCGTGGGAGATCTTGCAAAACTCTCACAAAGGAGTTGATAAGGTGAAGAAAGTTCGACTCCAAACTCTTCGAGGTGAGTTTGAATCTTTGCATATGAAAGAATCAGAATCAATTTCTGATTACTTTTCTCGAGTATTGGCTATTGTGAATCAACTAAGACGAAATTGTGAAAATTTGAATGACACTCGAGTAGTTGAGAAGATATTGCGGTCTTTAGATTCGAAATTTGATTATATTGTAGTAGCTATTGAAGAATCTAAAGATCTAGATACTATGACTGTTGATCAACTCATGGGTTCACTACAAGCCCATGAAGAAAGATTAAAGAAAAAGGTAAAAGAAGAGCATCTAGATCAAGCTCTTCAGATGAAACTCACCTTGAATGAGAAAGAAAGAAGCTTTGGCAGTGAAAGAAGCCAAAGAGGAAGAGGACGTGGCCAAGGTCGCGGAAGAGGTGTATTCAAGAAGGAAGAATATAGCCAAAGTTCGTATTCTCCAAGAGGTCGGGGAAAAGGAAACAATTCAAGGCAAAATGGAAGACAAAGGTACGATAAATCTCAAGTTAATTATGCCAGTAGAGAAAATGAGGAGCAACCAACTTTATTGTTGGCATATAAAAGAGCAGAAAGTGGAGACAAGAGCACATGGTACTTGGATACTGGAGCGAGCAACCATATGTGCGGGAAGCGAGATATGTTTATGGAGCTAGATGAGTCGGTGAAAGGAAATATTACTTTGGAGATGAATCCAAAGTTCCCATGAAAGGAAAAGGTAAGATCTTGATCCGCTCTAAGAATGGAAATCATGAATTTATTTCGAATGTTTATTATGTGCCCAATATGAAGACCAACATTTTGAGTTTGGGCCAACTCTTAGAGAAAGGTTATGATATTCATCTAAAAGATCATAATCTTTCGATAAGAGATCAAAAGAACAATTTGATTGCCAAAGTGCCAATGACAAGGAATAGAATGTTTGCATTAAACATTCATAATGATGGTGCTAAATGCTTGAAGGCGTGTTTTGAGGATTTATCTTGGCTTTGGCACTTGAGATTTGGGCATCTTAATTTTGGTGGCTTGAAATTGTTGAGCAAGAAGAAAATAGTGAAAGGATTGCCCAAAATCAACCATGCGGATCAATTATGTGAAGGATGCTTACTTGGAAAACATTCTCGAAAAAGTTTTCCAAAAGAAGCAACCACAAGAGCTAAAGAGCCACTGCAGCTTATCCATACTGATGTATGTGGGCCAATCAACCCAAGCTCTTTTGGTAAGAACAATTATTTTGTTCTTTTCATTGATGACTTTAGTAGAAAGACTTAGGTTTATTTTCTAAAACAAAAATCAGAAGTTTTTGGGGCTTTTATAAAATTTAAGGCCCTTGTGGAAAAGGAAAGTGGCTACAGCATAAAGGCCATGAGATCTGATAGAGGTGGAGAATTTACCTTGAAAGAATTTGAAAAATATTGTGAAGACAATGGAATTCGTCGTCCATTGACGATACCATACTCACCACAACAAAATGGTGTTGCTGAAAGAAAGAACAGATCCATTCTTAATATGGCCCGCAGCATGTTGAAAAGCAAAAATATGCCTAAGGAATTTTGGGCTGAAGCTGTTGATTGCGCAGTATATTTAGCTAATCGGTGTCCTACTAGAAGTGTGTGGAACAAGACACCGCAAGAAACATGGAGTGGGAGAAAGCCAAACATCTCCCATTTACGAGTGTTTGGGAGCATTGCATATGCTCATGTCCCAGATCCAAAGAGATCCAAGCTGGATGACAGGAGTGAAAAGCTTGTCTTCATCGGGTATGATCATCGCTCCAAAGGTTACAAGCTATATAATCCTAGCAAGGGGAAGATCATCTCAAGTAGAGATGTCGAGTTCGATGAAGAAGGAGCATGGAATTGGGGCCTCCAAGCAGAAGACTATGATTTCTTCCCTTTATTCAAAGAAGAAGCAGAAGAGCATGGAGAGCAACAAGAGCTCATTAGTCCACCTTCATCTCCTGCATCATCCTCTCAAGGAGACTCATCACCATCATCCTCTCTTGGAGAAAGCTCAAGAGAAAGGACGCCAAAAGTGAGGAGCTTGCAAGAAATTTACGAGGTAACAGAAAATCAAAATGACCTCACTCTTTTTTGTCTTTTTGCTGGTTGTGAACCAATAGGCTTCCAGGAAGCAGTTCAAAGTAAAATATGGAGAGATGCCATGAATGAAGAAATCAAGGTCATTGAGAAGAATGATACATGGGAGCTTACAACACTTCCTAAAGGGAAAAGAGCAATCGGAGTCAAATGGGTGTACAAGGCGAAGAAGAATTCCAAAGGAGAAGTTGAAAGATACAAAGCTCGATTGGTCGCCAAAGGCTACAATCAACGCCCTGGCATTGACTACGAAGAGGTATTTGCTCCCGTTGCTCATTTAGAAACTATAAGATTGATTATTTCTTTGGCTGCTCAAAATAAATTACAGATTTATCAAATGGATGTAAAATCTGCTTTCTTAAATGGCCACCTTGAAGAAGAAGTCTATGTGCAGCAACCATTGGGCTACGTAGTGAAAGGAAATGAAGATAAAGTCCTAAGATTGAAGAAGGCTTTATATGGCCTTAAACAAGCTCCAAGGGCATGGAATCATCGAATCGATGAATATTTCTTAAAAAATAAGTTCACAAAGTGCCCCCAAGAATATGCCCTTTATATGAAGGTGAATAAAGAAGGAGATGTATTACTGGTTTGCTTGTACGTAGATGATTTGATCTTTACAGGTAATAGCGCGAGCATGATCAATGAATTTAAGAAGGCAATGGCTCGAGAATTTGAAATGACAGACATTGGGCTCATGGCGTACTATCTTGGGATAGAAGTAGAGCAAGGAGAAGATGGCATCTTCATATCTCAAGAAGGATATGCAAAAGAAGTTCTGAAGAAGTTTAATATGAGTAACTGCAAGTCAGTGTGTACTCTAGTTGAATGCGGAGTCAAGCTGTCGAAGCATGAAGATGGTGAAAAAGTGGATCCAACTCTTTTCAAGAGTCTTGTTGGGAGCTTACGGTACTTGACATGCACAAGACCAGATATTCTCTTTGGAGTTGGACTTATTAGTCGTTATATGGAGTCACCAACCACGACTCACATGAAGACTGCTAAAAGAATCCTCCGCTACATAAAAGGTGCACTCGACTATGGCTTATTTTATTCACCTTCTAATGAGTTCAAACTTGTTGGATACAGTGATAGTGATTGGGGTGGAGACACAGATGATAGAAAGAGCACCACTGGATTTGTGTTCTACTTGAGTGGCACTGCATTCACTTGGAGCTCAAAGAAGCAGCCAATAGTGACACTCTCTACTTGCGAGGCAGAGTATGTTGCAGCTACAACATGTGTTTGCCAAGCATTATGGTTAAGAAACTTGTTGAAGACACTTGGAGTTCCACAAGAAGAACCAACAGAGATCTATGTTGACAACAAGTCAGCACTTGCTCTATCAAAGAATCCAGTATTTCACGACAGAAGCAAGCACATTGATACAAGGTATCATTTCATCAGAGAATGCATTGGAAGGAAAGAGGTGCAATTGAAATATACCAAGTCTCAGGAGCAGATTGCTGACATCTTCATAAAGCCACTCAAGCATGACGTGTTCTGCAATCTAAGAACTTGCCTTGGAGTAGCAAAATCAAGTTTAAGGGGGGATGTTGAAAGTTAAACTTGATTTAGAGCCCAAAATGTGCTCCAAACTTAGTTTTGGCCCAATGGAGGATGAAGATCTTCTAGGGAGTTCCATAAATCTCTAGAGAAAAGGAAGAGAAATCATCTTTCTAGAAAGTTCTATAGTGTTCTAGATAAAGGAAGAGAAATAAGTTCTCTAGAGAGTTCTATAAATCTCTAGAGTATGAGATATCAATAACTTTCTAGAAAGTTCTAAGAAAATATCTTAGAAATAAGTAGAAGTATCTTGTCTAGAAAGTGCCAGAAAATATCTAGAAAGTGCCATAGAAATATCTAGATATTTTAGATGAAATGTGTGGCTAAGATTGAATGTGTAAGTCTATATAAAGGGATGTAGCCCCACCATTTTGTAGAAGTTAAAAGTGAAGTCAAGAAAGTCCAAGACAAGCCAAGTTTGAGAAATTGAAGAGTGTTCTTCCATATCCCTCCTCATTATCTCTTCCACATAAATTTGCTCTACTTTAAAAGTCTTACTCCCTTTGTGCTGTAAACTCCTCTTCCAACAGCCACCATCTCCATCTTGAATTCTTTTAAGACCCTTATGGAAGACCAGTATTAGCTGCCAATGCATATACCTAATAGGACAAGGCGGACCTCGTTTCATTTTTTTCTCTCTCTCTTTAGTCTTTCGTTGTGATCAGGGATTGGATCTAGCTAAGTCCCTCCCAAATTTTGCATAGTTAGTAAGAATTTAAGAAAGATAATCATAAAACGTGGTCGGATTCGAGTCATCACGTTGAATACATGCAATTTGTGCTGCACAGCAGGACTCCACCGTATTGTGTTTTGTTATAATCAGGAAGCACATAGCATGAGTTTAAAATCTCATTACTTGTAAGACAGGACTTGTCTATATACCTAGAAGTATTAAAAATACGAAAAATGGCATCAATTAGGGAGAGTTGTGTATTTGAGCGGTATGTTTCAACTCTCTCATGGGTATCAGTCGTTTGAAAATGGCAACAAGAGTGTATTGCTTACACACTGAACATGAAATGGACAGCCTACATTGTGTAGCATGGAAGAAAACTAGCTATAGGTGAAGGTTTTGGCTGCAACTCTTCATTCACCTACCCTTCGTAAAACGACACAACATCAAGATCTCTTCGGCTTTACAGTTGAGGTGGTCCGTCCATTCAATTATGTTAGACATAAAGCTCCTTGCAGGCTAGAGAGAGAGAGAGAGAGAGAAAGATAGTCGAGCATGGATCGTTGGTTTCTGACAATGTTACTGGGAGCTTTCTTATTTCCGGCATTAGTTGAGTCCTTGATTCGTCACTACAAGTTCAGTGTAAGTACCTAAACCAATACTAATTCGTTGTATGGTTTCTCAGAGCATAGAACCTTATACAAATTAAAACAATGGTTTGTCAAGTAGTAAGAAAGCTTGCACTGGTATGGGCATTGCCGGTAAAGGTGAAAAGGTCATGCTTTGCTTGCAACTGTCAGTAGAAATAATAGACAATTGAGAACCGACGTTTCTGTTTTTTTAACCATATAGAGCTTACATTTCTGGGTTGGTTTTACTGCTTTAACCACGTAAAACTGTTTTCATGCAAGCTTATAGGGTACCTAGTAATGGGGTGGGTGCAACAGAAGTCGTGGATGATTACCAATTTCATCAAATTTGCCAAGACACCGTCCTATGATACCCTAAAGTTTTTGTTTGAAAGCTCACTGGCTACTCTGTATGTAGGTGGTCCTGAAGAACACAACAAAGCTTTGTGCAACAAAACCCCTTCTTACTTACTGTCAACGGGCAATTCCCGGGGCCAACTCTCTATGCGAGGGAAGATGATACCTTCGTCGTTAGGGTCAGCAACCACGTTACAGACAATGTCACAATCCACTGGTGAGAACAATTCAGATATAATCTACCGGTCCAACGCGTTAAAGCTAAAATTGACTAGTGGTAGACTAAATAATGCAGCCAACGATCATATATCTTTGTAATGGCAGGCATGGGGTAAGGCAGTTTCGTACTTGTTGGGCGGATGGGCCGGCATATATCACTCAATGTCCAATACAGCCTGGGCAAAACTATATCTACAACTTCACCTTGACAGGACAAAGAGGCACGCTTCTATGGCATGCACATATATCTTGGCTAAGGGCATCAGTGCACGGTGCTATTGTTATCTTGCCCAAGCGAGGCATTCCTTATCCATTCCCACAACCTGACAAGGAAACAATCATCATTTTATGTGAGTTCCAAATTAACTGATCAAATGGAATGATTTCAATAAGAGTTGCAATTGCTTTTTGTAACTCGATCTTCAATATACCTCGTACGTACTGTATTGCTGGTGTTTTGATATACTTCTTGTTAGAAATAAAAAAAAAATTACTTTAGATAAATGAGACACCCAATAAGAAAATCCAATTGGATTTATTTACATCTCATTTATGAAATTAAAGGTTACAAGGGGTGACTTATTTATAAGCCAAAACCCCACATTGCTAATCAATGTGGGACTACCACATTTCAACACTCCCCCGCAAACTCAAGGTGGATAAACCGACAAAGCTTGAGTTTGGAGTTACAAAAAATAATTACAAAGATTGCCGGTACTAAGCCGGGAAGTCGCCAGTACTGCGCCGGGAGGATGCCGGTACTGAGCCGGAAAAGTTGCCGATACTAAGCCAGGAGAAAGCCGGTACTAAGCCGGGAGAAAGCCGATACTGAGCCGGGAAGTCGCCGATACTGAGCCGGGAGAAAGCCGGTACTGAGCAAGAAAAGTTGCCGGTACTGAGCCGGGAGAAAGCCGGTACTAAGCCGGATGGTCGCCAGGAGGTAATCGGACTAAGCCGAAAACCTTCCTCTGATACCATGTTAGAAATAAAAAAAAAATTACTTTAGATAAATGAGACACCCAATAGGAAAACCCAATTGGATTTATTTACATCTCATTTATGAAATTAAAGGTTATAAGGGGTGACTTATTTATAAGCCAAAACCCCACATTGCTAATCAATGTGGGACTACCACATTTCAACACTTCTTATCCCTTTACTTGTAGCTGAATGGTGGAAAGCGGACGTTGAAGCTGTCGTCAATCAATCTACGCAATCGGGTTTGCCACCAAATGTATCAGATGCACACACCATTAATGGTCATCCAGGGCCCGTTCCTGGTTGCTCTTCTCAGGGTACGTACTGATCACACGGGGTGTGCATATCCCGTTATGTATCCAGAGGTAACATGCATATCTTTTATCGATCGAAGAGACACATAAACAATCAAAACAGATATGAGAAAGCCCAAAAAACAAACAGATCATACGAGAAAAAAAATTAATGGAAATATGGGAGACAAACTTTTTTAAAGAAAAATTACCCAAAAGATTGTAATAATGTATCCAACTTGGAATATTTGATGTACCAATAAGTTGTTAATCCTCTCTCTCTCTCAGGTTGTTAGAGTCCCACATTGATTAGGGACCATTTGATCTTGTGTTTCATATACTTGTTGGGCCACCTCTTCCCATTGCCAATTGATATTGGGATGAAACTTAACATGGTATCAGAGACAACTATTTTTGGGCTTGGCCTACTTGTTTGTGTTCCCCATCTGCACGTGAGGGGGAGTGTTAGAGTCCCACATTGATTAGGGACCATTTAATCTTGTGTTTCATGTACTTGTTGGGCCACCTCTTCTCATTGTCATTTGATATTGGGATGAAACTTTCTTGCCATCTAATGTTCCCCACAAGAAAAGGGGTTTGACATGGTTTTTGCCTTCAAGTGCAGGAGGTTACACTTTACATGTTGCAAGTGCCAAGTGGTAAGACATATTTGCTACGCATCATCAATGCGGCATTGAATGATGAGCTCTTATTCAGAATTGCTGGGCATAATCTAACAGTTGTAGAAGTTGATGCCTCCTACACAAAGCCCTTCCAAACCGACACAATATTCATCAGTCCTGGCCAAACCACAAATGCCCTTCTAACTGCTAGTCAGAATATTTGCAAGTACTTAATAGCGATCACACCTTTCATGGATGCTCCAATTGGCCTTGACAACTTGACCAATTATGCTACATTGCGCTACAAAGGCACCCCTGTTAATCCCCCAACCATCTTAACCAGTGTTCCTCCTCAAAATGCAACTCCAGTAACCTCTGCCTTCATTGACTCACTTCGAAGCCTTAATTCAAATCAATACCCAGCCAAAGTTCCATTAACCATAGACCATTCTCTTTTGTTCACCATGGGTATTGGGGTTAACCCATGTGCCGCATGTGTTAATGGGAGCAAGCTTGTCGGAGATATTAACAATGTTAGCTTTGTTATGCCAACTATAGCTCTGCTTCAAGCACATTACTATAACATAGGAGTTTTCACAGATGATTTTCCAGGAAACCCGCCAATAACTTTTAACTATACTGGTAACTCTCCGTCTAATCTCCAGACTACGAATGGCACAAGGCTATATAGACTGTCCTATAACTCAACAGTCCAAGTTGTGTTACAAGGCACTGCTGTAATAGCACCGGAGAACCATCCCACCCATCTGCATGGGTTTAATTTCTATATGGTTGGGAAGGGATTAGGGAACTTTAATCCAAACAAGGATCCAAAGAAATTTAATCTCGTTGACCCTGTTGAGAGGAACACAGTTGCAGTACCAACTGCTGGATGGACTGCAATCAGATTCAGGGCAGATAATCCAGGTAAATCTTTCACCCTCGTCTTGTTTCTTCTTTCCGAAATGTTTTTCTCGTTTTATCATATTTTAAGGTCCGGTATCAATTTCAGAAATAGTGACACAGTTGGAAAACGAATTCCGTATTCATCAGTCTTTTCTTGATAATGAGGCTGCACCTTTTAGTGTGCCTTGGCATGGAAGAAAGCTAAAAGGTTCTTTACAATTTTGTTGGAACCACCAATAATGCCACGCAAAGTAAAAGTAAAAAAAAAAAACATACGCTGGCTATGTTTTCAGAAACAAACAAGGGCCATTCAAAGAAGTGGCATAACAAAGCACACGGACTAAGACTACAGTCTACATAGGAACCTTCTGCGACAGTTACAGACCATAAATTCTTGAAGTCGTCCAAATTATTCTTAGCGAGTGTGTCCTAACGTTGTTCCAATATCCTACTCTTGGTATGCAGGTGTCTGGTTCTTGCACTGTCATTTGGAAGTACACACAACGTGGGGACTTAAGATGGCATTCCTAGTAGACAATGGTAAGGACCCGAACGAGACTCTGCTACCGCCTCCTGGCGACCTTCCCCAGTGCTAGAATTTCGAATTCCACTCAGTTTTTACATCCATTCTTGGGATTAGATCTCGGAAGAGACATTGTAGGATATAAGACTGCTAAATATGCACAAAAACTTGGAAATAGGCGATAACAACAAAGAGATGGTTGGTTGTTTTCGGGAGAGGACAGGGAGACCCGGCCCAAAAGAGCGAATAAGCAAGACAGCCATGTTGTACAATTTATTTTCTTTCTTCTTTCCTTTTTCCGTGGCTGGAATCATGCTTTTGAGTGCATATAATATGAATATATGTGCTTGGAATTGGACTTTTTCCATTAGACAATGTGATTGGATCGAGTACGAAATAGGAACTTTCAAAACGCCGAAACAGAGTGGAGTTGGACGCGCATAGTAGGGCTGAGCGCAACAAGATAGATTTCCAGCAGCGCGCCAGGTAGGGGGTCGAACCTACGACTTTCTGCTTAGGAAACAGACGCTCTATCCACTGAGCCACAGGCGCATTTGCTTCGCTAGGGATGATAATATAATTTAAATTTAAAACAAATATTTCGAATTGAAATTATAAAACCGACAAAAGATCGTACAAATCCTTCCGGAAAAAATTAGAATAAAATTTATCTGCGTTTAATTGCATTCTTTTTTTTTTCATAACAGTAACACATTAATTTTAAAGAGATTTTTAGTAGCTTTAAATAACTAGTCAGACTTTTGACCGAGTTAAGGAGGTTTGTTGGCTAGTGCATACACCTTCTTCGGTCAACGTAGAAATCATCCTTGTCGGTTGTGTATGAGCACCAAGTCTCTCAAAACAAAACCTAGAAAAGAATCGGAAATGGAGGATTATTGGAGGTTCCAAGTTCCAACCACAAAGGGTAAGAGGAGGACGACAGGAGGAGCTTCACCTACCGACGGAAGGCCGTGGTGGGGGGGAGAGGGACAGTCGGTAATGCCCAATGGGGGGGGGAGAATTCTAAAGAGAAGTGAATGCCGCTGTCTAGAATGGGCGTGAGTTTTACACTTGAGAAAGATTGTTTACTCACATTTGAGAGTTCGGATAGTAGAGAGGCTAGAGGGCATAAAAGGGTGAGAATTAGGATAGGCTCAAGGGATAGCCAGCTTAGACAATTGCTTAAGGTCCTTACCCCCAAAAAAAGACCCAATTTAAGAGCATTTAATTTAAGAAGAAGAAAAATAACCCAAGTAAGAGTGACACTTAGGGAATATATATATCACATATAAAGCTTTTGTCTTGTGAAATAATTTTTGTATTAAGGACTCAAAAATTGCTTAGGCTCAAAATTCATGGTAACTCTATTTTATGGAAGAACGCATGTAATTTTAATTACATACAAGAGCATTTTTAAGTAAACATCTATTTTTATTAAGCCGGCCCTATTGGAGAACTCAATCTCCTTGGGATTTGATTAAAAGGTATCAGCCAACACCATACTAGTTTATTTACCTTAAACTAATCAAAACCCTGGGAGACTAATCACACTTTCGGACGTTAATTTGACAGCATAATTTGGCCCATTCCAAAAAGGAAAAGAAAGCAAAAACAAAAGATGAGAAAATCCTTTACCTTTTTTTCTTCTCTTTCCCGCAGAGGTAATAAAATTAAAATACATGATTAAACAGCCTATAATAGGAAGATGGAACCCCGTGGCTAGGCCAGGACGTATTAAGACTGCCAAACCTCTAGTCTCAACTTGCCCTCCTATTCTCTGCCAGATTCTTCTGTCTTTTGACTTCATCCACAACTACCCGAGAAATCTCAACAGGTTCAGATTCATATCTTTGTTCTCCGCTTGCTCACTCGCCGTCTTTTTTCTCTAGTGTTCCTTTCTTCTCCTCAAAGAAACCAAGGGGGAAAAGAAAACTGTTTCCCGCTATTTCCTTCCGGATTCGCAAGAATCCATCTATTGCTCGACTTGGTTGTTCATATTCTCTCCCTCTCTCTTTTTCTTAGTTTGAAATAGTTGTCTTCCACTTTTGTGGACTTAGAGTGGTAACCCGAGTAGCATCAAAAATTCACTTTTGAGCTTTGTTTTTTCTAGAAGTTTTCAAATACTCTGCTTCAAATTCAAAATGTCCATCTGGGTTTGATTCTCTCTCTATTGGCGTTTTGGCGTTTATACCAAAGCAACAAAACCAGATTTCTCGTGTTCCAGATTCCTTTCGATTCTTAAAAGTTGGGGTCTTTTTAAGATTCCTCTATTGATGCCATTAAGAAAAGGAGATACTTGATTCCCAGTAAATGATTCTGAGTTCCCTACCTTTTAAATCATTATAAAGATTACATTCTCCCTGCCGTTTGCCTCTGTTTCTCACATTCTCTCACTTTAAAAACAAAATCTCAATGCTTCTTGCTTAAATTATCTCGCTGTTATTGGTTATTAGTGCTAGAAACTATGGAGACTCTGCATCCGGCTTCCTGTATGTCAAACTCGAATTGGTTTATCCAACCGAGCCAGAGCACAGAATGGACTAGAGAAGAGAACAAGACGTTTGAGAGCGCTCTTGCCATATACGATGAGAACACGCCTGACCGGTGGATAAAAGTGACAGAAATGATCCCGGGGAAGACGGTGTGGGATGTGATCAAGCAGTACAAGGAATTGGAAGATGATGTTAGTGATATAGAAGCAGGACTGGTTCCGATTCCCGGTTACCTCACCTCTTCTCTCACGTTGGAGTTGGTAGAGAATCGCAACTTCGAAGCGTATAGAAGAAAGCCTTCGACAGCTCGGGGTCCTGATCAGGAAAGGAAGAAAGGGATTCCATGGACAGAAGAAGAGCACAGGTGACTTCCCCAGAAAATTTTGTTCCTTTCTTTTAAGATCTTGTTTCTAGGTGTGAGAACGCATTACGTATTCAATAATTCATCTACTCAACCGATGAAAAAGCTAAGAAATAAGAAGTATTATGCTGGATTCTCAAAATTCTTTTTTTTAGTTGTGAAACTATCAAATTGGTGTCTTACACTTGCGGTTCAATGACGATAAAAACAAGAAGTACATGATTCACTAGAGTTTCTTTTCTGTTGGTCATCCGTTTGAATCAATAAGGAATATAAGACCGCAACTTTCTTTACTTTTCCACTGGTTGGTTAGTAATCAAATAAGTACTTCCTTTATGCAACCTCGCTCATCTGTTCAAACTTGGAAATTTGGCTCGAAAATGTCCCTTAAATTGTATTTTTTAAAAACTTTGAAGTTAACATTCTAAATTTCACGTTCACTCTAAGTTGTCCAACCTGCAGATTGAACTCTTTTGATTAATGTCACGTTGTTGTTCTTGACGTGGGTTGTTGAGCAATCAATTACAGGCAATTTCTGATGGGGCTTCTAAAGTACGGTAAAGGGGACTGGAGGAATATCTCACGGAATTATGTAATCTCTAAGACTCCAACTCAAGTGGCAAGTCATGCTCAGAAGTACTTTATAAGGCAGCTATCGGGAGGGAAAGATAAGAGGAGGCCAAGCATCCATGACATCACAACTGTTAATCTCACAAACACTAAACCGGAAAACATTAAGCATCCTTCGTATGATCAGTCTTATGTGCTTCCACTGCAGCAAAAGCCAGCCTGCACAAGAATGTCACTTGACTGGAATCCATATAATGAAGAAGCAGTCATGGTTTTCGACTCAACTCGTGGAAACCTTTTAATGACATCTCCATATGACCTTAAAGTGCAAGGGCACAATCTGTATGGCAGAGCTCATTATGGAGCTCCAACCAAACCGCACAACTCAGTGTTTCAACTCCAATCGTCAAGACACCCAATACGTGGATAAGGCTGCCGTTTTTGTTGCATTCAGAGATTAAAAAATTGCCGAGCCTGATCATGTCACTAAAATTTCACTGTCAGTGTCTTTGTCATGGTTCTCTGTGTGAAGTACATAAACTGGGCCTGAGCTTGTTTCCGAACGTGACCATTAGAAAAAATTTATGATGGTTCAAATCTCTGAAAATCAGACAAAAAGTCTTCAATTTAGCTGTAAGTTTTGCCTTCTCTTGAAGACAGTCCTTTTCTTGGTATCCATCCCTGTGGATGGTTTTGATCGAGTTAGCATTACATAATGAAAAAATAGATTGTAGGCAGTTTGAAGATGAATTGAAGATAACCACACCAATGAGGTTTGCTTGAAGTAAAAGGTGAATATACTCATTGACTTCCATATTTGTTTTTTTTTTGGATTAATTATATTTGATTTGCAGACAAACCATTTATCTTTTTGTGCTGCTTAGCTAATTTCCACGATCAAAACATAAATATGATGGTTTCCCAGTTCTGCAATTGCACGGTCTTCTCTTCTTCTTAAGCATATTCATGGTCTCCTTGGTCCAACGGTAGAAAATTCAAATTTTCTCCAAGAATTTGCACGTTTATATATCAGATCTATAAGTGAGGTTTTAAGAGGTTGTGTATTCAAGATGGTCATCCGCGTGTGCATTGTGTTTTACAGGTGGAATACTTTTTGTGGTTATTGCATACAAGCAGCCATGCCTTTGGGTGATGTGGCCGAACTAGCTGACTCACTTGTCACTCCTGATATTCCACAGTATCTGATTGCTTACTCTCTCTTTTTATCTTAGGACGCTTTCCGCCAGTCTCCCCTTTATGGTATAATATGGCCAAGTTGACCGTGCTTCATCACCATCACTTAGTCGAAGCTGAGTTTGCATTCCACTTAATAAGCATCCCATGCTTTAATTCTCTGTAGAATATTGGAAGATACACCGTACACGTAGGAATGCCAATCTGGTTTAGCTGTTTTCTAATCATCTTTTCCTGGACCTATCCGATTTTGCTTTTCCATTTGATATTTCTGATTCAGCCAACCCAATTGTCGATGGTGCCAAGACTGTTGCCTCAGCATCTTACTCCTTTTACCAGTCTAGGGAAGCATCATGCTTTATTGTGATTCTTTATCTCATTTGTAAATCTGAAAAAAGATTATACTTGTGTTCAGATTTGTGCACGTGGTAATCCTGATCATGCGAGTAAAGAATCTAACTTTGAAAATTATGCAGAATGGGGTTTTGACTCTTCCCCGAGTATGGAAGACTGAGGTTTATAAGGGAAATTTACTTTTTAGTCCTTAGGTTTTAACCCCTTTTCATTTTTAGTCATGAATTTTAGAGGGTCAAAATTTTAGTCCTTGAACTTTCATCTTTGTAAAATTTAGTCCTTCCGTCAGTCTGCCGTCAGTTTGCCGTCAAATTTGTACCGGTCGACCGCTACATGAAGCGGACGACCGCTACATGTACCGGTCGACCGCTCACTTTCAAAACATATATCCGGTCGACCGCTTCAAAATTGGCGGTCGACCGGTACAAAAATTGACGGCAGACTGACGAAATGACTAAATTTTACAAAAATGAAAGTTCAAGGACTAAAATTTTGAAGGTTGAAAGTTAAAGACTAAAATTAAAAAGGACCCAAAACCTAAGGACTAAAAAGCAAATTTCCCGGTTTATAATTAGAAAGACTTCCAAAATTTTCTCTTATGATTTGGAGTCTTGCAGTCTTTCCATGGGAAAAAGGTCCCTGTCCTGACTGCTCTGCAATATTAGTGCGTTGATTATACATGGAGGAAGAAGCAGTAGATTACCAGAATCATCTCGTTTCTCTGAACTACAAAAATGGTTTTCCCTTTTCCATTTGAAATTACCTACCCAAAAAAAAAAAAAGAACAAAAGAAAAAAGGGGGGCTACTTCATTGGGCCCTCATGCAATGGGCGATGATGGATCACTATCTCAAAGGTAGGCCTTCACAGAGGTCAAATGAAATAAACAAATAAATGTTTCCTGATATGCTGTTACTGTGTTTGTTTTCTTTTAGTTGTTGTTGTGGGCCACCAATATTGCTGCTGCAACTATTAAGAAAAAGCGTAGTGCCCACCTCAGTGACTGCATATATCAATCTCTAAGCCACACATTGAGGCTTTGAGCATTAGAATTTCTAAAGCAACTCTAGCAACATATAGCTTATTCATGCCACCCCCCCCCCCCCCCCACCCCTTCTCTATTTGGTAAATGACATAACTACCAACTTTGAATTATATTTTAAGAAAAGAAGCCTTTCTGCAAGTTGCATAGAAAGCACTCAGCCACTTTATTCTAATTTTGATCAGAACTTTGAGAATGTTAAACCATGCACTTTTTGCAATTCTTCTTTATTTTAATTGAAGCTCGAAATATTTTCTCAAGAAAAAAAATACCATTGCTCTACAAAATCCTTTTGAGAACCATGCAAAGGCCATCAGCCATGTTCAGTGATCAAACACCAACTTTTTGCTATAAATAAAGTTATGTAGACGGCTCTATGGTGCATCATCTTAGGCCCACAGGGATCCAAGTTTATCTACTGGGAAGCTTTTTGACATCAGAATGACATGAGGGAAGAACTGGTGGACAAATTATGGCCAAGTTAGTAGCACGTTTACAATTTACAAATTTTGTTAGCTATTAAAGAAGTGCAAAGGCCGCCAACAAGATCCATCTCAAATATCCCCTCCTCCAATCCAGTTTGATCGGGGGGAGAGAAGGGGCGTGGTGAAGAGCAGTGCAGAAGGGTGATGTATCTCGCCCCTTTGAAGTCAAATCAGTGATCCTACAGCATCCCTAGTATTTGGCAAGTCATGCCCATTAGTGCAGCATACTGTGCTATGGCAAAATGTGATTGGTCTGAAAGGTGAAAAGGACATAACAAGAGAAAGAATAGCATAGTCCGGAGACGATAATTGTCATAAAAAGGAGTTTGCGCTACCCTATTGGCCTTTTACAGCCATAATTGGACACCACAAAAATTGTGAGGAGTATCTGTCAAGGACAAGGACAAGGACAAAATCAATGCAAAGGAGGTTTTCTTATGGAGGAAGTACTTCTGTTCACAATTGCAATTGACTCTATCCATGGAGTCACCCACTAAAACAATTTCCACCACTTTTACGTTGAAAAGGAAAAGCCCAAATGGTGTTTCCTTTTTCTTTGTTTAATCATTGAAGTATTGAAATTTACAAATGTAGTAGCCATTTTAGTTTGTCAGTGTCCCCCAAAATTCAAGATTCTGATCCGGCTGATGACTTGTTAAAACATATTTGCTGCTTAAACACCTATTTTACTTTTGTCCCTTCTCTTCCTTTGCATCTGCTTTTAAGTTATCTACACATCTCAACAAGCATAGGGTGCAGGGATCCATGACGCGCCACACACACAATCACACTTTATTACCTTTGCTTTCCAGTGGGCTGCCACGTCTACTTGGCATTATATTGCGTTATAATCTTTTCTACTTTTGGTCTCGATTGCATCACTCAGCTCGCAGTGATCGCATTCGGTTGCCTTCGTCGATGAACAACGATGACATATATCTCTTTAGTGACATCCAAGGGACTCCAAAGCGACCATATTTTGTCAAAAGTTTAAGCCTTAGCATACGGGTTCTAGCGAGTAAAGATAGTGTCAAAAGTTTGAGTATTAGCATACGGTTTTAGCGAGTAAAGATAGGATCCTAAGAATGAAATGAACGGAATTCTCATTTTGCAAAAGCAATGAGGTATCATGTAGTTTTCTTTCTCTCTTGTATGGAGGGTTTTTTTTTTTCTGAGGAAGATGATTTACCAAATATTAGAGGAGGTGGATCCTTTTCTTTGTCCACGACATAGTTGGGTAGAGTTTTTTTTTTTTGAATAATGAAGAAAAGTTTGTACGATGAGTCCACACGGAGTGGTGTTCACCTAACTAACATAAAAAATTCGAAGAAGCTTGCAGGAACCCAATACCCACAACCTTCCAGTTACAGTTAAGTCACTGGTATAATCTAGAAGAGAATTACGCAAAACTGTGCGCCCAAAGCATACGATCTCAAGTATTCCCCCTTACTATCAAGGTTACACTTGTGGGTCCAAGAAAGAAAAAAACAAGAAACAAAGGTACCGAGTGTGGGTAGTTAAGTAGGGAGTTGCTTGGAACGCTCCCAATATAATGTGCAGAATAGGTTATTGGCCCCATAGTTAAAGCAACATGCAAATGTCACTTATGATGGTGGAGGTCTGTTGGTCAATTATGAGTACTTGATTTTGGGGGGTTGCAAGCATTAAAAGCTTCCCATCAGCACCAATCCTGCCCTAAAACAGGGCGCGACATGGCGCATGGATTGCGTAAACTGCCTTTAACTGAGCCAACGCTGCACATGGAAAATGTATTTTCATTTAGCTTTTGCAGTTTTTTTAGGGCTGAACAACACACCAGTCGGTTCAGTTTTTGAGCCCAAACCGTGGGCCGAACCGACTGGCTCGATTCTAAGAAGATCTCAACTGACGGTCGAACCATTGATTGGGAGAACCGGCCGGGCCGACCAAGTTCGGGGATCAGCCCGGTTCGGTCGATTTGTGGGCACAGTTCATGCAACAACAACAACCGCCCAAAGCGCATTTTCTTCCAACAACCCAGATCATTCAACACCAACAACCCAAATCAAAGACGAGAAACCCAAATCGCCCAAATCATTCAACACCAACAATCGCCCAAAATCGCCCAAAGCATCAGAGACGAGAAACCCAAATCGCAGCAGACCAAGAGAGAGAGGGAGAAGAAAAGACCAAGCCGGGAAGAGATAAGAGACCCAAATCGCAACCAAGAGGGAGAGGGAGAAGGAGAGACCAAATCGGGTGAAGGGGATAGGGCTTGAGCGTGAAAGAGGGGGGTTGTGAGAGTAGAGAGAGAGGTGAGATGAGTGGGGGGCGTCGAGGAATAAAGGAGATTTGGGGGGAGAGACGACCCACTTAATAATTAATATGTAAAAAATAAAAAAAAACATGAATTTCCTAAAATACCCTCGGTTTGGTTCGGCCCACGGTTCTGGGTACCCAGAACCAGGCCTGCCCAAAACCGGCCGACCCAGTCTGTTCCGGGCCGATTTGGGTCGGCCCAGTCAGTTTCAGCCCAATAGTGTTCAACCCTAGTTTTTTTAATCAAATAAGAACTAACATTAAAAAACATCATACAAGCCCATTAAGGGGGATCGAGACCATCATACACCCAAGGAAAACTAGAATGGAGCCAACAAAATTCAGGGAAACATCCTTCCCGAGAGGAAGTTGCAGCCCACTGAGCAAAGCTATGTGCAATAACATTTGCACTACGATGGATAAAAGAGCAGGAGAAATGGGCCTAAGACATCCCGCTCGCTGCTTGACCCAACATGTAGAGTAACAAAATGCCATTCTTATTAGGTGCAAATCTTCAATCTGAGATCCTTTGCTTTAACCATCATCAACATGTTCTGCAAACAAAGTCATGTTAAAAAAAATTAAATATAATATGTAGCTAGAATTTTGAAAATTAGAAATTTTATAAAAAAAAAAATCTTTATGAAGAGTCCTACATAGGAAATTCCAAAAAGTGGAGAAGCATTTATTAGTTGAGAAATTGAAATTTCACAAGTATTTGCTTTAGTCCAAAGTGTGGCTGTTATAATGCACTACTTGGGGCTGCAAGGCACTTGTGGCGCCAGGATTTGAGCCGTACATTTTTGTGCCTAGGAGGAGCAACTCTTCAAATATTCAACAGGTCCAGCAAGTACTCGTATCTGGTGGCACCTTGAAAGACCTCAATCCATCAAATTTCTCAGTTTAACACCCTCCCCTCAGTCTAGTTCCTAATATGTACAGAGAACTTGTTCTCGAGAAAGCCGCCACCCTTTGTCTAATTCCCTGCGTGAAACTACCCATACAATGACACCAGAGACCTGAAGATATCATAGCTCCCGCCCCTTGCATCTCTCATAGACCCCGAAAGCCTAGCCTAAATGACCTCCCACCATAACGCTCTATGTCAAATATCTAAGCAACAAATACGGAAGGAAAAGAAGAAGAGGAAGAAGATAAGCAGAGGATATCGAGTGAAGTGGATTTCTTTGTATTGCTAACTGAAGTGAATGAACTTCATAATCAACTTTACAGCTATACAGTTTGTTTCGTTACATACACATGGACTGTTGAACAAAGTGAATAGCAAATTTGTTATAACTGATAGCAACTCGTAACTGCTAGCTTAACTACTATGAACAAATTCAACCGACTGTTTAGGTCAGTGAATTTGATGAGATACTATGAGAGTGTAGACATGGGCGGGTCAGACATTCATATAATCATTGCTCTGAAATGATAAATATATTAAGGAAGCTCTGAGCTTCGATCCAGTTAGTAGTTCGATAGCATAAATCATGGCAAGCAAAATCACTCTTCATTTTTATTCACAAACTTGAAACATGCAACATTGTATCCGATACCAACAATACTTATCAAAAACAAAAAAAAAGTATCCGATACCAACAATGATTTCCAGAAAGATTGACTAAGCATATTCATCTCAGTGACCGAAGAGTTGAAGTTTCAGTCAACAGCCCCAAACAGGGAAGTGGGCATGGTAGCCTCAAAGATGCAAGTGCTTCCAAATTACATAAGAAAACCCAAACTTATTACAGGACTAACGTCTAGAACTAGGACAGAAAAATTAAAATTGAAAAGCTCTTACGGAAAGGGAAAAAAGCGATATGAATTTATGAACAAGACGTGACAGAGGAAAAAGACTTCTTCGGAGAAAGGCAGTATATACAGCCCTACCTGGTAAGTAAGGATTCTGAATCCAAAGGGATGACAGTATCTGGACAATCTGTTCTTGGTCCAGCAAGGGAGTAATAAGCTAGTATATGGGCTGGATGCTCAACTACAACAGCCTCCCCAACCTGATCAGTAACAACAACCCGTCTTGGAGGAATTATTTCAATATTCCAAAACGGGCGAGCCATTGCCAGAAGGTCACGACCTGTTGCAGATGCTCTATATCCTTGCACCCATAAGTACCTCAGAGAAGTCATTTGCATCACAGCAGCAGCCAGAGCACGCTCACTGAAGCAGCAGCCCCTCATTTCTAGTTTCTGTAAGCTAGGACAGCCTCTAGAAAAGTCCAAGAGCCCCGTATCAGACTCCCCAACATACCCCAGAAGCATCCATCTTATGTTTTGGCTGTACTGCCCAACATAACTCAGACCCACATCAGTCAAGCCCCCAGGTCGGAGATACAACGCAAATCTTCTGATCTTTTCGCAGCCTCTCAACAAAGCTCGAACTCCATTGTCAAGTGGCAAATCTGTTATCCTCTCCTCTCGGTCAAGCAAGACAAGGCGGAAATCACAGAGGTTTTTTGAGTAGGAACCAATATATTCCAGAGAAGCATTGGTGATATCGGACACATAAACAGCCAAATATTCCAGTTCTAGGCAGCCCTGAGCCAGTGCAATCAAGCCTCTTTGTGAAACTACACCTTCTTCATCCTCCATTTCCTGCTCATCAGCGCCTCGCTCAATCCTAAGCCTCTTTAGTCTCTTACAACTCCGAGCAAGAACTTCTAATCCTCTATCTCCAACAACATTCCTTGTCTGCCCACAAGAAAAAACAGATATACAAACATGCCCAAGTTTCAGATACAATTCCTAGTCCAAAGAAAAGCACATAATACCCACTACCTTAGGTAGCACAGATTTTCTAGATGTGTATATTGGCATCTTGAATTTCTAAATCTTATTTCCCAATTAACATGACATCCAATAACCCAGATGAGATGAAAATTTGAAATAGAAGTAAACAAGGTACAATTCAAGGGGCCTTATCTTTCAAAAAACCAGAAACCAAGAGAGATTCTTGAGGAAGAACAAAAAGTTCACCTACCGGTAAAATACAGAAAAGGTAAATTTTCTAGATAGGAAAAGCAGAAGCAAAAACCTTGTTCGGGGAAATGTTTGTATAAAATGTCACAAAAACTTTAATGCTATGACCAAGCATCAAAGATTTTGAAGTTAAGTTGAAAGGAAGAGGTAGATAGAAAACAGAATGGAACAAATAGCCCCAAATAATACCAGGGCAAGAGAAAGAAGAGTAAGGACTCTTGGATTCTGACCAAAGGGGGAAAAGAGGACATAATTATAAGGAAGGAGAAAAAGAGGACATAATTATAAGGCAGGAGAAAAAGAAGAAATGGCTTCTGGTTCTACCTCAAGAACTTCTAAGTTGGGGCACCTTTGTATCAACGTGCAATGGTCATCTGTGTCAAGCAGTGCATAGAGGAGATCCAATTTTTTGAGTAGGGATGCAAAAGGGAATACAATAGGCATTTCATTCTTCCCCATGTACGTTAGACCCAAACGGCACAATTTTGCAGGCAATGTTACACTTGAGTACTTTTCTGGTTGTTCATTGAAGGAACCCCCACAAAATTCTTCTAAAGCAGCTGCAGCGGAAAAGAATTGTAGGAGGTCCAAGATTTCACAGTCACTAACTTTAACTGAGTTTAAGGAGCGACAATTTCTTGCTATGAGTTCAAGGTCTTCAAAGCTGACTTTCACAAGATCTGTCATATAAAAATTCAAAGTTTCAAGAACTGTGTTGTACAAGGCAAGCTCATGGAGCCATTCCCCATCATTCTCAACTATTGAGCTCTCCTCCAAAAACAATGTTTTTAAGTTCCTGAAGAAGCATACGAATTAACACATGAGTCAATATTGGACACAGAACAGATAGAGACTCCAGAACCAATAGACCCATTCAATGTCACTGCAGGGAACTCCAAAATCCACAAGATCAAAGTTGCATAGCACTGAAAAAGAAAATGTATGTCTCAGAAACGTTAAACATATATGTCCTACCAGTTTGTGCTTCAAAGTTCGTTATGCTCCCCATTTCTCAAGCAACAAGAATCTTTAAAAATGTATCAAATTGAGAATTTTAACATGGAAAAAAATTATTTATAAGACGTGATAGATACTCATACCTTCATAGACAGAACTGGGAAAGATACTATTTATGTCCAAATGACAAAGTACAGAACACTTGTATTAACAATCTGCATCCATCACACAAGTCCTGCAATCTAGGAAACCTCCCCTAAAGGTCACAATTTATTTCCCACCATCTCAACGCTCCATTTGTTTCTTTAAGGGGGGCTCACTGTTACTAAGTAAAAGAACAACAAACACGGTGAAATTTTTGTCAATAACCATTTGTTCTAAGATCAAAATGCACGTGAAATTTTCTGGAGCCTCCATTAAACACTAGAAGCAAAAAGAAAAAATAAGGCACAGAGTGAACTTAGCATAAATCCTACAAGCATGAGTAATGCCATACATTATGTAATCAATCCAAAGCTTCAAGACATATAATCAAGCTACTGGACTTTGCTTTGAGTACCTACATACTGTTTGTAAAAGGAAAAGCTTGACATTGCTGCATAGCTACCTTTCAATCTCACCTAAACCTTCATGAATGAATGGCTTACAATTTTCGCATACTGAAGGTATTGCTTCGTCAACATTCCCGACCCGTCGTCACCCCCCTCCACCAACCCAACCCAAAACAAAAAATTGTTCAATCACTCCATGGAGTCCAGGACATAACTCATTAGGTTCTAGTTACAATAATTAGAACTTTAGTGATTACTCATTCGCCACCATGTTGTTCATCTGTCTATTCACTGATATCACCTTTTTTATAATCACATTCTCATGCAGCCTAGTGTCCAACACAATCCACAAAGAAGAATATAAATTAGTCCATAACCTCAAGCAACTATTTTCATCAAAGAAACCTTAACCACAAAGATAAATAAGCAGTTCTAGTTTTTCTATCACTGAATAAAGCACCAAAAATCTGCTCAGATTCAACATCAGCTAATAATCAATCCTCTTTACCTACCTCAAATTTACTATAATCAAATTATAGCCTCTAGTAAAACGAGTATCCAATAAAAATCAACAAGAATACAACTGGAATTATCACAGATGAAAGACACGTACCTGCAGGACCGACCAACGTGCAAGAGACCATCCGTGGAGAAGCCAGAGCACTTGTCGAGCTTGAGTGCTTGGAGCACGCGCCCGCGAGACCGAGCAAGAAGCTCGAGATCGGAGTCCCTCACAATCATTCGCCGGAAATGAAGCGACCTCAAGCAATTGAAAGATTCGGCGATCTCAGTGACCCAGGGAGTGACATAGCCTCCCCAATCCTCGGGAATCAGATTGAACATAGCGGCCCTCGGCTTCCCCTTCAGCTTCAGCGACTCAAGGTGCCGGAACCTCAGGCGCAGCCGATCGGGGCTCGTAGTGTAGCACAGCGCGATCGTCACGTGCTTCCGCGTGAGCGCGTCCAGCTCGTACCACCGCCGGCACACTAAAGACGCCGCGTCCCGGTCCTTGGGGTCGTGGATATACGGCATCACGCAACCGAGAACCACGTCCGACATTGAGCTCACTTTGGTCACCTTCCCATCCTCCATCGCTGTCAGAACTCCCCGAAATACCCTCCGAAACAGAAAACGCCTTCCACACTCAAGAACCTCAATAAAGCCAAACAAGATCGCCGCAGAAGCTTCGACAGCTTCGAATCTCGAGCCCGAGATCAGTTAAATAAATCAACTCTGGAAAAACAAAACCCGAAAGTTCAAGACTAACTCGCTAAGCTCCGTGCGTCATATACGAAAGAAGAACAAACACGAGTGAAGCGAAACTCGGGAAAGCCGAAACGGTTTCCCAACCAGGGAGCGATTGAGATACGAGGTCCGAACAAGATCCACATGCTACGAGAGAGATCGCAGGCTGGGGATCGCCGGGCGAGAATCCGACAGCGACAGTTGAGAAACAGTTACGGGTGGATTGGATCAGACCCTAGTGAAGGTCTATTATGCGCCATAAAAAAAACAGCAGGGGAGGGGTTTGGGGGTGCGATAAGAAAGGCGTAGAGGACTGGAGAAGAGCAAAAAAGATAAAGAGGAAACGACAAAACTCAACTGGTGCAACCAATCAGACATCATCATTGAGAAAACGAAATTCAGAGAAAAATGCTTGTATACCCCGATATTTTTACTCTCCATTTTGCTTTTCGCACACCACTCTCTGCTACGACTCTTTAGGAAAGTGCGGATGGAAAGCCTGAAAGGAACAAAACGAGGGCGGATGAAAATTGAAATTTAAGTCAATAATTGGAAATTGTGCTGCGTGTGGGAAACGTGGCGAGGTATGATGGGGTGGATCGGGTATGAGCTTCTTTTTTTCTTTTTCTTTTTTTTTGTTGAAAATATCGGGTATAAGCTGCTAGCGAGTTTTCTGGGGTCTGATTAAAAAAAAAAAAAAAAAAAGAGTTTACTGGGGTCCCGGGCGGAACCCACACCCGGCTCTCACGAACTTCTAGCAGACCCAACTTCAGTTTACTCATTCCTGCACCAGATAGTATCTGGGATTGGTATTTACTTTTCCGAGTTTTTTAACTGTATAAAAAAAATGCAACAGTCGAATGGGTTCGTTTTCACACTTTTTTCAGGATTTTAAATATATTCACACTATTACCATCAAATATATTTAGAATTCAAATACAAACACCAATACATTTTATACAATCTCCAACAACTTTTTAATTTTTTATTTAACATAAATTTTCTCTCTATACTTTTTCACATCATTCCAATATTTTTTTATTAAATAATTACATCAAATCATTTCTCTCTCCACTTTACACAAACACCAATAAAATACTATTTAACATAAATATTCACAATTTCTCTAAAATCCTACCTTTTTACTCGAAACGAACATAATCTTTTTTTTTTCTTTTTTTGACTAAAAAAATTGAGCCCATAATTTAATGTTCCGCCGCCACTCGGAACAAAAGTCCAATAGTCCAAAAGTCCGAGTACACAATGTCGAATGTTTGCTTTATGTTCGTTTTTAATTTTTTTTTTAAGATTTAGATACATTCATAAAGTATATTTTCTAGTTGAGCCACAGCTCCAAAGGACAGAATAAATAAATAAAAAAGAGATCAAATACTTTGATGATTTGATTACAGTTTTTTTGTATTAAAAAGATAAAATAGAAAAAGATGGTAAATATTGCAAAATACGGAAAAAAACAAATTATAGAAAAGCTTTATCTTATTTGAGAAGAGGAGAGTGGGCGAGTACAAAATATACAAATGGTAGTGGAAGCAAGTACACAGTAGGAACTTCACCAATGTACTGTCGTGGGGCTGTTTAATTATGGCATTGAGTGGAAGGTATAATAAGAGAGAAATTTGAAATTCCTGATAATGAAACAGATATTCAGAAATTACATTCGTTGACTTCTTCGTATTAGACAAAACATTTGACCTTTCCCTCTTTGTCGTCGTAGAGTACATCACTTGCAATTTGTACTCTCATAATTGATTTTATATTCCAGGAGGAATTTCAGATCTTTTTGTGTAAGATGAAAAAAAAAAAAAGATAGAAGAATTAAAATATTCCAAACGTGAAATTTTTATGAAATTTGTAAAGATTTAGTGAAAATTTTTTTTTAAGAATTTTGTGTTTTTAAAGAAATTTTTGAAAGTGTAATTTTATAAGAATTTGTAAAAATTAATGAAAAAGTTTAATTGAATGATTTTATACAGTTTGTTAAAAAGTAAGAATAGAAAAACTTTGATGAATTTTTTTAATAAAAAGTAATGAAATATGTTAAAAAGTAAGAAAACAACAAATTTGATAAAAAAATATATTAAATTGGTATTAAAATATGTTAGAATTTTTGTGAAACATTTAATATTTGGTTGTTTGGTCATAAAAAATTATTTTTATTTTTAAAAAGTAAATATTTTGATTCTACTAAACAACACCAAAAAAGTAAGGAAAATTAGCAGTATAGTCCTTAGGTTTTGGACATTTTTTCATTTTAGTCATTCACTTTTAAACTTCAAAATTTTAGTCCTTGAATATTCTTTTTTTGACAAAAACACCTATCCGTCAGTTTGTCGTCCATCTACTTAACGGGGCTCTCCGACATGTTAGCCAATTTGACACGTGGCATTGTTTTCACTCCAGATCACAGGACATGCTCACATAATCAAAACAGTGTGTATAGACATCAATCAAGTAAGAAATGTAAATTTACATTTCTACCCATCTTAAAACGGAACAATGAATACCCATGCGTAATCTGTACGGCATAGAATTGTTGTTGGAGAAAAAAAAATCACTCCCATCTTGAATAAACGACGTCGCAGCAGATGATCTCATCCTCGATGTCTTCAAAAGGCATCGCAGCAGTCTTCAAACGGTGTCGTCCTCCCATCTCCAAATAAAGTTATACGAAGCATCTCCAACATTTGTTTTGTCCTTAGAGTGATAAAAATTGCCCAAGTGTGGCAGAGTGAGTCCCAATGTGCCTTGGTCTATTGTGAGGTTGAAAAATTCCATTGGACACCAACGAATTCGTTCCCATTCGGATTTTGAGTCAATAAAGAAAGAAAAGAACCAATGTTGGCAGTTGTTGGGTGAAGCATTCTGTTTTTTGTGGGTTTAGAGAAGTTTGGATATGGTGGAGACTATTAGTATCTTGTGGATCAGTTCGTACTTTGTGAAACTTAACTAGTATGTATTTTGTGGATATGAAGTAGTTTGGAATTTTGTGTGGATAAATTAAGAACTTTTATTATGTTTAGAAGCAAAATGACAGAATCACACATTCACATTTTTAAAAAGGCAAAATATGAAATGGAAATCAAGGTTTACATGGCCTTAGGTGGCAACAACAAAACTCCAATCTAGGTCATTAATGACTTTTTGAATTTTGTAAACAAGCAATATAAGAATAAAAGTTGAGATTTTGAGTTTCTTTCTGGTCTTCTCCCATTATTTCTTAAAGGCATGCCAATGCAAGTCATAAATAGTTAGAAGACAAAATGCAAGTCACATTAAAAAATATAATTCTACAACTCACCACATTGTTTCCATTCAAGTAAAAAAAATATGTGACTTGCTTCTGCTAGGCGAACAGAATCATCTCTACTAGGCAAACGTGAGTGAAAAACCAGCATTGTGTCAAACAATTGGTATGCAAACCGACATTCATGATCTAAGGCATGAATGAACCAACCCAATCCAACGTAAATAATTTAAATCATTTCCTATCATGTGCAATCTCGAACCTCATAGGCAGAAAACCAACCAATACCAAATTAAATCATTTCCTATCACTCTAGGGCATGGATGAGCCAACTAAATCTAACCAAGAAAAGGAGTTTGAACTGAACATATTACTTTTGCTCAGACATGACGAATCTCCTCTGGAAATCAACTCGTCAAGTTACACGAAGGGGTATCTCAAAAAGGGAGACGAATTCGAAGCTTAATTGAAGCAAATATCGGGGAGGGGAAGGGGAAGGGGAAGATTGCGCACGTAAGCTTACTTGAAGCAAACAATGTGTTCTTCTCAACAAAGACTTTGACGCGCGTTTAGTATGCATTGAGGGGTTTTGGGCGCTGTGTTTTAAGATAGGGCAAAAATGTAAATTGACAGCAGTGTATTTAATTATGTAGAGACGCACCGTTTTGAACATATGAGGTGTTTTTGTGAGTTGGCGTGGAAATAATGTCACGTGTCAAATTGGCTGATTTGTCAGAAAGATCCGTTAAGCAGATGAACGACAGACTGACATATGAGTTTTTTGTAAAAAAAATACTCAAAGATTAAAATTTAAAAATTTAAAAATAAAGTATTAAATGAAAAAGTGATCAAAATTTAAAGAATAAAGCGATAATTTCACAAAAAGCCAATATCTCACCCAAAAAAAAATGACGAAAGAAAGATGGATAAATGAAGAGGCGTCGGCATTGATGCAAGTTGCAACGCGTTGGTATAACGAGGGGGACCCAGTGCTACGTGGCACGACCTCATACCGCAAGATATGATATCGCGATGATTCGTGTCTTCACAGCTGTACTGCGTAGGATGGCTGTGTTAAAAGACTACGCTTAGGCAGTGATAGCCTCGATGCTATGTTTTTTCTTTGTTTTTTTGTCGTTTTTGTTTTTGTGAATACGACAGTGTCAAATCCATGGGACGGGTGAGAGTGAGAGTCGTTATCGTTATTTTCATGTTAGTGCACGTTCGTTAAAAAAAAAATCAAGATTTTTTTAATCTTTACAATTTTACAATCAAACATCATTTTTAACCGCACGTAAAAATAACTATAACACGCATATTAATAAATTTAACATCACATAATTCTCAAAATACAAAAAATCTTCACAAAACTCCTTAATCGAACATCCCTTTAGTCTTCTATTAATGTTTATTTTATTCTTTTCTTTTTTACTCCACATGGATGAACGATAACAATAAGCACGCCATTATCAACGAAGCGTGGTATGAATTATTTTTGGTTATTTTCGTAATTGTCTCACCTTCTGATCACTTAAAAATTAAAACATTCACAAGTTAGGCGGAAGATTAGATATGAAAGGTATGGGAATTGTGAGATAACATTTTTCGCGCATTATGTATGCAGTATTATCATCATAAGAGACAAATATCGACAAACCGTCATCGTGTTAGACTGAAAATGCTTTCAGAATCTTGAAGCGGAATTAGAATAACTCAAACATAAATGATGTACGAATTATGATATGCTAATTACAGCCTCATTATTCCAAAACTTGACCGCAACAAAATAATATTAATAATTAATTAATATGGATCCCAACTATCACCCAGACCAAATGGGCAATTTTATAGTTCAAGTGGCGAATATATTTTCCTTCGTTTGAGTTAGGCATCCAAGCATCACACAACTCTTTTATTCAAAGGAGGTGCCCCAGTCCCAATCACATCTTCCTTTTGACGTTAGTGAGCTCCACTTTTTATGTCCAATAATGCACATAAAATAAGGTCGGATTCCAAACTATATAGCTCTTGTATATAGTTGATGTAGTTTTTTTTTTGACGTTAATGTACACATCCTATATTTCACTCTCAATATCTTATCCTGGCAATGCTTGGGCCTTGGTTGTCCCAATTTCTGTGCCGACATCATAGAGCCACTTCCTCAGATCCTCTTGTCCACTTTTGTAACGGCCACGTCATTTACACTGAGAAATGGGAACACCTGAGATTCTACTCCCGTGGTCTGTCTGTGAACGAACCGTGGGAAATATTTTCCAAGAAACCGGTTCTGACTCGTAGTGAATGCTCTTCAACTGGAGAGTTATGGAGGATTGTACAGTACAGGTGATATCCCAAGTCAATCTGCGAGGAAGAACTTTATAAAAGGATCATTTTCTATACATATTATTTTTTTGATTTTCATGTAAACTACAAAAGACCGAAACTTATATTTATTCTTATAATTTATTTGAAAAACAAAATACGGAGAGATCTGAGGTTGCCGAATCGGTTCTTTCTTTTCCTTGGCTTCTTTGGAAGAAATGGAAGGAAGTGGGTTTGCCAAGAGAATAATTCCAACCCTATTTTTTTCTCTTCTGGGAACCTTTTTTTTCCTGGGAAAATTTTGATAATGATTTGTTTGGTAGAAGCAGGAATGCAAAAAAGGTGAGAAATTGATCACTGACAAAGAAAGTCACCTTCTGTTTTACGGAGTTATTCTTTGGGTATTCGGGATGTATTCAAATCAAAGCATCTTTTTCATTGACATTATGATTCCAAATCTGGTCTTTATAGATAGACAGGTGAGAGAGGAAGGAACTTCAGAACTAGTAGTCCAGCTTTGCCAATGGCGACATCAAATAAGACAACTTTATTCAGAGGCCCCAGTTCAAGGCCACCAACTAATTTTTATTAATGGAGTTTGTTTTCTAGTAGTATTTATTGGGTGAGAACCCAATGCTGGTTTTAAATCTGCTTGGATGGGTATCGTACCTGGCTCATTCAAATCCAGTTCAGCCAATCGGTTTATCCTATGTTGCGCTCACTCTATATCCCTATATATTTGCTGACAGAAAAGGCTGAACGCTCTTTTGTATGCACTATCTTTATTCTCTGTACTTGATTGCTTAGAGAAAGACGCTAGAAAATTTGATTCCTGCAGGCAAAAATTGTTCCTTCACGCTCAATGTGTCTCATTTTATGGCCGTATTTGATGTCCTGAATGCTGTTGAAGAATAGGTTCACATAGTGGAACCCAAAAGCAATTTCACTTTCTTAGTGCTTGAATATAATTATGAATTCAAATGAAACCAAAGAGCCTTTTTCCACGGTACGCAGCAATTTGGCCATCTGGTCTGGTCTGTGCAGGTTCTTCTTCTTCTTCCTCTTCTCCTCTCTCACTCTTCAATCTTTAGTTGGCTTCTTTTCTCAGGCGAGTAAAACGCAAAACGGTAGTTAGGAATCTAGAACATCGACAATGCAACCCACCAGCAGAGCCAGATTACAAAGGACGCACTGAGTTTAAAGTATATCTAACCCGAAAACAAATTTTGATCAGAGAAACATATGAACTTACAACCAAATTTGCACCATGAAAAAGCATAAAATATCTAATCCAACTGGTAGAGGGAAAGCTCAGGGTACATAGGGTAGTGGGTCATGTCATGAAGTTCCATTTGAGATTAATGTTAAACCAAACGGTTGTTGGGGTAGCTTGCGTTCAATTAATGGCCTTGGAAATGGTTTTGTTTGATCCCATTGATTGAACCATTTATGTTACCACATTCCAAGTTAACACATTATGTTCTTCGGAGGATTCTGACAAAGTGGGGATGATTTTTCATATAGAAAACTTGCTTTTTATGTGGTGGAAAAATGGATCATCACCATTCACTGGCAAACCTCTGTGGCTTTCTGGGTTCCAACCTTAATGGAGGTTCCTCTAGAGAAAGACAGGACATCGCAACTAGCTGGCTTCAAATGTTGTGGTTCCTCTTGACCGAGACAGGACATTCTCATATAGTTGGCGTTTGCCGATGATCGTAGAGATCGTGACCTTCACCAAAGTGCACCACATTCTCAAACAGTGACACAGTTGTCTTCATCTACCACCAAAAGAAAGACGAGGATTTAAAATTAGTAAAAAGGTGGGGACGAGATTCGTAAAAGAATATTTCGGATGCAGCGAATTGGCTTCGCTTGCAGTATTTACTGTGAACACAATATATATATAGCTCGTTCTTTTCGAAATTGTACGGACAATTACTCCTGACTTCTTAGATTGTATTTTCCAGTGTAATGCTGGATCTGTGGAATTGGAGGGAAAGATTCCTGCTGTAAGCAACGTATTTCAATGAACGTTTTCATTACCTTGCATTACGATTGCCAAAATGCAAAGGTAGATGAATAAAATTAAAGAAGTCTATATGGAACGAAACATTTCAACGTTGGCTATGACTTTTGGAAGTTACATCAGATTTTCTTGCACTGGTGGTGTTAGTGTTTGACGTAATTCCGTTTTTTCAATTTTAAATTTAATTATATTTTAATTTTAATTAAAGTGTTTAAGAGACTAAGAATTTTTTTTTAAAGTTATCGAATAGCTAAAAACAAAGAGCAGACCCTATAAAGTGTCGAAGAAGTTACATGAAATTACCCGAGCAAAATTATCTGCAACAAACAATAGAGTATAAAACTTGTGGGTACATTGAAATGATGGGATGTTTGTTTCCCCAAAATTTTGGTGCCCAAAAATTCCAACCAAACAAACATACTTCAAAATTTCTAACTTTTATACATCAACTTCAAACTTTTCACAAACCCTAATAAACTTCAACATTCAAAAGATTCTCAAAATTTTAGAAATATTCCTCAAAATTACAAACATAATTTTTTTTTGCCGAGCCGAAATTAAGTAGTTAAAAGCTGAAAACGAAATTATGTAGCAGGCCTTTTACCTTCTTCGATCGATTTTGACCTGTAAGTTGGGCTGAACTAGCTACCAATGGTTCTATTTGGACTTGACGGGCTCAAAAGAGTGAGCTTCAAAAGATTTTTTTCAGCTCCTTTTTCGCAGTTCTCAGGCCTATACACGATGAAGATAGAAAGGCCTCTTTCCTTGGACTAGATGGCTGCATTACCACCATTTTACCCCTTGCTTTTCTGAACCAAACACGTAGAACTGTTTGTATATGTGGGCCAGCTTTTTGGCTGTATTATACGTATCGGCTAAAAATATGTGAACTCGGGAGATAGCTCCCGTCTTCTGAAACAGTGAAAAGTTTTCTGCCTCTAACTTCCTATTACAAACTGCGATTTCTTGCACACGAATCCGCGATTGGTGAGACTTCAGTCTTGATGGCAAAAACATAACTATGTTCAGTTTAGGGTGGAATTCAGAAAACGCTAATGGAAATAATTAAAGGAGAAAAAAATAAGAGCTAGGCATTATTCGGCAAAAACAAAATCCAAATTTCATCACATTCTTGCTCAAATAACTAGTACGCTGGGGGCACTGAAGAGAGCACCAATCGGCGGGGACCTTCCACTAACTACAACTCGAAAGGGTAAAAAACTTGAGCCACATATCTACATTTGTGGAGACAAAAACAGGATCTACACAGGAAGAGAAGATGACCCCATGACCATCAATCAGTTCCTTCACCCAAATCTGAACAAGTGGTTCCCTCCTCTGGACAAGATTCACCTGAACCATTAGGTCCCTCTGTATGTTTATAAGTATTGTCACACCTATCTCCATCAGATCTCGCAGGGAGTGAGACCAAACCCATGGCCACAAAGGTGTTTGCGATGACATGAACATCTCTGGTTCCGCTATACAGACCCCGACTCCCAGCAACAAGTATGCTTTGATTCTGATCTGCATTTGTTAGAACCGTCGGGAATACATCCATCAGCGGTGAGTTAGTCTGGGTTGACCCACTGATAAGCAGTCGCAGAGTCTCTCTTGCACCCTTTTCTACCATGGTGTCGGTTTCAGGAAGCAATGGATTCCCAAGTTTTGTGTGCAAAGGAGGGATAACGCTCGACATAGCAGGACCAGCACTAACCAGGTAGCCTTGACCTGAAGAGCAAACATCAATTACCGGAATGTGTACAATTGGGTCACACATTAAAGGTGTGAAGATTGGTATCTGCTGAGTAGTTTGAATGGGCAACCGGACCAATGGGTCTGGAAGGAAAGGTGGGAAATTCACCATGGAAGTTGCATCTAGATTCTGAGGTGGCATGGAAGTCAACAAGCTGGATGGTACGGTAGCAGGTAATAACGAAGAAAGTGGAGGAAGAAAGGGTGATTCATTTGAGGATGCATGAAGTTGCGGAGGCGCTGCTGAGAATTGCAGAGTTGATGCCCCAGGAGGGCACCAACAATAATATGGGGAGAACAGAGGTGAGCCTATGCAAGAGACTTGAGTTGTGGGACCAACTGGTGGAACATCCAAATTCCCTAGTGATTCTAGGAAAGTTGACGGGGACAACTGTAGACTCCTGGTGACTTCTAGAAGCTTGTCATTCTCAGAAATATTTGAAGAGGATGAATCAGCTCTAGTGGACGAAGCAACAGTCAGATTGTCAACAGCTGAAAGATGGATGTCCCCTCGCCTTCGTAACTTTTCCCTAGCAGCACTCCTTAGAGAAGACAAATTTCTGGGCAGGCCCTCTTTAAAGGAACTTGATCTCGGACTAAGGCTACCCTGATGAAACGCACTTGCTTTTACTGTTTGACAGCCAATATGCCGAGATCGCAGAGATTTAGATGATGCTGAAGAGGACTGTCCATTGTGAGATGTATCAGACAGTTCACTTGTGGTGTCCAATGGAGGAATAGGTGAGCCTGAGGAACTTGCTCGTGAGCTACCCACTGTTGCCACAAGATAGGCACGAAGATGAGTTGCAAAGCAGCTGAGGCGTGACTCGCTTATTCCCGTTAATTCAGCAATAGAAGGTTTGGACCTGAGTAAATCCTTCATCTGTTGGCAGGGAAGAGAAAAACTAGTTGATTTTAGGGTCTTAACAATCTCAATAGGCCCACTCACACAATTGGGGTGTGTTTGTGAATGCTTGTTCATTTCAGAACTGATACATACCTTTGCAAGCAATTCAATTCCCAAAAGCTTTGACCTCTCTGAGCACCAAAAGTAGAAAAGCTGGCCACCTGGGATCTTTATAAGGAATGATCGTCCAGAATCATCTGCTGGGATCTCATCCACTGCTACAGAAGTGCACTGGGATATACTGCTCAAGGTAAATAATCTCTCTGTCTGCCCATCATCTCCAGTGAATGAGAGGCGGAGGTCAGATGAAGGCAAAATGGTAAGATTCAGATTTCCCCTGCAACAATGAAGACAAAAGAATGATTTAGGGGCATTGAATAGAGAATAAACTAGCAAGACAACATCCAGAGAGTATACACAATAATTCTGGAACAGATAAAAAGTCAATAAATTTTGCAAGTGATTAAAAATAATGTCCAATCGCTTTCCATGAATAACGTATTACGAAAATAAAAACAGAAACATCTCACATCATTAATCTACTAATGCTTTTTCAGAATGGATTAAAAGGATTTTCTGGAAACTGATTATTGCGTTGTACAATCTAGCAAAGAGACTGTAAACCATGTCATCTTCTATTGGCTTTTGCTGGGGAAACAACAAACACACTAGGCAAACACATCCAGAACATACTTCCCCAGTAGAGATATTAGCAGGATTTGCCCCAGACAAGATCAAATCAACTGAGTAGAGCATAAGTTCCACAAAATATCCAAAGAGATTTGGCTTCTTTCTTTCTTTTCTTTTTTTTTTCCCCAGTTTTCAAACCTGAACCCGTGGGAAATTACAACTAATCGGTTCCTGTTAGCACGACTTTCTCCCACCTCTGTTCAGTGTAAAAGACGGCAAGTCTAAGTTCAATACAGCTCCTCATTGACCAGTTCTAGCATTTCGGGTTAACTACAGACCAGCTTTAGTGAGGCATTAATGATGGAACAAAATAAATTATGTACAAACTTCTGTAAAGGAGGACACCGTGTAGACACAAAAGAAATAATTTACAGCACAAGTTCCAAATAAGATATATGTTCTTAAACTGAGTCCAAGATTTGTAACAGATCTCCATAAAGTGAAACATATTTCCCAAATAAAGAAACAGGCTGAAGGGTTGCATGTACAACACAGAAAACAACATAAATCCAAAAAGAAGATTCATCAGATACAATATCCAACATGCGACATTAACTTCAAGTCACTAGTACAAGACAACGTATTTCTCAGTCATTCAATTCCAACTAAAAACGTCAGCCCTACATATCCAAAGAGCAGTAGCAGCTATACAGGAGCATGAAACTACCTTTACTTCCTCTTAAATCAGAGATCATAATAGAATACGCCCACTTTACCTACAAGTCAAAAGATATATTTATTTGGAATACTGAACATTCTCTCCATCAATAAGCTAAAAACATAGATTCCTGAAATTTCTACTAATCATCAACAAGGAAACACTTCCCATCAATATTGTCTTTGTAGTCTGGACATTGGAAGAAGAGATCAAACGCTCAAAACTAACCTAAACACACCTCCCACAAACCAAGGGAACAAAAAAGCTCTGAAATAGATGCCACAAAGAATAAAAAGATAAAGGTAAGGTGACCACAATCTATGAGATAATTAAGACGGAAGTCCATTAATAAAACGAAGTAAGAAAAAAAACTGGATTCAGAAGCCATAGGAAATGTAGATAATTACTCAATATGAAAGACTTTGTTTATAAGATAATTCATGTTACTTTATATTCTCTACTCTCTTTCTTAAGGAGAATGGGGAGATGGAAACAATATTTACCCCATTTCTTATGTAAAACCATCTAACCACATAAAATTGTCACACTAACCCCCATGCGTCACCCCATGTCAAAATGCAACAACAGCAATGTATTGTCGTATTATGATGCAGCAGTCTATCAACAAGCAAACATAATCTAGAACATGCAGCTATCAAATGGTTACAATGAACAAGAATTCCTAGAAATTGTAAACATGCAACCAAAACATATTGCCAGTCAAATATTTATACAACCCAAGTGAGCCCTCAAGTTAAGAAACAATCCAAGGATACAAGAACATGGGAAAAGAACAATTTTAGAACACAAAGCACTATCAAACATTTCTGCCTCAATGATCAAGTAAAACGTACTGCCTGAAAGTATGGAGATAAAACTTCCACTATTTTCACAAGGTGCGGCTACTAATCGGCACAAAAATTGAAAAGGAGAGCGGCTGTCAAGGATATTTCTAAAAACCAGAGCACACAACTTATAAATGAAATACTATATTCATGACCTGAAGTTTACAGTCAAACTGACAAACTTACAGGTCTACTAAAATGAGCCATACTACTAACATGTCGTAAGATTTACACCAGCTGCCTGCATAGAATACCAAAGGTGTGATTGTATAGAATAGGGCAATCAATTACCATAAATAGCTGCAAAAGGTCCCAACACATTTTCCACGAAAGGAGGTGCAAAAAATGTCAACTTTGCATATAACCAACGGTAATGTCAATAGTAGGGGAAGTTAACGCATCGGGGAAGGAAGTAAACCCAGCCTCCTCCTATCCTTGGCTCTAAATTAGGGGAATAAAAGTTACAGATCACACCAACATAGACAAAGATTCAGCAGAATTTTGCTAGTCACACCCATACAAAAAAGGATATCGCAAATTGACTTGAATGGGTAATTTTAATGAGACAGACTATGTGACGTTGTGGTGAGGTGCAACAATGACGGACCATTGAGAATGTCTTAGTTATGCTCGTAAAATGCAATGGATGGTGGATGTAGAACTGAACTTAAGGCGCTTAACATCAAAATAATTATTCCTACTAAAGAAAAATCGCTGCTACATGTCCCACTTGAAAAATCGTAGTAGAATAAATGATGACTGACAGTAATCTCAATCCAAACAAGTTGAGTGACCTCTAATGCAGCACATGATCAATAATACAGATACTTGAGATATTCATCGTCCTGCTAAATCAAAATAAAGCTAGGCAAAAGGAAGAAATATGACAAAGGGCAAGATATGGCAAGACAAAATGAAGCGTCAACTTCAACTACTGGAAACAGAATAAAAATAGAGAACTGCAAAAATCCAAATACAAAGGTATCAAACAAGCCGCTCCACATCAAAAGCATATATACAATAAAGAAACAAGGAGACATCTGGTTATAAAAAAAAAAGGAAAAAAAGAAACAAGGACATCCATACTATTGAAATTACCTTGTAGCAGTTGGGCACAAGAGTGTTCCCTGCTTGCTAATTTTTCCCACACGAAGCGAAACTAACGGTACACAGAAGCACCTTGCTAGCATACCGACCTCGGCTGGCTCGAAATGCTGTTCGTTCAACGAAAAACAAAAGCCACCAATAAAATTTAAAAAGAGAAATGCGTAAACCAATAACTAAAATATAATATGAAAGCAAGCTTCGATGGCCTAAACTACAAATACGGGAACATCAATTCAACACTATGTACAATTAATTATATTCGTGTTGTGACTCACGGCCAATTCGTGAAAGCGTGCAACCATCACTGGCCACCACACCAATCTCCTACATAGAATCACCAAACGTGTTTCCGACAACAGAAGCGGTAACCTTTCGATGAAAAAGTACACCAATTATACCAAACCGAAACCCAAATGATCAAAATACATTCAAATCAAGTACCTACCTGACTCAAATGAGCTAGCAGCCGATCCTCGGCGATTCCATTCGAAGCGCTCATCTTCAACAAAGGCTTCAACCTCTCATCGGCGCGACAAGCACCCATTACTTGCATATCCAGAGCCTGTAGGCACCGCAGAACCCGGTTCTCGCGATCGTTCTGCTGAAGCAACAGATCCCCATCGCCCTCATCCACAAGAACAGCCGCCAACCGGTCCGTTAGCCCAATCTCGCTCCTCGATTCATCGTTCTCTCTCGAGCCACTCGCACAGGATCCCACACCTGAGGAAGAGACCGCATCCACTGAGGACGAGTCGTCTAAGTCCTCGGCTTCGAATTCGTTCGCGCGATCAAGACCCTCGATCTCATCGTTACCGGTTGAATCTCGGCTCCCAGAGTTCAACATGGCAAATCTCAGAAACTACCCCTCACAGACAGCAAAATCACGGGGATAACCCTAGGAAAAGCCTCGAATCCTCAAAAAATGGATCGCAGTAAGGTTCGTGCCAGATGAAATTTTAGAGAGAGAAAGAACGAGTTGTAGAGCAAGAGAAAATATCTCCCCACAGAAATTGTTTGCGCTAAAATGGTAAGGATAAGGAGCGCCCGGGTTCATTAAAAACTGGGCCGGGAATACCTGACGGACTGGAAACCGGTTTATGAAATGCAGTTTTTTAGTTTCTTTTGAGTCCGAGCATGATTGTATGTGTATGCCCCACGTCAGCTTCCTCATAGTCGGTCCCAGTATATTTTTTTTTCAGTGGGACCATGAAGCCGGGCAATTCGGAACTACCACGTCAGAGAAATAGCCGACATTTACATTTCGGTCACGAATGAGAAGGGAGAAAGCGGGGGCGCCGAATAAGAACTAAGGCGGCCTAGCCCCTACGGACTAAGAGGAAGAAAGAATAAGTGGAGGTAGGTACTTTTCACCAAATAAAAAAAATAAAAAAATAAAGAGGTAAGTAAAGTACTCAATTATTAAGGAATACGAGCTGAGGGGGACAGTAAAGTACGAGCTGGCCAGTTGGTTAATGGGACTAACCTTGATCAATTATTACGGATCTCAATTTTTTCTTTCTTTTTTTATAAATTTTAATAAAAATTAAATATTTTTTAAAAATTTTCATTAATTTTTACATAAAAATTTATAAACCATAATTTATATAAATATTCAAAATTTTATCAAAATCTTACCTTTTTTTTAACAAATCGAACATTTTTTAAAATAAGAAGTTATTCTCACCCATCTCTCTAAACAAAAGGTAGTTTATCAAAATAAAAAATGAAATTTATCCTGTTTTACCATCCCTACTTTCTCGTCGACTGTAATATTTTTTCATAAATCCTAACAATTTCTTTTTTACAATTCTAATACATTTATACGAAATCATTACTTTTTTTTGTCCCATTCCAAAAAGAAATAGAAAAAATAAATTGAAGACGTAATCACCAGCGAGCTTGTAGCTTAATTGGCACCTCCTCATCATTTTAAAGAGTGTTTGACCTCAAATTTAAATCTCATTATATGCCATTTAACCGGTCCCATTACCTAAAAAACATAAAAAAAATAAGGGTAAAGTACATAAACAGTCCCTGTGGTTTCACGTTTTGACAAATTGGTCCATGTGGTTTCAACTTGAACACATTAGTCCCTGGGGTAAGCATCATGTAACAAAAAGGTCCTCCAGTTAGATTTCTGTCAACCTGCTTAACGGTCAAAGCTACCGGGAGGACCTTTTTGTTACATGATGCATACCTCAGGGACCAAGTTGTCAAAAGGTGATACCACAGGGACTAATTTGTAGGTCCCTGTGGTATTACCTTTTGATAAATTTGTCCCTGAGGTATGCATCATGTAACAAAAAGGTCCTCCCGGAAGCTGACTGTTAAATGGGTTGACGGAGGGACTGCATTGCAACAACTTGCTGACCACAAGGACTAACGCGTTCAACTTGAAACCACAGAGACTATTTTGTCAAAACGTGAAACCACATATACTGTTTCAGTATTTTTCCCAAAAAAAATAAACTTCTTTGACCAAGTAACATCTCATGATTTGATATCGTCTACAGAAATTAGTCATTTATTCAGGTTAAAAGTTATGTTTTTTTTTTCCTCCTTTAAGTTGTTCCTTTTCCAGACAGAGAGAATGAGAAAGTGCTTAAAAAAAGTTGAGAGCACGAATTTGTGTTGCCATGAGTGACAAGGAGAGTTTAGTTTGGTTTGAATGTTGGCATTGAAGAGATCCTTTCACTGTTTTTATTTATTCAGGTACTTTGAGTTTGGAATCTTCTAACTGAATTTCTATACTCCACACTGAGCGCTTGTTAAAATGCACAAATAACAAAGGGGAGAGAAAACAATGAGCAACTATATATATCTCTCCAACTTCAACATTTATTCAACTACTGCCTTAAAGTGCATGCATTCAATTGAATTTGTATGTAGACACGGGATTCAACCAGTAGTGTCTGTCAATTGCCATCAACGAGTGTTGGAGAACAGATCCGTAGCAGACTACGATTAATCTTTCAAATACTTTTGCTCCCTTCAAAATATAATTGAAAAAGAAGGAAGAGAAGAGGATGTGTAAAAAAAAACAGAGGAACGAACTCAATGTTAGGCTTGCAATTAAATGAAAAATAGGATCATTTTACTGCTCATTTATGGTCATTGGATTCATTTTGATAGTTTCCTACCTTTAAAAAACGGGAGGAAACTGGGGGCAAGCCGCTCCGACTCCGAGCAAAGACATATTAGAAAATAATCTGTTCGGTTATGAAATATTTTGAGGGTTTTTTGTGTTTTAAAATTTTTTAGGTGATGTTAACTTTATTGACATGCGTGCAGTAATTATTTTTAAGTGATGTTAAAAAAAATGTTCGATTTGTGTATTCTCAGAATTCAAAAAATCCTGAGAATACAGGTAAACCGAACAAGGCCTTAACTAGATGCGGGACGGGTGGTTGGAACGAGAATAGACGTCGTGGGCATATGCTGGGTATATCCTGCAGTACGACGTAATTAAACTCTTACTTGTTAAAACTTGATCCTTTTGTTTTTCGGTGCACGTGACAACTCCGGACGCGTGATTCCGAGAAAGAAAAAAAACAGGAGGGCCACTTTAACCTGCACCAGCAAATGACTGTTTTCACTCACTCCCTCCCCTTCGTGTTATGAATATCACGTGTAAGAGAGGACATCATCAAAGGCTCGTGTATTTAGATTTTAGAAGAATAAAAAATAGAGGACATATTGAAAGAGAGAAGCTAATGTAATTGGTGGCTTCCTAGCACAACGGCAAAATCAAGAGAAACTCGCCTCACTAAATTTCGTAGAGACTCTTTGTGCAAATACTGCGGGTAAAAACACATGACGACGATATCCGACCATGGGTGTGCATAGAGCAATACTCTCTTGCATCAAGGCAAATCAAAGAGTCGAAGTTCAAGCTTTTCTCGAACATTGGCCAAATTGGCTATGTAGTAAGAGAGTGCATTACGAGGTAGAGGCAAAGCAAAATTGAGATGAAGGTCACGATCATCTAAAAACAGAACGCCACGATTCCCTCAAGTTTCTGGCTGCCAAGAGAAGCCAGATAGAATTATCTATGGCGGCGCTTGTCATACGAAAAAGAAACAAATGGCAGATCATGATGCACATAGCGAAGCCAGCTTCTAGAGTTAGACTATTATCATAAGCAGGCGAACAATGAAAAAAAAAATCGAGGAAATGGGTGGCAGATATTCCAGATGTTAACGGCTAAAATGGGTTGCCTAGAATGAGCATACGTCTTTTAAAGCGAAGGTGATTTCAATTTTTCCCCCAGGCAACGGGAAGCGATTTTCCATTTCCATGGTTCTATGTCCTATCAAACGCAAAAAACCATGAGGTCAATAATGACTAACATCTGTATCTCCGTCAAAGTACAACTAGAGTTCTGACCAATGCCCTATCAGACAAGGCCTGAAGCTTCAAATCACTTGCCCTTCTTTGGTTCTTTTATATATTCATCTATTAATGCCTCGACATCTCTCCAGAAGAGCCCCTCGACCAAAACTCCATCCTTGGTGAACCTGTAACAGAGAACCAAGGAAATGGAATTAACATGTGGGCAGACACGGCATGCATATGTGTATTTAGAGAGAGAGAGAGAGAGAGAGAGAGAGACCAACCATTGAGTAACACTTTTGGTAAACAGTACTGGTTGATTGGCCGAAATTGATTTAGGATCCGCACTTGCTATACTGAGTGTGTACATGTCAGAAAATCTTGGCAATTTGGAAGAAACCACCAAACCAGTGCTGGTAAAGGATCCCTGTAGCAAAAAATTGCAAGCACAATGGAAAACAACTCTTTTCAAATTCAATCGTCTGATGCTAAGCATGATTACTTAGTCAATATTGATACATACTTCAAATGTACACAATGGAGTCCTATAATACAGTTAACAAGACAGAAGAACTTTGTTCATTGAAAACCCCGATGAATTACTAACTAACCAAATACTTGGAGAGTTAACCTTGCGTTTGTTTCACTTCAGATCAAGAACAAGTTCGTCACCCTTAGAAAGAGAGAATACTAAGATTTCTGAGCTTACAGGCAATTTTAAGAGACCATGAAGGCTAGGCAAACGGGGTGATTAATGCATCATGGAAAGGTCTATAAATAAACAATAACAACAGCTAAAATACTAGATTCAATGATGGACATAACAGATACCTACAATTTTCAAATTGTTTAAAGTACAGCCCCCAAATTGCTTAAACATATTCTTTTGAAGCACGAAGCACCAGTAGATTATTAGAACATGAAGGTAGTAGAGACAATAGAACACCTCCAAGAGTATCGTATCTTAAGTTGACTTTAGAAAAAGGAAAAGTTTTTTTCTTTCCTCCCATACCTCCCTTTTTTGGTGGTAGTTGAACTCAACTAATAACGATAAAGTCATAAACCCTGCAAACAATAGGTATCAAAAGGAACTCCGCTTCACAGATAAGTGAAACAACATCATTCTAAAGATTCTTGTATTATCTTTCCTTCAACTGCACCAAGTTATCCGGCTACTCTTACTTCCAATCCTAATTAAACGATCCTTCATGAGAGTTGGGATAACTAATCCATCAAAATCAAAGATTCCTACCAGAAATTCAAGGCCCCCAGATGACAGCAATGAAGGAAGATTGGACATTATGACTATTAATTATACTTGCCCATAGAGCACATAATCGCTAATTACCAAACACTACTAACCAAATTAACCTCCATCATACCTATAACTGAGCTCGTATCTAAAGAAAAGGTACATCTGAAGGAACAGAGGTTCACAGAGAAACTCCACGATCTAACTCAAAATCTCTACTATCCTGCAGTAGTTATGAAAGAACTACGCTATGGATGAATATTTTAAGAGCTGTCTCCAGGTCATCATATATTCTCAAAACCAACCATGACTGCTCAACAAGGACCTCCATTCATAACTAAAGAGACGAAGCACAAGACAGCTGGTAGAAGAAGATATGATAAACTTCTATTTCTAATCCAGGGCCTTTTTTAAGGTTGAGACGCTACAAGAGTAAGAAACCACAAATTACACAACTGATGGTTTTGAATGGAGCAGGTTATGGCATACGGTATATAACCCAGAAAACTAATGATAAATTTATAATTACATTGCCTCGTTGGTGAGAGAATTTTGGTTTCCAAAAAACAATGTAATATACTATATATCATCCAACAAATTATGCATTATGGTTATCCAGGGTACCAGACTTTAAGCTCATTTCTCTTGACTCATTCAACAAGTTTCACAAATAAAAAATCCACCTATCTCCATCATAGCTTTACATTACGCTACACGTCTATTGGCCAAAGCACAGATGAGCTTATAAGGGGTACACATAAATCCTCTCTAGCAGTCTTTGTTAATCAAACGAGCACTAGCACATTTATCACTAGAAGCTTTTCTTTTCTTCATATACAAACAGAATTTTGTCTTAGTACAAACTCAGTATCTAGAAGAATTGCTATGTGTCCATAGAGAAAGAGATCTTACCACAGGAGGATAGGTAAACAGAATTGCATTCTTCTCCTTTGTGTAGATGATCAGCTGCAGTAACCCATTGAAGACTATATACTTGCCAGAGTCAAAGATCAAACAAACTTCAAAGTCGACTAAAATACCATACATGCCATACCCTTCCGTTAATGTAAAAGGATTATAAAATGAGAAAGCAGGTAATTGAAGTCTGCAATCATATATCAGATATTGCTTGTATCTATGCCAACTCGGAGTCAGTCAATACGTGTTAGTAAAGGTCCCAAACGGTGAAATTTCTTGATAACCATTTTCCACCGCACACAGCACTGAGCAAATTTATATGCTCAGCAACCAAGCGCATTTCTCATCAATTAAACGGAAATAGAACAGCATACCGGCACATTTTCAATATAAGCTACACATTTTGAAACCTGAACCGAAAGCCCTAATTCCTCCTTTAGACATGTCCTCCGCAACCAGACGAATTTTCCCACGAATCCAAAAGAAGTTAAAGGAAATAGAGACTATAGTCCACACCAAAAAAATAGGTAAGGAAATAGGATATAATAAGATGCAGCCGATGAGAAAGTTCCTGTTCTCGGGGAACTTCTTTTTGTAAAACTGAGCAACCAGGGCAATGATGATTATGATGGTTCCCATTACCAATCTAATATTACTCATTCTCACGTCTTCCACATATCCACGACTCGTCACGATCTATAGAGAAAATTGGAAACAAAATTACGAAAACAAAATAGACAGACGAAACAAAACAAGAATGTGATCATGGATCTACTAGAAGAAAGCGTGAGTTAGGGTTTCTTTTTCCCTTTTTGTGATTTACCTCGGAGACGGACTCGTCGAGGATGTGCTTGATGGAGTGGTGGTCTAAGAGGTTGGCCTTCTTAGCGTTTTTGGCGCCCTTCTCCGGTTTCTTTTCTTGCATTTTCTAAAGGGACTGATTGCGCTCTTGCGTGAGAAATGGCAGAGAACGGGAAGGGCAGTGGGAGCTGAACCTTGTACGAGTACTGAATACATGTGCTCTTGAAGAGCGCTTATAAATGAAAATGAGGTAATGTTTTCTATCCTACGCCGTGTGCTCGATGCAATTGCTTGGACACGGTAACGAACGGACGCTTGTGTCCTGGGCCCAGGCCCTGGGCGTTGACCGAAGAGTAAAATATGAAATGCCAAAATAAAATGAAGCTAGCCCTCTCAACTTTATATATATATCTTATATATTCAAAATTTTATGTGCATTATTGTTTAGAAGATTTTTTTATTAAAATAAATTTCTTCAATTTTTTTAATGAGAAATATGTTATTCCATTAATTACATATGTTATTTTAATTATCTTAAAATAATATTAAGAATCAAGTTTACTGATTATAAGACATAATAGAAAAATCAAATATTGAAAAGTACTTTCAAGAAATATTTTTTATGATATAAATCAAAGGGATAAATGCAAAATTGGTCTATACACAAAAATCGATTTAGTCCCTGTGATATTAAAAACATCAATTTAGTCCCTGTGATTTCAGAAAGTGATAAAATCAATCTCTGATAGAGGACCAATAACAATCGATGCATTTCATATCACAGGGACTAAAACGATTTTTACGTATAGCACAGGGACTGATTTTGCATTTATCCCTAAATCAAATACTGAAAATTAAATACTTCACTAAATAAAATTCACTTTTACATTATAAATAAATTTAAGTTGAAACAGAGCCTTAAAAATAAAAACGTCTTCCACGGCGACGAAAGCATTTCTGAGGCAAGTTGGAAGAGAGTCGTTTAGAAAGGACCTAAATGAATATAACTATAACAACATCGTAACTATATATTATTTCCAATTATATCCTCTAACATATCTTTTATTTGGCATGCACTTGAAACAAACATATATCCAAGTGACGCCTAAATTAGATTGTAGAAAGGAGAAGGAAGAATTAAGAAGAGGATGAATCATCGAGGCTTTGATTTGACTGTGTTAGCGGCATCTTTAGTAAGCAAGAACCGCGCACCCTTCACAAGTTCTTCCTTAATCATGAATAGAACAGCAGCAGCAAGAACACTCTGCACAATTTTTGTACCCATCCCTTTGTAAAAGCCTTAGAAGCTTTCGTAGCGGATCATCTTTAGAATTGCATCCAAAGTTCCTGCATCCAAGGGTAAGAAAGATATGCAATGTCAAACCCGCACAAAATCTATTAAACAGAACACCGACAGAAATGAGGAAATGAGATGCTTCGTTTTTTGTCTGAGAGAAATCGATGCGTTGGGGATAAATAGTGTTCTGCTGTAGTATATCCAACAAACAGCTACTATTTCAAAGCAGTAGCGGGCTATATACCTTTTTGTGTCTATCATAGACAGGACGATGCCGCAGATACAACATACAACAGAAGGAATTGAAATTTTCAGATTATAGGGGTTCGAGTGAAGAACATCAGAAATAGTTCAAACCTTTATAATGATGCCTTTTATCTCCAGTAGAAACCTGTTTCACTTGAAGCCTTGACTGCAGTAGCAAGAGTATCAAATATGGAACCAAAAGAAGTTATACTGACAAATCATTGGAAATTAACCTAATAATTTAAGGTATTCTACGATTTTTTAAGGTTATTTCAACCAAAGCACGGATATAAATCAAGGGTAGCATTCCTGCTTTCATATTCAATTTGGCTGGCCAATGGATGAGTGCAATATCTTCCCCTTTCCAGTTCTGCCCCTTTTAAGCTAAATATGAGAATTGGCAAGATTTTCCCTATTTATTTACTTAAACAACTCATGCCTCCACCAGCCAAAACCAACACTTCGGTCAAAAGTAAAATGGAAGGGGATGATGCTTCCGAAGAACCAAGTAACCGCTTAAGCGGTAAAAAATAGAAATGCATCAAAAATTAAGACATTTCAATCAAGCTCGAGGGGCTGAAGTTGGAAAGCTTTGTGCAAAACAATATCTGCTGAATTCAATTGAAATCCATACAAGTTGTGACTTAGGTCCATTCACTGCATAATTTCTAGAAGCTGATTCATTTACCTTAACAACTAAAAGAGGATAGGTCACAACAGTAGCTCCAAGTTTTGCCAAAGCTCCAAGAAGAAATATCTACCAAAATCAGGCATCTGATCAGCTCAAAAAGCAACATTTGAAAGGGGAGGAAGGAATATGTCCATATTTCAAGCAGTAGAATGAAATGCCAAAATAGAAACCAATAGATGGCACTGTGCTACTTAAATAACGGAGAATGTCAAACAGATCCAAACCTCTGACGCGGTCACACCAATGTTACCCTTTGTGCTTAAACCACGTCTTTTCTTCAGCTTTTTCAACATGGTTTCATACAGCATGAATTGCATGGAAGGATTGCTCACCTGCAATCAATATCAGGTAGACTTACTGATGTCACTTAGCACGTATAAGAGTCACTTCACACGTACATGATCAACGTTGGGAATACACCTTTCCAGAAACCCCGAACTCCAGCTTCATTGTAGACTTCTTGAATCTGCGAATGCTCCTCATTAGATTACAAAACCGACAGCATTGTAACCCACATCACGGGAAAAATAGATTAATACACAATATGACAGCGAGAATGATTAAAATAAAATCTATCAATCCATCACAAACGTAAGATACACCCTGCAAACTTCCATGTCCTTATAGCAAATCCTTCCCAGGAGATTTGGAAAAAAAAAAATCCTTCACCAGAGCATGATTATGATTCATCTAGGTGAAACACGAACATGAATGCTTTTGTGCATCTCGTACTGGTTTTGAGCCCCAATTTCATCTATCCCATGAAAAGGGGGAAAGCAGAATAGAAAAATTGATTGTGCCTACCGCATGGCTAGTTCCAAAGGGAGAAGGAAGCTCACTTGCAGCGAGAATTGTTTCATCTGGAGTTACTGACAGAGCCTGAGCAGGCTGGGACTTCTTTGAGATTTTTCTGAGTCTGCTTGGCAAAAAATTTTAATCAATAAAATAGAAAAGACCAATCTTTCAGACTTTCTCAGAGTTAAAATTGGAAGTGGGGGTGATGTATTTCAGTTTTTACAAATTCGTTCAAAACATTGAGAGATGAATATGCTTTCAGAAACCAGTTTTTTCCATCCATTAAAACATGTCATAAAGTTTCAAAATTACAGAACGAGAGCAAATTGATAGAAATTGATAGTATCACACATTTTATGAAAGTACTTTTTAGCTATTAGACGAAGTTTCACATAAAAGATTTTGCAAAGTTTCATGCTAGCTGCCAAATTCACGATTCCTTCCCGTGTCACTAGGAAAATGAGGAAAATTTGCTTTTTAGTCCTTAAGTTTTAACCCATTTTCATTTTTACTCATGAATTTTAGAGGGTCAAAATTTTAGTCCTTGAACTTTCATCTTTGTAAATTTTAATCCTTCCGTCAGTCTGCTGTCAGTTTGCCGTCAAATTTGTACCGGTCGACCGGTATATGAAGCGGTCGACCGCTACATGTACCGGTCGACCGGTACAAATTTGACGGCAAACTGACAGCAGACTGACGGAAGGACTAAAAGTCGACCGCTCACTTTCAAAACATATATCCGGTCGACCGGTACAAAAATTGACGGCAGACTGACGGAAGTACTAAATTTTACAAAGATGAAAGTTCAAGGACTAAAATTTTGAAGGTTGAAAGTTAAGGACTAAAATTAAAAAGGACCCAAAACCTAAGGACTAAAAAATAAATTTCCCAAAAGGTTACGCTACAACCAGAAATAATAAATTGCCCTCCAACTGCCTAGAAAAAAAAAAGATTGCCCTCCAATTTCAAGACTGTTATTTTGCTAATGAAGTCAGCATAGAACTTAATCAGCAGTACCTCCGGTATTGTTTTTAAAAATGTTTAATATTGCATTATAATAAAAATTCTACAAAAAACCTTCTAAAATCTCTGGAAATCAAAATTTTGTCCCACTTCCACATTTTACAGCATGGCAGAAACTTCAGGCTTATGAAAATCTGCCTTTTACCTGCATGCGCGCAACAGCTACCCATATGGGGTTTGTGAAAAGCACATTCACACACCTACAAAAAGGAAATTTTCCAGCAACTCTTGGTCAGCAAAACCATATTGATTCAGAAGAAATGATCAGAAGGAAGAATAGAATGCAGAAACTGCTATACGCAATCTACGAGGCAACTAAAGTTTTACAATTATGCCTGGGGGAATCATAAGAAATAATGACTACCATTCAGCCGTAAATTGTTAAATCACAGTCAATCACCCGCATAATATATGCATAGAAGTTTGAGAAAAACAAAAGCATTGGAGATATTGGGGGTCTGTAACCAAATAGATTACCCTGATAAAGCAGCCACCACAAATGATGACAACATTCCAACTGATCCATCACCAACCCCATTCTTCATCCCGTCAAGTGCAGCAGCTTCAGCTTTGTTCCTGAATATTTGATAGAAATAATAGTAAACACCCAGTGCCATAAAAATTGCAAGTATATAAGAAGCCAAAGTCTAAAGAAACTATGTATGCATATATATGGAATGCAGTTCAATAGAGAACTACTTTTTTGAACCAAAAAGGATCTAACGTGCTCTGTAACATCTGGTCCTGAAATTCAGGTTGCAATGGAAGATACAGAAGAACCAGAATGAAATGTTCGACTAGTGCTGAAAACAATAGTTCTATAATTGAACTGAAAAAAAAAAATTATAGCTGGGGTCTCTTCCCTTTAGATAGTGACTAGAAGACAACGTAAAAAACCATGTTATGATAAAGTGTGGTGACCCAGTGGACGTATGAGCCACAAGACTGAAGATAATCCTTTCTGATAAGCAAAAAATTTCATCACTGATGAAGGTATATTCAAACATACCTTCTAATTGACACTAAAACTAGCATGTTATATACTGGGTCTGCTATATGACATGCCAATTTCTAGACTTCGCCTTTTTAGTTCGTTCCCAGTGTAAGATTCAAATGAACAGTGGTCTTCTATGCAGACAAGACGACCAAATACCTGAGGCTGGTGGAGATAAAATGTCACAGAAAACACACTGACGCAGCTCGATGGCACATTTTCCACAGCCATGGGACCACATACAATATGCTTCGTCAATCACGGAGCATATTGTATCTATTCCACTCTGCGCCAGGATACACTCTAGTCCTAACAGGTTTACATCATAGAAGCACCTTTTTTTGTTTGTGTAAATCTGTGCGTGGGGCCTAATAACTTTCATAACTTACAGTTCCTACATACTTCCAGGAAAATACATAATCAAAATAGCTTGGAAGAACATAAATAATGACGACACGAGAAGAAGATTTACAATCATATTACGAGGAGGCAGAGAAATTTAACACAATTAATTCGAAAAGAAAGCTATATATAATTTATGAACGAAAAAGTCTTTAACCCCATTTCTTTTCTTCAGAATCCCAAATTCCTTCTCGGGCACATCCCAATTAACATAGAAGTAGCGCTTTTCTCTTTGTGCAGAAGAAGCTGTCTTCGTTCTCTTGTTTTATCCGACAGTACACTGGTGTACCATATTTTACAGCCCCTTTTATATGGGAATTTTTCGTGGTGAAAGAGCATTAGGAGTAGTTCTCTTCTCTTGATCTTTTCTTCTCCAAAATACTTTCCTATGATCTTTCGTTTTAGAATGTTATAAATAGAAATTCCAGACAAATCAATAACAACCTTTATTTCCACGTAATTATGTGTAGACATCATATTTTGATAAGATCTATCTATATTGTAAAAAAATAAATGAAATTTATATAATACATCTACTGCCGTCTATGATGCAAACATTGCTACAAAAAACACCCAACCTTAGTTATACGTAGTCATATATACAAAAGTAAGCATATTTTTTGCTTAGGAGGATGGAACGGATAAAGATAAAAACGTACAAACAAAACCCAATTAGCGTCTTTTTGCTTAGTATGAAGAAAAAAGGGTTGTTATTGACCATGACCAAATTAGTTCAAATCCAATACTAGGTGGGGGACGGCTCAAAAAGGTTCAAAACAAATTTTGTTCACCCTAATGGACAGCCTTAAAACTGTCTAACTAATTATTAATTTACTAAAATAGAATTCTAATGAAAACCCGGAAAACAAAATCGTTGGACACATCAAAACAGATCCAAGTTTTTTTTTCTAAGCAAACGTGAACATTCATTCACTGAAAAGAGTACATAAACGCTGCATACATACAAGCCTCCATGGCCGGTTACAAGAAACAGGGGTTGAAAACCCATAACAGCAATGAAAAAGGCCCGAAGGGCTTTACAACTAACAGCCTCAAAGGACTGGATCTAGAAGGCCATCAAGGCCTAGTACAGATGGGTCAAAAGACCCATAGATTTTAAACGGATCCAATGACCCACAGCAAATGCCGTCACAAGCGGCCACCACCGTCCCCAAAAACTTGAAAAAAAACAGATCCTAGTTAAATGCGATCTTTATCACATGTACCTATTTTTCTCTCGCCTACAAAAATGAGCATATTGCCGCAAAAATATCATAAAATTGAGTAAAAAAACATTTGAGGGGACAAAAAGCCGAAAGATAAAAATTTTGTAGTTATTTGTTTTATTTTTAATTTAACTTGAGCGTTGGTGATTAAATTTTGAGCTTTGTAATTTGCTTTTTATAATATCTAAGTTTAAAACTTCATAGCTGTCATCGGATTAGTTCAAGTACTCATGTGCAGATGAATATTGGTACAAAAAAAATGTAGAACGCAGCCATTGGCGTTTCTTTATTTTTTTTCCTTCGTCTTGGCTAGCCATAGGTGATTTTTGCTTTTATTCTTGGGAAAAGTATAGAAACAGTCTCTATAATTTCAAGTTTTGATAAATGGTCTACGTAATTTCAATTTGAACAAAGTAGTCCTATGGTCAGCATTCTGTTGCAATGTGGTTTCACACATTGAATGAATAATTAAAAACAAAAAAATAAAAACGGAAAATATGACTAATGCCCTAGCCCGAAATCCCCAAGTTCCCATTTATTCATTTCCTCCCAAATCAGACCATTATCTATTTTTCTTTCGCCATTTCCCATGATCAAAGAACCACCCATTCTACATTTGCAATCGCCATTTTCTCCCAAACCCCAAACTACTTGACCTCTTCGAAGCCTCCATTTTTCGTCGTCATTTTCCCCATAAACTACCAAACCTCCACTTCACCTCCAGATTCATTGTCAATATATTGAACATGAAAAGCTTGGATTCTCTTACTCCGTTTGTTTGCATTTCGTGGGGAACATGTCCATAAAGCATTTGTAACTCAATGTGATGAGAATACGAGCAAGGTGTCAAATGTGCTAGTTCAAGTTCCCGTAGAGCCGGTTACGAGAGAACGAGACAAGAAGTTCAATGACGTACTCGACGAAATCATTAATGAGATATGGGCCCAAGCCCATTCGTGGAAGCCCATCAAAGATGACCCACTTTCTAGAAGGATCCGGTCAAGATATATTTTTGGTTCGATTCTAGAAGAATCGGATTGCATGACAATTCTAAGGGAAACATCATTTCCTTTCATGGTCTTTTGATTATTTATTTTGTTGATGTCTAGGAAATAAGGAATATTATTTCCTTAGTTAATTATTTCTTTATTTAGTTAATTTCAAATTTTATTAGGTTTCTATGTTAGTTTTATTTCCTAGTTATTTCCAGCCCTTTAAATAGGAGCTCTTGCATTGTAATTCAAACAGACATTGATCAATGAAATTGTGAGATTTATTCTCTTTGGTTCTTTGAAGAACTTCTCGAACTTATCGGGATTTCCCGTGGCGTTCATCCTGACTTATCAAACGGATTTCCATCACCGTTTGTGGCGTCCTCATCATACCGAGGTTCTTGCTTTCTTAAGCAACGGGTCGAGGTTCCATTCGAATCAGTCCTAGAAACGATCTTGGGTTCCCTATAGTTGTTGGGTCTCGTTACGGGATAACGGGGTTCACATCATTTGGGTTCACATCACAATGTCAAGGGATCTCGTGTCTTACTCCCTAGAATAGCTCTCTCTTGACTCTGTCTCCAATGGCAAATGTGGTAACAATTCAAACAACATACATTTATTGTTGTGAGCGTAGAAATAAGAAAGTAAGAAAAATTGGGAGATGGGCGAGTCTTGTTTTCACGAGTTTAATTTTTGGATTGTGGAGACTTAAGTAGATTTTCGATTGGGGGATTTTCAATTGTGAAAATTTAAGAGGATTGTAATTGGAAAATTCCGGAAATGTTAGGCTCTTTTGTGCTTGAAGAACTTAGGGCTCGCTGTGGGGAATAGGAGAATAGGGGAGATGGGCGAGTCTAGTTTTCACGAGTTTAATTTTTGGATTGCGGAAACTTAAGTAGATTTTCGATTGGGGGATTTTGGATTGTGAAAATTTAAGGGGATTGCAATTGAGAGATTCTGGAAAATATTGGGCTCTTTTGTGCTTGAAGAACTTAGGGCTCGCTGTGGGGAATAGAAGAATAGGGGAGATGGGCGAGTTTAGTTTTCACAAGTTCAATTGTTTTCCTTTTTTTGGGCCAAATTTACACAATTTGATGTGTTAAAAATTTGGATGATGCGTCATTTCACATGTAAAAAATTATTAACTCTTCTGTCCACGTGGTAAATTATTGGCACGTAAGTATTTTTCCATTAATGATTTCATGAAAGATTAACTGAGGAACCATGTTACAACATAGTGCTGACCACATGGATTACTTTATTCAAATTGAAGTTACTAATATTATTTTGTCAAAAAAGTAAAACTATATGACAAAAAGTAAAACTACATTATTGTTATGTTTTGAGTCTTAAAATTTTAGAATATTTCCGTACTTTCCCCTTTATTCTTCTAAATAGGGACATGGACGGTTGAACGTACCAACCCATCAAGGGCAATACCGTCATACGCACCCAACTCCTCCCCCCTTACGTTGGGGTTAGTGGGTGACTTCTCGCCCTTAATTCTCCGAGATAACCTGGATTTTCATTTCTAAAATTATCGTGCGAATTTTCAACCCCCAACCCTGGCCACGTTAGCACAGACAGCCATGGCCTCCTCTCGCCCTCCCCCATCGAAGCCTCTAGACCTGGAGCTCACCATCGTCTCCGCTAAGCACCTAAAAAACGTGAACTGGAAGAACGGCAACCTCAAGCCTTATGCGGTCTTCTGGGTCGACCCAGATCGCCGTCTCGCCACCAAATCTGACGACTCAGGATCGACCCGCCCCGTCTGGAACGAGCGGTTCACTCTCCCACTCGTCTTCCCTCTTCAAGATTCCGTCCTGACTCTCGAGATCTTCCACTCCAAACCGTCCGAGACTTCCAAGCCATTGGTCGGCACCCTCCGTGTCCCGCTCAAGGATCTCTCTAACAACCCCGACGATTCGAACAGGATCAAAACGTTCGAACTCGTCCGTCCCTCGGGTCGTCCCCAGGGTAAGATCCGCGTAAAGCTCGCCGCCCGCGAACGCCCCTTGCCTCCAGATTACCATACTGCCCATCAACCGAGCTATTTTTACTCCAGTGCACCTGTACTTCCTCCGCGTGACTACAGGGGATACTCGCCGTCGCCGTACACATCGCAACTCCCCGTGCCGTCTCCAACCCCGTCACCGCCGCCTCCTTACCCTTATAGCTCGTATTCAGATACCTATTCCGGGTATTATCCCGGGTTCTATCCCAGTGTCCCGCCACCGCCCATGCCACCCAGGCCGTTCTTCGATCGGCCCGTGAATTTTGGTGGCCCGGGCGGGCCTAGCGGTCCGTCGGCTCCAGTGGACTACACGCCGTACGACCAGAAGCCCAAGACCACCAAAATGGGTATGGGGACGGGATTGGCTGTGGGCGCAGTCGCTGGAACGTTGGGCGGGCTCGTTTTGGAAGAGGGATCGAAGTATGAAGAGGAGAAGGTCACTGACAGGGTCGAGAATGACTTGCCTGTGCGCGGCGAGTACGATTACCGTGGGGAATATCGTACCGACTATTGACACTATCGGGAACAAACTTGGTGAGGTTGAACTGTTAATTGGCACATGCTAGTTATATTTTAGAGTACTTGTACATGCGTGTATATTTTATGTTGGATGCTTTGGATGGTTGTTTTCGTTGGTGCGGAACTTATTTGGAGTTAATGAATTTTCTGCTTGTAAATAAATGGTTCTTGCTTCTAGTTCGTGAGGTTTTGCATTTGTGAACGTGTTCATGCTAGGATTTCATGAATGTATCTGAATATTGCGAGTGGACCAATTTGTATGGTTCAAGATTTCCTTAAGCTAGGACTGCCTAGTTTCTGGGCCTTAACTTTGGGAATTCGTGTCAAATCCCTTATATTAGGTGCGGGATTGACCCTTGCTCGTCAGTGTAGAGTGCCATGCTATGTCATTTTAAAAATTGGAAAACGAAAGTTTGCATTGTTTGACAGGTGTGCTCATCCTCAGGTTAATGAGAACTAGAAGAGTGGAGAATTCGTCGCGGTTATGCATTATCTAGGTTCCTTTTCTATGTCGGAAGACAGAGTATGTTATGTTTTTAATTAGATAACCAGAATCCCTGAGTTAAGGGAAGAACTACGTTGCTTAAGCCACCATGGTCCAGTATTTGCACCTGAGGATGAAAAGCTTCTTGAATATTTCCTTTTCATATTGTCTGTTTTATGTGATTTGCTAAAGGTTTGCATGCCTAAAAAGTTGGGCCAGGGATTTTTGTGGTTGGAATGTTAAGAAGGTCATTGCCCTAATCCAAACCGGTAGTTATTACTTTGGTGTGCTGCATCATGCGTCTTCGAGAAAATGGGAAACATAAATAACTCTTCCTGTGTGTGACTTATTTATCTAAATTATTCACTTCAAAGGGAGGTTTAGTCTACACTCGCTAGATTTTCGGGTTAGGTTATTGATCGGTTTATGAATTTGAGTCTCCATCAGATGTCTGGTGTAATTTTGCAGCATGTAGGTTGGATATAGTTCATATGATAATGTGTTCAAAGTGGTGTGCTGCTCAAGAAACTTAGTTCTATATTTGGCTTTTCATCATACCACTGGAGAACTGACACCCTGAAACTCAAGTTTGCTCCTACTCCTCCAAATGCGTTTGTGCATATGATAAGCTACAGTTTTTGCTGTGTTCTGCCCCTCCCCGCTCTCTTTTCTGCTCTTTGTTCTAAGCATGTTTCCATGCTTCTAAAATGTTTTGTTGATAGCTTTTAGATTCCTCAATAGGGCTTCGATTGTTGCTTTGCACCATTTTTCAATTGGCTTAGAAGCAATACAAGACAATGGAAGTAAAGGTTGTGAACCTTTCAGGCAGCGGTTCTTTCTATGTATATGGTTTCTGGAGAATAGTCTATTTTCTTGCTCAATGGCTCCTGTACGATGGCTAGCAGGAGTAGTAGTCTCTTGGTATTGGCATCAACAGGCAGGTAGTGTTTGGCAAACACTGTTTTACATATTGGCTAGTGTTTGCGCCTTGTTGACTTTGGGGAAGGGGTGGAGAGGGAGGGATGTGAAATTAGGGAACCATGCAGAAAGCATGAAACAGGTCTGCAATCATGGGTGAGGAAGTCTAGATTTTCTGTTGAAATTGCCATTTCCGATTAAAGGACAAGGCATGTATGCTGATCGTGATAGTTGAGCCCTAGAATAACAGGCGAATATGTTCGGGGGTTATGGTGGTTGTGCTGTTTTTTCGACGGATAAAGTCAGTTTGAAATGATATTTTTTTACTATCAACACTCTCTCCTCAGGTTTTCGTAATGAAAAATGCCAGCTTGAGCTCAGCCTCAGCTCATCATTGTAACACTTCTAATGAGCGTGATAAGGCCAGGTTGATTTCCCGATACTCATGTATGACTTCTCCAATTCTTTAAACCTTTACGTTACGTGCAATTTTGGTAAGCGGGTAGATTATTCACTCGATAGGCAAAAGAAAAAACGAAAAACTTTCTCTTACCGAGCAATTGCTTAAGGTTTCTTGCCCATATTACTTCGCGCATATGAATATGCTTTTCCACGCCACGGTAATGTAGACAACTCATGCTTGGAGGACTCTGGACTATGATAGTTTTAAAGAGGCAGTAAACTGACTCCAGTAGAACATTGAGCAGCTAAGAATAGGCCTATGACTCTGCAGCGAGGAACTGGCCGTGGATTACATATGAAACCGTTCCAAAATCCAGGCTCGATTTCTCCGAGTTAGAAGCCGCCTTCCCACATTTTATGCTTTAGTTGATGTTTTGGGCTTGTGGAGGAGCCGTTACCTGCTTGGTATGGTCCACAACACAGCTACTGCTCGTCGACTGGCCCAAAAGCACTCGTAATGCTAACTATTGTCGACTGACCCAACAGCTTCTCTGGGCCTCGAAGAACTCGATTATATATATTATATTGCTATTAATTTTTCCTATATTCAAGGATGGAATGAATTGATCACGTAAATACCAAAAGTCGTTTTCTTCTATTCTCGAAGACTATTAAGCACAGGATTTATCCCACTCGCTTCATAGTGGTCACAGTCGTCAAATGTCACTGCGGCCACAACTTGGGCCACTGGACTCGTTTTCGTGAATTTTATATTATAAGAAGATAATTTGGACTAGCCTTTGATAATGATAGCCATTATTTCAGATAAAATTACATATTCTTTCCTAGCCAGGCACGTTGAACTCATAGTTAGTAAATGACAAAAGCTTATCACCAGAAAAATTCATTTAACGCAAGCTTTTCCACTAGTCTGTGGCATCATTTCCATACCCTACATGTTTGTGGAAAAACATGAAGATGTGGGTGCCGGCCTTGGAATTGCAACATTACTTCTATTCCAAACGGGTACGGTGGAGCAAACGTGAGGCATCCTTTTTTAAGAAAAGATTTCATCCAAATATTGTTTATTTTAAATTACTATAGGCACTCGATTAGGAAAAAAACAAATCTAAAGGTCAGAATTTAGCTACTTCATTTAGTGAGGTTAGACAAAAAACTCAGCTTACTTTGACTTAGTCAACTTTGGCCCCTCCTTATAACAATTTTTGTATATAAAACTTATAATTAACCCAATCTCGTTTTTGTTCCAGAAAGGGAGCCCGAGTTCTCCCAATATGAAAGATTCATCGAACTTGATTGCGTGGGACCAATGTCAATTAGATGGATAATGTTTCACACTTGCAAAGTTGGACAGAAAAATCCAAAACACATGAGACGTTATTGGAAACTGGGTTATCCAATATGAGTGGCGAGGAAATAATTTTTTGGCCTTTTTCAATGTGTATATATAGGCTAAGTACATAGCTTAGTTTGGACTTTTGACTAAATGATAATTTAAAGACAGTGGTCCCTTCATGCTTTTGCTGAAAAGGCAAAAGGAAAAGGGCAAATTAATGGACAGAGATTCTTAAGGTTAATTAGCAGTATTGTCTGAGGGAAATCTCTGCACAGTGACAATGAAATGATTGTACAAGTCCTATGCGGCAAAGTGTCACCAGGGGATAGGTTCCACATGCGTTAGGACGACAATAGAATTCCAATTAAATGACCATGTACAGTTGAAAGCCAATGGCTCCGTGACACTACTCTGACAACCAATTATCTCTTGCTGATCCTCTCTCCTGGCCTTATTTCAGACTTTTTCTCGAGCACAAAATGATCATGCCGCCCTTGTGAGCTTCGTGTTTTCCACTCTCTTGGTGGAAGTCCGGGTCCCTATAGTGACTAGTGGAGGGGCAGTCCATGGAGAGAGCACATATGAGGAGTGGGGGTATGCATGGTTCTTATTCCTTTCTTTCCAGTAATCGATGGGCATACGCAGGATCAATATGTTACGTCCAATTTCAACATTTAAAGATGCAGTTTTATGGTTTTTTTGTTGTTACCCGTTGCAGTCGTTGGATCTCAAGATAAGAAATTTACGTAATTCATATAAAACTCTTCAGTTCAGCCTCCATTTAATTATATGTGGGAGCTTTTAGATTAAGCGGGTTTCTAATAATCTCATGAATTTAAGATTTTTCAGATATTAGTTCCTTCAACGTAAATCACAACCACATAAATCTTACCTCGATTAACATGGCACTAAAAGCCAAAATGCAGACTACAGAAAGGGATCCAACATTATGAACCACTTTATCTCTAGATACGAATGGAGATCTTTGTCAACTCTTGGCAACATGCATGCATTTGAGTGAGTTACTGCTCAGTCCTGCACGACCTCAATCATGCTGTCATAATTTCCACAGTTTGTTCAAGTACAGCTTGATGCCATTGTTACTAGCTAGCTAGCCCATCCTATCATGTTCGATCTTTGGTATGCAGCCTAACCTAGACTTCCAAATTTCCAATGAACCAACGATGCCACTGTTCGCTCGCCCAAACAAAACAAGAATTATATTTAATTGAACCCCACTCTAGGCCACATAGCTAAGATTCGAAAAGATTTGCAGAAAATGTGGTAGTTTTCTCCTTGCTCTGTTTTCTTTTGCCCATCATCTCTTCGCCTTCGGGTAGTACAGTACGGAGTACTATCTTTAACCTTAGCTATTCGGTATCTTCCTTTGCAGATACAAATCTCAAGGTTGTCAAGAAACTAAACCAGTACGTACTATGTAACTGTAAATATCAGAGCCTCACGAAGACTTGGGGATTTGAGAGCAGTATGAGCTACAGACTAGAAAGATATATTATTCCTAGACATTTTGTTGGCTTTCATGAGAATATGCTGCTGATCATGGGGTAGAGGAAAAAAAGTACATGTTATTGAATTAATGAGAGATAACTAAAACAACATCTAAAGATAGAGTTTACCTGCGGTGGAGCTACTCTTGATGCATGTGTGCTTCACGACGGTTATAGTAGTTGTATGAGGTGACAGGAAACGATCATGATCAGGCCATCGAATTGTTTATTTGATACAATTAGACTGGGGGACCTCTAGACCCACAAAGAAAAGAAGTGGGGAATCTTCGATCTTTGGAATTTCAAATAGTTCTGCAGTACTTGGGGCCAACCTGTCGAAGCTCGTTGTTCATTATATTCATATAGCTTTATAGCCTATAGGGTTTTGCTACCTTCTTGTCAACTATATAGAAATTAAATGTCTCCAAAAGTAATAAATATAGAGACTGCAAATCAAGCGCCCAGTTTAAAACACATAACAAAGTCAGTGTTTGATAAAGTAACAAAGTATAATTTTCTGCTTCAATTCGTCCTCTAGAATTGCCACATGATCATGATGGTATTAAGGTGTATATATAAGAGAGGAAGAATCGAAGAGACAAACAGAAAAAAGACTACTAACTAAACCCAAAACAACGTGTGAATAATTTCATTCAGCTAATGTTTATTAAGTATTCGGTTGTTAGTTAAGACCTTGTTTTTCTCTAGTTATTTGGACTATTAATGTAACACGTTTGAGAATGTTATAAATTACCAAGAGCTTGCCGGCAATCAGACTCTCTATAATTTGTTATTCGCAAACAGGATGAATTCATGGTCTGCTGAAACTTTAGACAAAGAAGCATGGCCGGCCAAAGGCCTAATTCAAAGAACGTCAACGGGAACACCCATGCCCCATCCATACGGCCGATACCTTGGTGCATGAATGCTTCCCTGCCTACACAACCTATACTTCTTATATAATAAATATATGTATATATATATTAGCTTATGGATGTCGAACCTTGACTTGTGCCTTCATGTAAAGGGATTATTGGTGATAAAATAAGCCATTAACAACAGAAATGTGGTAGGTACCCTGTATGGGCCGGCCATATTCTCTTTCATTGGTTCATTGATCCATGTCAGCCATCGAAGTGGCTAAAACCAATTACTCTTCTTCTGTAGGCCTGAGCCACGATTTCTGCCTCACTGACTCCATTGGATCTTTCCCTTTTTCTTAGAAACTTTGGAATTGTAATATTTATTAGGCAAAATCCGATAGTCTTAACTTTCATATTTATATATATATATATATATAGTTTCCTTTATGTTTAATTTTTTTTTGAGGTTGGGTTATCCAAGGATGCCTCAATCAATAAGCAATTAAGATGTTTGCCTAACAATTTCTATTAAGGAGATATGATCTTCTATTTAATGGTATATTATCACATGATCAAAATTTTAATTATTATTAAAACAGAGAGGGATTTGAAGTACTTCCATTCTGACCGTGCAGGTTTTGTCACTTCGGATGACCGGGTACACATTGGGGATGTTTGAGTGTGGAAATTTTGGGTATCGGAGTTTGAAAAATATTATGAAGTAAAGATATGTTATGAGAGTTGGTGAAAAAGTGAATAAAAAGAAGATTTTTAATAAATATTATAATAATAAAAAATTATGTGATGAATTTTTTTTATTAAACCCAAATAATTTACTCCAAATAATTGGGGCTCAAACAAGTCCATTAGTTTAATTAGAATGAGATAAAAAAAACCCAATTATTTTCAAAAAAAATACGGATAAATATCTGCAATAAATTTAGAAAACTCTCTCTTTCTTAAAATATTAATTAATTAATTAATTTATCTGTAAGCATTCGTTTTAAATACTAATTTCATTATTTCTTTGACGATTGCTACTAAATCTACCCCTATGAGTCACTGTCGCATCATCTTAATTTCTTCTATTTCACTAGCTAATTTTCACTCGAGAAAAAAGCGAAAGTAAAAAAAGTGAAAATTATTGATATTTGATATTGGACTTCGTTATGAAAGATCAAAACGATCTCGTTTAAAATATATATCTTACGCCAAAAAAACCGCCTGAACCTTCATGGTTGGACTTTAACAGGGAGAGGGAGACACGTGGCAGTTGTCATAGTTCTTCTTCTTCTTCTTTTTGTCGTAGTTCACCGCAATGCATTCACCTCTGGGGTACGTACCCTAGTTCCTAGACAGACAGAGAGCAGTGGGGTTTCGAAATTCCCAAAATTTCGAGTTGTTTCTGAACTGTCATACACATGGACAATGCCAAGGTGCAGTGAAACAATTTCTTGGAGTCCTAGTACTTGGACAATGGACACCATGGCACTCGTATGGTACTCATGCAGGAACAATGGACCTTCAAAGTCAAACAATTAACTAAGCCAGTAACCCACATACACAGCAACTTAAGCCAAAGGTGAGGTATGTCTGGTTTCGAAGAAATCTTCATAATTTTTTAATTACAGCGCTGGCAGAAACCGACAATTCAGAAATGGCGGTCGTAGGAGATTCATAGTTAACCGACCTTTTCCCTCCCCATAATCTCATACGTGGGAATCTGGGATTACTATAATAATAGCACTTATTAATTGATCAGAGAGATCAGAGGAATTATATTATTATCACGAGGCTCTATAAGTAGGCCGCCAAGTAGGCGTAATTAATTTCTGATCTTAAGACAGTTCAGGATTAGCTAAAGATCAACTATTGACAGCCAACCTACAGAACGTAAAAAGTCGGCGCTAGCTTCTTATATGAATAATCAAATCTTGCATGACCAAATTTGATTTATTGTGGACTCTTCTCAATGCTCTTATTTTATAGTGCTGCTTAATTAATAATATTGATTTATTAAGCAAACATTTTAGCAATTGTAATTGTTTTTAATTACAGCCGTGCAGATCCCAGATCAGGTCGTCGATTATATATAGCCCAGCTAGTAAATGACATTATGAAGCAGTACTGTTTATCTTTCAGATGAAGGCAATGTCAGGCACATGTATAGAGAGCAGTTGCGTGAAGTTTTGATCATGTACTTTTGAGGTTGGTCTCTAGAATAATATAATATGGGCTTTACTCGTTAATTAATAGTATACTGCATGCTTCTTGCCTAATGAACACGAGTACCCGTAAATAATCCTCTACACAAAAGTCACTATTTCTTATATTAATATCTTAAATCATGCGACTCCTAACTTACAGCTAGGGGTGGAGAAAGGAGAGAGCATAGCCCTTGATCTCGCTTTGTGATTTTTCTTTTCTGTTTTCCCGTATAATATTATGGTCTTAAACAATGCGGCCCTTCGACCCCGGAGGTGGGGAAGGGCCGAGAAACACAGCTCATTAGTTCCTTTACGTTAATTAATTATTTTTTATTTACTGATAAAATTTCCGAGTTAATCTCTTCCTCTTATATTATATATTTTTATTGAATATAGTGGATAAAATTCTTTCGGTTCCACCACTCTACTCATATTTAGTATTTACACCACCAACCCCCTGCTTAGTACATCATATATAAACAGGGCCTAAAAAGTAAGTCAGTAATTTCCACCAATTTTTTACCAATATGATCAAAATATTAATGCATATAAACATTCATTTCCTAATTTTACCAATATGTTCAAAATATTGATACACATATAGACATTCCCAATTTTACCATATATGTTCAAGATAGCAGTATATATATAGGCATACCCATTAGAAATAATGATCAGCACCATTAATTTGTATTGGAATTGCATCAAAATAATTTTTTCTTACGCGCGCAAGGTTGCATTATGCTAAAGATCATTGAGGTAATTGTCTTTCTAGCTCGTTCAATTAATCTAAAGTCTTTTTTTTTTTCCTTTTTGCCTGAGCCGGTTCTTCGAGGCTTGCTTGTGATGCATGTTACATATCGCAGGGTAGCATTTTCTATTGGACAGTCTTTTGTTCCTCAAAATTAAACCAGTACTCTTTTGCCCTTAATTTCCTCTTTAACTTTAGAAAATCACATGATCCTCGAGCGTGACAAGGAACGTAAACGTAGACTCTTTCAAAAATCGTCATCCAGTACTGTTTTCTGGGGAAAAAATTTGTTCCTTTTAGTTATTGGTTAATTAAAGAGGAAGAGGAGGCACGAAATTTCCTTGTGTTTGTCTTTTCTTTTACGGGGTATTTCCTTCTGTTTATCCTCCCACATATTACTGTCGGGGTGAGCACTGTTGCGCTGGAGGGCAGATGTTCTAATTAGCGAAGAAGAAGGGAAACACACCCTTCTGAGATTATCTGAAGCACAGGGACGCGGCCCAGGAAAAGGGAAAAAGGAAAAAGAAATACTAAATCACAGAAACACGTGGTTTTCTAAATCATAATTCATACAGCCTGCTGGCATCAAATGAAGGCAATAAACTAAGAGAAATACCCACCTCAGCAAATGCATGAACCCAACCTCAACCTTACGGTCCTTACCCCTATATATACCAGTCCCAGCCCTTCCATCCCTCCTCACTCCTCACTCGCAATCACACACAGCGAGCGAGAGGTACACTTAGAGAGAATTACAGACAGTGCGAAGAGAACCCCAAAACAATCGATTCCGAAAATGCCGTACTCAACAGGTTTCTCTTCGCCAACTCTCGTATCCAACTGCACAGTGTGTCCGGACCAAAAGTCTACTCTCAAAGACCAAGACCTCAAGCTCTCCGTCTCAGATCTCCCTATGCTCTCCGTTCATTACATCCAAAAAGGTGGCCTCTTCACTCGCCCGCCTATTCCCATCGACTCCCTTATCGCCCTTCTTAAGCAGGGCCTCTCTCAAACACTCTCTCACTTCCCTCCTCTCGCTGGCCGATTGACGACAGACACTGATGGCTACGTGTACATCACGTGCAACGACGCCGGAGTCGACTTTGTCCACGCTACCGCTACCGATTTATCCATTCGCGACGTCCTGGCTCCGATCCACGTGCCTGATTGCGTCAAGGAGTTCTTCGCGTTTGACCGAACCGTAAGTTACAACGGCCATTTCAAGCCCATCTTGGCCGTGCAGGTCACGGAGCTCGCTGACGGCGTTTTCATTGGATGCACTGTGAACCATGCGGTCACCGATGGCACTTCGTTTTGGAATTTCTTCAATACTTTCGCTGAGATGACTCGCGGGGTCAAGAGGATCTCGAAGCAACCGGACTTTAGCCGAAGCTCTCCGTTGATTTCATCAGCGGTGATGAGATTGCCAGAGGGCGGACCAAAAGTCACCTTCTCCATCAACAAGCCGTTACGCGAAAGAATTTTCAGCTTCAGCAGGGAAGCAATCCTGAAGCTGAAAGCGAGGACCAACAAGCCGCAATGGTGCGATAACTCCCACGTTAAACACGTAGAGATGTTGGGAAAGCAAAGCAACGACGTTTACCTGAATACCAACAACGGCAAAGTGACGACGATTCTGGAGAACTGGTTCAAGAACACAGTTTCGAAATCGATAAACGACGCGGAGTCTGACATACGCAAAACCGTCGAAATGTCTTCGTTTCAGTCTCTCTCTGCGCTCCTGTGGCGCGAGGTGACACGTGCGAGGAAATTGCCCTCCAACAAAACGACGACGTTCAGAATGGCAGTGAATTGCCGTCACAGGCTGCAGCCGAAGCTTGACCCGTACTACTTCGGGAACGCAATTCAAAGCATTCCGACTCTTGCGTCAGCTGGTGACGTCGTATCTCGGGATCTGCGCTGGTGCGCAGAACAGCTCAATCAAAATGTGAGGGCGCACGACGACACTATGGTGCGCCGCTTCGTAGAGGATTGGGAGAGCGATCCGAGATGTTTCCCCCTGGGGAACTTCGACGGTGCATCAATCACGATGGGTAGCTCCCCAAGATTCCCAATGTACGACAACGATTTCGGGTGGGGCCGACCCTTGGCAGTTAGGAGCGGTAGGGCCAACAAATTTGACGGTAAGATCTCGGCGTTCCCAGGGAGAGAAGGCGGTGGGACCATCGACCTAGAGGTTGTTTTGGCAGCCGATACGATGGCGGGACTGGAATCCGATCCGGAGTTCATGCAATACGTATCCAGTTGATTCCAAGAATAAATATGGCATGCTCGAAATGACTACTTTATGAACCTGTTGGGAAAAATAATTTCAGGTGTCTAATTGTAAGGGAAAAGATTTGCGGTGTTTGTAAGGATTGAATGCATCAGAGCCCGATCGGTCTTCCACTATGGAGGATGACGTAGGGATGGTTTTGATAAATTATAATTATGTGTGACGTAACTCCAGTTTCTAATTAATAATTTGTTCCTTTCTTATCTTTTTATTTATTTTATTTTATTGTTATCTTTCAATTAAAAAAATTGCAAAAAATAAATAAATTTGAATTAAACTCCTACGATATTTATGCTGCCGTCTGAAAGTGGTTGACTCAATAGTGAATTTTTTAATATTATCAGGCCGAGGGTCCCTTCCAATGTCAATGTTAGAGAGGTCAACTCTCACCCAATAATTCAAAATAATAAACTTAGGAAAATATCTCTTAAGGAGAGGACGGCGGGCTAAAATTGTGGAAGAAAGCTTAAGAAGCAGTGGCGCTATGGTAGATGTGGGGGTGGACCTCTCCAAACCATCCAAGCATGTGCAACCCAACTGTGACATTTACCACATGTATCCAGTTCATTTGGTTGTAATATTAGGCCTGGTGACGGGCCCAATTAACCCAAGTTCTAACTACAATTCGGGGGGCTGTCTTGAATTGCGACTTGGGCCTCTCGGCTTGTTGAGATGGAGCATCGTCTACGTGCCTCTCAGAGTCTTGAATCCAAAGGCTCGGGATTTGCAATTCGACAGTGACGGATTGGGTCGAGAACGGCGAAGAAGACTCGGATCTAATACAGGAAATCCAGTTCCAGTTGCAATTCTGTCGCTCCAACATCTCTACAGCCCCTCTCAGTTAAGACCCCTTTCCATTTTACTTCGATCTTCGAGGAATGTTCATGGGTGAGAGCTGAGAAGTATCTGCTTAGGTAGGGAGGCTTTTTGAAGAATTCAATAGCTTTTGTGTGCATACTTGTGTTTGTTTCCTTTCTGTTTTTGTTATTTCAATGCTTCGGCTTCCTGAAGTACCAGTTGGAAGTAGATCACTTGGTTTGTATCGAACGATGACGAAGGCGAAGGGAACGTTTTCGGAGAATGAGAAACTTATTGAAAGGTTCGGGGAGATGATGGTTGACATGTTGCCTGAAGATCTTGCTTTTACTTTGTTCGTCCCTTCCCAGAAGGCCTTTGAGCGTGATTCGAGACTACGGCTAAATGATAGTCTGGTGGGGGAGAAGCTTGATGATACGTATGCGGTAGTGTTTCGGATTTTGGGTTTCTCTGCTATTCCTCGCACTCTTTCATCGGTAGCGTTACCATATGGCAGGCAGGTCGCTTATGATTCAATTTCTGGGTTCACGTTGTACATCTCGAAGGACAGAGACGGGACGCTATTTGTTAACAGAATTCGATCAGAGAGGGTAGATCTCAAGAAGGGAGTTAGGGATGGAGTCATCATGGACGCTCAATTCGAGCAATCGATTCCGGCTGATGACAGTGAAGAGTGATTGAAAATAATCGTATCAGAGGCAGTTCTGGGTCCAAACTTTTGTAACAAAAATTCATTTGTCAAACTATGTACTATTTTTGTCTTAGATACTAGAATTCGCCAATGAATGTACCTTTTTCAAAGTCTAGAAAACTTGAACCAATAATATTAGCCAGATAAATATCTTGCATTTGTTTGGTCCTCATTTATGCCACTGATGTACGATAGTTTCAATTAGCGTAGGGGATGAATTCTGGCGATTTTCTGCAACCACTCAGCTAATCCTCTGTTAAGAGATATCTTCTGAGGAAACCACGTTAACAAAGCTGTACAAGCCCGCTATAAAGCCTAAGCGTTATACTCGGGACACCATACTCGAGACGTGCCCAAGTTGGAATCTCGTAAGTACTAACCACCCTTTTGCAGGATTTTCAAGGGATGGACAAAAAGATGGCGTTGCAAAGGATGCAAGTTCCATTTGCTCCCGTTCCAGACTTCTGCTCAACGTTTGCGTACATTGGATATTTCTTGATGGCGAAAATTAAACTTCTTTAACACTTGATAAGGCTAAGAGACAAATGGAATAATCTGGCACAGAAGCAGTACTCGTGATCAACCTGGAAATTTAGACTAACATAAGGGCCAAGGAAATAGGATCATCAGCAGGGTAACAAATCCCAAGGAACCACCAAAATTAGATACATGTTAGACATATAACCTCAGGCGGCAGCAGAATACACCAAGACTGAGATCTGAAAAGAAATTCAAAACTCCGAAATGAAGCATGAGACCCCTCACAAAATCCGAGCCTCATGAGAACATCCTATTTAGCTTCCAGCTGTAGCTGGTATGGCAACTGGCTTTGAGTCTTCCGCTTTCTCATGTTCTTTATTGAGGATCTGCAAAATCATACGAAATTTGAAGTTACCACGGCATGGTTCAAACCAGTTACTGTTTAAATTCTGTAGGATTCACCCTCTTAGATCTAAACCTTATGACTACTTGCAAGATCAACTTCTTCAATTACATAATATTAACCTCATACGTTGGAATCAAGGATCAGGAAGTGTCTCTCACCTTGTTGTTTATCAAGTTGTGAAGAGCAATAACACTTCGGATAAGGGAAGAAAGATAAATCACTAACATCATATCATTCGTTTTCACTGCACATTAAAGGTATAAATCAACGACCTATGAACAGAAACATACAAATGAAAAACCCAAACATTCCATAAAAGTAAAAATGATATCAAAGCTAACCTGAAAAACCCTTGACTAACTCGGCCACATTGAGATTTGGCAGCAGATTGAACACATCCTACGACAATTTCGAAAAGACACTGACACAAGTTACTGCGACAGTTATTAAAAAAATATATATGGTAAAAAATGGTTTCACATGTGAAATTTTCTGAGAAAAGCATATAACTTTAGTACGAATCCACAGATTCATAGTTTGTGAAAAGTAATATGTTCAAGAACAAAAATCAACAGATGTGGGCTCACGGGGGAACACACAAATAAATTCTGGGAAGAAGAACGTAGGGGTGTCTCGCATTTCAAGATTGTCATGTAGTAGTTGTACCCCCAAATGAACAGTAGAGATAGTTTAATCCTACTCAAATAATAACCTCTAAATGCAAGATATCCCCCCGCCCCTTCTCTCTCTCTCTCTTCCCCCCTTAGAATAATGTGGAAAATTACACCATGACTTCCCCCTCCGTCTTGTATTTACAAGGAGGAGGAGACCATCTGGTTCATCTATGTTTGTAATTCTTAATATACACAAATACTATGTAGACATAAACGTTGAACAAACAAGTAAGTTGATCTGGTGTTCATCAGACCGGTGACTAGAAATGAACCTGTAAATGGTAAAGAATCTCGTGGTTCAACGGGATCTTTTCGTCAATAACAAGATCAAGATAATTCCGTATCTCTTTAAGCCGGGCATCCAACCCCTTCAGTGCTGCCAGTTTTCCAGTCACCTGCACAAAGCCAGAGCAGCTAAGACTTTGTCCCCCCTCCCCCCCCCCCCCCTCGCAGGGGGCATGTGCAGGGATCAAGGAAAATAGAACAGGAATTGTACGATGGAACAGACAGAAAAAATGCACAGTGAATGTACACATACAAAAAAGAGATAAAGAGTGTCAAAACAGAACCTCTGTTGCAAGGGTGCTAATGGTTGTGTCTTTCACATCCCTAAGCAAGTGTTCCACTCCTATGAGGGTCAAAGGTAGAAGGCAAATCAAAATTATATTATGCATCCAGTTGCTACAAGAACGTATATTTATGTTTGCATTTTACACTGAAGAAATAAAGGCAATGACTCTAAGTGAAGCACCAGTGAGAATACCAATTTCCTCAACTTCATGGGCCGCGATTTCTGATAACACATGCACAAATACCTGTTGGTTTTTCTGTGTGGCGTTCTGTAAACAAAAATTAGCTTTAGCCACTAAAGGTAACGAATATACTAGAACAGAGTTATTAGCAGCTGAATATGACAAGACCGACAAAAATTTTGTGCTTATATAAAGAAAAATCGTGTGCCTCTTTAACTTCTTCAACTGCATAGTAGGCTTTTGTGGGTATTCCAAGTTCCTTAGGTTGCACATCAATTATGACCAGAACAGGATTTGGAACATAGCTGCATTACAAAAAAATGATTAATACTAGAAAGAGGCGGAACAAAAGTAAAGGAAATAATTTACAGGGGAAAAGGGAAGATAGAAGCTCATTTTCAAAGATACAGATGCTACATAGGAACTATAAGAGCAAAAATAGGGCACGGACACTTGTATTTCCATGATAGAAATGCTACAATTACCAACCTATGTAGATAACACCAATTTTGAAGCAGTTCTAATAAACTTATTTTTGCACAAGTGAACTACCACCAAGATGACCACAAATCCAAAAGGAAGGTCGATAACTTGCAATTCGACAACCTTCCATGAAGATCAAATGATAATGCACAACAAGATAGTTGGGGCAAAAAGATTACCCAAAGAATCTCAGTTCAGTTATCTTACTCATTAAACAATCCGTGAATATCCAAGTCATTTTCGCGCAGCTTTGGACCAGTGCTATACCACCCAACAACATGCTCCTTGGCTGTAAAAAAATGGTGAAAAAAAGGACAAACTTAAAAATCATACTTAGAATCACTACAAGAGATTTGAGTAATGGGACCCTAAATTCCTATTAGAGTCAATTCAAATATACCATTTATTCTCTTGAACATGGAGAACATTGATTCATGGTAGTTGTGGTCAAGAAACCAGATGCTTGGGTCCTTCTCATCTTCTTCAAAGGGAACTGTAAATATTAAAGATTCCAAGTTTATATTAGCAACAAGTATTAGCAATGAAAACGACCTAACCAGCAGTATCCATTGTCATTCTTTTAATTAATATTAAAGACAAAAACACCATCTGTACTCAGAGACATTTTTAGATCCTAAGGTAACCCAGAGATTGAGAAAGAAGCAGAGAACACAGGGACCTACCTGCATAGCTGTTGGTGACGTCGACGGTGCCTTTGAAGGTGGAACCGAGCAAAACCCCAACGACGCGTTTGCGAGTGTCCTTGGCAACCCTGTTGTAGTTGTCGACGATGCTGAGCAGGACCAGAGGATGCACTATTACCTTCTCTATCTGTCTGGCCGCTATTTGCTGCGTCTTTACCACATCCATTACGGTTCGATTTCAAATTTCACCGCTTGCTTCTTCGCCAGGAAACCCCCGCAGCAATGTATATACCCTTTGCTCGTTCGCTTGCCTTCGCAGTTGCTTTCTCTGTGTGTGTGTGTGTGGAGATTTTGAACATAATAAATCTGATGGGTTTTCAGGTTGGGCCTAATATCAAAAACAAGGCCCAGGTGAACCTTACTGTTTCATGTCACGTATCTTGTCCAGGAACATCAGTGACCGGCCATAAAAAGGAGAGCTTGGGTCAGTATGAGGGGAATCTATCTAGTCCCCAAAAAAAGAAACCTATCTAGTTCAGCTAAACAGGCTCAGATTACAGGTTGGTCCTTATACATAGGCCTGCCAGGTGGAAACCCGAGTATTGAAAACACAAGCCCAGCTCACTCAAAATTTTTCTTAATTCTTTTGGTGTTTTGATTTTTTGAAAAATAGCCTTTGCGTGAGATTTGATAAATTGCAGTTCGTGGCTTGGGATCGGCAAATCAAAGCAATCTAGCTGCCTCCTAGCTCCATATTTTTGCTACTAGGTGATATTGCGTCGCAAAAAAAAATCTTCAAAATTTGCAGCAATTTGATGGTGGTATGACTATTTAGGTAGATTGAGTTTTATTAGTGTTGGTAAAAAGTTAGTCAACTGTGGTATAGATATTTGATTATAAAGAGGTTTAGAGAGATAATTTGATGGAATTCTTTAATTAAAAATGTTAGAGTTTAATGGAAAAGTAGAAGAAAAAATATTCAGTCATTCAGCGGATCTTACTGTGAAACGGAGTCGAAATGAGGGGAAAGAGAGGCATCATTGAACCATGTAAAATGGTCAATTAATGCAGTAAAAATAATATAAAAGTTTTCGAAAAAAGAACAAATAATAATGCCGAGAAATCTCGTTTGCGAGGCCCAAAGAAAAAAATTGATCCAGCAATGAGACTGGCAAGCAACTTCTCATCCAGATCATGATTTCCTACGTGATGGAGAGCCCAATGAAGGAGAGCTCAGACAGATCTTAGCATTCAAGTCGATCGATCGACGTTGATCTCTTTCTTGACGAACTGTTGGTAGTTGCGTAGTTGGTACGTAAAACTTAAAATTCTGTGGAAAATGAACGCACGGTATGACCCATTTGTACCAGTATGTTTATGCATCCCAAGCAGACTTTGCTCGATAGAGGAAGCGAGTTCCAGTTTCCGAGCGTAAGAGTTAATCCAACAGAGTAAACACAGAGAGACATAAACAATGTCTCCGAGGATGCAGAGGAGAATGTCGAAGCATTTTGCTAATTAAAAGAGAAGAAATTATCGCTACGTAAATATTTCAGTTAAAAACTTTTCAACTTATATCCATCTCTTCCCCTTTCGCCAACCCTAAATTCTTCGAATACGGCAATAACTTTTTCTTCCTTCCCACCCCCCAACCCCCAACATTCGCAGCACGTTTTATAGAAAGCTTAAACGTAGATCCAATCGTGGGTGCTCCATTTCTGTCCCAATATTGCAAAAAAATTCTGCACTCTCTCTGAACTCATTTACATGCAGTCTCAGCTTGTGATCGGAATCGTGACCAAAGGAATTTATTGGGAACAGTTGGAGGGTCTCAATGACTCTTTCAGGATCGGAAGCCCGATTCAACTCCGCAAAATCTGTGAAAGACCACACGAAGAGATGAGTAAAAACCGATATAAAAATTAGTGTTTCCTAGTTCATATAGTGAGATGAATCAAAACCTAGCTGAAAATACCGATTGCTGAGTTTGGTTCTAGGACAAGAACTGGGAGAAGTTTAAGGAAAATGCGTCCGAATCAAGAGAGGGCGAGTATAATATTCTTAGATCCTTAAACGTACATTTTGAAGGTGAAATCTTCTCCTCCTGATGAAACAAATCCTTTTCATCAATTGATACTTTACGGCGCTTCTGTCTTTCCCTAGCTTTATGGTTCTGAAACCAGTAAAAAACGTTCTTACTCTCGATTTTTCCATAAAAGCTAAGCTGAGTTGAGATCTTCTGAATTTGATCAGTGCTCGGCGTTCGAAGTCCGGACCTGAACAGTTCAGTCAGAACTTTGACCTGTTCGGTGGTCGGATTCCAACGCCCACACTTAGTTCCAGCGCTTCCGTTACCACCACCGCCACGAACACTTCCTGCTTTAACGCAAAAGGCTGACATTGCCTCATCCATATGTCAGCTTCAAATGCCTTTGAGCGCTTCTGAGACTCTGAACTTTCACTCTGAGCTTCTGAACTCAAAAGATGAGAGCTCGTGCGCATATATAATACGTTAAATGAATAGTTTATTTGCAACTTCTTTTCCGTTTTTTTTTTTTTGCAAAATAAGATATCAAAGAATAGCAGATTACCCATTTGTTTATTTCAGTTGGCTTTGATTTTAGGGAGTCTGGGATTGAGTTGTGCGGATTTGATCGGTGTGTTTTTCCCGGTTTTTTGTGCGGGGAGATAGAAATAGAGAGAGAAGCGTAAAAGCTGCCACTGTTGAACGTTTCGGTCTGCGAGCAGACAAGATGAAAGTTTCATCAGTTATCATCAAACTATTTTGGTCCTCTAAAATCCCTGTGAATTCCTTGAGTTCATGTACATAGATAGATAGATAGATAGGGTTCTTTGTGTTTTTCAGTAAAGTACGCACTTGCTTCTATATATATATTATTTATGATTTCTTATATATGTATATAAAGTTTAATTTGTTCATGGGACATCTGAGTAATCCAAAGCTCTATTCTTAAACAAGTGGGTGCCTCCTAAATATCACACACATTAATGTTTCAAATTTCATATAATATCCTGAGTAGGTGTTGGACCTAAGGAGATTGAAGCGAGTGCAAGTCAAAGTTAGACATTGTCTGATTTGGGTTGGACGGTTGTGATCGCAACAGTCTGACACAGATACTCCGTTTGGTTCACCGTAGTATGAACTTTCAGTCAGCAACTGGTGGGTTAAACCTTCTTTTAAGGGTGTGGGAACATAAACTACTGGACAACAAAGCCACCACAAATAGTGATTTGGGAGAGACAACTCACGACCAGCCAAAAGGTGAGCAACTTGGCTTTTCCCATGTCATGTGGCTCCTGTCTTAGGCAACCTCGTGACCCTTTTTAATTAAGTCATCTGGTTGCTTCATCTTTTGGTCCCAAACTTGGGCAACTTCTTCTTCTTTTGTGGAAAATATTTGGGGAACCTAAAAAGATAAACATTCATGATTTGATTATAGATGACTAGTTGAGTGATCTCGTTGTAAGTGGCAAGTATATTATATTTCGACCTTGTCCCTTGACTAAGGACTGATTTTGAATAAGTTATCCAGTATGGGGAGGAGGCTCGGCTTGCTCCTGGAGATTGCAAAATCATCATACTTGCAGATCCCTTTGCATGGTATGCGAAAGCTAAATATTCTGAAACTTGTGACATTTCGAAGGAATGTAGCTTAATTGAAATCAGGTAATGTCTTGGACCTGTTGTTCTATACAAGCAATTTCTCAGTTATCTCATAGGAAAATAAACATATAATAGACTAGTAAGTTTTGTCTTGATCAGTTTCATTCATTCCCTGAGCTATACTGATGGCATTTTATTGAAACTTCTTAATTAATATACTTCGGGAAATTTTGATATATCGCTACGAAAATCGACAAGAACCTGAGAAATTAAAAAGTAATTTGTTTTATGGAAAATATATCAGATTAATCGAATCAAAATATCAAAATATATTATGAATCTATCTATATGTATACTTGGCACTACGGTTTTGTCTGCTTGTACTTGGCACTACGGTTTGCCATGATCTAACTCCTAGGACTTCTTTTAATAAAATAAACCGAGCCTCCATGTTATGCAGGTGGCTGTATACCCAATTGTGCAGCAGAGCATCTGCTTGCGAACTTCCTTATTATCCGTAAAGCTTTGCTTCTGTTATTATACTCGAGTCTCTTTGTCTATTCTGTTTGTGGTTCTACTTCATCAAAGAAGTTTCAAGTTCGAATCATTATTTGTTTACCATTAGTTTGAATCATGCATCGTTTCCAAAAGTTTTATCCATTTACAGATGAAGAATTTATAGCTCTATTTTTGAAAGATCAAGACTCCAAAGACTCAAAGAGAGCATATCGAAGCGGTAGATCGGAGAAAAAAAGTATTGTCTGTCGTGTTTTCTTGTCCTTGTCAGTTGTCCGCGTATAATCTCACTGCAACTTTACAATCTCAACGTTCTGAGAAGGGAGGGAGAGAGGTAGTTCAGTTTTTCACAGACAGGAACGAGGAAAATGTTATTCAGTGAGATTCGAGAAGCCTAAGGCTAGAAATAGGGCACGCGTGAAATCTAGGCCGCCCCATATTTTTGGGTCTTTTTAAACTTTCTTGTCTCACATCCACCATCCGGACATAATAAAGGCAAAAGTACTAAACTAATCATCCCATGACAGCACGATCAAGGCCCAATGCTAGGCAGTATCCCCCATTCAGAGACAGTGAAAAGCTAGGCATGGTCAAAGCATGAAGTGCTCGTATTATAACGAGAAATGAAACCTCTCCTGCCCTAACATAGTAATTGGATTTAAATCAAGGCAGTATCTCTTTTCGTTTTCTGACACACAAAAAACACTATTGGCCTCCATAGACAGTTTTTGTTCGCATATCAGTGACGAGTTTGTGCATCACATTGGTAGTTTTTGTTCATTCCATCACCATCTTCCAGCATGAAGAATTAGCCGGCCGTGTTGTAGGCAGAAGATGCAAAAGTTCTTATAGCTCATGCAGTGTTCGAGTCCAGAAAACTTGTGCAGTGTCGGTGAGTGCCAAAGAGAGCCCAACATGCGCCTACCGGGTACCATACATATCAAGTAGACCTAAAATTCCCTTTTGCATCGATCCGATGGGCAAAAAGCGCTTCTTGTCATTAAACTTTGGGTATTTGGTATGCAGTTCCGAGGTACACTCAGACGGCATACGACGTCCCTCGGTGATTCCTATTTTTATGCAAACAGGGCATGATATGCAGTGCGCTAGTGCCTCATCACGCAGCTTAAGTAGAAGCCATCGTATACATAGCGGAGACCATAACAAATTCTCCTTTCCATTTGCTTACCCTCTGCGCTTTCCGGATGCTTGCAAATAAATTGGCGTGTTCCCAACATCTGCGTGGATAAATCATTGCGAAGTTGCCATGACAATAATGCAAGCACCATCTATTACGTGAAACCATTTAGATGATACTAGTACTCTCCACCATTACATCTACCATGAGAGAACAATTTCCCAGCAACAGCCGCCACTTGACGTCGGAATAACTCTAGATTTTTACCTTAAAAAAACACAAGCCAGCTTTACCAGTCGCCCATTAACTGCGTCTCAATTTGTCATACAAACATATACTTCGTAAAATAGGAAAAATAAATAAATAAATAAAGTTCTTCATTCTTTGGCCGATTTTGCTTATCCCCAACAAAATTTTGGGCATGCTTCTAGTGAGTAGAGTAACTGACCTCAACCACAAATTTACTCCAAAATATAACATGGTTCTAGAGCACAATCGATTTGCTACTTCCTACCTATCTATTCAAAATCATGCCAAAATATTACAAATGTCTCAATAAAAAGGTCAGCATTCCTCAAAGTTGGCCATAGATTGCCTTGGCACCTTGATTCCTTCAAAGGAATGGCATTACAGAATCTGGGCAGCTGTATTCAACTTTTCAGCTAAGACAAGCTGCGTCCTGGTGATGCTCGACAAATAGAGCAAGAGCAGGTTGTCCTGCACAGCAAATGACACGAACAAATTTACCATCAGAATAGCAGCCACATTGGTGAACAAAAAACAGACATATTGGATACTTTAGCGATAGTATGAACAAACAACTATGGGAACATCCATTGAATGGATCAAAATCTGGTTACTTAGAGTACATAGGAACAAGCTATTGGATGTTCGGTTAGTCCTAGACTTCGATTGTGACTTTTCTAATCTAATAACTCCAAAACATTTTCTTACCTGTAGGCTGTTATTTACAAGCTTATCAAATGCTGCTGGCCCCAGCTTAGGAAGGGATGACACACTCTCTGATATAAATCTTCCTATGCTGTTATCTGGTGCAACACGCCCTTCCTGAGAAGAAAATTAATTATAACTCAAACAAGAGTTAGGTAGAAACCAATCGATAAGATATTGCTACCTTACCACAACGTTGTCAACATATTTGTAGACATCATCAATTAGAGCTAACAGCCTTTCCATTGAAGCTTCCATCCCTTCTAAATCATTTGGGAGTTTGTCAACTGTTGTTGTCTTCAGAATATCAACTGCCATCAGTAAATTAGGTTCTATTAGACTACATCAATATGACATTCCAATCAATCACAGATTCGATTCAATAGAAAGCTTTGGGTTCAACCAACATATTGTAAGCAAAAGCTAAGACCTGTAACCAGGACTAGTTCTGACAGAAAGTGTAGCACAATGTGCAAAAACACGGTGTGGAAGAGTCGGACAAGTATTTTTAGGACCAATGCCATATTGAATGCCTTACAATTTAAGAAGTTACAAATTTAAAGCGCCCTTTTTTGACAATGTTGCAGTTCAATGACGGCCTGAACTGATTTCTTATGCGTTGAAATGATAAATTAACAATGACAGAGTAAATTGTTCTTGCCAAGAAGTTGATTTGATGAATGAATCATATCAAGATCAAAGATTAACTTCTCTCTCAAACAAAGAGAAACATACGGTAAACTACTACGAAGTGCTGGAAAAATTCATTTCCTGCTACTGTAAGGTATTCAGCCCTCCGGACTTTATCTATTTTCAAAATCCATAAGCCAAGTATTTGAGAAAGTTGCTTGCAACATGTCCACTATGACCAATATGCTAAGGACTATAAATACATGCAGCATTTTAGTCTGTTGCTTGACTTTGACGACCGACAAGACCAAGAAATTCAACTTAATCTCAACATTTTTTTCAAATGCCTACAATTCCTGTCAGAGTTATGCCTTTTAACTGAAAAAAAGAGATTCTTTTATCGACCAAAGAAGATTTGCCCAGCACATGTCCATGTCATGTTAAGTCTGTGAGTTAATAACAATTTTAAAAGTAATAATGAATTTCAAGTAAATTCTTACATCCAACTCTTTCAGCCTCAATCATACGAAGATCAAGAGGAATTTCCTGAAACTGTGCAGCTAGTTGACGGTCTCCGAGAGACAAATTGAACGAAACATAAGCTTTTATTGTGCCCTGTCCATTCCGGAATCCGGTATCAACAGTCAAATGAACAGGGTTGGGAACTTCTCTAGAATAAAACTCATGGATCAGTGCACTACCACCAGTAACTCCGAGACCAGTGGAATACCTGCGCACGTTCGTAGAGACACAATTCACATGCAAATATAGAACTTCTTTGACATAAGATACAGAACAGTCCCATGAGCTGCCAAGAAACAGTCAATCCTTGATAATTTCTATAATACCATGAAAGTAAGGTCTTCAGGTCCTAAGACTGGGAAGCTACAATTAGTTCATGCTGAGAGGGTTTCACAAGCTTGAGGTGTACAACTCTCTCTTTATACCCTAAAAAAGGCCATAGACATGGATTTCTTTTTCTTTTTCGATAAATTGTTGTCCCTTCCTTTGTCTCAAATCTTTCTAAAACACCCAGCCCCCAAGACTACCGTTTTTGTTGTTTAGAAAGAAAAAAAATAGAAAAGTGCAAAGATTACAGCGCACATCATCTAGCGCATGCACTTGATCTATTGGATAAAGGTAATAATTTGAATGCCCTTGCACACAGGCTCATCACTAGAACAAGTTATGTGGGAATGCTTTACCTATATGAGCAAAAATAGCTAAACATTTAAAAAAGTTAAGAAGTAACACGAGTTTTACCATCCAACAATGACCTCCTTCGGATTAACTTTTTGGTGGGATACTAACATATTGTGATGATACTCAATATCCAAAGCAACCTGTAACTCCAATAAACCAAGAAGGAAGAAAAAAAATGAGAAAATATGGATTTTGTCAAAGCGGTGGTAGCGTTACGAGTAAGTATCAACGACCTGAAATTGTGCTTTTTTCAATTAATTCCACAGAAACAAAATGATAAATCCTATAACATCATATCCGAAAGGGCAATAAAATCACATTTTCTAAAATTCCTCAATCACAAAAACACGAGAAACCGCATTTTACATGCCAACTCCGATCCCTAGAAATTAAAACTAGTGTCTAATCATTTTTTATCATAATTTCCTTTCTAATTCTTTAATAACGCGAAAATTGATGTATGTTCGATAGGAAGCGAAGAGGACCTGATCGGAGGACTCGTTGTGAGGAACCGCATAAGAATTGCGGATTTCAACGGTGCCGTCCGATGAGATCGAGCCGAGAAGAGTGCCGATGACGCGCTCGGCTTGGTCAGGGCGTCTCACATAACAGTCGCAGATGTTGAAAACGACTAGAGGGTGAATCCTTGCGGACAGGCTCGCCGAAGACGGTGAGAACTGCAACACTGTGTGCTCGCTCGCCGCCATTCTCTGCGCTCAGATTAGTCTGGGCAAGGTTGGGCACAGAGCGTACGAGGGAGCGCACAGCGAGAGCTAGGGTTTTCGGGAGGTCTGAGAATGGAAGCTATGGACACAATTTGTTCGATTACTATTGGGCTGAGAGGTATTCAATTTGGGCCTCCACGCACCCCACAAAATGAGGTTTGGGCGGCCTTTGAGTTGGCCAGTAGGTTTGGAAAGTGGATTGAAATTGAGATTCAAATAAGTGAATTAAAATTTTTAAAATAATAAGTGAATTGAAATTGAGATTGAGTTTTACAAGTTTTAGATTTTAAATTTTAAAATTTTAACATTTAACTCTAAATCTTATTTAGTTGTTAGTTTTGGATTTATTTAAATTACTTATATTCAATAATACTATTATTATTTAATTATCATGATGTTTATATGATAATTAAATAATAATAATATTGTTGAATATAACTAATTTAAATGAATCCAAAACTAACAACCAAATAAGATTTTGAACCAAAATTTAAAATCTGAAATTTAAAATCTAAAATTAAAATCAGTGTTACAATTCTCAAACAAGATCTAGTTGTGCTATGGTATCAGACTGATAAATTATAATATCAATTAAATTGATAATTATACATAGCTTTTGGAATAATTATAAATATATAAATCACCTTCAAGTACCTTTGACTTCATAATAATTATACATTATTCTAGATGTGTGTAAATAGGTTGTTGTTCCCCTCCCAAGGGCAAAACTATCCCTATACCTCCTAATATAAGTCCCGAACAATCTATTAGAAAAAAAAAATTATAAATACATTAATTTATTTCATTTGACCAACAACCAAGATAACTATGCCACAATTTTTTTTTATATCCTTCTAATTTTGCTCTATCTTTTGACACATCATGTATTTGTACCATACATGTAATATATTTAACCTATAAGTTTTTTTGTTAGCTGTAACCTAACCTACTCATGTGATGTGAATGGTTTCTTGCGTGAGACATCATACAGACTCACAGTACTACTAACTTGTCACGGACTCTCTCTTTTTTTTTTTTGCTAAGTAAACTTGTCACGTACTCACATGTTCGTTCTAAGTCCCTATTTCAACGATAGTTACGATACTATGGCTGCGTTTGTCACTAAAATTTTACCCAAAATTTTATCTCTCTCATAATAAAATACTCTAATATAATCTCTCTCTCTTCCATCAAAAAATATAAAAAAGTACAAAAATTATAAAATATTACCTCTCTTCACTTTTTCACTAAACCCAATACCAACACTAAACCCAATACCAAAAATTTTACCACACAAACCCACCCTACGATTTAATGTGTTCATAGGCTAGCTCTAGCTAACCTAACTCATTACGTGTTTGCGTGTTAATTTGGTCCTGCAGCTTATCGTTTTAAGAGACTATGGACCAAGAGTATGTTCGTTTTCATCATTTTTTCAGGATTCTAAGTATTTTCACAATTCTACCACCGAACATATTCAGAATTCAAACACAAAAATCAATACATTTTACACAATCTCCAACAATTTTTTAATTTTTTATTCAACATAAATTCTCTCTCTCTACTTTTTCACATAACTCCAATACTTTTTTATTAAACAATTACATCAAATCATTTCTCTCTCCACTTTACACAAACACCAATAAAATACTATTCAACATAAAAATTCACAACTTCTCTAAAATTCTACATTTTTTCTCAAAACGAACATCACCCAAGTTTTTTTTTTTCTAGTTGCCAATACTTCTCGTTTGACTTCTGTATGTATGTACGTGAGGCCCTTAATTAAAATATATAGATTAACAAAAAAATTTAAGCAGATTGTTTAATTAGAGCCTTTCAAAATCTAAGACGAAATTGAGGTGAGGAACCAACTACATATCACTGATCGATTGAGTTATAAATAAACTAATTCGTTCCTCTCAAACATCCTGATGAAAAATGTGAATTTATCACTTTTTTCAAATATTTAAGTTGATAAGAATTAATATATTTTATTAATTTAATTATTATCTCCTACAAATAAAAACATAAATGCTACTTCTTGCTTTATCACGTTCAATCGCAACTCTCTGGTTTTCCATTATTTGAAAACACTGAACATCAAAATATTACGAAGACAACTGCTATCCTTCATCGATGCTTACGTGTGGGATTAATTGATCTAAAGATATATATAAGCACAATCGAGATAATTGAAAAAGGACAAGAAAAATTAAATAACTGTCTTATAAAACACATCAGGCAATCGCAATAGTAGGTAAATGTCCAACTCCTCCACATCAAAATAATTGAGTGGAAAATGGCACACGTAAGCTAAATTGGAACTATACCAGCTTTAATCGAGCGACGTGGCAGTATTTTTTTTTTCTACGCAAGCGACGTAGCAGTAGGAACAGAATCTTCTAGCCTTTTCTCCATTTCTAATTAATTAGGACAGGAAAGCGTTGGAGTACCTAATCGTAGATGACGCCAATGACTACCGCAAAGCCGTCTTCGAATTATTCACGGACAAGCATGATTAAACAAACAATTACTTCCAGTGCCTGGAAAAGAAAAGAAAAGGAAAGGAAAAGAAACAACCACTCCCACGTCCCACTAACATAAAAGCTGGTTTCAATCTAGCTAAGTATTGTATACAGAAATCGCATGTTTTCTTATTCCCTTTTTCAGTACAGGGACCCATTTTTATCTTTGGTCCAATACGCAGGACCTTTTCATGTATAGCCTTCATATACGGAGAGCATATAACTCGAGGTTGGAAGTAGCAACCCGCATACTGTGTGTGTGTCAACATGTTATTCACCAGAAACCAGTAAATAAGATATAAGTGCATTAAAGCACTGATTCGATTTAGATGGTTCAGCACAGGAGTTTCGGAGCATATTTGGTATATGTTATTCTGCATTGACAATACACAAACTTCACAACAAAGCCCACCCACTTGCAATAGAGCATATCAACAACCTCCCTTTGAAGAAAAAAAAAACAGGAAAGAAGGCCCTTAAAAGAAACATTCTTAGGATCACCTAGTACATAGCTTACGTACACATACATTCAGGAAAAAAAACTGGACAGACTCGCCTTTCATCTTTCATGAGTTGCGAACGTTTCTGTGACCAAGAATCACTTAGATTTGAAGGGAATGGCCCGGATCACAACTTGGTGATAGAGAGCTGCAAGTGCTGCCCCAATGAATGGTCCCACCCAGAAAATCCACTGCACCCACAGTATGAGAAAAAGAAGTGTTAGATCGTAGTAAAGTGAATATCCCTGGGCCCTTATATATGTCACGGATCCTCCAAAGCAAAGACCGAGGAGAAATCGGATGGTTTACCTGGTCATCCCAGGCGTGGTCCTTGTTGTAGATGATTGCTGCGCCAAGACTACGAGCCGGGTTAATACCGGTTCCGGTGATGGGGATGGTAGCCAAGTGCACCAAGAACACAGCGAACCCAATCGGTAGAGGGGCCAAAATCTGAACAAATATATATGCCATCGTTAACGATGAAGAAGCTAAAGCATAGTCAACAACATATAAGAGAGAAAGGGGGAGAGGGAGATTGCTTACGGGCACGTGGGAGTCCCTGGCGCTGCGCTTGGCGTCGGTCGCAGAGAAAACAGTGTATACAAGAACGAAGGTACCAACAATTTCAGCACCAAGGCCATCACCCTTAGTGTAACCGCTAGCAACAACGTTGGCCCCGCCGCCCAAAACTTCGTACTGGGTCTTCTGGAACCCCTTCACAACACCGGCACCACAAATTGCACCCAGGCACTGCATCACCATGTAGAACAACGCCCTCGTTAACGATAGCTTTCTCGCCAGAAACAGCCCAAATGTCACAGCCGGGTTGATGTGACCCCCTGCAATGAAAATATAAGTTTTTCCAAAATCAGTAAAGAAAACTCGTGTGAAGCCCGTCTAGCTCAGTTGGTAGAGCGCAAGGCTCTTAACCTTGTGGTCGTGGGTTCGAGCCCCACGGTGGGCGTTTTTGAAAATGTTTTTTTCGCCGCCTCCCGTTAAAAGAGAAAAAATAACGCAAAATAGTACTACAGCCTCGTGGTGTCGAACCTGAGATGCCAGCGGTGCAGTATACGAGCGCGAAGATCATGCCGCCAAAAGCCCAAGCGATGCCTTGAATCCCCACCGTTGCGCATTTGCTGGGGGCCTTCACGACACCCATCACCGTTAAAATCGAGATGTACAGAAACAGAAAGGTGGCCATGAACTCGGCAATCCCGGCCCTGTAGAAGGACCAAGAGGTTAGCTCCTCTGGCTCGAACAGCGGAGCCGGTGGCGGCTCCCTGTAGTCCTTGGCCTCATCCTGACTCTGAGCAGCCGTCCCAATCGGCTGCCTCTCCGGGAACTTGTTGGCTCCCAATCTGACATCCTCTTCCTTATCCTCCATTTCACCTAAGTTTACAAAGCTCTCTCTACAAGCTGGTTACTCGGTGACCGTTTGATCTCTATGGTGACTCGATGAGACCAGTTGAGTGTACTTGGTGGGATTATATATAATGCCTCATGGGACTAATGATGAAATAGTGAGGAGAGGTGGTGGGATCCAGTGGAATTTTTTAATTGAATTTATTTCCTTATCTCTAAGCCGACCAATCATTTTCCTCGTCTTTCATGGGCTTTCTTTTCTATTTTTCGGGTCAAATTAAAATGGTTTGGGTTTTTATGTTAGAGGACTTTGATGCCATCGTTTTTTGTTTTCTGCAAGAAAAAAATGTTATAGTCGAAAACAACTCTCATAATATCCTACTTGGCAAAACTGTGTCCATACACGTGGCGAGGTTGTATGGATGAGTCCACCGTCCATGTACTTAAAAATAGAACGAGAAAAATGTGTTTGGTACATGTCAGTCTCATCAACCATGGGTCGGTCCCCGGCTGTCGCTGTCGACGCTGTGATATCTGCTACATCACAGCATGCTGCTTTTTTCTGACACGCGGCCAACGCCTACTGCACGCTATATCGACCTCAGTTTTAAATTAATTATACGAGATCATATTCATGAATTCCACTAATAAAACAAACAAATATTCTGTGATGGACACAATTAGCCTTTAAATTAATTAAAGTAGAATAATTTAATATGAAAGTATTAGTTAATATAAAAATTTTAATTCGATGTGTGGTTATCAAAGAAGTGGAAACTCAGGCATATTTTGATTTGGCTCCTATCTGGAGCTCTTTTTTTATAATTTTTAATAAAAATTATAAATTTAAAACGTTTAATTTTAATCTAAACTAAAACTCAACATTTTTATATGCAATTTCTCTTTTGAAATTAACCTAAAAATTTTTAATTTTTTTTAAAAAAAATTAAAACCAATCCGAACCACTTAAGTGGTCCGGACTGGACCGCATTTTGTAAAACTGGACCGGACCACTTATCGGTCCTTTAATATACTAGGATCGAAATGCGGTCCGGACCGCATTCCGATTTTTCAGCCCTATTAAAAATGATGTTTGATTGTATAATTGTGAGGATTCAAAAAATATTGAAGATTTTTGGGTCGAGTCTAATAGATCAAGAGGATAGTGATGAAATGTAGGTTGTCTTTCTTCTTTTACAGATTGCTTAGATTAATTAATTCAAATTTTCCAGGTAAGTCATTCTTAGCCTTCTCAATTTGATTTTATATTAGTGAGGATAATGCAAAAAAAAAAACCAGAGACATTCATGCTGGCAATTTTGTTTAGATGCTAACAATCGTGAGGTCCTGGGATTTGATTATACTAATCTCGTCATTAGGGTGATCTGCCTCATTAATTTACTATACGTGGCGTTGTCTGGATAACGAAAAATAATGTGGGTGATGTATGCCATCTTCTCCGAATCTTTCGGTCACACACACCTCGATTACAGGCTAATGGCATTCACATATGAGTAGATCCTGGATGGCAAGCGAGCCCCCACTCTCATGTGGTTCAAAGACCCAGATGCGATTCTACGTGCAAGTACAACTACTAAAGTGCCAGGTTCTTATCTGGACCACATCCAGATAAGAATTTGTTCAACAACATTCATAATATCAATGAACTCTTAAGGAATGTTACTTTCGTAAAAAATTATAAGATTTTTAATATTGTAATAGAATTATGAATATTTATGTATATTATGATTTTATAGAGTTTTTTATAAAAGTTGGTGAATTTTTTTAAAGATATTTAATTTTTATTGGAGTTTGTAAAATGACGTAGAGATAGATGATTTGATTTAATTTAATAAAAAAATATTGTTGTTATGTGAAAAAATATGGAGGTAGAATATTTGTTATATTTTTTTTTGTTGAAAAGTTATTAAAATTTGTGTAAAAAATGATTGAAAATTATATAAAAATTATTATTATTTGTGTAAGAATTTTTGAGATTTTGAATCCTATTATATTTTAGGATACATTTACAAAGTATCAGGCTATAGAAATCACCTATTTTGAAAGAAGGAATGGAAATCAGTGTAGTGGTTTAACCTACGTTAATTTATTAATGGGCTGACAATTTAATAATCCGTAAGATTGGTGACGTCCGGTGGTTTTGCCAGAAGCTAATTGGATGGAAATATAAAAATTTAGTCTTGATAAATAAGACTCGCACAACGGACACTTATTCAGTTATTCCCAAGAAAAATAATGAAAAAAATCTCAATCACGACCAAATTGGTGACGGAACGGCTTATAAAGTATATATATATAGCAATTTTTTTTTTTCTATGAGTGACCGTCGGTTTAACTTGGGCCATACCTTTCTTTGAAATGTCAAGCCGAATCCGGGCATGCTTGTCTGTGCATCCAAAGAGGAAGTGGAAGTTTTGTCTTTTGAATATGAATTAGTCGTAAACAAAGACCGGATAGGGAAAAGGTTAAAAAGGGAATAAATGTCCATGTCACAAGTTACTCTGTGGCTCTTCCAAATCCTGGATGTGGGCCTAAGCCTGAACCACTTGACTAAATTCTGTGCACCGAAGGTCTGTCTCTGCATGAAAGCTAATAAGCTATTGGGAAGTTCATGATTATCTGAGGATAGTGACGAGAAAACCTTGGCTTAGAAGCAAAGCGAGAAATAATACTCTATTCTGGCGGACAATATTATTGAACCCTATAACATAGCCTGAAGTATCGCTAATTGGTTTATGATAATCATGAGTGGATTTTCACTTTTAAGGAAACTTTATGGCCCATAATTTGGATCGTTATACCTTCTCATGTTATGGATAGCATTATTGTTTTCATCGCTGAAAAATAAAAAGGAAGAGATTTAATTGTATAATATAAGCTTTAATATGCAGTGCCAAGGAGGATAAGAACCGTTACATAAATTGGTAAGCCAGTAAAAAAGATGAGGCTCGGATTAATAAAACGGGTAAATTGGCAGTCAGCTTAGGGAAAACACAGTGTCTAAATTGGTTAGTCAATGACAAGAACGTCGTTTTAAACTCCCATAACATTCGCGTGTGAAGCTGGGCTGCCCGCCCGAACTAGAAAATAAAGAAAAAGGAGTGAATTGGGCTGCCCAGTCCGCATCTACTTTGATTTGGTAGCCTAGTCAGTCCAAAGGCTTCCGACATATATTAGTGCCTTAGTGGGGTGTACATCGACAAAACATTACGACATACAAAGAAGAATCTGGGTGCAACCAACTTTCACAGCCGAGTATAATTCTGGCCCTGATGAAAGCGATTGATGCATTTGGTGTTTGTCCGATGCTCAGTCCCATCCTTCTTCGCTACGGGTCCTATTCATCAGTGGGCCTGTGACCACTGTCCAGTCCACGTTGTTAACTATTCGCCTTTTCTTTTACTAAGGAAATTATTTGAGAGTTGCATCCAATTGAGAGGCTAAATGGAGAAAGGATGAATATCAATTATATTTTTACTATCAGTTTCCTTTCTTTTGTTTTGCCTGAAGCTTCAGCTTCCTTTTTCATTATAGCTGTGTTTTTTGGGCTTAAGTAGAGAACAACCGAGAGAACCCAACAGAAAACAAAACATAGTGAAAGGCAGATGGCTTCACTCGTGGGCTGTATTGTCGTTTGGGCCATGGGCTATGACTTGTGCTAACACTTCATTGTCACAATGTTATTGAACTATTTTTTCTATGCACCATTGGTTCTAGCCCAATCGTTGAAAGGTTGTCTTCATGTACTCGACGAAGTTCGAGTCACATAAATGTAAAGTTGATGTCCTTACTACTAATTAAGTTCTAAACTAACCATCCACAGGGTTGTGAGGCCAATACTCTGCGATGCCTCTGATGATCTTGTTAGTGGCGGAGTCCTTTGGAATAAAATTCAGGGATATATTCGTTTTCAAACTTTTTTTAGGATTTTAAGTATATTCACACTACTATCACCGAACATATTTAGAATTCAAACACAAACACCAAAACATTTTACACAATCTCCAACAACTTTTTAATTTTTTATTCAACATAAATTTTATCTCTCTATACTTTTTCTGTTTTTCACATAACTTCAATATTTTTTTATTAAATAATTACATCAAATCATTTCTCTATCCACTTTACACAAATACCAATAAAATAATATTCAACATAAATATTCACAAATTCTTTAAAATTATACATTTTTACTCAAAACGAACATAACCCTGTTAAAAGAACCCCTTGACTCACCTTTTTATTTATGAAAACCATTCCCTAGAGAATTGAGTATGTCTGGATTCCTTCTCGCCCTAATTCACTAGGGTTATTTGTATTATAATAGTTAAATATAATAATCTCAGTAATATCGTTGCTATAATAAATAGCAGAAGTTGCCCGGGAAGCGTGACTCGTTTTGTCTATAACAAGAATTTACACGGTTACGACTTACGTGTAGACAACAAATATTTGCTGATATTAATAATATAACTCAAAACCAATATCCGGGGAAAAGTAAAACAGCGAAAATGATATCCGAGCGACATAATTATTACTTATCAGATAAAGAAAATCTGTTCACAGACACACAATGGCCGTAATGAAGATCCAGTACGACTGTATGAGCCATAGTTTAGGCATTGAGCGGACTTGTTTGAAAACTCCCTAAACTACGTGGCCGCCACAGAATAACATGAAAAATAGAGTGAATCAAATAAAAAAGCAAAAACATTTGCGGATGGGTAGTGCCTACTAGATAAGAGTATACAAGCGATCCACGGCACGCCATACTTCACCCATTAACTTCATCCAACGGTGAAAACGAGGTTTACGAAAATCCACCGTGCGCTACCACGCTTTTTTAGACCCACTGATTCAGCCTCTGGTCAGATCTCCGTCCCTAGTCAGTTTAACCTCCAACCCCCTTGAGGCCACGAAGGAAATGAGGTCAGGCCATTGCTACGCTTCGAAGAGGACGAGAGTGAATGATGAAACCCAGACATCAGCGAACCATCACCGCCATTAGGCTCATCACAGGCGTCCATTAGGTAGCTCTTTCCCTGTCCAAACGTTACCCGGCCTACGCGGTAACATATCATTGTCCTCTCTCTTTCCGAGAACCAGAGGGCACCGGCAGTTATAAGAACCGGTTGAGAGGTTATGGATGGATTGTTGTCGTTCTAGACGATCTCAACGAGGGAGGCTGCGTCGACTCGTCCCTGAAACCGCCCTGGGCACCGAGGGATCGCGGTGATGAGAGGGAGCTTTTTGAGCCGTCGCACGGTACAGAGGCTTCGGCAAATCTCCTTCTCCACTGTCGGATCGATCAAGATCGAGCTTGTCCTCTGCTGCTGCATCGCCTTCACGGTGATCGCGCTCCTGAGTCGCGCTTCGGACTTTATGGGATGGACCAATCACAGTGTTGCTTTGGATCGGGCATCTGCTCCACGGTACGTGCAGTTTGATTTGCCAAATCCTCTCTGATTAGAGACTTTTATTTACTTAACACTAGTGCGTAATAATAACAATAATATATTTGCTGCGTATATATATTATATATTTATAGTTTTTACAATTAATTTTTTGTTTGTTTTCCATATTAAGTGAATATCTTAAGGAGAGTTCAGTTTGTCCTTTATATTAGTGCGCTCCATCTCAATTGTTACGTTTCGTTCGGTTTTCGTAACAATTTTATTCAGTTTTGTAACTTTCTAATCTATGAAAAAAGAAACTCGTATCTTTAAAAAGTGCTCTATGATAAAAGAGATAACATGTTTCTAGTATACTTCAAAGCAGTTTGTAATTATCAGAATTGATTTTATGATAGAGACATAGTGTGGGTGGGCTTCACCATTAAAAAAGAAACGAAACGATAGAGAAAGAAGAAAAGAAAGCAGTTTGGTGCATTTTGTTTTGTGAAGTTTGAATATTTTGTTAGAGATTGATTGGGGAAGGTGAGTGAAGAATAAAGTATCTCTAATAGCATATACACTCTATGAACCTTCAGCGCATTTTTATTTTCGTTTTAGAGCTCTCTCAAACTCTGTTATCTTACTCCTCAAAGAAGCATAGGGTCTAGAGAGAAAGCTTCACATTAAGCACACTTCGCAACAATTACTTAGAGGACTCCCTGCGTTTTACATGAATCAAGAAAGTTTTTTAGAGACGAATCCTTATGTAGGAAGCTTAAGGCATTGTCACAAAGTGGTAACGTTGGTAGGAAAAAAATGATCTTTTTTCTTGACTTTGTTGACCATTTCATGATTGCTGAATGGAATACCAGCTCATTTGTATTCATGCTTGCTGTATGCTTTGTGTTCAGGAAAGGCTACGCTATTGTAATGAATACATGGAAAAGATATGATCTTTTGAAGCAGTCCATTTCTCACTATTCATCATGTCCTGGTCTTGAATCTATACGCATTGTGTGGAGCGAGCCAAATCCACCATCAGATACCCTTAAAAAATTTCTAAACCACGTTGTAGAGACCAACTCTGGAGATGGGCGAAAAGTTGAACTGAAATTTGATATCAACAAGGAGGACAGTTTGAACAACAGATTCAAAGAGATTAAGGATTTGAAGACAGATGCTGTTTTCTCCATCGACGATGATGTGGTATTTGCCTGCTCATCTGTGGAATTTGCATTTAATGTTTGGCAAAGTGCACCAGATACAATGGTGGGATTTGTACCACGTATGCATTGGGTTGAGAATTTGGTACGCCTTTTGCTTATGTACCTCTCTTTTCTTGATTAAAACCCCTTAATTTATATGATCCCTTATTTCAAGTTCTCAAGATAGTAGAGATATGACTTTTGATGGCCTGGTATCCTTTTTGTGGCTTCTATTTTAAGCAAAGCCATTTCTTATTCGTAGCTTTGAGAATGTAGGCGCAAAACTTACCTTATTCTTTGCCATTTAGGTTTCTATCCGATCAGATATGATAAATGCACATTTGCTCTTATGCCACACGGAATTAACAGGATTTTTTTTTTTAAAGTTTGTATAGGGTTTATAACCCAAGTGTCAAAGCCTGGGCTAAACCTGGGATTTGGATAGCTGCACAGGTTTCATTTTACATTTTTCACAATTTATTTTGTGTTGTCATTACCTCAAAGAAATCAATAAGCCGTCTGCATGTTGAAGATGTCAATCCATCACAACTCTCTATTCTAATATCTCCATATCTATCCAGAAACGCAGCATTGATTACTACATATATGGTGGGTGGTGGTCAGTTTGGTGGACGGGTACATACAGTATGGTACTCTCAAAAGCGGCCTTCTTCCACAAAAAGTATTTCAGTCTGTACACAAATGAAATGCCAGCATCGATTAGAGAATATGTAACCAAGAACAGGTTCTTCACCATTTTTATATTTTACATATGATTTTTCCTGTTGTAATTATTGAATATGTTTCTCAGGCTTTGAGATATGTCATCTACAGTTTTTGTCACTGAACCTTCGAATGCATATTCCAGGAACTGTGAGGACATTGCAATGTCTTTTCTTGTTGCAAATGCCACTGGTGCTCCCCCTATATGGGTGAAAGGTAATTGCCATACCTGATGCAAAGAACACTAATTTTCCTTCGTTTTTTTTTCTTTTACTAATTTGTTGTATTCGGTGTCATTCAAGTCATTGGAGATACACATTTTATGCTAATGCTTATTGTAGTCGTTCAGAGAAGAAACAAATCCAGCAGACCCCAGAAAGCGACGAGCAACGTGTAGAGAGCAATGAAGTTTTGATCTCTATGAAACAACGATTGTTCTGGTCATATGATTTACCGGTCCAAAGACCCTGAATGAGGAAGCCTGTGATAGGAATATTTTCTCTTGCCCCCCCCCCCCCCCCTCTACTCCATCCCCAACTCAGAAGATCTTCACTAGTCAATTTTGCTGATTTTGATCTTCACATTGGAATTGGTTTCTTGAGTGTCTAACCACCAAGGCTCCATTGAGGCTAGTAAAATCATGATGCTGGTTAAAATACTAGCAAATGGATAAAGTGGTTAATCAAAGCCTCTGCATCTCTTTTGCTTGCACTTTTAGTTATTATTATGTGAATATCATCGAATTTCATTTGATCTGTTCTACATTTGAGTTCCTGATGGGATCTTAGGTTAGCACCAGTACCTTAAAAAGCAGAATGATCTTAACTTGGGTTTTCTGTGGGATCCTTGTTGAGCTGTCATTTGCATTTCGGAGGTTATGTAATGTTATCACTTGCCTGGCATGTGATATCTGCAATGATATCCAAGTCACTCCCCCTTGTACAAATGGAAGAAAAACTTGTATTAGGCATTGGTTAATAGGTAGCAGAATCAGCATTATCAGCTGTTCCTGATAGTGGTGGTAGTGATGAAGAGTACAAGTCAGTAATTTCGAAAGACATTGAACTAATAGGTGGAAAGATTATTCTTTTTCTTATTTTTGGTATTTGATTACCACGTTTTCCTGTATTATATTTTTGAGAAATTATTTCAGATATGTTATTGCTGTTGTCATTATAGGTAGTATATTCGAGATTGGTTCAACTGGAATCAGTAGCATGGGAGGTCACAGTGAAAGAAGAACCGAATGCATCAATAGGTTTGTTGGAGCGTTTGGCGGAATGCCTTTGGTATCTACTTCTGTAAAGGCGGTTGATAGCCGCAATGTCTGGCTTTGGTGACACAAGAAATTAGCCTTCCTTTCAATTGCTGAATTTCAACGCTTTTTGGTTTAGCTTAGCAAAGATGCGTTATTGCAAGAAACCCCCCCAAAAACAAAGTAAGTAATTCCAATTCTTTTTTGGTTCCCGAGTTGTAACTTGATTGATTTCATGTATTCTGATCTTGTAATACATGGCAGTTACCATTTGAGTTAACCACTTATATTTAACTACTTACAACCTTCTGACCTCGTTTGCTTTGGTTTCCACTTGGACATTGCTACTTGCGATCTACAGTGTACCGCAGCGTCCAAATTTCAGGAATATATTGGTATATCATATCTTCTTTCTGATATGAAGACGACACAACACATGAAGCTATTTCCCCAACTTGGTAAAAGCATTTGAAGGCTCTCATAGATACATTCCACAATATTGTTCCAGCTAGGCAACTACATTTGAAATACTCCAACAGTCCCTTTTCATGTGGGATTCTTTATATAAACTTGCTTAGGACCCTAAACTTGTACATCTGGAGTCAATAATACATTACGAATTCGTCACTCTTAGTTACCACCACCTTCACAAGGGACTTTCTGACTTGGAAAATAAAAACCCTAGCGCGCATGTAACACTGAATCCCGCTTGTATTAATAGCATAATTAGGTGCTTGGAAAGAGAAAAGAAAGAATAGGCATAATCAGACCCCAGAGGATTTTGTACCACGACACCGCGGCTCTCCTCCATTACAAAACTTTCTTGTATTTGTAATAGGGTTTATTGGGTGGGAAGCAAGTCTCTTCGCCACCGGTGCTCCAGAGGAAATTAGCAAACTTGGATGCATAATAAGGGTTGCCTGGCTCAGCTGCTACTGCTTTGCTGGTACCTCTCTTCTGCTCCCCACAGGTCCTTTCTTACCGTCCACAAGAAGTCTGCATATCGACTCAGTCCCTCAGCATCCATCGCTTCTTGATGCATATCACGCTTAAAGCACTCTTCTGCCCTGCAAACCCCATAAACCATTTAAGGAAACAAGGGACTTGGAACATCATCACTGATGTAAATCATAGCCCAATAAAACGCGTTAACACTATACCCTTTCTAGATTGTGAATCACGAATTTCATGATATTGGTCCCATATAATGATTCAGTTTGTTTTTTTTTAACTCGAGTCAACAGAGTACAGTTGTATCCATTGTTCTAATGTCCCCTCGTACGAAGAGATTTCAACTGATCCAGGTGTACCTCTTAGTGGATATCAACTTCACTTCAAGAAATACCAATTGATGAGTCCCATTCGAAGGCAAAATTGATAAGCAATTGGGAGTCTTTTCAGATGTCGAATTCAGCTGGCCATTCTTGAAGTTTCTTTCAACAAATTTTTTGGTTTCTAAAGTCACCTACTTTCAATAAGCAAACAAAATAGCTAGCGATGAAAAACGAATTCAAACACAGACCGGAGTAAGTTATACTCATCTATCATGGTCATGAGCAACGAGGTGGAGGAATTGCGCAGAGTTTGACAGCAGAAGAGGATTATATGGGTCCTGGGATAAACCCATCCGGTACAAGACATCCGTTCTAAAGTAAACGTCATACTCATCTGCTTCGAGCTCAACAGACACCGGCGAAACAAATTGTTGCATTGTTCCATGATCAAGAGTCTCCCTTCCCATCTCTGCCTGCATTCTTGATTCTTGAAGCTTCCTCCACCACTGACTTCCACAAATTTAGCTCCTCCTCCGAGGCCAAGTCATTATTCTTAGACAAAGAATTTAGGAAACCTCAGATACATCATCGAGAACAACATTGGGGTGGTACGTAGACATTGATGGTCTCCTTAAGTTCTTGTCTCCTCCCTCATTACCTCTGGGAACAGGGTTTACTTTGCCTCCTCCGCCCCCACTGCCCTTGCCTATACTAGAAGACAAAGTTAAGAATGACCTACTTGTCATAGCATCAAACTTAGACTCTGGTCCATGGCTGTTCTCAGTCCCTGTGATAGTTGCACAAGATACCTCCGGTGATGCAGCGGCAGCGGCAATAAAAATGTTATAATGCATAGAACATACAGTGAAATCCGCCATAAGAATCATCACGTATAGAGAGTTTCCCTCATATGCAGGGCATAGCTTTGAAGCTCTCGGATAATAAATACCATTAAAGAGAAGGCCCTCTTCACAGAACAGCATCTGAAATCCCCTGCTTTTTTAAAATTTTGCTGCAATTGTTGTTTCCTCTTGATAATGCGAAGCGATATTGGAATTTCCCCCCTGTTCGCTCTCCGTTCGATGATAATGCGAACAACATCATCTTTCTCCGGCCAGTGCTGTGGGCCTGTGGCTCGGGTTGGATACCCAGCAAAGAAGGCTAAAAAAAGTCAAGCTTCAAAGCTGCAACGTGCCATGACTTGACGTTATTATCTTCACAATCTATGTGACTGGTTTTTCCCGATATTTCTGAAAATGTCCTAGCAGTTTCGTTGTCAATTTCTTCGTCGTACTATGGAAAATCGAACCTTCGACAAACCAATTCTTCATCGGACAGTTCATCAAAATTTGGACTACAAGCTCGCTTGATTAAATTTCCTCTAGAACAACTCAACCCGAAACGGATGGGTTGACAAGCTTGTCGGCAAGCAAGGGACTTATTGCTTGCACTCCATAAATTCAACTAAGGGAGAGGAAATTTTGTGTTCGAGTAAAGAAGCGGCTGTCAGCTGAAAAGCCTCCACACTCTTTGGATTTGGTCCAATCCTCAACCCCATAGCTAGCTATCGCCTACGAATAAACAGAGAACCCACAAGCAGGAGCATAGAGAGAAAACTGGTTATTGATAGAAGAAACAAGGGTTGATCTGGCTGTGCCCCTACGAACCCCTCTCAATCCCATAAAGAGAATCTTCCACAATGGTTAAAATCAAATGGTTAGTTTTCAAGTTTCTGGGTTATATGAACCAGACAGACGCGGACAGGGAGTGTGAAACACGTAGAAGTGTTGCTGGCGTAAAATTGTAAGACTGCGAGAAAGTTCTTGAAACATGTGAGTGGGGGGCATAAGGTTTACACTTGGCAGCCGATTCGAATTCTAATGCTTCAGTTCCGAGCCAATGTGAACCGACTTTTCACGAAGCAAACAACACGGTAGGTATCGACACGTGCTAGCTTAACTTTTCTCCTCTTTTTCAAAAGGGCTTAGTCAATCTTTTTTTTAACTTACCAAAAAAAATCTTCCATAACATGTTGGGTTAGGATTAAACTAATATATCCTCAAAGGCCAAATTTATAACTAACGTTGGACCAAGAGGCTATGGTCTTAGGAGAGCCCAAAGCTTTGTGATTCCAGGTATCCAATCCACAAGTGGGCCAGTGAATGGACTGTGCAAAGAGTTCTTGGCTATCCAAATTCCAAATAATATTCTTAACTGTAAGAAGAACAGTCTAGAGGAGGGATTGAACTATAATTTCCTTTCTGCTAATACCTACTAAGTACCTAACAAATTCTGGTTTTAATTTTTAACATGCACTAGATTCATATTTTCCAAAATTTTAGAAACCGAATTAACAAAGTCGCTCTGTGCACTCTTTAGAACAGTGCATTTACATTACAATTTTACACGAAGAATCTAATTCATAAACTCATCGTTTTACAAATAATAGAAATTCAGAAAAAGCCAATAAGTATGGTAAAACAAAGAATAGATTTAATCTTTCAATTTCCAAGTGTGTAAACCTAAAATTAAATTACTAGGTTGATTTCCTAAATTTTTGCCGAGTTGCACCAGTCAACCCCGAGTCCGAAGACTTCCTGAGTCCGTCTGTCGAAGACGCACGCACCACCACACCTTGTTCATGGTTCCTAATATCCCCCAAAAACGTCTTTGCCGCGTCCAAACTAGGAAAATAAGTGGGCTCGAGGAAGATCTGGCTTAGTGAGTCGCACGATTCGGAACTCAAGACGGCTCGGTTTGCATTCGCCTCTAAGCTCCCCATCACAGCCACGAGCAATTGCTTATACGCGTAAAAGAACCTCTTCACTGCCGATTCGATTGCCTGAAGAGCCTGAAGCAGATGAATCTTCTCCGCTTCCTTCTTCTCGCCGTAGAGCTTCATCGCCGCCTCCTGGACCCTGGGCCCACCCATCGGGTCCACCTCGACGCCAAGTATGTGTGGCACCTTGTGCTTCAGTTCCTTGCACTGCCTCGTGATCTCCACGAGTCCCTTCGACCGGAAGCAAAACGGTTTGGTGTCGTCCGATGACTTGATGGAGAGTTGGGTCTTCAGCCTGAGAAAATCGTCCGGGTCCATCAAAAGGTGGAGATCGTCGATCTCCTCTAGCAGCTTCCAGATCCGTTCGATCAAATAGCAATCGCTCGCGGCTTTTTCGAAATCGTTGTTTTCGATTCGCTCCGCCACTCGCTTCAAGATCTGTTGCGACACGTAGATCCACGACTCGAGGATTTGGTGCGTGGTGTACAGTGTCTGATTATCGTAGTTGTTGATGTGATCGTATGGAGTCTTCTTCAGGGAGTGGAGTTCGATGGGCTTGCACACCAGGTCGTACTCGAGGTTAGGCTTACCAGCGAGGTTAGGCTCCCCCAATCCTAGCGTGTACGGACACCTCTGCATCTCGCACTCGATGGAGTAGAGGATCTTCTGCGTGATGTCCTCTGATTTTTGCCACGCGGCAAGCCGAGGGAGCAAGCTCGCCTCGCTGGTGCGGTTGACCACGGTGGCGTCGCCTGGAATCTTCCACACCTCTGCGAAGCTCCCATCGCGAGCCAGGACGCCGTTCGAGGACTTGAGATCAACTATGGGAGCCGTTCCGCGAGTTGCGCCGTCTTCTTGTTCGTCCTCGCAAAGATTAGCAACGATCTGTAACTGACTCGTCGTCAGTGACTCGAGTCTTCGATTCCACTCGCGCCGGTTAGCGTACGGCCTCGGGTCCGACAACACCGTCGAAATGAACCGGAACGTGATCTCCAGAGCTTGTAAGGCCGGTTTTAAAACAGACTCGTTTTTCCAAGTTGGGAACTCTTCGGAGGTCCAAAACTTCCGAAGCTCCGGCAAGCGAATATAGTTCTCAAAAGCCGAGCAAGCCGTGGCCGAAGCCGCGCATATTTCGGCAGGGCGAAAGGATAGCGGAATCGATACATGGAGTTTCTTCGAAAGTTTGGGGGATTTGTTCGGCATTTTCGGTGAGCCGCTGGCTGTCCAGTCTAAATCCACCATTTTTGAACTGAGGAATTAGAATCAGAGCGAGAGAAGATAATAGTATGATCGGTAATTTCTGAGTTTGGGTTTGTTTGAATTTGAGGGAGTCAGAGACAGAGAGGAGTATTTATAGTGGATACAGGAGATTTGAACAGCTAAAAGGCGTGTGGAATGAGGATATCACTACGAAGAACGAGGAATTTGAAAGTCGCTGCTGGTGGTCTGCAGAATTAAAATAAAATTATTAATTGGTTTATCGTTTTGGTATAAAAATACCAAAAGAAAAAAAAACTTAAAAACTGGCGCATGAACCTTATCTATTCACCTAACGTAGAACGTGCTGAAGAGTCTTCGTACGTTTAAAGGAGGAAGCTGCCCGTTGTTGGAATATGCGAATGGTATATATGACTTTGTCACGGGTCGTTATACGCTGTCGTTTAATTAAGTCCGCGTATGATCCTATTTTCAACAACTTTTTATTTTTTTTATTCAACATAAATTTTCTCTCTCTATATTTTTCACATAACTCAAATATTTTTTTAATAAACAATTACATCAAAAAATACTGTTTAACATAAATATTCATTAACTTCTCTAAACATATACCTCCCCTTTTGATTGCTCTCGGGAGATATCATGGGGTGTGTTTGTTTCCCCAAAATTTTGGACAAAACAAACACACTTCAAAATTTTTAACTTTTACACACATACACTCTACTTTTCACAAACACCAATAAAACTCAATAAAGTAAAGATTCCAAAAATTTCGAAAATATTCTCCGAAATTTCGACAGATAAACTCCCCCGCGATAATGTCACACAATCTGTGTCACGGACTTTTGTGTACAAAGCTACAAGCTGTAAATTGTCTGTTTTCCATGTATAGAGAAGTCAGGATTTTGTCCCTGTTTTAAGGGGGGGGGGGGGGGGGGGAAGGCACAGCAGCCTTCGCGCCGATGACTATTTCGGCCATTGGCCAGCCTCTCTTTAATTGGAAGGTACACATATATATATATATATTTTTTTTTGGGATACGTTCGTTTTCATTTTTTTAGTATTACGAATATATTCATACTATCATCATCGAATAAATTCAAAATTCAAAATTCAAACACAAACATCAATATCTTTTACACAATCTCTAACAACTTTTTAATTTTTTATTAAACATAATTTTTCTCTCTTTATACTTTTTCACATAACTCTAATATTTTTTATTAAACAATTACATCAAATTATTTCTCTATCAACTTTACACAAACAACAATAAAATATTATTCAATATAAATATTCACAACTTCTTTAAAATCCTATATTTTTACTCAAAACGAACGTAACCCTAAATTTCATGCGCCCACAAAGTGAGAGAGAAAATCCAAAATAATTCGACTTTTGGCAGATTAAAATTAATGACTAAGTACCGACATAAAGTTAGAGCAATTTGAATTTAATTTTACCTTTTGAGAATGGATAGAAGCCGACACAGTATTTTGGAATAGAACAACTGTATCATGTTCAGCGTAAGCTAGAGCTACTGAGCTAGCAACTTCGGTGGGGGTAATTTTTTGAGAATTTTTTGTGTTTTGAAAATTTTTAGGTGATGTTAACTTTATTGGTATACGTGCTGTAGTTATTTTTAGGTGATGTTAAAAAACATGTTCGGTTTGTGTATTTTCAGGATTCAAAAAATCCTGAGAAAACAAAGGTGCCGAACAACCCCCAGGTTATACTTTCCTGATTAGACAACCGAGGTTATGTTTGTGTTGAAAAAATTTTGTTATTGAGTTTAGTGTTGGTATTGAGTTTAGTGAAAAAGTGAGGAAATATGTAATTTTTTATATTTTTTTATGGGAGATAGAGAGATTATATTATAGTATTTTATTGTGAGTTGATAAAATATTTTGTAAATTTTTTGATGCAAACGCACCCCAAATATCGTGAACATAATAAGCTATGCTGTTCGACCCCTACAAGGCGAAACAATGTGATTCATTTTTTTTCTAAGCGAAACAATGTGATTCATTAATTGTGAGGTTTTAAGTCATTTGCGCGTTTCGATAAAGACCCATCTTTAAATGTGCCCGAGTCGTGAAAAAGGTCACTTCGCACCATAGAATCCTTTCGACCATATTCCACCATCTCGAGACAAATTAAGCACAAACTTGAACCTTCGTTCTTTTCCCCTCTTACCTACAGTACACAGTTCTATTCAAGTTGTTGCTTATGCGACTATCACCATTCCTTCTATCCTTTTCCGATTCCGTAGTGTCCATCCACATCAGAAGTGCAGCTTCGCCGAACAATGACGAGTTATTTTCTACTGAATAAATGGATCCAATAGTGGAAATCCCCTAGGATGTTACCAAGTTCGACAGCCCTATGCCAACCACCAACGACAATAGAGGATGGGTACGTAGTGGTTGGTCCCAATATTAATCTAAGTTAATGTAATAGAGACCTATAGATTAACTTCCATTGATAACGGCTTTTATGAATATTAGAAGGATTAGGTATGAATGAGGAGCTGAGCGTAATAATCAATTTAATAAAAAGTTAAAAACCCTCTAATTCTACAATTATAGGGGCTTGGGAATATTATCATAAAGAGCAGATATGCTAAGATAATTGGAGTTGAAGATTCGTTAATTTAAATACGATATGGATTATAAGGATACGTTATTCCACATCAACTAGTACCACATTTAACTCTGATAAAAGCCTAATGGAAGACCAGAGGCCACCACTTCTTCATCTATTGCAGTATTCCGAGTCAATCCAAAGGAAGCACGTTTCTTAATTCCCGTCTCAGATTGTTGGAACCGGTACCAGTGGGTTTTGGATAAGCGTCCTTTCCTTTTTTGTCTCGTTCCCACGCTGCCCTCTCGGTTCAAAGGTGGGCTGCCGCAGCAATGGAAGTTCAGGTTGGACTCGATCTCCCCCCGCGTTTAGCGCTTCCAATTTTGGAATTTCCCAATCCCACCGCCTTCGATTGGTACACGTGCCATAGATAATTGGCTCCTCTAAAACATTGGCCCCTACCTACGTAGTGGCCTCCAACTGTGCAAAACTTTTTCGCCAACTAATCACGCGGGATACCATGTGAGATGCCCTTTCTTCCCGACACGTGTTGTGTCAAGCACGTGCGTCATCCACTGTTATCCACTCTTTACCTGTCCGACTATTGCCTGTCCGACATAGGTGGACAGATCGAGTTCCATTGGCGGTGCCATGTTAGCCCTCCAGATCATGCCACCTGAAAACGTAGGTGGGAGATTTAACGGTTGATTGGCTTACACGTCCAGCCAGGGGACAGGCGTCATTGAAGAAACTAGAGAAGTCTAGAAAGGTGCCGTTGATCGTTGGGCTGGGTATGGGCAGCCAAACCTGTTGGATAAACATTTATTTTATTTTCTTACTTAGGAAGGCAAAATTATTTTAATGGAATTGCTTCTGTTTCTTTTTTTGACTTTGAAGGGAGTCAATGGCGACCTTTGGCTTTGCACGAGGTTTCCTGGCGAGGAAGCATGTTTTTGGCCCGATAATGGGGCATTAACTACACTACATGCACTAAAAATGAGGAATTGGGCCATTCGCACGTCGTTTTCCGGATATTTATCCCCATTAAAATGGTCGTCTAGTCACTAGTGGGATAGAGACGAGTCAAAAAAAAAAAAGGATAGAGACGAGTCGGAATTTCTGGGAGATGCTGGAGAACGTGTTTCTTTGTTACTGCGATTAGACAGATATTTTTTTCGGTCCTTAGATTTTGTATATATATAAGTCATTATTTTTATTAAATTAATTGAACATTAGATAAAAAACCATTTTTTGGATTAACTATAAGACGATCATGCACGACTTTTAAAGGGAATTAAATGGTAAAGCTCAAAATTTATTATATTATATATAGTTTTAATTTTTATAATATAGTACCTACTATTTCAGTTGCGATTATCTATTAGTCAACGAATGAAGGTACAAGGTAAGAGGTAAAAGAAACGCAACAAGCGGGCCGATGCCGAAACTGCCACTTGGTTAGACATAACGTCGTGTTAGGCTAACGGAATTTTCTATCCTCTCGAACGCATCATATATCTCTGATATCCAAATACATACAGTGATGAGTGATTATTCTAAGCTGTTTGCCTGGAATTCTTCAAAAGCAGGTAGCTGAAAACAACGATGACTGCTTTTTGTGTGATTTTGAAAATATGCCTCCTCTTTTTAGAGCTCTTTTATAATTTGCAAACATGACACTGATATAACCATTTTTGCCTTTTTAATATTTTGAGTTTACAAATACGCCCTAATATTGACAAATGAAAAAAGATTTTCTTTTAGAATTTACTAGTTCTTCTTCTTTTGCGAGCCTTCAATTCTTATAATCTACGTGTTTTCTGTTTTAAGTTGTCTTAAAAAATATATTATAAGTGTTACTGCGACCTGTGTGAAAATATTTAAAGTTTTCTCTAAGTACATGTTTGTTTGTCTAAAATTTTGAGGGCCAAATATTTTCGAATAAAATAAACATATTTCAAAATTTTTAACTTTCACCGATACATTTTAAAATTTTCATAAACCCCAATAAACTTCAACATTCAATAAATTTTTAAAATTTAGAGAATGTTCTTCAAAATTTTGGTAACCAAAATGTGTTTCTATGATCCGACCAGCTAGTTTACCGACTTATTCGTTGTCCTAATCTGTATCCTTTACCTATTATTACTAATTACTGATTCTTTTCCACCTACCCTTTGCAGTAAGGAATAACTTTTCTCTGTTTACAAACTTGACCAATTTGCAAAGTTGAAGACTGACACGCTATTAGGTAAAAATGGGAGGACTAGAAACGTAAATCGCAAATTTAAACGGCCTGTCGTCAAGGAATACCGATTCAAATTTCATCTACAAGATCTTGACAAATCAATCGTTTTCTAGTCTTGGAAATTTTGTATGCGTCCTTCGTACTGTGGCAGTTATTGCCGACGTAGAAAATGTTAATATTGGTGATTTCTTTAAACGATATTTGTCACGATCAATTTTGTGCACAAAGTTTATACAAATTCATCCAAGACATATACAATAGAATCCGGATTTCATTAATCCGATCGTTAAACTGCGTTGTAGAATCAATAAAGAAAAACAAAAACTCTGCTGAGAAGAATTTTGAAACACAAACAAAACAATTACTATTAACCACTTGCGTTCACGTTAATTAACAACGATTTGGTTAACTAAACATACCGATCTAAATTATCAATCAATCTAACCGTTAGGTTGTCACTGAACTGAAGTTGAAAATAACAAGATCTAACCGTCCAATCAAAAGATCAAAAATACAGCCAGTATTAGAACCAGAAAGGTAATCAAAGGGGGCAAACTTCAAAGGAAAATTGACAAAAGAAATTATTATATTATGCAACAAAATGTCTTAAGAGTTAAAAATATAAAAAATAACGACTAAAAATATTGAAATACACGTATTTCTAAGGAAATCTGCAAAAAAAAAAATATCTTTGTCAGACAGAAACAATGTGCTACCTTGAATAAAAATATCCGAGAACACACAAAAAAACACTTAAGCTCTTATATGTCACATATAATTATTTAATTCTAAAAAATTATAAATAGATTTTTCTATAAATACTTGAGAAGCGATTTTGATTTTAAATTTCCCTTCTTGTAGTGCCGCTTTGAATCAACGACACTTCTCAACTATAATCACAAAACAACTATAAAAAAATTAGATGCGAAAATTTTATTTTCGGGGAGACAACTCCACCCCCCTTCTGGCTCCGCCTGTTCCTGTAGCCCATGCCATGGGTGCATTATAGTCACCACGTTTTTTGTACTATACCAAATGCTTATGAAATTTCTCCACCAAAAATTATCCTTTTACCTTTTTTCGATTTCTTACGTGTAACTTCCTGTAAACATTTTTTTTAATAAGTAAAGTTCTCATTCTCAAAATACTAGCTATATATAATATGATTTTTTTAAAAAAAGACTTTAATAGAATTCAATGAGGCATTGATGCTTGGCGTGGTTTTGTTACATCATCAGCTGGTTTGGCTATCTCATTTTTGTTTTTGTAGTAATTTATCATTAAATTATGTTTCCATCCAAGATATTGGTGGAGGACAATCCTTTAGGATAAAAATTGGTTCACTTTTCTGAAATCGAAGCGTAATACGGAACAATTGGGGACACCGAATCCAGACAGAAACATTAGTTAAAACTGCTACCGGAGGACCAAAAGTATTCCCCTTAATATTAATTTATTTGCGCCTTGTCCAATAAATAAGAAGCCAACGTAACACAACACCTTCAATCGATAGAATATGACAAACCACTCATATTCAGCACTTTTTGCCTTTCTTTTTCTTGTACACTTCCAACACCCTTCTACCCTTTTCCAATGGACCCATTAAAAGAACTCGTTACGGCAACTCTCCACTTAACGTATTTCCTTCCTACCCAAAATTTGTTTGCATGTTCCAATAATGGCGTTTTAATAGCACGGGGAATGCATTCTTTGATTGTGATTGGACAAATTCCTCTTAATCTTCTCCAGGACGGCACAGTTATATGCGCTTTTTCTATTGGCCATTTAAAGTTGTATAGCGAAAAGTAGAGATGGCAATACAGAAGATCTGAACGTGAGAAAAAACAAATCATTTAACTGTGCCGTGTCAGCATTGGGTTGATCAGTCTCGCATCAGCCCAAGTCAATTCGTAATCTTTCCCTTTCCGTATAACGAAGATTAGGCTCCGACGCTCTTATAAGTTGTATCCCATTAGTTCAAGCATCTTCTCGAACTCGTTTGGGTACCATATTATGCTGTCACAGTACCATTAGCTTTACTTCTTCAAAGATCACTTGAAATCTTCGCTCTCGCCATCAGGTCAAAGTTCACAGGCCAGCTAATTCATCGGTGAGACTACTCTTATAGAGCCTTGTTTGGGCAGATTAGCAAAGGAGAGACATGGCTATTGTTCATGAATGTCAACGTGGATAAACATTCTACGCCCGTCATAAGAACTGTATGACAAACAAAAAACACAATCGTAGATTCGCCGGCTTTTAAGACGAGGCATATCTTTTATCATGCTTGTTATGTTCCTCTCTTATTAGAGCATCTCTAGGATCTCAAAACGGCAAAAAAAAAGAGGAAGCTATTTAGAGCAAAACTCAATTCAGATAGTCATGACTCCATTAGATGGAGCCCAACTTGCTTTTTTTGGGAAACTAATGGAGCCCAATTTGATTGTAACGAAATTTGTGAATTAAGAAACTTCACTTCCACTATTCTAGTCCGTGAAGGACAATTCCTTTCTGGTTTTATTGGGCTCCGAATAAGCCTTTGCTCGAAGTACAGGAAGATGCACCTGGGGGCTGGGATCGTCCGCCATGGGGACACCACCCGCATTAAGTCCCATTAGAAATACATCCGGCAGCTTGGGCTTCAAGCCCAACAACGGTATCAAAGGATTCACACCTCAGACGACTTCCGGAAGGGCTCCGTCACACTTGTAATATGTATGACCCAAAAATAAAAAAGACCGCACTATATGCAAGTATCGCCCAAAAACATATCATGTCCTAAAAGTTTGAACGGCTCAAGCGGAGGAACGATTTGTGTAAATACAAAGCCCCACCAAGACGGATTCAAGACAATAACAACTCTTTTCCGCTAAGTGAATACAATCCCAAGATCGGAAGCGTCACGAATAGGATAATGATAAACACACCCCTGAATCAAGAACTAGAATAACGGGAAACCATTAACCTTAAGAATTCTCAAACATAACGTCATTGACGGAAATATAACAAAAAAACTAGACTCCAGCGATTAAAAATCATAAAATCCAAAGAGAAAATGCAAACACCAACGTGTCATACATTTAAATCAACATGCACTTAATCGAACAGACTAAAACCCATGTCATCATCGGACTCTTCGGCCGGCTCATCCTTCTTCTCTTCCTCCTTAGCAACAGCAGCAGCAGGGGCAGCACTCGAATCAGCAGATGCAACAGGGGCTGCTGCAACAGCAAACTTGCTAGGATCCTACATTTACACAGAAGGATTAGAGGAAAGGACAACGCATCATTAAACAATGGCACGAGAGGATGAAAATCTTGATACCAGGAATCAGCAATGCCCTAGAAATAAAATACCTCTAGATATTCCTTAACTTTCTCTGCCTGGGGGAAGGTATAATCAGTGGCAACAGCAACTGCAAGAACATTCTTGTAGGCATTGATGAACATATGTGGTGCAGCTGCAAGGGTAGGGTACGAGATAGCCATTGACAATGAAGTGACCATGGATACTCCCATGGCAAACTTCTCCATGAGGTCATCCTCGGTCATATCAAGCACCTCAGGGGCGAAGACTGAACCATTGTCATAAGCAGATAGGACAACAAGACCGTAAGAGAAGGGCCTAATGCCAAGCTTCGCAAGCAGGGCAGCCTCAGAGGACCCAACCTTGTCACCCTTCTTGATAAGCTCCACAGGAGTTATAATTTCAACAGTACCCTTGTTAATCTTGGTTGGGATGTTGAGAACCTGAATGAAAATGGTGTAAGAATATGTTGCTTCAACTAAATTGAAAGTGGAAGGACTTCTAATTACGATCACAAACCTGGAAGAAAGAGGTCTGCGAAGGGTCTAGTCCGGTGTTCCCAGGCGGGACAATAACATCAATTGGAGCAACTAAACCAACACGAGCAGGTGCTCCAACCTGTTTTTTCAAAGTTATATTAAGACCAGTGGCATAACATAACAAAATTTATCACCACAGTTCAATCATTTACAGTGACTACAGAATAAAATTAAGGAATCCTGAAAAAACAATACTGCAGATTTTTAACATGACCATGTGAAACCCTAAATCCCAACAAGGACCAATAAATGATTATCAACGATAACCAAAACCAACATCTTGCAACAACCATAATAATTTACTATTGTGTTCTCTTTCTTCTGTTCCTATTCACAATTAAACGTGGACAAAACTACTAAATAATTATACTTGACGAATATAAGAGCACAAATAATTCTCTTCGAAAATTAATCTGAAATGAAAGGTCAAGATTTCAGACACCGGACCTTGTACTTGGCAACCTCTTCGCTGACCTCCTTCAAATCACCCTTCGTGAAAATTAGCCCAACATTTCCCTAATCCAACAAAAAACACATGTAAATAAGCGTAAAAGGTCATTTTTTTACAAAGAAATTTCTAAATATTTACTCGATATTGCTATATTGCGCTAAAAGTTCAAATTGTATGTACCACAAGAAGGGGGATGAGGTTGAGGAAGGCCGTGTTGCCGGTCTTCTCCGAATGAATCCTGACGGACCGCTTCATCATGGTGTTCTTACCCATGAGAACCACGGAATCGCCACGTAGACCAGTCCGGATGCTCTGGAGCTGGTTGGATCCGACATTGTCGGCCGCCACAATCAGTATCTGGGTGAAGTCATCTAGCAGCTGGCACAGCTTCGCGTCGTACGCGATCTTCTTGTCGGACTTCGAAGGCTTTCCCACCATTGCTACGATGTTATGGGTTTAGGATAAAACCTAGCAAATAAAATGTACAGAGCTATTAGGGCTTACAAAAACGAGCAAAATCGAGGGCCAAGACGAAGCTAGGGGCTCAGTCAAGGCGGACAGCGAACCGGCACCGTCTCTTTAACCTCTCCTGTACTAGGAATCGAACTCTAGGGTTTGGGAGATTTCGAAGTTGGAGGAGGCTCGTAGAAAAAAGAGTTCGGCGGGGGTCAGTTTTTTATATACTCGACCGGCGTTACAAAAGGATTAGGGTTTTTCGCGGAAGACCTGGATATACGGTGCAGATTTAACATTCGTAGTCAATCCGACGGCTCCAATAGTGGTGCTTACTAAAGTTCTCTGGGTATTTTCCAATGGGCCTGTGATCCTTTCTAAGATAAGATACAACTCGGCTTTATAGGCCTGACAATAATGGAAGTACGTATGGGCTTAACAAATAACTGGGTTGCCTCTGTATCGTCAAGAGCCCAAATCGAGCCCATGGAAAAATGTTGAATTTTAGAAAGAAAAAAAAGGGACTTGGAAGTGAAATTTTACCAGCAAAGAGGAATTCCGAAGTACCCTTATTGTTGGTTGTGAAGCCCAAATCCGAGAGCTCCAAAAGCGCAAAATTTTCCGTTAGCTCCGTTTAGCTCGGGATCCCAGCACCCACCGACCCCCAATTGTCCCTCCGACAACCTTTCTATCTAAGGACTAAGCTGCTGGAATCCGACATACGAAAATGGCGTCCAGTTACAGAGATCGGACGTCAGAGTTCCGATCGCTCTCCGAGACTCTGAAGAAGATCGGAGGAATCAGAGCCGTAAATCAATTCGAAAACGACCCAGCTTCATCGAAGCCATCTGCACCAGTCTCTTCAAGATCCGAATTCAATAACAAGGCTTCGCGAATCGGGTTGGGGATCCACGAGGCCTCCCAGAAGATCGCGAGGCTCGCTCAGTGTAAGTCCGTCTCAACCCCCTTCACACTTCATCTTTATAGTACTTAACGTAAGTTTGACAAATTACACTGAATTGAATTCATGTTTGCATTGAGATGCAGTGGCAAAAAGGTCATCAATGTTTGACGATCCGATTATGGAAATACAGCAACTAACCGCTCTGATAAAGGATGATATTACAGCGCTGAATGTAGCACTTTCAGATTTACAGACTATACAAAACATCGAGGTAGCGGACGGGAATTATTCGGAGGACAGAGTGGTTCATTCCACGGCTGTTTTTGATGACTTGAAGAGCAAACTGATGAGGGCGACAAAACAGCTTCAAGATGTTTTAACCACTAGAACGGAGGTTCGTCTCGACAAGTAGTAGTTTAAAGGGAAACATCATTCTTTTGCTGCCGAGCTATTGGCGAAATGTCTGAGACTAATTTCTAATTTCGTCCTCCTTAAACTACCAAAATTCTATGTTCGACTTTCACTACGATTCTACTGATGAAATGTGTAAAAAAGGGCCGTCCTGCCACAATATTGATGATTTGATCCTATGAGAGCAACATTGATATATTTTGATGGTTTGGACCCAAGATGACCTTTGGTCCATTTTTCGAGGACGAAAAGTGATATTTTCTCTTGTTTAAATCTTATACATTTACAACTCTCAATTACTTTGTTTTCCCCACAGCATATCAAGGCTCATGAGAATAGGAAACAAATGTTCTCCAAGAATTCCTTAAGAGAGAACCATTTCCGGGAAAATGTGAAAACTGTGACCGAGCCACCCCCTTGGTCCGGTTCATCAAATGGAGCTGCGAGTCCAGAACCCCCAGTGTGAGTCTATTTCTTGGTGCCCACCTAATAGTGGCGATTTCAATTATCAGGCATTGGTCAAATGAATTGATGCTGATCCTTAATTGGTTAACATGCTAAACGAATTCCAGTATACTTGCCCAGTTGCATTGGTGACTGGTTACAAGCTAAGCTTTGTCATTTCTAGTGGCGCATCTAAGGACATACATGAGTTGTAAGGTTTCGGTCATTGTACTTTTGCTTTTGGTTGAGGCCTTTAGTTTTAGGCTTATTTAAAGAAGTCCTTGCTTTCAGAAACAATTATGGACAGAAAATCGTTTCCCTTGTTGTTTGGTTATGAATTTATTAATCAATGTCAAACAAGATTTCCTTTCCAGAAACATAGCACTTCCATCTGCCATTTCTTCCTAACTTATTCTTGTGTATCTCCCTCCATTTCTGACCAGATTAACAGCAAATGGAGTTCAAGTTGGCAACCAACTGAGGTTTGTTTCATGTGACTCTACAGCCTAGGTTTAAGTTTTGAGTATTTTTGTACATCTTCCGTAGAGCATGTGTCTTTGTGTTTGACCATGTATTTGATACGGTTAATCTCATCCTCATAACTATGCACTTGCAGTTACACACGTAGACACATTGTTACACTTGCCCTTACTCTCTTGAACATGTAGGGAACTCTGTATGGAGTTACTGGCCGGTTTCTGCACTGTATTTTCAGTCTGTCCATCAATAGTTGAGCAGTGCCCCATCCCCCGCCCGCATCCCCACTGAAACCGGAAAAATGCTCTCGTTCACCCCAGTGCTGAATATAAGAGCACTAATTTTTGCCTTATTTTTCCGGGACTATCAAAAAGGCTAGGTAGAGTTTTCCTCGTTCTGCACAATTTGTATGACTGGCACTTTCACTAGGTAATTTGCCTTCTCACGACTTTTGAGATTGTGTCTGACGGTGAATAACAACTTGTGTTTAACCTTGCTAAGTCAGGCGGAGGTTAGCTGTTGATAACACTCCATCCCAGCAGATGGAAATGTCCATGTTACAGCAGGTGGTTCCACAGCAGGAAAATTATACGCAAAGTCGGGCAATTGCTCTTCATAATGTGGAATCCACTATTTCGGAGCTCAGTGGGATCTTTACACATTTGGCTACTATGGTCGCACATCAAGGGGAACTGGCAATCAGGTTTCTTCTTCTTGCTTCAATATGCCAAATCTGCATTTTCTTATCTATACTTCTGAAATTTTTGTGATCTATCTTTGGACCGAATGGAAACTATCACAATGCTCCACAAGTTTAGTGGGTTGGATTTACCAAGTCCTTTAATACTTGATCTCCCTGATACTGATATGAGCAGGATTGATGATAACATGGAGGAGTCATTGGCAAACGTCGAAGGTGCTCGTGGTGCTCTATTGAGGCATCTTAACCAAATATCATCAAACAGGTGGCTTATGATAAAGATATTTGCCATTTTGATATTTTTCCTTGTGATCTTCATTTTCTTTGTGGCATAAATGTAGTTATGGGAATCCAAAAATAGAATTCTTGCTGCATGGTGCATTCAGGCTTTGCCCTGTCCATCCATTGGCTATTTCTTCAGAAATAGGTTACCTTATGTGGGAGTAAGTAGGACTCAACTATTGTGTAGCTTGGCATCCCCAATTTACAATTTTTAGCTGCCTTGTATATGCTTGTACAAATCTATACAGAAGCATATAGCAGCAATATTCTATTAGGGTGTGTGTGTGTGCATCAAGTGTCTGAGCTTGAAATCATATATCCAACTCTTGAGTTATATTGGTACGAAGCTCTTGAATGTCCTCTTGATAGGTAAACATCACCTTTCTATTGGCTTCTTTCTTAAGGTTGTGCTTTGCTATATCTTGATAAAAATGATTATATAGAAACGGTCTTCTTTCCATTGTGAGAGTTCGCTGTAGGCAAAAAGATGCATGCAGATGCAAATGATTTTAGTGATGGTATATGCGGGTAGTTTAGATCCTAAACCTCTCAAGCTTTCTCAATCAATAGTTTCCAAGGTTCCATTAAGATGTAGCCCTTAGGATGTCCAGGATGGCAGTGGGCAGTGACTTGGCAGTGCAAGTCGCAAGATGAAGCCCTTGCATCTCGATTTCTGAAAGTGAAGCAAGGATAGCAGCGAGGACGTCCAATCCTGAGGTATACAACTCCCTGGAGTTTTGAATATTCACTGGAGGCCCAAGACCGATTTTCTAACAGGATACTTTTAAGCTCGTTTCTGGGGCTGCACGCTTATTTTTTTGTCTTCCGCTGATGCAAGACTCCCAAGGGCCTTTGTAAGACCGTCGAGGGAAATTAGCGTTGCTAATAGTGGGTGATGTCTTGGACTGCCCTCGCTACTTTTTCCCGGCCTTTATTAACACGTTGGGTTATTGTTTGTTCCTGCACTGGGGGCCTAGATCAGCATTACTTTCGGTAGGCAAGTGATTTTTGAGTCTCCCCGTTTATCATTTGTACAATTGTGTACAGGATATCATATGGCTAGTTATCGACCTTGGGAGCTAATAGACTTAAATAATTCAATCTCCAAGAGTTACGTAAAGAATTGCAAACAAATCATGGAAAATGTATTTCTTGATTTATTCTCACAAGTCACAAAATACTCCCCGGATTTAACCCTATCATATGCCGAATAAGCTGAAGAGTATTTGAACCGGTTTGAACAAAGATGGATTTTACCCGTCTTACAAGTTGGTTTTATTAGTAAAGAGCAGGAAAGCCCCCCCCCCCCCCCCCCCCGATATATATAAGATAAGATTTTCCATGTTCCCAAGAATCTTTATTCCTGCGAAATGGAGAAGTTAAAATGGTGTGGTCCTCAAAATTGCAAGAGTTTCTATGGTCTGATCTCACATTGCTGTATTCTTTTCCGTAACCCCCTATCTCTTTTCTATGGCAAGTGACAAGAGTTGAAGCTAGGTAAAAGGTGACTAACTACTCCTTAAATAATTCATTTGGACCATTATTGAGGTCCATCGCGAGGAATAAAAGAAGTAAAGTCATAATTAGTTATATAAATATGAATAAAGACTCCTATTATAGACTTATAAATATATATAAGTCAGTAATTTTCAAAACTACGATTAAAGACTCCTAACTTTTAAAACTCATCAATACACGCTCTATGTCCAAATCATGCGTTAAATCAAACGGAATAGCATGAAAAATTGACTAAAATGCTCATCCAAGATAAAATTATGAAAAAAATAAAAAAATTTCATTAAAAATAATATTTTTAAATAAAACTATTAAAACTCTATTTCAATAATTTATTTCTTAAATGCTTATTTATTTTCAAAAAATTAGTCTTTGGTGATCATTTCGATCATTTTGCATGATTTTCCGTCGGACTTAACTCTTAATTTGGACGGAGCATGAATTAATGAATTTCAAAAATTAAAGGTCTTAAATCTTCGTTTTGAAAGTTACAAGTATCAATTTGATTTTTGTTCATACTTACAAGACTAACTATGACTTTACAAAAAGAGAGAGAGAGAAACGAAGGCTTCAAATTTGGGTTCGGGTTCGGTTTTAGAGCCTGATATGATATGAACTAAAATTAGGTCCAATCTATCCCTCGGGCTATAATAAGCTCCTCACTGGAATTATCCTGTTTAGTGCAATTTACTAATTCAGTTTCTTCAAGTCTCCCATTACCCACTCCCAGTAGTGGAAAGAATTACCTTACCCCAATAATCCCCTGATTACGCGTTGTGGTTCTGTGGGGGTAGGTATGGAACCTAATTAATTACACATTTGGTGAAATTGAACAAGTGTAGAAAAATAAACCTCGACTATTACTCCACCATTCTTTGTTTCCGACACTACCAGAAAATTAGTGACCAAAAGATTCTCTTCCTCACCGTAAACTCAATTGGGAGCAAAGCTACTGGTAGTAGCTAGGCGACTAGACGGAAGTCCAAAATTCTAAGTCTTCGTATCCATCATAGATTCGCTAGATGGTGCATGCAAAGTGGTTGCTGAAAAGACTAATGGATACTGATACTGATACTTCACAAATTTTCCTCCACTACGCCCAAAGAACGATACACAGCCTACGATGGTTGATGATGATGCATTAGTTCCCCACCGGTAAGCCGGACATATGGGAGACAAGCCCCTTCATTCGGGATGGTAGTGCAGGACAGAGAGTTGCTGCACAAGAAGGGTGTTTTGTGGTTGGCATGCGAGTGGTGGGATGAGATTTTTGTGATGATCACTTTGTATCATTTTCTCTCTCTGCATATCATTTCTCTCTATGCATATCAAATTTGATGTAACATTTCATTGATTTTGGTGCGATAATGATGCCCCACTTGAATGTCCCGCTACAAAAAATTGTTCCATTTGTGTTCCCACATAACCTTGATCAGAATGTGCCTACTTCAAGAATTTGCACCTGATAAGAGGATGTCATTGAGACAAAATCCTTTCGTTTCATCAGGCTAAAGGTCTTATGACTGTCCTTTTGAAGTGATTAACAAGCACTCAAAGACAGTGGACAATAAAGTAAATGAAAGAAATGGAATAAAGGAGAAAACTCTGAATTCCAACCCAAGTTTCTTGATTCAGAATTTCCCCTTCATTTTCAGAATAGAGGTCTGATAGGCCTGAGAGTCAGAGTACTTTTGTCAACCTTTTAAGCAATTAGGTTAATATTTCTCGCCAATATATTCGGAACCATGTGAGTGGTCCTATATATATACACCCTTTCAGAGTATCTGTTTCAAAATTTAAATAAATGGGCCCCAATCCCAGAATTGGATAAGGCATATTCTAGGCCTCGTACCAGTGATTACCAGACAGACAGTAATGCTGGTAGAAATTATTGATTGTGATCTATAGATATCGCCCAAATGTTAGAAATAAAACAGATTAATGACTACCCAATGGCACATGAACATGAACAGCCTAATGCTTTAAATCCAACCTTAATGATTGCTTTATTAGTCATGCAGTGTAATTAGGTTGCACTTTTACTAAACGTAATTAGCTTCTTTTTTCTCACGGTAGCTATGGGCATGAGAACCTGCAGAGGTCACAAGGCTCTCCACCATTAAGCCAATGATTAATGAACGTCTCAGCACAATGAATTGTTGAAGCACTTTAGATTTGTGATGGATTCCATGTCCAGCAATAAAAAATTTTGGTCCTATGTTCATAATTGTGCCCACTGCGGGCAATTGTATTTATAAACAAAACCTGGGGCGTTTTGAAATGGTACAAAAAACGAATACGATCATGACACTACACGTATAGTAGTTTTTCATAGCTCATCATGTATATATATATAAATATTGAACTGGATGATCAACTTGTGGGGACTTGCTAAAGCATGTCCTAGGATGCTTGTTCGGTGACCCCAAAATCAAAACAGATTCCGAGTGGGAAAGTGACAGAAAATACCAGTTGGGTAATTCCTAAAGAAGCTAAGGAAGCTTGCGGCTCACAGTTTTTTAATGCGATAAAAAAATCTGATGGAAGCTTTTTGAAGAGTAGGGAAAGCGAAATAAATCCAATGTTTTCCTTTTCAATTGTATTTCAAACAATATTCTCCCTCTTGCGGGCACCAAAAAAATTCCTCCTAATCATGATTATACGTTTGGACCCAGTACAATTACGTATGAAAATGGGAACAACGCCACCCCACCATCCAAAATCGTCATGCTGAGATGATTATATATTAATAGGGGTATATAGGATTCGTTGCAATCCGTAGAGATTTGTAGATTCGGAGGGGTCTTTTCCCACGATACGCACCTAACAACGAAAGATATATATACACAAACTCAATAAAGAGAGAAACTTGCCTCTTGGTTCAAATCCATGGATACCATGTTTTTAAGGAACTTAAATTTATTTCTTCAACAAGTGATGTAAGGGCCGGATGCATTCATCTTACATGAAGCAAAAGGTGGGAAGAATACAGTCGTATTGTTTTCAAACAAATGATTATTTTAGGGTTGCAGGTTTCAGCATCTTAATTTCCACAAACAGTAAGATCAGGAACAGGCGACGAGAATAGCTGCTCAAGAGTTTCGTGCGCGCGCGCGAGGGAGAGAACATATATGGTGGGTTTCAATGTCATATACGGGCGGATCTATATATGAACATATTATCTTTGGTTATTTTGTGTGCAGCGTAAAGCTTGTAGCTCTTTTCCATGAATCCTTAGCTTTCCACTAAGTCCGAAGGTGATTATTTATTGCTGGGATGGCTTCAGCTTTGGTGCTGTTAGTTTTAAAAAATGCATTGAGAAGCGCATTCGGTGATGAAATGGATTTGATAGGCGGCAATTATGTTAGGATAATGGCTCCTGTAAAATCACCGAGATGGGGAAGCCTTGCAAATTACCATGCTTTATCATTAGTCAAGGGGCCAGAGAAAAAGGGCGACAGGGAGCATATTAGGGAAAAGTTGAAATAAAGATCAGGAGCCCAGTGAGAAGCCGGTCCCTCCACCCACTAAACGTGTTTATTCAGCTCATGATAAGGGGGAAATAGACGTTAATGGAGATTTTGATAAAGATGAAAGTCTCCAATAAAGGTCGCATAATGCAGACTGCAAAACAAAACTTTTGACCGCTAAGACTTCGTGTACTTAAGAGTGGTTCACCAAATTCCTTAAGAGCTAGACGTTATAGTCAAACTTCAATCCAACATGTATATCCTTGATCCCAATTGAGAGAATGATGCTGGAGATCCGAGTCAGACGATGTCGAGCTGTCAGATTGCTCATTAATGGCGCTGGATTATTTAGAGCGGGCAGATCAGCACAAAAATGGCAAGAAATCGTGATTTAGCCTAATTGGGGCAGTTTTCGTGCACCTGTCGGTATTTTGACCATAACTTTGACTACAAGTGTCTGATTCGCGCCCGTGGCCCCAATTCGGAAAGCTCTTTTCGGCGCGCACGTCATAGCCACCCAGCTACGCTCGGTGCACCTCGTTTCGAGCTCTAAATCCGCTGATTTCCTTTTTGAATCTCTATTTTTAGTTCATTTTTGCTATTTATGGTAATTCTCTATTTGTCGATTAAGAAATAATTATGAACCCGATTTGTGCCAGATTTTTGGCAATCGTTTGATTTCTTTTCGTATTTCGTTTTCGTAAGACTTTTAGGGTTTTGCTATTTTTGGTAAAATTCTATTAAGGGTCGATTTTCAGCTATTTTAACCCGGCTTGTGGGTTATTTCGATTCATTCCTGAATATTAAGAAATTTATTGAATCCAGAGTATTTTTTATTATTGGGTCAAAATTCTCTCTCTCTTTCCTTCTCGCAAATTTCCTATTGTTTTAGCCTACTGAATAATCTCTATTCTGTTCGGCGTCAGAGAAGATCTCTTTGAATTGAATGACAGTAGGGTTGTAAACGGTTACCAAATTTTTGCAACCTGTACCGGTGGTACTGGATACCGGAACCAGCGGTGGCGGTGAGCCGCCCCCACTGCCTACCACAGGCGCAGTGGTATCTACAACATCACGAGGAGGAGCAGTAGCAGTACCACTACCACTACTAGTAGATGTGACACTACTATACTCAGTAAACATTCGCTCAACTGCATTAGTCACTTTGTTTGTCATCTCCTCCCCATTTTCTCCCCCAACTGTTTCTTGAACCCAAACTCCAACGCTCCCAACTTGTATCGATGATCAAGCAACGCTGATACGAATAGAAGTATATTAACCTTCTCTAAATCACTCAAATACTTATCATATTTCGCTTGCAATTTTTAGGTCATATCCACAAGCATCCTTTGCCCACTAGATCTATATTTGGTAACATGTCTAGTAATCTTAGCCAACTCTTCCAATAATACATTAGAGTTAGTCAAGTTCGATCTCGATACCCACAATGTCACCTCATAGAATAACTTCAAAATTTTTACAGGATTATGAATGACATCTCAATCCTCAAATGTAGGTGGACCCAATCCTTGCCTCTCATGCCCGTCCTTTTGCAAATAAATAACAAAATATCCATCCAATATCATCAAATGGTCAAATGCTTTATGGTACTTTTCAGCCACACTTAACATAAAATATGTGGAGTTCCAGTGGGTTTAAATACCAAGACTCAAAAATTGGCCATATGCAATGTTTTTTTCTGCAACAGCTTTCTTCAAAGTTTCTAACCTTTAGGGTGAAGACTTCACATACTTAATCATATTTGCGGACCTTAATTATTGATATATCCACATATTTTAACTCCTCCAAAATAATCAAGTCGAGAACATGACACAACACCTCAAATGTAAGAACTCATTACCACATACAACCTTCAAGCTCAAACCACCTAAACTTCCAAATATTTGCCTCCTTCTAAATTGGTCAATTGTCGCATCATTAGATGACGCATTATCAACAGTAATAATAGTGAGTACTCTATCGATTTGCCATTCAAGCAAACAATCTTCCAAATACTTTAGAATATTTGACCCTTTATGGTCTTGGATCCTCTTAAATAACAAGATCCTCTTATGCAATGTCCAACTAGAATCAATAAAGTGTCCAGTCACACACATATAATTATAGTTATGGATTGACGTCCAAGCATCTGTAGTGATGCACACTCTATACTTATAATTCACTATAAACCTCTCCTTCAACTTTATTTTCTCCTTTAAATACAAAGACATACAATCTCTCATCAACGTATACCTCGAAGGGATATTAAACCTAGGTTCCAAATAATGTATCAATGCCCTAAACCCAACATTCTGAACCGTAACAAATGACAATCTCCATAATGACCATTATCGCAATCAATCCCCTAATTTCCTTCTCATCAAACTTACGAGTGACCTCCATCATCCCAACATCACCACCACTTGCCTTCGATGCCTCATGATTCAACAACATTTGACCAATATCTAAATGACCCACTAAAGTCCTCTTGTAATAAACAGAGGTCTCTAAATGTTGTCGCAACCTCGATGTCCCATTCTATTTGTGATTAGCAGGAAAATCTTTCTTACAATAGTGACAAGTAGCTCTAACATTCATGGAGTCATTTTCACCAGTGATCTTAGTGTAGTGTTGTCAAACCGAAGACTCATATGAGTTCTTCCTCTTTTTAAGTGGAGGAAGTGATGGTAACCCATTAGAATCACTACCAGTTGTTGTATCCATACTTTCTGTTGAAGTGGATGGACAAGATTGAGAAGGTGCAGTGCCTACACTACTACTTATCAGGTTAGAAGTGTAGCTAGTTTTACTTCCAATTCCACTCTCAGAAATGGGTGCATATGATTGTGTAGTATCCATATGAAATTAAAGAAAAAAACAATGTCAAGTGTAAAATATTTAGAGAAAAAACAATGATTAAACTTTAATTTTTTAAAAAATATAAAAATGTTGGCTAACTAATAGCTTTAGATGTGATCATATTAAATTACAACCACCTCCACATTAACATAAGTTGGACTTTTCAATGTATGCTTTAGAGTTTAAAGGGATTGAAAATCTCAAAATAAAAATAGATTTTTGAAAAACAATTTCACAAATTCAATTCGAACAAATCATTTCATAAACCAATTCAAACAAATAATTTCACAAAATCACATATATCCAAGTATCCAAACCAATTCAATTTCATCCTCCAATAATTTTACAAATCACAACTCCACAAGTATTCAAACTATTTCAACTACATTCTCCAACAGTTTCACAAATCACAATTATGCAAATACCAAACCCTAAAGCAATTTAGTTTGCATATTAAATCAATGAATTTTCTAACTACATTGTATAGAGATAATGGGATAGAGAGACATACCACTCGGTTTCTTACAACAGTCCAGCAGGCAGCAACTTGCAAATTTGTTATTTATTTTGATAAAATGTCAATACAAAATACATTTAGTCTTGAATTTTCAAAATGCAAACACTATTATTAAGCCACAAAATCTCAATCACTTCACACCTTAACTCAAGCCACAAAATTGAATCAATTGATAAGAAATTATCAATTAACCTTCGCTCAAGCCCTCTGCCCCAAATTAAGCACAATCACTGACACCAAGCATTGAACACCTTAATTTAAGCTCTCTGCCCCAAATTAATTAAGCACAACAATAAGATTCTAATAACATAACTAAAATTCGTATGAAATTTAACTCCAGATTAACTTCAATTAAGCATTCAAAGATGGACAATCGGTTTGACAAAGAAAATGAAGAGGCAGAGACTCAAGAATACTTATCGTGAGGGAGAGACAGAGTCGAAAGAGAGAGAGAACTTTAGATGAGCTGTCCTGTTGCACGGTGGCCTGTAGGAGGCAAAGAAACGAATGAGATTCAAACAAGAGAGAGAGAGGGGGTAGATTTGAAAGAGGGAGAGAGAGACTTACCGTGACTTGTGAGAGACAAGTCGCGAAAGGAGGCCGGAGGGGGAGGGGCTAGGGTCGAGGGGGGAAGCTTAAATGTCCACTGGTGAGGGCACTGAGGGTGGCAGGGGCTGGGTGTGGGCATGCGAAATGAGGGAGGGGAGGGAGATTTGCTTGAAGGAAAAAAAAACCTTATCCCTAACTAAATGAAACGATGTCGTAGAGTCAATTAACAAAAAAAAAACGGTTAGGCGGTGATCCATTTTCACCATTTTTTGGTGAAAATGACAACTGACACCGCCCCGCTACTAAGCGGGGAGCGGTGACCGGTAGCAGTGCCGGTTAACTAGCCCACCACGGGTACCGGTGAACAGGCCTAAATGACAATCAGAGGGTCTACAACCACTACCGTACCTATGATAACAAGGATCAAGCTAGCTTTAATTCCGAACTCTCAAAATCCCATCTGGGCAATCTCCAAGCAACAAAAAAAAAAGGCTTTTCCTTTGTACAGGTGGATTGCATCGAAACCCACATTCTAACTCTAGTAAGTATAAAAGAGCAACTTAGAAAAAAAAAATATATATATATAAAAGAGCACAGTTTTGGGTTTCTGGGTATAATATCTTGGAACCCATAAGGGTGTGTCCCTGCTCACAAGCAAAGGAAAAAAAGAGGTACCGAAGAGAAATTTTCCTGCTCAATATATGACTATATATTCCAGTAGAAAAATGCACGGTACAATTAGCGTCAGATTTCAGGGGTTGAAAGAAGAGGTCACAAGATTAAAAGCTATAAGCAAGTAATAAAGAATTTCCATCATTTTCAAAGAATTAGATTCCTTGAAATATGATTAATTATTCATACAAGGAAGTGTTAGTTAAACATGAATCTCTCTAATCCTTTGGTTTATTCCAAGGATTAGAGAGATTCGTGTGGGCTTTGATTTAAGTGGACAATATCTTGTTAAGAAAAGTTTAGATTGTTACCGATAGTATCAGAGTCGGGGGGAGATCTGCTGCAGTTCGGTCCGAACTGCACAGATCCTGGTCCATCAGAGTCCACCCCCGGTTGGAAGTGTGCCGTGCCACCTCATGAGCCTTAGATGCTAGCGGTTTCTTTATGAGAAGGTGGTGAATGAGATCCCACGTTGTCTTTGAGGGATAAGTTCCTATGTTCACAAGGTGACACTTTAAATTTACTTGATTAGAGGCCTTTTCTTAACTTCAACACTAGAGAAACAAAACCGTGCCAAATTCGGATCAAAGCTGACCATATCTTGCCAACCCAAAATTCTGGTTCGTTACAGTCACACTCCAAAGATACGTCTGGAATTGGGAACCTAAATTCTCAGAATTACTTTTACTGAGACTCGGATCGGCACTAATAATGAGCATGCTCGTCCTGCTAGTTTAAAAAGCCTCAGCTTTTCGGAAAGAGGAAGAGAACAAAGAAGAAAATAAAGTAGTACATTGACAGCAGCTAAGATCTCTGCCACCCTAACAGTAAACTCGGTGACAGAAAAAGAGACGGGAAGATTTCCTGCCGTGGTTTCATTCTGTTGCGTCTGTTTCTCAACCCGAGTTCGCTCTGGACTGAGAGTGTACCTCCTTAATTTCCTTTTAGGGTGTACTCCTTTCTGTCAGACCTCGAGTCTCAAAACCCAACAATCAAGCTCCAAGAAGCAATCGCTGGGTCTTGCTCTTCCTCGTTCTTTTCAACTCAAAAAGTTTCCGTTTTAAGCGAGTGACACTGTTCTGTTTGGTGGTTTTTCTCTTTATTTGTCCTGACTGACACTGCCTTATCACGCTACAATTTATAGTATATTTCTTCCGAAAGGGAGGTTTGTGTGATAATTAAGGCACCGCAAATCTTGGAATTGGGTGGTGGGCTGGTGGATTCTTGAGAGTTTAATACACTGCAAAAAATTGTAACTTGGGCAAAGCTGTAAGAGACGACCAAGCCAATACGAGAGCGGGTACTCTGTACTTACTTCAAAGGGAAAACGAGATAAACACTCTCTACCTGTCTGAGGAGTTAAAGAAGCCAGAGAATTCCGGACTGTCATACATTTGTCATAAAAGAGCCCCTTTCGTAACTCTGCTTGTCTCATTATAAATCCCCTACTTGCCTCTCAGGCGCAAAGCCACGGAGACGAGATTTGGTATCCATCTGCATGGCAAGAAATGTTTGAGAAAGTTCTTGGGTTTTGTTTTTAAGACTTGTCTGATTTGTTTTTAATTTACAAGTTGCAGATCCATTTCTGTGAAAGCAATGTTACCTCAGAAACAGGCGGAAGAGGCCATGGTCTCAAGCTTTAACTTGACTGAGCATGATGAGAGAGAGGAAGAGAAGGCAGATGAACCTGTTGGCCTGAAAAACCTTCTCTGGCATGGCGGGTCTGTCTATGATGCATGGTTCAGCTGTGCGTCCAATCAGGTACGGAGACAAAAACACACCAATTTCCAAATCTTAAGTTGGATTTACACCAGTATTGCTCCAGTAGGTTTGTCGGAGACAGATTGACTCGTGTTTGGCTTTCGGTTGTACAGGTCGCTCAGGTTCTGCTAACGCTGCCATACTCTTTCTCTCAAATGGGTATGCTTTCAGGGGTCATACTGCAGGTATTTTATGGTCTGCTTGGAAGCTGGACTGCTTATCTGATCAGTGTTCTCTACGTCGAGTACCGAAGCCGAAAGGAGAAAGAGAATGTCAACTTCAAGAACCATGTCATCCAGGTAAGCTTTTCAAGAACACGGTACAAATTCGCAACTCGAAATTTACAGTCTGATTGCCGGCAAAGGAAATGACTTTTCCCCTCTTGAATCTATGGCGCCAAGTGGTTTGAAGTGCTAGATGGTTTACTGGGTCCGTACTGGAAGGCTGTTGGGTTGGCCTTCAACTGTACTTTCCTCCTCTTTGGATCTGTTATCCAGCTCATAGCTTGCGCAAGGTCGCTTTTGATCCTTCCGGTTTCCTGACTTATTTTCGTTTCTAGTTTCTCTTATTTGATTTTCACATTCTCCGGGATAACAAAAGTCTGGTTTATGTTTTATTTACTTCAAAATGTTGTTCTATTGCTGGTTATGCAGTAACATATACTACATAGATGACCATTTAGACAAGAGGACATGGACATATATCTTTGGAGCTTGCTGTGCCACCACTGTGTTCATACCCTCATTCCACAACTACAGGATTTGGTCCTTCCTTGGGCTGGGAATGACCACCTACACTGCTTGGTACTTGACCATCGCAGCCCTTGTAAATGGCCAGGTAAACAAAATTAATTACGTCCCTGTTCATCCCCTTAGCTTCTTCTTTCCCTTCCTTTGTGCGCTTCATTCAAGTTTAAGCTTTCGTTTGTCATCCTTATACTTCTTCACTGGTTTACAGGTCGAGGGTGTAAAGCACTCTGGCCCAAAAGAGTTGGTCTTGTATTTCACAGGCGCCACCAATATACTCTATACTTTCGGTGGGCACGCCGTCACCGTGTAAGTTTTTATAAATCCATTAGTTTAGTAAAATAACACGTAACGTCGTTTTCTTTTTCGGAAAATCCAGAGAAAATGAAAAGGGTAAAATTTATTGCAAGGTGGTCTTCTGTATGAAGCTTCTGCCTGTCATGTTAACGGGGTTTGAGGAACAAGACTATATGGAAACAAACTATTTAATAGAGCCATTCATTACAAACTTGGAGGTTAACTGAACCTAGACAGATGTGAAAAAAAAGGATTTATTTAGCAAAATACCCTGGCCATTGATGGGTTTTGAGGAAGAAGACAAAATCATGAAACGACTCTTTATTAGGGCCATTAATGTCCAATATAGAATTATTATGAGTTTTTGAGTCAGAAAAAAACAAATCTTCAATAGAAAAATTATTCTACAAAAGCAAACAAAGAAACTTGTGATTGCTCTGTTCTTTATAAGGTAAACTATGGGGAGCTTTCCTCTATAAGCGAAGTGTCAGCATAAGTTCTGGTTTTGTTGCCTTGATTACTCTAGTATTCGTCAATGATAGACCATTCGCTGCTAAATCCATGTACTAAAACTGGGCTACTTGCACTTGTGGTCGCCCAGCTACTGACTTTATGCACTTGGTCTTCCACTGATCTAACATTGTTTCAGTGTGCTTCTATTAAAAAACACTACCGTGTCAGTGTAATGGAGATTTGACGTAGTGGGCTCATTTAGTAGGTATACCATAAATTACGCGTATATTGTATCCAGGTTGGGATTTTGTAGGATTCGCTCAATAAATAGGCTCATAAAATAGTGAATACTCTGCCTAAATTTTCTTCTATTACACTTGCTATGGCTTTATCGGAACACAACAAGCGCGCCGCGTCTCATGCTGTACTTTGTTACTGTCCCTCACTATATTGAATTTTTTTTAATGTTAGAAATAAAAATTAAACTGAAAAAAATTATTTATGAAGGAGATAATAGATAAGTGAGATACAAAATTTAAGTCGTTCGGTTTATAGACCTATATACATCATGGAAAGCCCGATTGATTTTTTCACTTATTATTTTTTACGAGATTTTATTTATAAGCTTTTCAATGCAATAGCAACGTGAACTCTCAACTTTAAAGTTTAATATATAAGTACTTGTCGATTGTATCTGGGTAATACTTCAGAGTACAGTCAATGCATGTCCTCAATATTTTCAAAAACTGGGTTTCTTCCTCTGTATTTTTTGTCTTTTTCTCTTCTTCCTTTCCAGTCCTGTGAGGCTCATGGCAGAGTAGTTGTATAGTTTAGTCCTTTTTTCTCCCCAGATCTTTTAGGAAAATAATAATAAAAGATTTGCTTATGATAACTGGTAATAGATATTTGATCCTGATCTCAGATTAAAGTTTCTAGGACCATGTTTTTTTACAGGGAAATCATGCATGCAATGTGGAAGCCTCAGAAATTCAAGTACATATATCTCCTGGCCACCCTATATGTATTTACCCTCACTCTTCCATCTGCGATTGCTATGTACTGGGCCTATGGCGACCAACTCCTCACCCATGCCAACGCCTTTGCACTTCTTCCCCGAACTGGATGGCGTGACGCTGCTGTCATTTTAATGCTCATTCACCAGGTTCACTAAATTTTGCCTTCCCGACTTGATTAATGCTCATTTTACACGTTTGTGCTGATGTATTTGATACGATTGGCAGTTCATAACATTTGGGTTCGCGTGTACACCTTTGTATTTCGTGTGGGAGAAAGTGATAGGAATGCATGACACCAAGAGCATATTTTTGAGGGCGCTGGTGCGGTTGCCTGTGGTGATACCAATATGGTTCTTGGCCATTATATTCCCCTTCTTTGGTCCCATTAATTCGGCTGTGGGTGCTCTTTTAGTCAGCTTCACAGTGTACATCATCCCCTCTTTAGCACATATGCTGACATTCAGATCTGCATCGGCCAGACAGGTAATTAAATGGCTCAATCTCTCCACCTCTCATCTTCATTTCTAGCTTATAAATGTGCACTCTTATCCAACTGGCATTGTCTAGTCCACCATTGAAGTTCTCATTGCGGATAGCTTGTGTCGGGGCCCAATAGTGCCTATGTTGATGTAAGCGGGCATATTGGTCATGTAGAGACGATTACTTATTAGAGAATTGTCTAAATCCGACCTCCAAGGAATTAGTTGCTTCCATGGTGGGTCTTTGACCAGTTAGTCCCAGGTGAATAGCCTACCTATTTGTAATCTGTTTGAGTTTATGGCCACGAATTTTCGGGTAGCCTGTCATTTTATATTCTGTCAATGTCGGTCTCATCTATCGTTGATTCAAATAAGATTCAAACTTAAATACCAGAAGTTCATATTTCTCCCCTTCCAATCACTATGCTGAGCTGTAGTGCCCAGTGAGTAATTGAGTTGAGAACAGAGGGACACAACTACAGGGTCTTACTGCTATACTTAGTCTCGTATTACAAAATCGAGGGGGCGAATCTTATATATTTGAGATGGATCCAGCTTTACAATTTGGCATGGCAGGGACTTTCAACTTCATAAACAATTTAGCCTCACAAACTGTTTTGAATTAATGTGACCCAAGACGAGGTTGGTGGCATTTCATTGTCATTCAGTTATTTGACACTGTCCCATTACTGTTCTTGTCCTAGCTACTTGGGCCAAGCCAGCTCTCTGAGTTGGCCCTGGCCCTACGAAGTTTACCTGTCTTGTTCCAGCTTCGACTAGGTGCTGTCCTTGGTATCTTTGTATCACACTCCCTTTACTTTTGCCTAACGTTTTGTTGTGTGATTCTGTGTATGTAGAATGCGGCAGAGAAGCCACCGTCCTTCCTCCCGAGCTGGACAGCCATGTATGCAGTGAACGCATTTATAGTGGTATGGGTGCTGGTAGTCGGCTTCGGCTTTGGGGGCTGGGCTAGCGTGAGCAACTTCATCAAGCAGGTTGACACTTTTGGTCTCTTTGCCAAGTGCTATCAGTGCCCAGCCCGAAACCCAGCCGCCAAAGCTCACTAACTTCTCTCATGTATTACAAACATGAGGAAATATCATAAGCATTGCCTCCCTATACGGATTAGTGTATATTGCCTATCTTCTTGTTCCTCCCGTGTTGTAAAAGGTGATGTTTTTCTTTAGTATCAAAGCACTGTTTGCGTATGTATTTCCTCTTTTCATAAATAAGTAGAAGGGACCTCAGGGAACGCCAACCAGGGGCATATAATGTGACATCAAATCCAGCAATAGTTCTTCGTAGCTAGATCTTACATGTTCTCCGATGTCGGTTATTGGTTTTTATGAGATATGGTATGCTTCTAATTAAGCTCAATGCCTCCAATGATTCAAATACTACTTCGATTATAAGAAAAATGGCATAGGAGAATTGTAGTGTATTGGGCATGTGCTTCACATGGTTGCAAATGGGTAAAACTTCTATCTGCCATCCAGCTTCCTTTGCATGTCAGTGACATTAAGACAAAACGGTATCATTGCGACTCTGGTTTATTCTTCTCATTCAAATGAACTCACAATATTATATGTCGTATTGCTGCATAATTAGGTTGTCTTATACGACTGACTAGTCAAATTTCATCGGATTAACTTGGGGCCCCTCGTTGGTCCGGATGGCTTTAAATGGTTGTCGTCTCTTGTGTTCGGTGCTTGTAGCTTTTTTCTTTATCCCCCGTACTTGAACTCTGCTTCAGATCCTCCTGCCTCATTTTTTTCTTATTTTATTCGTTCTGTTTACCATTGGCTTGCGGATACACAAAGGCAATGCAGATCTGATAGATTTGGCTTCGGTTTGGAATGAGCAAATTGGTCAGGATCTTCATTTTTCTAAGCAAGGTGCTAGCTATCTTTGATGGAGAGAGGGTGTTAGGTTTTGTGTTTTAGGAAATACTCTTTCTAGTTTCTAGCCTACCTTCTGTTTTGAATAAAAAAAATTTAAAGAAAGAATTGAACATGCTTTTTGTATGCACAACTCCTCTTTCTAATAAAGGTAAAAAGCTCGATAGTATTAGTCTTTGATTTCAATCTTTTTTTCTAGCTCTTTAAGCTTTAAACTTTTGCAGACTCAAGCTTGTATGACAGAAGAACCCCAACAACTTTCGAGAAAGTTTTTAAGGAAACGAGGTTTATCAAATTAAAGATGTCGTTGCCTTCTCAAGTCACACGTTCCCACTCTGTTTTTTTCCTTTCCTTTCCTTTCGGCTTAAGGAGTGTGAAAAGAACATTCCAACTTTCTCTTTAGACAAATGTTTTTTTGGCAATAGAAATCTTTTGTTTCGGCTCCCCTATCACAAAATATTATTCCATCATTAGTAATCTCTCGTCAGATCAACTTAGCCCTTTTAAAAGAATAAGAGACATAAAACTCGTGAATTCATATTTCATCTGTAGAGGATTACTAATGATAGTATCCGAAATTATGTTTAATTTTCTGTTCCTTTAGTCAATGAACAGTCTCAAGAACATTTCACACAATATATAAGATAGCGCTGAAGTAAACCAAAAAAAGGGATAAAAATACACCAATAGTTTTCTTTCTGGGATATTGCACAATTACAGAAAGATAGAGCCCCAAAAGCCCAGTTAGAACGTACTATAGTCTTCAAAAAGTACTAGACCCCAAGTCCCATGCAAAATGTACTAACTAGACTCTCGGTACAAAGAAAGATGCCATGGCTAACACATTAAAGGCCTCATCAAATTTGGGCAAGTCTTTTTCCATCTTTTCCACCTCCTTCCGCAATTCCCATATAGCAGCCTGCTGTCTGCGAGCCCGTTGCTGAAGGCCCAGAATCTCCAGCCTGCTCTCCTCCATTCTATGAGACTCGGCCTTGCTCTTCAATCGGCTAATCTCCAATTTAGATGACTTTTGCTCTTCCATCACCGCGGCCAACTCCACCAGCCTTTTTCTAAGCGGGAACACATTGTACCCCAAACCGTTAAGTTCCTCCATAGTCTTACATAGCTGGCTCGCTCGCGCCCAGAATTCCTTTGCCGACAGAGAATACATTTCTTCGACGGTTTCTTCAAATACTCTATCCCACCCGTTCATTAACATCTTCCTTGCCATTTCAGAGTAACTACGAAGCTGAAGAAAATGAGGACTATGGGGGATACCTTTCAGAAGTCGCGAAATAGGTATCAGTGCTAAAGGCGGACAATGAATTGATTCAGAAGTGTCTTCCATCGAAACTGCCTTCTTGTCTTTCCGGGTTGTTTGCTGAGGGGATCGTGCGTCTTTTCCTGATTTCTCTCCTTTATCTGAGCTTACGGATTCGACGATTTGTTCTGCATTGCCATATTAACAAAAAAATAAAACAAGACTTTTTACACAAACATGATACGAAACAAAAATTGTTTAAAAAAATTATGAATTCGATGTTCAATCCACGAACAAGATCAACCACAACCAGGCACAGCCGCACAGTGGTTGGTTTAACATTTCCAGACATCACAGAGGGGCATTACCCTGTCTATTGGAGACCAACAAGCTCACGGATTCGCCACAAGAAAATGTATGCAGGGAGATCGTTGTGGATTTGTAATTCGGCGAGGCGGAAGAAGACAGAGCAGGGCAAGTTCTCGTCTGTCCGTCACCTGAAGTATCGGGAGTAAGAGGAGGAATTGATAGGTTAGGGGACGAAAAGGGGTTGGGAAACGGAGCTGTCAGAGTGGGACTCGGCAAATTTGTATGTGTTGCAGAGGACATGGTGCTGGCACGAGAAGAGAAGTGTCTCCTACCACCTTTCACCATGCTGAATTTGCGGGTGGGAAAGGTTTGGTAAAGAGACGAGAACGACTGGGAAAACAGAGTCGTCGGGGTGGAACTTGGCAAGTCGGAATTTGTTGCAGAGGCGTAAGAGTAGCAACTGGTACCGCCTTTCACATCAATGCTTCCTGATCATCTTGGAGGTTCTTAAAGTTAGTTCACTTGCATACGTGAGAGTACAGAGAAAGATAGAGATGATTACCATAAGAAAATGAGGAAGAAGAAGCCGCTAATGCTCCGAAGACGAAGCTGTTCGAGTCAGGCATGGCTGCACCGGTGACTAAGACTTGAGTGAGAGGACTGGAATGTCATATGTGCTTTTAAATGAAGTAAAGGTTAAAAAATGAAGAATAAAGCAGACATCGTTGTCAACATGGCTGGGTGGATGTTCGACACCTGGCAGAGCTCAGTACGGAATGGTTCCCGAGACTTTCATAGCTTCTCCAGGAAGCAAAAAACAGTGCGTTTGTGTTTCTCGCTTTTAAGGCCTTTCTCGTTCAAGTCTACAATTGAGCGAATTGATTCCGGGGAGCGATTGAATTGGAGGGCCTCTGCCCTCTCCGGTTCTGGATCAGCTGGTTAGTGGGGCTAAAGTTCCAGTTAGTTGGGATCCTTGGTTGGAAACGCGGGCTGAACAAAATCGGAATACAGTCCGGACCGGACTGAAAAATCGGATCGAATTTGCGGTTCAATCTGCTTTTAATTTTTCAAATGCGGTCTGGTTCAGACCGGACCGGATTGGAAAATCGAATCGAATTTGCGGTTCAGTCCGCTTTTATTTTTTCAAATGCGGTCTGGTCCGGACCGGATTTATACGGTCCGGTCCGGGTCATACATTTCTTAAATGCAGTCCGGACCGGACCGCATTTAATATATTTTTTTAATTATTTAAAAAATATTACTCTGCACATTATAGAGCGGAAACGCATTCACCGTTACCTACTACTGTGTATTATATAGATGCATATTAATTCAACAAAAAGTCAAATGACAACCAGCTCCCTACGAAACAGGATGTTCGTTTAGTAAATAATTCTAAAATTGTTGATAGAATTATAAATATTTATATAGATTAAAGTTTTATAGATTATTGTGTTAAAATTGGGAAAAAATTTAAAAATATTTTATTTTTATTATATTTTATAAAAATATGTAAGAGATAATTTGATATAAATTTTTTAATAAAAATATATTGAAGTTCAATGAAAAAGTATAGATTTTTTTAAAAAATTATTGAAATATGTGAAAAGTTATTAAAATTTGTGTAAAAATTATTAGTATTTATGTAAAATTTTTAAACTTTAAATATTAATTTTGTGAATTTTGTTAATACATTGTATCCTATAATATTTTTTTTTATAAAAGAACATAATTGTTTTTCCCTGGATAATATCCCTACGGAGCTAGCTATGCTACGGCGTTGATCCAACGTACAAATGAAAACCAAGACGTTGTCCGTCCCCTAAAGATTGCAATTGCAAAATAATTAAGCCACAATTTTTCTGGGTTATCACTCTGGTTTTGGTTATAGAATATAATCATGAACTGTGATCATTACACTGGAGCAGCTTCGGTCTGGTCTCATGTTACAAAAGTCAACTGTGGCAATAAGAACTATGGTTTTCATTAATAATGAGGTTAGAGATTACATAACGAAGGAAGGGCCTGTGACCACAATTTCTGTTGGCATGGAACCTTCATTAATCCCAAAGATTTTGTCAAAATTATTTAGAGTAAGTATCAAAGTTAAATAAACAATATAAAACTCACAAATTAGGCTATGCCAACATTTGTGGAATTAGCTGCGTGTTCCTCATTGCAGACGAAGTTCATTTGCAGCGTTAATGGAGTGTGGAAAGATAGGTGGATCATCTTTGATCTTCGTTTTGGTGTAAGAAAAGTGTTGTTGGAACTCTAATTTTAGCAGAGGAGGAGAAAGGGAATTGGATATTTTGTAACTGGAAGGGCGGGTCTGGGAAAAAAGAAAAAAATAGAGAGAGGAATTAGATCCTACCGTGAGAGATCGAGTGCGACCTTACAGGCATGTGAGTAGATCGTGGGTAGCCATTAATTCTCTGTGCATTGATGGACCAAGGGCCATTCAACAACCGCTTCTTTCTCTTTGCGATCTCAGCCTACCGAATATAACTGCCTTCTAAGTTCCAACTACAATTCACCATCCATCCACAACTATAGCCTCTGAAAGATCACCGAAAATAACTCCACCCTTGTTGCATGCCTTGCAGCTCTCTTGCTTTCAAGGGAATCATATAAAAGAATTGTAGTTCTTATATCTAGGAACATTCGGAAACAACAATGAAGAAAATGTACTGACCAATGAGGCAATTTTTCGTCTGTTATGTTCTCATAGTACTGCTCGCTGCTTTACCTTTAGGCAACAGCACCGGAAACTCCCCCTCTCCAACTTCCTCGGGTCCGGAAATAGAAACTCCCTCTTTACAAGTTCCTCACGGGACGTACTATGTACAGGTCGTGAACGGATTGGGAAACGCTAACCTCCACGTCCATTGTCGCTCCAAAGAGAAACCTGATCCTGGAGTCGTCAACCTTAGGCCCAATCAGGAGCACCAGTGGTCCATCGAAGCAGATGGGAAGGGTCCGTCGTTGTTGGGGAACTTCGAGTGTTATTTGCAGTCGACGAAAGGGCATAGCACTTTTGAGCCGTTGCCGGCTCCCTTGATTTTTATCCCCAACTATTGCGACGATAAGAAATGTGTTTGGAAAGCCGAGGAAGATGGGATCGGTTTACTTAACAAGAAGTCAGGCAAATATGAGCACGTGTATGAGTGGGAAAAGCAGCATAATTAATCAGTGAAAAGCAACAAACTATCGGAAGATGCTTCATGCAGTCCATGCTAGCTAGACAGTACATTGGGATGCGGCAAAAGTTATTGTGTAATTGAGGTTATTGTGTGAGTGTATGAGTGGACAGGTGAGATTAGAAGTTGAGAAATCTAATAGCTAAAAAAACGTCACATCATTTAATGAACTCGACCCGCTAACCCAACCCGCAAAACCGACCCGGTTTCATTAAATGATGTGGCATTTTTTCAGCCATTAGATTTCTCAACTTCTAATTTCACTCGTCCACTCACACACTCACACCATACACAATAACCATGACCATTGGGATGCAAGCAATTTGCACGTTTTCCTTCTTTTTTTTTTCCTTTCTTTTCAGTTTGATTCCCTGCTACTTGTGACAGTGTAACAAAGAACAACTTGAAGCTGAAGCTTTTAAGGTTTTGAATCCCCAAGTTGTATATTTGCTTCTAGCAAAAATTTGATGGAAATGTAATATGTTTGTATAATCTACAAATACCCGAATGGAGAAACATTAAATTACACACCTCCCCATCTGAAGCCTTCTCCACCACCAGCAAAAGCCCCTGCAAAGGATGCTGAAACTAGTGGTGCGGCTGTTGCTGTTGCAGCTGCTGCTATTCTGACTCCTGAAGCTGTTGTTGCTGCTTGAGAGTTTTCTTGTTGTCTAATGTTGGCCTTTACTGACTTGGGGATGTGTCGCTGTAAGAGAACTTTGTTAGCCGTCTGACATCAGCCGTAATATTTAGTTGAAGGAGGTTATTTTTGGTGTTTCTTCTGTGTATAAAACTCGAGTAAATTAGACCGGGTTGATACCCGAAATCTATGATAAAATGTTACCTTTTGGTTTCGGGCCCACTACAAGGAATTTACAAGTTTGGTGGATGCGCAAAGCCTGTATGACTTTTGCATCGAGCAAGAGAGAAATCTAATTTGAAATGGAGATCTTAGAAAGACATTTCATTCGTGATGAATGGCCATGATGCAATCAATCCACGCGAATGCAAAACAAAAATGAAAACAGCGTACGAACTTAAATTTTCACCTGATAATTCTTGTTACCACAGCTCCAAAGAGTGGTGCCTCTGTAGACTGCATGGGGATTTCCTTTTGGTGGTAGAGTTCGATTTGTGTTTAATATCGGAGTTTGGGAAAAAAAGAGAAAAGAATGCTGATTCTAGTAAGCAAGACAGCAACAGTTTTCCTAGCCAGTTAAAAAGAAGAGCAAAAACAACCATGCCCATATACAGCTAGCTACCCTAACATCCATGCAAGTAACGGAACCAGAGCATGTAGACATTCTGGTTGGTTTACGTCGAATGTTTGTCTCAGCAAAAGCATAAACGTAAATCGATCACTAGCTGGTTAGTTACCTCGAATCAGAGAGGAAAGGGGGAGGAGAGAATTTGATTCCTAGTTTGCAATTACATGGGACCAACTTTCCAAAGCCAGTACACAACATAGAATCGGGTGGAAAAATGGGCAGGATCCTATTCAAGTACATAACTAGTTCCCCAAATTAGACAACAACCAAGGATTACATGACTTTAAATCGCAACAATTCCAATAACTTTACATTAATCGTAGAAGCTGCATGACCTCGCTCAGTTCTTGAGGAAGTTGATTCTCTCTAGTTATCAGGATGACTCCGATTCAAATTGAAAACATAGCAAGACTAGAATGCAGCTATATCTCAGGATACTAGGGCCCTTAAAGCTATCACCTTCCACGGACACTACCCGGTGATCGACCACCTCTCTCACTGCCAATATCATCTTCTATCTCACTCCCATCTAAACATAGACCATTATTGTTCACACTAACTTCAGAACTAGCATTGCTGCTCGTGGCAAGAGGAGAGTCCGAAACACTAACAGCTCTGCTTCGTGCAGGCCCTGACCTCACACTGTACATTGAGGATGCTGGAATATTTGTCATCAACGGTCGCAAATTGCCAGGAATGCTTCGCCTTATATCCTGCTCAAGTGGAAACTTGAATGAGTAAAATAATCTTCTAAAACGAGGATCAAATTCTTAGTCTTCGAGATAGAACAAACATGCAACAAATAGCCTGAACGGGATGAGCATGTCACACCATAGCATTGAAAGTAGATGGGCTCAGAAAAGGACATTTCACAACGACATCAGAGAATCCAGTCTGAACTGATACTGATGCAAATATCCATTAATCGGAAAGACATACATACCATATGCCTTATAGCCATGTCTAGGGATTTCTTTGAGAGCGTTCTTCCAAATCCCGAACTGTCAGGGGATGAGGACGACTTCCCTGAGAGATTACCAAGAGGAGAATGTTTGTCCTCTTGCCTTGGTGGTGCCAGTTTCCTCATGTTTATCACCCTTTCGACCATTCTTGTTCCAATTAAGACTGGGCTCACATTGTCATTAGCTTTAGAATGCAAGCGATTCACTGCAGGAACAGAGCTACCGCTGGCAAAAATGCCATTGGAGGCCCGTCCTCTTGAAGGAGAGCAGGATTGTCGTCTTGGTCTTACATTAGAACCAGAATCAATGGAGGAAGATCGAGAACTAGGTTGTCCGGGCCTACCCCTAGTGGCTGATAGTGGCCTTTCTGGAACAGATGTCCTTAAATTTGGTGGAGCATCAAGTGAGAAACCAGGCATCTCTGAGGGTTTCCATGGCCTGGACTTCACTGTTGGGGAAGTTCCGCGTGATGGTACAGGATTTCTGGACGTCACTGGGGCTGGCTTTGAAATTGAAGATGATGACTTAGTTGGAGGAGCAGACACACTGGGTGCACTCGACGGTGCTGAGGATCGCCGAGTAGGTGTTGCTGCCCTCGATGTGGGCTTGGATGGAGGTAAAGTGGGTCTGGCGGTTGGAGTTGAAGATCTTGTTGTAGATCTGGATAAAGGTGTAGAGGATCTTGCTGGTACGGTGGGCTTAGCTGCAGGAACTGTGGATTTTGCTACAGGAACTGTGGGCTTAGTTGTGGAAACTGAGGACTTCATTGAAGGCAAGGTTGCCCTTGCTGTAGGTGTTGAGGATCTTGAAGGTTTAGATGCTGATGTCAATGTGGCGCGCCCAGTTGGTGTCGCGGGTCTTGATCCTGGACCCCCTGATGATGAAGGCCTTCGAGTCCCTGCACTCGAAGCATTTGACCCAGGGGAGGAAGCTACTTGTTTAGATGCCAAGTTGCTCCTTGCAGTATGCTCTGGCTGTAAGTTTGCTAACTATAACCAGAACAAAAGAACGGCTTAGAAAATTGACTTCACGAATTCAAGCACACAATGTCCACACCAGTAATCCAAAATACTAAACTGTCATTAAAAAATGGCTTCATGGCCATGGAAGTTCAAAAGACTACGCTATGTTTAAGAAGAAGCATCATTACATCTAGGGGGAACTGCAACAATCTTTAACTCCAACAGAAGTTAAGGACTTAAAATCACTTAATTCACTCTTAGATGACTCAACACAGGACTACAAATTTCAACTTAAGCAATTGCAAAACGAACCATAAGACATGCACTCTATTGATCTGTTCCAAGAATTTGAAAGATCTGATGAATGCACACGTGAAAGTCGGAGCCACATGCAACCTTCATTTACATAAGGTTGAAGCGGACCACAAACTTGAATACTTTTAAGACTGCTTACTCTAGATTTCAGCATAGTGGGGCGAGCCTTTGGAGTATCAAGCTGACTCATTATGGTCTTTTGTGATTCCATCTCCAAAGAAGGAAATAGAGGTGTACCAGGAGGAGTCAGAAGCCTGAAAACGGAAGAAAATTCTATTACTACCAACTTCAATAGCACTAATTCGCATCTTCTTAAAATCTGTAAAAAAAAAAAAAAGACCTGGATATGACAAAATCACGAATACAGATAAACTAGAGACAAACGCACAATACTTCATCATGCGTTGCAGCAAAATAACTTTTAACTAATTGAAAGCAAATCCCATTTAAAGTTTTTAAGACATCATAGTATCACGTGTAATGAAAAAAATTAATAGAAACTAAAAGTTTAATCTGCATAAGCATGATATAACTCATTTGCTCCGTAGAACTCCATATCAGCTAATGATGACCATAACTCAAAAGAGAGAAGGGCAGATAGCCAGATACTATTTAAATTAGCAAACCTCTATAATATGAATGTAAATGGACATAACCATATTACCAGTCGTAGTCATTTTTATCATTCTCAGAATTGAGGAAATCATCAGCACCGGTTTTGCGTGCTGGCAGAGGCGTGGATGATTGAAGATTAAATACGGGAGAAGTTCCCGGTTTTGATCCTGCAATACGAACATCACCAAATAATAAGCACAGATCAACATCAACGCCCATAGTTTTATCTGAACTTAGCAATAGTTTGCACAATGAAAGAACAGAACCACGTCTAGCAGCAACACTGAATAAGAATAGACAGTCATCAAAGAAGCCTAAGCAAAATCAATGCTTTTGCAACTCTACAATCTACATTCTGACAATGCTCGGACTACACTGCGCCATATCAAAGCCCTCAGAAGCATAAAATTCCCCAAACAAACTTGAAGAAATCGGTACCTAAAGGCGCATCGAACACTTCCGAGCTGTTCAGAAGAAGATCATTTCGTTCTTTCTCGCGCTTCTTCATCTCAAGGAACAATGCGAGCTCTTCTTCCTTCTCCTTCATCACTGAAGCCCTCAGACCCCCCACCTGCTTCTGTCTCTGCCTCACTACCGCTTGCATTTGCGGTTCCTGAGCCCTAAAACTCCTATTCATAGCGAAAACCCTAGCTCACGACCCCCAAAAATAGAAAGCAAACAATGACAGATCAAAGTCACGAAATCCCTAACGCCCAAATCAAGAACTTAGCTTAGCTTCTCATCCACGTCTCCAACCACCGAAACAATATCTACTACGCCAAACGCCACGTCTCAGTCATCATCGAACTTGCTCCACATCAAAACCAGCAACAATTAGATCTGAAACTGAAGCGTAATTTAATGCATTTTGCTGGACTTTCTCCAAATCAGAACTTTGACCTCAGATGATGACAGGCAATTGTATAAAAGTTGAAAGCTTGGAAGAGAGGAGCGAAAGACTATCTTGAGCACAATAAAACCGTCATTGTCTCGGAGCGAAGCTGAATCCTACAGGAGATAGAGATTGACTTTGAAGGAACCGCCAATGGAGCTGAGGAGCTAGAGAGAGATCGGAGATTTCACGGTAAAGACTAAAGAGTGGAGGTGGAGTGGCATTAACTGATAAATACGGAAGGATTGGCGTCCGAAGTGGGGGAAAAGGAAGGGAGGTGGACCTTCAAGCTCTCGTGGTTTCTGTCACTTAAATGCCTAAACATTTTCAGGTTGGGCATTTAGGTAGGCGTGTAATCGCGATAATACCCTGCCCTACTGTTTTTTTCAGTTTTTTTTTTTGTTTTAAAATGCTCTTTTTGCATGCTGAAAGGTGATTTTGCAGTTTTGCCTAGGGCTGAACAAAACCGGACCGCAGACCGGATCGGACCGGAAAACCGGACCGAATTTGCGGTCCGATCCGGTTTTAATTTTTTAAAAGCGGTCCGGTCCGGACCGGATTGAAGGACCGGATTTATCCGGTCCGGTCCGGATCATACCTTTATTAAATGCGGTCCGGACCGGACCGGACCGCATTTAATATCTTTTTAAAAAATTTTAATTTTTTATATATAATATTACTGTCTACTGCGCAGTGCTATTGCACTGCGCAGTGGGCCTACTGCGCAGTAGCACTGCGCGCAGTAGCACTGCGCAGTAGGTGCCTACTGCGCAGTAGCACACTGCACTGCGCAGTAGGCACACTGTGCAGCGCAGTAGGTGCTACTGCGCTGTGTGCGCCCCGTTCGAAATTTTAATTTTTTTTTTTAAATATTAAATCCGGTCTGGACCACTTAAAAAGTGGTCCAGACCGGACCGCATTTTATAAAACCAGACCGGACCGCTTATAAGTGGTCCGGTCCGGTCCTTAAATATAAGACAACCGGAAATGCGATCCGGACCGGATTGCGGTCCGAAAACCGGACCGCATTTCCGGTTTTCAGCCCTAGTTTTGCCCACGATTCCTTCTATAATTCTTATTGACGCAAAAACAAAAGAAAAAATAAAAACAGAACAACAACACAAGGAAAGGTAATCGTGTGAGGTGATATCGTGATAAAATGGAATTATAAATATGTAAATTTAAATTTTATAAATTTTTGTCTAAAAATAAGTAATTTTTTTAAAGATATTTAATTTTTATTTGAGTTTGTAAAGAGATGTATAGTATTTAATAAAAAAGTATAGGAAGAAAAAATATATTATACTTTTTTTAAAATGTATTATAATTTTTGTAAAAAATTGTTAAAAATTATGTAAAAGGTAAGGATGTTTCGGTAGAATTTTTAAAATTTTATTAAATATATTTATATTCTAAAATATATTTATAATCGAAAACGTCATTTTTTTAAGGGAAATTGGTAGTTTAATCCCTGAATTTTCCACCTTTTAGCGGTTTGATCCTTAAAAAATAAACCCTAATAAATTACTCTCCAAACTACCATTATTCGACAAAATCATCCTTCCGTAACGTTCCGTCTGATTTTTTAACGGGAACTAGAAACAAAACTGTCAGGTGTAACATTCTCCCGTTAAAAAATCAGACGAAACGTAACGGAATGATGATTTTGTCGAATGATGGTAGTTTGGGGAGTAATTTATTAGAGTTTATTTTTTAAAGATCAAACCGTTGGAAAAACCAGAGATTAAACTACCAATTTCCCTTTTTTTTTTTTTTTTTTTTTTTTTTTTACAAATCACTTCCCACGAAAAAGAAGAAGAAGAAGAAGGACTTCGTTCGCGACTGGCGACTAAAGTTGTAATGACTTTGGAGAGTATAAAAGGGTCAGAAAATAGATAACGACAATAAAAAAGAGGTGTCGTCCTTTAGACCGGCGATCGGGTCTGAGGCTTTTCGCGGAAGACGGACAGATAATTAGACGGAAGAGAGGGGTTGTGGGTGTAGAACGACGTCGTTTTCATGGCGGGGAAGACTAGGAGCGACGGAAGCAGTAGCAGCAATATCAGTAGCAGGGGGGAAAGCGTGGTGATGGACTGCGGAAGGCGCAAAGGCTCTTGCGGATATTGCGGATCCCCCTGTCGCACCAGCATCTCTCACGGTCAGACTTCCTTTCCACGTATCGGAATCTTCAAAAGATAATCTGGCAGCTGAATTGTCAGTTTTATGAATTGGTTGTGATTGACCGAATTGTGGCTTCAATTTTTGTGAGCTTCGTTTTGTTCTTTTCCGTAAACTAATTTGTGTCGTCTGGGGTTGATTACTGTTGTTTATGGTGGCTCAAAGAATGGAGCTTTGACAGCATTATTTCAGTCCCTTGACATTGTTTCTGTGTTATCCTGAAGAAACTGAATCAGTGATACCTGTGCAAATCAATTGGAAGCCAAAAATTTCGTTCTTATTTGAAGGTTTAGGTTCCCAAATTCCCAATTATGACTTTGAAAACTAAGAAAGATTCGTTGTTTTACCCGCTCACAGACATATATATGCACGCGCTTGCATGCATGTCTATATCATCTTCTTTGTACAACATTTCTGATTTTGATTTTCGGATTTCTCATTTGTCTTGCGCAGGTTTGTGGGCACATAGCATTACAGTTGATGACTACCAAGGTTGGTGGAATTGGCTCCTTGTTCTATCTTGCAATATCAGCACTTTTTAGTTACACATCGATATAGAAAAAGGTTTCAGGTAGTACTCCATACTGCCCCAGTCAGTGACTATTATGTCAGTTGCATGTTCTTTTCGATACCGAATAGCAAAACTCACGGTGGTGTGTTTTTGGCTATGCCGATGGAAATTCTGTGGTTGTTGCGCTTTATATAAGAAAGATTTAATATATTATGGTGCTATTGCCTTTGTGATGTAATATCTATCAATGACGTCTTCCACTTAATCCTTGGGAGCTCTGGGGATAGTATTGAGGACCTGAACTGAATCTCTGAATAAGAATTGTGAAGGCTCAAAACAAAGATGTAGTTCGTTTCATTGTGTTAAAAAAAAAAATTGTTTTTTTAATAATTTTGTGTGTCAAAATAGTGATAAGTTTTCTTCCCAGACTCTACAAATGCATATTCCCTGTTTCTTTTCTATGAACATCATTCCTTCTGCCACGGATAGCTTTCATGACTTTGCAACCATGTCTCTGTAAATCAATATCTCAGGCTTTCAGTGCTTTTTCCTAGTTGTAATTATTATCTCAGTTACTCTATCATACACGAAACGTTCTTTTGGTAGATCTTCTTGACCGAGGTTGGAGAAGATCTGGCTCCTTCCTCTACAAACCTGAGATGGAAAAGACATGTTGCCCTTCTTACACTATTCGTCTGAGGGCAGCTGATTTTATTCCTTCTAAGGAGCAGCTTCGGGTGTCTAGGCGAATGCAAAGGTAATCCAAGCGATGTTATGTTATTCAAAACTCAATTTTTATTATTATTATCTTATACTTTACTGTTTAGGCATCATCGATTTGAGTTAAAGAGGAGAAAGGTGTTTCTTCTCTCCAGTCTTAGGAATCCAACTCTGAAGGCTAAAATGACCGCATTTTTTGTGTTTTTTCCCTCCCTATTGTTTATTGAATTTTTTTAACACATTTCACGTATGCTACTGTGGAGTTTCTGTGCTATCTGGGTTTTTCCTCGGTATTTTAGTAGATTGTTTTCGCTGATGGTCCACCTTCAGTATCGGCAGACTAATTTGTTGTTGCTAAGTTAGCACTGGTCTTCGAAAACCGTTTTATCTTCTGAATTTCATTCCATATTGGGTAGTGACAGCATTATATGCCTAGGTTTTTAGATGGCACATTGGACAGTAAGACACCAGTCAAGCTAATTGAGGATGCTTCTAAGGACACATGCAGCTGTGCTGATAATGACGTTTCAGGCTCATCCACAAAGGAATCCTTCTCTAATGATAGTGAAAAGAATGAAGTGGAAAAAATATTGCAGTATTTATCAGACCAAATTGACAATGTGGTACAAATATGCAAGGAAAGTGGGGAATTTCCTACCAATATTCAATTACCAAAAGCTTCTATCAAAAAGGTTGCACTAGCCAAAAGGAAGCTACTAGTTGAAGGATCAGAAGATCTCCTGTACTCCAGCAGTATAGCATTCCAACTAGCAGGTGCTATAAGCCGGGCACAATCATGTGGTAATCCACACTTAAAACCATCAAGACATTCTGCAGTAGAAAATGAGTTATCTCCAAAAGTTATTGCAGAGAAACTAACCAGTTCCTTAAATCAGCTGGCAGAAACTTCTTCTCTGTTGATCAGGGATTGCAATGGACACATAAATTTTTATTCTGCTAGTAAGCAATCACCATCAGATGGAAGTGTAGAAATTCATAAAGTTTCAAAGTCTTCAGCAGGTTTTGAATGTAAAAGGTGCTTCTTGAAGAAGTGCTCTGAACAACCACAGGGGAAAGGACAGAGCCTTGAAATCCATTTGAAAAGGTCCAGTTTCGATGCAACTGAATATGCTTTGTATAAAAAATATCAGATTAAAGTGCATAAGGATACACCCGATCATGTCAATGAAAGCTCATACCGGCGGTTTTTAGTTGACAGTCCTCTAGTATTTGTTCCACCAACTGGTGATGGTACTGTTCCTCAATGTGGCTTTGGTTCTTTCCATCAGCAATACATGATTGATGGCAGGCTAATTGCAGTTGGTGTAATAGATATCCTCCCTAGATGTTTGTCGAGTAAATACTTGTTCTGGGACCCAGACTTTGCCTTCCTATCACTAGGGAAGTACTCAGCCTTGCAAGAAATAGGTTGGGTGAGAGAGAATCAAATACATTGCCCTACTCTTCAGTATTACTATCTTGGCTATTATATACATTCCTGCAGCAAGATGAGATATAAAGCAGCCTATTGCCCATCTGAGCTTCTCTGTCCTCTTCGTTACCGGTAAGTTCTGTATCTATGAGCTGTTCAATGCCATGTTCTACAATGTTTTATTTAGTCATCTCAGATTGGTGGTTCCTTCCTATGTCTTAACTCCTGGGTTTCAGAATCTTTTACAGTCAGGGTATGTCCATACTCTATTTCTCCATAATCCAGATATCTTCAAGAAAAAGGAAAATACGCCCGCGCACGCACACACACACGTAGACAGATATTGCTCGTCATTCGTGGAAACGGTTAAGAAAAACTATTTACCTAGATAATGTAGTTACCAAAAGACCAATTAAAATGAACAAAAAGTTCACAAGAAAAACAAACAAACACGGCGATGAAAGTTTTCAATTTTCACCATCCATATGTGATAATAGTTTAATCTCTTTTGCTGCATTAAGTGTGTTCTAATCACTTTTTGCTTATCCTTGTGGCGTTCAAAGTTTTAGATTGGGCTGACGAGTTGAATCTTATCTCCAGGTGGATTCCTTTTGATATCGCCAGGCCTTTGCTTGATAGAAAGCAATATGTAGTCTTATCAGATTTTGCCGTTTTACAAAATGCAATCTTACCACCACATGTTTCTGAAAATGTCATGGAAGTGCAACATGATGATGTTTGCCCAGACTCAAATGATCTTTTCATGGATGAGGATGAGGAAATGACTGATCCTGGATACAAAAGCTCTGATGATGAATTAGGCCCAGAAAGCAGTGATCTAGCTTCTGTTGAAATAGAAGATGGCGACATCAGTAATATTGTAATTGAGCTGAATAAATCTCGTTTTAGATACAAGGTATGTATAGTCAACCTCCTAGGTGCATTGATGACTGCAGCATCTTATTATTCTAAGTTATTTAGGCATTCAATATCATATGCATTTCATTTTGGAGTAAGACTGTTATGGCGTGGGCTTGGTGGAGGGGGCACTATAGAAGTAGCAATCAGAGAGGAAGTTAAGGGAACAAGAACACAGTCCCAAGAAACCCTAGAATCTAGTGTTCCTGCTAGATAGGTGCTGATCTCAGATTACGGCTGACAGAAGCCTCTCCTACATTTGCACAGAGTAATCGTGCTGATGGAATTACTACCCTTTTGAACTCTTCTTTTCTGTTCTTTGTTTCCTCTCTGTTTTTACTTATTCTCTGGCATTGTTTTATTTCTGAAGGATTTACAACAAGCTTTTCGTCCCACTGAAAGGAGTTCCTTGGAATCTCAGTTGCAGAGATACATGAGAGTTGTGGGTGCAGAGCTGTCCGAGCATATGATTTATTCACTTTGATGATTTTAATCTTTGTAAAGGCACTCCCGCTGATTTTCGTCCAAAATTAGGGGTGTATGTTCAGAGTGGGCGTTGGGCTTGATCATATTGGAAGCCAGAAAGTGACCTATTATGGAAGTTGAGATTACTTGGATTGGGGATTGCTGCTTGTATTGTTCGTGTTCTGTTTGTCAATAAAAAGAACTGGATTTTTTATGCAGCATAAGATTTCATATATATATGGCATGTGCAGCGCTACATCACTTGGTATGTCTTTTTTTTCTCCTTTTTATGATTGTACAGCAATATATTTCATGCTCTATTCAACTTTAGGGTGAGTAAATGGAAATATACTTGTTGAATAATCAGAAAGTATACCGATCTATCTATAGTATGAACAGGCGTTTTAAAGAGAAGATCTTTTAATATGCAAGAAACTGAAAAAGCTTCCAGTAAATAAATTTTTGAAGACCGTAAACCACCTGCTAATGTACCAATATTAACGAGTTAACCGAGGTAGGTACCATTGAAGAGGTAGCCCATTTAATTAATTTGGCTTCTTTTTAAGTGGTAGTCCCCGGACAATCATCCTTTTGGGCCAGCCAGTCACAACTCACAAGTTGGTATCTTATTTCTCGGGAAGCCGGTGGATGAGTCCTGCTTAGAGTTGACATTTTGATTACATCAACCTCTCCTCCCTCCTTAATCACCACAAAAGAAAAAAAAAAGTGCCAGGTGGTAGAAAATGCCACGAAATGAATTAACCTGCCAGAAATGAAAAGTTATGTTCAAGTCAAGAAACTTTTTTTTTAATGCGTAGTCTATAAGCTAATAGCTAATTATTCTGGCCATAATTTCATGGTTGCTTTGTGCCCTTCAATAATAAATAAACGATTCATCAACCGAGGCATGCAAAAACTTATATTCCAAACTCTTTACCTATTCAAGATTGATAACTTACCAGCAACTAAAAAGGTAACAGGCGATGCAACAACAACTAAATCAGAATCAATGGAATGTTTTCATTAATTTGACTGACAGCAAGTTGGGTAAGCTGCCGAAATTAGGAATTAACAATTCAAATTTATACATAAGTTGCATAAGAACATTGGGGGCTAAAGAATGTAAAATTGAAATGAAGGAGTAATCAAGCATCATCTGCATCACTTCCACCAATATGTGCTCCACGGCTGACGCAGTAATTGCTACCATCGGGACCAGACACCTTAAAACTGCTCCAAAAAAAAAAAGAACTCTACAACCATTATTGACTCCAAAAAAGAAACACTGAAAATTAGGATTCGAATTCTCTTTCTCCAAATATTTACTGACCGCTCAAGCACAGATTTTCCTTCCTTGTACTTCTGGGCCTTTTCATGGGCAGTCTCCTGAAAAATACCATCAACATAACTAACAGCTATTGTGAAAACACTAGTAAAACAGAACATTTTAAGTTACTGCCTCTGAATCTTACATATGTCCACCCAACAACTGATCCACACCCAACACAAAATATGTCAGCTACAGTGTGCATTCCAGTCAGCATCTGTCTCTCCTCTCTTTCACCGATAGTCACATTCACTCTGTCAAAGATTTAGAGATGACAATTAGAAAAATAATGCATGAAATCTTATGACTTCATATTCATCTTTGCCTATCCTAGTTCACAGTTTAGTTCATTGAAATAATACACCCCTCCACCTGTAATCACATATTCTTGGAATAAAATGGCAAGTGATCCAAAAGGACCGATGCGCAAATGTAGATAAGCAACTTCTTTATGGAAAATAAAATAAGTTCACCAATATATCAATAAAGCATGCAGGCAACCAATAAATGTAATTTTCAAGCAGAGTTCCAGACGGATCCAGTGATACACAAGCTTGTTCATGTCTTACAGCACAAAGTAGTTTCTGTTCCGACTAGCTAAACATTTTCTTGAACAGTGTCCGTACAAATTTGTAACTGGCAGCATATGGGATTGGCCCATTGGCATGTTATTGGATTCTTGGTCTGCTTCTAGGTTACTTATATGCAGACTATTGGGTGTTATTTATGATGAAGAGCTCAAAAATCAAGGAAACTTACACCTTATGGAAGAGATAAGCTTTCCCATGCCTGCAGTGGAAAGACTGAATAAACAACACGAGCAAAAAACATTGTAGTCAGATCATTTGCTTCTTATGGAACTCCCAAATATTTCTTGGACACTGGAAAGTAAAAAAGAAAAGAGGAGGAAAAATAAAAAGAGCCTTCTAACTGCTGCATTATTATCAAGATAACTCCTGAATAGCATCATCTTCCAAAGCCTCATCCAAGTCTTATACAAATCCTAGGATAATATCCTCCAAAGAATTTCTTTCCTAGTGTGATCTCTTGTCTATCGTATTACTTGTATCAACATACACACATGCATGTACATACACCTATATATGCAGGCCTGAATGCCTGTAAGTGCGTGTACAAGACAAAATCAGTTTTGATCAAAACGTTAAAGATGCTTCTCCCCATTAGAACTATTTGTGAGGAAATAGATACACCTGTCTTTATACCCCTCTGCAAAAAGACAGCTTGCACAACTAGAAACTAATTTAAAATTACTTTCCCAAGTTTCCAAACTACTGAAGGAAAAAACTGCTATTGCCATCATTTTACCTCGATAAGATACCAGATCAATGTGACATCCACTTTAACCAAAGATACGATGTCGTAAAATGCATAATCTGCCAAGGAGGAAATGAAAACAGAGATCCTCCAAGCTTCCAGCTTAAATTTTATCAAATTCCAAATTTTCCTGGATAGCATTAGTCAAGAAGCATTTATCAAGGTCGCTTCCTAGTGTACTTGCAAGTAAAATTGCTACCAAGAGATGTGGTGCTTAAATCTTTCTGAGGTCAGGAAAACCACCCCAATAGACTGATCAAGAATCAACCCAAATGACGATATCAATTATAACCCACCAATAGTGAGTTAAACAATATGTGATGATTATCACACCCCTGGATAGCCTCTTTTCTCATTCTATAGATCTTGTATTATTTCTCCTTATCTGCCATTAAAAAGAACGCCAAGTAATAGCAATACATTGCCACATAGACACAACCTTAAACATATATAGTGGCATCATCCATCAGAGGGCATACTCTGAATATGCAAAAACTGCATAAGTCGAACAAATTAACTACACCCAGATGGAGGATTTCCACCGCTACTACGAACTTAGAGAAGTCTAACTGACTAAAAGGAGGTACCAAAACAACCTTGGAAACGACGTCTTCGCAAAGAGCAAGATGGGTCCGGCAGTGCTTGCAGCTATAGATCCTCCCCTCAAGATTCACTACAAACAACCTCCCCATGCCTTGCCCCTAAGATTTTCACCAAAATCTATGAAGAGAATCGAAGAGCTTAGTACGAAATTTCAGATGGAGGGTCGTTCACAAAATTGATAAAAGCCACTAGAATGAATAGTATGTCAATAATCAAAGATGAAGCCGTTTTGCCCGCGAAGAAAGTAAAAGGAGATGCTAGAGAAAGAAAGAAAGAAATGAAAAGAGATTCGCTGAATATTACCTCCGGTTTTCGAATACGAGTTGCAAGAAATGTGGACCAAGAAGCTATCGCAATTCATCAGTTATATTACTTTTTCTCCGTAAAAGTGGAACACGACAAGACGTGTAAAAACTATGGTTTGTTTTTCCTAAAAAAAAATACCGCTTTGCATTGTCTCCTGTTTTGACATATAGGCGTCTTCCCTGGGGTTTGTGTTTTTCCTAAAAAAAAAATACCGCTTTGCATTGTCTCCTGTTTTGACATATATAGGCGTCTTCCCTGGGGTTTGACTTTGACATATACTGTCGTCTACGTTTACATATTATCTTCAGTAATCCAGGTTGATTACTGTAGAGACCCTTTAAAAAATATGGATATTTATCGAAATATAAAGTTTTTGAGCCATATATGGAGATTCTCATAATCTTGAAGGAAATAACAGGAAAAATAATGTTTTAAAGCAAAATAGATACTCGTATGAAGTTTTTCTTAGTATTATATTTTATTTTATCAAATCACTAATAATTGAAATGAAGCAATTGCTTTGTTAATATACAAAATAAATAAATATATTATTCACCCTTTAATTATGAACATTTTGACACTTTGTATTTATATCTATTATCTTTGTCAGTTATAATTGATTTTAGACAATTTCAACCTTCCCTTAAAATTTTCTCTCAAAAATTGACTAAAAATTACGAGTTTATTCTCATCAATTGTCATTTTAGGCTCCAATTTTTTTTTTTCAAAAAAAATTTTAATTGAAAGTGTAAAATATATTATAATTAATAATTAATATATGTAATATAATAAATTAAAATATAAAGTGTCAAGACTCTCATACTTGAATATGTAAACTTTATTTATCTCTAGATAAAATGAACCTTCCCTCACATAACCGAAAGACCATTTTATTAAAAAGAAATCTCAAACATAACTAACTCAGTTTTTATCAAAATAATAATAAGAAGAAGAAAATAATCCTCTTCCCTTATCAAATAATCTATTTTTATTACATTAAATATTAAAAAATTCACTCAAAATATCTCTCTATTTATTTTTTTCATCAATTCCTATAAAAATACTACATTTTCATTATTTTCTCTCAAAATCTAAAAAATCTCTAATATATCTCAATCACTTCAATTTTAACAACATTCTTTTTTAAAAAAATGATAAAATTTTTGTTAGAGTAACGTAATAAGAAGAGTAAGTTGGAGACCGGGGGGACCAATTGTAAACGACATCTAATTACAATAGAAATGCGAGATTTTTACATAAAACAGAAAAATGGACCTTGGCCCTTCATATATAATATATATATTCAATGGTGAGATTGAAGAGTGGAAGGATATTGAATTTCTCTATTTTTTTAACTCGGATAACATTAAAAATAAATAAAATAAAATCCAGGCCCAGAAGAAATGCAATTGAAATTTGGCATTTCATTATCAGTCGGAGTAGTTGGGGGTCCAAAAATTTCAACAAAACAAACATATTTCAAAATTTCTAACTTTTACACATACACATTTTGAGAATATTTCCTAAAATTTTAGTAAACAAACATAGGCCAATAAGAAATACTAGGGGTAATATAAGAATAATGGTGCATTTAACAAATCTTAGGTATGTTGCTTATAAAAAAAAAAACCAAATATCTGGTGGTCAGGAAAAATAATTGTTTTCAAGTTGCTCAAGTCTTTTTTGTTAAAAAACAAAAAATATAAATAAAAACTGAAATAATATGAAATTTGAATTGACAATTAACATACTATTAAAAATTCAACGAAATATTAAAACGAGAAGTGCGAGCGAAAGCATCAATGATATCAGCTGTCTCCATTATTATTGCCAAGCTATAGGGCCTAGGGTTCATTGCCGAGCACGTATACGCTTCCTCCCACAAATATAATAGGGTAACGTGATTATTCGCCCCTTAATTATAGACTAATTTTAAGTTATTCCCTTAACTATAAAAATTGTAATTTACATCATTTAACTTTAAAAAATTATCAATAAATATCTCATCTAAATCATCCGTCTAAGACTGAAATACATATAAAATAACTAAAATATCCCTCAAATACAATTTTAAAAATAAATAAAAATTGAAGAAATAAATTAAACTTATATAGATTATTGAAACGGAGTTTCAATAGTTTTATTTTTTTAAAAAAATTATATTTTTTAAAATATAATTTTTTATTTTAATATTTATTTTAATATTTTAATAATTTTGTTTTGTAAGGACATTTCGGTAATTTTATCTGTTTTCGTCATACTTAACAACTAATTTGGAAAAGGGACATACATTAATAATTTTCAAACATTAGAGGACGTAAATAGTAGTTTCATAGTTACGGACGAGATTAAAATTGACACTTTAAAGAATGAACTATAATATTACCCCAATATAATAACGGAACGGGATTGCCTCCGAAGGCGGTTCCGTCCGAAGGCCGAATGGACGGCTGAAACTTAAAGTTTCAGCCCTCCAACGGTCGGGAGGGGAGGGGTGTGGGTCCTGAGTGGAACCCACACCTGCCCGATCAGTGCTTGTCTGCAAATCCCGACCATCGATTGGCCCGAGCAATGTTGGTCAGCCGTCCATTCGGCCTTCGGAGGGAAACCGCCTTTGAAGGGAATTCGTCTCTATGATAACATGCGTTTGGATAATGGGCAGTCCACCAGTACGTAGAAAGAATTGCAAAGAGAAACTTGTTAATGTGCCACTTCTCTTACCAATTTCTCCCGTAGACTGAGAAGAACGCATGGTTGCTTATAATATTTATATGCAAAAACTCATAGAGCTAGCACGAAAATAGTTATTGTACATTTTATTATCTTAATAGAAAAATGACCAAATTTCGCTTCTGCGGACTGCGATGGAAGCCTATGGAATAGTAATTACAGAAGTGGGGGGAGGGGAATGTCTGGTATCATACAAGTTGCAAGAACATACAAATGCTATGTATGACTTCCAAGCTGCGCATCCACAGAATTAGGATATATAGGCAAAGATGGTTTTGTGGAGTGGCACGTCACTTGTTGAAGGTAGCCACAAAACTGATTGGGCCTTTGCCAGTTACAGAAGCTTGGATTGCAAAGATGAGGAAAGCCACCATAGCCAGCCGGCCATGCTTGATCTCCGCCAACTGAAGCCTTTCTTTCTCGTCAGGGTCTGCAGCCAAGCCAAGGGGATCAAAGAACTGGCCACCTGGGTAGAGCCGTTTCTCTGGGTCGAGTTCTGCATTCCTTTGGAATTCAATGTAGCCAATTACTATCACCTCAATCCATATCAATGCGGTCAAGGAGAACGGAAGCGGAAGGCCTAGGTACGATGCTCCTTCAATCAACTCCACCTGATTATCAAATAAGCACATGAATTTGTTTCGTTAAGTTCATGAATTTAGGGGTGTGTTACATATCTTAGGAGAACTCATCTCCAAAAGCTAGTCCAAGACATATAAACGCCACATTTCATAATACCCCATTTAGGGGTGTGTTACATATCTTAAGAGAACTCATCTCCAAAAGCTAGTCCAAGAAATATAAACCCCACATTTCATCCCATAGTACCACTGTGGAATGGATCTCTCCAAATGGTAGATAACAGGGTGAATATGGCTGAGCTGAGCGTACAACAAGCCAAACCCAAAACATACCAACAAAAAAACGCATCCATGTGTTGCTCATCAGTGATCATCACTATCATTGTTTTCATTGCCCTCGTCATTCTGACTATCATTGTTTACGATAGGACACGATGAACAAAAAGCTGCGCCAGGTATTCCAGGTCTCACTGTCAGGGGACCATGTTATTAGGCGACATAGACAAGCATAGATAGGTTTTGAACCTTCATACGAGGGAATTAAGGATATATTTCCATATAAGATATGCATTTTCCCCGGCCCAGTAATTTGTTTCTGTTTCTACCCAAGTCTGTCACGAAGAAGAAAAAATAAAGAAGTCCGCAAAGAAGAGAAAAGAAAGAAGAACCAAAACCTATCCTCAATCGGTCAATCCTAATTCCATTTACAACATCAAATTGCTTGCCGAAATGTACCTCCATGTCATCTGTCCTCTGAACTCTTCACCTAAAGTCCTTGTGCTTCCAGTTTTCCGACAGTTTCTAAACTTATCCACAATATATAGCTAAAATTGTTGAAACTTGAAAGTAAAGGAGACATTTAAGAATAGACGGAATCTATGACAATGTTTCCCAATTCGTATTCATAGGCACATGGCTCCGTGCTCCGGGTAAGAATTAACTATTAATTGTTTTTAGTGAGAATATCAGATTTTTGTTCTTTGATTTCATCAAGCAAGATAACAAATGAAAACATTGAGCTTTGGAGGACAATTAAGGTACTGTCACCAACAATAACGCATTACCTTTCCAGCGTCCTGCCATGAGACCCCAGTGAGAGCCTCAACAGCAACCGCACCAAGTGTGCCCAGCATTGCCCACCTCCCGTGAATCAGCTCGCACTCCCTAAACCTCTGCAACCCAAACACCTCCGTGTACGGCTGAAAAGGCGTCGGATTCACCGTCGGGCTCTCAAACCGGGTCCCGATCACGTCCCCCGCCAAGTTTTTCGCCAGGTTCTGATCCAACGAGTCGAGATCGAACTGCAAGTACTCCGCCGGCTTCCCCAACCCGAACGGGTCGAATCCGCGGTCCCCCACCATGGTCCCGTCGAGCCACTCGGGCGGTTCAGCACCAGGGAACCATACGGGGCGGTCCGAGACTGGTTTTCGTGCAGCTTTTTTTGGAGCCGGTGGAGACTTCTTACGGCCGAATCCGAACCTGGCTAGAAATCTTCCGGAACCCGGGTTGTAGTCAAGCATACGGGTTCCGAAGAAGTAGGACGTGGCGGCAGATGCGGTGGCTGTGGCCATTGCTGTGAGGTGCGACTGTTGTGCGCGCGAGTGTACGTATAAATCCGAGGAATATATATAGCGACGGAATTTTGTGATGGGTGTGGACGTAATGACGTATGGGCCTTATCTTTTGTTCTGCCTTATCCCCTGGCCTGTGGGCGACGCCGAGTGGTCGATGGCTCCTTACCTTTTCGTTGGTTTTTTTTTTTTCTTGCGCGATCTTTAATCGTTTTTATGGGATGTTTGTTTGTAAATATTTTGGACAATTTTTTTAAAATTTTGGTAATCGCTTAGACATTGAGATTTACTGTAGTTTATGAAAGATTTAGAGGGTGTAAATGTTAAAAAATCTGAAGTGTGTTGTGTTTATTAGAAATTTTGGATTTTTTTTCATATACTTTCTATAAGGAAATGAAAATATTTCTGAATTTGCTAAGATTTTTCCTTCTATAATTATGCTAAGTTGATAAAATGAAAATTTCCGAAGGAACTCTATAGTCGCTTTTTCCCGTCCTTTTTCAAGTCCATGATTTATAATAAGAACAGGGAATCTTTTCTAGCTAAAATCATTCATTTACAGACAGGAATTCAGGAAATATATTGGCAAGCCCAAGGGGCAAAAAACGGCAGTCAGCGGAAATTTGAAACGGTGAGTCGTTTGACCTGCATTGCAAGCCCTGAGGTGACTTAGCCGAGGCCCGAATATTTGGCTAAATGCCCCAAAAAAATATTAAATAAAAAAAAACCAAAGTCAACCTCAGAAGCCGCCAGACATTACCACGTGTCTCTTTGATGGAGCTCCCACAAATATCTTCTTGGCATCTTCTCCTGTCGCGTCGCTTCACTTTGTCTCGAATTGCTATCTCCTTCTTCGGCGTACCCATCTCTTCCATCAAAAAGGTGCGTTCAGTTTCTGTAACTGGTCATTAAAGTTCAATTGCTTGTTTCGGACGGTGATGCTGAAGATAATTTGTTCTTTTATACTATATGTAATCCTTTTTTCAGGGAAAATTTGATTTCTCTTTGATCCAAAACTTCCAGCAAATTAAATAGTTACGAAATTTGTTCTTTTAGGACAGTTTTATTTATATATCAAGTTATGCACTTCAGACACCCTGTGGGTCTCCTTGTTTCAGTAGTTGTTTATTTGTGATTCGTTTTTTGCTATTATGAGCAAATAGTCACGAATTAGCAAAACGAGGAAAAGAAAGAGCCTGATGACTTATTATTCCCCGATCAATTTTCATTTGACGAAGGCAAAAAATTGTTGTAGCCTAATGGCTATGCATGGAGTAAACTTTTATTTTGCACATGAAAGCTCTGACATTGATATCTTATGTGACATAACTACTGAAAATCCTTTTGGTAATTTGGTTTGGTGTTTAGAAGTCTACCAAATAAGTTGATTAACAGACGAGAATCATCTGTAGCCTGGAATTTAATTGGGCAATACTAATCACCCAATTCAAATAATTCCATTATTTAATCTGCCAATTATGTAATGATATACTGCATAGACTGCTATTGGCTTTAATCCCATCATGTTATTCCAGGGGTCTTTAGTAACAATGAAGGTTACGAAGGGAAAAGAGTCAACAAGGAAGGCCAAAACAGAAGTATCGAAGCCAGTCGAGGAGAGGTATTTCTAGTTCTGTCAGATGACCTGGTTATTTAAAGTACAGCCTTTTGTCTTAATTAGTAAATATTAGCTTCAAGTTTAATAGTTGACTAAAGGGCCTTGTGGAAATCCTTGTTTCATTCATGGTGTAGCTTCTTTTTTTCTTTTTGTGGCTACTGGTGTCATATACATGTTTCTCTTTTCAGGAAGCTTGGAAAGCGAAAGGCAGCAGTTAAGGCTGATAAGAGTCGCGTGAATTTGACCAAGAAAGCAAAATTGGATAAAAAGGACCCAAACAAACCAAAGAGGCCTCCTACTGCCTTCTTTGTTTTCCTGTAAGTCTCTCGTGATATCCAGTGTGTTTTTGTTTGGGTTTTGTTTCTTTTTTCTTCTCTTTTTTTTTTGGAAAAGGGGGGGGGGTGAATTTTCTACCTTTTCGAGAGAACTCACTAAAAAGTACACAATCGAATTACTGCAGAGAAGCGTTCAGAAAGACTTACAAGGAAGAGCATCCTAACGTGAAGGCTGTTTCAGCTGTGAGCAGTTACCTAATATTATATTTTCATTTCACTACAAAGTGCTGTTACTGATTTTGATATGCCATTGTATCTGGATAGAAACTAATCTAGCTATTGATGCCATATCTGAAGGTTGGGAAAGCAGGGGGCGGGAAGTGGAAAACCATGACTGCTGAGGTAAGTACTAGAGCACTTCCTTGGAACTTAATTCAAGTGGTTGAAATAAATTAGGACAGTAAGTCATGCGACCACATCGTAAGTCGGTTACTTTAACTGTGAAAACCTATGGATTGTGTTTGTAAAGGTGCTGCATAAACCTTTCACTGTTGCTTCATTGGACCTGTCTATGCACCAAGCACAAGGTCGGTGAATTTGGAACTCCAATGGCGTGGCCAAGCCAATGCCAGTCTGGGTTGGCTACAGGTTCCCTAAATGTTATGTATTGCTTGGGCCTGAAGAAAGGACTGGATGGTGGAATTTGAGATATGCAACCCTTGATTGATGTGGCAAGTTGGATTTTAGCTCATATATGAATTAGTCGATATAACTAGTAATGCAAAGGCTATTAAGTTTTTTGGTGCTGTAAGTTCTATTCTCCATCCATGGCTTCATTCGTGGCTACAAAAATGTATATAGTCTGCATTTCTCATCTGATTTCCAAGTGGACTGGATTTTTGCAGGAGAAAGCTCCATATGAAGCTAAATCAGCACAAATGAAGTCAGAATATGAGAAGGTTATGATAGCATACAACAAGAAACAGGTAAATTTTTGGGGCATTCTTTTGGGTGAATCTAATGCTTAATTCGTTGCTGTTTCCTTTAGTTTCTTGACCCAATTGTTAACTCAGGAAAGTACGGATGATGACAAAGACGAAGCGTCAAAATCTGCAGTCAATGATGATGATGATGTAGAAAGTGGGGAGGTATTTTGTATAAGCGACTACTCCATGCATATTAACTGTGTAGCTTGCCTCAAAGTGTTACATGTGCTGTGGTTTCCACCTAATGGATCTTCATAATTTATAACCATGAGTTACTTTTTTGGTTCTTAATTGGAAATATAAGGTGCACTTCAAAGTTGGTATTCTCTTTTTAGGTGATCTTGAACCTCGATTGAGACTGCTGTAAACTTTGCTTTGAGTCAAACTTAATGGACAAAGTATTCAACCTGCTCAAGACTAAACTATTCAGAGCTACTGGCCCCAGGGCTGCCTCATATTTTCTGGACCTCACTATTTTTCAATTTTTTGTTCTTCTGGATCTATTGATTGATCGGAAATTCATTCTAACCATTTTAACTTAAGATGTGAGACAATTATTGTTGACCAGAGCATCTATGCTGATGTTCTTTGGCCTATTGTCGAGAAATAGGTGCATTTTTGTTGGGTAGAAGTACATTAATTTTTTCTCATTGGATACCTACTTTCGGACTATACACCTTCCACTACCTATGAGATTGTCTATATGTCCATTTGATTCTATACGATTGGTCCTAACAAATTTGGCTTCTATATACATGTAGGATGAAGATGATGATGATGAGGATGATGACTGAATCTGACATGTTGTATTATTTTGATATGTGAGCATCCACTGCGTGAGCTCGGACCTCTTAAGATTGTACACCTGGGCATGTTCTATATAATGGGTTTCCTGCGATTTTAGTAGTAAAGGTTGCTCCTGTATCGACAGTGAAATCACCCTACTCAGTTGAAAAGCTGACTTGGAAGTTTAACCTCAAACCCAGAATTCATAGTCAGTGGTTCGTGTGTATCTATACTACTGATCTTTTTCTTTTATCTGGCTGCAAATTATGTTGTACCATATATACCTAATACAGCCACTAGTTACAGGAAACTTTTTGGTTGTGTGCGCGTGTTGTTGTTTGACATGATAACGCTGCCGTGAAGTTCAACATCCGGATACACACCTCGGACCGGCCGGACGTGTTCAGTTAAAAGTAGGCATGAGCACAGGCGGATCTAGCGCGCCCCCCTTCGCCCCAAAAATCAGTCCAAATTTTTTTTTTTAATCTGTTTTTTCTATGGTTCAATCAAAGGCCGCCCCCCTTAAATCTGCCCCCTTGCCCCAAAAATCAGTTCAAAATTTTTTTTAATCTGTTTTTTATATGGATCAACCAAAGGCCGCCCCCTTAAATCCAGCGCCAAGGATTTTAATGATCACTTTTGTCTTCTTTTGACCCCCCAATGTCTTTCTTCTCTCTCGTGAGTCACTGTGTTAGCTAACTTTTTCAAAATGGTTATTATCGAGACCACTGCTCATTGGTTGATGATAGCTATAAATATATTTTTTACATTATTATAACTATTAACTACAGATACGACAAAGGTATCTTGGAGTAAAGTTACCAGTACTTCGTTAATATTTTGGTTTAAGAGAAATTACCTTCAAAATCTATATATTACATGCTCAATTTATATTGAATATTAATTATTTATTATAGTAAATATTATCCTAGTTTCTTTCACAGATTTTTAATAAAAAGGTGTGATTTGAGGGATTTTAATCCTATGTGTATTTATCAGGCATCAGATTTTCTAAGTTTATACTTTTTCAATCCTAGACTTAGATACAAGACTAAGGTAAAGTCTTTTTGTGGTGACGGTAAGCAATTATAAAGAATTCATTGCAGGTAACTAAACATGACAATGTATTTTTTTGAGATAAATGAAATTTTTAGTTATCAATTATAAATACTTAAACTATCAATTTTAATACATTACAATTTCTAACTATTAATATTAGATATAGTACTCTTTCTCTAATTTTTCCGTGAAACTGCACAAAATTTAGTGTTTTGCACTTAAAATAACAACAATGCTCCCAATGACTTGTAAGTTGACAACAATACTCTTTGTCAGGTATGAAGACTGACTTGTCTAATAAGGTAAGAGATAACTGAATTAATGATAGTATGATGGTTTACATTGAGAGAGGAAATTTTGAAACTATAAAGAACGAAGTCATTTTGCAACGTTTTTAGAAGATGCAAACTTGTAGGATCCAATTATCACCTCTCAGTCTCAACAAAAAGTACGGTACGTGTATTTCAATATAATATATTTTAAATATTTTTAGTCCTTAATTTTCGATATTTTAACTCTAAAATACTTTTTTCATTACATAATAAAAAAAATTGTTATTTTTTCTTAAGAGTTTGCCCCCCTTCAAATTCGTTTCTGGATCCGCCACTGGGCATGAGTAGATCACTGTTTTTTGCTTTCTTTTGTGCCTGTGGTGTAGCAGCACGTGCGACTAACACTTTGGAAGCCCGAAAAGATGAGCTCGATATACGAAACCGATCTGAGATCCAATGGTTATGGGCCCTTTCTTATCTTCTTGTTTAATTTTGATATATATAGTTTGAGAAAAAGCTGGGTCTTTCCTTCACAAAACAAAGGAAAACTTCGTACATAGGATTAGAATTCATCAAATCGTTCTTCAAATTAATTGTCAAATTTTAGCCGCTCATGATGCCAGGGACACAACTATGGATTACTGTAAAATGACTGTCTTTCTTCTCCAATCCTTATGGGATGAGAAGTTAAAAAGCAAAGCAAAAATTATTCGATCTGGTCCGTTGGTTTAGGGAAAAACATTTATGGTGAATTATTGTCAATGTCTGTGTTGGATCATGGGCTACTGAAAAAGCTGATCTTTATAGACTTAATTAAAGGGAAACTACCTTTTAAGCCATTATTATATACAGTTATGTGCACAAATCCAGCTTTGTGATAGTCTGATCAACAAATAGGCTGTAAAGAAAGGTACACAACATGGTAAAGAGATTAGACTAAAAGATTTAGCAAATAGTCACGCTGATACTGAGAAAACCATCATAATTCACACGTTTCGATGTCGGAACATGTTGCCGGAAAGGGAGAATATGGTGGCCAACATCGTCACGTCCAACCAGCTAAAGTGGGCTACAAGTGCCACCATCATCGATCAAAATTAAAGCGAAAAGAAAAAGCCCCCCACGATGCCAACACAAACCCAATCTTAAACATTTTTCTCTTGTGTTTATATTATTCGACCTTTGATCATTGTATGGCACAATCTCCGACACTAATCACTCCCAATGTCAGTTCCAACGACATTGATGCACTTTGTTATTAAATGTGAGGTTTTTTTTTTGTACTCCTCGATGTCGGAGTTCTGTCGGTCATTCGAGCATTCACGTGCGTCAGGATGATAAATATTTTCCTCTGTTGCTCTGTTGCTCTGTTGCTCTGATTTAGTGAAAATGTGTTACTGCACAAACAAACACTTAGAACGTATTATCGTTAAGAGTAAAGGTTTTGAAATACTTGAGTAAACAAAGAAGAAATAATGAGTAAAATACAATGCCTAATTATGTTGGTCTAATTAACGAAAACATGTGACATACTTTGCAATGCTTTCTCCTTTCTGGGGTATGAATTTGGCAGCCTGGCAATGCTTACAATTCTGGGGGAAGTGGAACCAAGTACTATAGAATTACCCAAAGAGAACAAGAAAATCAAACAGAGGACTAGGAAAAGACAAAAGAAAAGATGTGAAGGGTATATTCTTCCCCTGAGATATTAGCCTTATTTAAAAAAAGGTACGCGGACAACTGATGATTTCTATAAAAGCTACTTGGGTATTTCGTCTACACAATCGAAAACTTTGCGTCCCATTTTTCAGGCAATATATATAAAAAGTCGTGCTCATCAATTAAAAAACAGAGCTTAAGAAAAACAGTAGCTCAAAACCGCGTTTTCACTTTTGCTGTTTAATCCTTTTTTTTCCCCTTTGTCAAGGCTAAAGATTGTTCGGTTGATTATTTTCGGGCAATTACTTAAGGAATAACTAAGTAATTGGTGAATGATTGGCGGAGGTGTCGACAGTCCTAAAATGCAGCAGTATTCGAAAAAAGATGGCCATGGGGAACCACAGGATAGGAAACAAGAGAATTTTTTAGTAGGTTTCATTTGTCTGATCCTACTTGATTGGAGAAAAAACAACCAAACCTCCAAGGATACGAAGAACTTGGCCGGCATTAATGTCCATCAAACTCGTCATCGACATTAGACCACCAATTTAAAAAGTGTCCCTCTGCATGATTAATGTTACTGTGTTACAGCGAGTTTCGGCAGGATTGTCAATTACCAATATCTATTCCACAGTAGCAAGTGTTCATTTTCAGTATGCCCGTGAAGCTCCGCTGTACTTTCTATACAGTATACAGACGAAGCTTGTTTCGTAACCCCGGCCCGCCCTCCGTTTTTAAAGAGAGAAAAAAAAATGGCAAGAGCTCGGTTTGAGTTCAATCACAGTCCAGCCCATCTCTTTTTCTCTGCCCACCCCTAGTTGGCATAGGCAGTTGGCAGTTGCCTATAAGGAGTTATATATTACTTTTTTCGGAATAAATGTGTACCTGCGCAAAAGATAACTTCTATATATAATCTGTTCTGCTGAACACTACTACTTCAAACCTCCACTAGGCATCAGTTTGCTTGTCCTATATGTATTGTTTAATCACTGAGATGCACCCTGACTGCCTCAATGTGACTTAATTATGGGCAATGATTATTCGATCGGATTTCAATTAGGCGTGGCCAGTATATAGGGCCTGGAGATCATCACGTCCAATTTTTATATTTGCATAGATTTTAATGTGACTACTTTTATTTGGGCACGTACCTAAAAAAGAAGAAGCAAAATTTCACATGGAAAAATCAATTTAACTTTTTATTCCCATTACTACTAAAAACCCGAAAGATGATAATTCCATGATGGCAGCCGCACAAACTTTTATCAAGACCCACTGAACATTATTCTATCAGAGCTGGCATAAGCCTTTTAGTTCTTTGCTTACAGAGAGTCAAAAAATTATAAGAACAAGTTTCTTCTATTAAATAATTATACCACTTGCCAATGAGCTATGGCTCAAATGACATTTCCTCCTCTATGGAGGGTCCTGAACTGGGGTTCAAAACCCCCCACCCCCACTCCAGGCACAAGACTGATTTACCTAGAAAAAAAAATAATAATAATAATTATACCACTTGCCCGAGGTAAAACAATTAAAAATGTCGTAAAGCTCAACCAAACTGGATCTAACGTTGAATCCCTTTCGCACATGTGTGGAAGCTGGTGATTTTAACTTATTGTCAATCCCTTTCGGTTGAGAAGCTAAACGCCAGAAACGGAGAAAGAGCCATAAGCCACCTGACAAATGCTATGAGGGATGCATGTGAACTCGCTTCGGCTTGTTATTTATATAAAAAAAAAGAACTCGCTTCGTTCGTTCCTTGTCAGAGTCCTCCCTAGCTCTCTCTCTCAGAGTCTGTCGATTAAATATTAATAATGGTACCACACGCACGTGCTCCTCTGACGGACCCATTCGTGTGAGGAGTCGAGCAGAGCAACTCAGATATCGATAAGAGTGCACACTAAACATCTCGTATTAGTCAGAGCTGGGAAATGGGGTTCAGTCCACACGTGCGAAACATACCTCGTGACTCGTAGCTTACCTGTTGACTTCTGACCTCACTGTCTTTTCAATGGCAATGACAGAGCGAGCAAGCCAGCATCAAACGTGAAAGATTCCTTTCTCGACCCTTTTGGCTAAGATCAAGCATGAAACCTGAAAGGATGGCTCCTACATATCGCAATTAATGGACCAATACATCTATTTCTGTATATCCAATGCTCAAAAAGAAGAAGAAAAAAGGGTATAACCAAGATAAAAGGTTGATCAAAATTATATATATACACACACAAATATATATGTGTGTGAGGTGTCCGAGGCCGCTCCGCTTGAAAGCTACTTCGTCGTGAAAGAGATTATGGGACGAAAACGGTGGAAAAACAAGAAAGAAACATCTAAATGATAAGTCTAAAAAGTCGCGGATGATGATAATGAATAGACTGGATTTTGCATTGTTTCGTGGATGTTGTCGTCTAACAGAGATGGAATCTGTCTTTTGAATCCCCAAAAAATCAAATAATACTTTACCCCTTTTGAGTAAATAAGTTTGTCTAATATATTATATATTACAAGATAACGACACTAGCAAGTTACGAACGAAATCGAAACAGGAAAAAAAAATATGGATAAATTAAAATCAAGAACTAAGTCTACAAGCTTTTGAATGACATATATGCCATACAATCTACTTATTTTTGGCTGGAACTTCATGAGAGGGAGATTATCAGGGACAGATAAAGAACAGTATAGAGGAAAATCGATTACATGCATGTATATGTGGTTACTATCCTTTTCTTATCTAAAACGAAACCGATTGATAGCCTCCTGTCGTACGTGGTAGAGGAAAATGGGGTACGTACGACTGTTTCCCAAACACTTGCGATTCTTTGAATTACGAGCGTGAAATTATTGGCATGAATTCTTAATTTGGTTCCTTTTGCAGAGAAATAAATGGGTCTAAGATTTGATGAGATTTTGTGGTCCATTGGAAAATTATGTAGTATTGTACTCCGCGCTGTCACATTTGCACCGCGGAATATAACCGATTCGTGCAATCAGCCGTGTGGTGCCACAAAAGCTGAACGAGAAACAGAAAACAAAAAACCATCACAATAATTCTCGCTTCAAACCACGTTGCCTTTTCTCGCTTGGGAAAAATTTGTGTCGGTAAGCACGTAATCAGTAATAACACAGACATTACATGTGGCGTCGGGAAAAACCAGAAGCAGCCGGCCCTTTCTTTCCTTAGTCAAAACTAATCGACCACCCGCTTGCATGTTTTTTCAAAGACCAACGACTCTCAATTGCCCAATGTGCATGCGATACTAATGTATTGCTTTCGGCCTACATGAGCATCAGAGGGTATAAGTCCTGGTCCGTCCAAGAGCACGGACCCGTACCAACTTGGATTCCCAATTTCCCAAGATCAGTCGGACAACTGCGTTTGAGAAACTAGCCAGCTCTCACATATCGTACACGTTTGGATGTTATACAGTGACCAATTATCGTGCCAAAGCTACCAAAAGGGGACAAAAAGCATTCGAAAAAAGAAATTAGAAGCCTTTTCTGCATCTTATACATATCGTCCCTCCAAGAACCGATCTTCTTACCAAAACCAAAAATATTCGGCCCCCCAGAAATTCACATGCTTGGCACAAGTGTCAAGAGGGCGTAGTTTAGCTGGAGTGGCCACGAGCTACCCTTGACAATAGGGTATTCGGGCGGTTCCCATAATCCGGCATGCATATATATATATCCTAGTCAACATTCTAATCCAAACAATTAAATTACCGTATCACATGCTTCTAATTGGACCCGAATCCAGCAAAATCCTGGTTCTAATTTGTCTCAAACCAAGTAACCTACCTATCTACCTACTAATCCATAGACATGCCTCCATTTAGAAATAGTCTCTTAAATGGGTGCTCATGACCAGTTGGTTCATCCGTTAGAAAACCAAACAGTTCTTCTAAAGAAGGGTTTTCAGCAATGGAATTTTGAGAATGTTTTACATGGGGTATCCTTTAACAACCTAAGTGAACAAATAAGTTGGAAAGGGCACAAACACGTGATAGGATTCCATAGCTAGCTCATCTAAAGCTTCTTATTGCAGTGTCTAAAAGATGGTGTGGGCCAGTGCTACTTAGGGATCATAATTTTATGGGGTTGTCTAGTGGGTGGAAAGCTTACTGTCCCTTATGGAGACCATGTGGATGAACATACTATCATAACCTCATATTAAAATCCAGCCCTATAATTGAGCCATACTCATAATTACTCACCTACACGTGCCCGGTTTGAGCTTTCTATATGCACATATATGTCCTTTTAGAAGCTTCATTTGTGAGATATCACCCAGGTTGGCTCGAGGGGTTGAGTGTGTTAAAAAAAATTTATGGTAATGAAGAGTATAATATTTAATTAAAATTGAAATAACGTACGGAGTAAACTTTAGAAAGGCTTAGACCTTAACTCTTATTATTTAAAATATATTCTCTAATAGATTTGTAATGCATGCAATTTCCCCCGATCCCCTAATTTTTCTCACTCGTGGCTCTTGAAGTTAAATATGAAACATGATCCCGAATTCTCTCCGGACAAAGCGTTTACAATATTTCTTCTGAAAATTGCAGCGCCCGTACCTCCCCCCCCCCCCCCACCCGGCATGTTCCCACACAACGTTCTTTCCCCATTTCTTTACCCTGAGTCTTATCCTCAGAGACAGAAAAGGAAACAAAAAAAACTTTCTTCTGGAAAGAAAGTTTTCAGCAACAAAAATATCCTCAAGATTCAAGAGGTTGGTTTCTTTCCCACAAGGCTTCGTAGTAAGATTACAAATAAGCCTTCGAAGTAAGAAAAAACGATAAATAGCTCACTGAATTTGACATTTCATTAAAAACAGACACCTTTATATGTATAAATTACAAATAAATCATTCTTAGCATCTGAAACTAGACTGTACGAACTGTATTTGAGAAGTAAAATTTTAGGGTGGTTAAAATTTTAGGTATTGTGTTTGATGAAAAAGTGAGGAGAGAAAGCGAAAAAAATTGGTGAAAAAATGTATGAAAATTGATGAAAAAATGAGAAAAGGGAGTGTTTTGTAATGATGATAAAATTTTAGGTGGGTAAAATTTTGTTACGCAAACAGACCTCCTAAAATTTATTTGTCATTTCCTTCTTTTTTCGGAGTTTATTTGCAACTTTTAAATAAGACGGCTTGTTGGATGCATCTGGTGAACTAATTATGCCAAATATATCTTGTTGACCTGTTCATACAAGAAACCCGGCCGTTAGGCCCGTTACCATCCACGGACCATGTTGTCTTCCACTTGAAAGCACCCACTCGTGTGCTCCCCCTTCTCTAACCTCTTAAGAGACGCCCTCCATGAAAACTTGATATCTCTCGTCCCCTGCTTGAAAGTCTCTCTCAACCTTCTTTATCCTGTAAGATACTTCGTTTATATATCTATCGACGCACATGTACTGTCTGATAGTTATGACGATTTCCTTGATACAGCCTTAGCAGCTCTGACGGTAAACTTCATGGCGGTCTTTGTCTTTGTTCTTCTTTGGGTTACTCTCTCCGCTATCCTTTGCTTCTTCCTGCTCCGCGCCACCCGGTGCTGGAGGCTGAGGCTGCCACCAGGAAACCTCGGCCTCCCTTTCATCGGGGAGACTCTGCAACTCATTTCTGCTTACAAGACTGAGAATCCTGAGCCCTTTATTGACGAGCGGGTGAACCGTTTCGGACCCATATTCACGACCCACATTTTTGGCGAGCCAACAGTGTTCTCCGCCGACCCAGAGACTAATCGGTTCATCTTGCAGAACGAAGGGAAGCTGTTCGACTGTAGCTATCCGGCCTCGATATCGAACCTGTTGGGAAGGCACTCTTTGTTGCTCATGAAGGGCGGCCTTCACAAAAGAATGCACTCTCTCACCATGAGCTTTGCCAACTCGTCGATTATTAGGGACCATCTTCTGGTTGATATAGACCGGTTGATCCGGTTGAATTTGGACTCTTGGACCGGCCGGGTCCTTCTCATGGAAGAGGCCAAGAAGGTACTAGCAAAGAAGTGAATTTTAATGCAATTCCTATTTGGGACTATTAATTCTTCGCACCGAGGGAAAATGTTCGCTTTCAAAATGCAACAAAAGTCGTTTTGATAAATCAGTGACTCTGAGTCAACTCGGTCGGTTATCGCCCGAGTCGATCCTCCTTACCATATATTCTGCAGGTGCCCAGCTAGTGGTCTGTTGCGCAGATCATTAGAGTTGCTCACCACTGTAACTTGGCTCCTGTTAGAAATTATTGGGTAGATACATTTTTTCTGTTAATTTGGGTCATGGTGTGTTATACTTAATGGTAAAGGATTAGTGGTGACTCAGATTCCATGGCTAGTGGATGACACGTATACGTCCCTTTGCACGTTGGCATGTAAAAAGCTTACGGCTAAAAGTCAATCTCTTTAGGTCATCACATGCACATTGGTGTAATACATTATTCTCTATCTCTCTCTCTCTCCCATCAAGTATGTGTTTTCTTTTGGTCCCTTTTTTCTATGGATACGTAAGTTTTGGAACATTATCTCTTTTTAAGGTTTATTTTATGGTTACATAAAGTAAAATCTGTAATTCTTACGTTATGTTTTATCAAATGCAGATAACATTTGAGTTAACGGTGAAGCAGCTGATGAGCTTTGATCCAGGAAAATGGACGGAGAGTCTAAGGAAGGAGTACGTGCTCGTCATTGAAGGCTTCTTCACCGTTGCTTTGCCTCTCTTCTCGGGCACCTACCGCAGTGCCATCAACGTATAATGTCTTTCTTGATATATTCATTCATTTTGTTGTCTTTTAATTATAAGGTTGTCAAGGAAAGTGAGGAAAGGAAAAGGGACAAATATATAATTTGACTGAACAAGAAAAGAAAAGAAAGTTTGGCAGCTTCTTGATCTCTTTAGACAAAAGGCACGGTGGACGTTTTGTTATGGAATTAATATCATACGACATGTACCTAATTAAAAGACTGCATGATCGAGTTTACTTTCTTTTCCGTAGGATTTTTTTAGCAAACAAATAATAATAAAAAATACTCTGTTGATCTATTTTGAAGGCTAGAACTAAGGTGGCAGAGGCGCTGAGCTTCATAGTAAGGCAAAGAAGGAAAGAGAGTGATGCCGGAGAGAGAAAGAATGACATGTTGGAAGCCCTATTGGCCGGGGACGACGGTTTCTCGGACGAGCTGATCGTAGATTTCTTGCTGGCTCTGCTTGTCGCCGGCTACGAAACAACCTCTACTATTATGACTCTTGCCGTGAAGTTCCTCACCGAGACACCTCTTGCTCTAGCTCAGCTCAAGGTGCGTTCCCCAATCATCTCTCTCTCTCTCTCTGCCGGCCAGATTTTTGTTTTTTCTAATATTTTCCAATAACTCTCTCTCCTCATGGACCAAGCCCCCGACAACCAAAGTCATACGTGCCAAACTCACTAGCGACCTCATTTTCATTATCTAAATTCTCGTCCATTCACACTGGACTCCTCTAGGGGCGGAGAAGGGTGGAAAATGGTTTTCTCACTGTTTATACTTCACAAATCAAACTAGTATAGTACTTGAGCATGTCTTAACTTTTCCTCTATGTTTCGTTCTATTTGATGGGTACTTGTCTCCTCCTTTTGCCAAGTCCACACGTACAAAACCCAAATTTTCTCCCCCAACTTACACTAAAATGCGTCGGAGCAATTATTGTGTTAATAAATCCATGTCAGCATGCGGTTATTTAAGGATATCAAGGGGGGGAATTTGAGCAAAAAGTTGGAATATTTTTTTTGTTGTAAAAGACAATACTGCCTTCGGCATAACATAGGGAAATACTTTCTTCTAGTAAGGCGGGTATGTTGGGAAGTGTATTTACGTAGTCAAAAAGTAGAGAGTCAAAGCAGTAGAAAAAAAAAACACTCGTCCAAACCAACGGACAAAATGATGGGCTTTCTTTCTACACTGCACGCCTCAAAAAGAACCTGACGTGTCTGAATCTGATCACACTTGTTTTTTTTGGTCCCTCACGTGCAACTGGGTCTGTGTCGTGTGGCAGAGTTTATGGCTGTGTTTATTTGTAAAATTTTAATCTTTTAAAATTTTAATATAATATAATATTTTTATAATTAAATTATTATTTTTTATTTTAAAAAATATAAAATTTATTTAAATAATTTTTCTTTCACTTTTTCATTATTTTTAATACCTCTCTCTCCCTCAGCGCGGTCTCGATATTCTTAAGATTGTTTGGGTGTCTGTCATCACGTGATGGTTGAAGCGTCACCTTTGGATTAATGTCTTTGTGTCTACTGTCTTTATTTTTTAAAATTTTATATTATAAAATGATTTATTTTTTTATTAAATTATTATTTTTATTATAAAAAATTTTATTCAAATCATCTTTTATCACTGTTTTTACTAAATTTAATATTTTAATATTCGAACACAACTGAATCAATAAGACAAAGGACCAGTGAGTGATACATATGCAAGGAAGAAGTCGGAGTTTTTACTAGATGGGCTTTGGATCCGATCAGATGTAGCTATAAGCCTATAACTCTCTATAATATTCATATGCAAGGAAGAAGTCGGAGTTTTTTAGTACAATCTTGAACCATTATCCTATAATGTCGTATATTGGTGTAATGGTTGATGCTTGCGGTCTCCTTGGCAGGAAGAGCACGAACAAATTAGGGCAAAGAAGTCTGAGAACGAGCCTCTTGAATGGAGTGATTACAAATCTATGCCATTCACTCAATGCGTAAGCACATTGTTTAATGAATCCCCTCTTCATTTAGTTCGATCTTGATATAATCGCTGAGGTGCTCTTCGCTTTTTATGGGTTTATGATTTCTAGGTTGTGAACGAAACTCTGAGGGTTGCAAACATAATTGGTGGGATATTCAGGCGAGCTACTACAGATATCCATATAAAAGGTATGGGATTTATAAATTCTAACATAAAATTATAAAAAAAAAGTTGTAGTTTTAGGTTAATCGGGGTATTAACTGCTAGAGGGATATCTCTCAATCCAAGCAAGGTCATAGAATTCCTAAAGGATGGAAAGTTTTTGCATCCTTCCGTGCTGTACATTTGGACCAAGACCACTTCAAAGACGCCCGCTCTTTTAATCCATGGCGATGGCAGGTAACTCTCTTCCCTCTCTCTCACTCTTCCCCGATACGATATGCATTTGCTCTTTTTAAGACCACTCTAATTTACCATCAAATTTTGGACAGGGCAACTCCGGAGCAACAAGCGCAGGGAATGTGTTTACGCCATTTGGAGGAGGGCCAAGGCTGTGCCCTGGTTATGAACTTGCTAGAGTAGAACTCTCAGTCTTTCTTCATCACCTAGTCACTCGTTTGAGGTAGATTTACAATCGAATTATTGATATGAATTGTCTCTGTGTATTTTTGGGGAAACTAATTTGATGCATAATCATTCGCAGCTGGGCTCCTGCAGAAGAGGATAAGTTGGTTTTCTTCCCGACTACCAGGACGCGAAAGCGGTATCCTATCAATGTGCAACAACGTCGAAGCGTGTCTAACCCGTGAAAAAAAGACTTGAGAGACCAAAGAAGAGTAAGGAGAAGAAGAAAGACTAGATGATACTATATTAAGGCGGTGCAATCCCCTTTTTGCCGTCACTACAAATAAAATGGGCAGCCCGCAGCAGATGTAAATTAATTTTGTATGAAGGAATAAAGCTGGCTCATATGTATTGTTATATTTACTGTAACTCTTGTAGGAGAGGATCACTTACGCCATGGCCCATACGCCGAACTCGAAGCAGTGTGAGCTCTGAGGAACTTTTTAACTCCGGTGAGAGGGAGAGGAGATAGAATAGGCCCATACCTTCGCAAAATACTCTTTCGGCACAGGTGTATTCATTCCGTGTTCACCTCGAGCCCCTTATGTGCCCTTTTGCTTTTCACACTACGTCGGGCCCAGGCCTTGAAGAAATGATAGAAAAAGGTTTCCGTCGATCTAATCAAAGATAAGTAGATAATAATGATTGCTTGAAATTAAACGACGTATGCAATCAGATGCATTTCATGTTTAACACTACCAAAGAAACGCAATCAGGTGAATAATTAAGGCATGTAATCAGTAATAAACATCCTATATAAATTATCATTTTACAATCAGGTTCTCACATGTTAGTAGGGGAAAATTGAACACTTCAATCATCAAAAACCAAAAACAATTCTCTGCAGGTGCTACACTCGATCATCTGCCTCTAAGAACATCAAACGATTATCCCTTGCGACACTGGCGGCACCAACCTCCTTTTCTTTAGTTGATATACTGTAATGGCCAAGAAAATATGCCATGTGAAGAGCGAACCACCAGAGCACCAGGGTCAAAGAACTCTCCTCCTATAATTCAGGTGCGTACCACAAGAAGGGTAGGTTTCAGAATCTGCCCGCTTTCCCAGCTTTTAATGAAAAATGAAGGAGCCGAACTCTTCTGATTACTCACCATTGACAAGTCAAAGCTTATCAAGTAAGGATTCCTGCCAGGATACGCGGACATCTTGGGGCAAGATTTAGCATTCACAATGTGCTGCTATCTCTGCTTTTTAATGCAGACTCAATGAGCTTAGCCTTCTTTGAATTCTCACTATTAACAAGTGAAAGCTTCTCAAGTGAGGATTTCAGCTGGGAGATGTGGACATCCTGGGTAAGATTCTGCTTCCCTGATATTTCCCTTCAACGGTTTGATGCATTCTCTGTCTGAGATTTTGTGAGCCTTCTTAGCCTCGCAGATAAAGCATCAATGGAAGAGTGCAAAACATCCACCTCAACTCCCACAAAGTGGTCTGTGTAGCAACAAAATTGCACGTAAATGAGGTGCCAACAAAATATCCGGATTACAATTTGATGCCGAACAGGGAATTGGTTAGTCCACCAAAATCATATTATCACAAGCTAGGACCATTTATGTAATCTGGAAAATTAACAATTTCATCTATAACAGATAGCAGAAAATTATAAATGAAGTTTGACAGGAGTAAACAGAATCCAGCAAGGAAAATAGAAAATAGAGCTACAGCGTTTGGGATTTGCAACTATTTATTTCAAAGAATATCATTGCAGTATTTATGAAGGGCAAAAAATTCATTACCGAGCTCAGCTTTGAAATCTCGATCTGCCCTGGACAGCGGTCTTTTGTCAGCACCAGGCAAGTCTCTCAACTTTTGTAAGCGCTGCTCCAGAAAATTGTGCATGTTGATGGCACGATCAATCCTCTCCTCCAACCTTGAGTGCTTATGCTCTACTGCCTGAAGCTTCTGCTGTGCCTCAACTAAACGTGCATGCTGGTCCTCAATTATTCTCTTCAAGTGAGGCCCATGATGCTTGATCTCAAAGTGAACCTTGCCAAATGGGGGGATGGGGGGAGGGATGTCAACTCAAACCATTTCAAACTCATGACAGCATTTAAATATTAACGAGTTCAACTTTTTGCCAAAGATCACATAAGCTCAAAGTCTGTATTTCAAGTACACCAGATACACCTCTCTAATACATTAACTGCAGTTACAACCATGCACCAGGCTGCCTAGAAGCAGATCTTGCCTAACAGATGGGACTGCTCTATGGACTAAGTACAAATGTTTTTTTTTTACTGCAAGAACTCAAACTTTTGCTGATGACTCATCGACCTTTCTGGTCATTATGGTTCCCAGGTGGTGGTTCTGAGACGAATAAACTTCCATTGAAGATTTTAGCTCATGGATGGACACTTTATGTCGCCCCAAATTATAGAAGACAATAAAAATGAAACAGAGAGATCTTGAAACCCAATTACTTCTTAAGATGAGATAAAGGGGGACCAAACATGTTGAAGACGTCTATTGTAAATGTACTAGGTCATCTGAGTAAAAAGTTGTATGTTTATTGGCAGGTATGTTCTTACCTTATGTGCATACTCCACATAATTTTCATGAAAAAGCTTGAAGTACTGATGAAGAGTTTGCCGACCTTCAATAGAATCAGCAGCAACAGAACGTAGATTCGCTGAGGCCTGTGGAAGGAGAATAGACTTAGGTCCAATAAGGAGTTCTTTGCTTAAAATATCTGGAGTCTCCCTCTGTTTATGTTCTTGCAGGATAATGGACTTCTTCTCCATATCAACATGAATAGGAGGCAGCAAACGGCCCCACGTTTTCATCTCTAGCACAACACATTCTCGAGAAATAGTGACTCCTACAATCCATGAATATCCAAAAGAATCAGATAAAGACACAAAGCCACAAAGCGGAGACTGCATGGAGGTTTCTCCCTGGAATGTACTTAGAACAGGATGCACTGAGGGTGTTCTCATGGTCTCATCCTTTCCAGTTGTCTGACTTGTAAATGGGAGAAAGTGCAAAACTATGGAATCTATCCCTCCTTCATGAAGGGAAAAAAATCTTTCTGGCATAAGGGGATCAACGAACAGCATGATATGAGAACCACTGTTCATTTTCTTTGGGAGAGCTAAGTCCACTACAGCCAGTCTCAACAGAGGGGGTGGAAGGCCCAACCAAACAGTATGATCAACTGGTTGATCAAGTTTCGCAACAAGAAGCTTCCCTTCAATTGATTCACAAATCATAGCAAGTCCAAGAATATGGGCATTTGAATCAACCCGAAGACGAGGTGGACTATCAATGATCCAGACTGGCTGGATTTCATCAGCTAGGGCATCTATCCGAAGTTGCCCCCCACTCCAGGCAGTCACCAGAACTGAGTCCTTGCTGACTAAATTATAAAGAAAACTGACAGCTGGACCTTCACATTCTGCACCCCGAACAGCTAAATCTTCATCTCCACCATGAAACACTTTTCGTAGAGGCCCCTATAGAATCATGAAATAAATAAGTTAGTTGGCTTCACGGAGAGGTTGTAATTAAAAAGGGCAAGTCTTCGAGTAAAACTTAATGAAACAAGTTATCTCCACTACTCCTTTTTGCAGTGTCTGGCTAGGCTTAGTTGAATGTAAGCATAGATTTAGATAAACTTCAGTGCATGCTGGGTAAGTATGTCTAGATTTCAGATCAACACAGCCCAGCTAAATTCTCAAAATTTTCCCAATGTAATGTAGCCGCAAGTGTATCTCTACAGGAAAGACGCCCATATTTCAAACCATTCAGCTAAGAATAGGTGAAGAAGTAGTCCAGGGACTGTAGAAATCAGAACTTTTTCCAGATCTTCCACTTCTGGGACATATAAATAGTTATGCGTCCATTGAAGCTACTCAATATCCTGATCAACATGAGTTATTAACACGGCGAAGCAACTGTGGAACTCAGCCAACAACAACAAACGCATAAGCAAGAAATTACAAATACCTGGATGCATCTAATAAAGCATAAGGATGAGCTCTTAGCATTGACAGATCTCCCCCTTCTGCTTCTTGGTGGGCTAACTCTTGAAATGTTGCTTCCAACCAAGAGATTGCTAGATTAGAATTACTAACAGCGGTTGTGTTGGCTGATTTCAGCCCAAATGTATGAGCATCATTGTGTATCTCTAGTAAGGATTCCCGCGTGTAAACACTGTAGCAAAATAAAGCAATAGTACGAGCATATTGAGCAATTAATACACCAAATAAGAAAGCGATTGAGGGAATCATAAAATGATGCCTCCAACTTCACAATCCACAGCACGTGTCTCACAATTTAACCCTTCATCTCAAGAATCTAAAATGTTCTTGAAGGGTGACGAACCTATTTGTAATAACTATAAGCCCCGAACATGTCATAAACATTTACAAAATAGAGAGAAAAAAAAAAAGTAGTTGAAAGGGTATCATTACCTCCCAAATGGAACAACTGGGCAGAGGATGTAGATTGAACCATCTGTGTATAAAACAAAAACCTGCGCAATGGCATAAAGTGATATCCAATGAATGAGTACACAGCAACAAATTATTACCCAATAAAAGGGAATATAGCTACAAAAATAGAAGTTGAGAAGGTATACAACAATAAACAATATTGACTGAAGCAAAATCACAAGAAAATGGTTCAAATAAAATATATTAAGTTAAGAAAGGGAAACCGCATTCAAACATGGAGTGTGATTACTAGTTTCTGGGAAACATCAGCTAAGCCACAAGACGAGCATAATGGTTTAAACCAAAGGGAACTACTAAGCACAACCTATGACAAGAAAACGGCTTCAGATGACCTCATAGTGTAGTATCAGAAGCATTTATATCAACAAAGACACATATAACCTCAAATGATCATTGAACACAGAATAATAAAGATCAAGGTACAGGAAGCACCAACGTACCGTAAGCATTGGTGGTTTTTTTTTTCTTTTTTCTTTTTGGAGGGGGAGCATGAATTTATGCATGAAGAGAATATGTCAAGAATGAACATTGTCGCCAGTTTCAACAGAACTTACACTAAACCTGTCCCACAAGTGGTTGTCCCCATAAGAAAAATCAACAGGACAGATTGATGTGGCATTCCTGGATCTTCCTGGTTCTACAGGCTGTAGATAGTATTCCTGCTCTGGTAGCAGAAGATCTGAAGACAAATCAAAAAGTCTAAAAGAAAGTAACACCATATAAGTGTCGATCAAATCCAGAGATAACTATTGTTGGAAAAAGTTGGTCTTAAAAAGACAATACCATGTTTTAAGAAATACATTGTAGGGTGAAAAAGCCATAAATATAAGGTGACATGACCAAAAGTAATATCCCATGTCAGACATGTTATTACACCAAACTCCTATATTGGCATAGACATATATTACCAATTATAGGACAAGCCAGAACCATTGATTTGAAATTGAAATTGTTGAGCAAGCTTAAAAGAAACAAATCAGGCCTTAGTCATCCGACAAAATCCCATCTAGCCAAAAGATAAAGCAAACCTGTAATGAACCTTGACTATCACGTGAAGTTTCGATACAATTTTTTTTTGGCAGCATTCCAAGATGTTAACTGTGTAACACTTCACAGGCAAGTTATTACGTAACTTTTTTTTCCAACTTTATAGTTGCTTTACAAGGAAGTCCGTTTTTTAAAATTTCTAAGTTTTCTAACTTACCCAAGTTCACCATTTTTGTAACAGTTCTTACATTATACTCACCCTGCAACAGAAGAAAAAAGGGTACCTGAAAACTGTATCAGAGGAAAGAATTCCCAGATGGTTTTCACTATAAGGGTGCCATGAAACTTGTAGCATCCGTATAGCATTACTGCCATTGGAATAAAGTTCTGAACCGACAGTCACAATTCTGCACATAAGTTAACCAAAAAAAGGTACAATAAGAACATTGTCAATGCCAAAATTTATAATAACAACAATTTAGTAAGAAAACATCGAACAATGACTTTTTTTCCAGGAATATGACTCTCTTGCACAACTCTTTGACCTAAATTAAAGGAATGAATGCGTCACTCAGGATGTCCAGAATCTGAACTAGCATTAGACATTCTAAAACCTAGGTTGTATAGTAAACACAGACCCATAATGATAAGTAATTGCAAGAGTTCCAGAAAGAATCACTCCAAACAAAAGTGTTCTAAATACAACGGTAAAGTACAATCTAGTCACCAGTCAGCAATGTAAGTCACATTTCACAAAGAAGACACCCTACCCAACTTGCAGAAGATGCAAAACAAATGGCCACGTAATGCTACTACCTGCATATTATGGTATTTTCCTCGGTACAACTACGCCCATAGAGGTACATGACGCATAAATGGTCTGAACTGGCAAGAAGTAGTGCCGATCCATTCCTATTGATGGAGATCTTATGAACCTCAAAGTTGAGCTGCACATCTGCTTGCAATACCTATTAAATTACTGGTATGATCAATGAAGCACTTCCAGGTAAACAAGAAAAAGATATTAATGTAAGAATTCAAGCATGCAAGAAAAGCAATAAGGAGGGAAACGAAGAGGCCCACTCTTTACCCTAAGTTTCCAGCCACTCAAGTTGTTCTGAATGAAGTCTATGTCCTATCTCACCTCCCCATCCCTTGCACCTTTGAATTGAAAGACATCACTCGCGTGGATATAGTTGTTAGCATACCCAACACCTCTGCTTGTACTCAGAGATGCCGCCCAACAAGTCAAGAAACCATGGATTTCTCATTATATTATTTCCTTGCACGTCTCCCTACTAATTTTCTGTTTTAGCGACACTCGCATTGCTAATGCATATGTTCACTCCCTAGTACACTACGCCACTAAGCCTGTATAGCCTCACAATGATTTTACAAAACTTTGCCTCCAATGAGAAAGGCAAGTGACAAAGATAGACTATGCATCAACTTGATTTCATATGATTCAACTTATCAAAAAAAATATTTCATGTGATTCAAAAAAACTGTGCTTAATCTAAATGTTAAAAAACAATAAAAATCATAACACTAAAAAAAATCAAAAGTTAAATGCATGACTATTGGAATACACCATAATGAAGATCGTCATAGTTTACAATCCACCCCCTTCTTCACGGTCGAACTGCTTATAAACAAGTTCACCATTTGAATTTACAAGAAACTACATGCTGAGAGAATTATTGAATGTGCACTGTTCCTTTGCTCTTCAACAAACCCATGGGAGTGTCATCAAATAAACTACCTAAGGTTAGAAATGACATATGGCTACCGAGTTCTAGCCCTAAAATTCAAGCAATTAGGACTACTCCCATTTATTTGCCGCAAAACGTATAGCAGTAACAGAAATTCAAGTTTTAAACGCCATTGAATCATGATTTTCCAGGTTTTTCCCGAAGTATAAGACATTATTATATACACTGAGCCAAAAAGCTCCAGTAGGCTCAACAAAATGAATGAAAAGCACATAAGGAAAACTCAATACGGGTCTCACTTATTTTATTTTCCTACATTACACAGTCACGGAGCAGAGGAAACTAATAACAAAAAATAAATTCAAAATAAGAGGGGAAGGTATGAGAGAGGATAAAACCTTAGAAGGGCAAGAAGCAAGGACAGAAGTGGGTTCGGGCTCGCCCAGTCGAATAGAGATGCGATGGATGCACCGCTTGTCGGAGTCCCAGTAGTAGAGTCTAGATGCGCCATCCCAGGCCACGAGGTTTTTCGGCGACCCGTCGGTGGAAGCGTGGGTGGTTACGCCGTCTGCGGTGGTGAAGGTAAAGACGGGATGGTTCTGGAGGGGAACCCATTGCACTTCCTCTTTGGGTGTGACGGAGCGCCTTTGAACTATATCGGAATCGTCCAAGTCGAAGTTAAACCTCATTTTGCTTCCTCTCCCCTTTCTCTCCCTAGCTGTACTTGCTACTCCTCAGTCTCCATAAGGAACTGGAAGGAGCATTGGCCTCTGTATTTGTCTCCAGAAAACCGTAGGAACTAGGAAGAGCTGACGAGTGACGACTACATACGCAGACGACGTCGTTTTGAGCGGAAATAAATTCGATTTTCGAAAGAAAAAAAACGGCAGTGTACTGCTTGACAAGTTGTCGTCAAATATGTGATTTCGGCTTCATTTCTGTATCGTGTCGAGATTGAAACCGGATAGGAATCTAAATTGGAATAAAAAATTTTGGTTTAATTATGTAAGCTTTTTTGGTTAAATGTTTTTTTAGCCCTAATAAACCTATTAAATATTTTGAGTTGGAAATTTGTATAAAATTTTTTTGTTATACATTATAAATTTAAAATAAATAATATGTAAAATAAATATTCATTAAAATTTAAAATAAATATTTATCTAAAATAAAATTATAATATTAAAAAATTATAGACATCAAAAAACATTGTGAACTCTATTTTAAAATTTTAAGTTTTATATAAAATAAAAATATATTTTCACCAAAAATCTTAAATAAGATTACAAAGTTTTAAACTTTATTTTTTAAAAAATATATATATAATAAAATATAAATTTAGCTAATTCTATCGAAATTTTCGATTCCAGTTTAGATTTAAAAAATATAAAAATACATTCCGATTTCTATTCGACAGAATCGGATCCAAAATTCCGATTTTTGCTCAATCTTACGATACAACGACTGGCATTTTTGCGAGGATGAGGACTTGTCGTACCATTAGCACTCAACTGGTTGACAGTTTTGGGCCAGAAATTGTGGGTGTACTACGGCCCACGGACCAATTGAGCATCTAGTCCAGGGAAAGCAACATATTCCGAGATAACTTTTGTTTTGGGGGTGGCAAGTATTATGAGATAACTAGTTTGCTCATCCGCCCTATTGGCCAATCAAAAAAGACAGAACAAATAGATGATCAGAGAGTTGGAAAATTACTATATTTTTGTTTTTTCTGTGTGAAAATCAGTATCTCTACGAATTTATTATCTGGAAGTGATTTAGCTAATTATCTCGGTTCTAGTTAGCTCTGACATCTACCAAACACTTGGTACGCACGCTTCATAAAACAAGCCTGACATCTACCAAACACTTGGTACGCACACTTCATAAAACAAGCCTTCGGCCAGTTCCTCCATCATTTCACCATTTTATATACAAGTACAAAAAAAGAAAAAAAAAATAGACATGCCGATATCATAATTCATAAACAAGCCTTCGGCCAGTTCCTCCATCAACTTCTCCAATAGTTGTTTACTACTGTCTGTCTGAGGGGTTAGTTTCTACTTCTTCGATCTCCAGGAGCCTGGACTTTCAGCCGAATGAATCTGTACAAAAAGGAAAGGCGGAAGGCGTGCGTTAGTTGGTCACTAGAAGTTGGTGAAAGGAATAGAGTAATCGAATCAAATACAGGCTTGGTGGTAGCACATGAGTAATGATGCAATTTTAGTTCACAAAAGCCATTTTTTGTTTTTTTTTACATTACCTGATATCTCGCGACTCTGGAAGAACTTTAATTAGTCGAACGAACAAAAGTAATATCATAAAAAAATTTCTTTCACTGTCGTGTTCACTTCACCCTTTCTTCCCTGTAAAATTTTCTGGTACCTCGGAAATCCATTCTTGCAAGCAGAAACCTGCGCACATGGCAGAGCACGTTTATTTGTCAACTTGGCAGTTGGTACAACCTTTTTCACTTTTCATCATCGTAATAAAGGAAAAGGTTGATTATTTAATTAATGTTGTGTATGAAATTGGTTAATAAAGACAAAAATAACTAGGGAGTACTTTGAAACGGCACATGTATACATGGGCAAATAATTTGATCCCCCGCCCCCCATCGCTAAGGGCGGCTCCTCGTTAAGATTCTCCGTGCCAAAGGTATGGGGCTCGAGGAACAAGTCAATTAAAGCATACGGAATTCGTGGGGGGGGGGGGGGGAATATATATGAATTTTATATACATGACTCGTCTCTGACCACTTCGGAAGAGTGATAAAAGTGTCAAGGTAATTCTAGAGTCGTAACAATGAAATTGTTCATCAAAGCTGAGCTCCTAAAATAGTAACAAAAAAACAAGAGAAATATCAAGGAATAGACAAAGAGATAATCTTCAACGAATATATACGATCAATCAAGAGGACTCTTATCATAAACATGGGAAAGATGAATCAAAAGAAATGGTCGAGGAAAGGAAATCGGGCACATCAGGGATTAGACAAGAGAGATCAAATTCAGTGAATATACGATAAAACCAAGAAAGTTGCATATGAATGGTCCAAAAAAAATTTGCCGACCCTGAAAGCAATACGCCAATATCCTTCCAGAAGTACAAAAATTCAACCCTTGTAATTAACGGCTAATGAAATTTCCTTACCCTTTCGTTGTCATCGTGTGGGACCGGATAACTCAACGCCCACGTCACCCGCACAATTAAAAGGAAAAACCCCAAAACAAGAAAAGTTGAATCATTTTCACAACGCATTTCACCCGTACAGCACTCGCCATTTCCAATCTTTTAATTATGCACCCAACTAGGGAAGAACATTTTTCCAAATCGTCTGAGAAAGTGACATAGAGGGGGAGAGAAGAGAGACTTACAGCTTCAATGTCAATCTTGTAAACCAGAAGCTTCCTTCTCTCCTTGCAACTTGTTCTGTAGGCCACAACAATATGCCCGACGGCCAGAGCCAGAGAGCATATGAACAACGCTACTTCTGTGGCCCTAACATATCTTCCTCGAACGGTGGCCGACATACCAAACATAAACGAAGCTTTCAACGAAACAAACATTAGAGACAACACAGAACAAATCGTTGTAATTGCCAAATACGGTCCTCGCGAAAGCCTTGGCCCATCACACAAGCTATAAACACCTGCCAAAAACGAAGGACACAATTGAATATTGATAACTTAAGTTCAAAGCACGTTGCTTTGCTTTTGAAGGCAAAAGGGTATAGACAATTCATCCCAAAAAGTTATAAATTTTGAAACTTACAGATTATGATGGCTGATCTTATGAGGGAAATTACAGGTATATCGACAAGGGAGTACCGAAAATCGTAGTTCTGGATATGGGAAGAGAGAGTTCGGAAAGAAAGAGGTATCGGAGACAGAGAAGCAGAAAGAAGCGCTGAAGGAAGCAGGGCATCTGCTATAACCAAAAAAACCGGCGCCGAGATAAGCAGGAAGGAAATTATCATAGTGATCAAGAAGAACAGAGTCTTAATACCCCTCCAAACCCTTTTTGATTTCTCCTCCTTTAAGAAACCCATCTCTCTATCACCCTGGCTGTATCTCTCTCTATCACCCTGGCTGAGTGGCTCTCTCTCTCTCTACTTGCCTTTTTGGTTTTTTGAGTCTATGTTTCGGAATATGGAAGAAGATATATATACAAGTACAAAGAATTTGAAGGCTGTGAACTGTACATGGAAAGCTTTAGAGAGGGACAACAAGCTGCAGAGGCTTAATAGAGGAGGGAACCATACGGGAAAGCTTTGTGGGGCTTAAGGAAAGAGGGTCGATAGGAAAGGGAGGCAGAGGAGGCGTGGAAGGTGCAGGCCAAGGTGCAATGTTTTGGAAGGTACAGGACAAGTAACGACGTCTTTTGTATGGGAAATGTTTGTGTGTGTGCCTGAATAGCGAGATGACAATTTTGCGCTTCTTTGTTTGAGGTATTGGGCATGTGACTCCGGGTACGGTCGATTCAAATAATGTAGCTATTGGCCATTTGGCCTAGATGAATCTTATGGGTGTGATGATTGGTGATTAATTTATGTTCTTTCATATCGAAACAAAAAAAGCCCCCATACCGAAGACCTTTAACTAATTCCTTGTTGATGGTCGGTTTCGGTTATGTGAATATGGGATATTATCAAGTGTTTCAAACTATGTTGGTTTACCATTTGAGGCTTCAAAACCTTTTAAAAAGTTCTATGACCAATTAATATACAGAGAGATATTTGATTCGAAGTAGATGAGTCTTCTTTTTTCTTTTTGCCTTGGTGTTTCTTGTTCAAGAAGCTTGCAAATATTTAATATCTCGCATTATTACAAATGCTAAATTTGATGGTGCATCTTATTATAGTTTCTCCCTTTTAAATATTTGTAGCCAAACCTTTCCAATCGAGCGGAGGCGGTGGACTGCCGGATCGGAATCATGTGCTCACATGCAACGTCTGTCTGTTTTGTGAATCAATGAGTTTTTTTTTTTGTTTCCATTCGATTTTGGTGTCTTCTTGTTGTGGGATAAATTTAAAAATCCTCCAAACGGAGTATTCAGTATAAGTAGTCGGATTCTTTTGATGGTTGATTCCAAAAGCCACTGGGACATTCCGAACAGCTAATTCGATCCATCATCCACTAATTGACACCCTTATTGATTCGAAATGAGAATCCTTCGTATAATATTTCATAAAGCATATATCGCTTGCAAATACGTGATATGAGCTAGCTAGCAATATAATTGAAGCAATTAATAATAAAGTCAGAAATCTTCACATATATATCGTTGACTTTAATTGAGCATTAATGATCAGAGTGAAAAGTTTACTTTAGAGATATATCACCAGAAATTACTTGTTCACAAGACCAAAAAAAAATAACTTTTTGGGTTAAATATATTTTGCTCTCTTATTTTTGTGGTAATTTACACTTTGCACCCCGATATATTATTTTTGAGACATTGAACTATTTAGCTTACATTTTTTTTTTAATTTGGACCCCGTACTTAAATTGTTCATCAACTTAAACAGATTCCGTCAAAACTTAGGGTGCAATGTATAAATACCCTTAAAGATAAATGAGACATTGTATACATAGCCTCAAAGATAAATGGGTCAATGTGTACAATTTTTGACGAAATCTGTTTAAATTAACAGGCAATTTAGGTACGAGGTTCAAATTTTTTTAAAAAAAATGTGTATTTTTATAAGTTTAATTTCTTAAAAATAATATATTAAAGAATAAATAAAGTAAAAAATAAATGACACAATGTATTTCCCTTAACGTTTCCATCCTGAATTACTCACGTGCCTGGGTGTGACTGAAACGCAGTTATTGTAGTGTTAAGGCATATGGTTTATTTTCCTGGTCTATTGGTTCAGTTAGGTAATAGATTATGTCACTGCATACGTTTGACAGAAACCTCTGGAGGAAAATAAAACCAAACAATTCTCGTGGGAGAACAGAAGTGAGAAGAATAATCCCGTCTCGTTGATTGGCAGAATTGGCCACGATCTTGATTCCTTGTGCCCTTTTGTTCTTAGTCAAACCCCACAAGGGGGGTTTCATATTCTGATGTGTCGGAGATTGTTAAACTTCGTGGCGAAGTCTAAAGAGAAATGTTAAAAATTATTACTGTGTTCTTTTCAAAATTTTCCAAATCTCATGGGAGTACAGAAGTGAGAAGAATAATCCCGACTCGTTGATTGGCGGAATTGGCCACGATCTTGATTCCTCGTGCCCTTTTGTTCTTAGGTTGTGTTTGTGTTGTAAAATTTTAGTGTTGTTAAAATTTTAGGTATTGGGTTTAGTGAAAAAGTGAAGAGAGAGGTAATTTTTTATATTTTTTTGTAGTAAATAGTAATGATTTGATGGAGAGATAGAGATTATATTGTAATATTTAATTGTGTTAAAATTTTAGAGGGGGTAAAATTTTGGTACACAAACGCAGCCTTAGTCAAACCCCACAAGGGGGGTTTCATATTCTGCTGTTTCCCAACGGAGATTGTTAAACTTCGTGGCAAAGTCTAAAGAGAAATGTTAAAAATTATTTCTGTGTTCTTTTCAGATTTTTCTTGAAAAAAATTTAACAATTCAGAATCTCTGAGTTTGTAGGGTTTACTTTTAACATGAATTTTGGACCGTTAGATTCTTTTCAAAATAACCTGAAATATCCATAAAGAAAACCAATCATTTCCTGAGTCTAAGGTGGTCGTCAACCAATTGCAAACACACCACAAGGGGCTCATGTGCATTTGAAGCCGCCTGTTGTCGTCAAATGATTCACGCGCCGTCTCCAATTTAACAGCAGACATCATACTTGGCCCGTGAGACCTAAATGGCCGTCACCCCGCTCCTAATTATCCGTTGTTCTCGAGTACTGAATCTGCAGCATCTGATTCGAAAACAATAGAAGGATAATCGTTACAACACATAAAAAGCGAGGAAGAACCAAATTGATCAATTTTCTGTACCCATATGGGACCGTGCTAGAAGGTTTGAGATGGCTTCGATTTGCAATTTTGAAGTTGCTTTTCCAGAACATGGGCACAAGGATTTATTAACGATTATTATGGTTTGAATTTGAGATCAGTTTCTTCTGATTACATCTAAAATAAAATGAATTCAGAACTCTTTTTTGTTAATTCGATGCAAATTTTTGTGCAACACCTGATTAGAGTACTAGCTCGTGATCGATACTGAATGGTCGCGTAAGTAATCTTGCTAATTATGTGATTAGCCCAAACCGACATGAAAAAAGGTACTACAGGGACCTAATTAATTAATTAACCTGCACGCGTACATTCGTCGACATCAAGATGATGAATCGTACGTGGCCTGTGGCCCCCTCCCTTTGCGTAATATCAAGGGGGGGGGGGGGGGCTGAGGCTCTGCATAGACGCAACACGCGTTGTGCACGCGGAGCAAGTAGGACACACGAAAAAGATTGGTCTTCTTTTTATCGATATCGGATTGGTCTTCTTTTTATCGATATCGCTGGGCTTTTCCCAGAAGCGAGATGAAGCTGGGCCTCAAAAGCGTTTTATTGTTAAAGAGAATTTGACAATTTGGTGCTAGAGTTTATACTCCTTTGGTAAATGGGTCATTGAGTTTTAAATTTTAAAATTTTAGTCTTTATATTTTCGTTATTTGACAAAATGGTCCTTCCGTTAGTTTGTCGTCCATATATTTAACGGATTTGAAGCGGTTGACCGCTACACGTCAGCAAATTTGTACGGTCGTCCGCTATATGAAGCGGTCGACCTCTATATGTAACGGACGACTACTCACTTTTTACACATATATCCGGCCGACCGCTTCAAATCCGTCAAGCATATGGATGACAAACTAACGGAAGGATCATTTTGTCAAACAACAAAAATCTAAGGACTAAAATTTTGAAATTTAAAACTCAAGTACCCATTTATCAAAAGGGTATAAATCCAAATTCTCATTACTAAATGCACACGGATATGGCATACTTCTTTTCAGCATGCAAAAGAGCTTTAGAGTAAGAGATTACGATGCTCGATGGAAAGCCTATTAGGTCCTTCTGGAGTCATGCAGATGTGATCTCTTTTTGGCGCTGTGCTAATACTTTTTTAATATTATTGTCCCCACTTTTTATCCATTGATTCTGTTATCTGGGTTATAAAAAGTCTAGCCGAAAGGTGCATGGTTTAGAGAATCTATACCTTAATCTCCTTTTAAAGCATGAAAAAAGCTTGTCTCATGTTTAGTACACACTTGGAGCAAAAACTTGAGCTAAGCAAATAGAAAGACCATTTTGGACATAATTAGAGCTAAAGTAGAATACGCGGGGGGGGAAGAGACTGCAATTTCCTTTAATTTTTGTGTATATCATGCACACGGGTTTCATCATCCATTACGATATACAAAAAAAACAATGAACGTGTTCACCTGAGACTTGAGAGTTATGAAATCGCTTTTGTATGCAAAATGATGCAAGCAACTTCGTTACACCTGTTGTTGTTTTAGGCCACTGCATATTATTCAACCCAACAAAAGCCTCCCCTAGACCATCCAACCTGACGCACGAGGACTCTTTAAAGTCTTATATATCCATCCATTGTTCTCTAACCTAACGCAGCATTTTCTTAGTAAAAAGTTTATAACCAAACTTGTGTCGAGTTATTTCTTTCTCGTTTTTTTTTGTTTCCTTTTCCTCTAATTGATTCATGAATCTTTTTCTTGTTTCGTGTTGTTCTGCACATTCATATATTTGTCACGTATTTACAATATGGGTAGCCTACCGTAGGAACATAATACTCTAATTTTTGGGTTTGTTTGTGTTGTAAAATGTCCTTTTCCTCGGTTGTGTTTGTGTTGTAAAATGTTGGGTATGAGAATATGTGTTGGTATTGGGTTTAGTGAAAAGGTGAAGAGAGAGGTAATTTTTTATAATTTTTGTAATTTTTTATATTTTTTTATGGGAGAGAGAGATTATATTAGAGTATTTTATTAGGAGAGAGATAAAATATTGGGGATAATTGGGTTTGCAAACACAGCATAAATGTTCGATATTCTAATGGTAGGAAACTAATATTCGGCATGAAGATTAAAATATGATCCAAAAGATACAGAGGCCCCGGGCCCATCATCTGAAATTGGTTATTGTATAGGATTCTGGTGCACCGATTGAAAAAACTCATCTGCTACTACTACAGTCTACACGACACCTATCTTTGTGACCATTTTATAAAGCTCATCGGCCATCGCCATTCAAAACAGGTCGTGGCTACCAAGTTGGATTAGGCGAACAAACTAGGAAGAGTAAACTGATGCGTTTTTATTCGCGCACGTCAAAAAAACAGACCGTTCCGAAGAGAGAGGCATCGCCGTCTATCTAGAACATTTTTAATGTTCTGATGCATTTTTAACGTGAAATCATATGTGCCACGCGCTAATTAACAGAGTTCTGAATTTGATAATTCTACTTTTGTATTGAAAATTCTCGTGCATTTGGAAAGGCAGTGCTCTTTTCTTGAATTTATTTATGGAAAATATTTCAAAAAACGTGTAAAATGCAGACCGCCTCACGTAAGGAGCCGTCAATTTCTTCTAGCCCAAACTGCACCGGTACTCGTCCAATATGTCAACTCGAGTTTGGGCTTCGGTCGAGTTTGGGCCCACGTAATCTAATAGACATTTAAGTTAGACTCCAACAAGGACAAGCTTAACATCGCTTTTCAATGGGTCCAGAGCTGACCAAATCGATCACAGCATTAGTAGTATCGCCCATCTGTACGCCCAGACCAAAAATGTGTTAGGTGGGTTTTGGTCTAGGCCTAAAAGATGTATCAACGGCAAGCGCCAAGCAGCAAACTGTTTTTTAGACGCACCAGCGAAAGAATTGTGCACTTTTCGGTACGCCCGACTCTCTTGGCACATGGCCACGCGATCGCTGTGGCGCGCAGGAAGGAACCTCGCGTTGGTTTCCGCCGCTGTGTGCGGCGGAGGTGCCGGCGCCATCATTGCCACGTCGGACGATCCGGCGACGACGCTGAAGCTCTTCAGTGCCGTTCCTATCCGCCTCGTCCGCGACTCCGTCACCGCCGGATCCATCATCTTCGGTACGCCCATCTAACCTAGCTAGGTTCGCGTTAGGATAGGGTCTCTGGATTCCGGAGCTTGATTCCGTGCTGCTTCTTTTATCTATTTGTTTTGAGTTCTATTACCACTATTGTCGAGTATGTTGACGACTGTTTGTGTTATCTTCATGAATTGCTAATTGGATATGAAATTTTTTTTCTATCGATATTAAATTATACGGTAATATTAGTTCTGAGTAAAGGAAAACCGTTGTCTTCGATTTTGATGCAATTTTATTTTGCGCTATTATTAGACTACGAATATTCGCTTTGGGGACTACCTGAAGGAAGTGTCGAGAGGTCAAAAATTAAGCACGAAGTGCACGTCAGGTCTGCGAATAAACTTCAAGAACTGTGTTTCAGAAATGGAGGAATATATATTAAGCTCGGCCAACATATTGGGCAACTGGTATGCTCTTCAATCTGCTTCCTTAGGTATCTAGGACGTAAACTGGACTTTAATTATAGCCTTACGGTAAAAGTGACCATTGATTTTTTAATTATTGAAAGAAAGAAAGAAAGCGAAAGGAAAAAGGAGAAAAACTAGACATAAGTTTTAGGATGGAAGACGTATTTCTCAGTCAACCTAATATTTCTCAATTGCAAGCATTGGACGCCAATTCTCTATTCTTGTTTCTGCATACAGGATTACTTGGTTCCTCAGGAGTATGTCCAGACAATGAGGGAGTCCATGTTGAATAAATGTCCGGTTTCTTCTTATGATCAAGTATGTGAAGTAATCAAGAAAGAGCTCGGAGATACACCAGATAAAGTATGTATTATTCTGTCGGCTTTGGATTTGGTAGTTTAAGTTATAGGGTGCTGTATGCAAACGAGCAGATCAATATGCTCCTTCAGCAAGATTTTTTAATCCGAAATATTCCATTTGAGATAAGGGTCTTGATGCTTTCTAGTGCATACGGAATTCTAACATCTTACTCACTGGTTTACTTTTGTGATTTTAGTATGTTTTTGTAGAAACAGGAAATTTTGACCCATTTAACTTAGCCTTATAATCTACAGATTTTTTCTGAATTTGATCGTGCTCCAATAGCAAGCGCTTCCCTTGCACAAGTTCATGTTGCCCGCACGCATGATGGCCAGAAAGTTGCTGTGAAGGTATCATTTTAGATTTTACTTTAAAGGCACATTGTGTTTCTTATGGGGATTATCGGCCCATATCGGAATAATTTTTCATATTCAGGTTCAGCACTCTCACATGACCGATACTGCGGCTGCAGATTATGCTACTGTGGACTTGATTGTGAAAACCGTACATCGAGTTTTTCCTACTTTTGATTATAGGTACAGACGATCTATGTGTCAGGTGAAAAAAGTCAACTGTCAGGTTGTGAACGGCCTTTAGTTAGAGACCATCTAGATCTTTAGCTTACTGCATGGATATGCACTTAATGCAAAAAAACATTGGTAAAGCTCAAGTATAGAGATTCTTTCTTCCTGACACATAAGATGTATTGAACTTTACTAAGCAGGCCTTAAACGTGCCTGGCCTTGAATTTGTAGTTTGGACTAAAGGTTTCTTGGCTTTTGTATGCAGCTGGTTGGTTGATGAAGTGCGTGAAAGTGTACCCAAGGTAAGCTGATTTAGCTCCTATTCTTTTCAGTATTCAGTGTGTAATTCAATGCATACTAAGAGGACAATGATGGATGTTTTGTTTTCTTTCTGTTTGTTATAAATTCTTTTTCTAGTGATAAGTGATCTGTAGCTAAGGGATCGACCTAACTAACTTCGCATAAAGTCTGACGTTTGCTGCCATCTTTTGAATTATGATGAAGTTTCATAGAAATCATTGGATTTCTCTTTCTTCTTGCAGCAGCTGAAAGAATCTAGTTTTCGAAATTCTTTTCGATTATAGTTCGGTACTTCGATTAATTACTGTCGAGCATGTTTGATAGCAGCTTGCTTCTTTTATTTCTAGAAGCGTTGAGAATGATTGGTATTTTTTTGGTTTAGAAGTTTGAACAATATGACTTTAATCCGTATAGTTGACAGAGATGAAAAATTACTTGAAATAGGATCCTAGCTTGTTTTTTCATAAATCTAAACATCCATATGTACCTTCTGTTCTGTTATAGATTCGTTCTATATGTAAATGCTATTGTAGCTGTATTGTCATTTGACAATTGATGTCATGGCTACCAGGAGCTGGATTTTTTGTTGGAGGCAAAGAACAGTGAGAAGTGCTTGGATAACTTTCGGAAGCTTTCTCCTCATATTGCAGACTATGTATATGCACCAAAGGTGTATTGGAATTTAAGTACTTCAAAGTTGTTAACCATGGAATTTATGGATGGTGCACAAGTAAACAATGTGAAGGCAATTCAGAGACTTGGAATTCAAACAAGCGAAGTTGCAAAACTAGTAAGTTCATGGGTTTTATATAGAGAGCCTCAGTATTTGTTTAGAGTATAAAGACAAAAGAATTTGGCCTTTCCAGTGTCAAGAAGCAGCTACATTTGCCTTTTAGAGATCTTTTAGTCTGATGTTGATGACCCTGGTATTTTCACTTACATTTGCGGACATGACTAACATTGTTAATGGGATCTGGGTGTCTTGACTACTGGGGTAAAAATTGATCTTATATAGATAGGCCAAAAAAACATTTTGCTTCCTCTAACTTTCAGTTTGTTGTCAATTTTGTCCCCCAGATTCTCACTCAATCAATTTAACCCATACCTCTTGAGTTAGGGTACCTAAATACCTGTTAGTAGCGAATCATTAAAGGTAGTGATCTTATGACTATCAAACCTGTTAGTACAAACCATAAAAAGAAAGAAAAAAAATTGTGGAGAAAATGAAATACCTTAGAAATTGTTTAAGCTTATATAAAAAAAACTTAGAAATTGTTTAAAAAGCGAAAATAAAAGCCACAGAAGGAGTGGGATTTCGATGGCACAACTACATAATTTCTCTTCTTTGTTCCTACTCATTTCTGCTGGCTGATGGGGACTGCCTTTGGTCAAAGAGAAACCAATGGCGGCAATTACCTGTTTATAGTTATGGGGACTGTTCTGGCACGACAAACCGATGAGATTTTGCATTTGTTGAGGGTCTTGTAGAGGTACCTTTAGGTGATCTTCCTTGTGCCTCATTTTGTAGATTTAGCTCTTGGAGCCCACCCCCTACTGCAGACGGTGAACCAGACTTTGCTGTTCTCTCAGTGAATGAAGTCATTTTGAGGTGCATTGAGGTGTTAATCTTAGATGAGGTGTTTGCAAAAGTTGAGGAACTCAGTTGAGAAGTGTTGATGAATTGATGGTGTTGTTTTGATGATCACGTGTGTAGAACATGATATGTATAACTTGAGGGACTAAATTGACAATAAATCCATTGGAAGGACCAAGACATATGACCCTAAAGACAATTGTGGCTCAATTGGAGGTTGTATATAAAGTAGTCCAGCTTGTCATGAGACCAATTTTGGTTGGGAAAGTATATTTCATGCGTTAATCCTTGTATGAAAAATGTGAACTACTTAGAAAAAAAATGAAAAATGTGAACTATTTACTTACCCCCCCCCCCAAATGTTAACTATTTGGTTGTTGACAGGCCAAACCAGAAAGTAGACATTCGATAAGTTTTTCTTCTACTTTATCAGGTTAGTCAAGCTTTTGCTGAGATGATGTTCAGACATGGGTTTGTGCATTGTGACCCCCATTCTGCCAACTTGCTAGTTCGCCCTTTGCCTTCTAGCAAAAGGAGCATTCTAGGTGAGGCTTTTCTTTATGTTAAATTACCATCTGGGCCATTTATTTAGTTCTGATCTCTATTGCCATGCCATCTGCAAATTTGCCTAGCCCCACCCCAAGCCATTGGGATGTGAATCATTCTTGCTCTGATCATATAGTTCTTGTGGGCATATCATCTTATTTGTAATACTATCCTATAAAAGTGCTGTTGAAGCTTCCGAGCAAGTAGAATTCTGCTGGAAGTCACATCAGCTGTGACTTAGAAGTGACCCTTGATCTTATCTCCATCATCATATCATGTAGCCTCTTTCTCTTTGTAGATCTTCATATTTATTCCCTTTCAGAGGTTTGATTCTTTTTGACAAATACTGCATATGGAGTTCTTTATGCCTTTTTCCCTTCTAATATGCAGGCAAGAGAAAACCACAATTGATACTTCTTGACCATGGATTGTATAAAGAACTTGATTTCCAGACACGAACCAACTATGCCGCACTTTGGAAGGTATGCCATCGCTTCCCTTAAAATGTGCTCTCCATTCTTCGAGTATTGTTTCCTGTTTAAATCTTCTTTCCTTGTTTAAATCTTTGATGCAGGCATTGATCTTTGCCGATGCCGATGCAATAAAAGAAAATAGTGTCAAATTGGGTGCTGGGGAGGATCTGTATGCACTGTTCGCAGGAATTCTTACTATGAGGCCATGGAATAGGGTTGTTGACACAGCCGTAGATCATTTGGTCATACAAGGCGATGATAATGACCGGTCAGAACTACAGGTGATCACTTGTCCATTTTTTCATTTCCAAAATTCCGTGCCAGATGTACATTCTCCAACATCCTAGATTGCTGATTCTCCCTCTCCCCACCTTCCTCACAAGGCACAAGGTTGTAATCACGTACCATCTTTTGTTACTAATTATTTTATTGAAAGGGAACCTGATATGATAGCAAGCCTTGCGCTGTTTGTTCTTAGATGTGTTGGATGGTCTTGATGTACTAGTTTTTTTCTAATTGCTTGACCGTACTTATCTTCTCTTTCAGATGTATGCTTCTCAATATTTCCCGCAAATCGCTGAACTTCTAAGGAGACTGCCTCGTGTAATTCTGCTGATGCTGAAAACAAATGATTGTTTACGAGCAGTGAACAATGCTCTGGTATCATATGGTCCTTGTTCTCCATTTCTTATTTCTCTGACTGTAGCATTCACTGAGAGGCATTTTTTTCTTTTCTGGGTGAGGAATTGAAAATTTTATATATATTGAGCTAAGTTACCCCCGACCCGACCCGACCCCACAAAAAAGGAAATGAGAAAGAAGCATTGCCCACCATTGATTTTGATTTCATTTAACTGTTAGTTTTCAATGTACATGCAGTACTTAACTCGTTATCAATTGAAATGTTTCTTGAGCAGATGCACGGATCTTCTCTTCAGACATTCCTCATTATTGGAAAGGTTTCTTCTGAATCACTCATCGAGGCAAAGTTAATACAAAATAAATCACTACTGTGTTGGTTGAATGTCTGGTTTGAAGAAATCTTGTTGGGAGCTCGACTCTTTGGAATGCAGATAGCCTTGTGGCTTTTACAACTCAGGAAGGCTCTGCCTTGGTGAAACCAAATGGAGCAAAAAGTCATTTTCCGGATCCGGATCTTTTTCATTCTTTTACAGAAAGATAGGCTCACATATTCTTTGTCTCCGTAGTCATCTCTTAACCATCTACTTTGCAGCGTTTTAACCACGGATTGACAAATTGGACTTTCTACTGTCAAAAAAGGAAAACAAATAAATCTTAATTTTTTTTACTGCTTCTCAAGCGCAAAAGTTAGTGTTGCATGTCCTCTCAGGGTGCTGTAAAACCCTATCAACGGGGCAAGTAATAGATCAGAAGGCAATATTTATTGGGATGGTACTAATCCAGTCATGGAAGAATTCCAAGCCATAATATGTTTGGATATTATAAGGGCGCGACTAAAGTTAAAAGTCTTAAATAAGTTGCTCTCTTCACGTTAATTGGTTTCTGAAGTTGTGCGAGTGAAGCGAGTTTCTGTGGCATGGTCTCGTTGCCTACTTCTCTAGGACTTTCAGCCGGTCAAAAGTGTACGTGTTAGGTAACAGTATGTTTAAAACCTGCCTCGTGGGACCTCTCTCTCTCGGGAAGAGGATTGAGTTCAGAAGCAAGACGGCAAAGAAGGGAGACGGAGGTGAAAACAAATACCAATAGTAGCCACTAGCTTCGAAAAGCGCTGATCCATTGTTCTTGCTTGCTGGATTCCTTGAACTCGACCATTTGGCATGTCTACGTGAATCTTTGCCAGCCATGGTCGTCAAAGAGAGAGCTTCCTGGTAGTACAGGACGATCGACTGTTCTGAGTGGTACACTGCTCGTGACCTGCAATATCAAATGGTCCAAAAGATGCATTATTTTATGGAGTGTGACAAGGTTTTCCACCAACTGGTAATAATTGTCGACGTCACAATACACTCGGGATGGTTGGTTTTCGATTAGGTGCCAAAGGTCCCCCCCCCCCCCGTCTCCAATATTTTGGAGTTATTCGTAATCATAACAAAAAGGAGTCCTTAATGAAGTCATTGTTAATATCAGCTGCCGTTGCCCTTTGGGAAGGGTTTAAGTTGCAAGGTTATGGGAGGATTGAAATTGGAAGCCACAGTGGCTGGCAGTTGCTTGGTTTTATTAAGGTCTGAAGGTGTTATCGTCCTTCACCAATCAAGGAAACGATTGGTCAGACAGCTCGCCCCTAGTTTAGAGGTGAGTTGGACCCTCCCAATTGAACGGCTGGGAACTTTGTCCTTCACTTCTTTAAGGATTCTTACCCCCATAGCAAATCTGCTGCAAATCATGCACCAAAATAATGTCGCAAGTCACATCAGTGTCGCATAAATCTTGGGGTTAACGAGGATCTAGCGTCCCTCTATGGAAGTTGGACAAATTGGTAAAATACTGTCTCAGTTTCATTGATGGTAGGCTTTGGTAGGTTGGCTGGTTTGGTGGGCTTATTAACCAGCCTTAACGAGCGTTTTGGCTCCCACCAGACAATGAGACATGGCCATCCCAGCTACTACAACCATTCGGTACGGCTGTTTTCGAGAAATAAAATTTTAAGTTTGTTAAAATTTTAAATATAGAAAATGATAAAAAAATGAAGAGAGTGAAAAAATTTATAGGAGGTGGTGAAAAAGTAAAAGGTTATATGAAAAATGAGAAAAAAAGAATGTTTTGTAACGCTAAAATTTTAATTTACAAACATAGTTCGTGAACAGAAGTACTACTCGCTTTTGTTTGTTTTTTTTGGTTATACTATCGAACAAAAGCCCGCCAGACAATTATAGCTACATGTGGTTACCGTAAGCAGCTTTCCTGAATTTGGCATATTTGGTTTACGTTTGGTAACTTCGCCTATTTAAATTGGGAGCCAAACAATATGGTACGAATCGGAAGTTGCGAAGTTGTCATTATACCACAGCGAGTGCAGTTCTTCCTACGAGAGTAAGAAAAATTCAGAAGAGAACCACGCGAGTAGAAGGATGTAAATAGCGTACTGATGTTATTTTCACGTTGTATCATCAGGTTCTTGGCACTTGCTTATCTCACCAAACATTGCCTTCTACAGAAGGGAGGAAAAGGCTGGTTCACTGTCTACCCGTGGGAAGGGCTCAAACTAGCGAATAGCGATTAGCGAAAAAGGTGGTCTTTGTTTTGGGCGTAGAGTCTTCCCATAACAGACTGGGTTTAGCGGGTAGAGAAAGAGTCTTGAGAGAGACATGGTGGGACCAGCGAGGCCTCAGTTCGTTCTCTTCGGATCCTCCATTGTCCAGTTCAGCTTCGGCTATGGCGGTTGGGGTGCTACTCTTGCTGACATCTACGCTCGTAAAGTATCCTCTCCTCTCTCTATTTGTGTCTGTTTGTATTTGCGTGTGTATGAATTTTGTTCAATGTCGATTTGCTAGCAATTCTTGTTTAACATGCCTTAAATTTTGTGAATATGGTTAATGCTCCGTTCTGATCTCGTAGTACAGAAAGCATCTGAAGTCGATCTTTTTGCGAAAGGAAACCCATTTGGCCTTTGGGAGGTGGTGGCTATAGGGGGATTTGTTTTAAGTTTCTCAAGAAATTGGGCTTGATGTGTGCTGAGTGTATTGGTTGCTTTCCACGTGGGAGGTTCTGATCATGGGCATTTGTTTTAGATGCTTAGTGATCATAATTTTCACATCTCAAAATTTCATGAACCTAGTTATAGATTAAACAAACTTAAAAGCTTCTTCGGAAAATTGATATATTCTGCCAATTCTAAATTTTGCAGCATTATGGACTTGTTGTATATGGTGGTTTTTGTTTCCCTGTCTGGTATAAACTAGCGACTATTTAAGAACAATCCAAAAAACAAAAAATTATTTCGGTTCAAATTTGTTCTTCAAGTAAATCAATACTCTACGCGTGTATGAGAGCGTGTGTACTCAGTCCTATGTTATCTCTGCCACTGAGTTTCTAGTAATATGTCTATGCACGTTAATTGCTGTGTGACAATTTTTTTTCTCTCTTCGCGACTCATCGTAGGCGGACATCGTGGCGAGAGGGTATTTTGGGTGGAACTCACGACGTGCTCTGCAAGTCCTCGATCAAGTTTTTCCAAAGGTATTGTAGTTCTAGCGAAAAATACCTTTTGCCTTAAAGGTATTTCAGCGAGTGTATTATCAAAACTCTAATTATGCCTCAGATATATGCACTTTGGCGTGTCATAGGAGAGACTTCTTTTTCCTGGGAACACTTTAAACATCAATAATGGTCCAGAGAGTGCAAGCTAGTGGAATTTTTCTTGTGAAATTTGGTTTCTTTGCGAGGTCAACCAAAGGGAAGACCTTATAGGATGAGATGTTTCCGATTTTTGAAAGCCTATTGGCTTTTGGCCTCCCTTTCACTTTTGCAGAATCAGAATGGGGTGTAATTCCCAATGGGAATGTGCAAGGACGTTCGCATGTTCATTATTATAATTGGGGAACAGTAATGACCATATCTATACAGGTGTTGCTGATATTCGAGCCTTGTTTATGGAGGCTGAATCAATTTCTTCCTTTTTCTTCTGATCATAGCCTTCCCTAAGAACCTAATAGAGATGGTGGGAAGTGGTTCTAGTCTGCATGTTCATTTTGCTGCCAACTACATTACTTAAGCTTTTTTGGTTAGACTTTCTGATATCTTTAACTACTAACAATACATGTCTTGGTTATAGGATGCTGCTGTTCAGCCTTCTTTGGTTGTAGTGTACTTCGGTGGTAATGATTCAATGGGGCCTCACTCATCTGGCCTAGGCCCCCATGTACCTCTTGCTGAATATACTGAGAACACGAGAAAGATTACAACTTATCTCCAGGTGCTTTCTTCGCACACCAATTGATAAAATGCTGCCATGTTTTGTTTCTGAAGCAAATGGATCTGTAGACCATGATGGAACCAGAAACTGTGACCTACTGAAGTGTTCAACCTTTTGTTCGATTTAATTCTTGGCTTTTCAGTTTGGCAAACCACTTACCAAATAGATGTTCATGGAATGAGTAACCTCAAATTTGGACCCTCTCTCTCTGTGTCAAGGCAATATGATCTTCCTTTTTTTCGAATTTCAAAAGAATTAGATTCCTTCTTTGTGTTTTCTAAGGGCTGTACGTATGTTCTACTTGAACATCCTCAAAATTTCACCATATCTGATGTATATTGTACTGCAAATTTAATAGCAGAGTCTTTCAGAGAAAACACGCATCATTTTTTTAAGTTGTCCGCCTGTCAATGAGGCCAAGATTCGTGAAAACACAAGGTGCTCTCATTTTATATCTCGAGTGTATTCTTTCCTGGTCTTTTAATGGTGATGTCAATTCTAACACAGGTTTTCTTTCTTTAACCAGTGAATATTTTAGTGAGCTAGTTAGAACCAATGCTTTATGCCAAAGTTACTCAGAAGCTTGTGTAAAGCTGTGCCAAGAAATGGGCGTAAAGGTTGTGGATCTTTTTACTGCACTTCAGGAAAGAGAGGATTGGATGGATGCTTGCTTCACGTAAGTTTGCTTGGCCATAATTCCCATATCTTATTTTTCACTAAACATCATCCAGTTTCACAGGTTAATTGTATATTTGATGGAATCATCACCTTCCGTCTTATTCCTTTGGTCTCCTTATTACTTTCAATGCAAATGAAACTTAAGTGGATTGAATGCTGCAGTAGATTTTCCTATAATCATAGGAATACGATTTTCATATGCAATTACACCCATAGGTAAGTAACTAAAGCAAGTCAAACTTCTGACTCCTTTCCATTGACAATGAAGACTGTCCTCGAGATTATTGGTCATACATTATTGGGATAAATACATTTTTCACCCATCAACTCCCGGGTCTTTGACACATTGCACCCACATTGCACTCTAAACTACTCACTTTGACGTATTGCACCCTCCAACTGTAAATGTTAAACACTTTGCATCATTCTTCTAACAATAATATCTCCAAGAATTTAACGAATTGACAACAATATCTTCAATATATGCAAAGTAGGTCAAACTCATTATCGTCATTTTAGTCTAAAAATTTGAAAGAAGTTTGTAGGTGCAAGGTCTCAAACATGTTTAGGATGCAAAGTGCAAAACCTATGTTAGTTTGTGGGTGAAAATTGTATTTTCCCCTACATTATTATGTGCCTCGACATTCTTCGAAATCTTACACATTAAGGTTGCCCTCCCTAGATAACAGTTATTTGTTTCATCAACCACCTTAAAGCCATTATCCCAAGCGATCTTCATCCTCAGCGTCCTTCCTCGTTATGGTTGTCAGAAGGTAATTTTTGTTTTTGTTTTGTCAGAAGATGTTTTCACTCACTCATATTACGTAGTGATACATTTGTAGTTGAAGTTTTTGAGAGAGATTCGCTTCCATTTAGAATTCAAATCAACTGCCTAGAAAAAAAAAACATAGGAAAAGAACCCCAAGTGTTTACATTCTCACGAGTCATTGGGCTCTAGAAACGAGCTATTTTAGTTAGCTTGTCCTTAGTTGTGACCCTTAACTGCGTTTTGACTGGAGAAGTTAGTGTCAAAGGGCTAATATGTTTGCTTTATTTCTTTTCTTTTCTCCAGAGATGGGATTCATTTGTCGGCTGAAGGGAGCAAGATAGTTGTTAAAGCGATACTGAAGGTGCTGAAGGAAGCAGACTGGGATCCATGTCTTCATTGGAAGTCTATGGCGACTGAATTTGCAGAAGATTCCCCGTATGATCTTGTTGCTGCTGACGGAAAGACAACATTGAACCCCTCGGAGTGGACCTTCCAGTGGGAAAATCAGTGGGACTAATCTGTACAATAAAGTTGGCCACTTCTGATGGTTCCTGTCCAACTTCCTTTACTCGAAGTATGGTATTATGTAATATTACTATATTCCTCATTTTCTCCAATTTATTTGGGGAGAAAAATAAATTGCTAGATAAAATCTATTCGACTAAAAGCACATCATATGTGTTTATATGACAAGTCCATAGTCTCCTAATCTAAGTGAATCTGGATAGACACGGTTTTCTTGTCTATTATTTGTCTCATTTGCTTAATTTTGTGTTTTCATTCATCCTTATCTTTCTCTCTCAAATTCATCAAATTATTCATATATTTTCCCTTAATTTTATTACGCACGAATTTGTGAAAAAATTGTTAGAATTTATAAAGCTTTATTGGAGTAAAGTAAAAAATTAATTGTAACAAAAATTTTTAAATTCATTTTTATAAGTAAAATATTTTTTTTTTGTAAAAAAATCATTTTAAGCTCTCTAACTGTTAATGTAATTTCAAATAAGAGTTTAAATTGTCATATTTGACATATTAAATTAAGAAATATCAAATTTTATTAATTTGTATTTCTACAAAAGATTTAACTATCAAACTCGTGTTGTGTTACGAGTGCTATATGACAAAATTTTAATCATAATATTTTATTTCATAGCCAATTTAATTAATTATTAAAGTTGAAAGGTTTAATATAGTTTGAATCCTTATTTAAAATTATATTTTGTAGAGGGTCACTTTTTTCCTATTTTTATAAAACATTCTCCGTAATTTTTTTAGTAAGAAAAGTAAGTAAAATATTATATAAAAATAAAGCTCCACACCGTCCTCGCTTTAATTTTTTTAAAAACTGTGCCGTACAATAACTTACGATTAAAAGGCGCCAAATAGTCGCAATTAAAAACCACGCGCAGAGTTCAGAGTTTCCCTCCCCTCGGCCTCCCAGTTCATCGCCTCACTCCCTCTCTCTCTCACAGCACAGGCAAAAGAGGAACAAGATCTCAGGTAATCCTCTTATTTTTATGCTTTGATGTCTTCCATAATTGCGTTTTCTCAGTTCGTCATACGCTAACTGATGGACTTATTAATTATTCAATTATTACCTATTTCTCCTTGAATCAATTGTTATGTTTTAAATAATGAGAATATGATCGGCTTTCATTCATTTTTGCCCTTTTCGTTCGTTCGTTTCGGCCGCCTTCCCTCCCTTTCCTCATCTCTCATGGACTTGGATGAGCCTCTCTCTCTCCGTGAAGATGTAATTTTGACATGAAAAACTATGGAAACGTCGTTGTAGATGGAGAATCGAGCATCACCGCGGGCGCAGATTTCTCGTTTTTTTTTATTCTACTTCTTTCTCTATTCTATTTCCGTTTGTATTGGGGCAGGAGTGTTTGATTGCTGGGAAAATTTGTGAAAGGTGCTGATTTCTTGATTTTTGAAGAAAATGTGAATATGGATTCTTCCCCAACTGGTTTTATTTGTTTTTTTAAGCCGATTCGACCTCGGGGCTCGGGCTCCGCTCGTTTGGATGGTTAGACTCGAGTCCGACCTGAGGTTGATTTTTGTAGATTTTAGTCGAACCGAGCTCGAGCACCATTTCTAAAGCTCGATTCAAGTTCGAGCCAGCGTTAGCATGTGTATTCTGTGGTTGAGCCGAGTTAGAACCGTCGGCTTGACTCGAATCGGCTGGATTTCAGCCCTACAAATGAGTGCATAATCACGAGTTTTTTATATCCATGTGAAATTACTTTCAAAATCATGAGTTTCTTTTTAATGAACAAGGGATTGTGAAATTCAAAAGGATTGTTTAAGAACATTACAGGGTCAGAAAAGGAAATGAATTGGAACTTGATATCATCTGTTTTTGCAACGTTTTGAACTGCTAATTACTAATGAATGTACATGATTTATTTTAATTATAGAATTATGTCAATGTCCTATTCTGTTGGTCATAATGTTTCTAATATTTTCCTTCGCAGTTTCTACAGAATCAGCAACAAGAGGTTTAAACTGAAACAATAGGGTCTCAAGATATAACAAAAAAAGCAATTAGGTCCTCATCAAGCTGTCTCTTACGAGTTGAGAGTCTTTGGGAGAGCAACAAACAGAGGTTTCAAGAATGTCAAAATACTATGACATTGATGATATTATTGCGGAGGAAGAGGTTAACACTGGGATCATCCCGGGTTGGATATTTTTGCTTACAACCCCTCCAAGTAGTCAATCTAATTCTGGTATGTTGCTCTTTCTTATAGGTTGTCTCAGTCATATTCCAAAAGGCAGTAAGCGGAGTGGGAATCGATCCCAGTTCTGAAACAGACAATGTAAGTTCAGCCGAAATTGGAGTTGAGTGGGATTGGATAATAAATTACTGTTCCTGATACTTTCTTGGCTATGTTTTCCAGGTTGAAGTGGGTTCTAAGGTAGAGCTACCTCTCTGGCTTGCTCATGAGTTGCAACTGAGACAAGCAGTATCCATGAGTGTGCCCAGTTGTTTCAATCAAAGGTAATGATGATAATAGATCTGAGTGACATATTTAGTGCCCCTTTTTAAAATTTTGATCTGAGCGGATTTACGAAGACTAAGACTTTGGTAGAACTAACCAAATTGTTGTGTTGCCAATCCATGCGCTAGTTTCATGAACTAGTTTTCGTGTTAAAAAATGTGTTCTGTTATTAACTCGTTTGTTGATTCATTTGCAATAGAACCAGGCTGGAAATCCAGGCTGATTCTGCATGTGTGGATCTGAGATCTCGATGTCCATACTTCTACGAATTTGGATCCAAGATAGCGCCGTTGTGAGTCTGTTGCGCCCATCTTTTCTTGATGATTTTGTGGATCTTTCCGTGCCTTCCCTGAAATTGCTTTTGCTATTTTGTAGCCTTAAATTGCCTTGCTTGATTGCTTGCCTTTTTGTTTCATTTGATGTACAGGGTCAGTGACAGAACCATTGGACCTTTGCTCTTATCTGCATTTAAGAGCAGGTACAAGGAAGTCCTCACCAAGGCACACAATGCGGCATTTTCAGTGGCTTCCAAATACCCGTCCCTTTTGACAAAAGAAGAAAACAATTGTGAGATTTATTTTGCATATTTTAAACCATACATCCTATCCTTTTAAACTTGTATACGTACTGAAGTTCATAGTCTCGTGGTTATGCATGTTTTAGTGTATGAGTCAGCTCAATCCTCAATGGCAGCCTTTAAGAAATGGCGGATGGGTGGCCCAAGATTTCAAAGAGCTTCTGTTCTTGGAAGAAAGAGAAAACCAATTGAGTAGTCACTTATCTCTTGCTGTATGATTGATTTCTGACATAATGTAAGATGCTAAAATAATACTTCAAATTTCAAATAGAGGAATCTTTTACCTCGGAACTCTCTTCTCAACTGTCATGACTGATTATCATTTTATTCTTGTGGATAATTTTGTTTTCGAAGCTATTCTTGTGGATAATTACTACTTCATTGATATTATAAATCAGAAACATGGACTCACTACAGCTAAAGGCTAATATCCATTAGCCCTCGGCCTTTGCCATCGGCCCATATGTTCAACCTTGAATTACTTGGATTGGGACTGTCAGATTATGAGGTCTTTTGGGTAATTAGCTTCCAAGCTTCTCAAAGAGAGGAAGTGGAGAGAGGATGAGGAACCATATCTGTTCTAGAACGTACTACGCTGGAGAGTCGTTTGGTAGTTGCACTATAGATTAAAGTTCCGTGGTTTCTTTTGCTATAGTATTGCTCTGAAGACATTTACCAGATATTTTCTGATACGGACAAGGTAAAGTTCCTGCCGTGGTAAAATCAGTTTTGCTTTCGACCTTTTCGTCCAAGACAAGGAAACCTAGCGCAATGGGATCGTGGTTTTGATTTTGGTTCAATTTTGAGTTTAACTTTTAAATTTAAAATTTTTATAATTAAATATTATTTTGTTGTAACGAATTGTTTGGTTTTTTAAAATTTTTATAATTAAACATTTACATGGTGTGGCGCGATTTTTCCTATCAGAGAAAACAGCCAGTTGAGTTCCATCCCCATTCTGGTTGACACGCTCTCTTTGAGCGCGTAGACTGGTGACCAATCGCATCCAAACCGACCCCGAGTCTTTTTCTCGGAAAATCACACAGAAAGTCTGTTCAATCCACCTGGTGCTCCGGCGGTGCTCCGGCTTAGCGTCTACGTGCACATGACCACACCCGATTCTTCCATATCCGCTGCCGAATCGAGCATGGACCACGACCTCCCCTCCACCCACAACCACAGCAAAACCCTAACAACCACCGGCGAAATGGCCGAGGAAGGAGGCGACGTCGAGGTGTGGGATGCCTTGAACCAGAGGTTCCGGCAAGTGCAGATAATTCTGGACCGGAACCGAGCCCTGATCCAGCAAGTGAACGAGAACCATCAGTCGAGAATCGCGGACAACATGGTCAAGAACGTGGCCCTCATCCAAGAGATTAACGGCAACATCTCCAAGGTCGTCTCCCTCTACTCCGACCTCTCCTCGAACTTCTCCACTATGTTCCATCAACGCGAACCAAAGAGTGGTACCGACGACAGAACGCAGAGTCCCCAAGCTTGAGATTTTGTTCTATTGCTAGAGTAATTCTCATCTCTTTTATTTATTTTTATATGAAGTACTAAATCGGTCCGTCCCTAATAAGTTAGTGTTTTCTCAGTTCTATGTGTTGGTTCGTAAGAGTCTATGTGGTGTCTGTGTGATGCTTTTCTCAAGTAGCAAAGTACTGGGTTTCGTCTGTATTGTTAAGCTGATTTGTGGTGTGTTTATATTTGTATGATGATGTTGGGCTTTTAGTGTTGAACCTGTGGTACATTGAATACTCAGACAGAGGCGCTTGAACAAACAAAAAGAGGATCAGATCGTTTATTGGTTTTGTTAGGAAACTATAGATATCTGCGGATTAGGCGTGAATGCAGTTCACCTTCGATAGATAGCATCTATGTAGTCCTAAGAAGATTGTGGTGAGTGATAATTTAAGGTTGCCAATTCAGGAATGAAGCATATGAGTTGTGCGGCTAATGTGTTCATATTAGTATGAGGCTGCAGCATGAGCTTTCAATGTTTGAAGCAAATGATCGAGTTGAAGCTATGGAACCCTGTTATTCGGCCAATTGATATGAGAAAAAAAGAAGAAGAAGAAGATATAAGGTGGTGATTTGCAAGCTTCCTTCCAAGGCTTGATCTTCTATCCTGTCTTGCTCTCAATGCCTACTTGTGTTTTTGATACTGGATTAGGTGGTGGGCGGCCTGTTTGGAATGTGGTTGTTGATATAGAAGGTTCAAGGGCTTGGAGTGTGTGAAGAGTAGCAAGGGTTGCGCTGTGGATTATATTAACTTAAATGTCATTACTGATGTTTAATTTAATGTTAGTAGTGGTAATCACTAGCCTTTTGATCATTTCATATTATCCCAAGATATATCAGTCCGTATCCCAGTACAGAAAGAAGATGGGGATTCAGTTTAATGCTAATAAATTTGTTTCGATATATGCTCTTGTATATCTGGCTGTTCCCCTTCTGCTAGTCTTAGCAAAGATCTAATGCTTATCCAGTCTTGTGTTCTTTCTTACAAGGAGGATTACTGTCGGACCACCTACTTCCTTCTTCAATCCACCAACTTAAGGAGGTATTTACAATCCGTTTGCTCCTTTTTCTTACTTATCTTCTGCATGGTGGTAGGTTTTGTCTGAAGGTGAGGTCACTTGCATCAAAGTCAGCTCTTTCATTAGAAGAAGACGAGCTCAACCGGCAAAAGACACAATGTTGCTTCCAATGTACTTGTTACCGATTGAGCTTTCCTTTTGGGTTGCTAAAAAGGGTTATGTAGCATAGTACAACTAATTGGGAATTAGGATTCTGGTAAGTACTGTAGTGAGAGCGATCAGGAATGTTGCTTAGCTTGGAATCAAGAACCAGCGATGTAGCCCGCCAAAGGAATGTTTGTAATAAAAAGCAAGAAGAATATGATCCGAAATTGCTTATGAATTAAAAGGTTCCATGCACCATATGCCTATATCTGTACTCAACACATTGAACAAAGACAGAAGGAGAAAACACCAAGCTCCATTCTTCACAACTAACATTTCTGTGTTACAGAAGATAACATGGCAGTCATATAGTAATTTCACCGCTGTCTGAAATGACAACCTTGCTTTTGGGCACCCCATTCTGTCTTCCTTCTGCTTCAATCTTGTAGACAATATCCATCCCGGAAAGCACCTTGCCAAATACAACATGCCGTCCGTCCAACCTTTTGCGAAAACCAAAAGCAGACATGAGAATAAGAAAAAAACTTCCAGGCTCTCTGAAATTTGGAATAAACAATCAATGTACAATGTGCTGGACTACAAATGTAAAAAAAAAAAATGCAGTGTGCTATGCCTTGGAGCAAATTCATTTAGTCACTGACGTTTTATAGATCTCATGCAAGGTTCAGATGATATACTTTCCTGGGAAACAATAATCTGGGAACACCTCATATTCTATTCTATAAGCATGTAGAGACACTCGCATAAAAAATAATTACCAGCTTGTTTGGACTGTTGTAATGAAGAACTGTGATCCATTGGTGTCTGGCCCAGAATTTGCCATCGACAGATTTCCTGTTACTCATAAAAAAGTGTCCTGATAAATAGATATCCTTCTTGCAACCAACATTTTTCAGTGTATACAAGATCAATTAATGTCGGCTTTTGGGAAAATCTTAGCAAGGAAGAAAAAGTTCTGGTATCTAGGAGACTTTGGCTTGCCTGGCCCAGTGTGCTTCAGTTTAAAGTTCTCATCAGCAAACTTCGTACCATATATTGACTCCCCTCCTTGTCCATCACCACGAATAAAATCACCACCCTGGATCATAAAGCTGGGAATAACTCTGTGGAATGTGCTCCCTTTGTAATGAAGACGCTTCCTGCTCTCTCCAATTCCTTTCTCCCCTGAAATGAGAGAGCTCGTTACACTTGAAATGAGTAACATAAAGGTTATAAAAGCCCATTGGCAATGGAAGTAACTCCTCTAGGATCAGAGAAAGGCACAAAAAAGGAGCAAGCATTTATAATTCTAGGAAGCAGCCTTCATTTTTTTTTATAACGTGGAAAACCCCCAAAGCCGGACCCGTTTTGCCCAACCCTGAAGTACAAACCACGGTCCACTGGACCGACCCCACAACTCAGGAGCAGATAAGTCAAGAGCTCGCCCAGCAACAGGAAAATCTATCCCACACCCTTAAGACTCGAACTTGGTATGTTGAGCCCCAAGGAGGATGTCTCTCTTAACCACTGAGCTATCGCCCTTGGGGGTAGGAAGCAGCCTTCATACGACAAAAGATATAAGAAGGGAGCAAAAGTACTTGGCTACCCGTGCAAAGAGCTCGAAAGTTTTCTGCAAAGAAACAATGTAAAGTCAGCGACTTCTTTGATTGTGAGAGATCAGCTTGAGACACGCAGAAGGTGGTTTCCATAATTCTATCACACTTGAGGTACCATACCTACAGTCTTAGGAACTGTATTTCCAAAGAGACCGATGACTACGCGACCTGAAACCAAAAGGCTAATGGTAAGTAAAATACTTGAGGAACATCCTTGCAATATTTATAACAACGTTGAAACTACTTTCATTCATCGAATCAACAATATCACTTTCTCAAATAGCATGCTAACAGCATCTGACAAGGCATTTCAGGTAACTCCATTGTGTTTTGCATGATGTTTCTTATAAGCACATTTGTTGATAGAAGTATTTAGATTGGATGTGCAGAAGCGCGAGGAAGAACATATTTCCATGTTTAATTACCATTTATCGAGTCACATTCATTTTTGTTTTCAAGGATTTCATCCTAAGCATTATACTTGTCTTCAATGGCATGTAAAATAATAGAATGACCCCATTATAACTGATTCAAACACTTTGTATCATCAAGAAATAACAGAATTATCACAGCCAATAAAAGGCCACAAAGAATGCGACAGATAAAAAGGTCATGTTCATCGGGATGGAGAAGCGACTGAAGCGTAGAACAACAAACAATGAAACCCTTTCACAAACAAGTAAGTACAAAACTACCATGGCCAATACATGTTGTCTAATTTAATTCCCAAGGCAACAACAAAAACCAGGCAACAATGTAACAAAACAGTATCAAACGCATAATGTGCTGTGATGTTTCTACTTCATTCCAAATCCGGATGTCACTGGCATCTCTGATTCATGATTTTCGTGGTTTGGAATTTTTATGGACAATGTTTTGTTCGAGAAATCAAAACCCTCAAACAAGGCATTAACCATTTCCACTTCACCAAAGAAGTTAAATCTGACTGCATAACTTAAGATCGACATATTAGCACAATAGAGATACTTCATAACATCACATCCATTCTGTAAAAACTAGAACCCCAGACCCCAAACAGTAAAGGCTTAAATTCGCACTTGCGCACATTTTTATACATCTGAGATTCGAAATATGTGCTACAAAAAGAATATATTTATCTTGCTTCTACTTGTGGATTCTATTGTGAGAGTTTGTGCTTTAAGAATGTCCATATGATCAAACACCCACTCATCTCCTCGCATAGGACATACCCATTTGTTTTCCACCAATTTCAATGTGAAAGAAAACTTTGTTGGTCACTTCTTCCAGATTCTCCTCCAACTTGCTTTCCTGCTATACAACAAAAATCACATACTCCAACCGATAGATATCGTAAACTAGATTCGGAAAAAACAAGAAAAAAAAAACATTTCAATTTATGAAGACTTGAACCATAAAATAGTGTCATGGGACAAGGAATTCCAACCTCATGGAGCTGACCGGTAGCAGTATGGTCAGATGAGACTCCCGCATCGCTTAGTATATACTGAAATCGATCCGAAAACAAAAACAAAAGAAGATAGAAATTAATAGGATTTGAGGCGTTTTTTGAAACAAAGAAATGTCTTTAGCTTCATTAAATTTTGATAGGACGGCGGAATTACCTGGATGATAGCTAGTGTTCCGAAGAGAATCAATACCCACAAAAGAGCTACAGACACCAACTTGGCTGTCGCGGCCATGTCCCCGGATTTTTCGGCTCCGAGGCTGTTTTGAGTTTCCTATTAATACGCCACGATATAGGTCCGGGTTTTGGGCTTTATTCGTGCGGTTGGATACTAGCGCCGACACGCCGTAAATTAGTTTCCCTCAGATTCTTGGGAGCAGATAGACACGAGCGATTCTCGTGTTCCGTGGGTACCTGGCCAGTGGCTAGCTCCTGTCCGAGTAAAAATAAATAAATACATTATTCACCTATTAATTACTATGTAATTCGCGATCTAAATTATTATTTTTATTATATTTCACTTTTTAACTATTAATTTTAGACATAAATTTTAAGTCTTTTAATTGCAGAAATTTTGACACTTCAAAATTTTAGACTTGATTAAAAAAACTACAAAATAATTTATCTCTCACAATCAAATAATTATTTTTCATTATAATATTAATTCAAATCTTCTTTATCTTTCACTTTTTTACTAACTCTCATAAAAACTATCTTCATTTTTTACCAACTCCATATCTCAAATTATACACCACCTCAAAATTTTCACAATCAAACACTAAAATGACGATAATGTCTTTCACCCACTTTCTATATATTAAAGGTATTATTGTCAATTCATAAATTTTCAAATGTATAATTTTCGAATAGAATGTGTAAAATGTTTAAGATTAGTAGTTACAAGGTGAATCTAACGAGAGTGATAGTTTAGGGTGTAAAGTGTAAAAATTATGATAGTTTGAAGATTAAGAGTGTATATAACCAAAAAAAATACCGTAAAAGCAAAACAAAATGAGCACCACAAAGTATATAATTATCTTTTAAAAGTATGGTCTTGACATGACAAGTACTATTACTTTTTTAAGGGTTAAATATACTTTACACCACTTGTGTTTTGAGGTGTTGACATATTTCACTACAAAAGTTTTATTTTTGAGACATTGAGATCATTATATTATCTTTCCCAACTATTTGCACTCCGGAGTGAAATTAGGCATCGAATGAGATCATAATTGTTTACACATGTCTCTTACATGACTCAAGTTCATATTAAATTACTGTATCACCCTTGAATCTCAAACATTGTTTGCCTATAAAATCAACTGAAATATGCACAATATCAATAGATCTCTTTGAAAGCAGACATTTATTGCCTTAGAATCATCATTCTTTAAGTTCTCACCGACAGATTTTCCTCTCAATATCTTAACAATGACAAGGGCGGTACAATTTTTGACGCATAATTTCACTATGGGTGCATATCGTTGGAGAGATAATATAATATAATGGGTTTAATGTTTTAAAAATAAAACATTAAAGTGTGTTCAACTTATTTTTTAAATAATATAATGAATAATTGATGCTTATAAAACTTAGAGAAATTTTAAAAATTATTGTTTGAGCTTTTATGAGATTTTAAAAAATTGTTTAGGTTTTTAAAATTAACAAATCACTCTGATTTTAGATAATGCTTGTAAAATTACCAGGCCAGTCACATTTATGTCATTTCTAACTAGGTAGATGATGTGGCATGCCAAGTGTGTCACGTGATATGCATGTCTTAAAAATAAATAAAAATTATAATATTGCAAGCATGATCTATCCTACGTGATTTTGAAAAAAAATGGATAAAGTGGTATTGCAGATCTAAATAAATAAATAAATATATATATATATATATATATGATTTTCTGATATATTAGAGGGGATTTTTTTTTATCGATTTTCAGCAATTTCCTTTTCATTATTTATGCCATAGAAAAGCGTCCACTCCTATACTATTTGCCCATTTATTGGTGCGTTTGTGTACCAAAATTTTATCCCCTCTAAAATTTTAACACAATTAAATATTATAATATAATCTCTCTCCATATTAAATCATTACTATTTACTACAAAAAAATATAAAAAATTACCTCTCTTCACTTTTTCACTAAATCTAATACCTAAAATTTTAACACTAAAATTTTACAACACAAACACAACCGAATCGTATGATCACTTAAATAATTTACTTATTTTTTCTCATTAAAAATTATTTTGACGATGATATTCTATATTTTCAGTTTTAATTGCTATTTATCAACTTTTTTAGCTAATAAAGTGAAAATGGAGCCGCCAAAAAAAGAAAGAAAGAAAAAAAGCGAGAAGCCAAACCGACGAGAGAGAGAGAGAGATTGGTCATCTACTGCCCGTCACGTCCAACGATCAAAGCTTCCAACGTTCCCGAACTGTAGGCAACCTGTCATTTTCTCCACCCCGCTTTCTGTCTCTCTCCATCTCTCACTTTTATTGACCGTAGCGATCCTCCAAATGGGAGACCTATACGATCATCCAAAGTCATTGAAAATCCAATAATCCACAGAGACAGAGAGAACTCTTGGATTGAAAAAATGGCGAACTACAAGTACAAGATGTTCGGGTTCAGCAGGAAGTTCAAGACGAACGAGGTGGCTCCCCCGGCCGACGTGAAGGAGGCGTTTTCGAGGTTCGCTGAAGGTGGGGATCACATGTCATCCGATCAGCTCCGTCGGTTCCTGGTGGAGCATCAGGGCGAGGTGGACGTCACCGTGTCCGCTGCGGAACGAATCATAGAGCAGGTTCTGCGTGGGCGCCATGACGCGAAGCAAGGCCTTTCCCTCTCCGATTTCTTCTATTTTCTGTTTCTAGCTGATCTCAACGGCCCCATCGAATCTCAGGTCATCTCTCTCTCTTTCTCTTTCCTGTTGATTTGGTAGCTCTCGCTCTGTTTGTTTAACGGAAAACTGTGGGCAAAGAATCTAAATTTACCGATGTCACTTGCTTTAATTACTCCTCCCAACAAAGGGTCACAAGAAAACTGCTACATTTCCTGAAACGGGGTTTTTAATCCAATTGATATGTTTGGGCGAGTTATTTTTGCTGACATCTGTATTGAAAACTTGTTTTTTTCTTCTCCTTGCAATAATTATGCGGCAGCTTGGGGTGGGATAAAATTGAATGTAACAAATATCGATAGATCTTGCACATATGGAGTAGATTGTGCAAGAGTTTCATATGTTGGGTCGTTGTTTATTTAGACTGAATTGGAGTATTATTCTTCAGGGTAGGCTTGACAAAGAAACATTGACAACGTGTTTTTTGTCTAATTATCCCTTTTTTTTTTCCATCAAAGATCCAAACGACTCATTCTGCATTTTCTTGGGCGTCAATAGGTTGGTACGAGTATATAATTTCCTTGACCGAAAAAAAGAGTACGGAATTTCCTATTTCCCTTTGTCCAACTAATCACGCACCTTATTGACCATCGTGGAGGTTTTTAAAAGCTTCACGCCAAGCGAATTTCTATGCGGATTACTTGGCTAAGTGGGCTGCTTCTAGGCAATTTTTTGGGGGTATTCCTTTTAATAGTTTACCTGTATTCCTTCTCAGACAACACATGGGTTTTGATCCTTCTTGAATGGATCTCCTTTGGTTAATAAAACATCGTTGTTTAGAAAAAAAAACTAATCACGCACCTTTATCATCTTGAAGAAGACTGACATAGGGACCAATTCGGGTTTGATCTTGACAAATTACGCGTGATTCCAGGTACATCATGATATGACTGCTCCATTGTCTCATTATTTCATATATACGGGGCACAATTCCTACCTGACAGGCAATCAACTTAGCAGTGATTGCAGTGATGCCCCAATCATAAAGGCGCTGCAGAGAGGAGTGAGAGTAATTGAACTTGATATATGGCCAAATTCTACTAAAGATGATGTTCTTGTTCTTCATGGAAGGTACAAGCTGATCCTGAAATATATCTCGTTTGGTCATGGAATTGTCTTCTTACGTTAACATGTCTTGTGGCTGTGCTATAAGATCTTCGAGCCTCTATTTGGACTCAATGACACATTGAGGCACTCGTTAGAGAACTACATATGATAATATGATTAGGATGAGGATGACAGCTAACTTCACCATTATTATTACTAAAAATTCCCGTCTATCTCTGTTATCAATCCTTAATCTATCTTATTTTCTACTTATAAAAAAAATCAATCCTTAATCTATCTTATTTTCCTGTACCATTGTCTATATCACTGCAGGACCCTGACCACTCCTGTGAAGCTCATCAAATGTTTGCAATCCATCAAAGAGTATGCGTTTGTTAAATCTCCATACCCTGTCATCATAACTTTAGAAGACCACCTTACCCCTGTCCTTCAGGCCAAAGTTGCCGAGGTAAGCTTTTCATTTTTTCTCACACAGTTTCACTATACTTATTGTCACTGTGTTTCTTCTTCGTGACCCCAATTCAATTTGCATGTAGATGGTCACTCAAACATTCAGAGAAATGCTGTATTATCCCCAGGGAGAATGCTTATCTGAATTCCCTTCCCCCGAATCATTGAAACATCGGATTGTTATTTCTACCAAACCTCCCAAAGAATACCTTGAGTCTAAGGACGGCAAGGATAAGGGAAGTATCTCAACTAGTGGAAGGGAATTGTCTGAGGAAGAGTCATCAGGAAAGGAGACAGCAGACTTTATGGCTGAGATAGAAGTGGAAGAAAGAGTGAGTTGAGATATGATATATATATATATCTTTGCAATTTGACTCCCAAAGCATGCTTATTTTCACCAACTCTTTTGATGGATGGCAGAAAGTGAGTGATCAAGATGATGAAGACATTAATTTGTGTGATAACAAATCTGGCCAGCAAGGAGTGCCAGAATACAAACGCTTGATTACAATCCGCGCTGGGAAACCAAAGGGTGATTTAGAGGATGCATTAGAAGTTGTAGCTGACAAAGTTAGACGTCTTAGTTTGAGTGAACAGGCACTTGAGAAGGCCATGACAGATCATGGAACTGATATAGTGAGGTATTTACTTAACTTAAATGGTGGTAGGCGGTTGCAAGACATTTTAGCTTTCTTATTCTCCATGTTTTCACCAAATGGTTCATTCTGATATCAGCTCTCATGTTTTTTAGGTTCACACAGAAAAATATACTAAGAGTATACCCTAAAGGCACACGTTTTACCTCCTCTAATTACCAGCCACTTATTGGGTGGATGCATGGAGCTCAGATGGTTGCCTTTAATATGCAGGTTAGATTCCATTTCCATTCTCAGATAAAGCACAATTCAGCAAATCTTTCCGTGCCACTGAGATTCTTATAGTATCTATTGTCTTTAACATTGGTTTCTCTGTGAATCTTTAGTTATCTGCTCAATTCATGCTGTATTTATCTTTCAATCAAGCTGACCTGTCATATGCAGGGGGTGATAAATCCAAGTTTTTTATACGTACATTGTCCCTTTATACCAGTGGTTGCTTGTAGTCATACCAGATAGTAACTTACGCTCTTCCTTTAACATTGTGGATGATATGGAAACAATTACATTTTAAACATTTCCATTTTGTTAAATTTCCCTTATCTAGTTGCTTTCATCCCATATGTGTCTTTTGCTTTCGTTCTCACTTGGTTGAGTTTGGTTATCTATTCCAAGAACTAAATCAGGATGCAGCTGGGAAAGATTGTTTCTCTTCGTTTTTTCAAGTAATTTACTTCGACTTAAGAAAACTATTAGGCAAGAGGAATGATGTAAAGAATAGAATGGTAAACGTGTTTGCTTAAGGGAACCTGTTTCATGAAGAAGGCTTTGAAAGGCCAACTCTAACGCGTGAAATGATTAGTATTAAATTTCAGTGCGTTGCAAGTAAAAGATGCTTCTGTCCTCCTACCTTGAGCATATTCTGTTATTTTGAGAATTGTCTGATCCCCACCAGAGAATTCTTATTAACCTGGGAGTTTTCCGATACCAGGGCTATGGGAAATTACTTCGGCTGATGGAAGGGATGTTCAGAGCCAATGGAGAGTGTGGTTATGTGAAAAAACCTGATTTTCTGATGCAGAAGGGTCCACATAATGAGGTGTTTGATCCCCAAATAACCTTGCCAGTGAAGAGAACATTAAAGGTGAGATCATCATCTTAGCTTAGAACTGAATGTGAATAGTGTATTTACTCATCTTCAAGCATCAATGTTGACTACCAGGTGAAAGTGTATTTGGGAGATGGATGGCACTTGGATTTTAGCCAAAAACACTTCGACTCTTTCTCGCCACCTGACTTCTATACGAAGGTATTGTTGGGCTGTGCATTAAATACATACATGGGATGATAGGATTTTAGTTTCCTTTGCATAATTGCATAAATTTGTGACTTGCAAAATGAATCTACGTATCTGTGTCACAATTTTTCCGGGCTCCAGGTAGATTGTAATATGCGTTTCCGCAAGATTCATTTATCTCAAATGATTCATGAGTTGGCAATGCTAGTGGTTGTATTTAACTCGCGATTTTAAATATAGGTAATGAACATATCATCCACCCAGGGTGGAAGTTCTTAAATATGTTGGATGTTTATAATGATAGTCTTTTATGGCAGGTTCGCATTGTTGGGGTGCCAGCTGATGCTGCGAAGAAGAAAACAAAGATAATTGATGATGATTGGGCTCCTACTTGGGATGAAGAATTCGAATTCCCTTTGACAGTTCCTGAGCTTGCCTTGCTTCAGATTGAAGTACGAGAGTATGATAGATCCGAGAAAGATGACTTCGGTGGGCAGACTTGTTTGCCCATTTCAGAACTAAGATCCGGGATCCGTGCTGTCCCCCTCTATGACCAAAAGGGAGAAAAATTTCAATCTGTGAAGCTTCTAATGCAGTTTCAGTTTGTATAAAGTTCAGCATATCATGCATCAGGTTATATGCTCTTGCCAATATATTGGTTACATTGCATCTGGCGCTCCTAGTTCAGAACTGCGTTCGTTTATCTGGGGTACAAGGACGATTTCAGTGTCTTCACAATGAGGTTGTTCTCTTTTTGCAAGGCTTTGAAATATGACTTCGGAGGCTCATAATTCATATAGTATATTAAATTCTCTTAAGATCCTTGGGAAGATGAGGCTTATTGAAGGAGCCATGCATATGCTACAATTGATAGGCCCATCTTGCTAACGAGTGAGCTTCGGAGTTTCTGCTTTAGCAGGATCCATCAAAGTTCATTTCCATGCGAAACAATGCTCTTGGTACCTCCGGAATATTCTTACCATAAAGCAACCGTGGCTAAAGCTGCAAATAAATAGAAATTTCTCGCTTGCTAGATCCGGTTTATTTTCTTGATTTGACAAAGGGGTACTACACATAACTTTTTAACTCTTTCTACCTTCTCCCTTATCTCTCTACCAACCTTCGGTGGAAGCAGGAACATGCCACCGAGGTACGAGAACGGATGGAAAGTTTTGTCGTACTAGTTGGAACACAAACTCCACTGCTGAGAAGTGGGCTGTTGTACTTCTCCCCGGAAAGCGAACCCCTATCATCAACATATGAAAGAACGTGAATAACGTGAATCCGATATAACAGAGACTATTGAGGTACAGATGCCGACAACGATAAATAATAATGCATGGGACTTGGTAGGGACCATTAAAATCAATTGCCCCACCTAATTTTTTCGAGTCTTCAATTCAAGTCAACCCGATAATATCTGGGCATCTACAGTGGGGTCCACAACCCAACAAATAAAACAGCCTTTAGATTCACTCACAATACGCCAATAATTCATGGGGCCAAAAAAGCAAAAGATATGTAATATTTTTGCAGAGGATCCAGCCTATATATATATAGCGCAGTTTTTTTCCCCTAAGTATATATATAGGAAAGTTGGCATGCACCATTTTATATAATATTAATGGTACATCATTATGTTCGGTCACTATATATATTGTATATAGTATTTTGGGCTCAAGTTATAGATAAATGTAGAAATATTTTTGCCACTTTTAAATTATTAGCATAATATTTATAGAAAATAATAAAAAAAACGTATTTGGATTGGAGAGCTTTATTCTTTTCTTCATGCAGGGAATTTCTATGGTATATTGTCACTGTCAGTCGACACAAGCAAGTAGCTTTCAGATTAAAGGAAGAATTTCATTTTCCAACTACGTTCAGTGACAACGTGTAAATTATGAATTTATGTGGTAATAAGAAAGCCTAATGCCCAGGTGATTTATTTTCCTATATTTTTTTAGGCTGATCCCCAACTAATCTTTTTTTTTTTACTAGATTAGGCCAAAGACAGCTCTTTAGGCTGGCTCCAACCAAAGCTTTCCACGTGTATAAAAAAATGTATCCCTGGTCCCATATCTTTTATCCCATCTTCAGGCAATTATTAACCATGGTCTGATACCCAAAACCACGTTCTCCATCAGATCAAACAAGAAACCAGAGAGCTCCGACTCTCTCTCTCTCTGCAGTCCACATTCTGCTTCCGCCGGTGTTTCAGGCTGGCCGTGACGGAAGCGCCGGACGAGGTGAAGAGCCTGTTCGACCAGTACTCCGATAATGGAATCATGGCTGTCGATCACCTCCGGAGATTCTTGATCGAGATACAGAAGGAAGAGAACGCCACAGCAGAGGACGCCCGGGCCATCATAGACGGTCTCGGCCGACTCCACGAGCTCCGGCTAAGGGTGAAACCGGAACCGGATGGTTCCGGTTCCGGTACTCACCGCGGTTTCATTCCGGAATTTACCGGAACGGAACCGGAATTGGAACCGGAACCGGAAATTCCGGTTCCTTATATGGGCCTAAAAAAATATATTTAGTTTAGGCCCAACTTTTTTTAAAAGCTCAAAGCCAAAATTTGGCTGTTTTTTTTCCTGAACAAATGTCTCTTTAATTATTTTTTCCAAAATATATAAATACAATCATGTATAAACGAAGCTAGAGTTAATTGAAATAGGATACCAGCCACTAAAATACTAAATAGATCATTGTGCTTGTCCAACTGATATCCTCAAGTTCTTCATCTCTACAAAAGAAAAACAAAACAATTATAAGAGAAATACTAAGAGAACCAAATAATCAATTAACAAAGCAAAAAATTTAACAAAATAAAAAGTATACCCATATCTAGTTTGTAACTCAATGGATCATCTCCACCATCAATGTCGGCATCATCTTCATCAAGTATAGGAGTAGCATGCAACCAATTTTGTGCACATATGAGGCCCTCCACGGTACCAGGCGCCAAAGAAGAGCGAAAAACATCCAACACTCTGCCAGAAGTGCTAAAAGCGGACTCAGATGGCACGGTAGTAATTGGGATAGCTAACACATCCTTTGCAATGCGAGAAAGAACTTGAAACTTCTGAGAATTCACCTTCCACCACAACAAAATATCAAAATGCGCCACCCTTGGTTCCACATCTTCAATCAAGTATCTCTCTACCTCAGACTTACTATCTAGCAAGTTTTGTTGCTGTCGATAAGTAGGAAGACCTCCCCATAAATGCTGATCAATATTCATCAATTCATCCATATTTGCAGAACTGTGACTTCCACTTGGCTGCTCTGATTGGGCTATGAAACCTCCACTATACTCCTCAAACATATTTTCTAGAGTACCTCGCACCATAGCAGTGAAATCCATGCCCTTATCCTTCCCAAAATTGTTGATAGCCCAATACTCTAAAGTGATGAGTTTAAAGCGAGAATCTAATACCGCAGCTACAAATAAAAGTCTATTCACCTTCCTCAAATCCCCCCAATACTTATCATACTTACTTTGCATCTTTTTAGCCATGTCACGAAGTGAGATATCAGAACAATTAACAAAGGTCTCCAAATGAAACTTAATTCTTGCTAACTCCTCAAAAAATGCATTTGAAGTTACATATGAAGATCCTGATATGCGTAGGGTGACCTAATAGAACACTTTTAAAAACTTCACAAACAGTTTAATGTGCTCTCAATCCTCAAATACCGGTGACCCCAATCCCTTCCTCCCATGACTATCTTCATTCAAATACATCACTAAGTTCCCATCTCCATCCAACATATCCTCAAAAACCTCCCGAAATTTTTAGCCCTTTCTAACATTATATAAGTGGAGTTCCATCGAGTTGGTACGTCCATTTGCAAGAAATTGCTATCAGACAACAATCTATTTGCAGCGGCCTTCTTGAACCCAGCAAGCCTTTGAGGACTAGATTTCACAAATTTCACAATATTCCGTATCTTTGCAACGGAATCATCCAACTCCTTCAAACCCTCCTGAACTATAAGATTCAAAATATGCGCAGCACATCGCATATGAATGAAATCATGCTTACGCACAACATTTGACCCACCTCCTAATTGTTTTCTTTTCACTTGCTCAATTGCAACATCATTGTTGGTTGCATTATCAACCGTGATTGTGAGAATTTTGTCAATCCCCCAAATATTCATACATCCCTCTATCTCTTTCCCAATACTAGCCCCCTTATGATCAATTATACGGCGAAAGTAAATAATCCTCTTATGTAAACACCACCTCCTATCAATAAAGTGGGCTGTCACGCACATATAGTTCACATTTTGAACTGAAGTCCACGTATCAGTGGTAAAACAAACTCTAGGACTTTCTATGACAATCGCCTCTTTCAGCTTAGTTCTTTCTTCTATATACAACTCCATACAATCCTTCATGATCGTTAATCTACTGGGCATCTTAAAGCGGGGCTCAAGTCTCTCCACCAATTTTCTAAACCCTAACCTCTGCACAGTCCTAAAAGACATCTCATCCATTATCAAATATTCAGCAATCCACCTCCTCACCTCATTTTCACTATAAGTATCCAACTTCAAAACACCCTTATCACTCCCTGTTGCTTTCGAAGCATCCATTGTCAACCTAGATTGAGTCTTGTCTAATTGATCTTGTTGCTTCTTATATGGCAAACAACGTCTCAAATGAGCTCTCATACCCGAAGTCCCATGGCGTTCAGGGTGGCACCCAACCTTGGCCTTACAATGATGACATTTGGCTTCAGGGTGTTCAGGTTTGACAACTGGCAAAATTTTAGTAAAGTGATCCCACACAAAACTCTTGCGAGTATTCTTTCTCTTTTTACTTGGTTGTTCTTCTGACTGATTGGTAATATCCTCATCACCACCAGATTGAGGACTACTAACTGACTCATCAGGTATTGGACCACCACCACTAGGGCAAGACCCTACATTTGTAGTATGTGTAATACTAATCTCATCCATCTGACATTAAAAATATTTGATTTTCAATTCATTTGAATAACAAAAAATAAATGTAAAATGACTCAATCTATCTAAATGTAAAAATAAATGTAAAATTTTCAGTCTAAGTGTCTATAGTGTCGACACCATGGTATTATGTGTCGACACTATTGACACTTAGACTGAAAATTTTACATTTATGTCTTCTGGTGTGTGGCCAAACTTCACAAATTATTCTCATGAGCAATCAAACAATCAGCAAACAATCAACAATCTCCCATAGCCTACACCCTAGATATATGATGAACAATTATAACCAAATTAGTTTTGGTTTCAAACCAATTTTAAACGTAAGAACTTGAAATTTGAATTCTGAAACTTTATCCTGTAAAATGAACTAATTTGTAATTTGGCCTGAATTAATGAAGTGAATGCTACTAATTTGTAATTTGCATCTCCATTTTAATGTACAATCAGCAAACAATCAACAATCAACAATCAGCAAACCCAGCATACCTTGGTGAGACTTGAGAGTTAGTGCCCAAATACTCAATACCGAATCTGCCAAAAATCACAAAATTAAATTAACAAAACCTAAAGTAAATTAAAGACTAAATATAACATTTACAAAACTAAAAATAACAAACCCTTGGTGAGAGAGAGTTAGTGAGAGGTTAGGCCACCAAAACCCAACAGATGTCGGCAGAGGGCTGAGAGAGTGATTTCGGGAGAGGGCTGAGATCTGTGAGAGAGATTTCGGGAGAGGGCAGAGATCTGTGAGAGAGATTTTCGGGAGAGGGTTGAGAGATATGTGAGAGAGAGAGAGAGAGAGAGATGTCGGCAGAGGGCTGAGAGTGAGAGATCTGTGAGAGAACTGAGAAAGAGAGAGAGAAGCAGATTTCGGGAGAGGGATGGTTAGGGGCTAGGGGTTGTTGCTGTTGCTGGCGGCAGTCGGCAGAGGTGAGAGCTGAGAGGAGTCTAGGTCGAATGAGTGAACTGTGAGTCACTGAGTGTGAGCAAGGCTGCAAGGGCCAAGGGGAAAAAACACGCAGAGGCAGCGAAGAAAGTAGAAATCGAGAAATTTCGTGTGGCCTGGGTCGTTTTGACCCAGGTCACACGCGTATTTTTTTTTAACCAGGGCTCAAACGACACCGTTTGAGCCCTGAATTTGTTTTTTTAAAAAAATTTCCGGAACCGAAAAATTCCGGGTTCCCGCCGGAAATTCCGGTTCCGATTCCGGTTCCGAAAATTCCCTAAAAAGGGTTCCGGTTCCGGAATTGGCCGGAACCGGTACCGGAACCGGAATTTCCGGTGGAAACCGGATTAATTGATCACCCTTAGCTCCGGCACCTCAATATCTTTCACAAAAAGGGCATCACTCTCGAGGCCTTCATCCAGTACCTTTTTTCTGACACTAATGCCCCTCTCTCATCTCTCGGGTTTATTTTTAGTAGTAAAGTAAAACAGAGTAGATAAATGAAGTAAAAATCTCTGAACTACGTAATTTTCTATCTAGAGCCCTTCGTTGACTGTACGGACACGTAAGTCTCCGTCTGGTTCTGAGAGAAAAAAAAATGGTGGCAAAGGAAAGAGAGAGAAAATCCTAGTGAGATTATTGTTTTATACTCTGTTTGGTATTGGAAAGAAAGGAAGAACTAGACTTAGCTAAGTTGGGTTCATAACTCTTAGCATTCACCAATTTGTCAGTGGTAGTAATAAACATATAATTAGTGATACATAGAGGGGCACGGTCGTAATTATACGTGGAAACAAAGAGCATTGATGGTTGCGATTAATCCGTTCTCATTGAGATTTGATGCAATTTTTTCAACATGTTTTAAAGCATCAAGTAGATCGAATCCTATTTTATGCGAACTGTTACTAGAACATATCTTTAGAATTTATCTTCTTCTAAATAGATCGCTGTTCCTTTTTGTGCTTACCTTTAAGGTTGTATCAGTTTTTACTATTAGTTTAGCAGATTAAGGGTTCATGGAATTTTCAAGTAATTAAATTGCCGCTACAAATTTTCACCGACACCAACTTTTTTGGTAACCATTTGTTATGTTCTAGGTGCACAATGATATGACTGCGTCATTGTCTCATTATTTCATATATACGGGTCACAATTCCTATCTGACTGGGAATCAACTCAGCCGTGCCTGCAGTGATGTTCCAATCATACATGCTCTGCAGAAAGGAGTGGGGTAATTGAATTAGATATATGGCCGAACTCCAAGAAAGATGATGTGGAGGTTCTTCATGGAGGGTATGGGTTCTGAACATCCTGCTTCTTGTCGTCTGCTTCATAATGGGCGAAGAGACCTCCTCCCATATTTTAACAGAAAGGAACTAGTAATTGCCACTTATTTTAACAGAAAGGAACTAGTAATTGCCACTTAAAAGGAGAAAGAAAAGTGGAACAAGTAATGTTCTTGATACGAGGAATTTTTTATGACTTCGACCAAATGAGTCGAATGTAGATGAGTGAGACTGCCTCTACGCTATGATTATATGCTTTTCCTAATAGTTTCCACAACCAGTTGGCTCCCAGTCCCGGAGCTTCCCCTTTGCTACAGTTCCAGATATGTCTAAATTTCAGGATACGGGGAATAAAGTTTATAGCCTCAGATAGTGCTGGTCTGAAAAAGAATGGATTTATGTAGCCAACCCCACTTTGTCGGGATCAACTCTTGGTTGAGTTGAGTAAGTTAATCTTATGCTACACTCTATATTCTGGTTAAGATGTTGGTTTTCTCATATAGGACACTGACTACTCCTGTGGAACTCATCAAATGTTTGAAGTCTATAAGGGAGTACGCCTTTACAGCATCTGAATATCCAGCCGTGATAACTCTAGAAGATCACCTTACTCCAGATCTTCAGGCTAAAGTGGCCGAGGTAAGTATCTAATTCCATGTTACCATTTCAGTGCTCTTGTTCGAATGATTTACAATCTTTTCACCAATTTCTAGATGGTCACTCAAACATTTGGAGACATACTCTTTTATCCTGGCTCAGAAAGCATGAAGGAGTTTCCATCCCCAGAATCCTTGAAGCAAAGGATTATTATATCAACCAAACCACCTAAAGAGTACCTTGAAGCCAAAGAAATTGAGGAAAAAGAGAATGATTCGCAGAAGGGGCAAGCTTTAGGAGATGAAGGAGCTTGGGGGAGAGAGGTCTCAAACCTGAAGGACACAAGTGTGGCAGATGACAAGGTGTGTAGACAAATTCCTAGCTAGCTGATTATTTTTAGTCACTGAGTTCTTTTTTCACTTGCTGACTATACATCTTCTGGCAGCATGATGTGAACGAAGAATATCATCATGAAGAGGAAGATACTGATGATGTGGATGCGAAGTTACACCAACATGCAGCACCTGAATATAAACGTCTGATTACCGTTCATGCTGGTAAACCGAAAGGTGGATTACATAATTGCTTCAAGGTGGACCCTGATAAAGTGAGACGTCTTAGCTTAAGTGAGCAGCAACTTCTAAAGGCTGTAGGGACTCATGGGAATGAAATTGTCAGGTATCGATACAATTTCCTTTGTGTATTTTTAAGGTCATGGTAGACGTGTATTTTTTAAGGTCATGGTAGACATACAACTTGAAAAGGCTTAGTGACTCATGGAAAAAGGTATTGTCAGGTATCAGTACAATTTCATTTGTGTATTTTTTAAGGTCATGGTAGACATTTAGTTAAAGCCTGTGTCATTTTTCCTGTTCATCCTGTTAGCAGAATATCTCACATTTATTGATATTTATGCACAAAGCGTCATTCAGGCTGTCCTTTTGAATTTTTGCTTCTATATTGCTTGGTGCTGAGAAGCTCAAAGAAATGTAATTCTGTATTGACAGACATTGACATACCGTTTAATTATAGTCGAGCTTGACAAAAAAAGGTGCTCGAGTGAGATGCTCCGTCATATCTTCATGAAATGTACCTCCACCCATGTCATTTGGATGTCCCCACTCAAACCGTCTCAGCTTGGCCATTGGACTACTAATTTCTTTATCCTATATGTGGATTGAAAATTTTTACAGCACTGCAAATCTGCCTTAGAGCAAATTCCCTCATATTTATTTTAGAAACCCTTACCATGATTTTCAGCCCATTAACCCTTGCTCTCTTCAAAGTGGTCCACTACTTTTGTGGAATGCAAAGTCGCATGAGAGACGGAGATTTTTTTTCAGAGAACTGTGATTATTAGGTTGCCTTCTGAGGAAGAAGATTGCTGATTCCGCCAATGTGGAAAACATCTCATGTTTGCTATGCCAACAACAGAAAAAGATGAGCTATTCCTTTCTTCGAAGGAGCATTTCATTGGGGTTTCAGATTTAGAGCAACGGCAGCAAGATTGACAGCAGAGCTCATTGGTCATTTATTATCCCCCTCTTGGGCTTTAATCCTCCTATACACAAAGACCAATTACACTTCTACAGTAGTAGCCATAAGCCAACTCTGGAGATCAGAAAGAAGGCCTGTATGGAGAAAACCATCATCCCCATTTTGGACTCTCACATAACACAACCCCAAGGATAACTAATCACTCCTTTGTTTTAAGATAACTTTGTTTTCCAGCATTCACAGAAGGAAAAAAAAAGGACCTTGAGAATGGTGCTGTTCTGATGCAGTAGATGTAATGAATGAGCAAAGAGGAAGAACCAAGTATTAGAGGCCCCTCTAAAAATATGGTGGCCCTGCCTATTTCGGTTTATTACTCATATAATAGTTATGGCCCCTTTCTGGGCTGATTACAATTATCTGGTTGAGTAAAATGATTGCTCGATGTTAGTTCTGGCCTCAGTAGCCACCATCTATGTTCTCCTCTGGAAGATATTAACGTGCTTCACATATGCTATAATGTAAATTTTTATCTTGATTTCTTAATAGCAAAGTCTTCCCATCTTCTGATGATAAGCTTGCTGTAGGTTTACCCAGCGAAATATTCTGAGGGTGTATCCAAAGGGTACACGCATTGACTCATCAAATTACAACCCACTAATTGGGTGGACACATGGAGCCCAAATGGTTGCATTTAATATGCAGGTTTGTTTGTTTTTTTCCTCCTTCAATCTTTGTTAGTAAGGGAAATTTCTTTTTTCTTAGACAAAAATAATGTTGTTTTGATTATTTTCTTGTGTTTTGTATTTTTGCCCATCCCCAATTTATTTTTCTGAGAATGGCCCCCCTATTCCTAATGTATAATTTTGGCTTTGTCCATGCTGTCAGGGATATGGAAGATCACTCTGGTTGATGCATGGAATGTTCAAAGCAAATGGTGGCTGAGGTTATGTTAAAAAACCAGATTTCCTGTTGAAGACTGGTCCACATAATGAGGTCTTTGATCCTAAAGTCAGATTACCAGTGAAGCAAACTTTAAAGGTAAGCCCTTTAATTCCAGTTCTGTTGACTGTGTTTAGTCTGCTTGAGCCTCCCAGGGAAGTACCTTCTATGATATGGACCTATTCTTCTTGGTTATCTCTTGAGGGAGGGTTATAATTCTGTTGTTTCCCAATAGGTCACTGTGTACATGGGAGAAGGATGGTACTGCGATTTTGAACACACTCGCTTTGATGCATTCTCCCCTCCAGATTTCTATGCAAGGGTAAGTTGACAGGATCTCCAAAAATGTCTGGATACATACAGCTGCATTCTGTTCTACTTCGACCTATAGTGTAGCTGCCTTCCAAATCTGCTATGATCCTTGTCAATGTCTTGCGTTACTTACGTTTTCCCTTAACCGTGGGTGTCTTGACTTTTAACCTGTTGTAGATTCTGTGATATTGATTGGTCATGTTACGTGACCCATGCATCCCCATCTCTTCCCAGGATACCCTTCAGCCGATCATAACATTCTTGAAAAGTTTTTTTTCCATTGAGATATTCTTCATTCAATCTGTATGCAGGTCGGAATTGCTGGAGTCCCTGCTGATACTATAATGAAGAAAACAAAGACATTAGAGGACAACTGGGTGCCTACATGGAATGAAGAGTTTGTGTTCCCACTAACCGTCCCAGAACTGGCTCTGCTTAGGATTGAAGTTCACGAGTATGACATGTCTGAAAAGGATGACTTTGGAGGCCAAACTTGCCTGCCTCTGTCTGAACTAAGAAGTGGGATTCGTTCAGTACCACTCCATAGCCGTGAGGGAAAGAAGTACGATTCTGTGAAGCTCCTTATGCGCTTTGAATTTGTGTGATTCACTAGTGGTTCCCCCGTATATAGTCGTGCGTAAAAAAGGACCAAATAATGTGCAGCTTTTGATTGTGCCCTTCTTGTTTGTGCGAGTTTTACTGAGAAGTTGTATATAGTTGTAATCATTAATCTCCGCTGTAGGCTGTACGTACGTATGTTTTAGCTGTACTGCTGTTCAAAGTTCTGGTGTGGGAAACTGTCAATCTGTTCTCGTGAGATAAGAAAAAGATTGGAATTCATTTTTTGTTACCATGGGGATTTCTCTCTGTGATTGAGCCTTCCCGAAAATCATACATTATAGGAATAATCTTTTGAAAACACGAGTTAATATATCATATATGTCACGTGTACATGCCAAAAAAAAAACATTTGAGAAAGAAGAGGCCGAGGGGGGAAGAAAAATTGAACTAATTTTGAATCACTTACAGCTGTCACGAAGAGAACACCAACGCCAGCGCTAAGGGTGAGAAAAAAAATTCAAAAGTAAGAATCAGAATTTTAGATTTCATTTTCGATTCCGAAATACGGTTCCAGTCATTTTTGATCGTTTTCATAATTGGAACTGGAATCATACATTTTGGCGGAATTATCGTATTTTTTTCCGATTTTTCTAAAAATAAAATAAAAAATAGTGCTCAAAATAAAGTATAAATATATGTAATTTGATTGAATGTTTATTTTATAATCTAGATTTTGAATGAAAAATTTACATTTATGATTAATTTATAATCAATAACTAAAAAATACCAAATTCGATGTCTTTAAAAAATATTCAAAATAAAATATAAACATATAATGACTACCAAATTTGTTTGAAGGTTTATTTTAGAATTTAGATTTTTGTTGAATGTTTACCTTTATTTTAATTTATAATAAATAATAGAAAATTATTCTAAAAATTCGGTTTGAAAAATATTTTTGGGGCCAAAAAATTAATTCATATGCCGAACTGAAATTTCTGGTTTAAAAAATTCGGTTTTCATTCCGATATTTTCAGAACAAAAAAGAATTACATTTAGATGAATATCGAAATTGGTCACTGCTACGATACCATGATGAAGTGTGAAAAAATCTCGTCTATATTCAACGAATCAATCTGTGTACAGTGGCGTGATTATAGTTGTTATATAAGGGAAAATATTTATGTGAACATTTTGAAAGTTGTAACTTTTTTGCAATTTTTTTTTCTCAAAAAGTTATAAATCTGAACTATCTTTTTTTCTTTTAGTCATAAATCTTAACTATCTCATCTAGAAATGCGTTTGGAAGAAAGTAACAGTCGAGAAAGTCTCAATGGAACTGAGAAAGTCTCATGTTTGCAGGCTTGCAGTTAATCCAATGGAAAGATGTCCGCTGTTCAAAGAGGAATATTCTCTTTTTATTTTTTTTTGAAAAAAAAGAGAGAGAGAAAGAAGGTTTATTAGGAATTGAAGTGCATACGGTGGCAATCGAATAAAACACAAACACAATCCTACGACCGTATTTTTCAGAGTTTGAGTCCAATTCCATGTCGGAGATCGTTTGATTTTCGAATCCAATAATAACATATAATATTCTTGTTTGTTAAGCTTTCTTCGGTAGAGTCAAAAGACTTTGATTTTCAAATGTTACAAACCCAAAACGTTATTATCGGATTTTTGAAAATTAAACTCACTCATATAATTATTTTTATAATGAAAAGAGAGATTATTATATAATTTTTTTTTTATTATACCAACTTACAAAATCTTGGAAGCAAAATGGCGAAAATTTAAGCGGCAACGGGCAAACGTCAAGGTTTCCCAGCCCCTATATATATATTTCTAGCTCGCGCTAATCAACCTATCTTCCCATATTCGTCAGATCGACAGAAGTTCTAAGGGAAGAACTCAAAAGATAAGCAACGGCCGATCGAATATCGAGTTCTCGCCCCTGCATGCATAGTTACGGTTCGTCTCGATCGCTGTTGCCACTGCTGCGGCGTATGTATTTCCCCTACTGACGAGCCTATACCGTGTCTCCACGGCTTCCTCTGTCTGCACTCTGCAGTCTAGTTTGCCGCTTTTTGCTCTTTAAGCCATCCAGTGCGATCCTCGCGACGGAGTACGTGCTTCTAATTTCCATGGAATCTCCTAGCGTTCCCAGGGATATGATATTTGAGATTTTATCCCAACTATCTCTACGAGATATTGGACGGTGCAGGCTAGTTTCGAAAGACTTCAACAAGATGACGTACGAGTCAAGTTTCGTGCAACAGAACTGTCAAAGAACAAAAACAGTATCGGGATGCTTCGTAGCAGGCCTTTCGCACGGCATGCCCGTGTCTGACTTTATCTCCATCAACAGTTTGGATTGGGAATCAGAACTCTCTCTCAAATTCTTGCGTGGTCCTATCTCTATCGAAGCTGCGACTAAACAGGGTCTTTTCCTATGCACGAAGTATTTTCAAACAAGAAGACATAGAATACCTGAATTTTTCGTGTGTAAGCCTACTACCAAGGAATGGCGCCAGATACCGAATCCTAAGACCCGTTATTTCACTGAAAAGCTTGCAATGATGGTGCTCAGATCAAAGCCTTTGAGCTATAAGATAGTTCGGTTCTCACGACACAATTCTTTGTGCATCAAGTATAATAAGTCCACGTCGTATTATTGTTCTCGGTGTGAGATTTTTGACTCAGAAACCTGGAAGTGGAAACAGCTGAAAGATGTATCGTTGCCTTTGGACGTGTTCTTTTCAAACGAAGCCGCTGTATGTTCATGCGGTGTGCTTTATTGGCTGCTGACCAACAACCAAGTCTTGGCGTTTTACGTAGATAGTGAGACTTGGATGATATTTGATTTACCTTTCCCTCTGAGTAGAAAATATTATTTCCCCAGAATGAAGCTTGTCGACTATAAAGGTCGCCTTGGGATGCTCTGCGTAGAATCAGATTGGAATTTTATGCAACTATGGGTGATGTTGGATGATCATATGAAAATATGGAGTAAGAAAGAGAGAACTAGTCTGGAAACACTTGAGAAGGTGGGCTCGGGCTGTACTTCTCCTGCAGCCTTCGATAGTTCTGATATCCTACTGATGATGGGATCATGTTACAATGCAGTATACTACAATTTCATGAATGGCAGGTACATGCTCAAGCGTCTCAAGCGCACGCCAATTGCGATTAAAATATTCCCCTTCCAATCTGATTCAGAACTGGTTTATTTTAAGAATTATCGTAAGAAGGACCAGTTAGGGAGAACTCTCTGGTGGTTTTGCTTCTTTTTTTGTTGTTGTGTTTGGTGTAATATTGCTTCTTCTAGCTAGAATTTAAAGTTACATGTTTTATAGACTTTTGTAATGAAAATCTTTGCTTTATATAGTTGTACATTCAAAGTTTAATTCAATTTCTAGTATCATGATATATATACAATGAAAAACAACGTATCTGTTCGTGTTCAAAAATTGTAAAAAGAAAAAAGAAAAAAATTACATGTTGAACTTAGTAGCACATTCATCAGTCCGGCCAAAAGCCCAAACCCTGCAGCTTTTCCTGCATTCACAAACCTCAATCCAGCCCAACGCCGCTTTTATTGGCAAGTACTACAGCCGAAGTCCAAACCCAGGGAAAAAAATATACAGCCAAGAAGGGTAAAAACGGAAGTTTAAAATGGTCTTTCTCGACTCCTCCCTGTTAAATGAGAGACACGAAACAAAACGATTGCTACAGGCTGCGAACTCTTTAAAATACTGTCTTTACAAGTCCCGAATCCCCATAATGACCTCGACTAACGACCATCACAAACGACCACTCTCCGACTCCGACTCCGACATAGAGTACGACCATGCCGGAACTCGCCTCCTCCTGGAACTGCCCCAAGTGTTGGGTCCAATACACCAAATTCCAAATTCCCAAAGAGTACCTATGCTTTTGCGGTAAATTACGAGACCCGCCTAGTGACCCGTGGGTTTTACCTCATTCTTGCGGCGAAATCTGCGATCGCCCTTTGAAGCACAACTGTGGCCATCGTTGCTTGCTTCTATGCCACCCAGGCCCATGCCCCTCGTGCCCGAAGCTCGTGAAATCCACGTGCTATTGTGGCGCCGTTAACGACGTTCGTCGGTGTGGCTTCAAGAATTTCTCCTGCAACAATGCTTGTTCGATGCTATTGGACTGTGGGGTCCACAAGTGCTCCGAGACCTGCCACGACGGGCAGTGCCCGCCGTGCCGAGAGCGTGGGGTCTACAGGTGCCAGTGCGGGAGAGTGGAGCTAGAGAGGGAGTGCTGCGAGCGGAGTTTCTGATGCGAGAACCCATGCGGGAAGGTGGTGGGTTGTGGGAAGCATGTGTGTAGGAAAGGGTGCCATTTGGCTGGGGAGTGCGGTAATTGTCCGCTTGAGGGGAAGCGGACGTGCCCCTGTGGGAAGAGACTGTACCAAGGGATGCTATGTGATATGGATGCACCGCCGCTGTGCGGGGCTACTTGCGATAAAACGTTGAGCTGTGCATTGCATAGGTGCCACAAGCGGTGCCACCGCGGGCCTTGCATTGAGACTTGCAGGATCGTGATCGCCAAGTCCTGCCGGTGTGGAAGCCTCAAGAAAGAGGTATGTTATTTTTTTTTGGCTTCCGTGCTCTGGCTAGTTTGTGAAGAAAACCCACGAAATTTGAGGGGGAGAGGTCACTATGGCTATCCTAATAAGTAAAATAAAAGTAAAGCTTGTATTACGAATTGGATAGACTATCCTCAACTTTAGCTAGTACTGGGCTGGGAAAAGTAGAGATGTATTTTCAGAAAAGGTTTTGCAAATGTAAGAAGCTTATGATTAGTGGGTAACTACAATTTGTATAATCCTAAACTATTAAACTAAGGCATAATTGGATGTTAGCTGGTTTTGTTCTTGCAGAGGTGCCTGTGCTCCTTGTCCAGTTGTGGCGACAATCTCGTGTGCATGTGGCGAGACACTGTGAGGTGTGAGTTTTATCTTGTGGATTTTGTAGTTTGTTTCTTACTGGGAGCTCCCGACATTCCACTAGGATTTGTTGGGTTGCTTGTGGCCATCAAAAAACCATCTTTCTCTTTTCTGTTCTCTTGGATTAATAGCATTTTTTTCTGCATTACCTTGGTCTCTGTTTTTTAGAAATTTGAAAATACAGCAGAGTTGGTAGTATGTTGCATGTGTTCAAAGGTTCCTCACAGTAAAGTTGATCGCTTTTTGGTTTGTATGTTGTCCTATCAAACACCGGACTGAATGAAGCATGCAGTAGTTTGGTAAAACATATCATCTTCCATTCTTACCCTAAATTTAGGGTTTTACATCTCTAATGTTGCATTTTATTTATATTTTTTTAAATTGTGGCTCACCCCTCATAATGTTAGGATAGAACGTGCATTTAGTACACATTTATACATGTAGAGCCCATAAAGAAATTGCCACTTCCTTCCATAATTTGGTGTTTTCTTCCAAGATTTTTAGATAAGCTTTTGTACTTCTACTGTATTCGTTGATTGATCATATAGATTAGCTACTTGCACATTTTTTGTAACAAACGCATGCTTGCTCTCAGCTAGTTTAACACTACATGCTGAATACAGTGATTTCCGTATCACGTTCCTTGTGGTACCGAGAAGGATCAAAAGCCTCCTAGATGTCCGAAACCCTGTCATATTGCCACTTTATGCAGGCATGTATCAACCCACAAGGTACCATTGGTTGTTCTTGCATCTTTTTCCATCGGTTTATGTTTCCTTTTGAAGATATTAGAGGTTTCTTCTACAAGTTGGGAGCATACTTGCATTTGCGAACAATCATCACGATTTATTTCTTCTCGCGTCAACGATTATGATTTCTATCTGAACTCTCATCATATGTGGTTGTGAAATTACTGGGACCCAGAACTTGAAATTCCTTGGAATGTGTGAATACGTGACTCCAGATATCTTTACACTTTCCTTAGGATTTTATCTTTAATTTCCTTCATTTTGATTGTAGCTCTTGTAGAAGACCAACTTAGTAATTACCTGCGTTTTCTGCCCATAGATATTTGTAGCATTGACAATCATCTATCTTTGTACAGCCACACAAATGCCATTATGGAGCTTGCCCTCCGTGTCAGTTACCTTGTGAAGAGGAGTATCCATGTGGCCATTAGTGCAAGCTAAGGTTTCCAAGATTTTCCAGTTGACAAATGTTATCTTGAAATCTCATTTTGATTGAGATGCTAGATAATGTTCTTTCTTGTGTGACTTATTTTCTTTTCCCTTTTGTGATTTGGTGTCATGGCCCTCGACCTCCTCCTAATCCGGAGTTTACATTGAAACCAAAGAAAAAGAAATCAATACATCAGAGTGAATGGACAGCTGGTACTACATGCCCTCCTTGCCCAGAACTGGTTTGGAGGTCTTGTGTTGGCCGACACATTGGGGCAGAGAGAATGGTTAGTTTCAGTTTTCTTGCTTGCAATAGATGAGCATTTTAAGTTGCATGCTTCATTTGCTAAAAAGATTTGAGGCGATCACTGTCATTTTAACTTTACCCCCCCCAATCTTTTATTGTTTCCTGCTTGTGTCAGGTGGTCTGCTCAGATAAAACACAATTTTCATGTGGAAATCTGTGTGGAAATCTTGTATCTTGCGATAATCATTATTGTACTAAAACCTGCCATGCTGTGGAGAACCTGCTTGCAACACCCTTCCAGAAAGAAAGGAGTGAGTCTTGTGAAGAGTGTCATCTTCCTTGCCAAAAGGTGGTTACACTTTATTTCCTCCTTGCCACTGTACTTTGTTCCTTTTCATTTCTCCTGTGATCGTTCTGTCTCTTCAACCTCATCACTTAAAGCTGGTAAGTTACCTTCTTATTTTGAATGCTTTCATTCAGGAGAGGAAGCCCACATGTTCTCATCCTTGCCCCCTGCCATGTCATCCTGGTGAATGCTCCCCTTGCAAAGTGCTTGTAAAACGATCATGTCACTGTGGGGCACTGGTTCATGTTTTTGAGTGCATATACTACAATGGGTTGTCTGAAAAGGAGCAGGTTACTGCTCGCTCATGTGGTGGGCCTTGCCATAGGTAATTCAGAGATTTTAGCTCATATTGGGTTACTATAGAGTCGTGCTTGTTCATTTACCGATTCCATTTGCTGCAATAACTAAACAGAGCCTCAATCTAAACTCTATTTCTTTTCAGTGTTGCTCTGATTTTCTTCTTTTGGGTTAATAAATAAAGCCAAACACATGCTTAAGAGTAGACGTTGGTAGTGCAGGAAGTTGCCCAACTGCACGCATCTATGCCCAGAGAAATGTCATCCTGGTCAATGTCCATCACCTGAGAAGTGCTGCAAGAAGGTGATAATTTTATTGACCTAACGGAAGATCCTGTCATTTAATGGAACACATGTCATACCTTGTTTTTCATCTCGAATCTCTAATACTATGACATAAATTGTAGCAATCCAACTAATACTTGTAGATTTTGTTACCTTGCCATCTGTTTCTTTTGGAAGGTTTTTGTTCGTTGGAAATGCCAAACCGTGAAAAAGGAGTGGTTATGTCAAGATGTTCAAGCTGCCTATGGGAGTGCCGGTTGTGATCCCAGAGATATTCCAAAAAATCAGTATGGACTTAGACTTCTTTCTTGCAATTCTGATTGCAAGAGCAAATTAGAGGTTGTTGGTTCAGAATTACTGTTACGTAAATCTAAAGTTGTGGAGGTAATATACTGCCAATCTTACCAAAATTTTCTAAGTTCTGCTTGCATTAAGGACAGTAAAGTTATTTCAAAATTGAAGAGCTCTCTCTCTCTCTGGTTGGTTTTCTTGTGGGTCTGCTACAAATTAGGTTGTGTATTAGCTCAACCAGAGCCCAACAGACGCTTTAGGTTGTGTTTGTGTTGTAAAATTTTAGTGTTGTTAAAATTTTAGGTATTGGGTTTAGTGAAAAAGTGAAGAGAGAGGTAATTTTTTATATTTTTTGTAGTAAATAGTAATGATTTGATGGGGAGGAAGAGATTATATTGTAATATTTAATTGTGTTAAAATTTTAGAGGGGGTAAAATTTTGTTAGACAAACGCACCCTTAGTCTGGTGGGACTGTTGCCAATACGAACACCAGATATAGGAACTATCTAAGTTTCTCTGGTTTCTACTTACCGGTTATCAGTGACTGCCACCTGGAACTTTCATAAATCGATGTAGCGACCAGTTGGCACAACTTTTTGCCATGTTCTAGGTAAAGAATTCGATAATAACACTGTTGAATTTCAAAATGGATACCATAATGTAACCTTCAGTTGTTAAAGTTTGTGGGAACAGCAAGATGAAGTCCTTTCTCTATTCGTGAACAACCCAAAGTTTGGTTGGAATTCCTTTTCATAGTGAATTCAGTGATCTGACAAATATCTATCTCATAAAATACTGTGCTTGACCTTTCCCACATAAATCTTGCCACCTATGAAAAGTAAATTTAGTAGCTTTTCAGCAGAGAGTTCTGTTAAGGTAAAGTCTAACAGCATAATATATTTTGCTAACCTGTGAAAAGAAAATTTAATAGGTTTTCAGAGCTCTATTAAGGTGAAGTCTAATACCATGACATATTTCTTTAAAAGGAAAAGGAGCCGGATCCTGAAAAGAATGTGCCAAAGCGTCGGAAAAGACGAGAAAGGGTTCAAGAAGCCAAGCAAATATCAAGACTGCAGGTTTGTTCTTTTTCTCGAGAGCAAAATGTTATGCTCTTTCAAGTGCCCTTTTGTTTGCTTAATAACTGAAACTGTTCTCCACAAACAGAAAATGACCGAGGCTATGAAGCGGCTTCTTCCTTTTGTCATTCTTGCGGTCGCCCTAATTACTTTAGCAAATTACGGTTACAAGGGTCTCCTATGGCTCTCTGATTGGATGAATGAAGTTGAAGTGCAAAGGCAGAGAAGAAGATACCCTCCGCCCTAAGTATTCTCTCTCTCTCTCTCTCTCTCTCTCTAATAGGTGATGTGGGGAGAGGTGTATGAGGTTACTGCAATTAGAATCTTGTAAGTATTGAATTATGCAACATTCTTTGGCATGAGACTGAATAATTTGTCTAATACAAGTAGTTTTCTTTTATTTATCCAAAAACGGGTGTGGATATTTGATAATAGTGCTCAACCGGAAGTGTCAAACAATACTGCCTGCCAAAAAACTTCATCTGCAATGGAAAATAAATAGCCCGAGGAATTGAATACATTCACAATTATGCAGTCCCGCCCAAAATTCAAGGAGAAAGCATATTTGATTGGATAACAAGAGTAGCCGCTTCTGAATTGTCTTTGATTGGGGTATCTAATCGTGATATGATTATGCGCTGATGAAAATTGAAATTGGTTACAATGATCTTGCGGCTTGGTTCAAAATATAGTAAACAGCAAAGAGGGATGACTATGGGTCGAAGAGCCTTTCACCCTTTCCCCCGCAATAACGAAACGAAGTCGGTACGAGAATTTCAACTTTTGACTCCCAAACAACGGTCGACGAACGAGACGAGAGTGCCTCCAAATATCGCAAGAAAAACGAAACCCAAAGGAGATTGACACGAACCCCACCATACACGATGAACCCGAGGATCCCCAAGATATCACTTACCCGATCACTAATTCGAAAGAGTAGCGGGTTTGAAATAGTTCGAGTCTGTCCATGGTAATTGTGATTTGGGAAATTGGGAGGTCCATAAACAAGACCCCAAAAACGCTACCACAAACAAATAGCATGGACCACCCTACACTATACCATTTGAATATTGGGCCGTTCCAGTTTCCTATTCTAAGTATAACCCATTCCGCACTCGATCAATCCGGTTCAGAAATTTGCTTTCCATTGCTGTTAGGCCTACCATTTACTCCTATCTAAAATGCGCGCGTGCAATATAGGGGGCTTTATGTTGGACGTGCTTCACATTATGTTGGGGTCCATGAGGCATAATTTCAGGAAAATGGATACAAGCAAGTAGTTTAATTTGGACGGTGCTGTCTCTGTCCTTCTACATGAAAACTACATGAAAAAAACTACAAATGAAAATATGAAACAGACAGAGCGTGGTAATGTGGGGGTAACGATTTAAGAGCACGTGTGTAAGCAGCTAAACGTGTTTGACTTGCTCTGCCAACTTGTCGTCAACGGCGTGGATTCTAGGGATTGATTATACCGGTTTGAGTAAAAATTGTAGGATTTTAGTGAAGTGAATATTTATGTTGAATAATGTTTTATTGATGTTTGTGTAAAGTGGAGAGATAAATGATTTGGTGTAATTGTTTAATAAAAAAATATTAGAGATTGTGTAAAATATATTGATGTTTGTGTTTGAATTCTTAAGATGTTCTGTAGTAATTTTGTGAATATATTTGAATCCTGAAAAAAGTTCAAAACAAACATAACCATAGATAAACCGACTTTCTTTTAAACAGTATCGTCGGTCAAGCTTAGAACGTATTATTTTATACCCCAAAGTTTTTCTTATTGTTGTTAACTGCGATTGAATTAGAACAACATCTATCAGGTACCAGGTATGATTGAAGATCAGAGTATTCCAATTAAATTAAGCCCAAGACTCAATTTAATGGACCGTCACGAAAATCTCTTTAAATTCCAATCTGGTGGAATAATTTTTTTTTGTTCGAGTGACTAAGGGGGCGTTTGTTTCCTAATTTTTTCAACCTCCAACATTTCCAAACAATCATAAAATAATACTTCTCTCTTCATTAAATTATAAAATAATATTATACTATTCAATTAAATCTTCTCTTTCTTCACTTTTCTATAAAATACTATACTTTTTTCACAAACCTCAATACCCAAAATTTCTAAAATCACATTATTTCCACAAACAAATGCCTCCTAAATCAATAACTTGGGCTGCACACCATGTTATAGTATTTGCAAAAGCCTGTGGCTGGCTCGTGTGGGACTTGCATAGACTGGTTAAATTGTCATTTCCAGGGCCCCACAGCTAAATTCCAAAGCGGCAGTGCCTCACTTATTTAAAAAAAAAAAACAAAAGAAAAACGAATGATGCCTCACTTCATTCATGTGCGACAGTGGGGTCCTAAAATTAGTTGCGTATTTGGTGTATAAAAACACTTTAGATATGCCACAATTTAAGTTTGTGCATATAATCTTCAACAAACGCCTCCCAATAAATACGAGCAAGGGCCGGAGGTGGTGGGTCACCAGCCACCTACAAACGCACCCTCTCCGAGTCTGCTCCACAGAGACACAAGCTGTTAATATATTTTAAACCGTTATCGATTGGCATGAGGCAAAACATATTGTACATTAAATGTGTCTCGCGTGGCTATTAAAGTTTGAAGAGGCACCGTTGGATTTAATGAGTTTATTCCTTCCTCGAGTGGAGCCTGAAGTCCAAAAGCAAGACCACGAGACAGGAGCTCAGAAACTGCTTGGCTTTTTCATGAGCTGAAGTGCTGAAGTACTCTTATTGGACGCTCAAAGTCAAAGTGTCCCCGACGTGTAAAGTTTAGACAACTTGGCACCTTCCCATCTACCACATTCTTATATGATGTACGTGTGGGCTCAGGTACAAAGCGAAAGCCGCATATCTCCGCACGCTTCCGAAGTGCGCGTATTGTCCAGGACCCAATCTGTCCGTCCTATGCTTATCTTTTTTTCTTTTCTTTTTTTCTAATCAAATTGAGTGAAGACTACTCTACTCTTAAGCTTTGCGTGAACGAAACATGATTCGGTCAAAACTGAAAAGCCCTCATCCGACCAAGTCAGATTACATTCCTACTGCTACATATTAACACAACAGAGGAAAAATCAGAAAGCTTCTTAGCAACTTCGAAGTTCATGGAAAAAAGAAAGCCTCTTCTTTGAGGAGGGAAAAAATCATGTAATCCTTCTTCCTGGTTGTCAGTGTTCACAAAATCCTACATTACAGCACAATGTTAGCTGAAACAACTAAAACTATACAAACAATAATTCAGCCCACTATGAATGATCCGAAAAAATCGATAAAGATTTCAAAAAGAATTGGGTCTTTTCCTCGTTTTCTGGTTTGGAATTTTATTCTGAAACAATGGAGATTGTACCACTAGAAATACTGCCGTGACTATGATCGCAGAGAGCCAATGCCCGGTCCAAATTGGCCACAATGTCAGCCATGGATGGCCTGTCCTTTCCTTCCAAATTCACACAATGCAGTGCAGTATAGGAAATCAGCTCCACTGCCTCTGCTTCATTCAGATCTGGCGGTCCAACCCTGGGGTCTAAGACCTTAACCAATTCTCCAGCCATAATCGCTGGTATCGCGAAGTCCACTACACTTATAGGTGTTCCTCCATCCTCACCGTTTCTGAAAACTGCTCTCTTCCCTGTCAAAAGTTCTAATAGCACTACTCCAAGCCCAAAAACATCACTCTTTGCTGTTAAAACATTAAGACCATAATACTCAGGATCAATGTACCCAATTGTTCCCGCTGCCTTCGTTGGCCTATAATCACCATCCGATTCTGGACCCAGTATGGACAATCCAAAGTCAGATACTCTTGCCGTCCAATTTGCATCTAGTAATATGTTAGAGGACTTAATATCTCTGTGAATTATAGGTGGAACAGCATAATCGTGAAGATATTCGATTCCTCGGGCAGCATCTAATGCGATTTTGATCCTCATTTTCCAAGAATTCAAGAAACTGCTACTCTTTTCCACGTTGTTCGGGTCATGTAAATGATCGTAAAGAGCACCGTTCTTCATGTACTCGTAAACCAAGAGCCTTTCTTCCTTTTCCTCGCAATACCCAACAAGCCTAACCAAGTGTTTGTGATGAAGGCGGGACAAGAACGCCAATTCCGAATCAAATGCGCTTTCTTTCTCTTGAAACTTCTTTGTTCTCGGACCTGTTTCACTCCTCTTGATCGCAACATCGCGGCCATCTATTAGTTTCCCTCTGTAAACAACACCAAAGCTTCCAGCACCAACCTTGTTCTCTAAGGAGAAATTGTTGGTTGCTGCTGCAAGCTCAGCAAGTGAAAATTCCTCGGCCCTGTCTGGGTGCTTGGATGAAGTTCCACTTCTCTGACGTCTCATAATTCTAGAGCCCTGGCGCCTAATGGTGGATGATCTAGAAGGCGGGCTATTGTTTGAGGTCGTGCCATTGTTAGAACTGAGAGCACGAGTGATTGTGGGCTGCACTGAATTGTGCACCTTCTTCTTCCCAAAACAAACTCCAGCCCACAAGCAGTAAATTATTGTGCAAATACCTGCGAAAGCCCCAACCGATCCCACGATGCAAAACGCCAACAAACCTCTTCTCAAACCCTTGGGTGGAGATGATGGTGCTGAACCTGTTGGTACTGGTGGTAATGGCACAGGTGCTGGTGCTGGTGGCACCGGAATCGAAAATTGAGTCAAACAAGGCATACAAATACTCCCAAAACCAGAGCACAAACTCGAATATAGCGGATAAACACCACACTCGCTACAAGAAGAAATAGTACAAGGCCCTGGAAGGATTTTCGGCAAGTCCCTCAAAGTAGAATTAGCCTCACCAGGCCACCCAGGTCCCCAACAAATAATCGAAAAGTTCGCCATCGTTAATCCACATGTAAAATTCGACCCGGACGCAATCGTTGCAAACGAAACCCCTTGTGTCACATTCGCCGAATACTCTCCTCCCCCTCCCCAGCACACGACCGATTCATTCCTTTGCCTAATCCCACAACTGTGACTCGCTCCAAGCGCCAAGGTCGAGAACTCCCCGGGTGAATTTGAAGGTACATCCAACTGCCCAAATTCGTTGCTTCCTTTGCAGACCACAAATCCAGTAGAATTCTCCCCGCAAACGTGTGAGCCACCTGCAACAATACTCCTAATCGACATGTTCCTAAACCCCGTTTGTATCTCATTCGCCGTAACAAAATTGTTCCCCCAACAGCGAACGTGAAGAGTGTCCCTCAAAATACCGCAAGAGAATCCAAACCCGGAGGAGATCGACACAAACCTATCAGACGAAGATGGTAGATTAAGCGTGCTGTTACCTCTCCAACAATTGACGGAGCCTGTACCAACTACCGTCGCGCAGACTTGGTCTTCACCAACCGAAAGGTTCTCTAATCGAATAGTATCGTTGAAGTAGACTCGTTTGGGGGCGAAGTTATTGTTGGAGAAGTCGTTGGTGTCCCAACAGAGGAACGTGTAGCCACCGGAGCGGAGGCCACAGAAGAAGTTCCGGCCGCCAGAGATGGAATAGAAGCTAATATTGGGATCGACGGGGATGATTTGGCCACGTCGGTAGCATTGGATACTTTGCCGGGGCTGGGAGGCCACGATGCCGCATACGGTGGCGGAGCCAAAGCTGACGGCAAGGGTGGCTCCGACGCCGAGCGCATGGACTGAGGGTGTCAGGAAGATGATGAAAGTAACGATGAGGATAATGGAGACGGCGAAGGAGGGAGAGGTCGGCGGTTTCGTCATCTGAAAGTCTCGGTTTTTAAGAAAGCTGTAGTGGGATGGAAGCTGGTATGCTTCATTGGCCTTGTTGACCGAGAGAGAGACGGGAAGAGATAGAGAGAGAACAAATTTTATGTGAGAATGGGGCCGGAGGGGGGGGGGCCGCAGCCGCAGCCACAGCCGGAGGTTTCAAACTTTCAGTAGAGGAACAGTACTAGCCTAGTTCCTATGGGTCTTGGTTGTTATGTGAACAGCGTTTAAAATATGCGGAATTCAAGACGAACAAATTCTCGTAGATATTATTAATAAAATGGAGAGCAGAGTAAATGACGTTAGATTTTTTTTTCCCTGGGAGCTTTGTAAGGCGGTACCTCCTGTAGAAAAAACCTTAAAATAACAGTCAACATGTGAAAAAACCTTAAAATAACAGACATAAGTATATTTCCTTTTTGGCACAGAGGTCTATATTTGAAAACTACTATAATTAATTTCTTGACAAGAAAGAAAGCAGAGAAGAATCTAGGCAAATATGGCGGTGTATTCTAGTAAGAAGTTTATTGCATGTTCTACATAGGACACAGACATAGTATTTTCTTTAAGGTCTTACCTAATACGCGATATGCTAAATTTTATAATTATGGTTTTCACTCTCACTTGCCAAGGACCACGGTGCCCAAACCAAACACAAGAGTCGCCGCCATGGAGGAACACGTGAACGTCGCTGTTGCCTGTTTAGTGTTTACGCCCGCGCCCGGGGACGAAGCACGTGCATGCATTATGAAAAGGTAGCAACTTTGAACGAGACAGGTGGCGGATTTCGACAAATAAAAGGCTGCGAATGCAAATATGCTCTCCTGGATGAATTTACAGGATTCCAACAACTCGGATGACACGAACAAGATATAAAAGAGTGCATCCTTTTATGAGTCAAACGCCATCCTTTAACAGCGAGATGGAGAGTATACGTAATATGTGTACCGCTGCTGGTTAGAGACTGCAGAGAAAAACATAAAACATGAATGGGGACCTTATGAATGTTACCCAAAAATTGGTTGGCTGGTCAAAGCAAAACTTCCAGAAAACATCCCCTCCATCCTTTTGAATGTGACCTCATCTAGCACCTAAGCACAACTCCCTCACCCATCCGGACCTTATTATTCTTCATCTGTTTTTTTACTTAGGTAGTCCATTAATTAGGTCACGTATGACCAAAATTTCCAGCCAAATTTTGACACGTCTAATTAGAACCTCCTTTTGAATGGAGAATTTTGACTTTTTAATCATGTACTTAAAGGAGGACCTTTTCTTTTGGATTTTCATTCAAATTTTCTATTACTTTTCTCTACGGGATATCGGGAATCTATAACCATTTTCACCCACCCCCCTTCAATCAGCTTTCAGTACATATTTTTCTCAACTACATCATTCATGCTTCCAATGAGAGGAACACCTTCAAAGGCATTTAGGACATTTTTTTGCTGGTCAACGTATTTGAAGGCTTATAGAAAGACGTTCTTTTGTTGATTTTCCTCTCTTTTTTTAATGGTATTTTTTGGGAGACAACATTCTACTCAAGAAGCGGTCGCATTTTTTGATTTTATATTGAATCAACGACGGAAAGAGATGAATTTTTTCACGTTGAAAATGATAGTGTTTCAAATTATGACCGAAGCGACAAAAAATATATTAAAATTGCTGTCATTTTTCCACTATAATTTTAATTCATAGTAAAGTAAGTTTTATTATCATTGAAAGCTTAATTAAACGTATACACGTGGAGAATTAACAAGTGCGACTGGGTTCTGCTCAATTGTCCTTCTGAATTTTCTGGTTACGATGAATAATCACGAGAACTAATGACCGTTTCTTTTTTTCTTAAAGCGAAAGTTCGTTAATCTTCTCCTCGAAACGTTTCAACCTCGTGACTTTTTCTTGAATGAAAAGCTTTGGATGCATGAAACTGACGAAGATTATTATGACCACGCCTAATGACAAAAATGAATGCCTCTTCCTTGACCTACACACCTTTCTTTAGTTTTCATTGACTTCGAACACAAACTCCACACAATAGAGTAGATCACTGTAGGCACGAAAAAGATTGCTAATACAAAAAATGTGAAATCAATGGAAATATGTTTTACGAATTGATTACTGGATTAGGCGAGTAATTCATTACCGAAAAGGGGTTTGTGCCAGCATGAAAAGGGGATGTTTGTTTGTCAATATTTTGAGAAATATTCTCAAAATTTTGAAAATCTTTTAGATATTGAGATTTATTGGAGTTAGTGAAAGGTTTGGAGTGTGTAAATGTTAAGTGTTTGGTTTGTTAGATATTTTGATACTCAATATTTTGGGGATACAAAATCCGTTAATACGGATCATTATACATTGAGAACAAATATGTTAAGGTTTTTATCTAACCTTCATCCTTTAATTGAGTAGTAGGAAAAGAGGTACCACAATATAATTTAATTATATAAGCTAAAAAGTAGCCAACTAATTGATATGTTTAAAGCTCTAGCCTGTAAGATGCTTCTCACCCAGACAGAAAATACAAGAAAAGGGTCCTTAGGTGGTAGCTGGTGAGAAGAAGGTTCCCAATTCCTTCATCAAATATAAAGGATTCTCCTAACCTTTTCAAAAGAAAATTGAACAAAATATCTATGCCACGTAACAACTAAAAAATTATTTTTAGCATTTTGTTTAAAACAAATAAGAAAAGGAAAGAGAGGAGTTTGGAGGACCAAATTCTTTTTTTGTGTAACAGAGATTGTGACAGCTAAATCGATAGATGACAAGAGAATCGAGCGATAAGAGTATAAACAAAGGTAGCCCCGACAACAGGATAGTAAACAATTAGAGCGTCAAGGGCCCAGCTTGTCATTTGGATGATGCATTCACCAAACAACATGATTCGGTTGTTATTTTTCGTTTATTTCTTTCTCTCCTCTGTTTTGGTTGTCCAAAACATTGATCAACTATAACTGCTATCAGGTACTAAATTTGCTGCAGAGTTCTGCAAATTTGGTGATATACAGTAGAGTTAGGCAACGTGATGTTCTACTCAAGTTCTGGTTTTGCAATTTCGTCCAAAAGATAGGTAAGCCTCGATTCACAAACTGTAAACCATGATGCCAAACCATGAGGCTTGGGGGCAATAGAACATGGAATACGGTTTTCAAAAAGCAACTTTGAAACACAGACATGCTCACATGCATAGAAAATAGAGAGTTTGGCGCAAAACAGAGGGGGGGAAAGTGCATTGAATGAAGATCATCTATTATCTTTTAGATTAAATGGGTCCTAAGCAGCTGATACTGATGCTTGGTACTGACATTGATAAGCTTTAAGGACTAATAAAGCTGTATAGTCTCATTTGGTAGCCTGGGTTCATAACATGATGTCGGACTGCTAACTAATCCGATTAATGTTATATGATTAACAACTTAACAAGGCTACCGCCGACCATGTGGCCATGCAAGAGTGTCCTCACTTTGCCCCATTATCTGAGACTGCCAGATAATTCCCCGATGCACAAGATCGCAACACCAAAGCAAGTGAAGATTGCACAGAAGCGCCTCTGGCAAAGGGAGTTAAAGGTGGCGCCAAGGACTCAATATCCTGGGGAGTTTAACTATTTGCCATGACACAGATGTCATCATCTTTTCCCTGTGGGTAGCTTCCTTTCTTTTCGGTTTTGTTTTGTTGGGTTCCGATGTGGGTAATTGTTAGCCACCTTCTTTTTTCCCGGGCCTATGTAGTAAGTTCCTGCCCTCCTATTCGGGCCGTGACATGGGAAGTACTTTATTTCCTAGAAGTCCCCAGCTGGGAGGGCAGTGGCCAGTGAGTCATCATATCACTGGGTCTGGACTGAATTCAGCAGGATGGGAGGAAAACCCAAGTCCTCTTGACAGCACTATAGGTTTGGTCCATGTACTTTCTTAGGCGGCGTCGAGGCACCATATGGTCTCCAGTCTAAGGTTGGACAACTTGGCTTATCTTCGAAACGAGGTAACCATTAACATCTCAATACGATTAGGACCACTATTACTTTTCTTCCCTTGTATCCAAAACAGAGGCAAGAAAAGAGAAATAACGAGTGAATTGAGTTTTGGGTTGAAAAAGACAACTTAATATAGATTTCAGAACAGATTGTACAAATAAATCCAAGCATGTGAAATTAGGCATCAAGGTTCATGCATAGCTATTGCAGGTTCGGGAAATCCAGCTCTCACAACATATGTTGCAAGAAGCATGTACTAGCCAATAATTGTCGGTTTTCTGTTTTCTTTTGTTCTTTTCTAATATTGTGGAGAAATGCTGCTGGGAAGGTCTCAACTGCTAACAATTATGAGAAGAGAGTTTTATGAATTTCGAACATGTTACAAAATCAATCAAGAGAATCATAAGGACAAGAATAAAATTACATGACGATCAGTGTTTTGACAAATCTACATACACAAGGTGTTACCTATGTGACGACGACATGCAGCAATTGAATCCTTGGATAAAATTTTGAAGGGCCTTTCTGCTTCCATCACCTGCCGTGTACAAACTGATGCTATACAAAAATCTGAGTCCGATGATGAGATGCTGCCTTGGAACAAAGTAACTGTGGAGGATTCTACTTTGTCCCACAGAGGATTGTACAAAGAAGAATGCCCGCTTCACGGCATAGTCTTAATTTACAATGTCCAAGCAGAAGAAGGAATTCCTTGCTTTTGAAACCATTCGGGCATGCGGTACCTTTCGTAGAGGACAGGTCTCACATCTTTCTGCTGAGAGAGGTGCTTGAGTAGTGGAAGAAGGACATCCAGAAGCTGTAAAACAAGCAAATAATCTATGATAAATACAAAGATAAAATAGCAAGAGTGGATGAAATAAATTGATGAAAAGATACCAGGGATATCTAATGCAAATCTTGGTACCTGTGTGTCATGCGGTTGCCCAGCAGTAAATGGAATGCATGGAATTCCATTCACTGGTTGCAACAAGAAACTGAATGGATTATTGTCAACAAGAACAATCCGGCATGGATTCTTTGATAAGCAGGAGAGATCCTTCACATGCTCCCGATACTCCCTGAAATGTTAGCCAGAATCAAAGGTTTTACCAAACAAAACTATTATTTAGAGCTGAGGGAGCTTTCAGTAGTTCATCCCTCCAACAATACATTTGCATTCATGTAATTAACCTCGAATCTATAATACTTGAAACAAAATTTGTGAGATGGATTTAAGATTGCTAAATGCTAGGAGCATAAAAACATGTGAATAGTTTTGTCATATCCAAAAGGGGAACAAATCCTTCCATTGTACACAGAATTGACTCGAAACTATAGAGTAAATGTCAGTCATTTGAAACAATAACAAACTCCGAAAATATCAACAAGACTATAAGCTATCAACTACAAGGTGTTTAATTGCTCAGGAAATATAATAATTTATAAGGTGATCAATGTGCGGAAGGTAGGATGACCTCCAAACCAGAAGAATGAAAATAAACATGAGACATAGGTGCTGGAGTGAGACGATATGGTTTCTCAAAGCAGCAAGAAGTCCCCAAGAGGTACACAGAGTAGACTTCCACATGAAGGTTATCCTGTTGTTGGCTATGAAATACAACAACCAAAGAGCCTTGGAAAAGAGAGAGAGAGGGGGGGGGGGATAATCACAAAGGGAAAGGAAGAAGTACTTACGTGCTAATTGTTGAAGGCCTATAAAGTCGGAGACTAAATCGATCTTCTGTATCTATTCTGTCAACAAGTGGTCTAGCATAACCTGTGGGCACAAAGAAAAATTTTCATTCATAAAAGAGAACAGGGCAAAATACATGTGGGAAGGAAGCGTAAAGATCTTGATAATGACCAAACCTTCAACACCAGCGGTAAACAGTACAAGATCCGCAAATTCACCAAGTCCTTTTAAGAATTCATGCAGGCCCGGACGCTCAAAAACTGTAACGTAACTGACCTTAGGGTTTCCTTCACTTTCCTTCAAATTGCAACAAATTCATATAAAAACACAACACGTGAATTCCTACAACACAGTCAATTATATACGAAATGGTTATCATGCAAAGCACCTTGTCTGAAGACACACATTCCAGTTCGAACCACTTCAACCCAGCTTCTGTTGCTTGGTTAAGAACAACAGCTGGCACACTGGACGTCTCATATGCACACACGAGAGTTTCGTCCAAGTCAAGAACGACCTGCAGTTGCATTTGTCAGTTTCCAAGTCTATCACGAAAGGTAGCAGCTTTCAAAAAACACATTGAAGCAATGGTGATTGTTAAAGAACAAACAGAAGTGAAGACAATGTTGGACTGATTTTAAACACCTATGCTATTATTTCTTTTGCACAATGGCAGTCCCTTACCTGAACTAATTGAGGTTGGAATATTTTGCACTCATGTTCTTAAAAGCTTTCTTAACACAACTTCAACATCCGAGGACTGAGAACCTCAAACCATTGTACACCACCTGATATTATGTTACTAAGCTTCCATAAGATCCAAATTTTCATAAACTAGATGTCACTCCATTTGAGTCAGAGGTCAAAAGTTAACAATTAAAAATTTAATTATACTCGAATATGCTATAGATGGTTTTGTCAGCTTTTGCTACCCCCACCCCATACTTTTCTATATATAGTAATAATGTCTAATTCCTGCCAAGCATTAGGAGGGAACCAATATGCTATATATGGTTTTGTCGGGTTTTACTACCCCATACTTTTCTATATATAGTAATAATGTCTAATTCCGGCCCAATTCAGGTGTCTCTTATGAACTAAATATATCACAAGCACGACACTGAACGTTCGACCTTAAACAAAAGGGTTTTCATTTATTTCTGCAATATAGAGAAAGCTCCCTGCAAATAAGCCAAATGAACTCAAAAACTAACTCTAATCTACACAAAATGCTTCTCTATGTCAACATAGAACAACGATTTTGTCCTGATATACGTAGATAGTAATCGATTAGATTACCCGCCATGCAAAACCACTCGGCTAAAATCTCCTACAAAGCCAAATCCTTTGCAATTAATATTCATGCCCGCTCACTCATCTAACAGAAGCATGTCCACTTGAATCGAAGAAAAAAGCTTCTAACCGTTGATTTTTATGTAGTCTAATCCAACCACATTAATCGAACAGAAGAGCTAAAAGTAGCAAAAGCATTCAAAGAAAATGAGGAATTCGAATAGCTAAAAACAACTTACACTTTGTTTTTTGCAAAGCAAAGCTAAGAGAAAAAAGAAAAAGAAAAGGAAACAAAAACAAAGTACACTTGAATAAGAAAAAAGAGGAACTTTTTTCAAAGTAGAAGCCGTACCGTGAGCCTCTCGAACCGCTCGTCGCAATCGGAAACTGCGTTCGAGGTAGCGATTTCGACGGTGGAGGGGGCTGCAGAGTCGTGGTCCGGGAGCTCAACGACCGGCAACGGCTTGAAAGAAGGAGAGGAAGAGAGCAGAGTGTGGTGACCGAGAGCTCTAAGGATCTGAAGGAAGATCTGGAAGAAGAAGGCAAACCAGTTCCGGAACGTCCGCCATACTTGCATAGACCTCGGCGGGTATACCTCGGTCTGAGTCAACTCGGCCATCGGAATATCCAAACAGAGTTCCCCCTTTCTCCCAGAGCAGACGAGGATGATTATATGGTGCGTAGGATATTAATGTATCTCCTTGCCCAGATGTGTACCGTGTTAAGTTAATTGGTTATGTAAGTCTCCCCTCTGACTTTCTCGGAGTCGGAGATGCGGCCATGGTCTGAGTCGAGAAACAAAAACAACCACGCGCTGTCTATAAATGTGGCCATGAAAAGTGTTTTCTTTCCTTCTTTCTTTTTTTCCCTTTTTAAATGGAAATATATATTTCAAAAATTAACCCCTAAATTGACATTCATTTTAATTATATATATATATATATATATAATTCTTTAGAAAGGTATCTGTTGCTTTTATAGCAGTAAGATAATTATCGATCTTTCTTAAAACATTTATTGTATCTTAATACAATGTATTTGAACATACAATGTTTTGTAAAACCAAAACAGGTGGAAATACATGATATAATTATTTATTGTATGATTTTAGATATGCAATTTCCTATCTCCATATATTTAAAATTATTAATACTTAATACCAATATATACCATAATTTTTTTAAACGAAATAATATTATATATCTTTTAAAAATTAGAAGAACACGAATATTAGTTAGCACATTTGAAATTCCATTTACGTGAAGTTTTTAAAATTTATATATTGCGATGTTCAATTTAAATTTGGTTTTAGTTAAGGAGCTTCGGTTGAAAAATAAACTGAATAACATATAATAACTGGCTCAAACATTTATGTTAAGACTTTGTGGTAATTAGCGGGACAGAGGGTGGACGATAACATAAAGGAGCTCGCTGCGCAAATGATTGAGGAAGGGATTGCACGCGCTAGAGGTAAGCGTTGGCTTGTACATAGGGGATAAAAGTAAGAAAATGGAAAGAGAGGGTTTGGATATAGAATCCGCCAATAAGAAGAGACAATTCTTTCCCTCTTTAAGACTTTGTCCTTAGTAATTAATAATTGAGTGTTGCGTAGAAGAAAAAAAAATTAATAATTGAGTGTTGATTTTTATGCTCCAGAAAAAAATAAACCAATTCGTTACAATTTATGGTAAGGAAGAAAAAGCCCAGAAGAATATGCTCCGAAGGAAGGGAGTGGGTACATACTTGAGAGTATTTACAGGAGGGATATAATTTGGTACTCTCGGCCTCACTCAATAGCATGGAGGTCTTTTTTCCAAACCGAACTATTATTCTTTTCATTTGTTATTTTGCTTATTATAATTTGTATATATGCACAGAGGAAGCTGTGATCCTGAGACAATCATCTTGGAATTTGTTAGTCTACGAAACTTTTTATGTGCACTTCATGTACTGTTCCCACGATTGTGCGATGTTTGTCAAGAAACATTGTATTTCGCAGAAAATTTCATTGGCGTGTTAGTCTTCGAGCGTGTTCAATGTTGTTGGTCAAATTTATTTATTTATTTTTATTTTGTTTTCCCGAATATTTAGTCAATAACCAAACTCATGTTCTTTTTTGCATATAGTCCAAAGGGTCAAGAAATGTCTGCCTGTGTTTTCCATAAAATCCTGCTCCGGTCAGTCGTTGCCCAGATGGACTTCCTGGGCACAATTTGACAGCGGAGCTTATGCGTTTTCGACTTGGATTGGGCGACTACTCGACTGGTCAAATTAAAACACTGGTTTGTGTCCACAGCACTCCGAACAAGACCTCTAAAAATATCAAACTGCGTAGTTGGGAATGGTGGGGTGAATTGCTCTACATGTAGCAGCAGAACCGTGCTGCAGGAACGTGATCCTGTTAGTTAAACCAGACAACATTTTTGGTCGACAGAGGCTGTAGTTCGCGAGGAAATGTTGTTCAGAAAAAAGCATCATTGGCTCTCAAGAACAAAAATTGTATATACACTTTACGTTCTTTTACCTTAGTTACGAGTCTGCCTCTGATAAGTTACAAAACCCGTCAAATAAGGGTGTAAAAAATTGAGCAGAAACTTTGTACAAAAGGTATGTATGAGTTAATTAACATAATAATTACAAGAGAAAAGCCCATGTAAAGTGTAAACAGCGTATATGCAATCAGAACTGAAATCAGAAACGCAATCCATTCTCACTCTCAGAGCTATATGGCTTCAGAGACTTCAAAGTCGAGCAGTAATCCCACAAGACCGGGATCCCTCCATATATCCTAGCAAGAACTGGCTGGACTAGAGGACTAATATGAATAGGAAAGCCACGGGTGCTCTAGTGCCTCAACTGCTGTTGGACGCCGCTTTGGATTGATCTCGAGCAAGTATTTCACAAAGTCAATAAATCCAATATCAGTCACCTGCAGACGACGCTCCAACGAGGATGACTCGGGGATTATGTATTCCAGTTGGTCTGTCTCCTGAACAAATCATGTCACTCCTCAGCTAAATTGTTTTTTATTCACTAATGACTTCCCACTTTTAAGGATTAGAGTATATACATACTTCTCTGAACTATTTTCAGCGTTTTCACAAAACAGAAACATAAACAGAATAGTCTTTACATTAGTCTGAACAAGAAATTAGCCACTCACGGTTCTACATCACTATTTAAAATGACATATTAGCTCCAAAAAATAGATCCTCTTTTTCTAGACTCTTCTTCGGAGAGGGAGTACTCCCTCTCTGTCATATTGCTCGTTCTCTTTGGGAAATCAAAACCTTTTAAAAAGGAAAATCATGCGCTACCTTATCCTTCAATGGAGAAAGAATTAAGCTTTTGTCTTCCTTGATATAAAATCAAATAAACTGGTAAAAAGGCATCAAAATTGTGTCCATTGATTTTGAAAAAGTGGGCATTAATATTTAAGCCAATGTAAAAGACACAATATGAAACCAAGTAAATGTCAACTTAGTGAGCACTTTCCAAAACAATCAGATATTGAACTGAAACAGTTGGGGTTAAGCTCTAAGAAAATCCAAGCTTAGTTAAACATGCCTCGTTCATCAAACAAGAGAAATGAGATAACACATCATGCTTCCAACTGCAAGCCAGATGTACGAAACATATAACACACATCAAGCATCAAGGCAAAGAACTTGGGAAACAAACCTCATTTATGTGATAAAGATCATATTCTTTTGAGAAGTACTTGTGTGTCTCCTGCCCCTGTTCCAACATCTCCATATCAATAGGTCCAAGCGTCCCAATCATGCGTGCAAGGATCATTACCACTGAATCATTTGGAAACAGCACCTGGTGAACACAGAATTCACTAATTTGAGCATGTATTCTTGAAATTGTTTACAAAAGAAAAACATAAGAAAGAACAATTACAGAAAGAACCCAAAATTGGTGTGATACTCAAAGGCAAGGATCTATTCTTTACATGTTAACTTCAATTTAATAATAAAGACAACAAAAGGAAGACATACTTCCCCAGAACATAGCTCAGCCAAGATACAGCCGAGGGACCAGATGTCAATCCTTTGGTCATATGGAAGGCCTAGAATTACTTCAGGAGCTCGATAGGAACGGGATTGTACATATAGGCACAAGTTGTCTGTCTGAAAGCAGCTACTCCCAAGATCGATAACCTTTATCTCACATCTTCTATAGCTTTTGATAAGAATGTTCTCTGGCTTCAGATCACAGTGAATAATTCCTAAGCGATGCAGGTATTCCAATGCCTCCAAGCATTGACGGGTTATGACCTGAGTAGAGGAAATATTTAAAGATACAATTGACTTTCAAGCTACTTGTTTTAAGCATAATTCTAACATGGTCTTTGACCAGCTGAAACTGCCAATGTCTGTAAAGTTGGTAAATGGCGGCTCATAAGCAAAGACAAAATCATCATTGAAAAAACTAAAAATGATCCGTTACAATATAGACAGTGTGTATTGAAGGCACTCATCCTGTAACACTTGGGTACAAACAAAGCAAACCGCGGAAGGAATCAAATGGAAGAAAGAAAGTACATATTCCAATCACACAAACCTGCAATCTCCTCAAGGTAAAATAAGCTTCTCCACCAGATTCTTCATTGAATTTCTGAAACTCATATAAGTTTGACCGGAGGAGTTCACAAACAATGAAGAGATGCTCCTGCAGCATTTTCATCAAGAAAGAAAATCTAAAATGCGCTAAGTAGCTAATTATAGTTAAATCCCATGCTCATCAAGGGCAAAAAGAAAAAGAAATTAACTCAATCATTAGCAAGACTATCTCAGCTAGAATATGTACTATGCCTATATACAAACACAGACAGACATTAAACAACAAAATGGTTTTTACAGATAGGTTCTGTAAATGCAACTTTTTTTTATTTCACTGTCAGATGACATGACCAATTAAAGGAACCGTGCAGAAACAAGGGGTAATTTAGGTGATACCTGATGATAAAAGAAGTCATAAAGACGCAAAATGTGGTGCTCGTCGGCAGGGTCATGTTTGTTGACAAGCTTTAAAAGCTTAATTTCATCTAAACTCTGATCGAAAAAATCTTTATCATTTTTTATGATCTTCAGGCAAACATCAATTCCTTTGTGAAGATCATGGGCTTGAACAACCTTACTGAAAGCAGCCGAACCCAGGTACTCCGTTACATAATATCTGCCTGCAATGACTGTATTCAGCACAATTGGCAGATCCTTGTTTTCTTCAAATCCAGTCCTGTACATGGCATAACACATGAGTACAACTGAACCTACATATCAAACTGTAAACACACAATCCTCAAATCTCTATCAAACAAAGAACTGATACGATCAAATATCTGATGACTAGAATTGAACTTCTACATAAATGTATCCTCCAAAAGAAAAAAAAGAAAAAAAAAACAGTCAATTCAATCCAGATAAAGTGTAAAAAAAATTTAAGAAAAATGAGAGACCATTATGGAAAAAAATTTAAAAGTGAAACAATTTGAAATTAACCTGTTTTTTCTGTGTATGATTCTTAGGTTAAATACTTCATATTCCTCCTCACAAGTGTTGGACAGTATACGCTCATCAGTAAAATCCTCCTCTTCTGCAGCAGCATTCGTCTTGTGATGTTCTGCATTTAGTTTTCCACCATCTCCAAATTCATAGCTTTCAATTCCATTTAGATTGAAATCTTCCTCAGCAGCCTTAATGTTTAAGTCAGGGAAAGCCTTAAACCCTTCAATGCAGCAATTTATGGAACCTCTTTTAGCAGAGTAGACAACATTATTTTTCTTATTTTGTGCAGCAGTCTCACAATCAGTAGGAATATCCCCAACAACCTCTAACTGCAAATCAGTCAAATCAGTTTCTTTAGAGCTCAGATGGCTTTCGTCTGCAGGTTTCCCAGCATAAAATCCTCCAGCTCCCACAGAGCATTTGCAATTGGGGAGTGGACGACCATAAGCAGCAAAACCTTTGGTCTCACCCTGAATCCCTTCTCCAGGTTCACAATTTCTTTCAAAATGATCATAATCCACCACATGAACTTCGTTTTCATCATTCAAAGGAGCAACATAAAACAGGCATTTCTTTTCCTGCAGGTTTGCACATTCCTTTTCCTTCTCTGGCATCATGACAAACTTATCCTCAGTTGGACAGCCAAAGAAATCTGGTCCTTCAAAGCAGGGAGTCATGAAGGCACCTTCTTCTTTCTCATCATACCAAAAAAGGTCATTTTGCATATCAAAATCATGATAATCACGAGCTGTGCCGAATTGAGATAAATTCCCCGATGAAGCTTCAGTATCCGGAGATGTTGACCGAATACCATAGGGATTTATGAATTCTGCATTTGTAGAAACTTTTGAGAGTGCACCAGTGTACTACCAACAAAAAGAAATGAAAAAAGGAAAATATCAAAGGAAAAAAGGGAACAATTTGAACATGTAATGTAAGGTATGCAATTTGACAAGTGCAGTAATACTCTGTTTACTATGGCTCTCAGTTAAAAGCATGCCTTTCTCTATTGACATATCAGACAGGAATCAGTGCGAAGGACGTGACTGGCGATCAGACTGATGATTAAATCTTATAAGTGAATCCCAAAGGTAAGTTCCAGTCATTCAAAGGTATGGAAGTTGCACGTGTTGAAGTGAAGTGGTTCATCCATTGAGCAGTTATAGAATAGAAAGTAGTAGCCACAGAATGACAGTCGAGAAAAGGATTATACTCCATTTCGAGAGAGAGAAAACTTACTAGACTATTGTAAATTGAGATCACAATTAAATTAGGACTATTTACTAGAACTATACCAAATGGAAAACGTTAATCTTTTCAACAGGTTAAAAGTACAAGACTAGAAATACACGAGGCCATAAAGCAAATCATAAAGTTCCTCACTACGAAAAGAGCAGCAATTCTCGTGCAGTGGAATGATGCCTGGTTGGTTGCTGAGAATTCATTAAGATCGATCAAACCGAAATTTTGCCTTGCAACAGGCTTGGATGGAATCTGAGTAATGTGCTTTATCACAGAACAGAAGTACCGCCAGGATGAACTAATATCCGTACAATTTGTTAACAAAACACGGGAACAGGATAAAGCTATAATTCCTTTGACCAGAGGAAACTAAATTTTTTGTTTTTGGCCCACGAACATTCGTCATTTAGGAGCAGAAAACACACAAACATCCACTCGCCAGATGTTACTGATACGCCAGATTTAGATTAGCATACGGGAATTAAACAACGTGTCGTTTCTTATTTTTCTCCGTTATCTTGGAAACCAAACTAGAAAGCATAACAAAAATCGAACAAACAAGAAACATGTACTTACTGTACATGTTAACACAAAGATTAGCACAAACTCGATGGAAGCAGGAGTACCTGACGAACACCCATCGGAAGTGGAAGACCCCAAGCTCACAAACTCATCGTCCTCAGACCTAGAATTTGAACGGACAGATTCGCCGCTACCCGCAATCTCCGACCGCCGGTGATTCGACGGAATTCTCAACGGCCGGGGCGGCGGCACCATTGGAAAGAAGAATTTCTCGAAATCGAACGAACCCAGTTCACCCTTTTCAATCATATCCTCTTTGAGAGCAGTCTCAGCCTCCGAGAACCTGTTTTTCTTCAAGAACTCTAGCACTGCCTCGACGTGTGAGACCGCCATGAACGTGAGGAGTCAACGCAGGAGCCAAGAGTGGCGGCTGAGGGATATAAAGACTTAAGGGCATGGGACTTAAGTGAATTGAGAGAGCTAGAAGTGGAAACTATGCCATGTTTCAGGGTTTGCATGCTTCTCCGAGAAAAGAGAGAGAGAGTTCTAAAGGACCCTTGCTTCTTTCTTTCTTGAGTCTGCTGTAAAACTCAAGCTAAGGGAAGAGGAGTTGTGTCTTACCAACTTTGAAAAGCGAGAGGTGTGGGTTTAGGCCTTTAGGGGGTTTTTGGTTCGTGGGGCCCAACTGATTTATCATTTCGACCGTTTGACACGTGGAAAATTATTCCTTCCCAATTGTGGAAGATGGGTTTTCTTTTCTTTTCTTTCCTTGCTTTTGCGATTTTGCTGAGCCTTTTCTTTGTATTTTTTTTTTAAATGGTAGTACAAAGTAAAGTGGGATATTGGGACAGTTCCATTTTTGCAGCTTTTGAACTTTCCTTCTTCGAGAATGTGAAGCCAAAAAAGAGAAAATCCTCTACAAATTTACAAATCCTCTACAAAGAGAAAGTGGAAGATGAGTGTGTACTTTGTTTCCTTTTCTTAATTGCATTTTTTGTCTATAAAATCATGCCTTATAAGGTTATGTTATGAATATTCCTATTGGAATATCGGCTCTTAAGTGCTTAAGGATTCAAACTCTTCTGGTTCTCTTGTTCTTTTGGTTGGTATGCATAAATCAAACTACATAGGTAGCTGGAAATAAGGACGTGTACGTTCCAAAGGATAAATGTAAAAGAATTTTTGTCATCGATATGGTAAAACTTTATGGAATTGAGGGTTAAAATAAATTTTTTCCTCAGTAGATTTTACACTCTTTTAATGGTAATTTAGCTTTTAATATGATTATAGCAGTTACTAGATTTTTCTGTTTTGGTAAAAAAATTGTTCCCTTAATTTTAAATCCAGTTATCTAATAAGGTTACAGATCCCGATCAATTAAGTTTCAATACGTGTACGCTGTTCCAATTAAATTTTAAAATGTACGTGATTGTTGTTATGAGTCTGACATGTAAAGTTTATTAAATAATTATACTTGGAATTAAGAGAACGAGACGAAAAGATCGAATTAATAAAATTAAAAAATTCGGAGACAATTAGTGATTAAAGACTAAAACTATGATTAATCCGGGAATTGAATACCCTTCACAGACTGACTAATTTTTGTAAATGGAGGGTCAAATTCGTAATTCTGTAGTGGATAAGATTTTGTTGCGGGATCGAAGAGTTGTTTCTCTATACTCTGGTGGAAGTTGCTTTACGTGGGGTCATGAATGTGGGTAATACGACCCACCGAAGATCATAATTGTTGTTCCTACAGACCCAGTGTTCCTCACTTTCTAGCTTCTTTTTCCATGTGACCACGTTAAAGAATCATGAACCTCTTTTCCTTTTTCATTGTTGACTCTTTTATTATCATTGCCCGAATTTTCCTTTTTCTCTTTTCTTTTTCTCTCTGTTTCCGATTTGAAATTTAAACGATCTGCCCGTTGGTGAGACGGCCAACAAGGGCATAGTCTTTTTACTTTTTGTCGAGATTAATTGCTATTAATTTGCCAAGTTTTTTGGTACAATTATCGAGTAATTTAAGTGCACCCATTAAAAGGGGTTCGATTTAGTTTAACCAATAAAATGGTCAGTCTCACCTATCGACTCAAATTATTATAAGAGGCTATGGACTCAAAAAGCTATTAGTTTTTAAGTGGGGTTGGGTCCAAGTTAGACTTAGGACCCTATTCCCACTACCAAACCTATTTTTATAATGGATTAGTGAACCCACCCAAATAGATACCATATGTTAGATTAATGTAGCAGCAATATACAACTAATGTTTTAATCTGCGATTGTCATCTAATATATTTAAATTAATTCTGATTTTTTAATATGGTTTCCGAAGTATTGATCTTCAGTGCAAGCCAGGCATGTATGGTGTCTCTCTCAGTTGTTATTTGTCCAACTAGAAAACAAAAACCCTTAAAAATTAAAATGTTCAGTGGTAGGATTCAAATATTAAAAATTCAGAAGACTTCAATTCTTATATGTCAATCATTGTGCTAAGTAGACTTCAATTCCCCTTTATTTGGATTATTCGTTTATATATATATATAATCAATTAAAATTGCAAATGCCTAACATGATAACAGTGGTCAGGTTCGAAAAGAAATCGGAGTTTGCCTTCTTATCCTGTTCAACCGTGCAAATTACCAGTTGCTTTTTAAAATGATCACCATTTTTATATATAAAGAGAAAAAGAGGACAGAGGGCACTGGGTCAGAGGCATCTTTGGATTCCAAAATCTTGAAGCATCTTTGAAAGATGGACGTGGAAAACTACACAAAGTTGATGGTTTCCAATTACCACTCACAATGAAAACGACACCAAGAAGAGTCGACGACGATAAATAAATTAATTAATTAATACCCTCGCCTCCACTCTAGCATCGTTAACTTCTGGGATTTGGGCCTTCAATAATGGACCTTCATATACCGAAATGGTCAGGGCTCCCAGCCCAAATATATAAAAACCAGCTTTCCTAAACGTCCAGTGGATTCATGAACCTAACCGATCTTGTGCAAACCTTTTAAGGCTCAATGCCTTGTACCGTCTCTTTGCTAAGCACATTTAATTAAGGCATCCTCGTGAATCCATACCAAACTCATTTTCAAGAACCACTGGGTGAACATTGGCCAGACAAGACAATCTCTGTCCTACAATAAATCGGACCATAAATCCTCGACTCCTTTTCTTTCATTAACTTACCAGAAGGACCTTTGAAATAGAATATTCATACCAATAACCAGAATTAAATTCAACATGGAGTCCTGTGCTGACATATTTTTTCTCTCAACTTCTAAAAAAAATATGACAAGAAATATGTGTTAGAAAAGATTGAGAATGTTTTGGTTGTGATGACCAAAACAGTAAAATGAGCTTTTCATTTATAAGCTGTCTATACAAATTGTTCAACGTAAAATCAAGTACAATTTATAAATCAAATGCTACATTTATGGGATAACATAAATGTAAATCTCTCCACATTATTTGTTGTCATTCAATTCTAAATTTGAATGGCTAACATATGTCCTGTGAATCATTTAATAATGAAAACTGAATGGGGAAAATACACTTTGCATCCCTGAACTATAGAGTTTCTGACACTTTGCACCCTTTTTGTCTTGATTTCGTGACATTGAGCCCAAAAACTTTTGATTTCCATCGATTACCACCCCGAAGTCGATTTAGCCGTTAATTTAGACTGTAATTAGCTCACATGGCGTCCGCTTGCGTCACTTGTATTTATTTTCTCCATTTTACCCTCCTTTCATTTCCTTTCTTCCAGACCTCGATCTTAACCAGCTCACCCCTCTCTCTCTCTCTCCAACATAACTCGTTCTCTGGACCCTCCTTTCATTTCTACGTTCACTCTTCCCATACTTCTACTCAGATTGAATTTGCGCTGGTGATGGAGGTGGTCACGGCGGGGGAGCCACACTCAATCGTAGATCTTCCAATCTACATAACCCAATAGCAAAGAAATAACCCAGAGAACAAAGAAAGCAAAAATGGCCCCAGAAAAGTACGCATACCAGCAGTGGCGGAACTATAACTAAAATTCAGGAGGGTCGAAATTTTAAAAGCGAAATAACAAGATTTTTTTTCTTTTGTAATGTTAAAAATTATCTTACAATTACAATATAACAATTAAAGACTATAAGCATTAAAAATATTACAATACATATACATAGATGACAATTGCATCCTACTCATCAACTCTTTTTCTCACTTTACACCTTTGTTTGTAGCTAAGCCTGCTTTTGATGATCTTTAACATAGAATTTAGCCCCTAACGGGTGAATAGATACTCCAAGATTGTAATTCACAAACTCGCACAACAAAACCAGATGTAGTCAAGGAAAGAAAAAAAAAACAGAGGTAAGTTTCCTCCCTCCTTTTCAATATTATGCCAAGAAGGAAAAAATTTCTGGCAAAAGCTTAAAAGACTTGTTGTTCTCATAGTCTCTAAGTGATGTTCTCAATAAAGATTTGTACAAAAACCAGGTTTAAGTTGTGATTATCTAATTAAGCACATAGCCTCTATAATTTCTGTTACAGATTATAGGCTTTAGGGAGGTTATTTCATATATTAGCAGTATATGCAGAATTCCTACTATGGAAGAGGTGCTTGTCGCAACATTGAAAATTATCCTATCTTTTCTCTCAATTGGGATATTGGCCTGGGCCAAGGGTGGCGGCCAGGCCAATTTATTTTTTTAAAAAATATATATATTTTTGCATTTATATAGCAACTCCTACTGGGGTTGTCAGTGAGAAAAAAAGTCGTCATTATTGCTGCAGATTTGGTCTTGAATTTTGCCTGCATCGATCGTAACAAAAACAAAATTGCTAAAGAAAGTTGAACATTTTTCGGATCCATGCATAAGCTGTTATGGGAATAAGCACCTATAGCGATCTTTGGAGGTGTCTTCACAGACCTCAGAGGAAATCACCTCTAGCGATTCTCAAGAAGATCGCTAGGCATTTAAGCCCAACAAAGGTGAACCCACACCTATAGGATCCAAGAAGAAATTATATGTGATCTTTGGAGACCCTAACAAGGGTATCTATGATGATTGGTCCATTGCTAGTCCACTTATCATGAACAAACCTTTTCTTCACAAAGGTACAACAGTCAAGAAGAGGCCCATGAAGCCCTTCTCAACTTTGAAGAGCTAAACCCAAGATCGCAAGGCTTAGACCCAAAGCCTATTCTTGTAGCCAAGAAAATAAGCGAGGGGAGTTTTTTTTTGGGGTAGCCAGATTTCTTTTTTTTTGGTGGCTTGAGGGGTAGCCGCCCTTTTCGATCATCAAATTCGATTTGCAGCCCTAAGACGGATGAGTGTTTCTGTCAAAAAAAATATTAAAGGATTAAAATTTTGAAGTTTGAAAATAAAGAATTAAATTATAAAAGTGTCAACAACTTAAAGACTAAAATGTTAATTTCCTTAAAACTAAAGAAACTAATTACACTTATGGTCAAATTCAGCATAAACCTAAAGATAATTACAGAGAAGTTCATAAGAATAGAGAACACATTCCTTAAAAGAAGAGCAAGCAGGCCAACTAGCTAAATGATGCTCAAGAAAGTTGACATCTCTAAAAAAAATTAAAGAATAGAAAAAGAGGGACGAAATAGAATATTTAGACTATGTTTGAGAACTCAGAAAACATCTCATTTTAACGTTTTCAATCATTGGATGCTCCTTTTGAATATTTAAGTTATGTTTCAGAAATCAGAAAACATCCCTCTTGAAAACCAAACAATTTGATCTTGACCCTATTGTCCTGTGCCTTGTTGCGGCTTAGTTGTAAGCTGATTTCGGCAGTAATGGGCTTCGTAATAAAGGGCAAATCTCAACATAGTTGAAATTAAAAAAATAGCTGGTTGCTAACTTTAACCGGAGATCATTAAATGGTAAATTATATAATCATATTTGTTTACTTTTCACGAATCCTAATAAAATATAAATATTTATCATTTAAAAAAAATTCCAATAAATAAATATATAATACAAAACACTTTCCAAACTAGTTTTAAATCTATAGATCTATTTTTAAGAATTTCAATAAAAATTAACCTCAATAATATTTTGAAATTCAAATAAAAAAATATGAATGAAAGGAGCTCTCCTAACTTTTGAGACTTTTAATTCAGATTTCAGAGGGCTTGGGGTAAGGGAGATGATTAGTTTGAAGCCATTATAAATAAAATCTTTACTATAAAAGTGCTGAAATCACACATGACAACGATTGTCCAGTAAAAAAGAAGGCCCAAAAGAGAGTAACTTCTGCAAAGTGTTGCCTGGGTTTGACTGATACCCATTTTAAGTTTTATTGAGCCGTGGGCCAAATAATGGGTTGTCTCAGGAAAACCCAAACTCTCAGATGGGTCCTGGAGTTCAAACAGTTAACGGGGGATATGGAAAGGCGAAGATCCCATTATTGGTTGGGCAAGGTTTTTTCATTTGGGCTAATCTTGGACCAGCCTTTTCAAATTGCAATAGGCTGGATGCTGTACTTTGTTTCAGTTGGTTGGTTTCATCCCTCCCGCAAGGGGAGGGGGAATGAGCCTAGTATATGTATGGCTTGTCTTGTCAAGCATTATGAGCATTTGAATTACTCTGCAAAGCAAGATGGCCAGATCTTTTCAAAACCAATGGATTCTTTACAGACTAATTTCCTTTATGCGAGTAATGGAAGGGAAAGGAACTATTTATGGCAAAATTTTCAAATCCGGGTCTCCCACTAGCACATGACATGGATTCCTATTTATGGCAAAGTCCAAGGCAGCACCAAACTAAGCCCACTTGGGCACCCACCCACCCACCCAAATGTCTCTTCGTGTTCGGCTTTTCTCTATTTTCCTCCTCCCCATAATTGTTCCTTTACGTGGAAAAGAAAAAACTTTTTCCACAGTTGAAGGATCACTTTCTAGTTTCTATGTTTGCGCATGGTCACACGCCTCTCCCACTGAGAAATAGGAATCTCCATAATTGCATTTTCCTTCCCCTTTTTTCTTTTGGAAGAAATTATTTACTGTAGCTTCACTTTAGTGATTGAAGCAACTGAAAGTATATGGATGTGGACAACAAACACAGGCTGCAATATATCTATATTTGTACCCAATATGGAAAAGAAGAAATTAGTGGGGAGGTTCTTCAACAGTTACGTGTTGGGTGGGCATTGGTGCCCGTGGCCGTGGGTTGGCTCGACCGCACCCTTGAATTATTTAGGTTGGTGTTTTGAGGGCCTCTTGATTTTGGTTAGTGGGGTTCCCTGTCTGGTGTCTCTGCAGAGACTATTTTTTTTATTGGTGTCATGTCTTCCTCTTTGGTATTGCTCTACTTCATTTTGGTGCTCAGATTATTGTCTGGTCGGCAATGGGAGCATCCATTCTCTAGGACCGCCCTAAGTGTTCCTACCAACAAGCAAAGAAAAAAAGATTTGCTTCAGTATCAAAATCTGTGCACAGAAAGGCGGAAACCAAAAAAGAGAAGAAGTACATAGCAAGACCTTTATTGCTGTTCTTCTGCTTATATTATTATCTATTCTTCGCTTAGAGATATTATTTCTAATGTTATTTTAATTATCGTTTAAAAATAATACCTCCACGTTAAGTGAGCACACTCCAGTATGCTATCCAGATTTTTATTGCCTAAATAAAATAAAAAAAAGAGCAGTAAAAAGCCGGAGAGAATATATTTGACGTGAAAGAAGGATCAAAGAAATTACAAAGAAGTCATATCGAATCACCCTTTATGCGGCAAGTAAGCATGTTCAGCGATGGTACTGCCAACAGCGAGGCCATTTTCAGCTGGCCTAGTGCGAGGATGTTGAATATATTCGCCCGGCCACTTCAATTAGACCTTAGTTAGCGTATTGGCCGCACCTTATTAGTTATTACCCATGGAATTTGCTTTCGAGTATTATGGATGTTGGTCCCAAAAGGAGCCGACCTTCCCCATTGTCAGTCAAATGCTTCTTTTTTCTTGTTCGTTTAATACCACAAACCTTCTCCCTAAAGGATTTTCACCAATCTCTAAAAGTTTGGGTAAATATTTTCAACGAAAAGGCTAAACTAGCGATTCCCATGTTCCTTCAGATGACGCATTTTTTCCGTTCTATAAACCGCGATGGATCATAATCATGCACAGAAACTGCTCGACCATCGTGCTAAGTGTCGCATTTTCTGCTTCTTTTTCCACCCAAATGATTTTTTTTCTTCTTATTCTAAGCTTCTTTGACCCAATAAGATACTGATGATGTGAAAGATGCGGAAATGGTCATCGTATAATCATAACTTGGTGGAGAATGCGCAATAAGAGAGTAAAGAATTATATTCTTGAGCAAAAAAAAAAACTTTTGTTAGAAAAGAAAGCAGGAATAAAACTCATGCGCATTAAAAGATGGTCCATAAAGAAAACGAAGTCAAATCCCATTACCCTTTAGAGCATTCCTAATAGGTTTTCTATTCTAACATTTTGGTTAGAACAGAGAACCAATTTAACAAAAAAGTCAAAAAATACACTTTAACAGCTTATCTATTTTAACAGTTTTTAGCTAAAAATTTTAACATGTGAACAGTGGTTCTCTATATTTAGATAACCACTGTTCACTTCTCTATAATAAAATATTAATATTTTTCTTTTTTTTTCTTTTTCTTTCTCTTTTCTTAATACATTTTAGACTAAATAAAGACTAACTTAATATATTTTAAACTAAATAAAGACTAACTTAATACATTTTTAAAAATATGATCGTTAAAATAAGATGACAATTTATAAATATGACCGTTAGGATAAGAAATTTTTTTAAAAATCTAATCGTTGAGATAAGATAAACTTAAAAAATGCTGAGCGTTAGGAAAAGACAAAAATTAAAAAATCCACCCTTTTTAGGATAAGACAAATATTCAAAAATATAACCGTTACAATAAAACGAATATTAAAAAATATAAATGTTAGAGAAATAATAAAGAAATCTTTGAATAATAATATTTAAATAGAATAGTAAAAGTAGAAGGTTAAAATAGAGAAGCTGCTGTGGGTGTTTTTAAAAAGTTGATAATTAAAATAGAAAAGTGTACTTTTTGGTTAAAATAGAGATCCAAATTTGAATAAGCTACTAGGAATGCTCTTATAAGAAAAAATTTATTCAGAACCGGTGCAAAACGGTTTTCAAGAGGGAAGTGAGATTGATGTTGGATATTAGCACAAAACTATTCTGCTAAGTCATTTTTAATGATGTCCCATCAAACAGGAACCGGTTGTAGTTGTTGGTCCCATAGCGGACCAACCGTCGCAGTACTTATATTCTCCTCCAGTTTGCGCTCACTTAAGTACAGATGAGCAACTCTTAATTACCTTACAATATACCGATTCTTCTAGTTTGAAGCATTAAGTTTGGATAAAGTTCGGCTTTTACAAACTTCAAACATATTTATTATCTCTGTATTGGATTGCTGCACAAAAATCTTTGCAACTTTGGAATGGTGAACTTCCCACCTAGATAGAGAAAGAAGATTTTACATCTCAACCATTTACGTGGACACCATTCCTGCTCACTGGCTAAGAGGAATATATTGACAAGCAAAATATCTGGTCCTCTTTCCTTTTGATCACACGAGTCACGAGAGGGCCACTCAACGAAGCAAAAATTTGCCTGAACCTGATAAATAATGGAAGAGTGGAACCTTTACAGTCTCCATGGACCTGAACAGGAAGCTATTTAGCTGAAAACTATAGGCTTTTAGGTCTGCTCATTGGCCGAAAAGGGTTGAGTGGTGAGCTGATACCAAAGGCCGCGTCAATTTCAGACATATTTTGCACAATTTTTTCAGCAGAAGAAAATATCAAAGCGAATATTCCAAGCCTAAGAGAACTTACAATCTACGTTCCTCCCATTTTAAGGCGGTTCACCGGTATTGACGGTGTGCCGTTAACCGTTGCCGTCATCAATATTGTTGTCATTTTCATAAATTAGCGGTGATAATGTCGGTGACGGTTTACCGCCATCCTTTTTTTTAAAGGCAGGTGAGAGAGAAAGAGAAGAGAGAGAGCCAAAGATGTGCGGGGAAAAAGATAGAAAAAAGAGAGAGTGGTGAAAGTGAAAGAGAGGGAGACAGAGAGAGGGAGAAAAAGGTGAAAGAGAGGGAGAGTGACAGGCAAAAGAAAGGTAGAAAAATAATCTCAATAAATTAACAATTTCCTAATTTACATCTAAAGTCAAATTCAAATTCAAATAAAACAACTCAACGTAATTAATTTTGAATTGAAAAATCAATTAAAAATTCTCTCTATATCACTCCAAAAAATTAACAATTTACTAATTTGCATGTAAAGTCAAATTCAAAAATTATCTCTTAATTTGCTTTTGATGCCTTTTCTTTAGTAATTGATTTATTTGGAAAATATTAAAGATAATTTTATTTCGTAATGAGATTTTTAATTCTTCAAACTTTTTATTTGTAATTGATTATGATTAATTTAAAAATCTAGACCTTTCATTTAGTAATTGATCCTAATATATTTAGAAAGATATGATCTAATTTAATATTAGAATTTTAGAAGATTTTAAACTATGTAATTTTTAAACATTTTAATTTAGGTGGTATAATTTTTCTCCTTTTTCACTTTTCTCCTCTCTCTTTCTCTTTCTCTTTCTCATACTCACGCATGCATGATGCAACCGTCTCTCTCTCCCTCCCTCTCGCTCCGCGTCCCACAACTGACGCCGTGCAACAGAGGCTCAGCCTGCCAATAAGGCTCTCAATCTCTCTCTGCCCAAACGGCCCAAAAAAAAGGACCCAACGTCAATAACCGTTATTAACGGTAGCGGTAATGAAATTTTATCACCGCCCAAAGCTGTTGTGACGCCAAGCCGATTCACAGCCCTATTCCCTTCCCCCTTCTCATATTTGTTGTTGCCCTCTCGACGGCAAAATAGACGTACATTCTTTTGTAAAGAACCCACCTCGCTTTAGGCTTTTAACTTTTCTGTCTGTCTTTGAGCTTGATTTTCTCTCTTCTCCGTGCCACTGCCAATGTTATGCGGACAGAGACTCTCGCACGTACCACTACGTTGTTCCCTTTTGATTCTGCCTGTACGGTGTATCTCCAAAGCTCAGTCTTTTCCAAACCAGGTGGTCTTGAGACATAACTCATAACTTAAAAAAAAAGAGTAAGACATAACGCGTACTTTTAACACCTATTCTTTTTTTTTTTTTAAATTTATCGCACATGGAAAGTGTCAGTGGAGTGTTACATAAAGTTTTACCTTTAAAGTGTACTTTTATAGTTGAAAAGGTTTAAAAATACCATATCAGATCTACTCAATATTCTACGGGAGAAACTTCTTCGCCCAATTCAGGATTCAATGTTCACCCAATCTAAAATCCAATATGTGAGAGATGTTGTTGGGGTTAGTCTCACATCGGTAGTATAAGGAGTTATGGAAGGACTTGATGGTCACTTTATAAATGCGAGAGAAAATCTCACCTCTTAACTAGTTTTTAAAATTGAGAATACTCAAGAACATCCAACACTGTTATCAGAGATTAGGTTTACTAACAAGTTTTGGACCTAACAGTCAATGGAAGAAACAAATTATCTCTTTCTAACCTAGAGCTCGATGTATCAGTAAGAGATTATTGGGGTTTATTTCACATTGGTTATAAAAAGAGTTAATTACCATTTTATAAGTGTGAGGAAAAATCTTATCTTTTTAACTAACTTTTAAAATTGAAAAGTCTCGTACTACGCAACCCATATTATATGATAAATATCTGTTGGGACGAGGGTACGAATTATCTGTCGTATATCTGGGTCCACTCATGTAAGATGGTCGAAATTGCCTCTAGCCTACTTTTAAGCTTTTAAGGGCTGAGGTGGTTAAAATAGACATTTTATTGGCTACTTTGAGGGGACATTTTAGTCCTACTTCAAAGTTTGTAGGTATAAAAGTTTACGTAAATGTGAATGAGAAACTAAAATTGTAAAAAAGGTTAAATTTTTAAAAAAATTGTAGGTTGCCAAACGCTATATAAGACTTCAAGATCAGAAGCATGTCTTTCCATTTTCCAACGGGTTAAGAAACAAACTGTAGTTTTAACTTTTAAAAAGGAGAAAGAGCTTGTTTTTGACTCGATGAGTCAACTGGGCTGGAGGAGCGTTAGCTGGGATAGGTCATATCTGTGGGAAGAGAAGGGGAGAGGGGGGACTGTGAAAGTGTGAATGGTATTTAGGAGAAAAGGCAGCTGAAAAAGGTCGGGAAAAGTGATCAAAGAAGGTAGGAACAAAAGAACACATCAAATCGAATACCTTTTTACCCCCTCTCAATCTCTCTCCTCTCTCAGTGCATGTGTTGAGGAATAGGTAGGGTGAGAGCGAAGAAAACCCGTTGGTGGTGAGGCCCCCACATTCTCAAACGCGCTTCAACCTCAACGACAAATGCTTTCCTTCACTCCAGTATGATGGTACGTGACACTGGCGGGTTGGTTCTTTCCCTGTCACTCTCAACCTTTACAAATTGAATAGGGCCCCTCTCTCTCGCGTCGTGGTTATGAAACTCGACCAGCTCAAAACAAGGTAACTCGGATGACTCGGACATGTACGCATTCTGACGTAAAAGTCTGGTTTTGGCTGAAGTAGCCAGGGGTGTACGGGTCAAGAGACGATCAAAGGTGATAGACCGGTCACAAAAGCATAGAAGACACTACTGATGAGAAAGTGAAACCGAAAAGTATAGATAATTAGGAAAAGTCTAAAACCATATTCTGCCAAATTAAAATACGCGGGGGTAAATGTCATTAAAACGACTAGAAAACGATATTACTGAGAAAATACCATCATTGATATTGAAAGCATTTGAAAGTCTTAGCCGCGTCATTGTGCGGACACCAAACCATCAATTTCGCATACGAAGCTATCAAGTATCAACTTGCACAGGGGGAAAAAGAAAAAGTTCCCAACTTTGTTTTGCAAGCAACGGTACAGGATTGAGTTGCCCTGATTATCGCCGAGTCAACTCACTGATGCCGGTAGCTGATTCTCAGAGCGTGATTCGGGAGAAAAAGATCAATTACACGAAGGCATAGATAGTGACGTTGACTGTCAATGCTGCCCCCACTCACAAATAAGTGCTCGTAGCATCTCTCCGTCTCTGTCACAGAGAAAAGCATATGATGACGATGATAATACTGGAGTCCAAGACACGGAAAAAAAAGAGGAGAACGAGAGGGGGAAGGGAGCTGTGATGTACAGAATCTATTCTCATCGTCTGTTTCTTCCGGGTAGGTCCCGTCCCGTCCTTTGCAGGCCCCACATCGCACCACCGCAACTCCTCCTCCTTCGCACCGCCAACAAATAAATTAAGAGCCCCCTGCAAGTAACATAAATGTATGCACAAGAATTTAAAGAAAGGACTTTTTAAAAAATTATTTTGATTTCAGTCAATAAAATAACGAACATATTAACAAAAGCAAAGTGTTTCTATTCTCGCCGGCAATGCCTACTCCGGTCAGTGTAGCCAGGCAATGCTTAACGACGGAGGCAGCCCACGCGCTGGACGAGGCTGTGGCTGTCGCACGCCGACGTGGACACGCCCAAACGACGTCGCTCCACGCCGTCTCTGCCCTCCTTTCCCTTCCCTCGTCCACCCTGAGACAGGCCTGCGTGCATGCGCGGAGCTCCGCCTATTCGCCCCGCCTCCAATTCAAAGCTCTGGAGTTGTGTTTGGGTGTCTCACTCGACCGAGTTCCCTCGACCCAACTCGCCGACGACCCGCCAGTGTCGAACTCTCTCATGGCCGCGATAAAGCGCTCCCAAGCAAACCAAAGAAGACAACCCGAGAATTTCCATCTCTATCATCAGATGCCGCAGCAATCTTCTATTTCCCCAGTGAAAGTGGAGCTCCAGCATTTGCTTCTATCGATTCTCGATGACCCGGTAGTGAGCCGGGTTTTTGCCGAAGCAGGCTTTCGGAGCTCCGAAATAAAGCTCGCTATCGTCCGCCCACTCCCTAACCTTCTCAGATACTCGCGCTCCAGAGGCCCGCCTTTGTTTCTCTGCAATTTGAGCGAGTATTCCGACCCGGGTCGTCGGGGCTACCCTTTCCCGTTCTCGAGCTTTCCTGGGTTTTGCGGCGGGGACGAGAACTGTAGACGTATCGGGGAGGTTATGAATAGGAACAAGGGAAGGAATCCTCTGCTCGTAGGTGTATGTGCTTACAGCGCACTCCAAAGCTTCACCGAGGCAATAGAAAAGAGAAAAGATAGCGTCTTGCCTTTGGAACTTTCTGGGTTGAACATAATCTGCATTGAAAATGATGTCTCAGAGTTTTTAACCGAGAATTCTGATAAAGCTGAGGGTTTGACGTTTGAGGAGCTGGGTTCGACGGTGGAGAAGAGTTTGGGCCCTGGGTTGGTGGTGAATTTTGGAGACCTGAAGGCATTTGTGAACGACGAGGTCTCATGTGAAGCGATGCGCCATGTCGTTAACCAATTGATGAGGTTATTGGAGCTTCGTGGTGAGAAAGTGTGGCTGATAGGTGCCGCTGAGAGCTATGAGTCGTATTTGAAGTTTTTGAATAAATTTCCGTCAATCGAGAAGGACTGGGACTTGCAGCTTCTGCCCATCACTTCTCTCAGGCCGTCTTCCATGGCTGAATCATACCCCAAGTCCAGGTAAACTATTATTTCCAGTGTAGTACTACTTGTGTTGGCTTGTATTATTATACTGAGCTCTCAATTTTTTGAAGTCCTTACATGAATGTGTACGTAAGATCTTTGTTTGCTTCTGAAATTTAATATTACACTATCTTGGTCCTCGTACAATATTAAATTTGGAATTGTATTTTATTTTACACACGGCTGAAGGACAGAGGGAAGTTTTTAACCGGATTACCGAGTACTTGACATCTTTGATTATTTTTTAAATTAAAAAGTTTTCTTTTCCTGCTGTTGCTTGTAGTTTCTTACAGTTTCTTTTCCTCTTGTTGTTCCTTCTATTTTCTCCAACTCACAATCTTTGGAGGAGTAAGGTTATACGCCATGCAGTTGAACTGGTGACTGTTGAGCTGTATGTTGCGACTTCACAGAGAGTATTATCTTTATCACGTAGGAGGAATTTTTTGATTTTTTAGGGTTTTTTGTTCCCACGTTTCTGGCTACCCATCGATTTTTATTGTTAAATTTGGCAGTAATGTATAATTATGTTGGCTACATGGGGTTTACATCCTGCTTGCAACGTAGCGTCTAGCTAGCAGTTCTCTTGGCTGCAGACCTTCCATGTCTCTAACTTTACCCGTTCCCAGCATGAAGTTGCCATCTAGGAAGAATTACACAATATCTGTTAATTTCAGCACCGTTTACTATTCCTATATGCTTACTCGCTTATAATCAACCAGGGTAGCAATTGTCAAGTAACTTCATAAGACTATGCTCGGTTCTGGATTCAAGGCTCTCTCTTCCTTTAAACTTGACTAATATTGATGTGTTAAAGAACGGTTATGTTGTTGTGATCTCTTTACAGCTTGATGGAGTCATTTGTTCCGTTTGGTGGGTTCTTTTCAACACTTTCTGACTTGAAGGTTCCATTGAGAAGCTCATATCAATGTGTTCCCCGCTGTCGTCAATGCAATGACAAGTGTGAACAAGAAGTTATGGCTGCTTCAAATGGAGACTTTATTGCTTCAGTTGCTGATCAATACAAGTCTAGCTTGCAATTACCTGATATGAAGGTATGTATTACGTTTAAATAGTCGTCTTCAATTCTGACTAGTTTCACCTCACAGATACTTGAATCTATTCTCCTGTTTGTCAACCATTGTCCGCTGGGATGGGAATGAAGCTTTTGTATTTTGTATTTTTCATACTCTTTCCTCTTTGGGGATGGGAATTGGGACTAAGTGTTCAAACTGGTAATATAAGCAATATAACAGAAATCTGAAGGTGGTACTTTCCTAAAACTATTGCTAACTTTACTCCTCATGGTGCCAGGCCCTCTTAGAAGTAGAATTCATGGAGATACATGTTCTCTGATATAAGCTACTATCTTATCACAGTGGTAAGATTTATAATCAGCCTTCATTTGCACCAAAAGAGTGTCAAGTAGCCTAGGGAAGTATGTTATGGGGTGACTTTTATCTCCTGAAAAATGTGTTGATCAGTACGTCCAAACTTAATAGTTGATGGGACCATTAAGCTTATTCACTGCTATAATTATTGTGTTACATTAATGGTTCACTCTATACACTTCCTTGGTTTCATAACCAGGAGATGTCCTTTCATATGGGTGAATAACCAAAGCTTTTTACATAAGTTTGAGAGTATTCTAAACCTGTGTAAAAACCAGTTTGTTATTTCTTCAGTGCAGACCAAAGATGAGGGAGTTGTATTGAGTGCCAAAGTCACTGGCCTGCATAAGAAATGGGATAATATATGCCTGCATCTTCATCGCACTCAAGCATTCCCTGAAGCAAACACGTTTCCAACTGTTTTAGACTTTCAGTTTGTTGAAGGCAAGAAGGAAAACATTGATAATTATGGCAGCAACAATACGGATACAAGTTCGAATGAAGCCAACCGTGTGAACGTAGATTCATGCTTGTCTATGGATAAGCAAATGCTTGCTACATTAATTTCAGGCAATTCTTTTCCTGTGGTTAGCAAAGCCAAGAACGACAGTTTTCTATCCAAACAATGGGAACCACCTTCAAAAGCTGAAGATCTCAAGTCCGGTGGCCTCAATTCTCCTCCTTGCAGTTTGTCCAATTCAAGTGTGGCTGATGGTAGTCGAGCCTCTCTCACGTCTACAACTTCTGTAACAACAGATTTAGGACTCGGAATATGCTCTTCTCCCATTGATAACAAGCGAAAGATATGCACGCATAAAAATCTAATAAAGCTTCCTCGGGAAAACTTAGGTTGGTTTTCTCCAAATATTGATTTGGTCAATGGGAATCTCCCTAATCATCTCACTCAATCTTCCTCCCACTCAAATCCCGACAACAGTGGGCAGTTTGAATCAAGAGATCTCAAGACACTATTTAGAGCACTGACTGAGAGGGTCAGCTGGCAAGATGAAGCCATTTGTGTTATTAGCAAAACAATAGCCCACTGCCAAACAAGAACTAGAAAACGCCATGGAGCAAGTCAGAGAGCAGATATATGGCTCCATTTTATGGGACCTGAAAGGTTTATTAAGAAGAAAACTGCTCTTACCCTCGCTGAGATATTATTTGGTAGCCGGGAGCATTTTCTGGATCTCAGTTTCCCAGATGGCATGATCTATCCAAACTCAAATGCTGATCACCAAGAAATGGATGGCTATGATTTACATTTCAGGGGGAAGACTCTTCTTGATCATCTTGCTGGGGAGTTAAGCAAGAAGCCCTTTTACCTTGTCTTCCTTGAAGATGTAGACAAAGCTGATGTTTGTGATCAAAATAGTTTGTCTAGGGCTATTCAGACTGGGAAGCTTTCAGACTCGCATGGAAGAGAAATCAGCATCAGTAATGCAGTATTTGTGACTACTTCAACGTTTGCAGAGGGAAACAATGCTTGCAGTTTCAGGAAAGAATCCTCAGCCTACACTGAGGAAAGAATTTTAGGAGCACAAGCCTGGCCAATGCAGATAAAAATTGGACATGCCTTTGGAGACAACACCAAAGCCCAAAGAACGAATGTATCCGATTCAAGGAGGAAGGACATAAACAATCCAATCTTTCTGAGTAAAAGGAAACTTATTGGTGGGAATGAACCTCTGGGGCAACCTAAAATCTCAGAGATGGCTAAACGGGCTCACAAGACATCAACTGCGCATCTAGATTTGAACCTTCCAGCTGAAGAGAGTGAAGTGTGCACTAGTGATGATGGAAGCTCTGACACGGAATCCATCTCCGAGAAATCCAAAGCTTGGTTGCAAGTTTTCTTTCATCAGGTGGATGGAACAGTTGTTTTCAAGCCTTTTGATTTTGATGCACTTGCTGAGAAAGTATTGAAGGAGATAAATAAGAGCTTCCACAAGATTGTTGGCTTCAACTATTCGGTAGAGATTGACTCAAGAGTCATGGATCAGTTACTTGCAGCTGCGTATAGATCAGACCAGAATAAAGCGGTAGAGGATTGGGTGGAGAGAGTCCTCAGCAGGGCATTTGCAGAAGTGCCCCACAGATACAGTCTCACTGCTCATTCTGTTGTGAAACTTGCTACTTGTGAGGGCCTTGGTTTTGGGGAGCTAGCACCAGGAGTTTGGCTTCCTCCAAGAATTATCCTTAGTTGATATATTAGAAAAGGCTTGTTAGTGTAATTAGATGTATAAATGCAACCTTCTAGGTCTGGTAGTCTTTTTTTTTCCCCTCTAAATGCTCGGGTAGTTCTTGTTTTAGGCTGTTACTCCCAAAATTTTGTTGGGTCTTTTTTGTTTCCCTGTGTGTAATGTCATCTGAGGTTAGTGCTCGTGTGGATGTATTCCATGTACTAAATACAGTACTCTTCTTTTCTCTACGCAAAATTTTGTTATTTGATTTGGGTTTATATCTGCGAAGTTTTGGGAAATTTTGTACTGTCGAAATTCTCGTGCTGTATTTTTTGCTCATAAAAATGTTTTGGAGCAACTTACATAAATCTAAGATAAGTGAGATGCTTGCGTAACTGTAATTTTGTTGGGTCTTCTTTTGATCTATGCTGTTCTCCTGCCTCGCACAAATCGAATAACTATGAGATTAAAGACCCCGAAGATAAGTGAGTGGCTTCTGTTAATCTAGCTGCTCACGGCCTAACAGGCTTATCCGTTAAGCTGTGCCTTGTGTGGCTTTCTATTTATCTAATTTTTTTTTCTAGGCTGAAAAAGAGGTGGTCGGCGTCATTTCCCCCGGCCCACTCAGTAGTGCATTGTACTTGTTTAGTTTTGGGCCCTATGGTGTTGCTCCGGAAACTTCCTTATATAGTACAAAGTTTGGACCATTCGAACGACATGTCGCATAAAGGCCGAAATTTCACCCAAATAGCCGAGTAGCACCTTTGCCTTGGCTAGGAACTCAGAGTTGACAAATCACAAAATGCCACTCACACGCGTCCGTACACTCAGTTTGAGCCTCGAAGAAATCGATGCCGGGGGGCGTAAGGTAAAAATGCTTGATAATAACTGACCCGAGAGCCCCCATCGACCCTCAGTATATTACTTGTATATGGAAAATGGCTTCCATCTCTTCCAGTCCTCGCACCGTCGAAGAGATCTTCAAGGACTACAGCGCTCGCCGATCTGCCCTCATTCGCGCCCTCACCCACGGTTTCTAACACTCCCTCTCTCTCTCTCCGGTCAAATCGCTCATCTGTCCGTTCTTGTAATTGTTATTTTATTAATATAAATTTTGATTCACTGATATTCTCCGGTCAAAGCGCTCATCTGTCCGTTCTTGTAGTTGTTAATTTATTAATGTAAATTTTGATTGACTGATATTCGTTTCATATTCTTGTCTTCTTGCAGATGTGGATGAATTCTATTCCCTTTGCGATCCAGGTTAGTTCATTTCGATTCTGATTTTTTATACTCTTCTTTTTCCTTCTGTTTGGATGCGGAGAAAATGTGGAGAATGAATAATGAGAGAGGAAAATGTTAGTTTTGTGACTTTTGGTTTAGCAGAAAGGAAAATGATACTTTCAAGTGAACGCAAGTAGTTGAAACAGGTTAAACTGTAGCAGAAATTGTTTTTTCTTTCCTCCTTTTTCTCATAAACCAATCAGAGCATTAGTGGTAGTTCGGGGGCTTGTTTCGTATAGCTTCTAGTTTTGTTGCTTTATTCGCTTCATTTGCTTTGACTTTACGTTTTCTTTACAAAATTATATCTTTTCCTTTTTTATTTTTGATATAAATTGCAATTGGTTATGAGACTCAGAGAAGGAGAATTTATGTTTGTACGGACATCCCAATGAATTATGGGAGGTGACTCTGCCGGCAGAGGAAGTCCCGCCCGAGCTTCCCGAGCCAGCTCTGGGCATCAATTTCGCAAGAGATGGGATGAAGCGTACTGACTGGCTTTCATTGGTTGCCGTGCATAGCGATTGCTGGTTGCTCTCTGTGGCTTTCTACTTTGGTGCTCGACTTAACCGCAATGAGAGGTGCATATTTCTTTCTTGCCACAGTTGCCTGTCAGTATATCCTGTGAGTTGCATTTTGGGGGTCAATGCTTGTAGTATCAACGAACTGTACATTAGAATGATGGTGTGTTTAGGCCTTGTTTTCAGTTGGGTTTAATGATGTTGAAGTTTGTAATCTTTAACGATGTTAAACCCCTGGTAGTTTGTATCCATATCTAGGCATGCATCTTGCAGAGTGAGAGAGAGGTTCGGATTTCCTGATATCTTGTGAGCAAGTGTGCCTCCTATCTTCTATTGCGCTCCCTTCAAAGACACCACCATATGCACCCTGGAATCATTCTCTAAATCGCCTTGGCAAAAGAATCCGTAAATTTCCGACCCCAACAAGAAAGCACATCCACCACCCTCTCTGGCATAACCCAATGAACATTCAAGATACCTAGGACATACATCCAAAGGCCTCTAGCCGCCGGGCAATGCAAAAGTAGATGATTAATAGATTCACCATCCCCCTTACACATATAACACCAATCTGTGACACAAACACCCCTTCTTCAGAGATTATCAATAGTTAAAATCCGGCCATGAGAAGCCTCCCACACAAAAAATGCGACACATGAAGGGATTTTTGGCCTGCCACACCCCACGCCAAGGGAAAGGCACAAAATTGCTCCCACAAGACATGCAGTCATAGAAAGACTTAACAGAAAAGACACCACCTTTAGAGCCTGACCAAAGCAGCTTATCCTCGCCACCTCTACGCCACACCTGCTCATAGAGAGTGGAGAAGAATGCAACAAACTCCTCCACTTCCCAGTCATTAGCAGACCGAGAAAACTGCACATTCCACACTAAGGAAGGAGAGCCAAGTTCCAAACAATCAGCCACCAGGACAACCTTCCAACAAGAAAGGGAGAAAACTAAAGGGAAAGAAAGACTCAAAATCTGCCCACCACACCAATTATCATGCCAGAAACGAATCCTCTGACCATTACCCAGAACAAACCGAAGATGCTCAGAGAAGGACGCCCACCCTTTGCAAATATGTTTCCAAAGGCTCACCTCATAAGAACCACTCAGGGACAAGGAGGTCCACCCACCCTCTGTAGTACCATACTTATCCGCAATAACAGCCCTCCACAATCTATCCCTCTCATTAGCAAATCTTCACAACCACTTACCCAACAAAGCTTTGTTAAACAGAGACACCCTTCTAAGCCTCAGACCTCCGGAATGAATAGGAGAACACACATTCTCCCAAATGAGCTAATGAAATTTATGAACACCATCATCACTGCCCCACAAAAAATATCTTTGTAACTTCTCAAGTCTCAATGCCACCACGTTTGGAATAAGTAAAAAGGATGAAAAATATGTAGGAAGACTAGAGAGCGTGGATTTGATCAAAGTAATCCTACCACCCTTGGATAGATACATGCGCTTCCAACCTTCTTCCCATCCGTTCCAAAATTCCATCCCAAATCTGCACACTTTTGTATCTGGCTCTCAAAGGAAGCCCCAAATAAGACAAAGGCAAAGCAGACACTCTACAACCCAATAACAAAGCCAACCCATGTGCATTCTCAACATTACCAACAAGAATAACCTCTGACTTGGAAAGATTAACCTTCAAGCCCGAAACTGCTTCGAAACATAAAAGTAAACACCGAAGGCTCCTAATCTGATCCTCCTCGACCCCACACAAAATAAGGTTGTCATCAGTTAATAACAAATGAGAAACACAAGTATCCTCGTCACCAACCAAAATTTCATTTCCATACTATCCAGGCACCTTCTTTTCCTATTTTCATTTATTTTCTTGCGAAGGATGAGATGATATGAGTTGGTGCTTATTAGATGTGTTAGTAACAGTGGACAAATGAACCATGATACATATACCTTTGGAGTGATTTGGCACATCAGTAAGAGATGTGAAGTCTGTTAGTCATAGCCATTCTGAGTCCCCGTGCTCTCATAATAGTAAAAAACTTCCTGCGAAAGAACTATCTATTTGTTGAGTTATACAACCAACCCTGTTATCGAGAAATGTGTAATCTGCTACACAAGTCATCAAGGATTAACCAAGTTGTTAACCGATTCAACTGCTAATATATGCTTGAGCAATCGGCATCTGCAGATTCCTAAAGTAGAAAGAATATAATGGAGGGAATCTGCTCTGAAATTGTGGTATTTGGACTGAAACTGTAATCAGCCCTTACTAAGGTGATCAGTTCAGCTTTTTATGCTAGGGTCTTGTTTTGGAGGGTTTTTTTTTCTTTGTTCCTGCTCATTAAATGTGCTATTACCTGCAAAAAGCTAATAGTATTCTTCGTCCATTGTTCATTCACGTCTTCATAAATAAAAAAAACATTTGAGGTGAGGAGAGGCAGTAATAAAGGTAGTTTTTGGAGGAAAAAAGAAAGTTGCTTTCACATTTGTGTACTGCACTTTTTGTGTTAAATCCCTTACAGTAACACAGAAAGTTAATCGGGCATCTAAAAGCCTTTAGAATATGTCGACAAATTAACCCAATAATTGCTAACAGTTGCCTGTTTTTTTTTTCTCCTGTACTTTTTGAGACTGGGGAAAAGAGAAGGGTGAGGGGGGTGCCTGAGGTTAAAAGTTACTAATTTTATTCTTAGACTGCTATGCTAGGCCTTCCCTTTTTTTTTCTTTAAAACCTTGGAGAATGTGAACAAATAATTTCATTGGTTTCTTTAACTAGCTTTATGGGGATTAAACAAGCCTTGGTTTTGCTTGGGCTTTGAGTTGACCTCTTTGAGACAATCTTTGGATGACACAAGGTTGGAGCAACTTTCTTGTATTGTTCTTTGACTATAACTGAACTCAACCAAGAAAATATATATCCATCTTATTAAAGTGCAAACACATAAATTTCGTCTAATGGATTTTGATTTTGAAGATTAATGCATAGCATTGTTGAAGAAAAAAGATCTTATCCTCATAAAGTGGTAACATTTGCATGGATATGCACTTTGCTATGTTTATTTAAAGATTATGCTTTATTATTAGATTTCGAGAAGCAATTAGTGCAAGGCTCATTCTGCCAGAAGCCTATTTATGCCATGGACTGTTACAGAAGAAGTTGGTATGACAGGGTTAATATTTTTTTTGGGTCTTTCTGATACTACAATTGACAGCATGAGTCGCATGACTCATTGACTATCATGTCCATATTCTGTATTCTTGAAAAGTCATGTTGTGTTGGACTGGGTCATGGGATAATTTTCGAAGTTTTAGAGGGCTGTTTCTCTGGTACCTTGAAATGCTTCCACACTATGGTGAAGATTCATTAATCATTTTGTTCTACCCAGATTGTTATTTGCTTCTTATTGTAGATCATTGTACTGATTAGGGATAGCCAAAAGATCTTCTTCTTTTTTTATGTGGATGGTCGAGACGATGTGCTGTTGCTTATGTATGAACATCCACAGGCGGAGGGAGGGGGGGGCGAACCGGGGCCATTGCCCCGGTTGGCTCCCCCCAAAATTTTTTTTTTACATGCATTTTTTTTTTATTTTTTATTTATTTTTATTAGGTTTGCCCCCCTTGGCCAAATAAAAATTATGCTTGCCCCCCTTGCCTGCCTAGATTAATCAGCCCGCCCCCCTTAAAACCCAAGCAGCCCAATACCTCAAAATCAAATTAAAAGAATAAGCAGAGAGATATTTATTTATGTCAAAACTTGAAATCCTACATTAACTTGTTGACGTTGTCGTGAATTTTGTGACGAATATTTCATATACTTCTCCTGAGTCCTGATAATCGTTGTGTGTTGTAATCATTGAAATAAATGTTTTCACTATTCTAGTACTGTTTTTTTTTGTTATTTTGCCTTTTATGTTAGACTTGGTTGAGAATTTGGATATCGCAAATACTGAGAAAGGGGGTGGTGTGCTCTTGTTGGATAAGTGATAATTCAATTATTCAAGTGTGCTGCGTGTTCATCTTTACTTACTAGAGAATCATTGGTTATATCATTTTATTGTCACTATCATCATCTAATTTTACATGTCTGACTTCTCCACAATTTATGAAAATTCAAAGTTGAAGTAAGACTCATTTTCATCTATCTTTTGTTTGTTTAGGTCTGATTTTTCATAGCCCATGAGATTAATTTGTTTTTAATTGTCTTTCTCTAAAGGTGGAACTTCTTTTCCATTGTAATTTGTGACGTTTGGATCAAGTTATAAATCTATTTTTTCAAAATTTTAGCCATTAATTTAGCCAGGTAATGGGCACTTTGAACTACGATTTTTCTGTTTTCTCATTTTGTAAGGGAAGTAGAATAGTTATTTGGATCTTAAAATTGAACTTTTTTGTCCAATTTTTTTTTTCTATTATCATTTACCAAGTATGCATTTCTTCCTTGCAATTTCGGGTTATTTTATTGTTGATAGAGATTCCACTCTTGAGAAGTCCGTGTTCAATAGTACTGTCACACTAAAAAAAACTATAGCAAGGGTGAGAAATATTTTTATGCCATTGGAACCTGGATTCTTTTTGAACTTTGGATAATTTGGCTTCTTTTTCCAATATGCTTCGTTTTGCTATTGTTTCTTTCAAGAATAATAGAAATACAGTAATTGTTTATTTTTCTCATTTATGTGTTATGTTTTCTTTTTACATATCCCAACAAATTCAGCAGGACTTATTGAGCATAGGGCACATCCTTTCTAGCAACAAAAATAAGTATTTCATTTATGGAAGTAAAAAGTTATATTGCTGAAAATATTTTATTTCATTTATGTGTTTTGTTTTACAAAGAATATATATATAAATACTTTTTGTTTGTGTGATTAGTTGATGTTCTATTGGTGTCTTGAACAACAAGAATTTAATCTTTAATGTCACCTCTCAGTATCAGCAAATAGTACAGTACGTGTATTTCAATATTTTTAGTGTTTTTAGTCCTTAATTTTTTATTTATACTCTTGAGACTTTTTTTGCATTAAGTAGTAAAAAATTTTTTTTTTGTCATTTTTCCTTAAAAAGTTTGCCCCCCATTAATTGGGTTTCTGGCTCCGCCACTGTGAACATCAATGTGTGCAAAAGCATGCTAACACACGTTTGGTATGATTGCCTGGCCTGTCCAATCTACCATTACTTTGGTTTATTTACTCGCACCCCTTTCTATAAGTTTCCTCTTACCTCTTGTTGAGAAGGGAGGGAACCCTGCCACCACTGCTAAAAGTAATTCGTTCCAATGCGTAATACCTTCTGCTTTGTGCCCTATCTGTTTTGTATAATGTTTCTTGTTTTTAAATCAATCTTATGTCATGGAGACCGTACTTAAGATGCTTTAGGCCTTGAACTCAACAGGAAGCGTCTATTTAGCCTGATGAATGATCTGCCCACTATCTTTGAAGTCGTAACTGGAAGGAAGCCTTCAAAAGACAAGCCTAGTGTGGATAGTGGAAGCAAATCCAGGAATAGCACCAAGGTGCAAACTGTTAAATAATCTTTCTTTTCTTTCCCTTTTAATCCGTCCCTTATTGATTTTTAGTTTACAACCCATATTTGCTTTGCAGAGATCAGTTGAGGGGCAGATGAGAAGCAATCCTAAGTTACTTGACGAAGGCTATGGAGACGATGAAGATGAGCACAGTGAAACCCTTTGTGGGAGCTGTGGGGGAAATTACAGTGCTGATGAGTTTTGGATTGGTTGCGACATCTGCGAGAGGTGGTTCCATGGGAAGTGCGTGAAGATAACTCCAGCCAAGGCAGAAAGTATCAAGCAGTACAAATGTCCTTCTTGCAGCAACAAGAAGAGCAGGCAGTAGTATCCAATGTGAAGCCTTTGCAGAGGACTTGTTGGATCGAAGGGATAGTATATATGTATTAGGCCTTGGGCATTATAAATGTGTATCCTTCACTTTTGACATACACATTCCTTCATATGTTTCCGTGTGTAATATAGAATACTTCCGTATGATGTTTTTTCTCACAAAATGCATATTCCTAAAGTGTACCATTCCCTTAATCTTTTTTTTTTTTCTCTAAGTGTACCATTCCCTTAATCACTAATCCGATGTTACGGTAGTTTGTTCATGTTTCTTTGGGGATAATATTAGTGACTTTTGTCTGTTCTTCTGCACATCTGTATATAGGCTGCTAGTTTTCCGAGTATGAGATTGGTCGAAGGGTTAGACTTCTCTTGTGGAATTTGATTGAACGATATTTCTTTCCTCTCCAGTCTCCAGTGCATGTACAAGGCAATGTAATAAATGATATCGAGGTTTATCTGCATTTGTGAGTTTTTGTACTTCCTTTGTGACAAGCGTTGGTGGCTAACCTAGAGGAACACGATGAACAAACACTATCTAGAGAGTTCGGGAGAGCTTCGGGAACACCTATGTTCTTAAGGGCATGTTTGTACTTTGCTCTAATGGGTGGGCTTAACTTTTGGTTGGGCTTGTCTTGTTAGTTGGCATATTAGTTGGTTAATAGCCCAACAGATATGTTACGGCTTTGTTTAGGTTTATTTCGGTTGGGCCTTAGGTCTTAGTTGCTTTTATTTTACCTGGCCTGAGTCCAGCTTAGTGAACAGTTATAAGGGAAGCTTCTACTCGGGGAGGGGATCGAAGATCAGAATACGCATATTGTTTGGGAGATTTGCCATCTCGAATGGGCAGCCTATTGTAGTTCACGTTATTCATCAAGGAAGTACAAGTTTATCAAAATTACTTAGTAATTTGTTATAAATTAGTATCAAAGGACGATTCTGTACAATGGCCGACGGCACTCGGAAGGTGGTGGTAGCTGAATCTTTGACTGAAATAAAGGAGCAGCACGAAATCCAAAAACAAAAGTAGATTCTTCAATGACAGCAGAGGGAGCGGATACTGTTACATTTGCAAGATCTCACTGTGGGGATCCAGGCAGTGGCTCAATATCAACAATAGGAAGCTGAAAATCTTAGACCTCACAATCAGCAAAACCGTGAGGTGGGTGGTGTGCAAATGAGATCTGTTAGGCTTGATTTTTCAAAATTTGAGGGAGATAATCCCACATAATTGATTTATAAAGCTAAACAGTTTTTCCAATTCAATCAAACAACACCACAACATAAACTGTTTATTGCTTCATTTCATATGGAGGATAAAGCATTGATTTGGTATAGGGAGATGGAAAGATCTGGTTCCATCACAAGTTGGGAGGGGTTTGAGAAAGCCTTGTTGGGCAGATTTGGAACTCAACCTTATGATGATCCGATGGAGTGTTTAATGAAGCTAAAGCAGACCAATATTATGAAGAGTTATACTAGTGAGTTTGAGATTCTTGCTAGCCGTTTGGGTAGACTAGATGAGGCTCATAAGCTGAATTGTTATTTGGGTGGCCTTAAGGATGAATTCGGCTATCAGTCAAGATGTTAGGTCCTAATAGCATTCAAAGAGCATTTACATTAGCTAGAATGCAAGAGGAATATTTTTTGTTTGGAAGACAAAACTTGAAAATGAATTCGGGTTCTACTAGCACATATTCTCCTCCATCCTTTAATGCAAATACAGTTAATGCTATACCCAAACAAGGGGTACGGGTGCAGAGGATCACTCCGTAGCAGATGGAAGAGAGGCGAGAAAATGGGCTATGTTATAATTGTGATGCTAAATGGAATCCTAGACACAAGTTTGAGCACCTTAAATTATTTCTAATTGAAGGGTGTGAAGAAGATGATGGGGAGAAGGAAGGGAAATTTCTGATGTTAGAAGAGGAGAATGAATAAATTGTTTATGAAGATAAACCCAATATTTCTCTAAATGCTATTACGGGATCATTAGCTGCAGGAACAATGAGAATTAAGGGTACAATTAATAATCAGATGGTGGTAGTGCTAGTGGACAGTGGAAATACCCATAATTTTGTTAATCTAAAAGTGGTAACACACTCAAAGTTACTCTTGACACCATCCAAGAAGTTTCGGGTGACCATAGCAAATGGAGAGCAAGTGTGCAGTGAGGGTGTATGCAGTGTGGTGGAACTAAAAATGCAAGGACATGTGTTTGTAATGGAGACTTATGTGCTAGTCCTAGCAGGCTGTGACATGGTACTAGGTGTTCAATGACTAAGTACTCTGGGAACTATTGAGTGAAATTTCAAAGAACTCCATATGCAATTAACATATGATACACAACCCGTGCAGCTGAAAGGCTTAGTAGCATCACAGTGAATGCAAAGTTTAGAGGCACTCAAAATGCATAAAAGAGAAAAAAAAGAGTCTTATCTTGCAATTAGCGGTAGAGGGCAAAACAACAGATGATTGACAACACCTTAATGAGGAAGTGGCAGCCTTGTTATTGCAATTTCCTGAGGTTTTTGAGGAGCCTACAGGACTACCACCTACGTGAATCCAAGATCATGCTATTATTCTTAAGGAGGACTTACAACACCTCAAGATTACCCTCGGTATTTTGAAGCATCATCAACTATTTGCTAAAATATTAAAGTGTAGATTTGCTTGTGGGGAGATAGACTATTTGGGTCATTTCATTTCGGATCACGGAGTACGGGCAAACCCTTCTAAGCTACAATTTATGGTGGAATTATTTAAATTTCAGGAAGTTAAACTACTTTACAACACAACCTATCACCCTCAGACATATGGGCAAACAGAATTAGTGAACAAGTGCATTGAAGGCTATCTAAGGTGTATTGTTGGGGATAAGCCAAAAGGGTGGATTCAGTGGGTACTCCTAGCAGAGTGGAATTACAACACCATCATGCATTTCTCAACTAAAATGACATCATTTGAGGCAGTTTATGGTTACTCACCTTCCTGATTCCCTACCTATGAATCGGGGACAACCTTGGTGGCTACGATGGATGAAACATTAAAGGACAGAGATCAAATTCCGTTGCTTCGGGAGAACCTTGCAAAGGCACAAAGAAGAATAAAAAAATATGCATATTTGACAAGGAATGTACGTGAATTCAAAGAAGAGAATTTTGTCTACTTACGTTTGCAACCGTATAGACAGTTATCGGTGAAATAGAGGCATAATATGAAATTGGGTATCGCGCAATCACAGAGCTACTCATCCAGTGGCGCGGTCAATCTCCAGACGACGCTACTTGGGAACATCTCTACCAGCTACAACAAGATTTTTCACACCTTGTGGACAAGGTGTTTTGAAAGGGGGTGTATTGTGACAAGCGTTGGTGGCTAACCTAGAGGAACACGATGAACAAACACTATCTGAAGAGTTCGGGAGAGCTTCGGGAACATCTATGTTCTTAAGGGCATGTTTGTACTTTGCTCTAATGGGTGGGCTTAACTTTTGGTTGAGCTTGTCTTGTTAGTTGGCCTATTAGTTGGTTAATAGCCCAACAAAGATGTTACAACTTTGTTTAGGTTTATTTTGGTCGGGCCTTAGGCCTTGGTTGCTTTTATTTTACCTAGCCTGAGTCCAGCTTAGTGAAGCAGTAATAAGGGAAGCTTTTACTTGGAGGATGGGATCGAAGATCATAATATGCATACTGTTTGGGAAGATTTGTCATCTCGAATGGGTCGTTTATTGTAATTCATGTTATTCATCAAGGAAGTACAAGTGTATCAAATTTAATTAAGTAATTTGTTACATCCTTTTTTTTCCTCGAATCTTTTACATTTTTTGAATCTGTTTAACGATTGTACGGGGGAGGCGACCGTCGTCCCTAGTCAAAAAATATCAGGTGAAATCTGTCAACAGCCCTAGTGATCTTGCCGACATCGTCAGTAGCACAGAAAAACGTGCTGGTTTTTTAGCGCACATGTTAATCGACCCTTCGCTTAGTGCAGGCTGACGTGCAAATCACAAAGGGGTGGGCGTCCGCCTGGTCCGCGCTTCCAAGGCAATTATTCTAGCAACGCAATAGGCATTGCTCCTATAACCTTTCCCCAACTCCACCACTCCCAATCCCCCGGTATTAGAATTTATACAATATGTGAAAGATGAGGCTAACTCAACTCCAAAAGATGCCTTGAGGAGTAAGGGATGTCACAACCTTATAAGGAGCACATTGACTAGTTTCTCTAGCAATGTGGAACTTTCAACACCCGGTGCCGTAACTTTATTGTCTTCTTCTTCGCTCTCTTGTTTCTTTCTTAATCAAACAATCATCAATGATGGATTCCCTTCCCCTAAATTTTTAAAGAAAAAAATCAAATAATCATCCATCACAGTTCTTTTTTTTTTAAGTATAGAATGGAAAAATCCCTTTCAGTTCGTGTATGGATTCCATTCCCCCAAATTGTCAAGAAAAATAAAAATAAAATAATCATTAATCACAGTTCATTTTTTTAAGTAGAGAATGGAAAAATCCCAATCAGTTCTTGTACTAATGATTGACAATGGAAGGTCCCCACCGTCCCCTCCAGGGCCACACCTATTTTCTTAGATATTTAATTTTGTTGAAAATTGCGTGTCTCAAATATGGTATTTATTTATGTATTTTTGGTCAGTGGGACATTTTTTTATTGGGTCAACGCGGTGGTGTTCCAGATTGTTCTTTGTCTAATGCATATGCTCAAAATTTTGTTGAGAATATGCTTGGCCGGCTATATTATTTCTGAATCACGTATGAGAGATTCGATTTCGAATCTATATATTATTACCACTTTAGATTTTATGAATTTTATTAATCCAACGGTTCTACATGATCTGCAGGCTTGATATTATTAAATTTCCTCCTATTTCCGGCATCTGACTTCAATAAATACGAATACATGATCTGCATTTGTAAGGGATCCATATCACTTGCGTGGTTTTTGTCTTTGTTGATTGGTTCATCGGATAAATTTGCCCATTTTCTCTCCCGGGGTGACTCGACACTTTTCAACAGGAAATTGTAGCCATAGACTAAAAGCAACGTGTACATTCAATGCCACATGATATACCAGTCTTTTTTATCTTTTCTATGCTTCTAGAATAACATTGTAAATTACTTTTTAGTGCAGATCAAATGTTCCACTCCACGTGAAGGACTTTTCCGAAGCTTTATATATATATATATATATATATATATATTATTAGCTTTTTCTTGAGGAATTTACCAATATCTTTCCTAATTCAACTTCATGCTCAACATTTGAATTGTTGCTACTCAGCCCCTCGTCCATTATCCTGAAGGGAGTGCTGCTCACGATTTTATCAGTGCTGGAATCAGAACAAAACCTTTACCTAATTAAACTGAATATGTTTTAAACATTTAAAAAAAAAAAAGACGAATGTACTACTAGTTTAACCCATAAGATTTTATCGTCTGGAGGCCTGGATAAACTGAGATGACAAACAGGATTATATAACATATTTTAGTTTGTATGGACAAAATTGAGCAAAGTCACCGACGTAACAGTTTAACCCCCAGAAATTCCAACTTGTGTCTTGTGGCCCTTAATGACAAACGTTAGAATATCTTGATGAAAGGCCACCAGTTGCGGAAGATTTTATTTTACCATGAAAAGTCACCCTCCTTTTCAATGCAGCTGGGTCTACGTTCCTATCCTTCCATTTTTATTTTTCTCTCGTATCCTTCTGCAAAGGTTCCTCAAATACTTTTGCACATTGCAGCCAGACTGCACAGCCCATTCGGCATTCGGAGACTTTTAGGGCATTTTCCATTCCTAAATTTATTTAGTATTTGTATCCTACTTTTTTTACAATCCAAACATCACAAAAACACACGTATTTCAATACAACACTTTATTACTTTTTTAACAAACAACAATCATTTTTAACAACTTTTACGCGCATTCCAATACAACTTTAACATTACCTAAAAATTCTCAAAATATTCAACATCCTACAAATATTCTGAAAACGAACCTGTCCTTAGACTTTAGGGGCGGTCGTTGACCCTAAAAATATAGGGCTCAAGTTCGTTGTCCGAGTAGGGTAGAAGTTATAGATTCGATTTTTTATTAGATGAATATTATAATCAGGTTAAATGGTATATATATGCGTTAGCTTTTTAAGTTTTTTTTAGACAAATTTTTTAAAGCATGATTAAAGCCTGCATGAGAGTGGGATTTTTAACTCGGGATCTAACCCTCCCCAAAGGAGAAAGTGTCAACTGAGCTAAAACTCACTGTCAGCTTTTTTTTAAAAAAAAAAATTTATTTGTGTGTTAAATGAGCTTATTTTATAAAATTTCTCGTTACTAAATTAAAAATAAAAACCTGTCCTATGAGCTCTTTGCACAAAATTTGGTCCAATTGACTTCTCTAATTATAAAAGCAAAAAGATGTTATAAAAAATTATTTTATGTTAATATCATTCGAAATTTTATTTAATTTCTTTCATTAAATAAAGCATTTGTTTATGTTAATTTGCATGTGATTGTTATGACTTTTGTATTAGTTAAATTATAAACAAAGCTTTCAAAATAAATATATTCCTTTTTAGGTAAGAGAATATATATAATGCCGTGGCTAAATCACCAATAGAATGGTTGCAATATTCTAAAGAGCTAGATGTGTTTTATGAGAAAATATATGATCTTTATATATTTTTTAAAACCTTTTTAAATGAAATCAAATTAATGTGAAGATTATCTCACAAAGATAAATTTTTTTCCAAAAGAAAATAATTATTGGCACTGTCAGCAGTTGTAAACTTGTAAGGAAGGTTTTCCAGAGCAAGTGGTGACAACAGTACTCCTTTGGAGCGCATGTGGGGGATATATAAATCAAAATAGAAGACAAACAAAAGGTGTGCCCCGGTGCCGATCCTTTTCCTCTTTGGATTTTCCTAACAAGATAAAAGCTTCCACACATGACCAACTGTTCACAACCACCGAAGGTTGTCCCTCATGGTGAGTCGAGTACTATGAGACCGATATAAAACAACCATTCAAAGGTGTCCAAATTCAAACCAACTAAACTGTCCAAGATGTAAACCAACACATATTTTGTCACTTTATACTATTTTTTTTTTCAAAATAAATCAGACGAAGACCTTTCCATTATATATAAAACAAAGATGGCTATACAGTAACAAACACGTGATTGTTTTTGGAAATAAAATACTGATTTGGGGAAGATCCCGTATTTGTACTCTTTTGACTTTGAATCAATGGAAGACGATTGATATATTTAATAATAATGGAGCAAATTAAATATATAGAGGAAAAGGTAGAACTAGAAAAGATAGACATGCGAATATTTTACAATACCGTCGAATGCCATTAAAAGGGGTATTCGGAAACCACAATATTTGAGCCATAAATACACATGATCTGATAGAGTCCCTTTGCCGGCCGAATGTGCTCCAAATAAAATGACGAGGACGGCCATCTCTATAACATTAATATTATCACTTTTTGGCCAATCTTTCTTTTTTACTTTACCTAATAAGATATGTCCATATAAAATAAACTTCATAAATTAATAGTAATGAGTCATGAGTCATGGCGTGGTGACTCACTAATCATGCATCCAAACATGATTATACGTACAACGCCTCTTATGGTATGTTTGAGGGTGAAAATTTAGGGTATTGGGGTTTGAGAAATATTATAAAGTAAAGATATGTTATGGGAGTTGGTGAAAAAATGAAGAGAGAGAAGATTTTTAATAAATATTATAATAATAAAGTATTATGTGATGAATTTTTATTATTAAACTTAAATTTTTGGGCCCAAATTTTTGGGTGCTCAAACATGTATATATAATTTCATCATCATCATCCTCTTGTTACCCTCGTCTTTATTTATTTTTTTATTTTTTTTAATTATCTTCTAGTAGTGGAATGTATACGTACATTGATGCCTTGTAAAATTGAATTACAGCAAATGGTAATGAAAAACAAAATTGTACTACTACATATCACTAATTGGCTTGACCATGTGCCAGTGAACTTTGGCTCAGCTGGCATCTCCTCCTTTAAGAAGGGTCTTGAACCGGGGATCCAATCCCCCAAAATTGACAAGAAAAAAAAAATTGACTTGATCATGTTCTATGGTCCATATTACGAGGAATTTTTATATTAGGCCGCCACACGTTGCAAAAATCGACAGGTTAATGTGGGGAAAAGTACTACTTTTGCACATGCGAAGTAATTCAGGACCTTTCATTGTGGAGCCTCCAATTAATATTCCTGATAGATCGATCAGGTGGAGGAGACCAAATTATCAAATCTTTTTATTTTCTCTGTATTCTGCTAGCTCATGATCCTAATCCTTTGTGCTTTTTTTTTTTCTCGTGTGTGTGTGTGTGATCAGGAGTCTCTTTCATGAGATTACAAGATATATGTACACTTGAATCAAATAACCAAAAAGAAAAGTTACTTTTTACGTGTGATTTACAGTAAAAGAAACCGTGTTATTGAGATTTGAGTGACTCCACTTGGGATTTGCCTCGTGGACCCCTCAATCTAATGAAGAGCCTGTATTCGTTAAACGTCATGGGCAAGTAGAGAGCCGGTCTGTCGGGAGTCACAAGCTCCTTTACGGGCTCTATGGGTATGTCGCTCTCTGGATTGTAGAAGAAGGCGAGGGAAACGCGTTCTTTGCCTGAATTCACAATCACTCTATGCTCCACGCTCTTGTAGATTGCGTTGCTCAGAACCTTATCAATTGATCAGCAAATCGTCAATAAGGCAAAAGGAAATAAAGTAATTTCATTGAATATATATGTATATATCTAATTAGCGATATTAACAAAGACTTGCCAATCACGGTATGGATAAAACCACTAGTGGAGATCAAGGGAATACCACCAAGAAAAGGGGAAAAATCAAATACTATTTGGTAGGGAATCATCGATCCCGTATGGGGTCAAGATGCATGTCACCTTCAGTTTCAAGAATAAACATGTTAAAAACATGACATTGTTTAAACAAAAAAATGTTATTAAAAGTCAACAGGAAATTAAATAGCAGAAAAATCAGACCTATTACTGTTTAACACGGCAACTTGGAGTGAGAGAGAGAGAGGTCCGGACACAACAGAGAAATAATTATAAACGATGCCAGAAAAGTATAGGGGGGGGGTGGGTATGGATCACTTTTTGCCAATACGCTTACCTTATCCCAAGGCTAAGAAGAGACGTACTTATCCAGTTAATAATTTGAGTATGAAGATTACATCATTTTCATAATAATTATAAAAAAAATATTGCGAGACAATGTTGTAGAAAATGTCCGACTAAAACCAGCTTGAAGCGACAAACAAGGATCTAATAGTGATCCTCCTCGCATCCATCTATTTTTTGTTCTTGGGGCTTCATGAGTTATGTGAAGGGTTGAAACTCCTTCCCACCAAAAAAATAAAAACAACAACATGGCCATTCTATTTGCCTTTGGTACGTGAATTCTGGCCAAACATTTCACATCACATAGATAACCTTAGATATCAACTATGGAGCAAAAACAGAAAAAAAGAGAAGAGTCACCTGGATTTGATCGCCAATATTGACGATAAAAGCGTGGCGAGCTGGCTTTACAGTAATCCAGTTGTGATCTTTGCGTACTTGAAGACCTGGGACTTGATCATCGGGTAGAAGCAGTGTCATGCCACCTGGGTCCGAGTGGGATGACAAACCAAGGGTCAGGTCAGGCTGCGGACACTTTGGGTAGAAGTTTACCCTCAGACAGGCCCCAATATTTTCGCCGCCAAATGCGTTTTGAAGAACATTCTCTTCCAAGCCAAGGTTCATAGACAAAAGCTTCATTAATCTGCCGCACAGATTCACTACCTCTTTTCCATACTCATCGATCACTTCCCTGAAGTTGGAAAAGTCCATTCTTCAAAATCAATTATGATTACGAATAGAAGTATCCGGAGTATCATGATTATTAAAACATACATGCAGCTAAGCTAAACTAACTAGCCGGCAGGTTATGATATAGCACAGCGTAGGTGACCCATATAATTTAACGAAAGCGACAGCATATAGTAGCATAGATATGCTATAGCATGACAAAAACCATAGAATAATCAACCATGGGCTTGTTCGTCGTTGCTCTGCAGAAGCAAAAAAAAAAAAAGAGAGGAAGACGAAGAGGAAACTCTTTCTTGGGTGACTCATGAATTACCTGCAATAATCCGGTAGGCCAGGCCATTTGTTGTAGTCCTTCAACGACAGAGGAAGGTAATGAAGGAAGTAATAGTCACTCCAATCAAGAACGGCACCCTTTTCAACCCCTAGCCTGCTACCATATCCTTCATAAGTTTTTGGTGAGTTAGCATAAGATTGTTTAATCTCCATCGGTAAGTGAAAGAACTCGCGCCAGACCTCCCGAGCCCTGTCCATTAGTTGGGGACTAACACCATGGTTGAGAATTTGGAAGAAGCCCCACTCTCGACAAGCTTCAGATATTTGACACAGTATGGTGCTACGAATATTATCGTCGCCCCCAAAGAAATCTTGAAGATCGATGACTGGGATATTAACATCGGTAGCATCAGTGCTGCTGGTTGGCCTTTCAAGTGGCGGCTTGATGTATCGGTCAGGAATCACGGGTGCTTCACTTTCGGACAAGGATTGGACGCGAACTATTGGCTCGGGCCAATCTATTGGGCTATTCATGATGTTTAACAAGTACGTTTGGCTTCCGAGGTCGATCCTTATAAAGGAAGTTAAAGGGTACGGTCAAACAAACAAGTGCTAATTAAGAATATATCAGCTCAAAGACGAGAGAGAGAGAGAGAGAGAGGGTAGAGGCAGGCCGGTATGGCGAAGTTTGGGAGTAATAGTTAAAGGAGGAGCAAGGTGGATTAGTGGGAGGTGAAATGGACGTGAAGGAGAAACGTGAAATATATCGGGGATTTCGAAAAGTGCGTGGGAGTGACTGCGAGACAGCAGTACTGAAGCTGTTCGTGTACATGTCTCAATGTCTGGTAGTGCAAGACTTCGGCTATGAGTCTGGTTATTGTAATAATCACGGTTGTGCTGAACATATTAAACCGCGACTGAAATTAAAAGCTTCAAAATTTAAGGATCCAGACTACGCTATATCAATTAAAATGTTTTGAATATTTTAAATGATGTGTTTTACCGCAATCGTCGGATCTCCAGCTTTTAATCTCAAATGTCGTTCAGCATGTTCAGCACAATAACAGAACTCGCGGCCATTTTTGTATGCATGTATTGGAAGGACCTGAAGGTAATTATGTGTGTATTCCCTGAGGTTGACAGGGCAACATACAAGAAAGTACGCGTACTAGAGAGTAGAACATCTCAGATCAATTTAGCCAGTACTTTTAACTCATGGCTAATGATGAACCTTGAGAAGGATTAATATATGGTCCCCATTTCGGCGCCGTGAACAACTTGATCTACTTACTTGTCCTCAATATATCTATACCACACGTTAATATTGACAACGAAAACCGTACATGGCTCATGACTGTCCAAACTAATTCCTGATCTCGTGTTTAATATATATATAGGACATTAATTTACAGATAGTCTACAGATAGTGGGATGCCGATCACTATGATGTACCCATTAATGTACATGATACAGGGAGAATATCCCACAAGATATATATATATAAGAGTCCTGCGAAAGAATTAATAGCAGAATTAATGTAATCATGATTCAAACAAAAACACGAAGAAGAAAAATAAATTTTGGAGTGCTATTTGGTGAGTGCTCTAGCTCTTAACGAAAACACGAACAAGACAAACTTAACTACAAGCTGCAGGCCCAATAGGCCAATACCCTTCTCAGAGAGAGAGAAATTTTGTAACCTGCCTTATTCATATCCTACCTTGTATATCCATAAGTTTACAAATATGATCAGTCCATAATTACATATACGTGGTATACATATAGATAGATAGATGATGATTGGGCTAGCTACGAATTATAATAATAATAATAATAATAATTAATACAACAAGCATACGTACGTTCTGGCAGGTTAGGCTTAATGATTCCTCTCCCAAGACCGGGCTTCTCTCCGTTTCCTCAGGTACATTAGAGACGTGCAATATGTGAACCGACATGTAAGTTAGCTGTTTAGGACACACTCTAGCTGATCCACCCGAACTGATTGTGAGGGGAAAAGAGAGTAATGTGATCTCCCCAACTTACAACCAGCAAACGCGAACTGATTCGAATTGAGTGTAATCCACCCGAGCTGATTGTAGGGCTTTCTCAATTCTAATAGAAGTAGCTGAACGAATAAAAATCCTAGTGGCCAGTTGCAAGTAATTCAGAGCAGTACTAGTACTGCAAGTTGCCTGAGTCAATGAGAAGCAGTGCATGGGCCAGCTCTTCCAACTCTAGAGTTGGAATGTTATCATGAAGTGGGGTGCTCCTAGCAGCTAGCCTACCTGCACCACTTGAAGATCATGTGGGCTGCACAGTGTTTGTGTGGACATGCATGCAGTGATGCAGATCAGCATGCAGCTGTGTCTATGGATGAGTCAAAAATCTTTCGATTCATGAAATTATTAACTTCCCGTCATTTTCAAGTCCCATTGTAAAAATTAAAACCCAATTAATTTTATTTATTATATTCAAATGCTGGCTAGTATATATATATATATATAGGACATAATATTTTAGGGAATACTAAATAAGTTACCATAACATTCAGTGTATGAGATTATACATTAAATTTTTATTAGCCTTGATTAGCTAGATTTGAGAAAATCTAGTAGTTGAGTACTGCTTCATTTATATGAAATTGATTTTTTTTTCTAAGTATATGATCAAATTGAATATTTAGAGAATGAAGAATATATTCTTCACTTTTTTTTCCCCATGAGATTCTTCACAGGCCACAAACCAGAGTTGTGGATATTCATGACCCTTCAACCTGTGTGCGGGCATGTCTAATTTATGACATTAAATTTTATAATATTATATATTTTCTGACGGTTTCTGCATAATGATTCTCTTATATAAAAGAAGAAAGAAGAATAATTCCGTCAATTTGTGCCCATTTAACGGCCCCATAATTAAATAATCGTTGATAATAATAATAATAATAATAAATTCCTGATAGATGTTCGAATACCATATACATTAGATTGAGGTGCTACTTAGCAATCATGTGTTGAATGCTAATTAATTACTTCTGCCGATGGTTGCTGTTGTCCACATGGAACTTCCAACTTTTAAGCATGGGTTGTTGAGTGAGAAGTGGTAGGTTTTAATCCCATGTGAGGCGTTAGTTAATTAACAGAAAAGAAAAAGAAAACCCTGCCTTTAAAATTAGGTAAGTTGAATTCAATAGCAACGAAGTTGATTGGGTACGTACTGCACGAGATCAGGTCCCCCGACCTAACTTAGCTGGGACAGAAACCAGTTGCGATCTCAAGGACCGGGAGTTATTTCTAATTTGTTCTAGGTGGAAATTAATTGAATTAATAAATATCTAAAAGAAAATTTCAAGTTTATATAGGACGTGTGAAAACAACAAAGTAACTAAAAATAAGAGGATTGTAAAACTAAGAGGTCTTATATAGTGGCTTATGTATAATATGCAAAGAAAAAGAAAGCAAAACTCCAGTAGCCTGAGCGATCTTCTACGTAATCATCACATCAATTAGGCTGTATGAAGGGCAGTCAGGGTTGGGCAGTACCAACCTCCCCCCATGGCTGAGCGTTTGTCGCCGCCTGCCCGGATGAGAGGTGAGGAACTGCCAAGATTGACTTCAGTCTCACTTAGTCGGGCTGGCAGCTACCAAAGGCGACTTGTGAAGCTGTGACATAAATGCGACATGTTCTTCTTGGTCATGTACGAATTTTGCATCGTGCCACTAATTAGTCATTCCAACTATCAAAACATGAGTAGGTTCTCATAAATGTTCTGAAAGCCAAACTGGTGATTTGCTAGCTAGCTCTAATAATGGAGGTTATTTTCGAGTTTCGACCCAAAAGTACCACACTACATAATATCGACTTGTATCCAGTGACGGAACCAGGATTGAAATCTATGAGTGTCGAACTTTAAAGGCGAAATGATAAGAAAAAAATTTCTTTTGTAATACAAAAAATTGTCTTAGAGTTACAATGTCGAAAATTAAGGACTAAAAACATTAAAAATATTAGAATACATGTACTGTACTATGTACTACAACTGAAAGGTGACAATTGTATCCTACGATTTTGCATCTTCTGAAAATGTTACAAAATAACTTCGTTCTCAATAGTAGCGAAATGATTTCCCTCTCAATGCATGCTCGGTGAACTTGTACAACAACCAAAATATTTTATGGCTCTTAAAATAAAAAGTTAACACAAATTACCCAAGCATGTAATTAGTGTCACTGCCATGCGTGTATGCATTCAAGTAGCAAACTTCCTATGTGAAAATTACCCAAGATACGTAAGAAGCATGAAATTCATACAGAGCTGCTTAACTTTGGAAACAGACAGATGTAGATAAACAGTAAAATCTAACTGGAGATGACAGAGAGAACCCCACTGAATACAAACCTGCTTAACTTTGGAAAGAAAAAGGCAAAGAAGGACCAAATTGTTGAAGCATTAATTGGTATGATCACATCATATGAAGAAAAAAAAATACAAAATAGAATCATAAAAATAAATTCAAACCAATTAAAGGTTCAACGGAATTTTGTTTTTTGATTTGCAAGTATATGCAAACCGAGGAAGTGAAAAATGATGCAAAAGCATATGGGAAACTTAGATTCTCTTTTCTGAAAACATATTGACCATACAAGCCAAATTTTCTACTTTCTTTTCTGTCCCAAATTGAGTTGATGAAGAATCTGGGTGGGACAGGATGTCTTTCCATGTGGATAACACACACAGGCTAGACAGAAGTTTAAGGCTTTAATTGACACCAAAAAAGGATTGTCAAAGAGTAGTACAAATGCTTGAATTCAACATATGTCAAAGACAACAGTAATAGGATAGCAGGAAGAATTTGAGTTAATTTCAGGAAGGAGAAACCAAACATCCAGAAAAGCATTTTTGAATCTTTGAATTTAACACCGGAAGAAATTGAGAGAGAGAGAGAACAGAGCACCCACGCCCCAAAATTATAGCTGGAGCAGAAATTTTAAACCTTCCACAAAGAATTGTACCAACCAAACTTAGCACAAACCCACAGAAATGAAATACTCAGAAAAAAGTTCAATCGTCGGCCTAAATTGCATTTATAGACCACAAGTATAGTACCCAAAATTTAAAATATCACGAGTTTCAATTCAGATACAGAGAGAGAAGGAAGAGCTATCGAGGGGTATTAATAACTCCCATCAAGATCAACTTGCCATCGAGCTTCAACAAGGAAAGGTAAGGCTCAAGACTATCTTCACTGCTGTGCTAGCAGAAATAGATATGAGAACGTGAGAATCCAAAAGCAAAAACAAAATTGGAAAACGGTAATCGTTGAAGAGAGCCAGAGGCCCGGAGACGCACAAGGGGAGAGAGAGAGATTATACCTGGTGGCTGGTGCTGCGGTGGGGCAAACGGCCAAGAGGCGGCAACGAGCAACGGCGGCTGGGCAACGACAGAGAAATTAAAATTTGTGAGAGAGGAAAGAGATCGCGAAAGAGGGGCAGGTGGAGAGAGATCACATTTTAATTATCTTTTTTAAGCTATGCATATAAAATAAAAATAAAAAGGGGCAGGGGGCCCGGACCTAATGGGTATCGGGACCTAGGCCCCAAGATAAAACTCTACTTGGCCTGGGCTCAATGGGTATCGGGGCCCAGGCTAAGTAATTGAGGGCGGGGGATGGGTAGCGACCGCCCTGGTTCGCTACTTGCTTGGATCGCGACTATAAACCAAAAAATAAAAGAAAAAGAGAGGGACATAGGATATATAGATTTACTTACAATCTTGCTTAAGCGTATATACAACAGTAAAAAGAGATCTCTTTTACGTATACGTTGTTACCCCAGTCGGCTCAGAGCATTATAACAATCTTTCATTTTTATCAGTTTTTTATGTAAAAAAAAAAACTTGAATCAATCATGGACCCAAATAAAAGGACCATCTTAAATGCTCCGTAGTCCGTACCCCACAGCCCATATGAAAAAGAGAAAGAAAAAAAAAGAGTTAGAGCGAACTCATATATCAGCCACAAAAGAACCTGCAGACTTTTTGTAACCTCCAAAACATTTGGCTCCAACATTTACATGCATTCTCCATTCAACCTCATATCTAAATGCAAACCTAAACCTAATCAAATTATGACTCACTTTCCCTTTTATCTCTATTTCCTTTGATCCTTTCCATGGTTAGCGTAACTTAATTCATTTTTGCATGCACACACAGTGACGCACCAAGTCGGGAGAGTGTACATGTCAGAAGAGCATGGGAGGAAGTGAATGTGGAATTAATCTACTATATCTGATAAATTACTATCAGTCACCTCAAAAATTTAATCATTTAATTAATATTTACCCCTGTAATTAAGAACAGTAATATTATATATCTTCTCGTAACCACGCTTAAAAACAAAAAGCATCTTCTTAACCGAAAATGACATCAATCAAACATGCATGATGCTTGCATCTGATCTTGCTTTTCTTTGTTGACTTAGGTTGTGTTCAGTGTTTGTTTACTAAAATTTTAGCCAGCATAAAAAAATAATTACAATATAATCTATCTTCCTATCAAATCATTATTTTTCACTCTAATAAATATAAAAATTCATTCAAATCGTCTCTCTGTATTTTTTTACCAATTTCAATACTCAAAATTTTATCACTCAAACACATGACCTAAGACGATCATGAAATGGTGGATGGGGATTGGAACAGGTGGATTAATAATTTATACAGATCATATTACTTTGGTAATTTTATGATTTCCACTAATTAATGGTCATCTTCCCAATCATTCTGCCACATGCAAAATTTTAATTTGGGGGAAAAAAAACCTTCAATTACGACATGCAGTACTGACACGCATGCTGACACGCATGCCTGGACCTCATTGAATTCCGCCTTTGTCATGACTGGGTTAAGCACAATATTAATTCCTGAGTGGATTATGCAAGTGCTGTGTTATTTAATTCTTCAATTAGGCTCGGTGGAGTTAGATCACCTTTCAAAAGTTGCGGATGATTATATATATATATATACTGTTTCAATTATCATGAGTCCAGAATATTCTAACTAACGACTAGCTAGGTATCAAACCCATTTGATAAGTAACCATCGACCGCCATTAACTACCCTTTAAATTCAAGTGGGCATAACGAATATATCTTTTGACTTTTGCCACGTGTAACAGCAAAACTTTTTGTGGCTATATATCCGTGGCATCCCATTCCTAGCATACCAGCTTAGCCAGTTTGTCAAATTTAGGTTATGTTCTTTTGGCTAAAAGTTTTAGAATTTTAATCTAACTTTCTAAATTTATACTCCTAACATTACTTATGCACGCATATTAATATAACTCAACATTACTTTTTTTATACACATCAATACAACTCAACAATTTTTACAAGCAAGTCAATAAAGCTTAAACATTATCTAAATATTCACATTATTCTTAAAATTCAACCATTTTATTCAAAACGATAACTGTTACTCTAGTCATGCCTGGCGCGTCCCATTGGATGTCCAAGGCTATTAGCTAGGCTAATCTCCGCGATTCAATGGCTATCACAATTCCAAATTTTGTTTCGTCAAGATTATGATCCGTACCCTTTTTCCATAAAACATTCGATAAAATAATTTATAAGTATGTGGAGGAAACATTAGACAGAGATGAGAAAAAAAAACAAGAAGAATGGACGCAGAGGATTTATATTAATATAATTAAAGTACGTATTTCTATCCTGAATCAATTGCCTGATCTGACGCGTTTCGCACCACTTTTTCGTCAACTGAAATACAATAGTATTATCATGCAGATAACTAAGCAATTTTTTATATTGTAATTAGGTTATATAGAAAGAAATATTATTTCCTTTTTGAATCCTCTCTCCTCCTAGCTGAGAATGCAGGGAAACTATATATATATTCCTGGGACCTGGGGCGTTTAATTACTACCACTTCTTTTGGGCACCATCTTTTTATAGGAATGGCATACTTTCTTTTTGTCACTTCATGGTCTTGTTTTGCTGGGATTAAAACGGCAAGGATGATTAGCTGCTAGACTCTGATAGATCGTGACAAGTAGGTATCTATTCTTAGTACATTATTCTTGGTTAAATGTATCTAGAATATGCTTTATTGCATATATATTTGCTAGTTAATCATGTTACTGGCCACAAAATTCCATGTGAAAAGGATATGCTCAACAGTAGCTCAGATTGATAACAATACAATGGTCTGAGAATATCTACATCACCGTGTTTGTCTCCTAGCACTATCTTTAATCTGATTGAACATTATGTGGGGATTAAAAGTCAGAACTCGACCACTATTATCCATTGGCCTTGCATGTGCCATTAATTGTCGTGTTAATTTACTGCCTGGAAAAAAGATAATTATAATAACATGGGCTGATGGGCAAGCGTCATGAAGTCCTTTTATTTTTCCTCCTTTTTTTTTGTATTTTATAATAACCTGTCAAACATTTTCGCTAACAACAAGCAGACAAAAACTTCATGTGAAAATTGAAATATAATACTTAAAAGAAAGGAATCGATAAAAACACCTAACCTTTGACTAAATATATGCGTTTCACACCTGGTGATTGGGACCATTCCAATTGGTGCATGTACGATGCCATTTAGAGAATCAATCATGGAGTTCATAATTATTTATTCGATACACTTCTTCTGAGTTATATATGATGCTTACAGTTAGAAGCTGCTCCAACTCTAACAATTATATATATGGCTTCAATTTTCCAGTACTGGTTCTGTTGACTATTTGCTCTGTGATGAGTTTAATGCCGCTCTGAGCTCTCAAATTATTATTCCCCACTAGCTCTCTATTTTCTTTCATGATTTTTTTCTATTTCTTCTTCTTCGTCTTCTCTGTATATCCGATTTAAGAAAAAGAAAACCAGCTTTCATATAATTTGTGCGAGTGGGTTGATTAGCGGGAAATGCGGCATCGTCGTTGCTTACGTTTTCTCCACTTGGGCTCCATGACAGGGACTTAACAACTTGTAGAAGCGAAGATGCCTAGCTGTGGACAACGTACGTTGTTGAACTTTGTATTTGGCACATGTTTTTCCTGCACCGAGTAATTGGATGGATTGGGCAGAGGGTGTGATGAAATGTTTCGATCGATTGAAAGGGAACCGAAAATATCAGATTGCGCCTCTGACGGAGTCAACAAATTATTGAAGCTTTACTCTCGAGGCACTGTTTGTTGAGTAGTTGAAATTTTCTTAGCTAACTTTGCGGACTAAATTAAACGAGAAGCAAAATTATAAGGGACATTACAAAGCTTTTCTAGAAGACGATATATATATAAACAGGTATTCCACAGTCGCGTACGTACTGTTTTGCACGCCTGAATGGAAATATTGATACGCATGCTCTACGATTGTCTTAATATACGAACCAAATTTATATTTTGCGTGTAATAAAATACTCACTAGGCTAAATATTATTTCCTTCTTTTATTTAATGTGTTTTTAGACTATTGAATTATATAATAAAAAAATAAAACTTCAGCTAATTTTTACGCTTTTATTTTAATTCCATTATTAATAAGCTTCTTTCTTCACAAATATGCCAACAGGAAAATAACGAAAATTGCTTGCAGTATCCCCCCCCCCCAACCAAAACGATAGGAAAATGATCTAAGATGGGCCAGACTGGGCGTATTGGGCCTAAATTGAGTGGGACAATGATCTCTAAAGGCCAAGGTGGGCTTTGAGATAGGATATATGAGAGCCCAAACTAATTCTGATCCAGATGACAAGTCCATGGGTTTCATAGGTTTTAGATTTCATTGTATTTTCAAGCTCTCTGGATTACAAAGCCCAAAGACGTATTAACGTGGATCGTGGTCGGTCCAAATCTATTGCTCGTCGAAATATATAACTAGGCGGGCATTACACCGTCAATATTTCAGGGAACTCGAGAAAGGCCCACATTAACCCGATATAGGCTATGGCATATCTCAGGCCCAGCTGTTGCAAATTAACAACTTAAAAATTCCATTTAAACTGAGAAAAATAATAGCGGGAATAAAGTCTGGGCATCAGCCCAAAAGTTAGAAAATCAACCTCTGCATGCTTGACCGCGACCACGTACCAAGTTCGAGTAATAGAATTATCGTGCACAGAATTATAAGATCAGTTTTGTGTACACCATCCCATGATAATTATCTGCGAGGCAGGTCTAAACCAGTATGATAGCTCTATTCGTGGTTTAGGACTTTTTGTTAATAATAGTAGGAATAATAACATACTAACAGCATGCCCAAATTTCATTTAAATGTGTACTTCCAGCTCAAAATCACTATCAAATGTCCATTATAATTGATAACCTAAAATACGGCTCAATTATTCTTGGCTATAGTTTATTTAGTTAATCGTTCGTGAGTTAACCATCTACTTGTTCTCTATGAATTACTAGAATCTGATATATGATAATGATATACAATACCATAAAATTAAAATTAGTTATGACAGTTGATCACTCGATTGTTATATATTATTTGTCACAATAATATGGAGGACCAAACAAATATGGAGGAACATGAAACGTGGCTGCATGGTATTATTGTTAATACATACTTAGTTGTTTGTTTACTCAGAGGAATATTTTTAAAATTTTAGAAATTTTTTGAATGTTGAAATTTATTAAAGTTTATAAAAAATTTAAAAAATATATGTAAAAATTAAAAAATTATGAAATATATTATTTATTTAGTTGAAATTTTTAAGACCTCAAATTTTTGAGCAAACAAATATACCCACTGTACTACTTGGACAACAGGCTGTTTTGAAATGGCCCATAAAAAAAAAACTTATTATAATAAAAGTAATAATTTATTGTTATATGTTTGGATGAAATGGGAAGGGGAAGGCAACGTCCAATGTACATAGTGGAAGTCCGAGTCAGATATTATCCTGTTGCGTTGTCAATATGGTGTCGCCCACCAAAAAGCCAAGTGAACGCGTTGGAGCGTAAACGGCTGGCATCTCTTATCCCGGCCACCCTTGGTCCACGCTCTTCCTACATATCTCTCTCTTAGTCTTCGACTACTCGCGGTCAAAGCGAGTAAAGGCACTTGCTTCCTATCCTAACCGAGCTTTTTGGCCCTGGTATCTCTTATCCGGTCACCCTTGGTCCACGCTCTCCTACGTATCTCTCTCTCTTTTAGTCTTCGACTACTCGCGGTCAAAGCGAGTAAAGGCACTTGCTTCCTATCCTAACCGAACTTTTTGGCCATGGTCAATGATTTTAAAAACAGTTTTTTTATTTTTAAAATGTTTCAAATCCAAACATCATTTTTTTCACCTACCAAACATTTCGGCCTATGTTTGTTTGGATGTCAATATTTTTTTTAAAAAAAAATTAATACAAACTTTTTCACAATCCCTAATTTGTTTTTACAAACTCTACCAATCTTTTTCTAAACTTCAATACATTTTTTACAAATAATAACAATTTTTTCACTGATCCCAATAGAATATACACTACCTTAAATAACAGATTTTTTTTATCCATCCAAACTCAGCCCCAATTTTTAATAAAATTTTATATATAATCATTGGCCTCAATTTATGTGAAAACAATACGAAAAAAAAAAAAAATACTTTTTACAAAAGTTTATAAAAATTCATCTCACAAAAATCTTCATCCAAACATATTTTTTTACTTTCACATTATCCAAAAGAATAAATTTAAATACTCTCCCTTTCCAAACATAATTTGTGTGGACCCCACCTCTGGCCACTGGGAGGAGGAACTCTCAACTCTACCTCTAGCCACCCTGATCCCCCTCCATTGTGAAAGCTAGGGGCCTCGATCATTTTTTTTCTTTTCATAATAAAAAATTAAATATTCTTTATTTATTAATTATATTTTTATTTAGTTTTAATTTTATTTTAAAAATGTTTATGACACGTGTCACATTGCAATTGGACGAGATGAAATTTTCCGTTAAACAAGTTTAACGGCTTCAAGTCAAATGAATTTTGGTACCAAAATGACAAATCTAGTTAGCTTTTTAAAAATTTTAAAAACCCAATGAGTTTTTTTTTTAAAAAAAAAAGATGCTAAAATCTAGTGTGTGATTTGAAAATTTTCCTTAATTTTATTGGTGTTTATGAAAAAAAATGTTATGATTTTATTGTAAAAATGATCGTCAGAATTTGTTTGCCTCATTCAAACATATGTTTTTGAGAAATATTGAGAATATTTTTTGAAAAATTATTTAAAACATAATAAAAGGTGGAAAATTTTCACGTTGTGTTTGTTTCACCTGAAAACGTCTTCCTTCGAAATATTTTCAACTTTTCTTGTATTTGGTAAGGGCGGAAAATATATGTCAAGGGAAAATGTTAAGTTGGTCAATGAAAAATTTTACCTTGCAAGGTTGAAAATGATTTAAATCATTTTCCAAACTGTTCAACTATTTATTGGTCTTTCTCATCTTTAATCATGACTAACTTAAAGCATCCAATTACCTCCAAAGCGCACAAGGAAGGCAAATTTGGCCGCTTGGATTTTGTTTTAAATAAAAGTATATTATATCATTTTTTATTTTATCTATGTTATTATTTATTTTTAATTTATCTATATATAATGACCTAAATTATTATTATTTTTTTAAAAGTCACATATGTAGCTGATGTGTCTAAAAATGAGCCACACATGAATTTCCCGTGCACATATAAGGGTAAAACAAGTAGAACCTTAGATTCATAAACAAATGATCCACAGGTCTCAAAAAAAAAATAAAGCTCTAGTTTCGATTCCAAAATTGCATAAAACAGAAGTATGTGTTATATATTTTCCCCTTGTTTTTAATATCTCTATTGACAATGATAAATTGGAATTGTTACAAAATATTCTTTAAATTTTTAAGTGACAACTAAACTCTATATGCTCATTTTCAAAGAGTTAGCCAAACATCGTAACTGATTTACTTTTTACTGCAAATATTTTCTCATTTTCTCCGTTTTATGCCGAAACAAATGCACAAGCATACTCCATGCAACCAATAATAATTATCTAGTTATGCATAAATCTCAAAGTATTTTATCAAATATTTTAGAACACCAAAGAAAGAATGAGGAAGAAACTGATTAGAAACGAATTTGATGTTGGTTTTCATCATGAACTGTGGTTATTATTTTACTCATTACAAACATAAATGAAGAAAAAAAACAAATTAACTTAATTATAATATATATTTTTTAGAGTATTGAGAAGTTTTAGAATCAAATTTTGCTTCACAATGAAAACATCAACTTATGCCAAAACATTATTTAATTTGAAGAAGTAATCGCTAATGATGTTTGTTATCGTATCTCATTTGGCTAAAGAAGCTTCTAAAGCAAAATAAGCAGGAATCGAAAACCTTCTCGCAGCCGAATTCGACGTTTATTTGTTATAAACCAACTGACCAGATGGAGCTGTGGTTGATATATTAAACGAAAGAAAAATTGGAAAGATGATTCAAAAACTGGAAAGTTCCACCTCTAATAGAACAAAAACAGTGGATGAAGGGAGACGAAACGCTCGTAAACGCGCGTTGGAAGAGGGCTTTGCGTCGTTCACACGCGAAGGACAACCCCTTGAAGCGGTCAGATGCACGTTGAAGGCGGTTTCCTGAATTTGACTCGCATCTGAATTTCATTCGGTGTTTGTGTTTTCATTTTCCTAAAAAACCAACCCCCTCCTGTAAAAGCTTTGACTTTGACGGGAGAGGAAAGGAACGAAAGAGCAAAGAAGAAAAGTCACACTTTCCTCCCTCCTTCCTACGCCCGTGCCCTCGCAGAAACGCATAAAACGGACGGACCCCCTCATACCTTACGGTATCTCACGCTCTCAATCGAGGTCGTCTCGATTTTCTTCTTTCGCAACAAACAATCACCCAGTTTACTTTTTTCTCGGGCACCCAGAACACAGGAAGTAATCGAAGGTATGTTGTTTTTTGTTTATTTATTGGGTGAAAAAATGGTTATAGATCTGATGGGTTAAGTTGCTCTGAGAAGTTTTCTGAAATTTGTGTTGGTTTTCAATGGATCTAATAAAGTTTCTGGATTTTAGTTTTTGGGCTGTAGTTGGAAAATTTGTTACTGCTGTGGGTTAGACCGGTTCTCAGGTGTTTGTACTTTTGTTTCAATTTTTTCTCTAGAGATTTCAGAAGAGATAATAGGTCTGTGAGACCACGCCGCTGAATTGGACTTGGTGCACTGCTAACACTTTTGAAATTTTGTTCTTCTGCTCTTGATTTTCCAGTACTGAATATTGTCTCTGTTTGTTCGTTTAGAAGTAGTAACGTCGAGGGTGATTAAAGATTAGAAAGGTACGTGTAAAGTCGTAATACACGATCTATTCTGTTTGTGAAATCTTCAAATCCCCCTTTTAGTTTTGGTGGGTTGGGGTATCAAGTCGGCGTGTCAGTAAAATCTGAACGTCACTCTTTTGATTTCTCTCTATTAGACGGGATTATTTGTTTTGAACTCACCCTAATCTGGATTTTGGTTTCACGGTTTTATTATTTTTGTTCTTCAACGAATGAATGGGATGTTAAATGCTTTTCTTTACAAACTTTGCAGGCAGGCCTTGGATATGTGCAGTGGTTCAAAGAGTAGACTTTCTTCCACAAGCTTTGTCATGGAAGGTGAATTTCAGAAACAGAACGATGGGTTTTTCTGTGATTGCTCAGTTTTGCTTGAGTTGTCCGCCATGGATGATCTCGAGGCCTTCCGGGGTGAAGTAGAAGTGAACGGTCTTGATGCCAACAAGTCAAGCTTTTGGTATTGTAGAAGAATCGGCTCAAAGAAGATGGCGTTCGAAGAGAGAACGCCTCTTGTGATTGCTGCCATGTTCGGCAGTGCTAAGGTTTTGAAGTATATGATTGAATCTGGCAAGGTTGATGTCAATCGGGTTTGTGGCTCAGATAGGGTGACTGCACTCCATTGTGCTGTTGCTGGTGGAACCAATTCTTCACCTGAGATCGTTAAGCTCTTGCTTGATGTTTCCGCTGATGCTCAGAGTGTTAATGCGAATGGTAACAAGCCTGTTGATTTGATTGGCCCTGCGTTGAAGTCACCCTTCAATTCAAATAGGAGGGTGATGCAGTTATTGCTAAAAGGCGATAATCCAGTTGGGGACTGTGAAACAACCATGGACGATGAGGAAGAGCAGCAGAAGATAACAATGCCTCAGCTGCCTAAAGAAGGGACTGAGAAGAAAGAATACCCCATTGACGTGTCGCTGCCCGACATAAACAATGGGATATATGGAACGGATGAGTTTAGGATGTATACTTTCAAGGTGAAGCCTTGCTCAAGAGCATACTCCCACGACTGGACCGAGTGTCCTTTTGTCCACCCGGGGGAGAATGCGAGGAGAAGAGACCCACGGAAGTACCCATATAGCTGTGTTCCTTGCCCGGAGTTTCGGAAAGGGACATGCCAGAAGGGGGATGCTTGTGAGTATGCACATGGTGTTTTTGAGTCCTGGCTTCATCCTGCACAATACCGTACGCGGCTCTGCAAGGATGAGACTGGGTGCTCACGCAAAGTCTGCTTCTTTGCTCATAAGCCTGAGGAATTGCGCCCTGTTTTTGCTTCCACAGGTTCTGCAATGCCTTCACCAAAATCTCATTCGAGTGGTGCAATGGACATGACAGTGATGAGCCCATTGGTGCTCAGTTCATCATCTTTGCCAATGCCTACAACTTCAACACCACCCATGTCTCCCCTTGCAGCAGCTTCATCTCCAAAGGGTGGGAGCTTGTGGCAAAACAAACTTACCCTCACTCCACCTGCCTTGCAGCTCCCTGGTAGCCGGTTAAAGGCTGCTTTGAGTGCTAGAGACTTGGATTTGGAGATGGAATTGCTTGGGCTTGAAAATCGTGCTAGCCAACAACAGCAGCAGCAACAATTGATTGATGAGATAACTCGTCTCTCATCCCCATCTCCATCCCCATCCTACTGGAATAACGAATTCAGTAGGATCGGAGATCTGCAACCTACTAACCTTGATGATGTTTTTGGATCGGTCAATCCATCCCTGTTGTCCCACTTGCAAGGACTTTCACTAAAACCCACAACACCAACGCAGTTACAGTCTCCAAATGGGCTTCAGATGCGCCAGAATGTAACGCAACTTCGTGCAAGCTACCCAAACATCCTCTCTTCCTCCCCAGTGAGAAAACCCTCATCCTTTGGGTATGACTCATCTGCTGCAGTTGCAGCAGCGGTGATGAATTCCAGGTCTGCAGCCTTTGCGAAGCGGAGCCAGAGTTTTATTGATCGTGGAACTGGGACTCATCTTCCTGGCCTTGCTGCTACTGGAAACTCTGCTTCTATGATGTCCTCTTCTCGTTCAGATTGGAGCTCACCTGATGGTAAATTGGATTGGGGAATTCAAGGAGATGAGCTGAACAAGCTCAAGAAATCTGCTTCTTTTCGTTTTCGAGACAACAATGTGGGAACGGCTACAACCTTGATGCCGTCTAGAGTCGATGAGCCAGATGTCTCTTGGGTTAATTCCTTGGTTAAGGATGTTTCTCACGATACCTCTGGGCTGTTTGGTGCAGAGAAGCGGCAGTATAATCATGGTAACGGGGGCAATGAAAGGCTTCCTCCTTGGGTGGAGCAGCTGTACATAGAACAGGAGCAAATTGTGGCCTAATGAAAATATCTGCCTTATTTGCTCCTAGATTATATTAACAGAGTTCCATATTCTTTTATTTGTCAATTCAGTATTTAATAATTTGCATTTATAGGTAGAAGGGGAACAGGTCATAAGAGTACAAATTTCAGGTCAATCAAGGCCTAAAACTCTATGCAGGAGGAACGAGTTCCTGCTAGATTAGTTAGAATTTGGAGAGTTCTATGTGGGAGCAAAGGTGGTGATTTTTTTAATCCATAATATTGTTGTATTTTTTCCTCCCCTTTGGGATTATCTATTGTAAGGGAATGATATATGAATCAAAGGCAAGGAAGTAGCTTTTGATTCTTTGAGCTGATTCTGGATGTTCTTTATGCTTGATTGTGTTGATTGCTCGTTGGAAGTTTCATGATGATATGAATTTGTCTTACTCTTGTGGTCTACCACTTCTTCCTTTCCTCTTCAGATGACAATCACAATTTGTGAAGAGCATTTAGCTGCACTTGTGTTTTGAGAGCAGACTTAGTATTCTCCTCTGCTTTATTTTGTTGATGATATGGAGTTTGTTTTGATTTTTCCTTATGGCCTATAACTTCCATTCCTCTTCAGACGATAGTGATGAATTATCTTTTACATCATAAAGCAGCAGTTTGGGTTTTTCGAAGCAAACTTCCTATTCTCCTCTATGAAAATGTAAAACTGCGAATCCATTTCTGAATTAGTTAAGTCTCTCGATCACAATTTAGAACGTATAATCTGATTATGTTGGGATGCTTTTTTAGCAAAAACACAGAGAACGCTCAAGTTGTGTTGGTGCTAAACAAAATCTACCCCAGTACTGTTCAAGCTCAATAGACCTCACTGCATTTATCTTTTGTCCACAAGCCTGCAAACCACAATTTGTTAACATTCCCTTTATTGGGATAGCTATAAATATATGGATGTCTTGGCAGCTGCCATTATAAAAAACACAGGGCGCAAAAGGAAGGGGTCAATTTGTCCATGACATGACCCTAGCTCTTACCTAACGGCACTTCCCAGACACAAATTCCTGCATCCAGAAATTATGTTACTACACCCCTGTAGAGTGGAAAATTGCTTTGCAAATCAATAAATTTGGTCAAGTTAAGGCATATGAGGGGTTATACAACCTATTAATCTGGTTAACTTTTACATTCTTGAAACGAAAACTGGATAATAGCCAAGCAAAGTGCGCACCGTCCTTTTACGGGGCAAAAATAAAAAAGTGCGCACTTTCTCGTAGTGGTCACTGAATGCCGAGATTTGTTCGAAAATAAGCAAAACAGTGTGCCCACTGGGTGAAATTTGCAAGGATCTTTTTGTTTTTTTTTTGTATTTCCTCCTCTCTCTTTCATTGGTAAAATATAATTCAATTGTTATTTCCATTTATATCTCTACCAATTCTCTGGCTGGCAGGAACATCATTAGGCAAAAAACAGAGTTCCCTGTTTTGCACCAGTACCTGCAGAAATATATTCCAAGGTGTTCTGCAAACATTGCTCGAATTTGGTACCTTTGAGATTCTTTGCTAAGTAGGCACTAAGTCTTAAATATTTTTTGGGTTAAATATATTTTGCCTCTTTTATCTTTGAGGTTGTTCACTTTGTACTCCGATGTATTATTTTGGAGATATTATAACTTTTAATTTATACATTTTTTCAATTTGGACCCCGTATCTAAATTGTCTATCAATTTAAACGGATTTCGATCAGTGAAATGCAATGTATAAATACTCTAAAAGATAATGAGATAATGTGAATATCTCTAAAAGAGAGTAATGTGTAAATTTTTGACGAAATGTATCTAAATTGACGTGTAATTTAGATAAATAGTCTAAATTTAAAAAATATATAATTTTATGAATCTAATATCTAAAAATAAGCCATCTAAATACAAAGTATAAATAAGTAAAAAAAATAAAGAATATAAAATATATTAACCCATATGTTTTACTTTACGCGAATAGAACAGAACCTCCGGACCACCATTATAATTTATGGCAAAAGCTGAATGGACCAATTTAGCTTGCTGGACACTTGGAGCTTCCGAGTGCCAGGAAATGTGCAGGCAGCATTTTGTTCTGTCGTATTTATCTTTTTGAAATGGAAGCCAAGCGTCATCCAAAGATGCAGTAGGGCGTGGGTCCCAACCTTTTTACTTCTTTCTTTCTTAAAGTAGTACAAAGTCTGTGAGCGTGAGCCGGGTTTTATAATAATTGAGCCGCCCACTTCCATTTTCGACCACAGAATTAAAACGTGCTTGGACTGGGAATAAATTTCTTTCAAGCTTCGTGGGGTCAAACTGTCCCGCTGGAGCTGCAAGCCTGCAACGAGTGTGATGCTCCCCCCAACATATGTCATATCCTTTAGAAAGAAAAAAGTTGCCTTGGAACAAAAAAAATAAAGAAAAAAGTTGCTATTTTTATTTTCCTGAGGGAGAAAAGGTGCTTCAATTATCTTGAATTCATTTATTTTTATAAATCCCCCCAAAATACCCTTAGCCATTCAATTTTTAGTAGGCGTGAAATCAAATTAGATTATATATGGCAATTTCAGCTCTGAGTAAAAACTAAACAATTTTGCTTAATATACATATTTTAGTTACAGTTTTAGATAATACATAGAGCTTTGATGTTAATCCCATGCGTGGAACGAGCAGTTACAAATTTTTTAGTAAATGAGAGCTTTGATGCTTAATATACATATGGAGAGTTTTGGTGCCGACCGTTGGGTTGGATAGATCTAAATCTTAGCCCATAACCAATGCAACTTCTTGGGCCATAAGTTTAGTCCATATGTAAAAAACCCACTGCGATGCCTCCCAAACATTGGGGGCCCGCCAAGAGAGAACTGATTTGAAAAGGTTGTTTTTGAGCCGAGCCCCCGTCGAAGTAGTTCTGTTTTCCTTTTCTGGTCAAGTAATTACACATAAGCACTGTAACACGCGAGCTTTTGTCTGCATCATCGAAGACCGTGCGCTGAGAAAAAGATCGACAATCGCCTGCATTTTTGGCGTCTCCGTTCCTTTCTTCTTCTGGTGGTAACCTCGGCTCCTGAAAGCAAGTTGCATTTTGATCGGAAGAATATGATCACAGGTTTCTCTCTCGCTCTCTTTGTGCGCGCGTGTTTTTGTTTATATGTTGGCGCGCAGTTGCAGTTGCAGTTTAACTACTCGGTGAATTTCCACAGAAAGATAATAATTACAAATGTCGCTTTTGGTCTCTTGAATTCTTCGTACGCCGTTGCAACGTCAAACTTATTCGAATTAGATCTCTTGCTATATATTAGAAGTCCCTAAGCATTTTTGAAGATGTTCTTGGCCGAGTCAGTTTGGCCCTTCAAGCTGTTCCGGTAATTGAATATCTTGAAGGCATTTTTCGGCCAGTGGAACAAAAATCTTTCTTCTGGCGGGCCTTGCTCCTGCCTTAAAATGTGGGGCCTCTTATAATTGATGAATTTGTAAGGATCACAGAGGTTCCAGCTATTCCTGTGAAAGATAAGCCATATTAGTTTCTCCACAACCATGATGTAGAGGTGGCGTATTTCTTGCTTAACCTTTGTGTTTTTGGGTAATACATTGTTGTTTAGTCTGATGACGTATTACCTATCCCTCTCGATGGTGGTTGGAGGCCTGTTGTGTTTAAGGTAAGGCTACCCGATCGTTCAGCTAATTGCTTTCCGTAAGTTAATATCACCTTGTTTATCTAAATCATATTCCCTATTGGATTTGAATTTTTTTTTTCATTTTTAAGAGAAGAGATGTCTTAAAGTTGCATTATTATAACTCGGTGGAGCAATCGGTATTTTGCTTTTCAAGATCTCAATGGTGGTGGCTGGAATACATTAGACCTGAGGCCCTCATCTAACGCATCTTATCTTTTCAGAGTTGACTATTGGAAGCCACTTTCAGCCAAGAATTATAAACTTGCGCAGGAGTCAAAGAAATGGTACTCTTCAATTTTCTCGGGGGAAAAGATATTTTTTAGCATACGTGATTGAAAACACGCTAGCATCTTTCGCTTACTCAGCTCCGTAGGTTTTCTTGAATGCATATAAAGAGGATTGACTTGTCTGTCATTGTTTCTAAACTGTGCTTGTAGGTGTAAAAAGGGGCATATTGAACTCGTCGAGAATTACCTCATTTCCAAAGCATAAAATTATTTTCAAGCTTTCCCCATCTGAAAAACTCTCCATCAACCCTGAGGAACATGCAAAGAACAGGCCTTTGGTTAAAATGTGTGGGATTACATCAGCTAAAGATGCTGCAATGGCAGCAGAAGCTGGCGCTAATTTTATCGGGATGATTATTTGGCCCAATTCAAGACGCTCTGTTTCTCTCTCAGTTGCCAAGGAGATTTCAAAAGTTGCAAGGGAATATGGGGCAGAACCTGTTGGAGTATTTGTGGATGATAATGTGGACACGATATTAAGAGCTTCTGATGCATCAGACCTTGAACTCGTGCACGTATACGTTCGTCTGACCTTTATCACCTTGCATAAAAGGATTTATTTGTTAATATTATAATACTTTGAGGTGATGCAGCTTCATGGGAATGGTTCTCGAGCAACTTTGCCAATTTTATCGCACAAAAAACGAATAATATATGTTCTTCATGCAAAAGAAGATGGAAACCTTCTAAACCAAATTTCTGATGAAGAATGCTCTTTACTTGATTGGATTCTTGTGGACAGCGCAACGGGTGGAAGGTAAGAAATATTTTGTCTTCAGCTGGTTTAATCATTGCGCTTCATTTGTGTGCTTGTGAATTTGTATATTGGCACTTGTTATCATCCTGATTTATAGGCACAGAGAATTCAATCCCATCTGGCTATTCTTCTAGTGCATAATTCAAGCTTTTGGAACCGACTAAAAGATATCAATGTTTTGACAACCGGCTGTTTTGATGCTTAAAGTTGAAAAGGTTTTCGTTAGATATGACATGGAGTCCTCAGAGGATTACTACAAGATGAAACAAAAAATTGTCCAGTTTGTCTAGTCATAATCGTAGTTCTTAAATTCAATGGTCAATAATCACCTGCCAGCGAAAGAAATTCTTGTGCCCTGTTCTGAACCTCCAATTGGTTAACGTCTTCTTCTCAGCCGGTTAAATTATGAATGCATATCCGAATTTAAATCTTGCTTTTCGTGGAAAAACATAATATGAACTTGTTTTGGTTCACTTGATTGTGGCAAATGCTGCCAGTGGCAAAGGATTCAATTGGGCCCAGTTTAAAACTTTAAGCTACCGGAGATTAGAAGTAAACATGGCTGGCTCTTGGCTGGAGGAATCAACCCCGATAATGTTTACGAAGCTCTTTCTACACTCCAACCTCAAGGGATTGATGTTAGTAGTGGCATTTGTGCCTCAGATGGCATCCAGAAGGACCAATCGCGAATATCTTCCTTTAGAAGTGCTGTAAAATCTGTATGCTATTGATTTACAGTTACGAAATAATTCAGAATGTTAATTACCTGAATTGTGGTACACTTGAATTTGTGAACGTGATAATAAATGGCCTAGATTATATCCACAAACACTAACAAAGCAGTGGCACTTGTAAGCCACTCTGGGTCCGTTCGTCTTCTCTACCTGGTGAGAAGGTGTCGTCTGAATAGGGAAATGGGCTTGCCCCATGGGCCTTGAATTTCAAAATTCCCCAGTAAAAAGAGAAAAGGAGAAAAAAAAAAAGAGAAAATTACAAAGAGCCCACTAGGTTTTAGGCCAAAATCAAAAGCCTCACTGGGTTTTAAAAAAATCCAAAAGCCCAAGTTTTAGGACAAAATCAAAAACCTCATGGATTTTTTTTAAAATCCAAAGCCCACTAGGTTTTAGGCCAACATCAAAAGCCTCACTGAGTTTTTAAAAAAATCCAAAAGCCCACTTGGTTTATCAGTTTGGTACAAAAGCTAACCCGAACCAACTCCATTGGAGGAGATAACGGAGCTCAATCCATATAATATAAATGAACGAATCGTTACCTTACACGTGCTCAGAAAAATCACATAAGTTTCAGCCTGCCACGTAGCATCCACGTCCTGTCACATCAACCACATAAGTCTCCTCTATACTAAGAGAAATAGAAGCCCCTGGTTCATCGATCTAAAATCCCCAAAAGTTCTTTGTCCTTCTGCGAAGCTTTAAAGCTTCAATCTACCACGTCGTTTTGCCTTAGATATTCCTTCAAGAAAGCTTCAGTTTGCCACGTCTTCTCCTCATTCTGCCGTGTGGGTCGTCCTTAACAATGTCCTTCTTAAGTTCATCATTTGCTGTTACAGATGCTCGAAATCTGGACACGGAGTTGGCTTGGGTTAGCTTTTGTACCAAACTGATAAACCAAATGTGCTTTTGGATTTTTTTTAAACTCAGTGAAGCTTTTGATTTTGGCCTAAAACCTAGTGGGTTTTTAGATTTTTTTTAAAACCCAGCGAGACTTTTGATTTTGACTTAAAACTTAGTGAGCTTTTGGATTTTTTTTTAAAACTCAGTGAGGCTTTTGATTTAGGATTTGACCCATTATATGATTTGATTTCAATAGGGTAAATTTGTGAGAAAAAAAGAAGCTAGATGCATGCGAATTTGAGGGACAGTATGGGAAAAAATAAATCGCACGAAATCGCTCCATATATGTTTATCTGCTTCTAACCCTTACATACGTTAATATAATAATGGTTTTATTGGTTTAGATTCACTTGATTTTTATAATCTATCTGCGATTCTAATAGGGAGGTAAAGTTTCATGCAGGCCCGGTTTCCTTTACCAACTCCACAAAATAACTAACCCATTAGAAATATATCAAATTCGTACCAAACGTCCCAATGACGTGACATTAGGTAGGATTCACCGAAGAAAGAAGAACGAAGAAGTAGGAAGAGAAAAGGGGTTTATGGTATTTACAAAAATGGAGAAAACAAGGAAGGTATTCACAAAAGAAAAATAGTAATTAATTAAGATCCTTTAATATCTGATGAACCACATAAGGGAAGCTCTCAAATGGGTTTGACCATTTGTCCCCGTTAGACTATAAACATTTGTAGCCTGTGGGCATCTCAAAACTGTCTCCGCTCAAGCTTCCACTTCCATAGAGCCATGACACCGCGTCCATACCCTTCATCGGCTTGGGATTGGTACCAGCTTGGGAAAGATTTGAAATTACTTCTCTCTCTGATCTCTCTCTCATATTATCTCTCATGGAAGAAGAAAGTAGTTAGATCAGATGGATTACAAGAAAAACAAGTGAGAATGACAATTCTCCTTCCACCAAAAGCCAAACCAGTTTCTTGAAGACAAGACCATCTCACCAAACGCAATTAAACAAAGCAAAGCTCAATATACCTAATGTAAGTCTCTCTTTCTCTTCCATTGTTGTTGAGTTCGATCTTTCTCTTATCTCCGTCTCTCTCCCTTCTCATCTCTCACCTCTCTCTGTCTCTCTTTGCCTTCCATGCAGCCACCTCGCCGGAAAGGACCTTTATTCTACTCCGATACAGGAGCAATGAAAGGCCGCAAGAACAACAACCTCTCAGTATTCGTTGTCGTCTTTTCCGTATTCCTTTTCGGCGTCTTCATGTACAATGAAGACGTGAAGTCCATTGCTGAGTTTCCATTCTCCCGGCCTAAACAACAAGAAATCCAAGAAGGACCATCCAAACCAACAACGCCTCTTCAAGAAACAAGCAAGAAGGGTGTTGAAAATACAGTTTCGGTTTCGATGAAGTCGAGAACTAAATTAGAAGAATCCCAGGAAGAGAATTCCGACGAAAAACAAGAACCCGTGGATTTGAAATCGATAATAGCCACGGAAGAGGAGCAAAAGATCGACTTGCCGGTTGTCGAGGAAGACAACGAAGAGGTTGAATTGCCACCAGAAGAATGTGATTTGTTTACAGGAGAGTGGGTTTTCGATAATGTGACCCATCCTTTGTACAAAGAAGATGAATGCGAGTTTCTGACAGCGCAAGTGACTTGCATGAGGAATGGAAGAAAGGATTCTCTCTACCAGAATTGGAAATGGCAGCCCAGAGATTGCTCTTTGCCAAAGTTAGAGAGTTGAAAATCTTGACTTTATTTCATATTATATATGTTTTGTTTCTGGATTGCTAATTAATAATGATTCTGCGCTTGTTGTTTTCCACGTTCATGTCAAAGGTTCAAAGCAAGATTGCTGCTTGAGAAGCTAAAGGGAAAGAGGCTCATGTTTGTAGGAGACTCGCTGAATAGGAATCAATGGGAGTCCATGGTTTGCTTGGTTCAATCTGTCGTTCCCCCTGGCAAGAAGAGCCTAAAAAAATCTGGCTCTCTTTCTGTTTTCAGAATTGAGGTACCTCTCCGTCTCTGCCAGAAAACCCGGGGAAGTGCATAATATTTAAGACAATTATCTTTTGTTCGTTTCATGATGATTAATCATAAGGCTGCCTATTTTAGCAGTACTTCTTACTTTATTGTCCACCCAAATGGGCATAAAATATTGTCCTATCCAGCAATTCGCTTGGCATTTTCAGGCGGACATTGCTTTGGAATTCGGCAAAGGAACTTACATTACGTACACTGCTTTCGGTTTAATTTTGCAGGACTATAATGCGACGGTGGAGTTCTATTGGGCCCCATTTTTAGTCGAGTCAAATTCAGATGACCCAAATATGCACAGCATATTGAATCGTATCATCATGCCTGAGTCAATCAAGAAGCATGGAGTTAACTGGAAGAGCGTAGACTACCTAGTTTTTAACACGTACATATGGTGGATGAACACTTTCGCAATGAAAGTACTGTAAGTGCTGTGCTAATTCTTCCTTTCTTTCTTATGCATGATTTTATCTAGACGAAATTGCGATGTTGACCTCTTTTTATATATTTGTGATCTGATGGAAAAGGAGAGGATCCTTCGACAAAGGGTCGACAGAGTACGATGAGGTCGATAGGCCAGCAGCATACGGGAGAGTTCTGAGGACATGGGCCAAGTGGGTGGATCAGAATATAGATCCTAAACGAACCACTGTCTTCTTCAGCAGCATGTCTCCTCTCCATATCAAGTAATAGTTTCAAATTTTGTGCTCCCTAATGATTTATTGCTATAATGTTTGCTTCGCTTTAAGCTAAAACATATGGACCATGTTCTAGGCATAGCATACCTTGTTGACAAAATTGAAGTGAGCTAAGCGAGTTTACCTTTTCTAATCATCCCAGTAGGTGAGACTCGGTGGTTGATAATGTGGGCCTATGACCTCAAAGCATGATTTGACCTCACTCACCTAGCTAGGTGTTCTTTAATCTTTGGTTGGTTAACCACTAGTGCTATATTCTTCTTAATACTCCAACCATTATTGTGTGTTTGAATTTATGTATATATCGGGCTTCTCCAGTTTTGAAGATACCACGTACAATTGAATTTCTTAACGTGGATGGAAATTTTAATAGGAGTGAGGATTGGAACAACCCAGATGGTATAAAGTGCGCCAAGGAGACAACCCCAGTTCTCAATACGTCCACCCCGTTGGAAGTAGGCACGGATCGCAGGCTCTTTGTTATAGCACATAACGTGACTCAATCAATGAAAGTGCCCGTCCACTTCATAAACATCACCATCCTCTCTGAGTTCAGGAAAGATGCACATACCTCGGTCTACACCATCCGTCAAGGCAAAATGCTAACACCGAAACAACATGCTGACCCCGCCACCTATGCGGATTGTATCCATTGGTGTCTTCCCGGGTTGCCCGACACATGGAATGAGTTCCTCTATACACGTATCATCTCGAAATCTTGACCTGTGAAAGGTTTTTGTTTCTTCTCTTTTTTTTTTTTTTTCTGTTTTGTTTTGGTTCCCTTACCATCTCAGTCATTTGATTCTCCTGTAAGTTCATGTAGTTTTCCTTCTTTAGCTTTTCTAATAGCTTCATAGGGCTGAACACATAATTTTTTTGGGTTCTGCCTATTTGAGAGAGGTGGGAGTTAAGTATACCAAATTTCAGCCAAGTAACCAAAAGTTGCCTGTGCCGACGGGGAGGAAGGGCAAGTTAATACACTTACCAAGAATTGTTCAATGCACACTTGGGAAAAGATAATAAAATGACCTCAAATTGTATGTAAGACAGTTCCTTTTAGTGCCTGTTTGCAATTCTTTTATGCTAACCATTATTTTTATGTGAACCAATAGAATCACATTCTTTGAGAAATCGAAAGACACAGATAGCTTGCAATATTGGGGAATGATGCTTCAATTGAGGGAGGCACATGTCAATGAAAAAAATAATAATTTACAAACGTACCATCGAATGTAAACCATGTAAGGTAATGGCAAAACGCAATCAACGCGAGTCACATTCTCTGTTTGGGCAAAACAACCTTAAAAAAAAAATATCAGAGAATTTCAGTCCAAATCGGAGCTTTTTGTTTTGTTTTTGTTTCAGTCCATATCATTCTCTTTCCTCTGATCAATTCTTTTCAATCGCTCCTACAAAATAGTACTCATAGAAATGCTGGCATTTGTCTTTCTCTACGCTTGAATCGGTTACTACGAGGCCCTAGTCCTATATCACCAGAAAAAGGTCCAAAAGAATGATTTTGTCAAAAAAAAAATACAACTATTTTGCAGTTTAAATGTGTACCCTTTTTCTTCCCACTAAAAAGAAAAAAAAAGTATACACCAAAGTTGAAGGGTACCACGACTACTTAAAGGGGGTGTTTGTTTCCCCAAAATCTTGGGGTTCGAAATTTCCAACAAAACAAACACACTCCAAAATTTTTAACTTTTACACACACACTCTATTTTTCACAAACCCTAATAAATCTCAATAAAGTAAAGATTCCAAAAATTTCAGGAATATTCTCCGAAATTTCCACAGACAAACACCCCCTAATTACCCAAAACACAAAAACTGTACCACGACTATGGATATGTATACCCCAGCTGAAATGTTGACACAATTGTAGACTTGTGGGCTCGGGCAACTAAGAAGCCCAAAGATAGGTACCTATATATAGGTAAGAAGGATCCAGTTCAACCAGTTCCCGGACCCGACCCGACCCGATTTCTATTAACCGAAGGGAAGCAATGAAGCAAATTTCGCATCTCGCACTCCGCAGTCCGCACACCTTAACACGTCTATTCCTTTGTCTGTAAGATTTTTTTATTGCATTTCTCTATGTTTTTTTTTTTTGCTGAATTATTGCATTTCTCTATGCATCTCTGCTTCGCTTTATACCGTTGTAATCTCGGTCCCCTTCCATTTCTTAATTCTCGAGTTCCAAACTCATAGCTTTCATTTCGCTCTCTCTCTCTGTAGATCTTTCCCCTCTTCTTCTCTCTGAGGGTCCCAGGGTTTGGTCGCTGCTTCAGATCTTGCAGCGATTGGAATCCCCCAGTAAGTTTCGATCTCTGCCTCTCAGTCGGTGATTCAACCACAGCCACAGATCTGAGCCTTAGGTTGCTTGCCGTTGATCTGAGCCATCATGGCGGCGGCCAACGCTCCGATCACCATGAAAGAGGCCCTAACTGTCAGTTCTCCCTCACTCTTTACTGTATTTTCGCCTCGATTCGATTATTGTTCGTAGAACTCTATCCATATGTCGAAATTATTGCTTTGTTTTGAGCTGAAAAGACATTGTTCGCATAATTACGATGGCTTAATAATCCTGGTTTGTTCAATTTCGATTCTAGGTCAAATACTGTGCGATAACTTTCCTCGATTTGCTTTATCTCTGTGATTTTAGTGATTGGACTGTGTCAAAGTTCTATGGACTTAGAATTTTTGGTTTCTACTCAGATCTGTGGAGTATCGCATTATTTTAAAGTTGATTCATAATATATTTTATAGGCTATGATTTCAGTATCTATCTTTAGACCATAATTAGAATTTTGAAGCTGAGTTATTGGCTTATATGATCTGATGTGATGGCAGCTACCGAGCATTGGGATCAATCCGCAATTCATTACGTTTACTCATGTTACGATGGAATCCGATAAGTATATATGCGTTCGGGAAACCTCGCCACAGAACAGCGTCGTTATTGTTGATATGAGTATGCCAATGCAGCCTTTAAGGAGGCCTATTACTGCAGACTCGGCACTTATGAATCCAAATTCTAGAATCCTTGCTTTGAAAGGTAAGATGTGGTTATCGGTTGTGTACATTATGGATACTGAATTAACTGCTGCTATGATTTGGATACTCTTTGTTGCCTCCCAAGTCATGCGATAGTCAATCTCTGGGAATTTTACATTTTCATTTCTTCTTACACACTTATCGTTTTGCATGTGACTAGTTTCACCTCATGCATGTGCGCTCATCGGTGTACTTTGACCTTAAGGGGTTGTTTGTTTGCCAAAATTTTGGGGAATATTCTCGAAATTTTGGGAATCTTTACTTTATTGAGATTTATTGGGATTTGTGAAAAGGAGTGTGTAGGTGTAAAAGTTAAAAATTTTAGAGTTTGTTTGGCTTGCCCGAATTGTTGAGACCCTAAATATTTGGGGAAACAAACATGTCATAAGTCTGAGATTTATTTGTTTATAATTGCAACTTGCTAAACCAGTGTTGTCATGGCAAGTGTTACTGCCTCAGTAACTTAGCCTTACAAGTGAAGAGAGATTGTTACTTTTGGCATGCTAATCGTCAAACACCCTAATGCAGCTTACTTCTGTTTCTCTGTGCTAAAAGTTGAGGTTTACTTACATGTGTGTCCGTGCGTATGTATGTTTCTAATGCAGACACACAATATATGGGTTTGTGCATACTTCTATTATTCACTGTTCTTAAATTGTTTGTATTGTAACATTCTTATGCAGCTCAACTCCAAGGAACTACTCAGGATCATTTGCAAATATTCAACATTGAGATGAAAGCAAAAATGAAATCATATCAGATGCCTGAGCAGGTGAAAAATTTGATTTTTTTATTCAATGAGAAGATTGGATTGTGCTTTGTTGCATTGGGATTGAAATCATTTAGCTGAACCAAGTCTCCTTGTTCCTGTATAGATTGTTTTTTGGAAGTGGATTACAGTAAAGATGCTGGGCCTGGTGACACAAACCTCAGTATATCATTGGTCAATTGAAGGTAACACACAGTTATTTAACCTTTTTCAGTATCATGCTGCCATAATCCTTCAGGTTATAAGATTGTTGTGTCATCTATGTATGCACATTTATGATATGTGCTTTCTTGTCAAGTTCGGATTGTTAACTGTCATGTGGTCCTCTTTGAATATCTGTTGTAGGTGATTCTGAACCGGTAAAGATGTTTGATAGAACGGCTAATATGGCAAACAATCAGATTATAAACTATCGATGTGACCCTTCGGAAAAGTGGTTGGTTTTGATTGGAATTGCTCCTGGTTCACCTGAGGTATTTCTTTTTCTGTTATTGCCTATACAAAGTTCCTCACATCACTTTGTCAATTTAGGTCTAAACTAGCTTAGATGTCACTTCCTCACCCTTTTAAATGCGAGGTGGAGTATGAGATCATGGGTTGAAAATCCACTGGGCGGTGTATGTGATTTAGGTTGTTACATCATCTTCTACCCAAAAAAAGGGGGTAATTGGTTACTGCAATTTTGTCGTGTATAAAGGACCCAATGCCATCGCACATCGAGAAGAATGTGGAGTGCTGATATGTCCAAGCGGTTTTACAGAGAAAGCCAGTATTTGCATGGTTGTACAACAGACAATTGAACCCAAGTAGCTCATTGGTCAATCTAGCTAACTTGGCCTGAGAAAGATCTTGTTGGAATCTTGCAAGTCCTGGATTAAACTGCCTGCCTAAATAAGTGATGATTAGTCTTCCAAGTGTCAACGGTATTTTGGTTTTGATTCCTCATCTGATTTGGTTTACAGAGGCCACAATTGGTTAAAGGAAATATGCAACTTTTCTCCATTGATCAGCAGCGCAGTCAAGCTCTGGAAGCACATGCTGCATCATTTGCCCAATTTAAGGTGTGATTTTTTTTCCTAATCCATTTTCAACGTTTCACGCACTCATGATTTTTGTTCTGTTTTTGTGTTTTTGGTTCAAATTTCATTAAAAGAGGGCAACAAACACAAATGCATACACAGTTTTATGGATGTTGGTAAATTTGGGTGTTCTTACAGGTTCCAGGAAACGAGAATTCTTCTATTATTATTTCCTTTGCCACAAAGACCCTCAATGCTGGGCAGATTACATCAAAGTTACATGTTATTGAGCTTGGTGCCCAGCCAGGTGAACTTGCGTACCTTTGTATCTGATTTTTTTTTTGCTTTAAGTGACGTGGGTTTGTAGTGTCCTACTCTCTTCATTTTTATCCCTTTCTATTGTTTTAAATTTTATTTGAGCAGAATGACTTGTGTTCTTCTTGTACTGTTTCTGTTGATATGGAGGCATGGATGGAATGGGGTTCAACAGTTACTGTCCAATCTTCATAGACATACCTAATACTTCCATTCTTCTAAAACTGTCTTATGTTTTATTTATTTATAATTTTTCAATAATTAGTGAGTGATGGATTGGTTCTGCGTGCTCGGTAATGGGAAATAGAGATATCTTGGTCATAAATTTGTTGCAAGTTGCATCAATTATTTTGTGTAGGCATGTCACATGGACCCAAAGATTGATAATAAGTTTGGCCTAACTGACTTACCCAAGAAAAGAACAAAAAAAGGGCTTGGTATGGCTGTGAAATTTTAAAGGAAGAAAGGGAGATGAAAAAATTATGGATATTTATACCAGTTTGGTATGGTTGTACTTCTGAACGTATTGTTTTGAATAGATCACTTGGACCATCTGACTTTGCATCTTTCATTGATAGGGAAGCCGTCTTTTTCAAAGAAACAAGCAGATCTTTTCTTTCCTCCAGATTTTGCTGATGACTTTCCAGTTGCGATGCAGGTATCAAAGTCTTGTTACTTATCTTAGTAAACAGCAGCATAATTATTATTCATGAATTTGTTAATCAACAGATATCCAAAGTTTTGTTACCTGTCTTCGTACTTCTTGTTACTTGTCTTTTCTAAACAGCAGAATAATTAGTATTCATGGATTTGTATATTGACAGATATCGCACAAATACAGTTTGATCTATGTGATCACCAAACTTGGGCTATTATTTGTGTATGATTTGGAGACTGCTACTGCGGTATATAGAAATAGAATTAGTCCGGATCCAATATTTTTGACGGCGGAAGCTTCGTCAGTGGGAGGTTTTTATGCTGTCAATAGGCGTGGACAGGTGCTATTGGCAACAGTAAATGAACAAACAATTGTGCCATTTGTCAGTGGCCAGGTAGATTCACAGTCATGGTTTTTCATTCATTGTATAATGGAAAGTGTCTTATTATGTTTACAAGTGATATCTACTTGTGTTACAGTTGAACAACTTGGAGCTAGCTGTCAATCTTGCCAAAAGGGGGAACCTTCCTGGAGCCGAGCAGCTTGTAAGTTTACTCTTGTTCTATATTCTTATACTAATTGATTATCAAGGCACTCTGTTTATTCAAGATCTCTTGAAAAAATTTCCGTCGTTAAAAAGATTTTTTGGGCTGTGGGAATTGAGTTTGGTGAACCCTTATTGTCGTGAATGTTGTCTACTACTATCTCGTACTGATAATGGATGAGGGAATATGTGTCTGCATTATTTTTGTATGTTTAGAATACTGGGTCTCATGATGATAGACAAAATGATGTTTTATGTTTCACATAATGACCTGTAATTTGTTCTCTCTGTTAGATAAATGTTCTTGTTGTTTCACCGGTGGACACGAATATATATCCGGTGTCCAAAATGTTTTTGCTGCATGCTTTCCTCAAACATTGACAGTCTGGGGATGTGTATTGATGGTTTTAGGTTGTCCAACGTTTCCAAGAATTGTTTGCACAAACGAAGTACAAAGAAGCTGCAGAGCTTGCTGCTGAGTCTCCACAAGGAATCCTCCGTACCCCAGACACAGTTGCCAAATTTCAGGTTTTGCATTTTTCTTTTCTAGTTGGTACAATTTCATCTTTTCTAACATGCTCATAGGTGTTTTTTTTGGGGGGTGAGTTAAAAAAACAGAATGATGCTCATAGGTTCAATAATGTACGTCCTCGTATATGTGCACTTAGGGCATTTTGTCATCAATTGATTTCTGGTCGAACAGGATCTATGAGGCCTGGTTGTTTTGACCTAATCTCACCTCGCTCTCTCTGATTACCACTTTGACAGTCATTTTACATTCTCTATGATGTCCACTATGACGGTCATTTCGTAATGATCCTGCTGAAGTTCCTGTTCTTTTCTAGTATTTAGTCACTCATATTTGGTAGGTATTGAGTAAGAAATAAAGTAGACGTGTTTGTTTAGAGGAAAGAAAGACCAAAATCCGCTTCTTGCTTGTTTGCAAATATGTAAAGGAACTACTTACCCAAAAAAAAAGTAAAGGAACAGGTAAAATACCCATAATCGACCAAGTTCATGTGAAATGTGCTCAATTGAGTGAGGCTGAATGAAATCTTCATCATTGCCAAGTGTGTCTTGTGTCTATATCCCTGTGTGGATGGAACATTTCCTGACCTGGCATTATAAAATTGACATTTTCCTCTATGCAGAGTGTTCCTGTCCAAGCTGGGCAAACGCCACCTCTGTTGCAGTACTTCGGGACACTCTTGACAAGAGGAAAGCTCAATGCATTTGAGTCATTGGAATTATCCCGCCTTGTTGTGAACCAGAACAAAAAGAATCTTTTGGAGAATTGGTTGGCAGAGGATAAGCTGGAATGCAGTGAGGAACTAGGGGATCTTGTGAAGGTTTGATGGGAAATTTGTGACTTACCTATATAGAAATGCTTCTCCTGAAAAAAATTTACTTTCCACCTTGTTTGATTTGGATAAAGAGTCAGGATCAAAATTATGTTTTTTTATGTTCATGCTGTTTTATTTATTTGTAGACTGTGGATAATGACCTTGCATTGAAGATATATATTAAAGCCAGAGCAACTCCAAAAGTCGTCGCTGCTTTTGCTGAACGGAGGGAGTTTGACAAAATTCTGATATACTCAAAACAGGTGAATGCAAGCTTGGTGTGCTGGTTATTATATTGTTATTATTGTGATTACTGTTATTATTGTTAGTATATTGTTTTCTAATATTTTTGTATGGTCTGAACATTCATTGTTCCTTTGTTGCTTTAGGTTGGGTACACTCCCGACTATCTTTTCCTGCTGCAGACCATTCTTCGTTCTGATCCTCAGGTACTACATTGTCTTCTGTTTATGTTTCTCTGTGTTGTAATTCTGAGTACTTGAAGGTCAGAAGCGTAAATTGTTTCCTTCTGTATGTTTTCTAATCACCTGTTTCTGACTTACTCTCTGCTTTAGTGAAAATGGCTTTGAGACCATTTATTGTCAGCATAGTTTTGGTGGACAGCTTTCCCGTTCTGAAACTATAGAGTTAATGCTTACTTTTGGAGTGTAGGGAGCTGTTAATTTTGCCTTGATGATGTCTCAAATGGAAGGAGGTTGTCCACTCGATTACAATACCATAACAGATCTCTTTCTTCAGGTTGGTTGACTTTAATGGTGCTCGAGTTCTTATATTGATTTGAATAGCGAGTTCGTGTGATTTTTCATTGTTGAGGTTCGCTTGTCTGCAAGCTTTATGAGGAACTTGCTGAATATCAATTTATAGATGAGTGTAATTTATTATTTTTTCCTTTCATTCTGTGTTCTTGTAGAGGAACATGATTCGCGAGGCAACAGCTTTTCTCTTAGATGTTTTGAAGCCAAATCTTCCTGAGCATGGTTACCTTCAGACAAAGGTCTTGTTGACTCCTACTTCCCTTATAAGGCTATCCAACGTCTGTTTTCCTCCCCTTTTCAGCACTGTAACACTTCTTTTATATAGGTCCTGGAAATCAATCTGGTGACTTTTCCAAATGTAGCCGATGCTATATTAGCTAATGGAATGTTCAGCCACTATGATCGTCCTCGTATTGCTCAACTCTGTGAAAAAGCTGGTCTTTATATGCGAGCTCTGCAAGTAAATGTCTTCTTGTGGTTCTTTTTTATTCAGTAGTTTCTTTTTGCAGATTTATTCAAACATGTTCTTTATTAAACATTTCAATTGTGATGCAGCATTACTCGGAGTTGCCAGATCTCAAACGTGTCATTGTGAATACTCATGCAATTGAGCCACAGGTTTCTGTACTCCAATCCTTACATCTCTTTTGGTTCATGATTGGGTTTTTGAACTTCCCACTGACTATGTGGTTCTTCAGTCTCTTGTGGAGTTCTTTGGCACTCTGTCACGAGAATGGGCTTTGGAGTGTATGAAGGACCTTTTATTGGTCAATCTTAGAGGCAATCTTCAGATAATTGTACAGGTGAACATGGTTTTCTTGTATTATGTGGACAGTATTCTGAACATGATTGTCTTGTATTATGTGGACAGTATTGGAATTCAAAATTAAATGAAGTTTTCGTACTTATTTATGTGTAGGTTGCTAAGGAATATTGTGAGCAGTTGGGTGTTGATGCATGCATAAAACTTTTTGAGCAATTTAAGTCGTATGAAGGCTTGTACTTTTTCCTTGGGTCATATTTGAGCTCCAGGTATCTATTTAATTTAGAAAATTTCATTTTATTTGATGGGTTGGCACATCCATCTCGTTCTTTGCTAATTTTCTTTCGCTTATGGGACAGTGAGGACCCCGACATTCACTTTAAGTACATTGAAGCGGCAGCTAAAACTGGACAAATCAAAGAGGTTGAGCGTGTCACCAGAGAGTCGAATTTCTACGACCCCGAGAAAACAAAGAACTTTTTGATGGAAGCTAAGCTTCCAGATGCACGACCACTAATTAATGTCTGTGACCGTTTTGGATTTGTTCCAGATCTCACACACTACCTGTACTCAAGCAACATGCTTCGTTATATTGAAGGTTATGTTCAGAAGGTATGAGGTTTTGATTGTCATGTTTAGCACATTGAAAATTTGCTAATGACTTGTGCTTGAGACATCTCGTGTTCCTCTGGATAGGTTAACCCAGGGAATGCTCCTTTAGTGGTGGGGCAGCTGCTGGATGATGAGTGTCCTGAAGATTTTATTAAAGGCCTGATTCTTTCTGTCCGCTCTTTGCTTCCAGTGGAGCCCCTTGTGGAGGAGTGTGAGAAGAGGTGAAGTCCCAACTATATTTTATCCCATTATGATTCTTGTTCCAATTTATTTATCTTTCTCTTTGGGTGGTATCTAGGAATCGACTTCGTTTACTCACCCAGTTCTTGGAGCATCTTGTGAGTGAGGGGAGCCAAGATGTACATGTTCACAATGCTCTGGGAAAGATCATCATTGATAGCAACAACAATCCAGAGCACTTCCTCACTACAAACCCCTATTATGATTCCCGTGTAGTGGGAAAATATTGTGAGAAACGTGATCCTACTCTGGCAGTTGTGGCCTACCGGCGAGGACAATGTGATGAAGAGCTTATCAATGTCACAAATAAAAATTCTTTGTTCAAACTGCAAGCAAGGTTCGTGATTTGCTTCAGTTTTTCAGTTTTACTTACAAAGTGCATGCATGATGATAGGTTTATTGAGTCGTACTTTGGTTGCAGATATGTGGTCGAAAGGATGGAGGGTGATCTTTGGGAGAAGGTTCTTAACCCTGATAATGAGTATAGAAGACAGCTCATTGATCAAGTTGTGTCTACTGCTTTGCCAGAAAGCAAGAGCCCAGAACAAGTTTCTGCAACTGTTAAGGCTTTCATGACTGCCGATCTGCCTCATGAATTAATTGAGCTCCTTGAAAAGATTGTGCTTCAGAACTCTGCATTCAGTGGCAACTTCAATCTGCAAAACCTGCTCATTTTGACAGCCATTAAAGCAGATCCATCTAGAGTTATGGATTACATTAATAGACTAGATAACTTTGATGGACCCGCAGTTGGGGAAGTGGCCGTGGAAGCCCAACTCTATGAGGAAGCATTTGCAATTTTCAAGAAGTTTAACTTGAATGTTCAGGCCGTCAATGTCTTACTTGATAATATTCGAAGCATTGAACGGGCGGTGGAGTTTGCATTTCGTGTTGAAGAAGATGCTGTTTGGAGCCAGGTGGCCAAAGCTCAACTCCGGGAGGGCCTGGTGAGCGATGCCATTGAGTCATTCATTCGTGCAGATGATGTGACTCAATTTTTGGATGTAATTCGTGCCGCTGAGGATGCAAATGTTTACCATGACTTGGTGAGGTACCTTCTGATGGTTAGGCAGAAGGCAAAGGAGCCCAAGGTGGATAGTGAGCTGATCTATGCCTACGCAAAGATCGATAGGCTCAGTGACATTGAGGAGTTTATTCTCATGCCAAATGTAGCTAATCTCCAAAATGTTGGGGATCGCTTATATGACGAGGCCTTGTATGAGGCTGCCAAAATCATATTTGCTTTCATATCTAACTGGGCCAAGTTGGCAAGCACACTTGTGAAACTGGGGCAGTTCCAAGGCGCTGTTGATGCAGCAAGGAAAGCCAACAGCTCAAAAACATGGAAGGAAGTTTGCTTTGCTTGTGTTGATGCAGAGGAGTTCCGCTTAGCTCAAATATGTGGGCTCAACATTATTGTGCAGGTGAAATGTTATGTTCAGTATACTATCTGTGATTTCTGAGGTTCTATTTTCATTCACCTTCAGGTATAATTCGGAAGCATGGACTGTTGCAGAGTATAAAGATGTACACCTTTGCTTTAGTGCTTGGCAGGGTTCCATGCTGGCCTTCGCATAACCTGTATTCTTTTAATATAATCTGCATTTTGTTTATTGATAATATATATATTGAATCGACTATGTATTAATCAATATTCGAATGATTGGTCTGAGGTTATCGACCAAAAAGATTTGTCCTAGTCACTTCCTTTCTGTTTGTCAAAGTTACTTCTTTCTTGTCCAAGTTTTCTCTTTTGGTCTAAATCACTTCCTTTTTTACTCTATTGAGTTTTGTTCTGTGTTATGAATGTTGTAGGTGGATGACTTGGAGGAGGTCAGCGAATATTACCAGAATAGGGGATGCTTCAATGAGTTGATCTCCCTTATGGAGAGTGGTTTAGGTTTAGAACGGGCCCATATGGGTATCTTCACTGAGTTGGGAGTTCTGTATGCTAGGTATCGTCCTGAAAAGCTTATGGAGCACATTAAGCTATTCTCCACCCGTCTCAATATTCCAAAGCTTATTCGAGCCTGTGATGAGCAACAGCATTGGAAGGAACTCACCTATCTGTATATACAATATGACGAGTTTGACAATGCTGCCACTACTATAATGAATCATGCCCCTGAGGCATGGGATCACATGCAGTTTAAAGATGTTGCTGTTAAAGTTGCTAATGTGGAGCTATATTATAAGGCTGTGCACTTCTACTTGCAAGAACATCCAGACCTTATTAATGATCTTCTCAATGTGCTTGCACTTCGTGTGGACCATACACGTGTTGTTGACATTATGCGGAAGGTATGGTATCTGCAGGGTTATGATCTTGTTGGAACTTAAGATTATGACTTTCTTCATATTTGTCTAACTTCGTCAAGTTTTTCATCTTGTGACACTAGGCTGGTCACCTGCATCTTGTGAAGCCATACATGGTTGCGGTTCAGAGCAACAATGTGTCTGCTGTGAATGAGGCTCTGAATGAGATATATGTTGAGGAGGAAGACTACGAGAGATTGCGTGAATCTATTGACATGCATGATAACTTTGATCAAATTGGTCTCGCACAGAAAGTGAGGCACAGTAATTTTACTTTGTGGTTCTTTGATAACCAATCCAATTGCATAGGTCTCATTGATTTGTGTCTGGCCAGATTGAGAAGCACGAGCTTCTTGAAATGAGACGTGTTGCTGCTTATATTTACAAGAAAGCGGGCAGGTGGAAGCAGTCCATTGCATTGTCAAAGAAAGACAACCTTTACAAAGATGCCATGGAGACAGCCTCACAATCAGGTGACCGGGAACTTGCGGAGGAGTTGCTCGTTTACTTCATTGAAAAGGTACATAGCGAAGCTGGAAACATGCTTTACTTTTTCGAGAGATTATAGGGTCAACTTTGTACGCTTTTTTGACAATTTCATGAGAGTAATTGTGGCATCTACTTTCATAAGACTAAGTGTTCTTACTCACTGTAAGGTTAGTTTGCAGTGTTGGATGTGCTGGGATATCTGTTCTAATTCCTGGAGGATATATGGATGTTTGCATGCGCAGGATGCCAAACAATCAACTTCCTTGAATCCCCCTCCTCTCTCTTCCTTTTCTCCTTTTTATTCAGTTGTTACCTTTGTCAGTCAAGCATGATATCAATTTTTGCATATGCATGAGTTTGTAGATAATCCATAGTTATTTTTTGAATTCTATGTTAATTTCTGTTTTGATTGTGCATGTGCAGGGAAAGAAGGAATGCTTTGCTTCATGCCTCTTTGTTTGTTATGATCTAATTCGGGCGGACATTGCTCTTGAGCTTGCCTGGATGAACAATATGATCGATTTCGCTTTCCCATATCTGTTGCAGGTGATTTGCGATATCATCTGTACTTTACATTCTCATTAGTCGATGTTGATCCTGTTCTAGCACAGAGTGTTCATGGATATTGGGTTTTTTTGTTTCTTAACTAGACCACGCTTCTTTTGATTGAATATTTTTGAACACTTTGATACTGCCTGCTACCTTTGCTGGTAAGTTTTTAGTGTTGTTTGATTGGGCGCATGATTGTAACCTGTATCTTACTTTGGATTTGGGGAGAACAATGAAAGGTGGTTGTTGTTGGTGGTTGGGGGGGGGGGAGGGGCTTTAAGGCGTTTGTGATGGTTTTCTTTGTTTGGCAGTGTGGGGTTGTAGAGCCTACTTTACAAATGATCTTCCTTCTCCTTTTCTTTCCTTTTGTAGTTCGTCCGTGAATACACAGGCAAAGTTGATGAACTTGTGAAGGACAAAATTGAGGCTCTTAGTGAGGTTAAAGCTAAAGAGAGGGAAGAGAAGGACGTGATTGCACAGCAGGTAATCATTTTAAAACCGCTAAGTCAAGTTTGGTCGTTTTTCTGAGAGTAGCTATTGTCATTCTAAATCTGATATATTTGTTTAAGAATTTCTGGGTTCAAGCATCTGAGTCAAATATTTCCTAGTTATTTCTTTTAGCAACCATGTCACGGGTCTGCTGCCCTTCTTTTCTTGGTCATAAGTCTGTCTTTGTTGTGCAGTAATCATATAATAGTTCAATTGATTGATGCGACTTGTCTTCTGTTGCAGAACATGTATGCTCAGTTGCTGCCTCTAGCTTTGCCTGCACCTCCAATGCCAGGTATGGGAGGTGCACCAGGAATGGGAGGTTTTGCTCCCCCTCCATCTATGGGGGGAATGGGGATGCCTCCTATGCCACCCTTTGGTATGCCTCCGATGAGCAACTTCTGATATGCAGGCAATAATTTGTTGAAGTTAATTGTGTAAGTTTAGAATTTAGTAGTGAGGACAACCGAGCAACAGGCTTGTGCTATTCCTTGGGGGTTTGGTGCCCCATTTCTTGTTTTCCCCGATGGAGTGAAGGTGTAGTTGAAATAATGTCATTTTTTGTGTCACAAGGATGTAGATACGTGTGTAATATTCTTTTGGTAGCAGAGGCATTTTTTAGCTGCCGTCAGAGGGCTAGCTGTGGATTCTGTATTTCACTATTTTCTTTGTGGATTTTCGGTCTTCCCATTTGTCTTATGGTCCCATCAGTTATATAGTAGTCCAAAACAATTCCAACCAATCGTACTCTGATTTAGATATGTTACTACCGTGCTTTTATGACTGGTTCTTTCTTTTTTTTTGTCTCGCTTATAACATGTGTTATTTATTTGTTGCCTTAATTTTTATAGCATGGGTAATTTGTTTCTTTGGGAAATCGAGTGGAACTTGTAGATGTTTTGAAATATGGTGAACAAAACACGGTTTCCTTATGTTTTTTGGTTCAATTATTGTTTCTATTTCCCCTTTGATTCTGCCAGTTCTGGAGTGGAATAAGTAACCGCGGTTGCTTAGGAATTTTACCTGGTTAAGTTGCTAACAGTTTATATGCCACATACCTCTTTTTTTTCCCCAAAGTTATATACTACATTCCTCTGTGGCAAGATAGAGAAAATTGCTCTCGCTGTTATCTGTCTTCACCGGTCTTTCTATTAGAGGGCACTGGTAAATGGGATTTTCCTCCCGCGAGCTGCTGAACGAGACTCGGTCTTGGACTGTAAATTCGCTCAGGCTGAGGCGGCTGAATTAGACTGTAAATTTTCTTAAACAGTATAGCCTGTCTTCTAAAGAGTTTAACTAAAATCTTGCTTGTGTAGGTTCTAGGTTTACATATTTTGAGGTTGTTCGGTTAGGAAGTTTTTTGAGAATTTTTAGGTGATGTTAACTTTATTGGTATGCGTGTTTTAGTTATTTTTATGTAGTGTTAAAAATGATATTTGGTTGTAGAATTTTTTTTAACCGAACATGCTCAAATGGGAAGACCGAAAATTTGATGTCTTTTGGCGAAGTCATATACAAGTACTATACTGTTGCCGGAGAGTACCTATTGAAGTTATGAGTTCCTCCTAATATGTCTTCTACTATTCGTCTTGCAAAACAAAAAAGTATAAAAAAATTCTCTACAATTTTCAAGGCGCAAAATAGACATAACATGTGGGTTATATCATTTAACCATTGTTGTGTTGGTCTCTTTTAGAATTGCAAGAATTGTTTAGATAACTGAGTATTAAAAATCAATATGTTGATGCCAATTTGAGTTGTGGCAACTGATTATCAAACTTGGTTTTGTAATTCTTCAAAATTTAAATCATGAATTCTAAATTTTAGGCAGATTATTGTCGAATATGATTTCATTAAGTGATTTTTTTTTTGAAAATTTCTGAAGCATAGCCTGAAATTATAGTCCCTTCGGTTTTGAGAATTCGTAGTACCACGAGTCTGTAGAAATTTTGTTAATTTCATAAACCCAGACATTAATTTGGACACAGTTGAATTTTGTAAATAAACATATTAAAAATTTTCTTTACGTCTTTAGCAAATTAGTATCTCTTACTTACCCCCCCCACAAAAAAAAAACGTAAGTATCTCTCAGAGCGTAATCCTTTTTTCTATTATTTGCTGGAGTCCGATAAAATTCCTAATCTCTGCTAAATATCTGTTTTTGCAGAACAAATTATATAGTTCTTATATCAAACGCGGCGTTAATCTACAGTATCTACTTGGGATTGTAGGAGGTATTATGAAGCGTATATGGAAGAATAGATTATTATCGAATAGCCCCTCACAAGAAACTTCTTTTCAGCTTAGAAAAAGAAACTTCTTTCCAGCTATGCCATCATCACCATTTCTTCAACCATCACTTTGTTTTGAAAAATTAATTCGCTCCCAAAATTAGGAAAAGACTTCAACGTCATGGCAAATGGATTTCTGATTTGGGCTCTGATCACAGCGGTCTCAGTCATCATTCTGAAATTCGCTTTACGCGTAATCAGTGGCAGATGGAACAGAAAGACAGCCGTGGGATTCTTCCATCCGTACACCAACGATGGCGGCGGCGGAGAGAGAGTGCTGTGGTGCGCCGTCAAAGCCTTCCAAGAAGAGAGCCCCGACCTTGAATGACATCTACAGCGGCGACCACGATGCTTCGCCTCAGAGCTTGACCGCCCGGGCCCTCGATCGCTTCGGGGTCAAGTTGCTTCACCCACCGAATGTAGTCTCTCCCTTTCTCTCTGATTTTTCACCTTGTGTTGAATGATCTTGTCTCATTCCAATTAGCTGATTGGATTTGGCATCTTATAAATTGATGAAAATTGCTGATGAATTTTATAAAGTCTACTTTCCCTTGTGATGATAGTCCAATATTAGAAAGAAAGATTTGAACTTGGGGAATTTAGTGGTTCGTGTTAACTTTAGTAGCTGTTGCAATATGCTTAAGATTGGTATCTGATCTCTGTCGTTTTCCTATTCATTATTGCTTTCACCCCAGAGCCTCCTTTCGTTATTTAAGCTTCTGATATCTTATATGCTCAGGTGGTACATCTGTATTAAAGGAAGTGGATTGAAGAAACCACTTACCCGCGCTTCACTATGATTGGTCAAAGTCTGGGTTCCGTTTATCTCTCTTGGGTATGCTTTTACCTATCCGCTTGCCCGGATGTTTGGATGCAAAGTTATGTGCTATACACATTACCCTACTATCAGTTTAGACATGATATCTCGTGTTCGTGAAAGGAACTCAATGTATAACAATAACGTCTCGATTGCGCGGAGGTGTGCTTTCTAACTGTCTAGATTACACATCTTTTCGCTCACGTGTTTTGTGAAAGTTGACCCAAAGGCTTTGTTCTAATATTCAAACTGTCTCCTATTTGTTTCCTCCTGGAATGATGATAATGGGAACAAGATTATAAATTTACAAAAATTAGAAAAATTGTACTCTTAAAATTCATAACTTGAAGGGAGGAGTGTCAGAGGATGGACGGGAATTTATTACGCTGTAAGCCTTTGCTGTGCATCAGATAGTATTCTTATGCTTTCTGGAGCTATTGATGATTTGTTTGAGCATAGATTTGTTGTAAATGAACTCAAATGATAATTGGAGTTAGGTGTTTTCCAGTATATGGCCTTGCTGTTTTGAGTTCTCACTGATGGGCTATTAGAGATCTTTTGGATTTCATGATGCTCCTGCATGCATCTTTGATAGATAAAGACAACTTCATTTCCTGTTCGCCTATTGTATCAAGTGTAAAAGGCCTTTATTTTGTGGCAGCATTTGGCTATCGTGGTGCAAAATTATCTATTATACAATCTTTAGCTGGATGTACGGGTTTGTAGGATCTTGTGCACACCTTGCAATGGTCAACTCTTCTTGGACTCAGTCTCATATTGAGAAGCTTTGGAGAATTTCTAACCGAACGAAGCGAGTGTATCCTCCTTGTGATACTACAGGACTTCAGGTTTGTAATTTTTTTTTCTTCAATTAAAGGATGTGATGTGCATTGTAGTGTTAAGTAAAGGCCTTCATGGTATTTTGATTTCTTTGTTATTTCTTTTGTTTCAGTCTGTTGGTCGAAATTTCTCCTCCCATTTTTTGTTTCCTTATTTGGCAACGTTATGAATTGACTTTAGCATTCGGATATCATTCCCAAATACAAGCCATCATTTGTTTTCTTGTCAATTTTTTACTATCTGACTTATCATGTATACTTTTCATGCAACAAGATAGTATCTCTAAGCAGCAATTTTTTGTATGATTATTTACATTATATACTTTTTCTTGTAACCACTAAATAGGATTATGTTGCTGGCTTATTTTCTATATGCTGATACCTATACTTTCAAAGTAATCTCTCATATTGTCGAAGTTTTTATCCAAAAAGCTGTGGGTTCTAAAAATGCTGTGCCCAAGCAGGTTCTTCCATTAGAAAGAGAAGCTAAAACTCCAGTGATTATATCCGTTGCTCAATTTCGCCCAGAGAAGGTGGGTATACTTGTTTTATCCTTATGACCGCAAGGTACTATAATTTGGATGGCTCCCTTTTGGCACGTTTTAAAAGAAAAGTCAGTCCGTAACTTGATTCATTTGGTCTCAGGCACACACCCTCCAACTTGAGTCCTTTTCTGTTGCCCTTGGAAGATTAGCTGCAGACTTGCTTAGGCCGAAACTTCAATTTGTGGGTAGTTGTCGAAATAAATCAAACGAGGAAAGACTGCAATTTGCAAAATAAAGCTATTGAATTGAAGGTGGATGGGGATGTGAAATTCTATAAGAATCTGATGTACAGGTCTGTGCCGGTCAAATTATATAGTGGATCCTTGCACAGCCATATTATGTAATATCTAGTTTTATGTATGCCCATGTGAAAACATGCAATGCAATCTAGTGTGCATTTCATATGCAGTAGGGGATCATTCTTATCCTTTGTATAGAAAGTATTGTCGACATTATGGTTTTCCCCACCCTGTCTAGTTACATGTATCACATGCATATCTCTTGGTTTATTCATTGAGTAGAGGATGTGTTGCGCATGCAGGAGCTTTGGAGATCAGCAGTGCTGTTCTCTCATTATCCTGGGGTTAATCCTATTATTGCTGCAGAACATGTACTTGCTTGACCAGATGTAGAGATCTTGGTTGCGCTGCTAAGTCTTGGAAAAATATAATGGTTAAAGTTAACAGCCACCACGTGTCTCTAGATCTTTTGGGCAAACACAACTTACATGGAATGGATATGTCACCAGTTCCAGGGGATTATGATGGTGCAGATTGTTGTTACCTATCTTGCACATAGTTGGCATAGAATAAACCTTATGGGGAGCAATACTAAATAAATACGGTGAAGTCTCAAACAGTCCTTGGGTATTTTGGAGATTGACCCAAAGAAATTAATGAAGCTGCATCAAATAATTGATGTGATCCATAACTTCCATTAATTTGTCATTAGCCCGTACATCATGGTGGATTGGCCCATTGAAGTTGTGTATTTCTTTAGTCATTCTAGTACTCGAGACTTATGTTATTTTGATTAATTTTTCTTAAACCTATACATTGGTTGGTTTCAGTCTTGTAAATCCTTTATTCCTGATTTTATTTGTTTTTGCTATCTTAGCGGTTGTTTTGTTCCTTTTAATCTACAGGGACTTGGTGAGACTGTTGGCTGGTGCTGTTGCAGGATTCCACTCCATGACAGATGAACATTTTGGCATCAGTGTTGTTGAGTACATGGCTGCGGGTGCAATCCCCATTGGTCGGTATCTTTTATGATTCCCCGTTTGGAAGGAGACGCCTTTCCTCGACTGGATAAATCCTTGTTGGGTGAATTTTGCTCATACTTTTTCCTTCTCTTCAGCTCATAATTCTGCTGGCCCAAAGATGGACATTGTCCTGGAAGAAGATGGACAGCAGACAGGATTTCTTGGCCGTAGCGTGGAAGAATATGTAGATGCCATCCTGAAAATTATTAGGATGCCCGAAACTGAGAGGCTTAAGATGGCTGCAGCTGCAAGGCAACGAGCAGGTAGATTCTCTGAGCAAAAAGATTTTACCAGGATTTCAAAGCTGCAATCCGGCCTACTCTACGCCACCGTTCCCAATGACGGACCTACAACCGATAGGGGATGCTTGTAATTTAGAGCGGTGGACATTTTCTCCATTTTTAATTTTCTGTTGGCCTCTTCGTTGTAGCCCAGTGAGTTAAAGTGGGATGAAGCTTTGTTGTCAAAGTTTGGCTTCTTTTTGTAACAGTAATTGAAGGGTCGATGAAAAGTTTTGTTCCCAAAGCGATTGAATAGAATTCTGATCTCTAACATAGCTGAAACATCTCGTACCTTGAAAAGTTTGGTCTCAAAAACCTTTACAGTTAATTCATTCATTTCTGCATTCCTACTGCAAATAGAAAACACACAGCTGAATCTTTTCCATCTTCTTCCTATATATATTTTCCTAGTTTGTCCCTTGGATTAAATAATCAACATAATGATCGAAGAGCAAGAGATCATGCAAAATACTATACGTCTAGTGGGCCTTGGAAAAGAAAACAAAGGTATAATGGACCAGGCCTGAGCTCATCCCCTGGTCCCCAGCCTGTTGAATTTAGGTTAAATATTTCTTTCCTCTTAGGACACAATTATCCCAGGTATAAATGGACTGGCCTGGCGGGCTAGCCCCGCTCGTTGTTGTTGTACGACAATAATTTGCCAGGCTCGGCCCGTGTATACCCTTACTCATGCCTTCGATTGGACTTGTAGGAAGACCTGGGCCTGATCCTTATTTTCAGGCTGGACTCGGACTTAAATGAATGCGAAGTAGCATAGCATCACGCGCTGATTATGACGGTGGTGCTGACAAACTTCTCATCTCCTTCATCCGAACTCAGACCATCCACATTACTGCCACAACAGAGCTAACTCAGAAGCTGTCTCTCTCTTCATGCTTGGGCCGTAACAGACTGGCAGATGGCTATCTCTCTGAACTCAGTGTTCGGCTTCAACTCAAAGGTAAATCGGACATCCTTATTTCTCTCATTTAACGTAAGCTGCAAATTTATGTCATTTTTCTTTCTTTCTTGTACATGTTTGAATCCCCACTCCATTGAAGTTTCATGTAGTGCTGTTGTCAACTTTGATGATCTTTTATAAGCTTATGCACGGGGCATGTAGATTTTATGTTAATTTCAGTTGTGAATCAAAGTGGATATTGGATGGTGGAAGAGCTCAAACAAATAGTAGACAAGATTGAAAAGCTTTTCTGAACTTAGGAGGTGCAGCCAGACTCAGGTGGTTGAGACTTGGCCTTATTGCACTAATTTTTTTAACCTAATTAAGTGTAGAAAAGTTCTTATTGCACTTGGGTTTTTTAACTTAATTAAGTGTCGAAATTTTTTTGTTTTCCCTTTATTAAAGAAAGTATTGGTATGTAGCAATGTAGCTATGTAGGTCAAGATTTTGCTAGATTTTGAGAGGTCTATCGATAACATATGATGGATTTCAGCACTCGCTAAAGCCTCATTCTTGCATTAGGAGCAGGATTGCTTAAAATGCAAGTCAGTTTTTCTAGCATTTCCTGCATTGATTCTTACCTGCAGATTTATATATGATGATCAAAATGGAGATCCAGCTTTGTTTCTCATGTCCAATATAGAAGTTTAAATATGAAAATTGTATATGAGGTTTGGGAAATTTACAACAAATGAAGTTTTGATATCCTGGAAAACATAATGCCGCATCAGGATTTCTGTGCTTTCAAGCATTATCCTCAGGAAAAAGAAGGAAGTGATTTGGAAGATAAGTTTGTTTTTCAACTTACTCATACTTTCTTGGGTGACTTCAAATAAAAAGAAATGCTGTTGCTCACTCCTTAGCTGCACAAGGAGAGGCTTGACCACCGCAAGAGGCTGCATTCAGCTCATAATTGTGGCATTCATGGTTTCTCACTATGTGACATAGGTCTCTGCCTCATTAAAACTTTGCATCTAGACTCAATCCATTAATCTATTCAACACAAATCAATCAGTCTGATATGGATTGAAAAACATTCATGATTATGCATACCTACTCCAGGGTTTATCTGAGGGACCAAATCATTGAACATACTGCAAGTAGATTGAAGCTAATAGTTTTAAGCTTTGTTGTTATACTTTTCATGTTTTCTTTTAAAGGAATGTTTCTTTTCGTCTAATATCTTCTGTTTGCTGTATTTAGTATAGGTTGTCGGATCTCTTTCAGGTTAAGTTTTTATCAGAAGGGAATATTTTAGTCTGTGAAACTACTTTTATATGTGATAGGCAAAAGTAAGACTTGCTCAGGATGAATTCTTGACATGCATGCTTTCTATTTTTATTTCCTTCTTCAGATTTGAAAAGTTTTAGGATGGTGGATAGGTAATGGATAAAATTTGTTGCATTAGAAATGTTTTGATGCATTTAAGTGTTTTTTTTTTGGGGGAGGGGGGAACTAAAGCTTCGCAATATGCACATTTTTCATAGATACTTTAAAGGTTCTATACATCATTCAACCTTTTTGGTGACTTATTTCCTTGATTATTGACTCGCTTATTTCTCCATTAGAAGTTGCAAGCCAATTACCAGAATGTGTCTAGATCTTCTACTGGAACTTCGGAACTGAAAATCACCCAAATCGCTAGCTTCCTTGGAAAGTTGGGATCAAGGAGATCTGCAAAGGGAAAAAGGTGGAGCTCGTCTCTTTCAGTTGCAGATAGTGACCGGCTTACCCCAAACACCAGTGACGAGAGTTCAGGGGAGACAGAAAATAGCCAAGCTAGTGTTAGTAAGGACTCAGAGTCCCAAGCCTCTGAAGCTGCTAATAGGTCAACAATTTCTAATAATTTGGAGCAGGAGACGTCGTTATCTCCGAACCAGCAAACCACACCAAAAAGATCACCTCTCACAGCTAAAGAGAGACTAAGGGCTGCCCGGTTTCTCAACCGTTATGCGGAATCAAAGGCAACTAAGTCAGAAATGGGAAGAAAAGTATTGGACGCTCTGAGAGAAAGTGATGGCGGAAAGAAAAGATCTGGTCTTCCCGAAGCCCCTACAAACTTATTTGATGACAGCAAGCGAGGAATGCCAAAGCAGGGCCTAACTTTTTCGTTTCCAGGGGGTTTTGATCTGTTTGTAATTGCATTTTCATTTGTTTTTATCAGCTCAGTCATGTTTGCTACAACTTACATTGTTTGGAAAGCTGGTGCAATACATTTTAATGAGTTCTAAGGAGGAGGGCCGTGGAGTTCTGCCGTTTTATTGGATAAATACCTTCTAAATGCGTCTTTGTAAATCACAACTTAACTGAGTTTCAGGTACTTTAGATACTCATATTGCAAGGCTAGGATTTTAATCTTCGGTTCAGGCCAGATATATGCTTGATTGTACAAAAGATTTGGTTAGTCCGATCTCATCTCAAAGTGATAAAAAATTTCTGCGTGCGTGCTAATTGTGGCTTACTGGCTAGAATTCTTAGCTCGACTCTTAAGAGTTGAAGCCACTTATTTCACCTGCAGGTTATATTGAACCTATCCTTGCCTTTAGTTAATCGTCGTTGCATAGGCCGGTTTTCCATAAGCTGAGGCTCTTCGTGGTTCTTCAGAAGCTCGACTGGCACCATGCCAGATATTGATTAATCCTTGTTCTTACGGTGTGATTCCTATAAAGAGCTCTCATATTTTTCGCATATTTTTGGTTCTTCTACATTGCCAACCTATCCAAGACAGTCCATTCAATCTGGTTGAATTCATTACGCACCTAGATTTGGCGCATTTTTTTTCGTGGATTTTGCCGACAATGTAATCTTGCTACTTTGTTGAAGCAATGGGACCCAGAAAGCGTGCGTTCAGACGTTCCCAATAGAGGAAATTGGAAGCACAGAGGAAGTAGATACGGAGTCATAAACACCACACAATTTTCTGAGATAAGAACTTTGCTAAGTGAGTGGTTGATCAGAGGTCGTATCAACCTTCACAGGTCTTCTTTATGGTGAGTACAATGGACTGGGGCCCTACATGGCGACACAGTGGTCGATTGTAATTGAAGTCTCTGATCTGCTCGTGTAGGAATACTTTAGGCAGAGAGAACGTGTGGAAATGGAATGGACAAACCAAGCCGCTACAATGGGTGGACCTCCTAAGAGCTCTTTTGTTCTTTACTTATCGAAAAGACTAGTTTCAGACCCCCAGAAAACTCGTATCTGCAAATGGTTAGGTTGAAAGCTCCATCTTGATATGAATTTCCAGACAATATATGTAGTTTCCATGTCTAGGTCTAAACCACACCCGAAAAAAAAGGTGGGGTGGGAAAGAAACCCAGCCCTCGATAACGACCATGGACTAAATTAAAAGGACACCAACCGAAACAGCTGGTAAGTGTGGGGCAGTAGTGATTTAAGTACTTTTATTGTGACCCACCAAAATTGATAATCCTTATAGATCTACCATTGTTAATAGGTTAATCTACCCTGCAATAACATTATTCATGCTTCATCTACACCTAGTTACATGCTATTGTTGCATTTTTTGTGTAATTTTCCAGTGAGCACAGGGCTTAATACTCTGTTGTACGAACTTATATTTCTCTTTCTAAAATCTGCGAGATCCTTTTAACTCTCAGTTGTTTGTTATGTTCATCACAAAATTGTCTTTGTGAAGTGACAGGCAAATAAAGCCAAACATGATTTTCATTTGACCAATTGAAGGGTACTGGATATCACACCAATCACATTCAAGATAAGAAAATACATCGCACATTATTAGCGCAGAAACAGTGACTATAGAACGTGTCATAAAAAGCAGAGAGAGTAGGAGTTGGATTGACAGGGCTTGTTTGATTGCCATGGAGAATTGCTATTATTCTGGTTGGCCTGAAGGGGAAAATTGGGCTCAGTGTCATGCTGGAGTGAACAGCGAGTCGCCCTATTTAGTGCCATGGCCACTACAATCTCACGGCTCAACCTCTACCAGATTCCAATTCCACGGGTCTCCAGTAGATGGCGTTGCGGAAGATGGAGGGGCATCTGCTTCCAAGAGCCATAGCCAAGCAGAGAAGCGGCGTAGGGACAGAATTAATGCACAACTTGCAACTCTTAGGAAACTAATTCCCAAGTCTGATAAGGTAAAGCAGAAGAAAAAGGTCTCTTCCAAACCCACAACCCCCACCCAACTTTCTTCTCTCTCAACGCGGAGGGGGGAGGCGAGGGGATTCCATTCTGAACTCAAATATCAATGACTTGCCAGTAAAATATCGATTTAGATTCATGAATATGCTCAAGAGAGGAATCTATTCAATTCGTTATAATTATTAGTCGTAGCCTACCACATGTTGAGATTATTTGACCCTTCTGTTAATATGAACAACAGTCGAGTCCAATAGTTTTTCACCATTTAACCCTGCTGGTAAAGCATAGAACTATGTCAGGAGCAGGGGCTTCTTTTAGTCCTTCCAAATGTTAACTAATGACTTCGTTGGTTAGTAATGGTGCTTCTCAATCCGTTCGGTGAAGAGGTGTGCACGTAGGTCTGAGAAATAGGGAGATCAAAATTCTCTACAGCTTGAATTATTTCGTGATTATTGTCCATGAATATATTAGGATCTGAGATAAATCTATGTTCTGTTATGCAGATGGACAAGGCAGCTCTATTAGGAAGTGTGATTGACCATGTGAAAGATCTTAAACGAAAAGCAATGGAAGTTAGCAGAGCCTGCTCACTTCCAACAGAAGTAGATGAAGTGACCATTGACTGTGATCATGATCAACATGTAAACCCCACCAGCATTGAGAAAAGCAAGGATAATACCTTCATAAGGGTTTCGTTTTGCTGTGATGATCGGCCGGAGCTTTTTTCGGAGCTCATCCAAGTCCTCGAAGGTTTAGGCCTAACAGCAGTCAAAGCTGATATATCTAGTGTGGGTGGCAGAATTAAAAGCATTTTGGTGCTTTGCACCAAGGGAAGTGAAGTGGGAGCTTGCCTGAGCACTCTGAAACAGTCCCTTAAACTAGTTTTATGTAAAATTGCTTCATCATCGGCATCTAATTGTCGTGTCAGAAGCAAAAGGCAGAGGTTCTTCCTGCCTTCTCATTATCCACAATAATCTCGATGAACATTTTTGGGTCACCGTGAGAGTTACATTTTGTTAATTGGAATTCATGGAAATGTTGGTGGCACGCACAAAAGGCGCTCGAATTATCATGTCGTTTCCTACCATATAAAGAAAGTGGAGTTCATGCTATGACCACTCTTTGATTTTTGCTTCTTTGGTCTCTCTCTCTCTCACACACACACTCTCACTTTCACTCTCACGCGCACACAAAAGGGAAAAAGAGAGTGCGCCGCGCCCCAACTCTATCCAAGCCTTGGTACTGATTTTGGAGCCCTTTTTTTTGCTGAATAAAGACTCATCGCGTTACTGATTTTGGAGCCCACTGCAGAGCAGTTCCACCACAAACTAACAACGAATATGAGCATGATACGTTGCTATATACTTGGCCTACTACTGTCTCCGGATCGGAAAGTAGTTTAGTTCGTAAAATAAAGCATTATTGTCTGCAAAAGCTTTCTTGTTTCTGGGTAAATAAGTAACTTTCACTACTTTGTTGAGGGATAATTTTTCGTTGACTGGTCGTGATTGGAGATCTCGCATGTTTTGTTACCACGAATCTAATAAACTTTTGGATATGTTTGTTTCGGGACAGCAAGCATGGTTGGTGATGGGCCATGAAATTCAGTTGGTAAGGACGAAAAATTGAGGTTAATAAAAAATAACATGTTAATCAACATAAAATTTAGACCTATGTAGTTTTACAACAAAACAAACTCAGCCTAAACTTTTAAAACAAAGTACGAGGTAAATAAATGAGATAAACATTGAAAGACCTAACTGCAACAGTTGCCGAGCTAGCTGTACTGAGCCGCTGAATTCATAAGAAAAACCATGCCTAATAGAATTCTTAGGGAAGTCCGTTATTCCATTCAGTTGAAAAAAATGGGAAGTTATAACCCCCACTATGTCTCAAGCACCCACTTCAAAACTCAAAAACCTTATTTCGGAATCCATGTAACAGAAACCAAACGCGCTTGCAACGTACGCCAACTGCAACTGCAACCATAGTAGTTCGTTATGTCAAGCAGCGGTTTTAAGGTTCACACAAACACCCCCCCCCCCCTCCATCACAAAAGCACCGTTAAATAAGCTCCTCGATAATAATTGAAACCCCACGAAGAAGTGATCCCCCAAGTTCAGAGAACGCACAGGAGGATCTTGAGTTTATCTACGAAAATGATTCTGAGTGCGCAAAAAAGCGGTGGTGATCGAATCAAAGGGTCGTGGAGCCCACGAGAGGACGCCACTCTGATCGAGCTGGTGATGCAGCATGGCCCACGTAACTGGTCTCTCATAAGCCATGGAATTCCTGGCCGGTCCGGCAAGTCCTGCAGGTTAAGGTGGTGCAATCAACTCAGCCCCACGGTGAAGCACCGCCCTTTTACAGCCACAGAGGACGCCATCATATTCCGTGCCCACGCCCTTCACGGAAACAGATGGGCCACCATAGCTCGTCTCTTGCCAGGACGTACCGACAACGCGATCAAGAACCACTGGAACTCGACGCTTCGACGTCGTCGCGAGTCGTCGCCTGCCTCTTCGGAGTCCAACTCCGGGACGAAGCGCCCGGGTGGGGAGGATGCTGAGGTCTCTGCAGCTGCCTCGTTCGAGTCGGACTCGAGGCTGAAAAGACCGCGCTTGCGTGAGTCGCCGGAGAATACTAGTCTTGTTGTGGAAGAGGCTCTGGAGGGACCCGACGACGCTTCCCTGACATTGTCACTATCCTTACCAGTGGGAAAGAAAGTGGAGAAGCAGGAGACAGCGACGACAGTCAACGAGGTGGAGCTTGGCGAGAGGAATGAGGAGTCCCCCTGTTTGGTGAACCATGCAGAGGATGATAGCGGCGGAGGTCAGGAATTACATAGATACTTTTCGGGCTCTTCATGGACTTCCACCTGAGTGTTACCCACCGGCCCAGAAGGGTCCATAGGAGTTATCAGTTGTCCAATCCTTTCCATTTTATTTCTTTTCAGTTACGCGCAGTTTTTTTTATCAAGGAATTCATACTCTTGATGTTTCTCGAGGATTCGTTTTAGTTGCCTACAAGTAAGAATAAGTGGGATCTTTTAATCTTTTTCTCTCCCTTTATTTTCTTCGAAAGAGCTCATTTATTTTCTTCAAAGATTACAAATTTCTCGTGTCATGAAACGCAAACGGCAAATATTTTGCTTTTCAACTTTCTTTCCCTGTTCAAAAAAATTTGTTCCCTTCAGCGAACCATAACTTCCTATCATTAAGCGTTTTCAAACTTCCAAAACGACAACAACAATCTTAAGCACAGTGTTATCACTCCCGTTCAGACCAGCGAGGATAGACACTTATTAGGCAATTAATCCTCAACAATCTCCGAGACCAATCCCTTACTTTGAACATCAACAAATCTTCCTGCCTAAAATCAACAGCTGTTAATCTACTGAATGATACCAACTGCTTGATAAATGAAATTTCCGCTCTCATAGATCCAACAAGTTCTTCGAAAAAATCTACATTTCCCAACTCGGACTACATGTCACTAACAGTCCTGAAAGCCTTTCTATTGATTTTTTTAATACAACTCTATATAAATACATGACACCATGGTGGATCAATTCTTACATCCATCCATCTGCAAAGATTTGAAATCTACTGACATAGCAGCAAAAACCGATTCAAAAATCAGATACAGAGGAGCATTAAAACATCATTTCCTGATATACCTGGACATCTAAACCTCCCACAATTATTCACAAAGAAAATAATAAAAAATCGTCCACAGGGCCTCCACATCATTACTTTATAACGTATATGGAGCACATCAATATTGTAGCAATTAAAGAGTTGATCACGATCTTCTCAGCCATTATTCTACAAATAACCGAGGTTGGGCACCAAAACAGTAAGTCATCAAATCTACAGGTTGTGATGGCAGCCTTTATCAAGAGGTTCAAGGATCCAACTTCTTAAAAACGATGGAAAAGTCCCCTGAGAATCATATCATTCTCAACTAAGGCACTCTTCGACCTGACCATAAACCAAAACACGAATTGCAAACAAACACAACCACAAAAACTGCAAAAGAAAAAAACAGCTTTTCCCTTCAATTGGTAAAGTTACACACATAATATAAATCCCGAACCCCCAGAGTTCACCCACTACCCCATTTATACTGGGCGGAGATATTCCATTTGAGCCATAACAAGTGGGTAACAAACATACGAGATACATCTGAAACAAAACCACCAAATCCACACGTAATCCGACTTCATAAAGGAGCTTGACCGACAAATATAACACTATCCACGGCCAGAGTTCCTCAGCTAATTCTGTTCCAGTCTGGAAATAACCTCCCTTACTAATCGATATAAAACAGCCATTGTGTAGTAGAAACCTCTACACATCATAGAATTACCACTCAAGAATTGCAATCATTTATCAACCACCCCATTGGTTCCAAAAGGAAAAGAAATTCAGAACATCAGGGTGATTAGATCTAAACCCAACATAAGCGATTTGCAACTGCAACATACGAGTAGAAGTCAAATTTCCATATCACTATAACCATAGTTTCAAACTGCAATACCAAAATATGCTTAAAGTAATACAAATATCCAATTGCTTTCGAAATTAAATCCAAACATTACAAGACGGTAGAAAACTACGACTCTCTAACCAGTGAACGATTAGACAGAAAAAGACGCCGACTTATTGATAAGAGAACTACTTGGATCTCTGCCTCATCTTTCGGCGCTTCCTCTTCAACCTCCTCATGCGCTTCTTCTTCCACTGAAAAACCAGAAAGCAAACACCAAGAATGATGTTTGCAAAGAAACATTAATATCCAGAACGACAAGAGTGTTTCAAGAAAGATCCTACATCTGTGAAATCAAATCAACTTACCTTGGCCCTCATTGTGGCTTGGTGCCTAAGTTCGACCGCCTTGCTTCCAAAGCCCTAATAATCAAAGAAGGCTTCTCAGAAGACAATTTGTCTTGAAAAGCATTACAGCTTCGGAGTTCGAGACTGAGAGAGTATTTATAGCGATTAGGAGAGGAACCCTAACGTATTGTAGGCTAGGTTCGGGCTGAGGAGGATATTGGGCTTCTTGTCTTCCAAGTAAGCAGGCCGACACTTATTATAGTCCAGATGATCGAGCCCAAACTTTCCCAGAGACACTGGATCTCATAATTAGTAATCAAAAGCTCGGCCCAAAACTTGGGCTTGGACTTCGTATACTCGACCAGATTTGCGCTCGGCCAAACATTGGGCGTACTACCCTCCACAAGCGCAGGGCTTTTTCTCTTCGTTTTTTTGAGAGTTTCGGGCTTAGGAAAACAATCGGCTTATTGCCTTCCACATGAGCCAGGCTTCACAATCTAAAGCGAGGTCCAAAACTTCGGTTTAAACATTCTGCAGATTATGTACACCATTAACGCAAACTTACGAAACAATTTGATCATCGATCTTTCCTTATTTAGAACATACGGTTTACATTCCTCTGTTTGGTAGTTATTTTCACCGTGCGAAAGTTTATTTTAACGACTTTAGTGTGGATTTATCGATATTTCTTCTCTCTTTTTTTCTTTCCATCCTTTCTAAAGTTGATTGCCTAATATAATATGAACAAATTCGCATTATCCTCATTCGAGACCAAATATTCTATAGTGAGAGTCCAACTAGCAACTAGTTGGATCCCAATTCTGTTTTGTAAAAAAATTGTGCGCTTCTAAGAATGCCGTATCGAGACCATATACGATTGATATTGAGCAAAGAAAAGATACAGGTGGGTTACAATCCTACCACCTACTCCATTATACGTTGATCACGAGATATAGCAAGCAGATATAGGCGAAGAATAAAGTCAAATGTTTTGGATAAACAAAAAGAACGGACATATGCAAAAGGATGAATTGACTAGTTCCCCCTGATAGACAAACCTACCACATGGCGCCCCAGATTCCGAAAGCCCAACTCTCCAATTCAAGCAATTAAATGTTCAACCACTTTGAGCAAGCACTTGCAGAAGAGAATAATAGAGCATGAAAGCAACAAGGAAGAAACTAGCTTGTTGTCCTCCAAGGCTGCAAGGAAACGAAGAAAAAATGGCTACTGGGGGAAGAACACGAAGCACCATCTAGATCGGGTCTAACATGTCGGAATTTTGTTCTCTACCAAACCCAAATGCCAAATGGGCCTCTGTTAGTGGGACCCAACAAGTTAGTTAATCTGAAACAACGGCGGCGGGCTCTTTCAAATTACCTGCAGATGAGTGTGCTTTTATTTTCGTTAAAAATATAGTCCTCAGTTTTTACAGTAGAACCGTCTCTACCCTCCTAATAGGGATATTATCGAATGAGATATAGCAGATAAGGATGACAGCACATTAATAAATTCATCTAATTGTTTATATTATATTCATAATTTTTATTTATTTTATATTATTTTGATATTTTAATATAGACAAGATGGATTTATTAACGTACTGTGATTAATCTGATGGTCCGTTAGGACCCATCAGATAATCAGGAGAATACAAGTCCCTCTACGCGACCTTCTCTTAGCTTTATTAATGGCCTTTTGTCCTTTGGGTCAGATGCGTCTTTCTGTCGCAGCAGGCAGCGCCAAGCTACCTATACCACTTTTCCCGTTGATTGGTCGGAAGGGAAAAGCCTTGAACAAGTTTGCTAGCATATGTATCAGTCTAAAGCTGTTTTTTTGCGCACGCGTAACAGCCTATTACATTCAGGCGGATGTTGGTATTGTATACTCCACAAATCCTAAGGAAAACAAGAAGAAATACCAGGACCGGACGGCATTAACGTTTGAGATTTATGCGTCATTTTCTCCGGCTGACTATGCAGACTTCGCGGCAGGACCTCTCTTTTTCGGGATCTTTGTCTTCCAAGGACACTTGGGTATCAAATGAGTAGCATATAGGACAGATGTACATTTCACCGTAGTAGTGAGAAAGTCACGAAGGTAGTTCACCTGCATATGGCTTCGAAGGTGTCCTTCTGTGCATCAAGCCTAGAGCCCATGAATAGTGCTGGATTCCTGCTCAGCGATAATACCGAAGGGTGTTTCTTGAAGATTCGAAAAGATGCTTTGAATATTATCCCCTCTAATTCTAACTCCATTATTAACCACTAATGACGAATTATATTCTCATGGGGCATGTATTCGCAGCAAAAGTGAATTCTAATGGGGCCGATACCAACAGTTAGCCTTATACCGAGACCAATTCCAACTCGGTGATCAATGTCAATTGGGTTACTTTACAACGGGATAAGTAAATGATCCTATCGATTATGTTGACATAAGGTAACCGTGAATATCTTCTCTTTATGGAAAGTTTAAGAAACCGGAGTTCATGTACTTTCTTAATTTGACTGGTAGATTCTTTGTGGAAATTGATCAAACGGATGGCACTTCCAATTAATTGTAATTAGTAGCTCATGTTCTGCTCAAATGCAAAATTTGCAGTCCCACTAAATTTGCCATAAACAGATTTTATAATTTTTTGTTTTTCTTAGCTTAAACATATTTTATTAGGTAACACAGGAACATGACCCAAAGTTTTTGTCTTCCTTCTTTCAGTCGTCTCCCCTTTCTAGAATCAGACAAACTGCAGCAAAGAAAGATTTCAGTACTGATAGATACGATTAACAAGAGCACACCAATGCTCGACAACATATAGCTTTGATTAGGGATAATAACCCCACGGAACAATTATTCCACCAAAGAGATGGTTTTGGAGGTTATTGTCTTCACGGGACGGGTTCATTCGACTACAACTTGCGGAACGGCAGAATCATCCCGAGAATCAACTCGAAGAGATGCTCTGCACAGTGGGCAACTCGAATGACCACTCAGCCACGTATCAACGCACTCGGAATGATAACAATGCGAGCACAGCGGCAGAACCTTCACCTTGTCTCCATCATCAAACACCCCAAGGCATATACAACACTCGGCTTGTTCTCTTGAGTTTTGAGCGTCCAACGACCGGTGAAGAATTACGGGCAAACTTTTAATGGTCGAGGGGTCGAGCCCGCGCGGAGGAGGCGCCGGCGCCGGTGCATGAGGGTAGGGGAGATGGCGGTACTGGCAGACCCAACGCGCGTAGAGGTACAGGACGGCCAAGAGGAGGAGAACGGAGAAGATGACGACGATAAGGAAAAGGGTACGCCCGCGGAATTCGAAGCCCCGGTCGTCGAACTCGCTTAAGTGCCAGTGGAATGGCTGAGAGTCCTGCGACGACGGCGACATTGCTAGCGGCACAAACCCCCGATGGGCAGGGGTACGCAATTCCGGTGATATTCAAGAGCTGGCGGATTGGAAAACACGCGGCTGATTAGGTGGTGGCAATGCCATTGTGAATTTGCGAAGGGCTGCCTAGAATAGTAGATGCTTTTGCGGGGGAGTTCAGCTTTCAGTTCATGTTCAGTTTCAGAGCCTTGTTCGGTTGTGGGTGCAGATATTTGTAGGATAAAAAAGGTACACAGCCTACGCCCAGACAGGCAGATATTTGTAGGATGGAAAAGGTAGCGCAGCCTACACCCTGACAGAGCGCGTGCCAGAAACCCAAGGCATTCCCAGACAGGCAGATATTTGTAGGATGGAAAAGGTGGCGCAGCCTACGCCCAGACAGAGCGCGTGCCAGAAACCCAAGGCATTTCAGGGCTCTTATATCTTGACGACTGTACTATGTCGTGTTCTTTCTTGGGACAGTCATGTCACAAAAATCAAAAGTATTTTCATAAAAGCTGCCACTAATTTCTGAATTTCCATCCAATTATACAGTGAAAAACTCTTTCCTCCTTTAAGGAAAAGAGTTTTTCTGTTGATGTGGACGTGATCGGAATTTCCCCCGCCCAGATCTGGAGACCTTAAAAACGGCAGGATGTGTTTTCATTAAAGCTGCCACTAATTTCTGAATTTCCATCCAATTATACAGTGAAAAACTTTTTCCTAGGAAAAGAGTTTTTCTGTTGACGTGGACGTGATCGGAATTTCCCCCGCCCAGTAGATCTGGAGACGTTAAAAACGGCCGGATTTACGATAAAATTTTGAATATTTATGTAATATTAAAATTGTATTATATTCAGATATTGTTAAAATGAATTGATTTTTGTAAAAAAATAATAAAAAATTACATTGAAATACATGTTTTGTGATGTTTGGATGGTAAAGATAAAAGTAATATTCAAATTTTAAAAATTTGGTGTAAACGACATGTTCCTGATTTTTTTTCCTGAGTAATAAACAAACAGGGTAGATCTGGTTGTGTGTGAGAAAGAACTATAAGTGTATTTCAATAACAAAACATTATGACCAATTACTTATAAAAAAGGCTTAAATGCGAATAAGGTTCCTATGGTTTACTATTTTTCCAAAAAAAGTTCATGTACTTCAATTTGGTTGATTTTGGTCTATATTTTTCATACGTCATTCCAAAATAGTCATTCTGTTAGTGTGACCCCACCAATTTAACATTTTCTTCCACGTGTCTAATGGTCGTAGACATCGTCCCCAATCACCAGCTGGCACATGGACATGCAATATCTCTCTCCTCAGCTGCGTCATGTCACGTGCCACACAAGCAATGCCACGTATTTAATTAAACGTGAGTTTTGTGTTCTGCCTTTTGAACAATGAAATCCTGATCCCCCTTCCCCAACTCCAATTATGCAGACTTTAAGCCCTAACTCTTTCCACCAAAGAAATTCACAATCGAACTCCCATCTTCATCGAACTTTGTTTCTTCATTTCCTGATTGAAGAAATCGAACTAGCATTGCAATTACAAAAGGAGCAAGAAAGAAGAGACTAGTGAGCATCGAAGTCTCGAATCTCTGACAGAGTCACTCGCGCAAACATACGGGTGTTAAGGTAAAAAATTGCGTTGTGGTCGTTATATACTGGTCCAGTTTTTGTATTGATTCTCGTGTGGTCCATTGTGTTGTGGAGGGTGGGTCTTGTTAGCATTTCGTTTGTTGGCCCCCTTTTTTTGACTCTGTGTCTCAATGGGGAACAACATGCATTGTTTCTCACTGTTGTGATAGTGTCATATTAATAAACTAATTCTTGCCTATTTTTTAACATTGTGCTTAATGAGGTGTGATCCCCCACTGCTGTGATAGTGTTAGGGTTTACAACATAATATGTCAATGTGGTCCTACACGGTTATTGAACATGAATTTGCTTTGTCTTTGTCTTGTACTTTATTGTTTGTCTGTCTGTTGCGTGCCACCGCACATGTTAGTAAATTTATGTTGTGATATTCTGTTTTGTAAACGCAACACTGTGTTGTTCTATATTATTGTTTAGTAAATGAAACGAGCTGTTAAACCCTAACTGCTTCTTTTGAAACATAGTATACTATAATGTTATTATAGTATGCATTGCTTAAGGATTATAGTATAATAATCTTATAATAATGCAATTTCTGCTATTCTAGTATGTTGTCTGGTTTATGACTATGATTATAGTATACTAATAACATAAGCATGATTATAGTATAGTATAGTATTATACTACAATACTAGTATACTTTTATAATACTTTTGTTGTTATTGCTGACATATAATAATGTTATTATGCTATTGTATACACTGGTTTATGACTTATAGTATAGTATAATATTATACTACAATACTAGTATACTATAATACTATAATGCTATTGGTGACTTATAATACTATTGCATGCATGCTTTTCATGTACAACATTAACTGTTATTTTTCATGACTGCAAATGGTGAAGCTTTTCATACACCACAGCGAAATTCTTAATTTTGTACATTCAGTGTACAAAGGTGGAAACGTCAGCTTCCAGGGCGATATGGATCCTGATTACTTCTCTGTGACACATATGATGAAGACTTTCTTCAATGAGATGAAGTATAACGATATATGCGAGTTACACTACAAAAAAAAGGTCTATAGCGGCGGTCTTTTTTTTGTAGTGTTAGGATGTACTATAAGGGAGGAAGGACTTAAAACGGGTTTGTGTCGGCTCTACAGTAATGAGGATGTGTTACAAATAATCAAGAGGTCGGAGTGTTTAACATCTAATGACCTCCATGTGCATATTGTGCATAGTAAGGACGGGTCGAATTACTTCAACAGTGTGCATAGTTGGGTGAAGGATCTAGTAAGGGAGCTGGTGAGGGCTCTAGTAAGAGAGTTGTTGTAGAGACAATTCAGCTGGATGATGAATCTGCTGAGGATCTTGGGATTGATGAGGTAGGTCTTGGTGAAGGTGGTATGGGTGAGGATGGTATTGGTGAGGGTGGGGATGGTATTTTTGAGGGTGGGGAGGAGGATGGTAATACATCTAAAGAGTTTCGAGCCAGAGAAAGACTCGTTCATGTTTAGTGATTGAGATGATACAGATGAGAATGAGATAGAAATTTTTCCAGCACTACATGGAGTTAATAGGGTGGCTGGCCAGCATGAGGTCGTTGGGTTAGAGGGCCAGGATGGTCAAGGGAGGTTGATGACAGAGTTAATGGGCATGAGAGTCATCATGCTAGGACGAGAGATAGGAGGGATGTTGTAGAGTAGTTTGGATATGAGGATCCGGATGAGGAAGATACTGGTGAAGACATTTCTGCAAATATCGGTGGCGAGGATGATTGGGTGGATATGAATAGGGATGCCGGTTCAGACAGCGATAATCCTGGGACGCTTCAATACCCTGAATTTCGTGAGGAAGACCTTGATGTAAACCTTATCAGAATGATAAGGGAGCTGAAATTCAGAGATGTGGAGCACGTTAGCATAACATTGAGGTTGTTTGGAATACAAGGTGACTTCTGTTGGATGTAAACACGTTTTTGTGGTGATTTTAGATATTACACCTTTTTTTGGACATTTCTATTTTGTATCAGGGTGATTCTCTGCTTGGATGTAATTAATTATAAATGTATCATTTTTGCACATGTTGCAATCTATGTTTACAAATTTCAGATTATAGGACAGAATATGAGGGCATAGAGAGTAAAATTGAATTCAAATGGTGACATACAGTGTTATTGAAGTTGCATACTTTATTGGTATTCACAGATTTGTGGATATTTAGTGCATATTGAAGTTGTTTACTTTTTTGTATCATATTCACAGGTGAATTCATGATAACATGTATCAAAATGAAATTGAGACATTGTTGAGCCAAATATTTTCAATTCTACTTGTCCAAGTGAGGGACCACAAGTCCTTATAAATTTGTACAAATTCAAAATAAAATCAGCAAATTCAAAATAAGGCCAACACACTACATTCCTTCATTACATTAGTAAATTCGACCAAACGCTTGGCATGAATTTTATGGAGATTCGACCAAGCCCTTGGCTTGGATTTTGTGGAGATTCTACCAAGCCTTTGGCTTTAAAATTCAAACACGTCTATATCCATTATTTTAAAATTCAAACATAAGATCCTTATCCATATCTCAAACTTCAAATTCAAAGCTATGATCAAATTTATCTTCAAACCTTTAATTTCAAATATATATCACATATATATCTCAGCAACTTTTAAAGTAAAAAATATAATTCGGCCTGTATCCTTTCAAAAATAGGATTAAGCCCTTATCTCTTCGTTTAAAATTTAAATTACTCACTTGTTACCTTTTTCGTTTGTGGAGATTCGACCAAGTCCTTAGCATTGGCACCAAGTTTCGACTTGAATATTGGCGCTTTGTGGAGATCGACCGAGTGCCTTCATTATTAGATAAGATATAGCTAAAATGTTGTTATATTAGGTACGATAACAAGATTATATGTTGAGATAAAATGAAATTATCAGGTTAGATAAAGAGATATTATCAGTAGGATAAATTTTATCCGAGCATGACATTCTCAGTTTCCCGCTGCAAGGTTGGTCTCGCGGACGGACCCGTGTTCGAGTATGAAACGTCCTAACTTTTCTTCGTGGAGCAAGTATTTGATCTGTCGCTTAAGTTCCCAATAGTAGTCTGTGTCTTTCCTGTGATCTTCATGAAAATCACAATACCTATTCCAGTCTCATTTTTCCGATCGTGCCCTGAGATTTTGAGGCCATTTGACACTCGGGGCGTGTTTGATCTGCATTAGAATCCCCCGAGGGGTAGTGTTGAGAGTAGTGAAAGTGGGTAATAGGCGCCTCTCGCGAGTAGGTTGGTCGGTATGTGTGGGTCGTGGTTAGCAGTCTCTGCTGGTTCGCCGCCTTAAATCTCTGTAACGCGATCGATCCATATCTCGATCTCTTTTGCCTCTATCCTGCTCAGATGGGTTTGAATGGAGACGTGTAGTGAACATGTCCTCGCAGTCCATGTATTTTTGGGCTTTGGTCATAGCATCGGTGATGTTGGTTGGGACATGTGCGAGCGAAAAAGCTCCAAATGGTTGTAGGGATCTCTAGAGCCATCGAAGAGATCGATCCTTGGTGGTCGGAAACCCGGGGCAGTGGGCATGTGATCACTTTTAATGTAAACGGGGACCTGCAGGTGTGTAAAGGCAGTGATGAGCCGAAGGGTGATGCGATGTATAAGCTTGGTTTTAGAAGAGGCTTTTTTCGAGAAATTTTCACAGACGGCGCCAACTGATAATGTCAAGAATCACCACAGAACATGAGCCGATTGCTTAGATAATGGATTAAACATGAAAAAATATGAAGGAGGTATCTGCCTATTTATATGGGTTTAAGAACCATACCTATATTAGAAGTTCAACTCTTAACTGAGTCATTGAGTTCTATTAGGAGAGAAAGATGGTCTCCCAGGAATATAGGATGCTTATCACCTTCGAATATATTGGTGCTTGGTTAGGAGACTGAAGTCTTTAGGACTCCTAATTGCAGGTCGAATGGTCAGGCGAGGAAGCAAGTAATGGACCAGACCAAGGGATCTGGTCTGATTGGCCCTAGTATTTTATGGCCCATCAATATATATATATATAAGACCTAGAAGGACATGCAAGACGGGAAAACATCGCGGGTTAAAGCCCTTCTAAGAGAGCTCAGTTATTGTGTTGAGCATGCTGAGCGACGGCTAGGATCCCTTCTTCAAAATCAAAGGGTCCAGATCACGTCACATCAATTAAAATATTTTGAATATTTTAAATGATGTGTTTAACCACAACAACTGGATCTTAAATTTTTAATCTCAGTCATTGCTAGCATGCTCAGCAAAATAATCAAACTTCTTCTAAGTAGCTCATCATCTGTCTATGGAGTTAGAACTAGGCCAGTCTCATGGAGTTAGAAGTTGGTTTCGTTATCAAAATCATTCTCATTATTTCTCTAGATCTGCGGTTCGAAATAATTAATCTCACTGCAGGAACTAAAGAGTAGATCATATAATAAACACGAGAAATCACAAGGGAAAACCATGAAAAGATCAAGTCCATGAACTTCAGCTAGCTTGTGTAATCTTGATCAGAACTCAACAAATGCACCAGATCTAGCAATTTTCTATCTTTTAACGTCATATATATGCAGAACTCGAGTTCTTAGGCAAACTCCCGTTTTAAACATTCTATTCCAGAGTTTGTCATATAGGTTGTAGCTAGCAAAAAAATGAAACAAGTGCATATATATATATATGTGAGGATGGTGCGAGGTCTAAAATTCAGTTGATCTATATATATATACTACGGGGTCCAAATTGTAAAACAAAGCAAGATTCACAATATTGAAAAGCTTACCCCGGCTGATCAGACCATATATGCGGAACAATTAAAGACCCCTGATCTGCAACGCCATTAAAAGAAAGAAAAAAAAAAACCTCTCGACGATGCATTTCATAGCAATATCCTCATCAGCAGTAGCATCACCCACAGATCAGCCAAAGAAGGGAAACGTAACTGCATAATGCTACCAGTGCATGAGGAGCAGTTCGGGATGAAAAAGGTTTCCTAATTAAAGAACAGTACTATTCGATGTTTATAGGCAAAGTAAACAGTCCAATATCACGCTAACATTTATAGCATTTATAACTTTTTGGTGGCAATGGCATTCCTCTAAAGCCATGAACAAATATTTTAAGCAAAATATTATTTTCCCTTGAAACTTTGTTAGAGACTGATCATGAGGTGCTTATTCGTGAAACAGGACGTTCTTCCCAATTCTTTTCGCGTCTCTCTCTCTGTGATCCCTCCAAAATACAAAGCAAAAATGATTGGCTTTTTCTGGCGCTAGAATTGGATTTTATTTCAAAATAAGCAATCAGAACAAAGTGGAAACACAGATCCAAAGAAAAAAAATTCCTCAACTCGAAGTTTGTTATGGAAATTAAAGGGCTTAATAACAACATGTGAAAGCTTTAGCTAAATAATGTATAGTTTTATCTAAAACTGGATCGACTTACTTTGCCTAAGTACATGCCGAGTAGCGGCCTTATTACTCTTAACGAGAAGAAGAATTCCTATCTGAAACCTCAATTAATGAGATTTCGTCACATCATGCAATCAACCATACCTTTAGATCTCTTCCATCCGTAAAGATAACAACACAAGTTACAGAGGCTGAGATGGTTTGCTCCTCACTTGCAGCTAGCCCAGACCTTATACAGGAGACCGCCCTAACCTCAATGGTCACTTGGGCAGTAGTGATTAAATTCATCATGCATCTTCAACACCAATTTGAACCCATATGTGCATGTGTAAGGTATCGCTAACCAAACCACAGGTTCAGTCCCTAAACCCGTAGAATGTTCTCCGACAAACTATTAGGAAGAAAGATCCAAATTGCGTGACCGCCGGGCCGAGACAATGCACGATCCAGCTTTTGAACTAATTGCATGCAAGCCTGCGTATAAACCTTCAAAGAAATTGAGTAATCTCCTTGTTTCCCTAACATACATCCAGCCCTTCATCGATTAGGACTTAAAAATCAAACAAGAAAGGATCACCGTATACGTAGTCCCAAAGGCTAGGTGTATACTCTTCGTCATTCGTCAAATGCCAGATAGATGGAGATCCAGGTCCGACTGCCCCAACCGGATCCGAAGACACAGGTGCAACCACGGGCTGTGTAGTCTGAGTGAAGCTCGAACCCACAGAGCCTACAAGCGAGTTAATATCATTGCACAGATAACTCTGATGCTGTGGTTGATGATAAGGATTTGGATACGAGGTTGTTGTTGTTGTACGGTCTATTCCATCACCAATGGTCCAATCACATGGCTGGTGATATTGATACTGTTGGCGTAATTGCTGAGGATGTTGTACCATACTGTTAGGACATAGCACGGATGGACTACCGCTGGGGTAAATCCCGTAGGGTAGAACACTCGACGAAGCCATCATTGGAAGGGTTGAAGGCGGAGAATAGAAGGTAAATCCGAAGCCAGATGGGCGAGGAAGCAGAGGGCGGAGGGTTTGAGTGGAGGACGAAGAAGAGCCGCCACGGGTGGAGGAGGAAGACTGGGACGAAGAGCCTCCCGAGGGCTGGAGGTTGAGCTGAGCCCTTGAGCCGTAGAGAATGATGGCAGCACGGTCGTAGGCGCGCGCGGCGTCCTCGGCAGTGGCGAAGGTGCCGAGCCACTTGCGAGTCCTCTTGCGTGGCTCTCTGATCTCGGCCACCCATTTTCCCCAACTGCGTTGCCTCACTCCACGGTACCGGAACTTGCTGTTGTCAGGTCCTCCTTTACCCTTGCATCTCCTACCTTTACTGCTTGAGCTGATTGTGCAATTGCTGTGATCATTACTGCTGGTGGTGGTTCCTGCACTACTTTTATTGTTGTTTGTGATGGAAGAAAAGGAAGGGATGGGCGGATCGGTGTCTTGGGGACGGTGATGAGTGGGGGGCGCGGAGTCGTCCATAGGGTGAGCGAACTTTAAAGGTTAAAAACTCTGGGAAAAGAAGGAGACCGCCTCGTTTACTGTTATTGACTAGTCGAAGTAGAGGCGTCTGGGGGTTGATTTGAACGCCATCTCTATAAATGGTTGATGAGGGCGGTGCTCTATAAATGGTGGATGAGGGCGGTGCTGCTGTCTCTTGACATTTTTGAGAGTCAGAAAAGGATTTCTGCTTATAGTGTGGAAACAAAACTAGTGTAAATGGGTTTGGGAATCGGGAATCGTTTCCCCGTTTATGTATTTTTCATTTTCTCCAATCTTCATTCTTTCCAAAATATTTTTAGTGAACATCCTAGCATTGAAAATTTTTACGACGGGGAAATAATTTGTTCGAGCTAGCAAGTATTACATGCCCCCGCGCTAGGGAAAAAATAATATTCTCACCCTTTTCACATATCCTTTTTAGTTGAGGATCGACTTAGGATACATAGGATCAGTTGCTAGCATTTGTGCATGTAACCATATAAAAATAGTTAATAATTTAACTATTTTAATTTGACTGTTTAATACTCTTATAGGATCAGCTAGCTCAACCTAATAAAATATGAGACTTAATCCTCACCGCTTTGATACTATTTCCAACACAAGAGCTCTAGCTGCCACCTTTGTACTTTGACTTCAAAAGAATTAATCTAGATTGTTAAACTTCTTCAACCAAGTAAGATCTTAATGTGCACCAAACTCTTATAAAACTATCTCATTCCTTCTATTCTCCCACTCCATGTGGGATTTAGGGTATCAAGATTTGAAATATCAGAATTTGAATGAAATATTGGTGAATGAGATCTCACGTTGATTGGGAAGGAATTCCTAGTGTTCCTAAGATGAGACCTTGTACCTACTTTGCAAGAGGCCTTTTCTGGACTTTAAATCTAGAGAAACAAGACCGTGTGGAATTCGACTAAAACTATCTCATTCCTTCTATTCTCCCACTCCATGTGGGATTTAAGGTATCAAGATTTGAAGTATCAGAAATTGATAGAAATATTGGTGAATGAGATCTTACGTTGATTGGGAAGGAATTCCTAGTGTTCATAAGATGAGACCTTTGTACCTACTTTGCAAGAGGCCTTTTCTGGACTTTAAATCTAGAGAAACAAGACCGTGTGGAATTTCTTATAAAACTATCTCATTCCTTCTATTCTCCCACTCCATGTGGGATTTAGGGTATCAAGATTTGAAGTATTAGAATTTGAATGAAATATTGGTGAATGAGATCTCTAGTTGATTGGGAAGGAGTTCCTAGTGTTCATAAGATGAGACCTTGTACCTACTTTGCAAGAGGCCTTTTTAGACTTTAAATCTAGAGAAACAAGACCGTGTGGAATTCGACTCAAAGCAAACAATATATTGCCAAAAAAAGTCGCAAATGGTATCACAATTCATCCCTAGTTGGAAGTCTGAAACATGAGCCGTGTCAAGTCATGCGTTGTTCAACCTCATGAGTTGTAGGTGCTCAACGAGGACGTCTTGCTTGTATGAGAGGGTGGTGAATGAGATTCTACATTAGTCGGCAGTTTGGAACATGGGCCATGTCAAGTCGTGCATCGTGCAACCTAATGAGTTGGAGGTGCTCGATGAGGACGTCTCATCTGTATGAGAAGGTGGTGAATTAGATTCTACATTGCCTAGGAAGGAGAAGTTCCTAGTATTCATAAGGTGAGACTTTCGACTTACTTTTTAAGAGACCTTTTCTAGGCTTTAAACGTGGAAAAACAAAAACATGTGGGTTTCGGCTCAAAGCGGACAATATGTTATCGAGAAAAATCTTGGTGGATATAAAATTATTTGTATAAATAACAATAAATGTGAGATAAAAAGACGTTAACTTAATTTTGTATCTTAAATAAAAGTAAATATCAGGTCTGCCAATCAATTCCTCTACAATAAAAAACAAGGAAATTAACCATGCATCATGTAAATGATACTATTATATATCGAACGACGACTACTGCGCGCAGGATCATGAGGTACTATATAAACTGGCTAACAGCAGTCCTCCTATTACATATATACCAAAATGGAAAGAGTACGGTCTGTATAAAAAGAGAGTATTTATGTAATCAATGTAGTACTGTCAAAATTAAGAAAATAATTATATATATATATATATAGTCGCATTAGAAGAAGGGACAATTAATTGTCATAATAAATACATTAATTAGGGTCAGTCAATTTTCATTAAGGCTTATCCTATTTTGGCACTGGTCGTTAATTTTGACATCGATTCAAACGACTTCACGTCAACTCTAACATTAATCAGAAATTAAAATCTCCTTTACAAAAATACAACAATATTATGGTTTAGCAGAAATATTAATATATCATTTACTCTAAATTATCCAGTTTATAAGCAGCGTGATGTTGAAAATTGAAATATTGTAGAGCGAAAAAGGATAAAGATTAAATCAGGCATTACTCCGTTGCATTGTTTAATTTTCGGGGAAAATGTCTGGCTTAAGTACTATATTTGAAGCTAATTGCACATGAATCCAGCTAGCAGCGCGTTAAACAGTCTCACCGGTTACCGGACGAAACTATGGGAAAAACTTCCCTACATATCTTGGGTCTTCAACATCTTGTTGCAATTTCGTGGAATGGATTAAATTAAGCAGGATATCTCAGAAACTTGGAAAATATAACCAAAAAAAAAACAAGAGCCGAAAAGACATCTTTTTGTCTCTGTTATGCGCATGATGTTCACCAGGGACCCAAACAAAGAACCCCATTTTATGTTATTATTCTATAGTTTATAGATATCTAGAGAGTTGCCGCCGAATGAATTAAAGAAGGAAACTAGGGTCTGAGTGACTTCAAAAGTAAAAAATAAAAATAAAAATCGAAAAGTCAAAGTAATTAGCCCTTGACATTAATTTGGATAATTAATTAACTGGCAATTAATTACTTCCGTTTGCCTTAAAATGAATTTTGAACCCGACATGCTTTAAATTTTGCCTGTATATATAGCTAGTACAAGTCATGGCACTAACTACGGTCATAATAATGTCATCACAAACATCTTAGATGGTAATTGCCTGGTGATCAGCAAGCTGCACGAGGCAGGGCAGCCATAGTTGCTCTTTCCTAGTGCAAGGAATTAATACTCGTAGTCAAACTGTAACATTAATTATTCTGACATGGGGAATAAATTAGCTGTAGGCGATATTTGAGGGAATATATAAGTGCTGATGAATCTCCCTTCAAAGCCCGTAAGAAAAATGCTCTCATTCGTTCCAAGGCTATATTTCCATCACGTTTCAAATTTTTTTCCTAAGCCCATAACGTTTCATTTGCAAGTAGCCTCTATGGTCAAATTCCATTACATGTCAATTTCCACTTTTCAATTTAATAATTTTTATTATTTTGGTACTTTATGATTTGTTTTAATAAATGAAACAATATACTGAATTAACTATATATGTTTTTTTACTTTGTACAGGAGAGGGGTGTTTCCCTTTCGTTTTTTTTTTTCTGAATGGGTATTTCTATAGTGCAGTCAGCGTTACCATCAGCCGATTTTTATAGTATACAATTTATTATTGTTCCTTTATTTAAATAACTCGTATATTATATTTGGGACGATTTGTATCGTCGACTCACTGTTTTTTTTCCTACGCATAACCGACTCACGGTTGTTGATTTGTCAGAGGAAAAAAATGGAAAGAAAAGAGAAAAAGGTTACGGTTTGTTGATTTCCAACGTTTGTTGCGTCCGAGAGCAAGACACTGCAAGCAACTTCTACACTAAATCTGAGCTAGGGTTTCTTCTTCTGGCGAACCGCTTATTGCATATATGCATCGGTATGACAGTATCTATCACAAAATTCATCCAATAAAAGTTGGGACGGGTGGGAAGGTCGGATGGGGTTGGTCGTCAGACAACACGCGTGCAGCAACCAAAGAAATAAAAATAAAAGGCATAAAAATTGTAGATCTTACGTGGGCGTTTGCATGCAACCGCAGAACCTGCCACGTGCAAAACGGACAGAAGAAATCTAGGACTCCGTCACTGCAGGACAAGGATTCTTCGCCTTTGCTTCACATGTAAGAAAACCGCTGTAGAAGTTTGGTGGGTATGATACTTCATTGCCGGAAAAAAGGTACAAGGGCCATGTTATCTGCAATTCTTGGGGTTTTTTCTTTCAAATTATGTGGATGCTATGAAGAGGAAAATATTCTTTCCTCTAACAGCCAGGACGAAGAATCAGTCACAATTCCATGTGTTCATATGAGCCTCGCCGTCGAAATATGAATGCTACAGCTGCCTACTGACATATATATACATATATATATATGATATGTCTAATGTCTTTGATCTTTTTCCTTCTCTGCAAGAACCCCCACCCCTGGCCTATCTTTATGGCCTGCTGTAAGTCTTATAAGTACTACATGGTCCATACCCGTTGCAGGTCCGTGAAGACTTCTTGCTAATTAGCAAATTGCATGAAGCGCCGACGTGTCCTTGTGTTAGGGGTACAGTAGAAAATAGTTTGAAGCTGTTCGCATGTGGTGGCCAGCCAGTCAAGCCAGTGCCTTGGAACTCACAAAGGCACAAGTTGGAGAGAATTTCTGATATGATGCTCCCTCGTGCACTATTCGGCGACTTTTTCTTGTTCTTTGTCGTCCATTTAGAATACATGCAATATTGGTTCCAACTGCGAGGTTGGAGGGGAGCTGCTAGCTGTTCCAATCGGAGCCACAAGTATACTCCTGTATTGTTATATATTTCATCACTTTTCGTGAAGATCCGGGCAGATAATTTCAGGTCCCTTTCTCGTCTTCACCTTTACTCTTGCATTTTTCAATTAATTACCTACTCTCTCTAAGGATGAATTCCCTCACAAGTTGTGAACCGTGACATCTCTGATTGTCCCTGGTTGCTTGAACCGCTTATTTCTCGGGTTAAGATATAGGTTGAAGGATCACCAGTACTTTTTGCGTTCCTTTGTCCCTAGAACAGCAAATATAGCTGCACATAGTCTTGCCCAATGGGCTGCTACTTCCTCCAGGGAAGGTAGCTTTCCCGAATTCTGCAGGCATCCTTCTAGGTTTCCTTGGGTTTATGAAGGTTTTGAACCTCCTTGAGAGGCTTTTGTTGTATATTTACATTCTTATATTATATCAATATAGTAGTATTTGCTAAAAAAAACTATATGTACGTAATACAAAAATTATACGCTCCCACTGGTCATGTTTATATATATATAATTACTAGCTACAGACTTTGTTTAATAGACAGGTAAGACGTCACTCTTCTGGGCCACAAATTGCGTGAAAGGGAGACCACAAAAGCATTCCGCTTGCTTTTGTGCGAATAGGATGTATTCGACGGGATGCATCCAGAAAAATGATAAGGGGACGGAAATACGGATGTAATTCGATGGTATGAAAGCTACTCAATAGTTGTTAAACGGGTAATGGACCCAACATACCTTGAATGTGAAATTGTTACTCAAGCATATGCTGATAATGACCGTTTTTTTTAAAATCCGATGGTTGTAGTTTTCCGATCAAGTTGCTTTTTGACCTTGACCTAATTATTGGACAGGAATTGATAGTTGTGGGATTAATTGATTGGTATAACAAGGATATTATTTATTGTATTAGATAATTCTATTCGTAAAATATATTTCAAATTTGGTACAAATTATATATCCTTGCAAATCACAAACATAGATCCCGTACAAATTAAGCAGAACAAGGGCGAGGAGGACAGACCATGTATGTATGCATGATGCTGTCAAAGCATATATGCCATGCCATTGCCATCCCACATGCATGGTCGCGTGCATATAAAACTGATGATACTAAAGTATTAGGAGTTAGGTATACATACATATGGAACAGACAGACATCCTCATTTTCAAAGGACGTAGATCCGCATTAATAGGTTCACGTATTCTCATGCACATTAAAAAAGATAATTAATTGATCAAACATAGAGAAAATAAAACACAGGCACTGTTGGGGGTTGACTTTACAGGGTGCCAGAGGCCGAATCTTTCAGTCTCAGACCAGCCTGTATTTTAATAGTCTTCACAGGCAAAGCCAGCCCGCCATTGTTCGCAAATGCTTCCTCCTCCACATCATTTTCTTCGCGTGGGGGAACGATTTTTTTTTTGTCTCGTAGATCCTTTTGATTATTATTGATCACCATCAATTGCATTAACCGGGTTAGAGTTATTAATGATATTTGCGGTTTAAAAAGTGAACGGGTGAACGGGGAAACTACTTTAGAAACCTTTCAGTACTTTCTTCAACCTTTCGTACAGGTTTTGGTTTTTTCTGGGTCAGGGACTCGGTGTGATATATACCAATAAAAGTGAATTTCTCTGGCCAAGGCTGCAGATTCTGTAACGCAATTTTGTTTAAGCCCACCACTTTTTAATGCAGCTATTGAGCAATTATGGAGTACTGTGTACGTTATGTTTTATCCTTGAGGGACATTCTAAGCATTATATTCGCTTTTCCTCACGCCCTGTTCGTAATCCATCGAAGGTGACCAGCTTGCCAAACAGAGCATTTCCTTGGACAACTGTGACTAGTGATCTCAAGATGCATGCCCGTGATAGGATAGAGCTTTTGCAGTTAACCTTCCTTTAGTGGTTATACATCCCATATGATCAATTACCTTTTGCTGCTGTGTCTACAAATGCAGTTGCTGTAGTACCGCACGCTGATGGAGTAGTGGGGTTCGCGGATGGCAAATATTTACTGAAGGCCGTCAAATGCCAACTCTCACGTAGACTGCGTGAGTCAACAAAAGCCAGAGGGTTGATCAAATTACCTGTGATGGGGCTTCAGTTTTTTGTTGCCATGGGGGCTGGGGCAATGCTGATCTGAGAGGAACATGCAAGAGCTCTACTAACGAAATTTCTGATTACCTTTCCCATAGTTCTCGTGCCTTTAGGCAGGAGTTTGTGAAGGACAGTGATAGATTGATTAGGATCTAATGGTGGATGCAATTCATTTAATTTCTTTTTCCCTTCTCTCCTTGAATTGACATGTTAGCCAGTACCCCTGACGTACGATAAACTTGTCTTCTTCTTTTCTCTCTCGTTTTGGCGTCATGAGCAAAAACAACCCGCAGGAATTACTTCTAACATACCTTCCTTGCAATTACCTGTGCCAACTTGCTAGCTTTGTCGCTTGAAGCAATCCAAAAGTTTCACTTTTTAATTAGTTGTATTAAGTCTCTATGTGGACCATTACGTTTCAACTGTCTGCGAGGAAGTGATAGCATGCTTATTCCAATGCATCTATATATGTCTTTCTCAGTGTCTTTTTTAATCTCAGATTCTATCTAGGAACCAAAAAAATTCGAATTAAACATGCAAATAGTGGTCCATCCCTAACTTATAATTAGCCTTCATTCTGTATCAGAGATAAAAGATGCAGATGGATGAAAGCACGAGAGGCCGCTATAATTAATTAGCATGGTCTGCATGTCTCTGTATCAAACGAGACACTAATTAATACGTGGTGCCTTTTGAAAAAGTTCAAAGCTATGAAGAAAAGAATCTGAAATAATCACAAAATAATAAACGGAAAATCTTAAAGTTTGAGACAAAGGCCAATCAAGGGGTGAAAAACCCAATAGAACTCTCTCATGATCATAAGGAAGCACAGCGCGCGACATTCAGTTTAATATATATCTACCTTGAGTTTTATTCATAAGTGACTGTATATATCCATCTGTTTTCCCCTGAACTTACTCCAAGGGCATATCTGACACCATGTCTAAACTTTTGCAAACCGTCTTAAGAAATACGTGAGATATATACTACTTACTCGTATGTCAAGACCCTACTCAGGGTTATCTAGCTATTTCCGTAGGGCTTGATTTGCATGGTATGTGTAATAATTAAAAACAAGATCTGAAAGAAAGTACGGTATATATATATATATGTGTGTGTGGAGGAATCACAAGGAAATATATATATAGGGTCAAACCCTAGAGGTTTCTCGATCAGAATGCAGGGTACGTGTGGCAAGATAGGGCAAGTCCCAGAGTAGGACAAATCTCTGAATCTCGATGGGAAGGCACTGGTGTCACAATAAGTCTGCGAGCGGTTGACAGGGGCCAGTCTAGGTGGCGAGCGATCATCCCTTCCTGAGTCGCTAGCTAACACACATGATGCTTTGCCTTCATATTCTATGATCTATCCTTCTTCCATCCACATGTCACGAGCTGACAAATCCACTCTTTTTCTAGAGGGGCCACAGGATTCCTGTTTTTTTGTGCGTGTGGAGTGGAAAATGTATTCCTTTATCAATCTGACAGGTATGCCAAAGTAGCCTCGCAAGTTAATTAGACGGGGAATAATGCTATTGCCCAACGAACTTCTGTTTTTGTTTCGTACGTGCTTCAAGTTCCACGATATTTGGTTATTTATCTTTATTAATAATGTGAAGAATAGCCTTTTATGTCAAACTGGACTGAAGATCAGATATCTCAGTAGAAAATTTCAGGCTTTTCAGGGAATACGTTTTTCCCGATAACGTCCGGCCGAGAAGTACGTAATCGTAATGTATGCGGATTGATACAAAAAATACTTATGGGGTCCTGGGGAGGTAAATGATATTGCCAAACAAAAAGTAAATTAAGGTCGCGCAGGCAATATATGAGAGTTAACTCAAAATCTACAGATTCCAAATGCATACGTAAATAATAATTTGATGCCCATATGGGCTTCCTTAACATCACGCGCTTCAATCAATTCCAAATACAGGAGAAGTGGCAGTGTTTGTTTTTCAAAAAGAAGTCCCATTTTCTTTAATAAAAATAAAAATAATAAAAATAATAATTATTATTATTTATATATATGTAATGTTTTTTTACCACTCAAGTACTTTTCTGATCGCTTAGAAAGAAAAAAAAAAGTACTTCTCTGATCTCTTTCACTTATTTTTTTTCTTGGGGGGAGGGGGGGCGTACTAAGGGAAGTCTTATTCTAATGATGTACATACATACATAAAGGCATCCGCGCATTAGATTATGTAAGTTATGCAGGCATTTAAAAAAGGTAATCAAGCAGACAACCAGGAAGAGAGGGAGAAAGAGGAGGAGGAGAGAGAGAGAGACAGTGTTTCTCATGATCTCAATGGAAATGTTTCCATTTCCAAGTCGGGTGCCTATTTTTGCAAGAGCTCGACAGCCATATTCTAATGAATTCATCTTCCATCTGCTTTATTTGGCCTAAGGTACGAGACAGGGCGCCAAAGCTCATTTCCTACACAGATGGCAGTACTAAATTCTTTCGGTAATTAGTTGTCAGTCAATTGAAAAGGCACAGTTCAGAAGCGCCGCAGATTAGAGAGATGAAACTAAGTGATAGTACTGAGGTCTGCAAAACAAGCTCTTCTAACAAAGTTGAAGAGAATGAGGTTGAAGAAACTGACAAGCCTAAGAACGGTGGAAGCTCGATCAATAGCACAGTCGAAGAGTATGAAAGGAAGGAAGCTCTCGGATCTGCAGGACAATATGTGCAGTCTAAGATGCCTAGACTCCGGTGGACACCTGATCTCCATCTTTGCTTTGTTCATGCAGTTGAAAGACTAGGAGGCCAAGAGAGTAAGTATAATTTAATTATAACTCATAGTCTCTTTACCTATCTCTGATAATCAGTGCGTCATACTAGCTAAATCAAAGTAAAAATTTACATAATAATTAATGGGAATTTCATTGGGGCAGGAGCAACACCGAAGTTGGTACTTCAATTAATGAACATGGCGGGTCTTAGCATCGCTCATGTGAAGAGCCATCTACAGGTACTTTGATCCACAAAATACTGATAATTATTTGGCTATATATAAATTGAGGTTATATTCTACAATAAATAGGGTCATCTCAACATTTCATGTTTGGATTTGTTTTGTTAGATGTATAGAAGCAAGAAGATGGAGGACCATAATCGAGGTTAGTTTTTACAGTCATGCACCTTCGGGTAGTGGAAAATCTAGGGTTTTTTTCGGGTGTACGTTTTCCCATCTGATTTCATGAGTTATCAGCTACGACAGAACATGGGCTTTTCATGGAAAGCGGAGATAACCATATCTACAACCTTAGCCAACTTCCCATGCTGCAGAGTTTCAATCAAAGGCCTGCTTTTGGTTTAAGGTATCATCTCGCAATTCCTTGCTACCTTTGGAGTGCTACATTAAGGGATATATTTTTTTCACACTTAGAAAATAATAAGAATAGCGCGCGTCATAATTAACCAACTGTGTTTTAGTTCTTACGTAGACAGGAATATTGCACTCGATGGCACTAGATATGGAGTACTCTATGGCTCGGTCACACCCAGACTAATTCGAAGCAACAATAGCAGTTCTGCAAAATTTAATCTACTTGTACCCGATTCATCCTTCAGTGGACAAGCTACATGGTGGACAAGGAGTCAAACTCAGGATGAGTACTTCCATTTGTTTCAGGGAACAAGGCAAACCCAACTGAAGCAAAGCCCCACGGAATCGAACCTAATTATAACTCCATTCAAAGAGAGACAAACAGATCAAGTCAATTATTCGAACAACGCTGACCATGCTTCCTCTGAAAACTGGAGAACAACTCAAGAAGACCCAAAAGGACTGAAAAGGAAGGTTCTGGAGTACTCGGACTGCGGTCTAGATTTGAATTTGTCTCTAAAAGCAGCACCAAACAACGGTGGATTCGGAAAGGGTACTTCAGAAGGCAATGACACGGTTAGTACTTTGTCTCTTTCACTGGCTTCATCTCCACCTTTAAAGCTTGGCAGGTTGAAGGAAGGAGATGGTCATACGAAACAATATTCGAGGCCGACGAGTACTCTGGATCTGACTTTATGAATGAGACAATTCTGAGTGAGATCTTGAGGTACTTGTCGACCCAGAGCAAAATGTATTATATCCTTTCCATGTACCAGCAAACAATTAGGTAATGGATTTCATGACTCGTCCCTCTTTTGTTATTTCAATGTCTTTTATTTATGCATTATATATAGACTAGCTAGTGAGCTTCATTTGCGGACCTCGAGGACTTGATAGGCGAATATTTTCAGCATTACAAAATATGCACATCGGATATTGCTTTTGTCTGAGAGTGAAGAGGGCTCCTATCTCCTGGAAGCGATCTTGGTTGATTAGCAATCCCCACACACACTAAACGAGAAAAACAAATGAAGCTTGAAAGCAAATTCTTGGACTCATCAAATGAGCTTCATCCTAGCAGGTCATTTTATTATGTTATCTCCAAATCTCGGTATTCGGTAAGACGTTGCAAGGACAAAAAAAAAGTCAAATCCTCTCTTCATTAATATTTGTAGCCTATTAATGTTCCAACAGATTCTCGATTTAGGTTTACGAACTTCTTTTCGAAACTCTCATAAACTGTTGCCATCTCAAAACGTGTATGATACTCTCTCTATTGGCCTGGTTGGAGCTGCTACAAGACAGACTAGCTAGCTCACATTCTCAGCTTACAGTTCTATATATTGACTCAATCATGATTGGAGAGGCAGCTTTAGGAAATGCTAGCTGGGCCGAATCTCAGAATATATATACTTCCATGTATGACAGATGATTGTGTGTTGTGTATGAGAGAGAGAGAGAGACAGTCAAGGATGTCGTTTCCTTTTGGAAGGAAAATCAATGAACTGCTGATCAGCGAAGGATGACAAAGGAAATGCAAATTTGGTAATTACTTGTAATTAATTGCCATTCTTGTGACGTATTTGAGTATACTTCGATGCAGCTAGTGTACTTCAATTTGGTCTAACCAAGAAGTTGGGGAAGCGCAGTCGTTGTGGTAGCATCGGCGATAACTTGGTATGCTGCCTCTGTGAGATGTACTGCATCCCAAAATATATACTTCGATGCATCTGGGCATGTTGAGTCAATTGCGTTGCATAATGGACCCAATTCCACAAGCCCCGTCCCACAGCATGCTCGGGCTGTTTCTTCAAAACCTTTATAAACACAGGAGGAGGCCAAAGAGCCATTATTTTAGACAAATTAGAACAAAAAGTTTAATGCGAGCGTGTGGGTGTGTATATATAACTCAACAAATTGAAGACAAAAAAGCTACTTCCGTTGTTTAGGCTGTAGATATATAACTCACCGTATTTAGCTGGATCCTCGATCATGTCCATGATGGGACCGTAAATATCCACATCCACAACCTTGGCACCGTCGAGTGAGTTCGGATTTCGGAATCCATTCCCTTCGACCGTCCAACTGGATTCGGACATCCGACAGTGGAGAGGCGCGGGTAGGGGCACTGTTCGGGCTGCCCGGGCAGGTGTGGGTCCCTCCCGGGACCCACACTCCTCCCGCTCCCCACGGTCGGATGTCCGACTGGATGTCATCCAACTATCCAGTCGGACGGTCAGAGGTAAGGTCGTGAAGCTTCTGATTGTAGCCCTGAGAGTCCCAGTTCTGTTGGTCGACACAAACACGTTGGAGAAAATGAAAATTAGGGAAAATACTGCCCGCTGTCATTTGCATTGGCAGGCATCCAATAGGTGGAAGACACGCCACCGCAATCCTCCGAGCTCCTGCTCTATAAAGTCTCTGCGATTACAGTACACGAAAAAAATGGGTGCTTAAATTGAGCAAATGTAATTAGATCTCTCCTTCAGTTCTATACTTACCATATAAATCAAATTTAGACTCTTCGTGAGTTATGGCACTTAAAATTCTGCACATTAATGTCAATACCATCGAATTTCGATCCCCTCGTCTATTATCAGGTGAGAAGATACATATCATAAAAGTAATTAGGAGTAATAAGGTCGTACCTGAACAACATCTTCTAGGTTTTGGAGCAGAACATCTTGGTAATCTGAAATTGAACCATATTCAAGCACCCCTAATGGTATATTATAGAAGTTATAGGACATGTAGTTAGTTCCAACACTGGTAAAGAACAAAGCTTTCTCGACGATCCTGCGAGCCTCTTCTGCCCCAACTCGTCTACGTATTCTTCCCAAAACTTCATCAAAGTAATTTAACTGCGTAGGTACAGACAAAGTATGTGTCAGTCTTATAGTCCAGTCATCCAAATCCGGAGAACGGATTCAGTGCGAAGGCCGCTCAGTGCGAAGGTGGTAAGGCTTGGCTCGGGCTACTCGAGCTTTTCATTCGACGGTGGAAAATGCTCGGGCGCTAGGTCCCGTGCGAGACCCACAGCTGCCCGAGCAGCTCGAACAGTCACACCTGCCCGAGCACTCGAGCATTTTTCTCCGTCGGATGAAAATCCCGAGTAGCCCGAGCCATCACTTACCACCTTCGCACCGAGTTCTCTTCGCATCGAATCTGTTCGCCCAAACCCAAACCCGCCGATGCAAAACAAACACCAGTAAGCAAGTCAGTATCGATCACGGACGGGTCCAAGTAAGTTGGCAAGAGTTCCTTAAGGCCCAAGGAAGCGGCTAGAAAGTCGGTCACCAACTTTCCATCGCAAAACCTTCCGGAGGAGATTTGGTCTGGAAAGTCCTTGCCAAACGGCGGGTGGTCACTGTGGAAGAGCTTTACTAGGTGGTTGTTGTTGCCTAGATCGATGGTTGAGTCACCAAAGGCGAAGAGATCAGTAACATGATTAGCATGCCCAGATGCAGTGATTGAAATTAGCAGAGAAGCTAAAGAGGCAATAAAGAAGATTGTAAAGATGGTACTGTTTCTAGGTTCCATGGTGGTACTGTTTTTCTCAGCAATCAGCATGCGATCAAGTTTAGATTGCTCTATAGCAGAACAACAGCTAGCGGTTTACATAAAGATTTGGCTGGTTGAGTTTGAATATAAATTGGATTTTTAAAAAAAAAAATTGGAATTGGAGTTGGAATCTCTTTCTATCACACGTACGGTCTAGTTTATATCCGATCGGAACTCTTTTGCTGCAGGGAGTTATAAGCAAACTCGATCTGCAGTCACGTTAATTGCATGGAAAGGCTACTCTGGGTTTTGTACACATAATTTGAAACCAAATTTAGCTATAACTGATAAACTCGTCCCCGATAATACCCAGATATTACCTATTAATTATATATATTTTTTATGAGGGGGACAAATTCACCTGTCACTTAATGATTGCTTGAATGAAAGATTCCCAGATATATATATATCACCTAATAAAAGACATGCAGAAAATCAATTGGATCTAGTTAAGCCTAAGAATTAATCGCTTTTTTGTGTTGCAAGGATCAGATCAAATACTATATACAAATAAAAGGGACGTGCCTGGCTATTTTTTCCTTAGAGATAGCTACATTCAAGAGACAGGCCAGGATGAATTTTGTAACACTTTCTACTCGAACTATTATTTTTATTATATTACACTTAATAATTATTAATTTTTATATAATTTCACCTTTCACAGCAATTTTTATAAAAATTAATTTTTTATCTAAAAAATTATAATTTTACCTTTATAAAACGGTCAATGTCAAAAAAATATATCATTTGGCGAGCCAAACAATCATTTTTCTTTAGAATTGGGGAAATTTTTTAAAGAATGTGTAAAGTTTAAAATTATATAATTAGAAGGTGCAAAATACATTTATTCTTAGGTTCAATTAAGTTATGAATTTGGATGTGATATGATTGGACCACCACAAGATATTGGATTACAATTCAAATTTCAAAGGCAAGATAGTGGATTAGAATCCAAAGGAATTTGAATCCGAGTCGACCTAAAAGATCAGATTTCGAATTTTTCGATAAGTCTTTAAAAAGGTGAATTAGTAATTTTATAGTTTAATTATAATCGGATATGTCGTCCTCCCAATTTTGAAATTTCTACTTTTCGGGCCATAAAATTCCCACCTGCCCACATTTTATTGCAGCAGTGTCGGATAAGGGCCTGAGGGGTACTGATTGAGACAAATTTAATCCTCCATTCGGAAAGCCCAACTCAGCCCATCATTCTGCTTGTGATTAAACCTTTTAGCCCCATGATTGGGCCACCGGGGTCCTGATTGAGGTAAATTCAATCTGTGAGTTAGAAAGCCCGATTCAGCCCATTAGTTTGCTGTTTATAAACCAGTGTTTTCTCACTGTTTCTCATAGGCCCTAAGACCATGGGCCCAAATACCAATCCCAGCCAAATAATTCGTTACTTCTCTAAGCCTAAAGCTCATAAGTCATAACCACGAGCACCGTATTGGAAAAGCAAAAAAAAATCAAAAAGTGCGGGGGAGCAGAAGACCAACCAATCACCTGGCAGGAGAACTCGAGCTTTGATCAGATTAGTTAGCACACCCTGCCTCCACGACCGGACACAATTTGACAGATATATATCAAAGGCAGGCCTTCTCTGATCTTGCTCTCTCTTAGAGGAGTATATGCTTCCGGCATCTGTGTGTTATCCCACTATCTTTCTGTCTCTCTCTCTCACCCTCAATCTCGCATTCTGGCTTTCTGTCTTTTTCTCTGGTGAATGAAGAATGACGCTGAACTTAACTCCGGTTTTCCAGCAGAACCAGCGCTTCCTCTTCTCCGTGAACTCTAAAGCTTCTACGAATCCTCATTTTTGCTTTTTCCACTCTTACTGCTACCACCCTCTCCAGCTCAAGAAACCTCTATTACCTCTCTCTCCCTCTCCGTCGTCATCATCATTATGGCCTTTTCATGTCACACGCGTCTCCACCGCACCGGTAGAGTACGCGCCGCCAGCACCGGACTTCGATTTCCACCAAGAAATAGCTCGCCTCAAGGGCCTCCGCTCCAAGCTCTCTAACTCGATGAGCCTCAAGGAGAAGCTTGCGGTGGTGGACGGAGACGCTAGAGTGAAGCAATTCTTCGATTTGAATAAGAAGGGGATATTCTATAGGGTTTTGGAGACGCTTCTTTTGGACTCGCGCGACTTATATTTGGTAAAGTGCTTGGTCGCGGCAGGGCAGGAGCGCGTTCTCTGTTTCGGGTTTGAGCCCGTCGAGAGCGAATCTGAATTGTCACAAGGCTCGCTGAAGAGCGCGTTTCATGTGCTGACGGAAATGATTGAGAAACTGGGCGTGGAAGATGTTGGTGGTAATGGAGGTGAGCGTTTGGGGAAGAAGAATGAATTAGCTCTAAAGGACAAAGAAGAAATGTCAGAGCTTAAGAGGCTCTTGAAGACTCTAGAGGAGATTGAAAGTTTCTATGATTGCATTGGAGGGATTATCGGGTGAGTCTTCATTTTATTTTCACTAATTATTAATTTTTTTTTCTAGACCATTTCTATTTTAGATGGTTTTTTAATAAGTATTTCTATTTTAGATGTCTTGAGTTGTCGAATTGAGATACTGAGACAATGTACTCAGCATATCTGTAATTGGTAAGGATAGAAGCAATGGGAAGGAATGGCAGTTGTTGATCTAATCGAATTCGTTGGCTGTTTTGGTGAATGTGGAATTAAGGGAAAACTCGGCGGCTGTTTAATGAGAATAACCTGGATCGCCCATACTAGATTTGGGAAGGTGTATATGGCAGTAGGAGACTTGAAGCTTTCTATGAATAATCTACCTCAAGAGCAAATAATCAAATTTTTAGTACTTTCTGATAGAACGTCTTGTTTCTTTCCATGTGTACTTTTAAAGGGACTGGAAAAAACTGATCGCTGTAGCGGACTCGAACCGTTGACATCTGTCACAGGGTAAACCACTGCCTCTCCACGCCTCTGACTGATTCTACCCTAGGCCAACTATGGACAATAACTCCTCCCGAACAAGGCTTACAACTTTCATTGAACTGAACCTCCAAAGGGGGCAGAAAAAAGGGAGAGAGGGTGGGAGGAAGAGAAGCACTATCTGTCTTTTTCACTGTATAAGTGCATTCCAGATTTTGTTAGTTAGAAGGTTTTAACGCTGCACTTGCTGCAGATATCAGATTACAGTGCTGGAGCTTCTTGTCGAAGCAACAGATCAAAGGCAGACTACAAAATGGTCCCAGGACGTGGATAAATTAAGGGAATGCCAATTTCGGGAAATTCATTCCCCAAGTGGACTCAACCTCTCTCAGAATACGGAATATGCATCTCAAGCAGCTATTTGGGGAATTGAGGTTAGTACTTTCTAATAAGAGCATATTCTGTATTTAATAACAGAGATGTGTCCCAGATTGTCTTGAACTAGAATATCTTATCCTTTTTAGGGTTTACCAGACCTAGGTGAAATTTATCCCTTGGGAGGCTCGGCAGACAGACTTGGCTTAGTTGACCCTGACACAGGTGAATGTCTTCCCGCTGCCATGCTTCCTTATTGTGGACGGACTTTATTGGAAGGTCTTATAAGAGATCTTCAGGTATAAGATCTCTGTTTGTCAAGCCTGGAAACATTCATTTATGCTTTTTCTGTTTGACACAACCCCCCCCCCCCCCTCTCCTCTTCTCCCCTCTCCCCAAGTGTAAAAAAAGGGGGGGGGGGAGGAATGAGATATCAACGAATTATTTTTATATTGGATGATGGGATTATGTGCCCTTATTTTTGTCTATTTTGATGGCAAGGCTAGAGAGTTCTTGTACTTCAAGATTTATGGAAAACAATGCATAACCCCTGTTGCAATCATGACAAGTTCTGCAAAGAACAACCACAAACACATTATTTCTCTTTGTGAGAGGTTTCAATGGTTTGGAAGAGGTCAATCAAATTTCCAATTTTTTGAACAGGTTTGATGTTCAAAACTATGATACTTCTACCATTTGCTTCCCTAATACATTATGCCAACCTCACATAATGTGATGATATTGTATATTTATAACCGCATATAATGTGAATTGCCAGCCTCTTGTTCCAGCTGTCAGTGCAGAAGATGGGCAATGGCTGGTTGCTAGACCATTCACACCTGTGTGCAAACCTGGTGGTCATGGTGTGATATGGAAGCTTGCTTATGACAGAGGCATCTTCAAATGGTTTTATGAACATGGAAGAAAAGGTGCAACTGTCCGACAAGTCAGGTTAGCCATATATATGTATATTAAGTCTGCTCTTATTTGTGAGTGAAATTTTTATAATCGGAAGTCGGCCCTGGACACTACATAACCACTGGCAACTTTGCAGTAATGTTGTTGCGGCCACGGATTTGACACTCTTGGCATTAGCGGGAATTGGTTTACACCATGGAAAGGTGGGCTCATGACTGTAGTTCATATCCTTCTCTTTAGTGGCAATAAGATTGGTTAGTGCAATTCTTTCATCTATTGACCATATGGGTGTGGGGCTTGTATGCTAAGCCGAATTCAATTAGTTTTATTTGCCAAGGCTGCTTACAGCTTGTTGAACTTTGACTCCTGTAGAAACAGTTTCTCACTTGTGTTGCATGTGTGCTGACAGCTTTTTATGACAAATTTTAACTTAATCACATGCATCAGCAATACCCAGATATGATGCAGAATTTTGCATTTAATATTTGTTTTTAACTGAAAACCAATGGTTATTCTGAATTCTTGTCCAGAGGTTTTCAAGCTCAGTGCCTGTGTCTGTTATGCATCTTCATGTATGTAACTGATTTTCTGCATTTTAACTGAAGAGTTTGTTTAGGAAAGTTGAATTTGTAAGTCTTTCTTGACATGGTTGCATGTGACTCTGCCATATCACATAGCATCTCATTGCAGAAAGGACATTAAGGAGAAAGAAAAGAACTAAACAAGTTGAAATCTTTACGCTTAGAAACTGTGTTTTTAGAATGCAGTAATAGGCAGTGAATTTGCCTCTTCACATTGGCACAATTTAGTGAGGCTGTGGAGAAAAGCACATTGGTTAACTGAATGCTGACTTAAGCCTTGTTGTACTTTGTGCTTCCATTTACTAAACGGCACGCTTTTGCAGAAACTAGGTTTTGCATCATGTGAGCGGCAAGTGGGGGCTACAGAAGGAATTAATGTCCTAATCGAGAAGAAAAATCTTGATGGGAGGTGGACCTATGGTTTGTCATGCATTGAGTACACAGAGTTTGACAAATTCGGGATCATGAATGGACATCTTTCTCCCCAAAGGTATAAATTATTTTAGTGCTCGGTGTACATACGATGTGGTATGACATAAGTTCTTATCTAAATGAGCATAATTGCTTGTATGCTTGTGTATCATGTGGATATCATATCTGCCATATCAGCTTTTATACTGTATGGTTATGCTTCAGATTACACAGTCTATCCTTACCTTCCTAGATAACCTACCATGCGGTGCAATTGAAGAAGTCTGCTGCCTTTCTCAAAAAAGCGTCTTCTTAGTAATCTGTTAATGCTGATTGAGATTTGTCCATCTGGGAAGTCTTATCTTATTTGGTATAGGCTTAGAAGAGTTAGTTTTGGCTTTAGTTTGTCAGTTTGATCCATGAAATGCCCATATCTTTTCTCTGCATGTCATGATGTACTTCTTGGGTCACTGTACTCCAATGTCAACTGTGTTTTCTGTATTTAAGTTTGCAGGAAAAGTTTCCCGCCAATACAAACATCTTATATGTGGATTTACCTTCTGCGGAATTGGTTGCTTCAAGTAGAAATGAAAAAAGCTTACCAGGCATGGTGCTAAATACAAAAAAGCCAGTTGTGTATGTAGATCATTTTGGGAAACAGCATAGGTATAATCTTTCGTCTTAATTGTTTCTGTTCTGAAGTAAAATTTCTTACAATTTATTTGTTTATTGATGGTTGTAATGGCATGGATGAGTGACCAAATGGCAAATGTTCACCTTACCATTACACTTATGTATTTAATGATCATAAAACACAGTTTTCTGAAGACGCAGACAAAGTTATATGTATGAAAATTCTATCAACATATAATCTAAATGCTGATCTTCTGCTGCACGCTTGATTGATTGCAAGTTATGGTTCTTATACGTGTAAGTTGTGTATCTGTATATTGGCAATTCATTAGTCACTGTAGGGTATATATAAATATTAACCTCAACGCAGTTGATATTGAAGTCTAAACAGTGATGTACAGTTAAACATGGGTATACTTCTATTGTTGCCGAGACTTGCGGTAATATCTGAGTTGCCTGATCAACGAAAGAGAAGCTTATTCAACTAAAGTAAGCCTTATTCCCAATTACTTGGGGTTGTCAGAGAACACTCTAAGTCAACTAAGCACACAGAAATCGAGCACATATTCAAATATAAACTTGCAGATTCTTGGATTCTGAGAAACATCTCCAAGGTTACTAATGTAGAATGAAAAAGATGTGCACAACCATGGGCAGGTTAGTTTGTTACTAAAATTTGTACAAGAGAGTGGTTTGGAAATTCCTTTGTTCAAGGTCCATAGTTGGAAGATAAGAATTGATTCATTCTGTTTTTCGGTGTCATAAACTATTTTTTTTATAAGTGGTGTCATAAACTGTTATACTCTTAGCTTTAATTGTCTGCATTACTTGGACGTTGATGAGAAGAAATTTCAGTTATCTATATTTTGTAGTGTATATCGGATGCGAAGGTTAGCTATTACAGCTTACAACATCTTCCTGGAATATTTTACTTTCCTAGAAATTATAATCCGGCTCTGTGTTTGTTTGACGGGTAATGATTAGTGCACCTTATGAAATAAAAAAGAAGATATTTTCATCGAGACCTGACCACGTTTACTTTTGATGTGTCAGTGTCTCCGGTGGCAGGCTGGAATGCACAATGCAAAATATTGCGGACAACTTTTTCAATACATGTTCATCCCGTTGTTATAAGAGATTGAAAGGTATATCATTGTCAGGTTTTCTGTTTGCAAGTTGTCCTATATCATTTCCTTCTCTACGTTTTGTACATTATGTGCTTATAAATTGCCATTTTTGATTAGCAGATAAGCTGGATACATTTATTGTGTATAATGAACGAAGACGGGTAACCTCCTCTGCTAAGAAGAAAAGAATAGATGGAAACAAGGCTTTACACCAGGTCATACTTTTCCGATTATGTCAAGTTGCCACGTTCATACACTATGATGAACTTCCACTCTCTCGTCGTTTGGTTTTCCGTCAAGTAAATTTCACACTCGTGTTAGAACTCGCAGTCAAAGCTACTAACATCTACACCAGTCTACCACGGTGACATCGACACTGTTTACATTATGGTCGTTCATCAAATTAACCTTCTAAAATATTCAATAAAATTAACAAATAATAATAATAATAATCTCTATATTTGAATAAATCCATAGCAACTGCAGAGGAAAAAAAATCGATCCTTTTCATCTTCGACATTGATTGTGTAAAACCCCGACAACTTATCTCCCAGCTCCAAACCCTTGTCCTTCATTTCCTCCAACACCGTCTTTGCCTCGCCGAACCTCTTCGACTCGATCAGCTTGCTCGCCAAACAGCCAAACAAGTTAGTGTCCAGCCACGTGTCTCTCCCAGTAAACTGTAAACCACCTCACGTACGCCACTGCCTGCGCATAATAGCCCAGCCCCATCAGGGATTTTATAACGTACATGTGTGTGGATAATTGCACTAGCACTCCATCGTCGATCATCCTCCTCAGCAGTCAGCACTACCAGAGCACCTTCAACCTTACCCGCCTTACACGCGCATAGGACCGGCGCGTCGTATGTACGCGAGTCCGCATTCAACCCCTGCCCGGGCTGCCCCCACCATCTTCGTCGGCACTTCGGCCGCGGCCGTCAAATCTCCGGCGACACTGTACCCCATCAGTATGTACACGCGCCAAGCACCTTCCATTTCCTTCTTCCTCGTGAACACGTCAAATATGGGGAGAAAAGTGTACGTGTTTAGACCGGATCCCTCTCGCGCCATCGTGTCGATCATACGCAGGGCCTCGTCGATTCAACGCAACTTGCATAGACGCCCGATGAGCGAATCGTACGCGTTCTTGCGGGGTAATCCTTTGTCGAGACGAGCTACGGTCTGGGAAAGTTCTTCAAGTATTGATAGGTCCTTCTCGTTGTTGGTGATGTAGTTGAAAGTTTTGGAGGTGTTGAAGCAACCGTCCCACACGCGCTTATTGAGGAGCTGGCGGAGCGTTTCAAAGTCTCTGGAACGGCCTGCGGCGTAGACCAGTCGTCGTAGTGGGCGGATGTGGGCACATCTGAGAATGAGTTAGGTTTAGCGTTAGGGTTAGGATTTTGGGATGTGAAAAACCGAGTGCTGATGGCTAGTCACTAGTGTAGAAAAGGCATTACTGGGTTTGCGTGGGAGCTTCTGGAGAAGCGACATCTTAGGGTTTACGACTGAGAGTGACCCAGAACACAGAAATGAGTCAGGGTTTAAGCTCCAATTGAAAATAGCTCGAAGCCTCGAACAATTCTCAACAGGAAGAGGGGAGAACTGATGGGTCATACTGATCAAGCCCATTGGGCCTGACCTCTGATGGACCTTTGGACCAAAACTATCAAAACAAACAAAATACTCATGGGGATGAGGGATCCCATCTTAACATCAAAACCTCAAATGGGCCTGACAACTGCGGCAGTAGTGTTTCAAACATATTTACTGGTAATTGACGTGAATTAGACTCGCGTGGCAAACAGACCTTGTGTGCGACGTCGTACTAACATAAGTTGCATGAATCAGGCGTTCATTGTTTTAGTTGTAATTACTTACTCCTTAAAAATTCACAATTTAGTCTATAGGTTTATAGCACTCTGAAAATTTAGTCAATATGTTTCATTTTTTTTACTATATGGTCACTGAGAATCTATAGTTGTGACGATCTGGTCCTTCCGTCAAACATCCGTTGAATTTTTAACAGAATAAAATGTTATGTCATCTTCTTAACATGTCAGCAGTCATGTCACCTGAAATAATCAAAACTCACACTGCTGTATTGGGTTTTGCCCAAAGAACAAAAGGCAGACCATATGCTCTCCTCTATGCTATTACGCCGAAACGCACAGCTTCATTAACCCTAGCCTTCATTATCGATCTCATTCACCATCTTCCCCATTCTCTCTTCACACATCGTTTTCCCCACCTTTCGCAAACCCTAGAAAAAGATAAGTGGTCTTCCTTCGACAAGCAGCGTTCTTGCTTTAACAATATCTGAGAGAAGGTTAGTATTTGCAAATACTGATAAGATTTGCTCATTTCCATCTGTTGACAGTGGGTTTTTCTTTTTCTGCATTTTTCTTCGCTTGCAAATTCTAAAGTTTTGTCTCTACATTTTTCTTTTATTGGGTTGCTCTTCCATTTGCTGTCGGTTGTGTTGGAGAGATTGTCCGTACATGAATCAGGATGGTTAATAGCGTTTTGGTCTCTCACAACTTTGAATAGTTTGGACTGAGACCCGTCACCTTTTTGGTATAAGGAGATGCCCAGATTGTCCTTTAGTAACCAAAAGACTAACGTTTGTCAAATAATCCACCATATAAAGGTGACGTTTGTTTTAGGAAATTTTAGGTATTGGAGTTTGTGAAAAAGTATAGATATTTTATGGAATAGTGAAGAGAGAATATTTAATTGAATATTATAATTATTTTATAATTTAATAAAGAGATATTATTTTATGTATGTTTGAAAATTTTGGGAGTGGAACCACGTTAAATATCTTTGTAAGAGTTGATCATTCCCAAGAACGATACAAAAGAGAAAGATGGTCATTTTCTCTTTTTTTCGTGATCCTCGCCTACTAAAACAATTTACCTTTTGGAAGATTGGCATATTAGGAATACTGCATGTTATTTGAGTAACTCATAGATGTTCTCCATCATCTTTTGTTCTGGTTCTCGCTACGGTCCTCTTTTAGTTGTGGTGTAGTGGACGTTCCTGTGTGGAAGTGGAAGGGAAGTGTTTGCCCACTCCATTTTTCGGCGACTGAAAACCGTCTTGTGTGGCGGGTTTAATATTGTATCTAAGTCTTTGGACCCGTTTTAATTTTATGGATCATTTGGCCCATTTGTATGAGGCATTTATGGCAATTAAAAAGTTGGCCTTCCTGACCCCTTAAGTGTATGGCCCTTAGGCCTTTATGTCCCTAAAATTTGTACCCAATAGGTCCGTCTGAAAAAAAAAACACTTAGAGTCATGCCAGCAATGTAATCTATTCGCAGACGACAGAGCAAATCGTGTCCATTTTTCTTTTCTTTTTCATAGTACACTAAGAGGATATTTGTGTTTTAAAATTTTTGGTATTGATTTTCGTGATGGTATTGAGTTTAGTAAAAAAGCGAAGAAATATGTAATTTTTTATATTTTTTATAGTAAAAAGTTATGATTTGATGAGAAAAATTATATTATAGTATTTTATTGTAAGTTGATGAAAAATTTTGTAAAATTTTTTTACAAACACAAACTAAAACGGTCCACGATCCATCAGTTAAGTTTTGACAGAAACAAAAAAACTACTATTCAAATGGGCCAACACATACAACTTTTCAAAGAAAATACTTTAATTCATACATAAAAAATCAAAGCCAAATCAATTCACGCGTCCCATCAACACAGTCAGGCATAATGAACTAACGTTTTCTCTGGGGCCACAGATGGATGGATCCACCACCTGGAAAAAAGATCAATAGAGTATTCGTCCTAGTAATGATCAGTCTGAAAATTCCACTGATCGATCTTAAGAAGAAAGATGAGTTTCTTTTCTTTCAAAACAAAAGATTCATCATGCATGTTGCTTTTTAGTCTCCGACCCAAGTTGATAAAAAGACGAGGGGAACAGAGATATCCTTTGGCAAATAAAAATTTGGCCAAATCAGTCCCACCACTCGTAGTGTTAATCTGTTAATGCTGCATGTTAATGTGATGCTCGGCGGAAAATGTAGATAGAATATATTTGTTTAACAATTCCCATGCCATCACGCTGACGCTGGTTTCCTGTTCTGAGGTAAACCTAGAGCTTTACCCGCGAGTTAATAACTAAATATATTCCGCATCACACTCTCCACAATTTGCAGTATAAGATACTCAAAATCTCACTCATTGTAAATGCATATTTCTTGTCTGAGACTTTTCCTTTTGTGAAAAGGCGTGATGGGCTCAATCACAGCCCAGTTTGACAAAAGGAGAGATATAAATTGAAAAGAAGGAAGAAGCAAAGATGCGTAAGCTTACATGCAGGTCCATGCATATCCATCAAAGACAAAAGCAAGATTTTGATATGGGTTCCTATCTCATCCCGTGTTTGATCTTTAATACTCCCCTTTCTGAGAGATATGCATCATCTTGGTGCCTCTGGGACCTACTTTGACATACGATCACCAACACTACACAGAGTCCCATATTGGCATAACTATTTCATTTTTTTCGTAACTGTTCCGATAAAAGTTTTAAAAAAAAAAAACAAAAAACAAAATGCAGAAGTAATTTTTTGTCCCTCGAGTATACCCGTCTCTGTCTCACTCCCTCTCTCACTGATTGATCTACAGAGCGAATATTTTTCGATCCCTGTTCTTCGTCCCTGTCTGGCTGTGTCATAGATGTCGTCGTCTTGGGTATAAATGATCGCTTATGCTTAGACACCCAGCTACGCAACAGTTAACGGTTTCCCAGATACACAAAGACAGTGGGAAAAGATATTCTCAAATTTTGCTTGCTGGCACGTTACGCGTGTATAGATTATATCCTTTTCCATTTTGTCTTCCTTCCTTTGAACTTTTTCTTTCTACGCAAACGGAACTGAAATTACCCAAAACGAAACGGAAAGCCAAAATGTAATAGTATAATATTGAAAGTTTAAACGGGAATCCTGGCCCTGTTAATTTCCTTGTTCGGTCCCTAGTGTTAAATCCATATGCAAATCTAGATTTAGCTAGTGACAAAAGATGGAGCGTAAACTAGAAGCTTGAATTCAAGCATATTCCGCACAGAATGCAGTCCCATAAACGACAAATGATCAGAATCATATGTCGGGAACCCTTTCCGTAAACGTAGTCCATATCTGCAGGGGGGAATAAAGGGTGCTGAGGCCTGACGGTACTCTCCTTTAAGGGGTTCGCATTCAAAGACTCCAGCTTCATAGCCTAAATAATTTAAGTGGACACCGCTTTTATTTACTCACGCCACAAATCTTCATAACAATAAGTTCGTCCAAAACCGACAAAGCAACAGTCGTACCTGCAAAAGCATACCTAGATTCATTTATGAGCATCCACCTAAGATCTCCGCTGCTTCCTTTAACTTAATCTATTTTCGGAATATGAATAGAAAACTCATCTAATAGTCTGAGTGCAACCAAATGCATGCATTTGTGAAGGAAAAGTCGAGCTGCAATAAGAAAAAGGGAAAGGGTACTGATCCAAAGTTTTCTAATAGAGGGCCGAGATTTCTTCCTCCAAGAGTACTCTCAAATACTATATACATCACCTCCACCAAACAAAAGAAATATCTATGGCCTGGCTAGAATCCCATTATCCATAGGCTCGGGGCATGCTAAACCAAGACATTTTCTGGGATCTTAGGATCTGTTTTATGTCAAATCGCGTGCATATTCCTGCTGGCTCGAGAATGAACAAAGAATAGCACGAGAAGACTAATTTATATCATATACTCGAAGATAGGTAAATCGAAAAGTTTAGAAGATGATACTCTTGCCGTCTATATCCTAAAATCAATGGAGAGATAGAAGCTTAGAATAGCGAATCTCCGAAACCAATTGGCAAACTTTGTGGTAAGGATGCCATGCATATCAACACCACCACATACATGCATGACCGTTAAATATATATCATCAGTACGACTTCAGGTTCCACCGCTCGGACAGACACCACACAATTGCTAGTTGATGGCCCTCCTCAACATGATTGAGTACTACATAATCCCTAAGTAAATATACTTGACAGTCATGGATCATAATCTGATCTAGATAATACTAGCTAGCTAGCATTCTTTTTCTCTGGCCAATAAATTGTGTTTACTTAAGAACAAGAAACAATGAAACTATTTTGAACGCAGGAAAAAGGTGCTTAGATATTGGTAAAGAATTTTATTTCTTTTTTTTCCTCTCCATTTTATAAATTTCTGGGAGAGAGGAACTAATTAAAAGCAGAACAAACATGTACAGTCTACATCGTTAGAGGGTTGGGAGACTTCTATGAAACCAGAGTCAAATCCTCGGGTTCTACCAGAGGGTACTTAAATGACAAATTAAGCAACTGTCTTGCCAATTAGCGTGCAAACTACAGTTTGTCCAATCTCGTGCCCGTTGAGACCAACGAGAATAATTTTAATGATTACATCTCCTTTCCTAAGAGTAGATTTTCTTATTTGATATTTTGAATATTTAAAAGGAATTATTTATTACTTTAGGGAGACATGTGTCTGTAAACACGGCCCGGGAACTTGATCATCCACCCGGTTAACATCCTAGATAGCTGATTTGCACACGGTATTAATTATTATACACTCTAGTTGTTGTGAATCCTCCTAAACTAGCTAGTACATTTCCAAATCAATAATACCTCGTTTGGGTCCACCGAATATCACTCAGAAAATCGATCAAAAATAATTTCTGAAATTGCCTCAAAGTATCTAGACCCCACCCCTAAAGGTTCTCATCATCTTGATCCACACAAAGGTTTCATATATAATACATCTTAACAGTTAACAGTATCTCTCTTTTCGTAAAAGATAGCGCAGACATGAACTAGACAGGTATATATCTGCGTGGACGTCCATCAACTCCTTCGCTTAAAAATAAATACTGCACATGAATAACACCACGCGAATGGAAGTTAGAGAGAGACATTTCTTGCAAAGATGAAGAGAGAGAAAAGTGATACCTATCGCTCCGCCGAACAGACAGAAAGCATAGCCAAGCTGTTAATTCTTTGTTTTGATATTCATTTTTCTCATAAAGCAGTGCCCGGAGAATCTTGGCACAAATCTTTCACAGTTAGACTAGAAAAGATACACATGGGGTCGTTTAGATTAATAATACAGTGTACTGTGCGCCCGCCCCTATGTATTATTTGCTTTTTCCTTTTAAAAAAAAAAATTTATTCATGGGCCTTTCGTTTATATATATATATATATTGCTTGGGAAATAATATGCGCCTTAATGAGGGACCCCATACCGCTAAACTGTCAACACACAAATCGCTCACTACGTATACGACTCCAAACAAACCAGCAAAGTTCCATTCTCAAACAATAGCACAGATCAATGGGAAGCTCTGTGCATGTCAATGAGGTTGTATTGGTCACCCCTCTTGAGCCAACTCCAGCTCGCGTTCTCACTCTCTCAGCCATTGATTCCCAGCTCTTCCTCCGCTTCACTATTGAGTATCTCCTGGTCTACAGGGCTTGCCCTGGTTTGGACCAGAGCGTGACAACGGCTCGTCTCAAGGCTGCACTCGCGAAAGCCTTGGTGCCATACTACCCTTTGGCGGGAAGAGTCAGGGCTAAGCCAGATGGTTCGAACCTTGAGGTGGTCTGTCGAGCCCAGGGCGCGTTATTCATCGAGGCCGTCTCAGTTAGACACGCGATAAGCGACTTTGAAAGGGCTCCAAAGTATGTGAACCAGATGAGGAAGCTACTGTCCCTCCACGTGGCGGACGTCCTTAACGGGGCCCCACCTCTTGTGGTGCAGCTGACGTGGCTGAAAGACGGATCTGCGGCGGTGGGTGTTGGAATCAGCCATTGTCTCTGTGATGGAATTGGCAGCGGTGAATTTCTCAACTCGTTTGCTGAGTTGGCTACTGGGAAACGTGAACTCACCGAGTTAAAGCCTACACCCATCTGGGAACGCTATCTTCTCGACCCAACCGTAAGGCTTTCATCCAATGACTCAATGACTCATCCCGAGTTCAACAGAGTCCCTGACCTCTGCGGGTTCTTGACTCGCTTCTCCAACGAAAGGCTCGTCCCCACGTCAATAACCTTCGACGAAAGACGACTCAGCGAGCTCAAGAATCTAGCTTCTTCCACCAGTGAGTTATCCTACACGTCATTCGAGGTTCTTTCAGCACACGTTTGGAGGAGCTGGGCTAGAGCACTAAACTTACCTTCAAACCAAGTTTTGAAGATCCTCTTCGCAGTAAACGTTCGTCGCCGACTCAAGCCCAGTCTACCCTCAGGTTACTATGGGAACGCGTTTGTACTGGGTTGTGCGCAAACCAACGTTAAAGATCTCATTGAAAAGGGCTTAGGTTACGCCACAGTGTTGGTCAAAAGCGCCAAAGAGAGGGTGGACACAGACTACGTAAGACGCATTGCTGAATCGGTGAGTGAGTCGGCATGTCCAGACTCGGTGGGTGTCCTCATTGTTTCCCAATGGTCAAGGTTGGGCTTAGAAACGGTTGACTTTGGGATGGGAAGGCCGAACCACGTGGGACCCATATGTTGCGATAAGTACTGCCTGTTCTTGCCGGTCGTTGATCAGAGGGAAGCCGTGAAGGTGATGGTGGCAGTCCCCACAAGTGCGGCTGACGAGTACAATTTTTTGATCAGGAGTCCATACTCGTGAGGCGCACTGGGTTCTTATTCATGAATGGTCTTCTGTGATTAGTTTGACTTTTTTTTCTCCTGCGATAATAATAGAGATTTGATTCTCTAAGTTAGGGCCAAAGGTAAGTAGCAGTACTTCCATTCTACATTGCCATGAGCTTTATCTCTTTTTCGAAGAACGTGGTGGTCACATCCTTACTTTGCCCCTTTTATCTCATGAGTCATGACCTTTCAGTCTTACGAAGGAGCTAGCTGTTGCTCCTTCAGCTCATAGTCCATCTTTTTAGTTTATTTATGTCGTCCAACAACTTGTTCCTATGATTGGATTGCCCTCGGCAAAGTACAACGTTTCAGAGCATCTAATTAGCATTTTTAATTGATGCCAAAAGCATTATTGTTGGTGTATTGCCTAGAAATTAAGCATTGATCGACATGACCAGCTCATGATATGATTCATCGAGTCTGAAAAGCGAATTATATTTTGCCAAAATGCTCTTCTTAATCAGCAACTCCACCGACATCATTAATCAAATCAATTAGACCCTTTTTTTTAATTCGTACCTGGTGACATCAGTGAAATAAAAAGCGGTACATTATGAATCCACGTAATTATTCTCTTTATATCATCGCTCTCTTTTCCTCCCTCTTCTTCCTTTCAGTCTTCTCACGTAAAATATCAAGAAACTCACAAACGCCTTATACCCTCTTGGGACAAAACTTGAACCCATGAGCTTTCCATGGTGGACCTCCCTTTATTCTCGAAAACAAAAAAGAATTACCCATAACTATTTGGGGCCATGTATAAAAAGCCTTGAAGCCTGTTAGGGACTTGGGTTTAGGAATCCCTGCTACAGACACGAGGAAGTGGAAGCCCTCGGACGCCATTTTTTTAATGGCTTCCAGCCTTCCATGACCAATCGCTCAAAAATTCCGTCAGGTACGTTACCATTCACCAAGCCTCGCTTGCTGGGAACGAACTCAAGGCCACCAGCAGCTTTGGGGGTATTTGGGCCCAGGGATATAACGAGACCTGGTGCCAGAACGTATTTGTGGTTGGGGACCATCGATCAAAGTGCAGCAAATCTAGCTGGACATAGGTGGGGGCTCATTGGTCAAACACGCCATTTCATTGTGCATGATATTGCAATTTTGCATGGGCCGTCTGTTTTGCTGCACAAAGTACTGGATTGGACCTCAAGGCCCAAGGCTTCAGACCTATATACGCGGACCGAACCACAAGCTTGGTATTGCGGGGTGAACTGACATGGTTACATGCTGTGATCATAAAAACAGGCCAGCCTTTTCTTCATCTTTTTTAAACATAGCGAGTGGACACTGGACGGATACGTTAGAGGTCCTCTTACGGTAATTCAACTTTGGAATTTGCATGCCATTTTCTACTTCTAGTTCGTCAAAACTGCACATCTTCCCCCCACCCACAACAAATATGCACATCATGGAGAAGAAGTACGTCGGTTGTGACTTGTGAGGGAATTCATCCTTAGAACAGCATCCATGACAATCATGGAATCCCCCTATAGTTGAAAGACCGTAATAGGACTTGGACAAGAAAAATAAAACAGAAAAATATTCTTATGAATTTAGTATGTGAATAAAAGAAATTTCATCTTATTCCCTTCCCTATTCCTAACCGGCAGGCCACAGGGAATTATTTTGAAAAGCTTGCATATGAAAAGGAATGGGGTCACCGGCCGTCGTCGAGTCAAAAGAACTTTTTAAGAACCATAAGCTAGAGTTAGGGGTGTACACGGAATGAAGACACCCGACCCGACCCGGTATTCCGAACCGACCCGACCAAATTCGGGTCGGCCTTCCGATATACCGGGTCGGGTGTCGGAATAATTATCAAATTTCCGTGAATAACGGGTCGGCTGTCGGAATACATAATTTTTGTCCGCAAGTTCCGACCCGACCCGGAATATATATACACATAATATATATATATATATATATATATATATATTAATATACACACACATATGAGCATCAAAACTATGTCGTTTTGATGCTCATACGTTATTATTAAAATTCTTTTGCGGTTTTGCCCTAGCCCAGATTAGCGCCTCCACCCCGCAGCCCTGCTCTCGAAGATTCAAAGAACACTCTCCATCTCAGTCTCTCCCGAGTCTCCCCGCCTCCTGCTCCTGCCCCCCTCTCCGGTGAGCTTCTGTCTCCCCTCCTCCACCCTTTGCTCGAGTGACCGAATACCACTCTCCTCGTCTCCCTGCCTCCCAAAATCTCCACGTCTCCCGTGTCTCCCTGCCTCCATTCTCCACTCCTCTCCGGTAAGCTTCTGTCTCCCCTCCTCCGCCCTCTGCTCAAGTGTCCAAAGACCACTCTCCCCCCGTATCCCGAATCTCCCTGCCTCCCAAAATCTTCAGTGTTGGACTCTTCATTCATCAGGTACTAATTTCTATCACTACCTATTCTTTTGTGTTGGCTGAGCATGCTCTAATTATTGATCTGTTGTCTTAGAATGTTATGATCTGTTGTCTAGAATGTATTGATTTGTTGTCTTAGAATGTATTGGTGAGTGTATCTCGGATTTGGTTGGTTTAGACTTTAGAATGTATTGGTGAATGTATTGATCTGTTGTCAACGTCATGTATCCCTTGAACCCTTTGAAGGAACTATCATCGCCTTAGTAGAGAAATGCAATGGCTAAGAGCAAACATTACTGCTTTATCACACACAGTAGAGTGTAAGCTCAAATGTGATTATGTGAGGAGATCTCTAAGACTCTAAGTCACGCAGTAGAGTGTAAATTGAAGTGGGTTTTGGATGGCACAGATCGAGTGAATACCTGCATCCGTTGACAAGTATTTGATTTCACTTCATCACACACAATTTTCCCAGTAGTGCAACATACTTCTTTGCTGTTTTAGGTTTTTTCCCCTTCCCCATTATGTCACTCTTATCTTATACACACGTATGAGCATTGATTAACTTGCATGCTTGGTTTCATTAAGAGCAAGTGTCTTTGTGTTCTTTTTTATTTTTTTCCTTTTATTTGATCAAGGTGGCATAAAACATTTTTCTTCATCAATTTCAAACTCTAGACCAATTTGACTCTTTTTTCCATTGTTGCAAATCTTAGGGTTTATATCATGGGTACATCATAATTCTTTATTTGATGATTGCTGGTTCAAGAGGTATCCATCAATCCCCCTTGTCTCCTACTTTGTGAGATAATTAACCAAGTCTTACCATGCTTTTACTAATTGTTTCTGGCCAAGCAGTCATCTACATGGGTCTGTGCCTGCAAGAGTAATGGTTTGAAGCTTGCCCTTTTTCCCTTACAAGTGGGTCAGCTTTGGGGTTCTAAAGGCATTTTCAAGATCCTCTGATATTCATCATGACAGCAAAGGTTGCTTTTTCTTAATGAATTTCGTACATATGAACCAAATGATTACTATTCACTAATTGGCCTCTAACATATATTTTATCAACTTCTAATATTTTAGTGTCAAAGATCCTTCCAAATCTTCTTCTTTTTTTCCCCTTTCGAGATCTTCCTTCTGCTGATAGTATACACGGCTTAACTTTACAACTCATAGAATGCTTTTACTAATTGTTTCTGGCCAAACAGTCATCTACAGGTGGCAGCAAGCTATACCTCCTTCTATGGGTCTGGTCAAGAATATAGTGATCTTTTTTAACTTTGCTTTAGCCAGTATCTATCACTGCACACTTACACTTGAGTGCTTATAATGTTTATTTCTGTCACATAAAGCTCTGCCTTCTAATAGTTTGGTTAATCACCTGAATTATAAAAGTGGTATTGGTGTCAGTGATATAATTTTTCTTTAAAAGCATGCTTCCTTTTGGTTTATTTTTGCAGACACTGCCCTTTGTGTGTGAAAAAAAAAGATGATTGCAGTTTTTGATTCTGCTGCTGAGAAGATGATGACAAAATATGACAAATATTGGGGAGATTTTGAGAAGGTCAATATGATGTTTTTTGTTGCGGGTGTGCTTGACCCACGATATAAGATGAAGTTTTTGGAGTTTTGGTTTGATGAAATTGTTGGTACTGAGCGGGCATCTGAACTTATTCAGAAGTTGAGGAATGTCATCGATCGTTTGTTTAATTACTATGCGAAATTTGGTGGAGGTTCAAGTGGGATTGAGTCAAGTGGCGAGGAATCAAATGTCAGTGGTACATCTTCGGTGGCTGATAATGATATTATGCTCAGATTTCACAAGTTTCGAGCAGCAAAGGGTACTAGTGTAGAGTGTAAATCAGAAGTGGATCGATATTTGACGGAGGAAGTTGAGTCAGGAGGAGATACTTTCGATATACTTATTTGGTGGAGGGTTAATTCAACAAGATACCCAATTCTTGGCGAGCTAGCACGAGACATACTAGCTATTCCTATCTCAACTGTTGCTTCTGAGTCTGCTTTTAGTACTGGAGGTCGCATCTTAGATCATTTTCGAAGCTCATTAGCTCCCAAAACAGTCGAGGCCCTCATATGTATTCAAAATTGGTTAAAGTCTTCACCTACTATTTATGACTCCCACGATGTAATGGATGATGTGGAAAGCTATCAACTAGAATCAGGTATCATTCTCCAATTTAATTTTTATTTCATTTATGATGAATGCTAATATGTTAATGCTATCATGTTTAATCTTTTTATATTCTAACTTCTCTTCACTTAATGTTATTATAGAGGTGAGTTTCAAGCATGGGTATATTGTGACATTGTGAGTTCTTGAAGATTTTGAGGTGCTTGAAGAATATGACTAAGTAACTTAGTACGTGTATTTTTCTTTATTATTTGTTGTCTTATCTATGAAGTTACATGATTATAAATATATAAGTATCTCACTTTCTTCTATTTTGTGCATGTAGGTTTTGGGTGATGGAAAGATGAGGAGATGATTCTATATTTTGTAATTTGTAATTTTGTTGGTGTTATTGTAACTTGTTTATTTGAATTTCTAGTTGTATTCATTTCATATTTTTCTTTGTTGTTGGAACTTGTTTATTTTTCTATATGTTAGATCTGCATTTGTGCTAGACTGTAGATGTAGATACTTTCTTGTTTTAGAGTTGGTTTGCTTGCTTATAAACATATTATTTTGGAATATTGGATTGTTACTACTTACTGGTGGATAAAGTAGAACCTGATGCAATATGTGAACTTGAAACTGTAGAACCTGCTTAATTGTTGTTAAACTAGCTTGAATCATGATTCCAAAATGTGAACTTGAAGAGGGTCAGTTCAGCATATGTTACTGGTTTCTGGTTTCTAACTTTTTGCTTAGCTTCTGTAGTGTTTATAACATGCTTAATTTGAACTATTTAGACAAAAAGTTTGTATCACAAAGATAAAGTAACTTTTTGCTTAGCTTTTGGTTAAAACGCTCTTTCATGCAACACTGATGTTTTCAGCGAGAACATTTTTGGGAAAATCAGTGTTTTTGGGTCAACACTTGCAGAACATATGTTTTGGGCCTTTGGGCTTCAATATTAAAAATTGGGCTTGAAAATCGTGGGTCAACACTTGCAGAACATCTGTTTTCGGCCTTTGGGCTTCAATATTAAAAATTGGGCTTGAAAATTGTGGGTCAAGCAATTTCGGAATTGGGCTGTAAATCGGTAAAGTTGGGCTGCTTTTGGGCTTTCGGCCCATCCGAATTTCGACCCGTATTCCGAACCAATTTCGGAATGCAAGTCAGCTCGGAATACACACCAATTTCGGCTCGGCTCGGAAGAATTATAACCATTCCGATTTTCGCGGGTCAGGTGTCAGAAAAATTTTTCCCGACCCGTAGGGTCGGCTGTACACCCCTAGCTAGAGTAACCGAGTTGCGATAACTTGAGCGACATGTCGCAGCATGAGTGGACTATTTTGTGGGCCGGGCTCTTAAGCAGGCATCACACGCCCGAGCATTTTTTTTTTGCTCGGCCTCCTTTTAGGTTTGCTTTAGTACGTCAGTTGTCCTCCTTCGATGAAAGCACGAGCCCACTATCATTAGGCAGTCTCTTTCGGGGGCCTCTCAATCCATGACCATGCAAAAATTTTGAACCAAACAAAGGACCATAGAGGGAGGGAGCAAGCAAGCAGATCGTACGACCACTCAGCAGGAGATACCGTTGATCCTTGTAAAGATGTGAAATAAGATTACGAGTAGAGGTATGAGACAGATTTCGTAGAAGGTTTTGAAATCTCTTCATAGCAACACGACCAACCTAATTCGGCAAGCTTGTTAAAGAGTGGTTTTTTTTTCTGCTGGTAATCAGTGATTTATTTAGAAACGTAGGTGTAAAACGTAGTTATATTTCATTGGCCCTTCCATTAAATATACTCTGAACATGACAATTTACACGAGAATCAAAATACAAACAGTCTCGCAACTAGCAACCAAAGCTATAACAATTTACACGAGAATCAAAATACTCCCCATGGTATTGACAAACATACAGGTAACATGGAGATTAAATTTATGGATATTAGTACATCTCGCAGTTGTCAACCCCTTTATTATTGGGACAACCAAATCTGTGCTTATTCTCCTCCATGTCCAAAAACAAAAAGCTTTCGGAGCTTCCAGTCTAGATTTTCAAATTACAAAGTAACATTCCCTGTCCAAGCTGAGAGAGAAGTTGAATAATCAAAGAGAAAATTTGAAAACTCTGAATACCTGAAATTTCATGATCCTGGCATCGCCCAACGAAAATTACAGGCCCTATAATGGAGCAGAGAAGCTAAACCGAAAGCCAGTCTTGCCACGGTCATGGTCAAGTTGCTTGAGTATGTAGTAGAAGTTGCCCTGAAAGTAAATATCAAGCCTTGTGAATTAGTCTTGCAAATAAGTAGCCAATTGAAGAGAAGAAAGCAGAGAAAGAACCCCATCCCAATTACAATTAAAAAGGGAAAAATACCAGCCCCCCACCCCCCATAAAGCAAACAATGCAAATTTCCCGGAACAATCAATATCACAGCAGACTGCAGAGGTGAAGGAGTATTTGGGAGAACTTCAAGAAGGAATGATTTCTAGAATTTTTCTCCTCCAATCATCCCCTTTATCTCTACTTGTTACATTAACACAGACCAGAGAGTTGAGGGGGTGTTTGGGAGCGTGCCCTCAAATGCCCAAATTCACATACATGCCATTTATAAGAAACAAAAATACCATATTTGGAAGAACTTTCTAGGAATCAGGTCATACCTAAAACTTCGTCCTCAACAAACTTTCAATGTTACCCAGCTATCAAATGCTAGTAACTTCCATACCTAAAACTGCCTTCAGGAAATTATGAATAGTCGTACAGATACCCAAGAGAGGTGTCCCATTAAAGGTGCAGCTAAGCACCATCTTTCACACCTTAATTTTATGTCCCCAACAAACAGGAGAAACGATTCATTATAGAGGAGCTTCTTGCTAAAAAAAAAACAGTGACATCAGATCCTGGCTAAACACTGCATCCAGGCTGCACCATGGGTGTAAACCAGAAATCTAAGATACAAGTGTCCAAAACACACAGCACATTATTTGTGGATTTTCTTCCACAATCATAAAACACAAACCAGATTATAACATCATTGCTTACTGTAATATAAAGAAAACGATAATAGATAGCTGACCTCTAGGCGGAAAAGTTTTGTGGGGATGACAATCCCAACTCCTACGGAGCTACGGAATGACTGTAAGAACTTATGAAAAGAGAAACTTCGAAACTCATTCTCCGTCAGTTTAGCGAGATTCCCAGCACCAGCAAAAACATGGCCATGGACTCCACGTTCTCTTAACCACTTAAGTGGAAGATCAAAAGAAAGATCTGCAAAAGCAGTAACAGCAAGATCTCCTCCAACAAAATCAATTCCAGCAACTTCAGAATTATCACCATTAGATTTATCTTTAATTTGCCTTCGTGACTCTGTAGGTCCCAGTCCCCTTGTCTTAAATCCCCAAACAGTCGTTGGGCCTCCCAAAGTGCAAATTGGAGAGAAATCACCCCCCAAGAAGAACCTTTCCGGCAAGGGCGAGGGCTTGTTCAAGAATCCAGACCCCCATGGAAAAATAAAACCGCCAGAGATCCCAAAGTTGAGCGCAGCATGATAAAAGCCAAAAGGGACAGCATAATGAAGATCAAACTCCTGTTAAAGAGACAATTCCATAAGCAATGATATTCATAGAGAGCCTTGAACATGAGCAAAATGAAGTGAGATCAGCTTCAAAACTAAAATCCGAAAAGGAAAAAAACCAAGATAATGAATCAACAAATTGGAAGCTGATGTGGTGTGTGTATGCGCGTATGACACACTATAAAAACAAAGACCAGCTGAACTATCGTCTGAGGAGGTAGACACTAATATGGTGCAGTGTTTTATTGCGAGTAGGAGTATTAAACCAATAGTCATAAGTAATTGTGGACTATTAGGCAGCCATGCATAATAGTAGCATTGTTTGTTAGAGCAGAACCACGACAATCTCTGAATACCAGGATTTACTTACTAATTTGATCCACAGCCAAGCATTCACAGAATATGATCCAACCATATCTCGGCGTTAACATACGCACACACCACATACACACATAATTCTTCCTCCAATTTTCTCTTCATCTAACAGTGGGATTTTAGCAAAAGGTAAATCAGGCTCCCCAAACTCATGAAACTGCAAAGTTCCAATTTAACACCAATTCCCATGTAGCAGGTAGAGATCATTTGTTTATATGCACCAACTACTTAAATTGCTTGCATATCAAAATCCATATAAAATCATAGGACAGACCCAAAATGGGCCGTTGCCCATTAAACACAAGTAAATCAAAAAAATTTAAGAGAATTCCAAGGAAAGCGCAAGATAATCAACAAACCTGACGCAAAAATCTCAAGCTCCTGTGATCCGGTGTGAGGCCACCTACTTGAGTAGTAGAAACAAACGCATATCCTTTAAGAGGCCTCACAGGTGAATTCCTCCTGTCAATCTTAAATGTGTACTTTAAAGATGAAAGCAAACTATGGCCAAGCTGCCTCCTTACCGACATAGATGACATTTGGGATGGATCTGTTAAGCTACGCCATCCAAGATTGTATACCAAGTCATGACACCTGGTGGAAAACAAACCAAGAGAAAGGCCCAACATTCTCTCTCTATAAGAAGAGAACTCTTGCCAATCTTGGGAAAGAAGGGATACTCGTGCCAGAACAGGAGTTGGCAATCCTTTGAATCTGGGCAGAAACACACCAGCGCTGACCTCTGATGTTTGGTTGGGACCATATGCCACAGAACCATCCCACAGATCGCCATAACCAAACCAGTTTTTAAACTTAACTGATCCTTCAACTGTCCAAGATCTAGCCTACAAAAAACATTATCAATTATCAAAATTTATATGAAACGTAGGATACATACACATTCATGCAAGCTACACATCAAATAGCATAGTATATGGACGAGCACAGATTCTTTATGGTAGCTAGCTTAACCTAAAAATTACCCCTAATCTCAACCTTGTTTGTGGTCACTACTTGACGCAGACAACAACGAATGAAGCTGAAAGTCCATCTCCTATCCCCTTTGACCATAGGGAAGTGTAGATTCTGATATAGGCCTTGACTAAACCATTAAGAAGATCCAGATATAAAGTGCGGGACTCACACCCACCCCATATATTACAAAATTGCACTGTCATCCCTCCAACCACGTTTCTCAAGAAAATAATCAATCGAAAGTATTTACTTCCCAGTGCCCTTGAACAGCCACTCACTACCTTCGATGACCAACCCCTTCCCAAAAACAGTTAGTTCTCAGAATAGACATTTAGTACAACGCAAGGCATGTCCAGAAAGAGTACTTTATGTACTTAGTAGCAAGATTGTAGAGGAAAGGCTTAAACTATGAACAGTTGGCCTGGCTTCATTACCATGCATGCAAAGCCTCCATCAGCAATCAGATTTCCCGATGAATATATGCAAGAATTTGAAATGCGAATGCGCATTGAGTCAGCTACATATCCATTAAAGAACTATACCCATTTCAGAAACCCCAATTAACACCTCTGCCAATTAGTCGAGCCTAAATTAACATTTTCACCGAGAGACTATAAATACATGCATACAAGGCTACAAGCAGATACATATGTGTTTGTGTGGTCATTAGATGCTTATGTTTCTAAAGCACAGAATCTCCTTACTCCTTTCCATCTCCAGGTTAGTCACCAACCAAACACAACACAAACTCGTTCCTAGAAAAAAAACGAAAGCCATAACATTACTATGAATCTCAAAACCCACAAAGAAAATAAAATCACACCATAAGACACCGTACCGTTGTCTTCGTATAAGCGCCACACTCTCCGGACAGAGGACTATTAGTCTCCACGACCTCGACAATGACATTCGCGGTCCCGGGAAGCTCCGGCGGACCCGCATCGAGCGTGACCCTAACGGAATCGAAAACCTCAAGTTGCTGAAGCCTGGCATTGACAATACCAGCCGCCTCGAGCAGCTCTTGCAACGTCGTGGCACTCTTCACGCTCTCGAGCTCCGCTTCGATGATCCAGTCCTTGGTCTTGGTGTTGCCCTTGATCACCACATCGTGGACTCGAAGACTAACCTTCTCGGTCCGCATTCGGCGGAAGAGACCGTCCATTTTCGACTTGTGCTCGCGTAACCGTGACTCCCGAGATAGGGGCTTCCGCGGCGGTTCTTGCTCCGAGTCCTCGGCTTCGTCTTCTTCTTCTTCTTCGTCCTCGTCGTCGTCTCCCACGACGTCGTCTTTCTCCTCTTCGACATTTGAGGACTTTTGGTGTTCTGCTTCGTCGGTGTTAAGGTTTGGTGGGGTTTGAGCTTCTTTTTCTTCGACTGCGTTGGCCATGCTGCCGAGCGATTAGAGCGAGAGAGAGAGACTGTGTGTGTGTTCGAAGCGGGGGTGATGAATTGTACCCAATGGGTGAGAGTTGGGGAAGGGGGCCGGCAGTGCCATGGACAATAAGACCGTATGCGGTTCTTCTGTTTTTATTTAAATTTTATATTTTTTTGGTGTTACGAAATTCTTAATTCTCTTTTTATTTCAGATATCATTTATCAGGACGATTTTTTTTTTGTGCTTGTTAATCTTGTATGTTTCCTTCTGCCAGTTATACTCCGAATATAAATAATGCTTTATTTTATCAACTATAAAAATTTATTAGTTCAATTAAATAAATATCCTTTCACCGAATAATGTTAAAGTTTTTCAAAAATAATTAATATAATATCTAATATTTTGATTTGGACATTTATGAAAAATATCTCACATAGCTCCCATATCGTGGGAATGCATTTATTGGCGCAGAACTTTCACATGTATTTATTATAGTACAGTATACGAAAATTATAGTGCACCACATGCACGCATAGGCTATGGGAGCAATTTATTTCCTTCTTTGATTGATTTTTTATCTTACAAATACTACATAGACTATGGACTCAATTCAAGTGTTTGAAATTGTTATTGCACTCTTAATTTGGTTGCTACATTTCTCCTATGGGTCAGGTTCATTCGAACTTGATGCACAAAGTTGAATGTAGCAAATTTCCTTTTCACTCAAAACAAAATGTGACGGGTAGGCATAATAAATATTACAACCTCATAAATTAAATATATGGCACGGCATCATTTTACTTGATCAACAGTGTTAAAACTTAATAAGGATGCCACTCAAATTCAAGAATACTTTTTTCAAGTATTCTCAACTTAATTACAAATGATAATGGCATTTTTACAAGATTATAATTTATTAATGATGAAAATCGCAATTGAATATATTATAGGAAGTAAAATGGCGTCGATACATAGCTCCTGGAGAAATTGGATGAACCAACAAATTTTTACAACCTTAAATCAAGGTATACCATGTCACGACTTTTTTTTCCAAAAAGTTATTAGTGGTTGAATATGATATAGTGCATAAACCAAACATGTAATTATAACACTCGACGTGCCAGTGAGTCGTAGCTCAGTTGACACTTCCTCACTTTGGGAGGGTTTGATCCGGAGTCGAATCCCCCCACCCTGTAGCCTTAGTTTTGCTTCTAAAAAAAACATTCGATTTGAGTCACATGGAGGATCGGTTGTGTTTGAGTGATAAAATTTTAGGAGGTTAAAATTTAAGGGTATTGGATTTGATGAAAAAAATAAAGGGGTGATTTTTAATATTTATTATAGTGAAAAGTAATGATATGATGGGAAGAGGGAGATTATATTGTAATTTTTTATTTTGTTAAAATTTTAGAAAGTGTAAAATTTTAGGATGCAACCGGACAATATCACTAGACTTAAAAAAGGTTATTGCTTCGTAGTCTACGGGCAAGGTTACTTGGTTTTCTCTCATATGGGAGATTTTGTTTAGCAATCTAAGAAAGTGCAAATTTAATGGTTTAATAGTGTATAAAATTTGAAATTTTATCCCTATAAGCCATGATATAAAAGACTGATTTTCCTTTAGCTTGGTATAAAAGGAAAATCATGATGTAAAGATTATATATATATATATATATAGGGGAACTGGGGAATTCTATTATTCAAACAAAATATACACATTTAAAAGCTGCATTATCTCGGAGGCTTCACTAACTGAAAACCTAGTAGGGGGGAGAAAAAAAGAAGCAAGGGAACAAAAAGGATCTCATACGGGGCCCCGGGCCATATTAGCAAGTGTCCGGCCCACGCGTCCATATACGGAGCAAGCAAATACCTCCCAGAAGACGGATACCCATAAGACGCCCGCAAATTTAAGGAATACGCCTACACATCCCCAAGGGCCCAAAGCAAATTCAAACGGGGTATTGGCTCGAGACCACCGCCAGCACAATCTTCGACTCTGCTCCAAAACCATGGCCAACAACACCAGCGACCTATTTTCCGCCTTAATCTCAGACATCAAAACCTACTCTGGAAAAGACCCTCTTGTCCCATGGCTTCGGTATGGCGCTTAACTACACTCTTCCATTGTGTGTCTGTTCTATTAATTTGCTTCCTATTTTTTGGATTGAGTATGAGTTGTCTGGGATACTTGTGTGTGTGGCTATAGAGGGATCCGAAAGATGAAAGAGTCGCTGCCCTCTCAACTTCTGAATGAGAAGCTCCCCAGGTTTTTGCAGAAGTGCGTGCAGACCTTCGAGTCCGATCGGCGTTATCGAAACGACTTACGCTACATCCGCGTTTGGTTACAGTTGGTAGTTGATAAAAATTATCTTTCTTTTCAATTATTGCTGAAGATTTTAATTCCGGTCCCTCAATTTCCGTGCGGTGTACCGCAGTTTGGGTTCCTGCGAAATGGAAGAAGATACTTGAAAAAAGTGTGAAAATCTCACGCTTTTGAACTCTCTCAGTTACTCAGCTATTGTTATTTGTTTATCTGTTTTGTGAGTAGATGGATTTTGTGGATGACCCCCGTGAACTTCTGAGGACCATGGAGGTAAACCACATCGGGACGAACCGGTCTTTGTTCTACCAGGCATATGCTCTTCACTACGAGAAGATCAAAAAATTTGACGAGGCTGAGAAAATGTACCATCTGGGTGTGAAGAAGTAAGTTTTCTTCTGCATTTTTGTTGGATATTTGAATGGGAGGAAGGAAAATTGACTCCTTCCGGATTTGCTCATATTGCATTTGAATGGACGATTATTTCCTTTGTTGGAGAGCTGCATAAAAAATTAGCAAGTAATTCGGAGTCGGACATAGTAACAGCCATATAACAAAGTGTTTCGTGTTTTAGATAGCATGCATTGCACCTTTGTGCAAAAGGCCCTCATGTTGTTGCTACGCTTAATGATGCTCTGTCTTCCTTATGTTTGAATTCTTACCGTGTTTAGTGCTCTAGTGCTTTATTTGTCCTTCGCTGTGTTGGAATATTGCCCTCATGCTCTAGACTGTAGTATAACCCTTCGAGAGGGTAATGTGAACATGGGACTAGGGATGCCAACATGCTACAGAGGGATTTCATGCAACCATTAAAGCACTGAACATGTTCGTGAATGAATCTGTTTTGAAGTGTATCTCACAGACTTGGTTTGCGGGCAGTAGCGTTTAGAGTAATTCCAATGTCTAGTGAAACCGTGCTCTAATATCTGTTATTGCTGAAAAAGTAACCTTAACTTGTATCAACTAACACGTGCTGCTAGTTTCCTTGAACTTCCCAGTTCCACCACATCATTCATCATTGAATAGAAACATGGTGAATAAATTATTTATCAAATGTATACGACCTCTTATTGACGTCCTAATAACCAGCTCAAATGTTAGAGGATATATATATTTTTTGTTTTGGTTGTGAAGCTTGGAAAGTAGATAGATTCACACTCAAATTGTCTGTTAAGCAGCCTTGCAGAGCCAGTTGATGAATTGCAGAAATCGTATGAGCAGTTCCTTCACCGCATAGAGAGATACAAGAAGAAGACGACCCTGGTAGTGCTTTTGTGTATTGGACTCTGTTTATTTTAGGATAGCCCTTCATTATCTAACCACGAGCAGATGTCCTGCAGCGACAGAAAGGAAAAACCACCAAGAGGCCATTATCTGCTAGTAGCATTCCGCCAAATGGCAGTAAAGCTGAAGAAGGAAAAGAAAATTTATGCAGGGCTGGTGATCAACCTCCTGAGAAGATTTTAGAAAAAAGTTCTATGGGCGCTACGCCATTAATGGAATCTAATTATGCTAGTGTCTCAGAAAATTATTGCAATATTAGAACGAGTCAAGATTTGTTCAAGGAGTTCATTGGAAAGCTTGGACCTGGAAGTACATCTAAGCCACAAGAAACTACTGAAAGAGTGTCCGATGAATTGCAGATGTTTTGCAGTGATGATACAGTTGCAGTAAAGTTTGTAGACAGTGTCATTGTCGGAAAGTCTGAAGCTGAGGATGCTTGCCATCATGGTCTGGTTGATCCTACAGTGAACATGAAGGAGGCCATAAATGCCATCAATAGCATGTTTAGAGAACCAATAGAGACAGTTCCAGTTGGTAGGAGATCAAACACAATCCGACCAAGAGAAAAAGGAGCTTCAATCCTGCAGCATAGTAGGACCAAGACTTGCCAGCATCAACAAGAACAATTTGAAATATTTATTGATGATGAAGAAAGTGATGAAATTGGAGAGAGAAGTGATGAGGATAACTTTGTGCAGAATGATGATCAAGGTAAGATCGAAGGTTCTATCTCATCTGTTTCACATGGAAATGCTTTTGTGTTTCTTAGACCAAAGGATCTTGCATCCGAAGGTTCTGATGATCAGGATGTTGAAAGCCCAGCTCGAGCAAAGTTTGGAGAGGACACAGTTGTCTGCAGGTTTGTTGGGTCAACTATTTTAGATGAGCCGGGGGAAGTTGAAAATGTTTGCCACCATGGTTTAGTAGACCCCACAATCAACTTGAAGGAGGCTATGGATGATATTAATAACATGTTTGGGAAGCCAATGGATTTTGTTCGGACCAAGAGGTTGAAAAAGCAGGACAAAGCACCGGTGCATAAAAGAGATTTTAGTGGGTTTTCAATACTTCCTGATGATGACCAAGAACACCAGGAAGTTCAGATGCAGCCAAACCTATCTGCAAAATCAAGAGAATGTGATCTGTTTGAGCCAACCATGTTCACAAAGGAAGCCATGGACGATATAAATAAGATGTTTGGAGGGCCATTGGATTTTTGAGAATATGGTAAGTCGCTATATGTGAATCAAGTATGTTGGATGTCAAAGGGGTAAAAAGAGAATCGATAAGGCATGTATTCTTATATCGTCACATGTTTTCAAGTGTGACATCTCAAAATGGATCTATTCGTTTTTGTCGAGTTTTCCGAGTATTTATAGTATTTTATTTCGGATTTAAGCTGGAGCTTTTTTTTCCCTGGCGGAGCTTGTGTCTGGATGATGTCACCCTTTTGTATTCCTCGTGTTATCCCATTTCAGGGAAACTAGAATTTTGGGTATTTTTTTAATATAATTCTTCACTTTCAATTTTCAAAATTTTAGTTATCCAGTATTCTTTGTTTTACAAAAACACTATTCCGTTACTCTTCCGTTCAACTTTTTAACGCCGCTACGTTAGCAATGATGACATGTGGTATCATTTCAACGTCAGGTCACATGAACAACTCACATAAGCAACACGTCGTCGTCTCTTCCATTAATAGAAACGCAGCACGAAATTAACCTTTTGCCCTAACACCCAAAACGCAATGCAGCACTCATGTGAACCCACTAACTTAAACGGTGTCGGTCATTTAATATACAATCGTCATTTAACACAGTATTAAATTCACACTCACTGCCCATAGACTTGTGTTGAATCATTGAATGCTTGCAATGAGTTATGGCACCTTGAAATGGTGCTCTGCAACTCCTCCATGGACGATGCATTGGAGTAGTTCATCCCTCCAGCCCGACCCGTACTCATAAACCCGGTTTGAGTAAGAACCCTTGAGTGACTTGGCGAGCACCGCATCGACGACAGATAACTCGAAACACAACTTCTTTTTCGTGGGTATCTCAAGCTTTCAGAGAAAGAGTGAGAAAATCCACCGCCATTTTCTTTCATCGTGCTTTTGCTCGATATTTCTGTGTCTTTCCCAGATCTCTCTGCTTTCCCTAACAAACTGGAAGCTAGCATCATGTTGCATTTCTATGAGTTGGTGGGTCGGTTGGTAGAAGAGGAAATGGTACTCTTGACAGTACTGGGAGCAAAAACAATGACAATGATCCAGCTATGTGCATGTAGCAGCGGATGAATGTGTGGGAACGACAAGAACACACTGTGCACCACGATCTTCAGGTTGCGCATTACGTCGGGAACCTTGACTCTGACGTAGTTGTCCCCGAAAACCCTCCACCGGAGGTTGTGACCACCAATGGCGGAGCCAGGATTTTTCGATTGGAGGGGCCAGACTAATTAAATAATATTATTAAAAATAAAATTCAAATATTATAGGACATAAAAAATTTGCAACAGTATTTTGTTATAAGTTAACCTTGATTTAGAACTAAAAATATGTACACACAAATTTATTTTATCTACTTGATTTTAGATATACTAAAAAAAGTACACAAAAACATATTGATTTCTTATTAAAGTCCACGTAAATATATCTTATCTAGATATACTAAAAAAAAGTACACAAAAGCATACTAATTTCCTATTACAGAGCAGCTCGAGAACTCATCTATTAACATTTATATTCTAAAAGTTGCAGCAAATTCTTTCTCAATATAGATAACCAAAGAATTTGCAAGAAAATCATCTTCGATCTTATTGCGAAGTCTTGTTTTAATGATTTTCATGACTGAAAAAGCTCGCTCTGTAGTAGCTATTGAAACTGGAAGAGTTAGCACAAGACGAATCAATCTATCAATCAAATGGAAAATCTTTGACCTTCTTATTTCCACCAATTTTCGGCATAACTCAAAAATTGTAGACAAACTTTTGAAATTGGGATCGTGAGACACATCACACTTAAAGCTATCCAAGGTTGAGCTAAGAATAAGAAGTTATGTTATTTTTTCACTAAACCTGTTGTTTAGTTATTGCAATTGAGAGTCAATTGCAGCCACAAATATGTTAATTCGATAATGATGCTCAATTATAACATGATCTCGTTAACTCTGAGACCTAGCTCGACCTGACTTGTACAAAGCATTCATATCAGGAACTTCAATATCATGTTTTTCACAAAATGACTTCACATTCCCAAGAAAGACATCTCAACCATTTTCTCTCAACTCTTGAATGAACTATTTTGTAGTTTGGACCAAATGCATATCATTCAAAATGTCTTTAGTTTCTTTTTATACTGCTTGACATAGACAATAAGATAATCTCATGATTTATTTCATCAAATGTAAAATAAATACAAGGGATAATTTCATAGTTCGCCCATTAAGTGGATCCATCAATGATGATATTGTCAAGAACTTTCAAAGTTGCATTGAACAAATGGTTGGGTCTTGACATTTTGTAAATGTGTTGGACTTTAATTTGGGGGACCAAATAGAAATATCAAAATTTTGGAGGGGCCAATTCTAAATTTTTTCAGTCTAGCCACTAAATGTATATACTAAAAATTTTTTCGCAAAATTTTTGTAGGGGCCAGGGCCCCCCTTCCCTCAGCCCCTGGTGACCACCAAACCCAAGAAGAATGAAAACGTCGTCTATCGTGAACACCGTCATGTTGGTGATGCCAACGAGCTCAGTGTACTTAACCTTCATGGCTAGAGCTAAGATGCTAAAGTCGTTGTTGCGGAGCATGCATGGCCTCTCGGAGCATCAGGCGCATGAAAGCTGGGGGTTGCATCTTGTGTGTAGCCGTGTGATGAGGATGGAATGGGAAAGAGAGCGAGGTCATCCTATCAAAGTCATAAGAAAACGGTGCGAAGGGAGAGAAGAAGCTTTGGAGGCCGTGAACGACGACAGGGCCATTGTTGAAGAGATTAAGTTGTGTGACACTCCCTCGAGTCCTCGACAAAGAACTTCGCAGTAGAGGCTAATCCGTTACCGTTCTTGGAACTCTCGAAGGATTGTATATGACCAACACCATTTAAGTTAGTGGGACCAAAACGGTGAGCTTCAGGTTTTAAATAAACAAAACGGTGTGCTTCGGGTTTCTTAAGCAAAACGTATGAGTTTTGGCCTAGCAATGAGACGTTGTCTTTTGAACATGCTTATCTGGCTGCTGACATGGCTCTGCCGTTAAGGAGATGGAAGACAAATTAACGGATGAATATTTTTGTCAAAAAAATAATACCTAAAATTTTGAAGTCTAAAAGTGAGTGACTAAATTGAAAAAGTACCCAAAATCTCAGGGTTTAAAATGTCAATTTCCCCAATTTAAAGTAAGATTACATTGGGGCCATCATAACTGTCAGTAACCTTGGTATTAAGTTGGGAGAGGGTAAGAGCATTCCTAATAGGCTCTCTATTCTAATATTTTGGTTAGAATAGAGAGCCAATTTAACCAAAAAGTCAAAAAACATTCCTCAACAGTCTCTCTAATTTAACAAATTTTTACAAATTTTTTGAAGAAGTGAACAGTGTCTCTCTATTTTTATAGAGCCACTTTTCACCTCACTATCTTAAAATATTAATATATTTTTTTTTAGAAAATTATTGTTCACTTCACCATCTTAAAATTTTAAAAATTCTAACCGTTAGTAAAATAAAAAATTTTAAAATCAATCTTTTTAAGATAAGACAAATATTCAAAAATATGAATGTTACGATAAAATGAATATTCAAAAATATAAATGTTAGAGAAATAATAAAGAAATCTTTGAAAAATAATATTTAAATAGAATAGTAAAAATAGATGGTTAAAATAGAGAAGCTACTGTGAATGTTTTTTAAAAGTTGATAGTTAAAATAGAGAAGTGTGTTTTTTGGTCAAAGTAGAGAGCCAAATTTAAAGAGGCTACTAGGAATGCTCTAATGAGCTAGGTCGAAAGACAAGGGACCTACAACATATATCGCAACCTATATCGCAGCCTCGTTGTAGCCTCATCATTCTTTCCTATCAGTTGTTTTATTCATAACGTAAAAAAGCCCACAGTTTTAACAAATCTGAACCTCTCTTTGGAAACTTCTCACCTTTTAGTTTCTGAATCTCTTAGTGTGCCTTTGTTCTGCGAGGATGGGAGGAGCTTCTCATCCCCTTCCCCTCTCCTCTTCTAGGACTGGTTGTGTCTCTCATATCCAGATCTTGTGCATATTTTCCCTCTCTCTTCTCTTCGGTGGGATGTTGTTGTTGTCATCTCTATGGTGTTTTTTCCAGGTGGGGAGCATGGATTTTTTTTTTCAATTATAAGGTCGAGCTTCGTCTAGTTTGGTGGGCGGTGCTAGACTCCTGCTTTTGGGTTGTCATCAGCGGCCCCATCTTTGTCTTGTCTTTGGTGTCCAGCTGTCCAACCGATTGGCTAGATCTCCACCTATTCTCCTCCACTTTTTGCTAGGAGCCGTCTTGTGCACTTCCTTTGCTGGTGCTTCCAATTTCCATGGAGGTTTCTCAGGGGAAGTAGGATTGAGGTACCTTCGGTTGTATCCTCTCCTCCGGTAAAAGACACAGTCATTCGTGACAGTCTTTGGTTTGTCCTTGGGCCTTTGGGCTTTATTTGTGTTAGTGGGCCTTTGGGCTCAGTTGGTGTTTACATGCCTTTGAGCCTGATTCGTGTCTGCGAGCCTGTGGGTTCGCTTGTTAATGGGCTTCATACCCGATGTCCTGGTCGAATAGTCGGCCTTGGGGGCTTTATTTATAAGGTGCCAGCTCTTTTGCATGATTCCCTGCCTCTTTAATAAAAGTTTTATGTTGCCTAAAAAAAGCTTAATTACTTCACCGGTCCCTGTGGTATCCAACTTTTACAAAATAGTCCCTGTGGTATGACTTTCAATAAAATGATCCATGTGGTATGACTTTCAACAAAACGGTCCCTGTGGTATAGTTTTGAGACAAATTAATCCCTCTGTCCAACTGTCGTTACCCACTTAACGGGAGAGTGTTGTACATGCCATTTGTCATTCACACGTTAACACGTCAACAGTCATCGTGGAAGATGAATCTTGCGCGTTTATTCCACCGGATCAAATCAATTGAGTCTAAGACTGAGGTTGAGACTAATTTTACGAGCTAAAAGAAGTATATCACTCGTGATTTTTATTTGGACAGAGAGATTAATTTGTCTCAAAACTATACCACAATGACCGTTTTATTGAAAGTCATCACACAAGGACTATTTTGTAAAAGTTGAATACCACGTGGACGTGTAAGATAATTAAGCCAAAAAAAAAACTTAGACACTTGATACTGGCGCGGAAACTCCAATTTTGAACAAGAGAAAGAAACGAGTTTCACGTAGGGCTGAAGGGACGGTAAACAACTTTGACTTTTGAGAAATGTTTTGCAGACGTGCCTGCCAGTGAGCCGCTGTCTCAGCGACATTCTCCGTAATTGTATTTACGTGAGCACCACCTCCTTTGTTATTAGGATCTTTTCTTTTATGGGCACGCCGCCTTCTGTAATTTGAGAACATTGTTTTGAGTCTGGCTAGCGAGCTTACACATTTAAATGAAGGATTCTCATTTAACACAACTCAGTAGTTTGTTAAAGGTACAGCAACAACAACAACAACATTAAAAGCCCTACGTTTTCGTATCTCATCACGATTAAACCAGAAAGCAAACAGAAAAGACTCATCTCAGTATTAATACACATCACAAAATGAAGATTAATCAAGGGGCAACCGTAAATTGTAAGAAGATTGATTAGTTGTGATCATCAATAGTGGATAGGGCAATGATCTGGACGGAATGCCACGGGGCCCGCAGCGTAGATGACAGTCAAGTAGTCTTTTCCGTAGAACTTCTTGTTCTCGTAACGTAGCGGGGCTCCATACAGTCCTTTGTTAACATTGGTAAGGAGGTTGCAGTTCTCAAGAGGAGACGAGACGAGCTTCACATAGCACGCTTGGAGGGGATGATCAAACAGATCAAGTATTGGGTAGCCTTCAAGTTGTGCGTAGAAGTACCCGTTCTCGTCTGTTTCGAACGCCTTGTAGTAGCTGAGTCGGTCCTTGCGGTTCTTGCAAATGACACTGACTTTGGCAGCGGGGATAGGCTTGGCCCCAGTCAAAGACCATGTTCCAGCGGCCTCGCAGCTCTGGCAGTAAACTATACCTTCGACCACCACCTCAGCTTTCTTCTCCAAATGAGCAGGCTGAGCAGCCGTGATGGTAGGGAAGGCCAACTCGATGACTATGAGCGATGCGAAGAGGATCAAGAGCCGGCTGCTTGCCATTTTCTTGAGTGGGTGAACCCGGGAAGAGAAAGGGGGTGCTCTTGGAGACTTTTGAAAGAAAGTGCTTTGCGGCAAAAAGATATAGATGGCGAAGGATTTATATAGTCTGCTGGTGGCATAAAACTTCAGGTGATTCTTGGAAATGCTTTTTCTGAAGGACGTGGTTGCTACTAATTCAGCTGCATGTCAACGACTTGCAATGCTTTTTTGTTTCTTCTGTTAACTGATACAGACGTGAAGGCCACAAAGATTTGAAAGTTGATAAAAACAACTATTGCTTCATCTTTAATAAGAAATTATACGAGGAATACATTGCAGCACGAAAAAAGAAAGGATGAGATAGGGGTGGCTTCAAATTTGTCGCCCTGATTTTTGGGATTTTGGTATATATTGATAGAAGTTGGTGGCGGCAGGCTCTATCATACAGGCATCTATAATCAACAACACTTATTTTTTTTGCTGAATAATACCGTGAGACTATCATTGCATTGAATAATACCGTGAGACTATCATTGCTTCATGCTGGGCAGAGAGAGCGGGTGGCGGGAAATGGTAGACGACACCACCGGAACCAAATAGGAGCTAGCACTAAAGCTAAGAACAAAGACAACCTAGAGAAACATAACAAAACAAAGCCCACAAAAGGGCGGCAAGACCACTAAATGGCCAGGGAAGCCCCCTCAGGGCAGCAACAAACCAAACAAACACAAGAGGAAAAGAGGCAGCGAACTGCAACAGGGTGGCCGGAACCACGGCGGATTCACTAGAGCTTTTCAAAAATGGGCCGAAACCGACCGAGCCGACCAAACCGGCCCGAAACCAACTGGGCCGGTTGGTTTTGGGCCCAGCCCGGTTCGGTTGTCGGCCCATTTTTTAACATAACCGATGACATTTTAGTAATTTTAACGTTATATATATATAATATATTTTTGTCAAAAAAACTTAAAATAATTTTTGCCACTTTACTTAGGGGGTAACAACGTCGTTTCCCCCCCCCCCCCCCCACCAAAAAAATACATCGTCTCCCCCTCCCCCCAGGTCCTTCTCTCTCTCTCCCTCCCCTGCTGGTCTCCCTCCCCCACTGCTCCCACTCCCAGCTCCCATGTTGTCTCTCCCTCCCCCTCCCACGTCGTCCTCTCTCTCTCTCTCATGCAGCCCTCTCCCTTTCTCTCTTTCTCACCCCGACAGAACCGGGCCGACCACCGAAACCTGGTCGGCCCGGACGGTTCTCCCAACTGGCGGTTCGGCCGTCGGTTGGGAGTTTACAAGAACCGACTCCCTCGGTTCGGTTCTCGGTGGGGGCTGAAAACCGAACCGAGGGGTCGGTTTTCACCCCTAGGATTCACGCTCTGCACAGGGACGTTGGACGTGCATAAATATGTAAGATAAAAAGCAATCCAAGAAGGAAAGAAAATTGCTCCCAAGGCAAGGAAAGAAAATTGCTCCCAAGGCAAAACATATTCGTTTAGGATACAATTGAGCCTGCCCCACCAGTATGTGGGCCTTAAATGCACCCTACAACCCAAGCCGCGCGCCAGTGGTGAACCAGTCTCCATGTACTGTACTATAGCAAATACATGTGTAAATTCTTCACTAATAAATGCATTCTCACAATGTGGAGTTTCCATGTGGGACACTTTTCATAAATGCACAATCCCAAACTATTAGATTGTATATTACTTTTGAAAAACTTTAACAAAATACACGTACGTTGGAAATTACAACCTTAATATTGGTTTTGAACCTTGTTTTTCTTATGGGCTACTGTTTGTTTGATGCATCCCCGGGCAATCTTTTGAGATGGCCATGAGAGAGTTGGGCTAGGAAAACGTAAAAGCCATGCATGAAGTGGTAATCTCTGCACGGGTTTACGATATGTGAAGGGAGAAAGATTGCGTTGTCATTTCTAGTTGGAGGCGGTTTTTCTTTAGATTTTACGAATGTTAACGAAAATGCTAGTCACATGTTAGACACCGGACGTACACAAAAAAAAAAATGCACAGAAAGAGAGAGAGACCAATAGATAGCTCGGTCAAGGCGCATTCGCAGGAAATCGACCCGCGGAGCTCTTGGAGAATGGATGATTTATCGTTAATTTGACTTTAGGCATGCTTTTGTGTGCTTTCGTAGTTTCACGGCCCAAATTTGAAATAGAAGCCAATATGAACTCAAAAAGATTCACCCGATTTCCCTTCTATGAGTTATATAATATATACAAGTAGCTGGTATAATACTATGACCAATACGTTGTATGGCGATTTCTTTAGTGCCTCACCAACAATAGCAAATCCCGTTCATACTTTAATTTGCACGCAAGATTCAAGTTGTACGCTTTAGCTTGCATCCGCTGACGAAATCTCAAGCTCTGCCCACCAAAGAGGAGAAAGTCTAGGGTGTGCTCCCTCAGGTGTTATTCCAGTTATAGCTTTCAATCTTGCACAGACTTCTCTCATTGCCGGTCTCTGTTTAGGGTCAGGGTGGACACATGATCTCAGCACCTCACCAATTAGCTCCAGGCGGTCCTCTTGGAAGGATGTCATAGTCGGATCAACCATTTCTGTAAGCGATTGCTCTCCTCTCAAATAGTCACATGCCCAGTCTTCAAGTATGCCACTGTCAACGGAGAAAGGGAGTCTGCCAGTTACAATTTCGAACAATATGACACCAAAGCTGTAGACATTACTTTCCAGGCTTATCGATGGTTGCTCATTCCAGAAACTGAACTCTGAGATCTTGGCTGCATAATCCTCAGTGAGAACGACAGCTGCAGAGTTCAGGTTGTTGTGGGCGATAGGCGAATTCAGCTGGTGCATATGTTCAAGGCAGTAAGCGATTCCCATTGTAATTCTAAGTCGCATTCCCCAGTCCAGGTGTTCGGCCTCTTTTACTGCAGGAAATGGAAATTATAAATATTAATCAATAATATTAGAAGCTAAACACTAATAAGTACTTATCACTAAGATGTACCACCAAACTTAGCAAACGATCTTTCTAATTTTATCTTTGATGAGAGCGTATAGTCTTCCATTGCCTAATTATGTATCAACCTCAAGTTCATACACTGCAACATAATTTCAAAAGCTTAATGATGTTGCAACCTCAGATGTTAATTTAACGTCAGGACCAAACACAAAAAACATTGGCTTTTTCTTAACATTTATTGTTTCAAAATATTCCCTCTTCGTCTCTTCTAATCTGACAGATAGCCACATCAGTGGCGCAAGAAGGTACTCACTGTCTAGTTGGAGCATATTCAATAATGACAGCAAGGTACTCACTGTGTAAATGCTCAAAGATTGTTCCATTTGGGGCGTATTCACAAACCATCATCCTGGTGAAAGGCTCATCTTCCTCACAGTATCCAAGAAGGTTGACAAAATTCTTGTGGTTAACTTTTGATAATGTGTCAATCTGCAAATAAAGCCATAGAACCTCTAAGGAACTCTTGGAACACATAAAAGCCTCACATGGTTCGATGCATTTTGTTTGTCAAATACCTTCTTCCTAAACTGTGCTTCTAAATTCTTTGACCAATCCTTGGCAGAGGTCGTTGCAACAGAGGCCACAGCTATTTCAACTCCAGTAGACAATGTCCCTTTGTAAACTGTACCAATCACTGAAGAACCAATTACATTACTGAAATCTTCACAAGCTGCTTCAAGCTCCAATCTCTTGAGCTTTGGCACACCTGCAATGCAAATAACCAATCATATATGAGATGATCTCAACTATTCAGGGCAGATTTTTTTTATCGTTTTCTCTTAATTGATTTGTCACATATCGTCTTTCAATTTTTATTTGGTTAAATGTGAAACTTGTCCCTTAATGCACTCATGTTCAGCTTGCCTTCTCTGAAATGAGCTAAGCATGGCCATTGTGACAATAACAAACGAGTTGGTAAACCAGATAAAAAAGATGTTCTAACATCCATCTTTTTTCCTTTTGTCACAGTGAGAGAGAAGAATTACCTGTTACAAATGCTTTCTGAAGCTGTCCACTTAAACCAGTGGCCCAAGGCTTAACGGTAGCTACCTTATTGATTTTACAGAGATATACGCCAACGACTAAAATTAGGAGGGCACCCCCTATCGTTCCAGCCAATATGGCTGCTAGATCATGTTTTTTCTTGGAACTTCTGGGGCTTCCTGCCGGTAAAGGTGCTGGAGCAGAGTCAGAGTGGGGAGGTGGTGAAGAAGGGGTTGGAGCAGGGGGATTCCCTTTTGCCTTCGGTGATTGGGTGACTCGAAAGTAAGGAGAACTGGGAGAAGGAGATCTGGGAGAAGGAGATCTGGAAGGAGATCCGGGATTTGGAATAGGGAATTTTATGCTTTCCAGCAGCCTCCCGCGAACTGCATCTTCCGTTTGGGCAACATCGCTATCAAAGACAAGAAGCAAGTTTAGATGATATAAGTAAAACAGAGACAAACTCTGGAACCATGTACAAAATCCGTCAAAAAATAAACCATAACAGGTCCCATAATTATCAAAACACATGGAATTGACATCAAAAGGTCCTGTGGTGACTGGGGGGTCTACGCCTTTTTTGCGAACATCAGCAACCGCAATCAATTTGTGAACAATATAATGTACCCTAATATTTCACATTCAAGTTTTCCCAGTTTGGCTTTTGTATTAAATTGATTCCATGTGAGAACCATCAAAAGGTTACTTAAAACCAGGCACCCCTGTAAACTTATGGGGTTTTCCCATGGTCTACCGGGTTGGAGCATTATATTGACCCAACACAACAACAGCTTCAAATTGATTGCAACGGCATACCAAGCAACATGTTCGCTGCGGCAAGATGATCCTTTAGCTGCATTAGAAAGCTCATTTTCATCCACTTGAGTTTCAGAAAGCATCTGAAGTTGATAAATCTCTGGAGATGAGTTCTCAAGATGCTCGTTGTTGTCCACTAGACTGCAAAGTAGGCAGGAAAGAAATTAGCTTAAGGATGAGAGAAAAGAAAAGAACATTACCTCAATGAAAATTGAACAGTATCACCAAACCTACAGGAGTATGAGTGAGAGATTACTGCCAAGTTCAGCTGGGAGCGGCCCGCTGAAGTTATTGTATCCCAAATCTAACACCTCCAACTCCTTCAGCTCCCTAATCCCTTCGGGAATGATTCCAGTAAAACAATTATTGCGCAAAACACTACACAAAAATGCAAAGTATTTGTGATTCACAGGGAAAAAAGAACTTTGAAACAGCATGGACTAGAGATTATTAGACAACTAGTTAACTTGTAAATGATTACATTGACTTTATCTGGACTAGCTTTGCAAGCTCGGGTGCCATTGTTCCTCTCAAACAAAGGTCTTTCAAGTTCCTGCATATTTCAATAAATCCAAGTGTCACTCCTTCATTACAAATTAAACTGTAATTCACGCACTCATAGTTTTGAATAGCCAATATGACCAGATGAATAAATTGAGCTCCAAAACAACATAATTAATGGCTTAATTTCAAATCAACATTTCTATAGTCCCCTACCACCCTGCCTTCCACCTTATCAAATCTGATGCAGCGGTAAATTAGTTGAAGCTCTAAATTCTTTCTACAACCTAAAAGCCACAGCAAGAAACAAGGACCAAGATTTTACAAGAATACAATTCTCTGCAAAAAGCCCATAATTAAGTCCTAAAAATGGAACTTATTCCACTTGTCAAAAAGAGTTCTAAGATTAAATTTTTTGACCCGTGATTTGAAGCATTGTATGGCATGCCTTCCCCAACATTTGAACCTCTTTTAGATTAAACAAAAAAATTAATCTCTATTACCATCAACAACTAACAATTCAGAACAAGCGCAAAAGTAGAGCTTTCTTGATCCATGTAAAAAAAAAAACTAAATCTAACGATCACTAATATCCATTTGGTTGCCAAGAAAACCGAGGATCCAAGGAGAAGCAGAAGCACCCTCTAAAGACAACTGAGAAAAAGAAGAAGAAGAATTACTCACAAGCTCACAACTTTTCCGTCTGAGCACTCAACCCCAAACCACGAACATGGATCAACCTCTCCATCTTCCTTTTTCCAATTCGACAACGCGCCTAAGGGGTCACTTATCACTCTCTCTTTAAATCTTAGCAGAGCCAAACCTACGACAAGAGAGAGGTACCCCGCTCATCATTTTTCTTCAACTTTCCGGAGGAGTAGGGGGGGGGGGGGAACTGGGAAGAAGGAACAAGATGAACCGAAAAGCTCTTACCTTCATCGTTGAGACACCAACTCAGACTCAAATCCTGACACAGTAAGCACACCACGAAAACGCCTACCAAACGGCTCAATTTCCACTTCTCGTCCATTCTGGATCGGAATTACACCAACTGAATTACAAACACGAAGATTCCAGCAGACTTTTTTGCACAAGTTTGATCACAATCCGAGTTCATAAGAACAAAATGGAGCTCACTGCTTATTGAAGAAACGTAAATCGAAAGTTTTGGGCGAAACTTGAATGGATAAAGATCAAAGCCAAAACCATATTCGCGTGGTTGCAAGCTAATGAAGACCCACTAGCATTTGAAAACGCGTACACTGAAAATGTAACTTGGTTATTTAATTCTCTTTTTATTTGACTAACTGCGAAATAAAAAACTAATCCTCCTTGAATAAATGTTTGCTGTACGTGAATAAATGGACTTGGTCTAAGGACTAAAGCTTACGGCAGAGCGGCCTATCTGAAAGTGACGACGACTCTGCTTGGTGGGGTCAAGTCTTACAAGGACGCGTTTGCCTGTCGGTTTTTGGTGACCTTTCGGAGCGTATCAAACGCCGGCGACTGACTTTTTAGATGGCTGCATACAAACAGTTTCCGCCCTTCTTCTTTTTCCGCGCTTTTCACCAGTTTTGATCGATGTGCATATATTGTTTTTTGGCAAAAAGGCCTTCTCTATGCTGCTCAGAAAAAAATAAAGAACTACAGAAATGGAAGTCTCCTCCTTGTTAAAACGCAGACCGAGTCACAACTCACAACCCTTAGTAAGTGGACTAAAAAAACGAAAAAAGAAGGCAGCGCAGCTTCCTCGAAGCTTACAGGAGCCGGAATGACTACCTCAAGCAAATATACTAGAAAGAATGGGCAAAGAAAAACGAGAGAGAGGGACCATAGCGAATCTTTTTATATTATTTTTACATGACATATTCCGTCCCAACCCTTTGTTCTCTATTTACACCAAGAGACAAAAGCGAATTTAAACCCAATTATTTTTGGCTAAAATATTGAAATGGAGAACTTTTCTTGCAAGCTTTCTTTCACCTTTGGAAGGAAATTCCTATCTGGTAATGTTGGCCTGTTCTCCGCTAGCAATAGCCGGACATTTTTATATGTTGGCGGTAGTCATGATTGCGGGTTGTGACCCGTTAACATCCAGATAGACTTGCTCTACTTTCGTGTCATGCACCGGATATATGTACACCAGATACATAACACGCGTAAGCTGAGTTCTGATTTGCTAACATTATTAGAGTGATGTTTGTTCGTTCCTATTGTAATCAGCAGTGTCCTTATTAATTTTTGGGTTATGTTTCTGTCAAGTTTCTGGTGTCAATCAATGGTTGCCTGCTTTCAAAATGCATTTACCCTTTGTTACCTCAAATTACACGAATTATGTTTCGTTGACTGACCTAAAAAAAAGAAGAAAAATCAAGTAATTTAAGTCAAGTCGTTACGCAAAGCTATTCATTATTGGCGTCTATGATGTAAGGTTCTGTAGTAGCGATTGCCTGAATTTGACAGATCGTCTCATTTTTTGCTTGTAGCTTTCTGGCCTTGACCTCGCAGAACAGGCAGTCACTCGTGATTTGTATTGCCAATTGTCGAATTTATCTGTAACGATGGGCCATTATATATTCATCACAGCTTTACTTTTCATATGGGTGGACCCGCAAATTATGTAATCTTTTGTGGAATAATTCCAAAGTCGCATATATAATATGTTCTTTAATTTTAATTCCGAGCAATCGTCTTGATATGATTGATTGCATAATTTTTCTGAGATTACAACCCACCCTAGCTTGACCCAACGCTCTTTGTTGGACTTGGGCACCTGGTTCTCATCTGCTGCTCCTCCATTTCGTATCTCTACTCTTATTATTTTTATTTTGACTGTGCATCTAGAAATTCCTAACAGACATGTGACCCTTCTCTTTCCAGATAAGCAAACCACGTCATTGGATTGGATGGGTACGAAAAGTCTATTGATCTTACTTGCGCTAAGATAAGACTGCCTTCCTTGCTCAATAAATAAATACTTCTAGTAATTTACTGGATCGTGAACTAATCCACCTAAGTTGTCTACTAGGGTTAAAATTTTAGGGAGGTTAAAATTTTAGTGAACAAATAAAGAGATAGATGATTTTTAATATTTATTATAGTAAAACTTAACGATGTAATGAAAAAAGATAGATTATATTATAATTTTTTATTGTGTTAAAAATTTAAAAAGTGTAAAATTTTAATGAACAAACATAGCCCTAATTCAATAACCCAAAAAAACACCATTAGAAAGTGAAGCTGTTCCTTCTGCAGTTGCCACCAGTTTCCCCTTACTTTGATTTGTCAACATCCTGGTACTTGCTTAGTAACAGGCATCCATAACGAAATCATGGATCTATACGTATTTTTCAAAGGTTTTCATTTTTTCGAAGTTTGCCATTCAATAACTAATGATTTAACAACAAATATACGTAATCCTTAAAAAAACTAACGGGAGGATCAAAATCTAACGGGAGGATCAATTTACGTCATCTTCGGCCGTTAAGTGGGTCAACGAAAATCTAACGGGATGACCAATTTGTTACAAGATGATTACCTCAGGGAGTAGCCAGTACAAACTCATACCACAATGACTAATTTGTAAAAAGGTGATACCACGGGGACCTACAATGCATTTAAGTCAAAAAAAAACTACTCTATTTTTCGATCATATGCTACAATCTCTAGCATTGAAAAAATATTAAGTTAAGGGATCAATTGCTAAAGAATGGATCAATTGTTAAAGAATACTAAACTAGAAGATAACTTGTTCCATAAAGAAGGGAAAATAATATGGTACGCCCAATTTTTATAGGTAAAAATTAAATTAAACCCCTAGAAGATAATTATGCATTATAAGTTGTTTAACGACATCAATCTTTGTCCTCTATTCAATTTGGCAGTTAAACTGCATGAAAAATGAATGGATTAAATTAGGGTTGCACAACCGAAAATCTAGTCTGATTTTTGGATTGGAATCCGGTCGGACCGGATTTTCGGTTGTGCCTAAATTGAAGGACCAGATCGGACCACTACAGTCCGGTTGGAACACTTACCGGTTTCTTCTTCTTCTTTTTCATAAATATGGTTTGCATAATATTTTTAACACTCTGGATCTCATATGGTATAGAAGGAATGAAAAAAAATCCACAATAAAATGCTAACCAAACGCGATAGATCATTTCCCAAATAACTCAAAACGCATAGTTTTAGGGTAAAAGTTTTAAGTTTGTATAAATTTTTTTAAAAATATATTTATTATTTATATTAATAAATTCGGTCCAGTCCGGTCCAGATCGTTTGACAAAAAGCCTGGACCGGACCGGCCCGGATATAATCAGTTTTTTCAAATCCGTTTCGGACCGGATATAACCTGATTTGTAGCACTAAGACTACAAATCCGGTCTGATTTTGTGGTCCGGTTCGGTTTTGTTCAGCCCTAAATTAAATATTCTTTTAGGATAAAATTATTTAAAAAAAAATAAAATAAAAAGATATATAAATAAAAGTAGTATTTTAAAATAAAAACATAGAAATTCTAGTTCACTTTTATATTTACTTTTTAATTTTTTTTCTAAATTTTTAGAGATATTTCAATCAATCTACATTATTGTTCGTCTGATTTAACTGTAAATAGTATGGAAGTCTAGGATTCAAATTTGTTGACAAAAAACTTATGGGAGTTTAATAAAATAAGTTAAAAGTTATGAATATAATTTTTATTTATTTATAGATATGAGACTTATTATAATATTTTTTTTTCTTTTTACATTCTCTACACACGTCGGATAATCGAATGTTTGCGAAATAGTTGCAATGATCAATGATGTACAGATACCGCCCATGCGCCACAGCCCACACTCTAAAAGAAACCGGATCACCTACTTTACTCACCTTGATAACGATATACAACTTACAATAAACTTTTTTGCTAACCACCTCCTTAACTCGGCGGGCGTTATAAGCATGTTTGAGACCCCAAATATTTGGGGTCTCAACAAATCGGACAAAACAAACAAATTTCAAAATTTTTAACTTTTACACTTACACACTTCACTTTTCACAAACCTCAATAAATCTCAATAAAATAAAGATTCCCAAAATTTTGGGAATATTTCTCAAAATATTGGCAAACAAAATCCTGAGGCGTGCCGACCTAATCACCAACACTGTTAGGCACGTGATTCGGACAGGATCATTAATCACCCCCACGTTCACGAGAGCCCGTTGCCTCTGGTTTCTTAACGTAAATCTAACTTCACCTGCACTGCTCCGCCGTCGTAAAACTAGGCTCTAAGACCTCACCCACGAGGTTGAACTTAGTCGGCCCATTAGAATAATAAAGGAAAGAGGTGCTGGGTGTTGTTTGAAGACTGCTGCTTATTTTGGCAAAGTTGAAGATGTGGCCATGTGGGATCTGGGAAGCAAGTTAACCCGCAGACGGCAGACTACCCAACGACTCGTATCTTCTTCGCGATACGGGTGGAGGGGGCGGCCGTGCGTGTTTGTTTAGTTAGAAAACTTGCTTATGCATTCAATTAAACTAATAAATCCATATTTTAATTAACGTGGAAACTAACTTTGAACTTATCACTTATGCCAAAAATTTAAGTATAATATTTAATTGAAATTTGATTCAATGCAAAGTCAGATTTTAAGATTCTAACACATGACAGCTCTAATAACATGTTAACCATCCTAAAAGTTTAAGTTATTAGGAAGAAATAAAACATATTATTTGAATTAAATTCTTTAATACTCTCTCTCACATGTGGTTCAGACTCTCTTTTAGTTGGTAGACATAACTAATAGGGAGGTTAAAATTTTAGGATATAAAAATTGGTAAGAAGAGAGAGAATTTGATAGAAATAGAAAGATTATTTTGTAATCACTTTATTAAGAAAAAATTTAGTGTGTGCCAAAATTTTGACACACAAAAACTATACTTTGAATGGAGTGAAATACAGAGGTAGATCTCCAAATATACTAACGAAGTTCCCTCAAACTCTTCCCAATTGTCTTTTTGTGTGTATTGTTAGTCGCGGATGTAAGGGGTAGCGAATCAAGACAGCCGCCACCCATTGTTTTGCCCAAAAATAATTTTTACATGTATTTTTTTCGTAAGTGAGCTGGGCTTGACACCCATCAAAGAGGAAAGAAGATGATTGCTCGTTGTGTTTGAAAGTTTCCCCTCTTGAGAACTCTCTCCTCGCCCCCTCCGTTTTATTTTGCTTTCCCCTTTTCCCTTTCTTTTTAGATTTTTCAACTAAGTCTGATTTTAATGGAGCAGTGGGCTCGACGAGGAACGAAGAGGATAGCTAAGTTTGATTTTTCAGCGGAGTCTAGTTTTAATAAGCGAGGAAGGGAGAGGATAGGAGGTGCAAATTGACGACATTATCCTTCATCTTTATACAATTTTACGTCTTCTTGGGTAGGCTTCTTTTCGGATTCAGCCGTTTGGAGTTTTGATTGTATCTGGGAGGGACTGTCTTTTGTTGGTAACGTAGGGCCCTTGTCATAAACTGTCTTGACGATTTCAATTTGGCCCTAAAATAAGTGGGTCCCTTTTAGGAGTGTTCATTTGCACCGGCGGTTACCGTTTTAACCGCTAAAACTGTTACCGCTACCGCTACCGGTAAGGACGATTATTGTGTCTTAGCGGTGCGGTAACGGTGTCAAATATGTGATTCCGTCAATTGCGGTGACGGTTTTCTCCAAACCGTCACCTACACTACCGTTAACTACCCCTAGTTAAGACTTGAGATGATTATTGATTATGTGACATACTTTTGTTGGGATTTTGTTGGAATATGTTAGTTGATTTATGTCACATTGTTGGACATTAGACTTTAGTCTTTATGTTTGAATTTGATATTATGTTATACTTTTGGACAACTTTATATTTGTTATGATTATGATTATGATATTATATTTGAATATGTTATGATATTTGTCCATTTGATATGATTATTGATTATGATATTAAATTAGAAATTTAAACAGCCCAAAATAGTGAAAAAAATGAAAAAGCTCAAGGAAAAAGTTTTTTTTTTTGCACAACGGTTATACGGTTTAAGCGGTTATCATATAACCGTTACCGTTAATACCGTCATCGGCAATGACGGTTATTGTGCCTTAGCGGTGCGGTGACGGTGTCAATTATGTGATTCCGTCAATTGCGGTGACGGTAAAGATTTTTGCCAAACTGTCACCTACACTACCGTTAACCACCCCTAGTCCCTTTCATGCTAAAGCCCTTTGTTTTGGGCAGAATTCCCATTCGTTCATTTGAGAAATTTGGTTTGGGCCCACTCCTGTCTGATCAATAACAAAGAAAAAGCCCCAGATAGGGGTAAAAAAGAGTTATTTTTTTTTCTAGGCGAGATATTTTCTTATGTTGGTAATTTAGTAATTTACAAAAGCATAGGTGTTTTTTAGTTTAAATCAAGGATCTTTCCTTTTATCTATAATCCCATACTAGAAAGGAGATGTCTTATAATCTAAGTCCTTTGATCATTCTTGCCCTTTACCAATCGAAACTCATGTTGAGAAACAAAAATATTTGCATGACTATAGCGTTATATAATTATCATCTCTCAGTTGCAGTACATAGTACGGTACATCTATTCTAATATTTTTAATGTTTTTAATCTTTAATTTTCGACATTGTAACTCTAAGACAATTTGTTACGTTACGAAAAAAAAATTTTATTATTATTTCGCCTTTAAAATTCGTCATTCTTATTATTTTAATACTGATCCGCAACTATATCGTAAAAGGCGACAGCCGACCAGGTTTTAGGATCCATCTCTGCCAAAGCACATGGACCATGATCTATAGGAAAGGAAAAATAGATAGCCTTAGGATAAGTACCTGCAACCGAAGGTAGCAAGGGAGAGGCAAGGGGGAGTCGGGGACCATGGCTCGCCAGCCTCCAAAATTCTGGCAGAAGAAAGTTCTTTTCTTAGGCAAAATAGCAATATTCTTTTAAAGATTTTTATTGTATTTTGCAATTTAGCTCTCCAAATTATACTTTATAGCAAACTTGACCCCCTAAATGTTCAATCATAGTTTCGTCTGCCTCCGTCTGCAAACGAGCATTTTGGTCAGGCCACCAATCACAACAAAAAGCCAAAGCATTGGAGGAAAACAAAATATCTGCCTGCATAAGAATGAGAAGTGGGATCCAAATCATTGTTTTCCTTCCCTTTCAAAAGTAGATTCTTCTTGTGGTGGAGGGTCATATCTATCTTTGCTTTTATCTTTCTTAACAGGAAACTAACATTTGATACAAATTATTAGGGGAAAAATTACATTTATACTTTATTTTGAAAAAATGAAATGATGATTTTATCTCATATAAAATATAATGATAAAAAATTATAAAAAAAATCATCATCTTATTGAATCAAAATAATAATTTTTTAATTATTAAATTATGGTCAGTTGTAGTGATTCTGAATGGGCTGGTTTAGGAATTTAGATTCAGACGGGCTTAATGAGGTCAGAAGTAAGCCCAACTTGGAACTTGGAATATGGCTGGTAATAGCCCACGCTATGGTCCTTATGGTTCTTGGGGTTCAGGGCCGACTAAGGTTTATTGGTTTTGGAATGAGCGTTTGGGATTTAGGATTATGGGCGGGCCATCATTCAAAAGTTTTAAACATCATGCAATTCAAAAGTGAAGCACAATCATACCCATCCAATCTAAAAAACTTGCCCAACATGCAGTCCTACATTTTTGTTTTCCATAATCCAATTGGCCGAAAAATCAGTGTCAACGGGCATTATTCAAGAGGGGTTAGAGGAAGATGACAAGTCTTCCCAACTGGAAACTACAAACACAATTGGCCTGCATATGTTATACGACAGAAGACCATTTGAAAAACCATTTTGTCTGTCATAAACTGAGCTGTCCATTAAAGATAATTACATACAAGTAGCTCTCATAAATGTCTGAATTAACATAACAATGGAAGCAACGTCCTTACCTAGAGGACCAAGACGACTTATTTTATAGGGGTTTTCCTACGTCATTATTTGGTGTTGCTGCAGTGGAGCGCACAAGAACAAGAAGAACATCTGACTAGACCGTTCTCGTTGCAGACGTTGCAGCTCCTGAATCCGATTTTCTCAACGTAGACCTTGTGGCTCCCATCACACAGATTGCATAGAATGAATCGGAGTCCTCCACAGACATCACAAGCACCCGGGTCCATCGCTGGCAACCGTACGATCAGTTTGTTTAATTCCCCACTCTCATGGAGCAGTCCGATCTCCTCGGCTCCACCAATGTATCTCCCACATATGAAAACTATTGGTAAGCACAATTTTTTACACCCTATGGTCACCTGCAGCTCGTCTAAAAACTGGGCGTCCATCGAAAGATCTCGTTCGTCAATGGGGACGCGGAAGCCTCGGAGAATCGATCTGACGGCTCTGCAATCCTCGAAGGTCTTGCGCACGACGCGGAGGCTCGTGAAGTAGAGGACGATGCGTTGCTCAGCCCCGGGGAGTGTGATAGACGGTTGAGATGAGTGGACAAGGGATGGCCGTGGGGTTGCATTGCGGTGGGCCCAGGCGCGGAGGAGTGAGGAGGAGACGCGGACCCGGCGGAAGATGGAGGGGGATTTAGGGGATCCGGGTTCGGGTTCGGGTTTGGATTCTTCTCCGCAGAGGCTCTGAATGTCTTTGAAAGATGAGCAAGAGAAGTTTAGTCGGTGTGGTTTTGTTCTGGTGAGGTTCCTGGTTGGTGAACTCGACCATGGTGCCCACATTAGAGAGAGAGAGGGCCGAGGGGTTAGTTCTTGAGGCTACGAGGCGAAAGAAAAGTGTGAGAGAGAGAGAGAGAGGTTCTTAGTGGTCGGAGATGGGTTACAAATAAATAAGAGGCCAGTAAGGAAAGATAAAACCAAACCCTAATTAATTAGGCAATGTCACAATTATCCCTATAGGCGGGAAGGAGATGAGTCATAGAATATTAAACAATTACCACATTTTATGGGTATCTGTTCTGTACTAATTATTAGTCAAAGATTCATTGGAATTCCCTCTCGAAAATGATATTGTCCTTGTCATGTAAAAAATAACAGCCATGACAGGAGGGAAAAGAAGAGGAAGAAGAAGAACATAATGCTCATCCATGTTAACGAGTACTTGCCAAAGATGCACTGAGAAGTTTGTTCTCATCTTTTGAAAACTTGGTTCTGAATTTTCTGTTTATATAAATCCGTCAAAGCACGTGCATGCATCTAACGTGTCATAAATAAGATGTTAAATAAAAGTGGAAATGTGAGTTGTTCCTGTAATGTAAATAAGGTGGCCAGCTTGTCACTCTTTATGAGTACTTTCAATTCTCTGCCCCTTTAGAGTTTAGATTTGTATGGCCGCTACGTCTCCTAGTTCATTGTGCACTAGTCTCTCTAGGGGTCTGACAAGTCTTTTTTGAACCTCTTTGAATCTATAAACTAGAGTTGTTACGACAAAAAAAAAAAGTTTGGCCAAGCCAGACCTTTAAATGTTCCAGTCTTGCTCAATTCCCACACTTTTCTTATCCTTCAAATGCTCCTAATCTGAAACAGCAGTTGGCTGAAAACATTAGTCCTTAAAAACTAGGAATTCTCCAGGGGATTTTCCTTCTCAGGTTTTCATTCACTGCCATGGTCGGCCATGTGCTTCATTAGAGGGAGGGGTTAATCAGCAATGTTGGGAGGAACTTGCTTGAAAAGTAGAAATAATAATATCTCTGATTAACCTACAGCATTCCGGGGCTAAAATATGCTGTTGGGAATAACGGCAATAGATGTCGGGTTTTCAATGCAAGAATAATGAAAGTACTAAAATTATTGTTAAACCAGAAAAGACAAGCACATAAATCGCGAAGGGTGAACCCCCTTCTTTTCATCTACCTTAACACTTTTCTTGTCCACAAAGTGCTTCAATACCGGCATTCGTCAGTGCATATTCGCTGCGAAGTGAAAAGCCAGACAAAATGTTAATAGAAAAATTCGATCCAAAAACCCAAAAGACAAAATCGCAGAAGGAAAGTGTAAATTTGAGGTGCTCACATGTGTCACATCTTTGATCCTCTAGAGATGAGAATGTCCCCAAAAGGTTTCGTTTGTTCAACTCTCAGATAATCTCGAGAAGCCAAAACTGCACAGTAAATACCCCTAATCTCAGTTAGCATGTTAGTCGAAAATTTTGGCAGGTTGGACCTGTTGAACAGTCAAAATCACCAGTGAAGTACTACAGCAGGGAGGGAGGGTAACATGGGTGGATGTATACCACAAGTCTGATAAAATAGCAAGGCTGCTCCTTTTCTATTCATTCCAAGAGCTAGGTTGTTCAGGGATTCTGCTTGAGGGGCTCCCGGCGTGTCAAAGTGCGCTTTCATCTGCCTACAGGCATTTTCAGTTCAAGGAACATGCTTAATTTATTTATAAACTCAAAATTTAGGTAAATGCAAGAGAGAAACCGCGACGGACTTGGCCTGAAATTTTCCTTTAGGGAGAACCGTTGGGTCTGGAACAGCTTTCACCTTCCATGCTTCGTTTATTTCAACCTGAGAACACCATAAATCTGGGGCGGGACTGAGGGGGTGTGAGGTTTTAAGGGATGAGTGGAGGTGTCAGTGGAGGAGTAGACGAAGAGTTGGTAGGGGGTGGAGTTGGTGAAAAGGAGAATTGTGAAGCAGATCAGTAGTACTGATAGGGCTACTATGAATGGGTATTTTCTTCTTTTATTAGGTTTGGCACTGTCAACGTGAATGCCATTTTTAGAAAAAGAAGAAAACGGAGATATATATATAGAGAGAGAGAGAGAGGGAGTTGCAGAACAAAGGAGCTGATCAATAATCTATCAAGATCTGCCTGGAGAATGGAGAGAGAGAGAGAAGCGGTAATTGGATCAGTGGATTCGAAATGTCGTTATCTTTTTTTTTTCTTAAAAAAATGTCGTAATCTGGTGTAGTTAGGAAGCAGAATTAAAAGAATGCTGTGGACTTTTAAATTAATATTCATAGCCAACTGCATTCTGTAACCTTTGACCATTGTAAATTGTAATGTACACGCTGTCTTCCAATCATGAGCCACCTACTTTATAAATCTCTTTATCCCTTCGTCCTGAGCATGTTTTTATATCTTGAGCTAGCCCAAAACCCCAATTAAGGCTGAGCTTAATTCAGCTTCGGCCCAGCTGGGTAAACAATTTGAGCCTGAACTAGAAAAAATTCGGGCTAGGCGAAGCTTGGCCGGGAATTTTCAGGTGACTGTAGGAATTTGCAAGCATTATGAAGTTTTTATTCTCTTTCCGCCACTGAAAATTCAACCAGTCCCTTTATAAGTCAACAACATAATCGGTAAATCTTGAATCATGAACCTACCTACCTTCCATGCTGGACATATTTGGGATGAAATAGACAGCGTCCAACTTTTTAATTTTGCCATGCAAACTGAAATGCTGGGCCCTGCTGAATGTTTTTCTAACCAGCTTAAAACTCTTCAATAGGCCACCATTGTGAATTGTTAGGGCCATCATTTGACTGTAAATTAAACTAAAACAGAGGGGAAGCTCCACAATTTTCTTTCAGTGTTGGAGGCACCAAACTGGAATCAGTACAAACACAACTTACTAGCCAAGAAGGTCTTCTGAACAAGACATGCCGATCGTTATGCATTCCCATCCAATAGGCACATTGTTGTTAGAAAACGACCTTCACCGCATTGCATTGTGTCTGCGGGGAAAGTTTCAAAAGAGATAGAACATCTTTAAAATGATCTACGCCGAGAGAATGAGTGTGTCCACAAAAGCAAAAAAATCTATGTTGAATTAATGAATGCAAAACGTTTCCTCTCGAGACTCGGATCACTTGGAAAATTGGCACAATACCTCAACAATGCATCTTTCGTAATTGGTTGTATACAACCGCAAAAAGTGCTAGTTTTAAAAATACAAAAATAAAAATACTAAGAAAATCAGTCCCTCTCTTTGCTGTAGTTTCAGTCTGTTATGACAGAAGCTGCGTTCTCGACATCAACTTCTCCCATTCCTGTGTCTTCCTCTTCTTCGCTCTCCTCATCGCCACTAATCTCTTCATTATCCTGCCGTAGCTTGGCCATGTGCTCAGCAAGAAGTTTATCATCTCGTTCACTCACCTATGATGCACCATATCAGACCCAAAAAGGAAATAGTAAGCTAAGGCAAGTAAAATATCTAGTCAGAAAAACACATTGCCATACTAGGGTTGGGAAATACCCCCAAGTTCTGACAACGTTTTTTTATAAGATGTCAACTGAATGCAAAGTTCACTCATGTCAAACACCCAACAAAATCAACACTATAATTAAAAGTGACACTCACTGCTCTGGATGCCTCCTTCACAACCAGTTTCCCCTTCTGCTTTTCTATTGCTTCAGTGCAAGCTATAATAGCTTTGTTTAAAACTGCTATTCCTTGTTCCTGCCCAATCCAGAAAATAAGTCAATTCACTTTCAATAGCAATAGATTACTAGACCACCCCTCCAAAAGTTGATTGTTCCTATGCTTCCAGCTTGGTAGGAGTTGTAATGCTTACAAACTCTAATTTTGAGGATTTCAGGGGAAAAGCTGAAAGAATGAACAATCCAGAATGGGACAGAACAAAAGAACCAGTGGAAAAATGACAGATTGATTACAGAATAAAAGAAACATTGTTAGTTTTTTTTCTGAGAAGGGAAAAACCATTGTTAGGTTGATTAGTGATACTTTCCATTGTTAGACAAAGTTCACACGGAGACACATTTTATTTAATCAGACCCATTATGCATTTTATTGAGAGAGGTAAACTCTGAGTAGTAGACATAACCGATTTTTGCCTCATTTTGTATAGGTTATAGTGTTTTTTTTTAAAAAGAAACACTCATGTGACGGTGTGCACAAACCTTGTCGAGAGTCTGAGTGGTAAGAACATAAAGTGGAGGAGCAACCAATTTAATTTTCACAGGACAGTCATCATTGCCAACAGCCTCAGCTTTTCGCATGGCGTCCTGCAAGGTCAAAGATTAAAACATGGAAAACGAGAGCACTTTGCCAATGAAGAAGAGCTTAAACTAAAGAACATGAGTATCCTAATATAAACACCATTGAAGAAAGAACAAATATAAGACCTTGATGTGAAGAACACCATCAAACTGGAAGCATTTCATTTCAATGTCAGCACGAATTTTCAAAGGTTGTGGGGTCATTCTTCTCCTAATATTTTTTATCAGAGCATCTTTCACTTCCTCTGTCATTGCAGGAACCACCTTAGTCACCTGCAAAACAAGATGGAAAGAGGCTTTAGTCATCACTAAGAAGAATGTTCAATAGACCTTACACACAAAATTTTACCTCCTGTCCATCAGGGCCAATTTCTTTGACTTCGCGGGTCAGAGAACTCAGAACAGAATCAGGATCAGTCACCATTACTTTGAATGCCTGCACATGACACAGTTTAGATCCCCAAGAGCAAATTCCCAAGATAAACATAAATTCATAAGGTAGAGTACATTCCTCACCTCAAAAGCATGACCATATTTTCGGTACAAAGGCCAGCCAACATGGATATACAGATCCTGAAACCAGTAACTTCCTCTCAGTAATAATCAGTGTGAAGATTGAGAATAATGCGTAAGCACCACCATCAGTCAACATTTTGGTTAAGGCCCTCTGGATTTAAGACATGACCCTCCCTACCCCACTCCCAAGTCCCCAATTCCATTTTCCAACCTACCAATTAAGCAAGTGATGAAACAAGGAAACTGCTTAATCCAGCACAATCAATGGTGGTTAACCAGACTGCTCATTAATTACGGCAATATGTCAAGCAACCACATTTATTCTGCCTTGCTCTTAACCAAGCATCCCTCTAAAGACCAGCAGCTGCCCAAAGATCGGTTCCTTAAATCAATAGGCAACCCTTTCCCCCCAAGTATGGCAACGTACGAAACAACATTCTCACATAAATAAGCTTTTTATATTAATTTGAACTTTTAAAAAACTAAAGCGACGATAAAAAGCACCATTGTAGCTATTCCCCCCTCAAATTTCCAAAGAACCAAGCACAAAACACGTCCAAATTGAGTAGCATAGACCACACAACACTAGGCAAAATCTAGCCGACAAGACTCTTTTAACTTTGCCTATCGTCAGACATCCATATATCCTCTTCCTTAACTCCGTTTCAGCTATTTCAGCAAATGCAAGAACACAAAAACCCCACGCAGCTTCACCCAATAAAACACGACGCGAATGTCTTGTACAGCCCCGGAAAACACAGCACCCTAAAATCATAAAATTAAACCTGATCGTCCAAAACCCCAAAAATTTCAATATTTGGGTCAAAAACAAACCAAAACCCTATCAACGCAATCAAACGCTCTGAAACGCTCCAATTTTTCAGAAAAAACCAAAAACAACACAACACGTAAAACACTAGCAATCGAAACTCAGAGCAAAACAACGTTTAACATACTAGGAATCTCGAAATTAAAATCCACCAAACCACGTCTGTAGTACCTCCAAATCGATGCCCAAAGTCTCGGCAACGTGGCGCATAATCGAGTGGACGAGCTTGCTCTTGTTGTATCTCTCCTCGCATGTCTGAATATCCTCCTCGGAAACCCTCCTCTTGCTCAGGTCGATGTAGCCCTTCTCCTTGTCTACACTAAGTACCATGACGGGCTCGATCCGACCCACCTTAATGAGACTACTCACACTACGAATCCGGCGGCGGGAGAGTTCCGAGAACAGGATCATGCCCTCAATGTTATTGTACTCGAGCAAGGACACGTAAGCGCCCATGTCTGCGATATTCTTCACCTGAATCATCACCGCCATGTCCACCTCTGGGTATTTAGCTTCATACATTCTGCACTCGAGGTTCGGCCCATGCGACGCCATTTTGTGGAACTAAATCAGAGAGACGAAATTGACAGAGGAGATAAGGGTTAGGTCTCTTTTAAGGAATCCAGAGAACGGTCGCGGAGAGAGAGAGAGAGCGTCTCAGCGTTGCTCTTTTAAAATAATGTTATACTTTTTGTTCCGTTTAAACCCTCACCATCTACCTACGGACCAAGACAAACCCCAAAGCTTGGAGTTTGTTTTTCTTCATAAACCCAAAAAAAAACGAATATGGTTCTTTAGCTTCATACAAAACACCCATATTCGTTTAGTCTACGTTTATTTCTTTCAAAATGCACAAACCGTCCCCTTACCCCTTTCTGTTCATAATTAAAAAAAATACTCATGCATTATAATAATACACGCTTATTATATTAAAAGATTCAATTTTTGCTATTGATCTTGTGCGGAGGAAATATGAGGAGCTTGTGTGGACGACCTCATAAATGATATTGTTTTTCGTAGGCAATGAAGAGCTTTTAAGGGCACTTGAGGTTGAAGTGAGAGAAAATACAAAATCAGGCTCCTTACATTTAAGGGCCAATTTCCCCAACTATTTGACCATTGAGCTTTAAGCCTGTTACAGAAAGAAAATAAGACCCAAGGTCCACGAACGCAACCCGGCCTCGTAAATGGTTATTGCAGAAATATGCTTGAGCCCTTGGCCCCTTGCTGGTGCACGCCACAACTATGCTATCCAGGCACCAGTTGCGGTATTCTCGTGAGGACATGAGCTGGTAACTTTCCTCCTTCCTTGTCCTTCCTCGAAGCAAAGCGCCCCAGAAAAAAAAGAGAAAGCATGTTTCAAAACATAACAAAGCAAACGTCAAAGGAAAAAAAAAAAAAAAAGCAACCAAAACTGAAAATAAAAACACTTCCGAAACATACAGAAACACTTCTATACTTAAAGACTTTGGAGTTTGGAGCAATCACTTACAAGCACCCGAGCAGCATGGCCAGCTTTCCACACCCACCATCATCGTCAGGAGTGGACGCTTTAGGCCTGGCCAACATGATCGTTTCGTCCGCCCGAAACGCCAAGACTCACCGCAACAACTGCGATCGAGCAGCTGGATGGCTTGGAAGACGCGCTGAGGAAAGCACTCGAGCTTGTGGAGAGCTGCCGCGAGAAGAGCTGTCTGTACATGCTCGCCACAGGGTGGAACGTAGTGTATCAGTTCCGCCAAGTCCAGGCCGAGATCGATCGCTACCTTCGTCTTGTACCGTTGATTTCATTGGTCCACGACTTTCGGATGCAGGTACGTCGGTCTAACTCTAAGCGCGCCCTTCCATGTTCTCACTCGCTCGCTCTATTTTTCATTTCATTTCATTCTTGGTTAAGAAGAAGAAGCTGCAGCTGCAGTTTCAGTGCTAATTAAATAACACAATGAAATAAGGGTTTGTCTCGAAGACTCCAACGTGTAGTACTTCAATGTTTTGAGCATTTTGAGAATAAGAGTTGTCTGCAAAAACAAAAACAAAAAGGTATTAAATTGACTCAATATCGTAGGCAAACTGTACCAGAGAATTATTGGGCCCCACTTGATTGGATGGATTTTCCAATGTTCTCCCAAATCAGAGACTACTCGAATTATGGTGGGTGTTACAAGTAACCCGGCCCTGAACCCATTGAATGGTCTAAGAGGAGGGTGGCACCTTTTATTTTCCTTTATCCGTTTGGTTTTGGTTAATCTTAGAAAATAGAGGGCACTGATTTAACGAACTTTCACTTTGGCTTTTTGAAAAGGCCAATGCCAAGAAGACACTAGAGAAAACAATTTGAGCTAATTAAAGATAGAAGAGAGGTGGTATATCAGTAATTAGTTGAGAAAAATAACACCAAACCTTAATGATGTTTAACGGTCTAAGATAATTAGATGGCTATGTCTTTTTTGTTAAGAAAATTTAAACAAAAGATAATAAGATGTGTGTGAAATACACCAAAGCTTAAGGCTATATTTGGTTTGTTCTCGAAACGTTTTTAAAAAATTTCACGATTATTTTTTCATCAATTTCAATATTTTTTTTTTGTAAATTTCAATAATTTTTTACAAATTCTAATAATTTTTAACAAAAATTTTAAAAACTCCAACGACTTTTAACAAACTTCTCACCAATCCTAAGAGAATTTACACTAACTTAAAAAAAACAAACACAAAAAATGGTTTTAAAACCAAACCAAACATAGCTTAAAGTTTTCATCATTGTTTCATATGTTCTATGTGGTTTTGATAATAGTTAATGAACCATTACTTATGTACCAATTATAAATCCAGAATTTAAAGGAAGGACTACAGGCCATTGAAGAGGATCATAAGGAATACACCCTTGAAGAAGAGGATATGAAGGCCAAAATATCATACTCAAACATGATCGGACAAAAAAAGATGCAGACATATTAGAGAACTCGTTGTCACGTAGGTATCCTGAACTGGAATTCGATGAAGCACTCCAGGAGGAGAAAGAAAAATTGAACGTTGAATTGCTGCGATCACGAACAAACAACGACCCTGATCAATACCGGGTGATTGAACATCTTATCGACGTAACTGAAAGCGTTGTCAATGTGCTTCCTAGTAAGACGATTCAGAAACTTCTTGCCAATGACTCCTACGTATGTTATATCAGGGTAAGGCCTGGCCGAGGAGATGCTAGTTCGCAGTTTGAGACTTGTTTTGATAGTAATATTCTTAGCAAATCTTATCTTGGTTCGTGGTGTAATGCCATAGGTATGTAAACAATGCAAAATCCACCTTAGAGGTTACTGGATTAAAGTCAGGAGATCCAAGTCAAATCAGAATGGCAGACTGATCTTTTCGATTGTTGTGGCGAACCTTGTTTAAGTTAGTACATCTCATATTCTCAAATGATTACATGGGTAATTTGGATATGCCTTGCAGATCAGGCTGGCTGCAGTGTTATATTGATGTCCACCAACTAGGTTTTATTATTTGGCGCAGGCTTGAAGACCTGCGTCTATCCCTGCGGAACATTTTCATGGATTGCTAACAAGGTGTCAAAAGGGAAAATGTGTTAGCTTTGTCGAACTTTGTACTTATCAATATCTAACACGTTAGTTGTTAATTACATGTTCAAACTTTTCGAGGTACAGCACGGGAGCGTGCGATCAATGATCTGATGGCATACTATCTCTTTGGCGGTTGCTGCTGTTATACTTGCTGCGTGAGAAAGAAGTGCGGGAACTTTTTAACATAGAGGTACGTACATCCTTGGCAAAACACAAGCGATTAAGTATGAAGGTGATATGAAATGGCAGCTTACTGTTTCGCAGGGAAGTCTATGGGATGACTTCTTAACTCCTCATGTGCTGTTGCTGCGCCCTGGTTCAAGAGTGGCGTGAGCTTGAAATTTGGGGCTTTGACGGTAGGTGCACTACAGTCGACTACTTCTCAACTTTCTTTTGCTGTTTTCTCATTCCTAGTGGGCAAATTTATTTGAACTTGAATTTAGATAAATTCCATAAAAACACGTGCTCAATATTGCTCGTTCATAGCTTAATAAGTAACATTGTAAAAATGGTAGTCAAATTATGGCAAGGAGAGATTCTGCAGCTTTTAAATGTGGACTCAAACTCCTGCAGGTTGCCAAGGAAGAAAGATGATTCCTCCACCGCACCAATTCATGAAGCCTTGAATCCAGCGTGTGAAGGCATATGTAAATTCTACTTATGTTGAGTTTGCCGAAATAGATACCAATACAGTGTAAGATATGTAAAGGTTCCAGGAAGAGGTTTTTAAGTGTGGAAAAGGCTATGTGAACATGGCAAGGCAAGATATAAATGTGGTCGCCAGAGCTGATACCATTAACAGTTCTCGTTACATGACTGTGCTGAGGTATTGAAGAAAAGACTAGCGATACTTATGACAACAATATGTGGATCTCATATCATGGATAGATCCCCTCATGCAACATCTGAATGACACCACTCGCCGCGTTACTTGGATCCCAGACGTATACCTTCATAGAAATCAATAATATTTATAGCTTCCCGGTTTAACAATGTATATTATTTCTCCTCCTTGAACAAACACTCGAAGAAGCCAAAACTCCAAATTGACAACCGTTCTCATGGTACTTGGATCAACCAAAACCTGGACCCAAGGAGTCGGTGATGTTGGGAACGCCACTGTGCAATCCAGACAGATCAGACAACGTCCCTCTCCTTACCTCCAATATTCCAAATATAAAACTTATGGCTCAGGATGAGGGTTCGAACTAGAAAAATCAACTCATGCTTAGCATTTTCTGCATTAGGGACGGAAACCATCCAAAATTGAAATCCCCTAGAAGGAAGAGCTGGCTGTGGCTGGAACATGTTTCAAAGGCAATGCCAACAAGTAAAAAAGAACGTAAGAAATCATTTCTTGAAGAATTAACTACAAATCATCTTTGCGGGACCCTTTATCATCATTCCGCAGCCACGAGAGCCAACGGAAGAGCAGTGATGACTTACTGGTTGTAGAAGGGCACTGCTCTGCTTTTACTGGATTTACATTGCAGAGTGTACTATAATCGCTCTTAAGATGGGGAGCGACTATTCTTTCCTGCATAAAGGTGAAAAAATAAAGGAGTTCGACAGTGAGAGTACTGATAAATGATCATCTCCCAGGGTATTAGAGTTGGACTACATTAGTACCTTGAAGACTTCGAATGGACAGACATCAGAACCATCACAACCCTGTACAATGAAACACAAAACATTAATGCCTAGTAACTAAAATCAGATTACATCTGAAAAGAGCATATGAGGACTCGCGACAATATAGCTGAACGAGATAGAGCTTGATGATGCTGGTCAAACAAACAAGATGAAGAGAAAGCTTGAAGGTGCTGAAGATCCAAAATTGGACAGACAAGATGAAGACAGAATGATTCATATTTACTTTAGTGAGGTCCTCATGTGCAATTTAAAACGTGATGATAAAATCCCAAACATATTATTGGTCATAACTTCTTTTTATCTTCTGGGATTTTTTTTGGGGGGGGTGGAATAATGAAGCAAAAAAATGCTTACCGGCACTGGAATAGGATCTTCATTGTGCAGTACCTGCACAAAGTACTTGCTTGAAGAGTTAGCTGGACAGCTGTACAGAACCAGCATGTTATTCCCAGCAAAAGGTGCCACAACACTGCCCCTCCAATTTCTCCTTTGGGACGGCTTTGGAGGGGGTTCCAAGGGTTCTTCCCTTTGTATTTGTTGAAATCCTGTAATTATAAAGATATAACCTGCTAAGAGGACAGCTCATAGAAGAAACCATACACAATAACCTATTATGCTAACAAAATGCCTCGCTTAGATTTAAAAAAATACACACATAAACATAAAAACTCAAACGTGCACAGCGACACATACAAATGCATCATAAGCGAAATGTTAAGCACACACCAGATCCTTCATGGAAAAGTCCAAGCAGACAGGAGAATGGAACCACCGTTTCTGCATGGGCAAACCGAAGTCTTGCCTTTTCGTAACTTCCAGCAGGAAGTTTGTCTATCAAGAAAGGTGCAGCAAAAGGAATCAGCCCAGAGAGAAGCATATAAGCCTTCTGAAAGAACTTTAAGAAGGTCAAGCAGCTGTAATTGATTCAAATAAGGTTCTTGCCTTGAGGAAAGAAAGAAACAAAACCACAATGACAACATAAGGGCCAAGGAATTAATATGATTAACGGGCAGCACAACACTACAGAACAATCAAATAGGGGTTGATAGTTACCTCCGAGACCATACTATTGGCAGCCATGCCAGTCCTAGACTACTTATCTAGAACTTCTCCACTTTGAACAAGCATACAATGAGCATACGAATAAAAACGAGAATGAATATAAGAAAATAAACAATTGCAAAGAATAGCATATCATCAAATTCAAAATCAGAGAAGGTCATGGCATGAGATGCATATTAACACTGTACAGTGGAAACAAGGAAAATCTTATTACCTTCTTGTGCCTTGATAGCTTGCTCCATGGCTTGCAGAACATCTACAAGCAATGGCACTCCCATTTGATAGTTCAATGATTTACCATAACCCTTCAATATAAACAGCTCCAAGTCATCGGTCCACTCCAGCAAAGCAATCTACACATAAACAACTATTTTGCATGTTAAGATGCAAATAAAGAAAACTCAAGATAATTTAAACTCATATACAAAATAAAAAATTTCGACTCCACCAGAAGAGGTCTCAATTGTCAAGGGTGAAGATAAAAAGCCAACCACATAAGATTTCCTCTTTTCTTTTCTGCCTAAGAACGACAACAAAAACCACCTAAAAATTGTACTTAAGTTATAATAGTTGGTGAGATACTGCAGATCGAAATTTATCTTCTCTGAGAAATAGGAACTTTCACATGGCTTATCTAATGACGCAGATATAACAGAAGATTATTCACCTAAGTAACAATCACATGTACCTCAGAAGGGGTGAAAAGACTACAAGCTTGATCAGTAATGTTTAATAAGGCTGCTTCCTGCCAAATTGGAAAACCAGAGTGACCATTGCAAAACAGATGAATCTCAACTGATCAGCAACATAACTAATCCTCCACTCTTGTTATAACCCAAATCAAACTAGTCATAAAAGCTGAAAGAAAGGAAGAAATTAATCACCTGTTTGCACAGAAACCAGAGAGAAGAAGTATCCTGCCTTGTAAAATTCAGCCCATAGCGACTAATTAATGCATAAGTAATTTCATCAAAGGTAAGTTCCTTAAGCTTTTCAACAGCAGGCTCCTCCCTTTTCCTGTAATCCTGCATCAATATATGCAAATTGACACATGAAGCACTGAAGCACTGCTACTACACATGTATAACTCCATGTATTAGTCCCCTCTCCCTAGGTACCAATGATTGATATTTCACCGCAGTAAATGTCTCTACAGTCAACATATCAAAGAAAGAAAGACCACTACAATATTTATCTTTATAGATAAATAACCCCCACAGCCATACATATTGAACCATGACCTAATCCTCCACACTTATGAGGAAAGGAAATGCCACTATTAGAATGTTTGCAAATCCATCACCAAAATATCATCTTTTAGATTGGAAACAGCTCTGTCATTATGGCGTCTATTAATTTTATTTAAAGGTACCAAAAAGACCAGAGGAAGGCTAAATACCAATGCAGATAAAGGCAGCCAAGGAAAAGATTATGTCACCAATACTTGGTAAGTTTCAAAAAGGAAAAAAAAAAAGTGCAGATAAATTTGGGCCCCCTGTATTCGTCTTCTACTTCACATTAAAATGTGTGGTGCACACAGGAATGTTCCTACAATAACACAGGCTAACACGGTTATGAATTACGAAACATAGTAGGGCCTAACGCATCCCAGATGACTAACTTATGAATAATAAGCATTCTCTAGAATCTCTACATCATATCGATAGTGAAAACTCCGGTCTAGACCCACTAACACATAGGGTATCCTACAATATGAGACCCTAAGACCTGAATATCATGCTTTGTGGTTGCTCATAAATAGGAGCATCTTTGAAATCCCGAGAAAAAAATGTCTCATACAATGTAAGTACCTTGTAGTTTTCACAAGAGTCAAAAAACCTCAGCAATATATCACTTGCACGACTTTCACTAATCACAGCAAAAGCTCGATGGCGTAATGGTCCAAGGTGTCCTCTCCCACCGAAGAGCGCCATTCCAAATGCTACAGCACTCGCTGATGCCCGTGGAACCTATCTTCCAAGAAAGAAGAAACATAAATTTATAGTTTCTAAAAGGAGGAAACAATAAGAATCCAAGACTATAATAGAGAAATAATGCAGTCAACCTTGACCAGCCTGGCACCTCAACACAAGTAGGGAATTGATGGGTTGGAGTAACACCCGACAGTTCCAGAAGTAAAACTCCAAAAAGAGAAATGATATAAAGCAGAAGATGGAACAACAGGACATCAATTTTCAAATGAGTCTCAGACCAAAAGCTTGAGGCAACATTTATTTTGAACGCATATTCATATGATTAGAAGATAGAAAATTACAGCTCACCTGAGTTGCCCTTATTGCATATACCTCCGGGTGGTATTCCTCATTAAACACATCTGGAAATTTTTCTCTAATCCTAATACCAAGATCATACAGTTCAACCTCTCCTTGGCTAATTAACTCACCACCCTTCAGCTTTCCTTTCCAGGGAGATTTCCATCCTCTTAACCAGGAAGGAACATTTTGCAGAGGCAACTTCTGTTCTTCTGCATCTCTTAGAAGTACCTCAAGACGAGCTTCCAACTTGTTCAACTCTCCTATCCGTTTCTTAGTCGGAGCACGTGTTCCATGCCTTGCCTGGTGATAAAAGCTGCATTAGGCATTTTCTAGTCCACCAAAACGCCAAGTAACTTTTACTGGGGAACTAACTATTTGAGACACTGACAAGAGTATGATCTACCACAAGATGATTACAGCAACATAACGAAATAGAACATATGCGAAAATCTCCAAGGTTACTTGATATTAAAATGTGCAAGAAAACAGCATTATATACCACAGCGTGCTAATCCATGCTGCACTACCTCACCCACACGGAGCTCTCAAAGAAGAGCTATTTTTTATTTTTATTTTTTTGTAATTTTCAACGTTATACTCCACTCCTTTCTTTATTTTCTTTTCCTCCCCTCTCCCTATTGCCTTTCTCCTCGAAGGTTGGTTTGAATTGCCTGCACTCCACTCTTCTCAACTCCCCCTACCATCCTTCCATACGTACCCAACATTCAAGCTTGACCTCATGTCCTAGACTATAAAAAAAGAAGCTCAAACAATTAAGTAAATGAAGAAAGTAAGTATTGGCAATCTAGAACCTTCAAAGTGAAATTACCACAAGATTTAAGTGGATGGGAGTACATCCATTAGGAACATTAGAAGACATAAAACGCACAAAGGAATTCTCGGCAACTTGTTTCGCGACACTGTATCTGCAAACAAAGCCAAGAAATGCAGTTAATTACTAGAAAAACCGTAAAATTGTGTGCCACTTTCCTTCAGTAACAACAAACATGCGCACAGAACACACATACGGACATACCTTAGAAGCTATCGGTATGTCATTCACACTGTGAATGAATTTATTTTCTCTATCACCATGACTACAAGACAGATTTACTCAACCTGATACCATTTCATTCTGGACTCTTTAGTTTGCTTTGCTTCTCTTCTTACCTTAATCACACACACACAATAAAGATTTAAAAAAAAACGTATCTACTTTCTATCTCAAATTTCTCGCCAACCAAACAGAGTAGTATAAAGAGATAATGATCTATCCACGCAGCATTATGGATCAAAATTCTACCACAGAAAACGTAGATATATAAGCAGGGTAAGACTTTGTAGCAATGCAAAACAGAAAGCTAAGAAGCTAAAAGCTAGAGCATTAAGATTAACAAGTTTCCAATCACTTCACGCTGTGATTAATATACGATTTAGTGACGCAGAGGGGGGGGGACCTGGTGACGGTAGATAGATGTTGCCTAACGTCGAAAGCTTCTTCAGCATTTGAAGAAGCTAATAGAGTTGCAACCACTAGCAGAAGAAGAGCCGTAGCCCTCTTCATTCTCTCTTCTCCGTGCGATTTCTCAGTCGGTCCCGCTGAAATAGACGAACAAACCGAAAAAGAAGCAGAGACGTCGGGAAAGCCTCCGAACCACCGATCGGTTTGAAAAGGAAATAAAGAGAATGTCCTCTTTTATATCACGACGGTGTCGATACTAACCCCATCTAAGAACGGCACGTGGCTTCTTTTGTTGGTTCCGGACCTTCCGGTGGTGCGGACCTTAGCAAGCATTCTTAGTGGCAATTTTTTAACGGCCCATAGCATTCTTTTCTTGAGGGCCTAAGCCCATGGAGTTCCAAATAAACGTGTCCAAATGTGATTTCTCTTATCTAACAAAGCGGTGTTTGTTTCCGGTGGTGCGGACCATAGCTAGAATTCTTACTGGCCATTTTTTAACGACCCATTGCATTCTTTTCTTGGGGGCCTAAGCCCATAGAGTTCCAAATAAACGTGTCCCAATGTGATTTCTCTTATCTAACAAAGTGGTGTTTGTAATCGGTTCATGGGAATTGATAAAAACAAAAAGGTAGTGACTGAATTTTTTTATGTTTAGTCATGAAAAAATATAATTTCATGAGAAGAAAGATATGTGGATGTTTGGTTTTTGTTGTTGGTTGTTTATTAGTCTGTTTTTTGTTGGTGTCTTTTGTTCCGGCTCCTGCGTGAGTTTTTCGATCCTTTGTGGATCTTTTGTCCGCCTTTGTTTGGGCGTTCTGTACTAAGTTGTGGTGCTATATCTGCTGATAAGTTTAAATCCTAGTAGCTTCGTCTACTATGTCCAGTCACTGCTCTTACTGCCTAGCATGGATCATATAGTGGCTTCTACCGATCATTTTTAGGATCCCGCCAACTTTTTACACCTGGTCAATGTATTGCGGTTCCGATTTGGAACATGATCTAGAAAAAAGAGAGTTAAAAGTTGTCTGGCTACCACTGGCTAGCGTAATAGTTGGTTGTGCGGGTATTTTTCTTTCCCCACACGAATTTCTTGGCTGTTCTGGCCATAGATTGGCAAGCTTTCCTGCAACAAACGCTAATGCAGCATGTTGAAACCATCCCTAGGCTGTGAGCTAGCCTAGGCTTGTAACTTCCATAATCAGATAACTACGAAAGCTTTTCTTATTGGCTTGAAGTGCAAAGAGAGAAGGGGAAAAGGCGGGGTGGGGTTGTGAGGAAAAAGAAGAAGCTAATCTCTCTTATCAGTGGTTGCTTTATTGTAATTTAATCCTTGATCAAATAAGAGATACTGGGTCCAAGGAAGTTGTCCATAAAGAATTCGGCGGAAGAAAGCTTTCTGAAAATTTCGTGAACAATATGGCAGCTAAAAGAAAAAACAAATATTAAAGTGTCATGACTTCAAGAGTCGCGTACTGCAGAGGGCACAACGGGGAGAAAGAGCGTCGGGGTCACGTGGGAGGCACATGGTCGTTTTTTCGTCCAAAATGACGAAAACCGTGAGAGCAAGGTTCAATGTGTCGGTAGGTTAAAAAAAAAAGTGTCGGTAGGTACTAGGTAATAGTTGGAAGGGTGAGAGAAGGGTGGCCCACAGAGCCGAATGAAGTAGAAGCAGAGGAGCTCCTGGCCCACATTGCAGTGTGTGGTCTGGATAGGAACGGGGCAGGAGTGGCCGACAAGGTTGGAGGTGGCAGTTTGGAGCCCGCACTCTCTGTAGGCGGTTACAGACTTACAGTCGTTGCAGCACCTAGCGATACTGTTATCTCCATCGTAATCTCAATACATAATATGCACCTTCCATCAAAAACAAAAAACAAAGCGGACTGCGAAACCAAAAAAGGGTTGGAAAAGGTCATTCAAGAGTCAAGACCCATCCTCAACCGGCGATACACTTTCTGACTATTCAATAACTCACTCTTTTTGCCACTGAAGGATTCTTCAACGGTACCGGTACGTGATTTGAGAGCCAGTTTAAAGAGACTGAGATTACCTCTAATAAAATGAGAACCTCTAAAATTCTTAATAACTAGCTAATAGATCGTTAAATCCTCGCCCTTTCTTTCTAATAGAAATAACAAAAATATCACAATTATAGCCATTTTTTCAATCATTTTTGTGCATCCTCTGATCAGTGGCGTATCTAGCATATACAATGAGGGGGGTCAAATTTTTAAAGTAAAATTATAAAAAAAATTTCACAAAATATAAAAAGTATCTTAAAATTACAATATCACAAATTAAGAACTAAAATATTAAAAATAATAAAATACACTTACTGAACTATTTGTTAATACTGAGAGATGGTAATTGGATTCTATGGACCTTCATCTTCTGAAAACGTTGTAAAATTGTTTCGTTCTCAATAATATCAAAAATTTACCTCTGAATGTATATTAGCATGCTATCATTAATTAGTATGGGTTCTCAATTAATTTTGAGGTACTCATGTACTTTGTCTAATATTTTATTTCTAAAATTATTCAACCTTCTACATGTGGCAACAATTTCTTCGTTGGTAAAGAAATAGAGTAGATACATTTCACATGATATCTCTTTAGTATTTTAATATTCTAAAGAATAGCTGCCTCTTGACTTTGAACGGAGTTAAAATTTTAATTCAAAAGTTTGGATGACATTTTATAATTTATAATCCTTAAAACAGAGTTGGGTATGATGCGTAAAAGAGCTGCTAGCATTTCTGATTGTTGGCCACAAAATGAAATATATATTATGTTTTTTTTTTGTGGTTACGAGCCATGGCTCACAATCGAGTGACATAAGTAAGCACAAAAAAAAATGAGCAAGAGGCCCGAGTCTGGCTCCCGTACCGTATAATGCCACGTCAAAGCTAGTAGGATAATTAAGCCTAAGAGAGGTGAAACGACTCAAACGAGAGAGAGGTCACAAGTCTAATATCTACACCACCTAGATCAGAGGCAGTACAAACAATACTGTCAAATCAAATATCCCTTCGCAAAAGAGATCATCTCTCTCTTTCTTTTGAAAAACCAAAGGGCCCTGTGGTTTGTGCGGGGGAATATATGGGAACTAGACTTTTTTAGGGGCTTAATTTATATATTTTTGTACCCAACGTCCCACCCTTCTCATCTGTTTGTCAAGTTGCCTCACCTAAATCCAGAATTTAGACTTTTTTAAGGGACGAATAATTGTTAGAAGTTAGAATAAAAAATGTCAGAGCCTGGTGAAGAGACAACTGATGAAATATCATACACCCTCCATGCCGTTCTCACTTCAATCTGGGTTTCGACTCTTTACAGTACTCTTTTTACCGCCATTAAAACACAAACAAGAGAAAAAGAACACTGCAACAGGAAAAGGTTTCAACGTCAAAGGTAGCAACAAGAGCTGATCATCATCCCTTGTGCGGTGCACTGAAATTATTTGATATCTCTGTTTCGCAGAAATGGAGTGGAGAGCGGCTGCCCCCACTGGCCTTGGAAGCAGGCCTGGCCAGTGGGGGCAGGCTTGATTCTTAATAAAAAAAATATCAAGGGAGTTTTGGAGCCAGTGGGGGCGGCCGCCCCCACCGGCACCCCCTGGCTCCGCCTCTGCCTCTGATTGAGCTTGTCTCACTTTCAACTAGGTGTGTTCATTTGGTTACCGTTTTAACCTCTAAAATCGTTACCGTTACCGGTAAGAGCGGTTATTGTACCTTAACGGTGCGGTGACGGTTTTAGTCAAACCGTTACCTACACTACCGTTAATCACCCTTAGTTGAGACTTTAGATGATTATTGATTATGTGACATATTTTTGTTGGGCTTCTGTTTGAATATGTTAGTTGGTTTATGTCACATTGTTGGACACTTTATTAGACTTTAGTAAATATGATATTATGTTATACTTTTGGACAACTTAACATTTGTTATGATTGTTAATGATTATGATATTATATTTAAATATGTTATGATATTTGTCCATTTGATATGATTATTGATTATGATATTATGTTGAAAATTTAAACAGCCTAAAACAGTGAAAAAATGAAAAAGCTCAAGATTTTTTTTTTTGCACAACGATTATACGGTTTGAGCGGTTATCGTATAACCGTTACCGTTAATACCGTCACCGGCAAGGACGGTTATTATACCTTAACGGTGCGGTGACGACGTCAATTGCATTTTTGCAAAATCGTTTTCCGTTAACCACCCCGCTCTCAACCTCGTCCATTGCCACGAAAATACCTTTTTGCTTAAAGGCCAGTGGGCACGTACCATGGGAGGCACTGCCCCTTGACAACAAAACTTAAATATTGGCACTTCTGCGGTGAACTCTGGCCCACAATTTCCTACAAGACGCATTAAGCATAGCCCCCGACTCCCGGGAACAGCCTCCCAGGAATAGGAGGCGAAAGCGCCAGACATGAATATGACTAATAGACAGTTTCGAGCCTTTTAACTCGTAGACTTCCCTCCTTCCCCAAACGCTCAAAATACCAAGTACATAATTCAGAATAATAAGAGTATTGTACCTTGCTCCCGTCCTAATCTAATGGGTAAGATGGGGGACCAAGATTTGATATCCAACTTCCATTCAAGAAAAATGCAAGCCAATACAACATCCACAAATTTTTCTTGCTGCATTAGGAATCATTGAAGGAGGTGTACTGGCGTCCAGGCAATTATAAAATTCTAATTAAGAGAACTAAAACAGGACTATAAAACTTTATCATTCTATTATTTATGTCAAAATTCTAAGCAAACACAGCATCTCTAAATTTTAGAACTAACAACATCAAAGACTGCATAGAACACCTCTTAAACAGTAAAGCGGGAAGTAACAAAATGTATCATCATCAAGCTGCAATTGCATCAACCGCTCCCTCCTCATGAAGCAACATCTGATCAAAGTGCCAGACTCCTGAAATCCACGAACCAACCAGTTTAGGGATCAGGGAGCATTGCTTAAGCAACCAGTTCGGTGAACAAGAAAAAACATTGGACTAAGGAAGAACACGAGTCTAGGTATTAAATTTATCATCACATGATGTTGGAAAGGACAACTTAAGAGAAATAAGTGAAAGCGGAGATAGGCATCCCTACCATGTCCTCTACCCACTCTTCTCAGCTGAGCAACATATTCAGCGATTTTCTTGATGGCTTGCACCTGGAAAAGGAAGGATTCACCAGGCCAAAAACAAATTAATAAATCATACACATACACTCATGTAGAGTCTTGTGAAAGGCACATTCAAACAAAGAAAAGCAGGGAAAATGTTTTGTTTACCTGCTCACTTAAAAACTCGCTTTCAACAAAATGCATGAACTGCACATCGTTATTCCGAGAAGCCGCCTGTTCATCAAAGTTAAGTTCACAAGTTAACTACAAATATGCAAATAACTCAAAACAAACAATGAAAAGGAGTAAGACGAGATGTGATACGCTGTGCAAGTTGAGAAGTTTTTCATTTGTCAGCTTCTCCAAAGACAACGTCAGCTCCATGGCTGAATCATGAACATATTTAAAGTTAGTGTGAATTATCAAAATTCAATCCATTTATCACAAGCATATACTCTTAACAGGTGCTACAGATTTTTCTACACATTTATTATGCCCACATACTAATGGAGAACAGTTATGAAAAAAATTTGCTCGAAAATATCTTCATGAGGTTCTACCACCTTGAGGTTTCTAACTTTATACAATATTTACTATTTTCCTTAGGTATTGCATTTACTAGATTCTGCAATTAAGAGAACAGGTGGCATCAACTTAAAGACAGACCAATGAAACTCACCATATAACGCATCTCCCTTGTCCTCATGATCGAATTCAGAAAGTGGCATCAGTATTGACTGCAGCTTCACTCTTCCACCTCGTTTGTTCTGAACGTTTAACAAAACAAAGAAGACCAAATTAGACTCAAATTTTGAAAGAAAAAAACACAAGCAAAATGACTCAGAAATTAGAAATATCAATAAACAATAGAAGCTTTAGGTACAATATGTCAAACACCTGATATTCCATCAATTTCTCTGCGTGTCCCCTTTCTTCTTCGCTCGATTCCTTAAAGAAACTATATACAACAAACCACATAACTCAGATCTGACATAAATTTGCAACAAAAAATGCAAATAAAACTTAAGCGACTAAATTTGAAAAAGAGAGAACGAGAATTACGTAGCAAGACCCTTCAGCGCAACGTTGTCTCTGTCGAAGTAGGCAAACATTGCATGGTAAACGTACGAGACATTGTATTCCACACTGATATTCCAACGAAAAAAATTAGGAATCAGAATTAGCAAGAGCCTCAACCGAAATGGACATAATCAATCTGCATCTTCACAACCATATAATAAGATACGAGCGATGAAATCCAAACAAAATCAAAATTAGCAAAAACCTAAACCGCAATGGACATAAACAACCTGCATCTTCACAACCAATAATAAGATACGAGCGATGAAATCCAAAAACCTACTTGATCTGCTCGTTAAGCGCAGCCTCGCACTCGTCCGAGTACTTCTGGCGAGCGATAGAGACCTGGGGGACGGTGGGTACGAGATCGAGCTCCTTCTTGACCTCTTCGAAGGGCTCGAATATGACGCCGGTAAGAGAACGACTATTGTCACCCTTCGACGCAGCGCAGACGGCGAAGGAGCTTTCTTTCTTGGCATGCGAGAAGCGGAGACTTGAAGCCAGAGAAGCGGAAGAATTCAGACGAGATAAAGAAAACGAAGATGGTGATGAAACAGAGGAAAACAGAGGACCTAGAGTTTCTCCATGGACAGGGTTCGAGAGAGAGAGAGCTGGGGTAGCCCTTAGCATCATGGTATCAAAACAGAGAAGATTCAGAGACCGAACGAAATGAATTTCTCAAGGAACCGAGGAATTGGAAGATGGATATGGATGAATAGCGTAGAGTATATATGGGAGGTTAAGGATTGGTTTGGACCATTGGATGGGATGACACGTGGGGTGAGTGGGGATGGGGGCGCGTGGCGAGCTCGTGGTCTTTCTGGACGTATCCTTCTGGAATTTTGGGTCCAGGACTCCACAGGCCGTAGGAAATTGTTGCCAGAATGTTTTAGGACCCTTTTTGGAAGCTTTCACCAAGCACAAAGGGGATGAATATCTTTAAGGGTTAAATGCATCTAATGACACTACGGTATAAGCTAAGAGTAAATATGCTCTTGATGTAAAGAAAGTATTTTTTTTTAATATCTTGAGGTAAATATTCAGGAGTAAATATGTTCTTTTTATTATGTATCGTTTAAAACACAAATGATAAATGATGACGTGTTAAAATTAGATACGTCAACACCAATCATATCGCGACACGTGACATATTCGGAAAAAAACAGGGAGAACCCCTCGAGCGACGAAGGGAGCTCAGATCTGGGCTCCCCGTCACCGGGGTGGGTGGCGGCCAGCCACCCCTGAGTAGGGGAGCCGCGGGGGTGGCTCGCGGCCACCCCTCGAGGCGCGATCCGCGGCGGCGACGGGGAGCCCAGATCTGGGATCCCTTCGTTGCTCGAGGGGTTCTTCCCGTTTTTTCTAATATGCCACGTGTCGCAATATGATTGGTGCTAACATGTCTAATTTTGACACGTCAGCATTTATCGTTAGTGTTTCAAACGGCATATAACGGAATGACGTATTTGCTCCTGAATGTTTACCTCAGGGGTATGAAAAAGACTTTGTTTATCTCAGGGACATATTTGTTTTTAGCGCATATCACAGGGGCATGACATACATTTAACTCTATCTTTTATTTTGCCCTTTTTGGTATGTAATAAAGTACTGGTTTCAGAGAGCGTGTGCTGTATTACTTAATTATTTGGGAGAAAAATAATTAAGCACCCAGTAGTCTGATTTATTTTGGGTTCCAGCACATTTTAGGTGAGCATTAAAAATTATTTATAAAAAAAAATTGAGTTCTAATAGACGACTATCCAATAATTCTATGGGTTAGTCGGCCCGGGTATTTCTAGCACAACCTTTTCAGTTGGATGACAATGGTTTAATATTCTACGGGTTATTGGGCCGGTATTACTGATAAGTGTTTGTTAGCTAAAATTTTAGAATGGGTCAAATTTTGGTTTAATATAATAATTTTTAATTTTTTTAATTTTTTTTACTATAATAAAAAATTCATTCAAATTATATACTCTTATTTTTTCACTAACTTCAACGTCCCAAAATTTTAATTACCTAAAATTATAATACTCAACAACCAAAATTTTGATTCAAGTGGGGACAAATAAATCTTTTTTTATCTAAGTGGGGACAAAGAAACCTTAACAACCGTGGAACTTTGAAATGCGATGGATGTTTCATATGACTTATTTGAAGACACCAAAAGGCATATAATTATGACGCAATTAATGGCCTTTTATATTAAACTTCGCGCTATTATCATGACTAATTCTGGATCAGAATTGCAAGGGCCGAAACCCGGTCATCCAATGGAGTGGGCTACTGGAATCCCTCCAGGATTTGATTTTTAGTCAAACAGTTCGGCATCAGTTTGAATTGAAGCCCACCGTACATTTTCAACCCAACTACACTTTCGTTTATCAAGGGAGTGTTCATTTGCACATACAGTCGCTATCGGTGCCATAACCAGCAATGACAGTTATTATGTCTTAGTGGTGCGGTGCGGTGACGGTGTCAAATATGTGATTCTGTTAATTGCGGTGACGATGTCGGTTTTTTCCAAACCATCACCTATACTACCGTTAACCACCCCTAGTTGAGACTTGTGATTATTGATTATGTGACATTCTTTTGTTGGAATATGTTTGTTGGTTTATGTCACATTGTTTAATATTTTATTAGACTTTAGTCTTTATATTTGAATATGATATTATGTTGAACTTTTGGACAACTTATTATATTTGTTATGAGTATTAATGATTATAATATTATGTTTGAATATGTTATGATATTTGTCTATTTGATATGATTATTAATTAATTATGTTGAAAATTTAAACAGGTTATGATATTTTAATGATTATATTTGTTGCTTTTATATGAGCATCAAATGGTCATAATGATCCAAAAAAATTCAAAGAAAACACTCAAAACAGTGAAAAAAAATTAAAAGAAAAAAACTCATTTTTTTATCCAACGATTACATGGTTTAAGCGGTTACCGTATAACCGTTACAGTTAATACTGTCAATGGCAAGAACGGTAATTGTGCCTTAGCGGTGTCAAATATGTAATTTTGTCAATTGCGGTGACAGTGACAATTTTTGCCAAATTATCACCTACACTATCGTTAACCACCTTACATTTATGAAAAGCGGAAATGGGCTTAAGCTGATTCCAGGTTTCTGTGTTGGGTGGTCTCATATAGGTACAATTCACTTAGCCTTAAATGCATCATCAGGTCAGGGCTATGCCTCCCTGTCTGTAACAAAATGATACCCAAAACCATAAAGGCTATCTTCCTTGCAATCTTCTTTACGGGCTCGGACTCTCACAGAACTGAACGGGTTGTGGACCGCTTACTCTTGCGGCCATGGAAAGCAGAGACATTAGGGCACAAAGCCCACAATGAAAGCCAGATAAAATTTTGCCGCCACGCTAAATTTGGGACTTCTCATTTCCAATTTGCTCACGGATTTGGCTTTCGAGCAAAACGTAATTAAAAAGAAAATATATAGTATGATCTAAAAGAAACTTAAAATAAAAGAATCGAAACCAGTTTTTTTTTGTTTACTTTAAATAAAGAAACGTGCAACACTAAGTGAGGACCCCTATTGTTATTGACTTTCCACTCTACTCGACTAACGGGTCTCCCAATCGTATGCACTTCTACCGTCATGTTCACGAGCAGAACCTTTGCTTGCATGTCGATATTATTCTATTGGGAGCATCTACCTGATGTCACAACTCCGGCCAGTGAATGAGATTGTCACATTTCCATGGCCAATATTTTTGGATACTCGAAACAATATTAAAATAATAGTACGTACTACCCCGAGTAGCAACGTCCGAATTAATTAGCTGCTGGATTATCCATGTAAACAAAAATAATTTGATATTTTTCCTGTTTCTTTTTGCCCATATGTATTCTTGGGCAGCAGAGAAAAAAAAAACAATGGGCCTCGAAAATGAATCTTCCTCCCCCACGATGCTCATTTAATGTCCGCGTGGGAGACCTCATGTTTTTCCTTCTAAAGTGGTGAAGATGTCTGTTTTTCCCCGTAATTTATTGTCCTAAATTTGATGCATTCACACAAACCGAACAACAAGAGTAGTTCTGACCCCTATTCTAATCACAAGGTCTCGTCGAATTTCCTGAACCACAGGATTTCAAAGCAGAATATGCTAGAACAAAGGCCAATATTGTTCGGGCCGCTGATCAGGACCCACTTATCTTTTATGTGTGGCAGACTCATGCTATCGATCGATCAGAGAGGCCATGGAGGAAAGGGGTGCCCAAATTAATGTTATACAAATAGCACAACAGAAGGGATAGCTTTGAATTGTATGGAAGCTGGATTTTCTATTTTTATAGGAGAGACCAACATACGAGGATAAGAGAGCTGTTTTATTTGGGAAGACAGGAAAAAGAGGATTTGGAACCATGTGAGGGGGCAATTAATGCAAAAGATTTGTACAAATTTCAATACTAATCTCCCTCGAAGTGGGTTAATTTTTAACAATCCCCCAGTAAGGGCCTCATTAATTTAATGGTGAGGTGTTTTCTTCCTTACATAATTAATTAATAACCTTATGCAGGTATCTATTGATTTCTTATATTCGCTTGGTGAATCGAAGACCAACTAACCGTACGACGCTTTGAGCGAGTCCAGAGCTTCTGGTACATACTCAGCTTCTAGGATTATACGTACGTGACTCGAAATAAGGGCACAAAGTATATATATTGTACAGTACTACATTCTCTACTATCTATAACTGTAGTTTAAAAGGGCAAATTAGGCATTAAAATATGCTTTTCTAAGTAGGAAAATGGATGATCAATAATTAATGGAATTTGATTTCGACTAGAGAAATGGATAATACCGACCCCAAGCTGCAAGAATATCCCCATTGCACGATGGTTCACGGGTCATGATCTACATAGTTGAGTGGTACAAGGATGCAGGAGAAAAAAATGGCTGCAGAAAATTGCTATAGCATCATATGAGCGATATTGTTGTCACTATCAATAAAATTCTGTATCGCTTTTATCTCTAGATCATTGGATCCAAGTCATGTTCATGAACAATATCTTCGCTGACCAGCCCAATAACGTACGGTCATCCATGTGTAGGGCAAGAAATTAGAACTTAGTGGATCAATGATGATGGGATAATAGCAGAATCTAGGTATTCTATGTAAGCAATAACAAAGGAATTGGCTCACGGGATTACTCTCTTTGAGTTCCAACGACATAATGACAAAGAAAAATTATCCCTCATTAACATATATATATATATATATAATTTCTTTGATATGCAGGATCTATATATCAGTTTAAATACGCCAACCTGCAGAAAGTACAAGATAAGGCTTCAAGACTTCAAGTGTCAACGAATCTCGGTGCATGACCAACTTAGGGCTCCTAATTACCTGCCAAGTCATGTTTAGCCAATGCCCTCAAAGTGAAAGGACAATATTAGCGTCTCTACCTACCAAACTTGTATCTTCTTTGGCATAGAAGACAGGGAAAATTTCTTAGGGACCGACCGCGCAGTCCAAACTAGAGGTGGGCTAGCTGCTTTAGTCGTTTGGAAAATCCAGGGCCTAGACCGCCCCCAGCTCCTCCAGGGGTACGTAATTACCTACAGACTACAGACTACAGTCACAGAAACTGAAGTCCTCATCCTTGCGCAGCAGCATTAATTAGGCTATGAATCTGTTCCAATTAGAAATTAAGCTACTGATTTATAAATGTAATGCATTCTTCACGACGGTCGGTTGGTTGCTCTAATCAATGATTTGAGTCAAACAAGAGCGACGGAGCGAGATTCTAGCGTTTTGTGTTTTTCACGTGAATGTCTGTGAGCCTAACAAACATTCAGGCCGATCGAGCCACTTCTATGGTTTTTATGATTTAAGGCTAGCGAGCTTCTTTCTTGTATATATCTACTAGTTTACTGACGGCCTGGAGCTCGCAACTCTAGCCCTAACCCTAGGACCGAAACAACCACACACACGCAGGCACGTGTTCACACAATTAGCACTTCCCCAGAGTGTCAAAATCAGGAGAACGTGGAAGCCATACAAACTCTAGATAACGGTTTGGCGGCGTGTCAACCACAACGGTTCTTTTTTTTTTTGCTGAATAGTCAACCACAACGGTTCATGTACAATATTGTTGCTTTTGTTTTTCTTGTTTTAAACTTTCCTTCGTGTCTCACACTCTTATAGCAATGATCATTGGTCACTTGTCACCGATAGATCAGTGCTGGTCACTGAATGCCCTCCGGCCGCCTACAGAATAAAGATATACGTGCATCTAATTTTGTAAAAATCTCGCTAGACTTCAATAACATATATATATAACGTCTAGCTATAAGGCATTTTCACCAAATAAATATTAATAGCAGGCTTGTTATTAGTTAATTAACTCGAACAAGCAAAATTATTATGACCTGAACCTCTCCCAATATTTTTATGTGGGTTTCCGCTGCGAGCATATATATTTAATTGCATCCATATTATATTAAAAATATATGTTTGAATGCAACATTTTCCTATTCGTACTAATAATTAATTAGGGTGTGGGATCCCTTATTGGACCTAACCAAATTTGAAACCGACCCAAAAATAAAAAGAAAGGGTGGGAAATGTCAAACATGGAGTAAAGTGACTAGTTAACTTGTTGAGAGAGGACCCTCATCAAATAGTAATTAGATAGACAATTATAATAAGACAAGGTATATATACCATATATGATCCTTGTGAAATTACTTAGCTGCCGTAATAATGCTTTGGAATTACCTATTGTAACGAAAGGTGCAGGAAGCTCATTGGTTGATCTATAAGAATATAACGTTCTTGAGGACCAAATTAAGAAGAATATATATGTATCTTTCTTCAGAACTCAATGATACTGGAGTGTACTCTCATCTCAGATATATATATGTTTATATAAATAATACGGTATCACTTTTTTAATGGTTAATTATTAATTTTGGTCTTCAACAGTTAGTATGTTTGATGGATGCATGTAAAGCACACTTAGGTTCACACGTTCTCATCTATTATAAATAAAGAGTGCTCCAATCTCATTCTCTCCAAGTTGAGTTATATAGCTAGTCTCCTTCTTAGCATATTTTCTCCTTCCTGCTTTTCCTTTATTACCACACACAGTTCTCAAAAGCTCTTCAGGAACAAAAAAAAATGTCTGGGAGTTCGCCATGCGCTTCCTGCAAGTTGCTCAGGCGCCGATGTGCCAAAGACTGCATTTTTGCCCCGTACTTCCCCTCTGATGATCCCCACAAGTTTGCCAATGTTCACAAGGTCTTTGGTGCTAGCAACGTTAGCAAGATGCTGCAGGTTTCTTTCTCTCTCTCTCTCGCACACACTATTCTGATTCTCTGAAAGTACGTCCTCCCTTTGGTTCTTCAAATTTAAGTACAATGAGAATTGAAGAGTAAAACAACAACTTCAACGGGAACTAATTTCTGGAAACTCTGTTTTCCTTCCCCTCATTTTTTCTTTTTAGAATAAAATGCAAGTAGTCATTCCTTATGATTATTATGATGTCGTGTAGGAGCTTCCTCTCCACCAGAGAGCTGATGCAGTGAGCAGTCTAGTTTACGAGGCAAACGCAAGAGTGAGAGACCCTGTTTACGGGTGTGTGGGAGCAATATCCTACCTGCAAAACCAGGTCTCCCAGCTTCAAATGCAGCTAGCTGTGGCTCAAGCAGAGATACTGTGCATCCAGATGCAGCAAGAGCCAGTGATGCCGACCTCGCAAACATACCCAGATGACAAATTACATTTCTCCACGATAACCTCCCCCAGTACCTTAATTTTGCCTCACCCTAGCAGTGTAATTTATGATAATCTCAAGAGAGAGAGCCTTTTTGGACATGACATGGTTTCTTAATAAAGTGGTTCTCATGTTTTGGGCTTTTAGTCTCTTCTTAATTCTCCTAACAAATAAATTATAGATACACGCACATGTATGTATGAATATATTTTTGAGAGAGGAGAGTAGTTTGTACTTTTTGTAGGGTTAAAAAAAAGCCCAGGACTTTAATAAGGAGGTACATCGGAGGTGACTTGAAACAAGGGTAAGATAATGGAGTCAACTCTAGTACTCTATAGCATGTGAAAGTGAAGTCATGAACTAGAGTTTTCTGAGTAACTTGCTAAGCAAATTAATAATTAAGGTGCTCCTGGCTAGATTTTTTATACGTGAATGCCGAGGAGTCGCGCCGGTGGCATTCCAAACCAATTTCAAACATAAATTCTTCTAGCTGATTCTATGATCAACCATGGCGGTAGATGATAATGTGCCACCACAACATGCGATTAAGGCAACTGATCATGCACCTTTGATCGTGCTAACAAGCAGGATATGATTGTTTGTTTAGCTCTTAACAGGATTGGTAGTGGCTGTCAACAGCAAACGCAACTTTGATCATGCGACAAGGCATAACACAAACGATCGAACCCCCTTCCTTTTATCCTCCAAGATTAAAACACCTCCAATTTAAGATTTCGCATGCACGGAGGCCTCAGAGCTCTAACCAGTCATTAATTTACCAACAATTGTAGCTAGCATACCCAAACCGGGGGGGGGGGGTAAGATTGGAGATGCATAACCAGCCGAGTTAGTACTGTTAATGGATACTTTTAGAAGACAATTAAAAGCCTTCTTTTTCCATAATGATTGTGAAATGAACTAGTGTTTGCCAGAATACTCTTACTGGGCCGCACTTTCTTCTTTCAAATTCCCACGTCTCGCTCAACGCATAATTGTACCAGTACTTGCAATGTTTCGATCTTGAAAAAGAGGAAAAGTACAAATTAAATCGGCGCTCCCCCACGATCACATATCAACTTCTTCTAGCCTCACGTGGGGGTTAGTGCAGGAAAGTGCGCAGTTCATGATCGTAAGGATACAAGAGGACAAAGCGATATGATTTAGAAATTTAATATACGCGTTTTACCGAATCCATCTCACCATACAACTATGTGTCGAATCAAAGTAATATTTTAGAGGCTAAAGGGAAAAAACAAGAGGCAACAACTGACTTGAAGATTCCTCATTTGCTTTGTTTAGTTTTGAAGCATCTCCCAATTAAGTCAAACATGTAAGGCTTTTCTTCTTCTATACGTACCAATCAAATTCCTCCTTTTAATTGTGCCTCTATCTAGCTGTATGGTCATTCCAATTACTCCTTCGAACATAAACAAATGGGAACTTGGTTTATAGTTTGAACTGTCACATGACTTGGATAAACTAAGTGCATAAGAACTTCCACTGAGATTATGTTTGCTTGCAAGGGTACCAGTAAGCTATATGAATGGTTTAGCACTTGTGGCCTGTGGGCCTCAACGCCTAGAGAAACTTATCGTCCAAACCTTATAAAGATCAGTTTAGTCCTTAAAACGCAACAAAAATATGATAATGTCATGCTCATTTAGAGTGTTGGAGGTTGAGTGCTTTTTGCAGCAAGAATATAAGTTAGTACCTAATTTTCTCTAGCTATGCTGTAGACGTCAAATCAATACAAAAAATTCATTTTATGGCCAGAGTAATCCTAATCATGATTTCCTCGGTGCTTTCTCAGGCCCCAATCAACTTTCACATTGTGCGACAGTACTGTGCTCCATCTTTCTCATAATTGGATGAAAGATCTCTAAGTACAACGACAACATCAACTCGTAGTTAATATATATATGCTAAAAATGATATTTATCATGGGTGGTTATTTGATGTTCATGCTTGTAACGGGTAAATGTCATGACTCGTATTATTCGGCAGATCATGGTATGCATTTTCAACGATTCCAATTTAATGCAAAGTGCAAGTGGACATGTCCAGACATATACTACGCAGCACCTACGACTAGTTCTCGCTCCAGGGTCACGGCGACATTTCTGAGAATTTAATAATTGCAAGTGGTATCTTCTACAAAGATCATCCAGAAACTCGATCGATCGACGCAATTCATTTGGTTCAAGAAAGTTCAACGAGAGAGAAGTTACTAGTCAAATGGAGTTGAAAATACATGCCAAAAGAGAAGATTTTAATGAAAAGGTTGCAGAACAAGACAGAAGGCATTTCCCAGCTAATATCTATCAACCTCGATTTCTGTATGGAGACATGAATGGAATGTTAAAGTGGGAACCTTATGTCTCTTGAGGGCTCGAGGATAATACTTCCAAAAGAATGGTGGTTTGGATTTTTAAATATTATTCCCCTCTTTTAGTCACCTCCATCTTCCTTCTTTCTCTTCTCTAAGCCATTGGATCAGATGTATTTGGGGGCAGCTTTGCTTCATTGCTAAATTTTGATTGATGGGTCATTTACTTAATAAGTTGTTTATATATTCAAGTGATCCAATATGTGAGCAGATAAAATGATTCCATATATATATCCGAGAGCCCTGTTTGGGGAAAAACAAAAGCACAAAACTTCCTCATTAATTAGTCCATTGACCTTGAGAAAACTATTAGAATTAAGTGCTGTCGATGAGTCCTTTTCCAGAAATTGCACGAAGGATTTCAGTTGCTAAAACCTACATGCATGAAATTAAAGATAGTGGGATCGTCCACATTCTGGTGGAATCATCTCGGAGCATCCTTTATTAGGTCCCAAGAAACATGATTAGGCAATAATGCACCTCTCAAAACCTAGTACTGAACTTCTGTTTGGCTTTTCAGCCCACACTTGGAATTCAAAGCTAGCAGACCATCGGATTAGCAAATCCCTCTTGTTCCCAGGTTAATTATGGAAACCCACTTTCCATATGAAAATATATAAGTTATTCAAAATAATATAAAATATTGATCGACCCGCAGTTTTTCTACTACATATTTCCAACCGACCCACCCCACTTTCTTTTTTTTTTGCTAAATAGACCCACCCCTGACCCCACCTTCATTAAAGAACAGTAATTGATTATTCGACCCTCAGAGTTTTTTTTTTATATACATCGAACCCTATATAGACAGGATACTAGAGTAGGCTTGTGGAAAAAGTTTGACCCCAAATTTGGCTTACTTCTCGACGTACCGACCAAAAAAATCTGGAATGATTGAGATGATCATTTTGGTCCATTAATATATCTCTTGGTTTGTTTTCGCCCTTCTTGACATTTTCTCACGGAAAAAATCGGGGCTTTGAGACCCGAGATAACAGTACAAATAGATTATCCGATTATAATATAATCGGGTAGGATATATAAAAAGCGTTCCCTTGAACTTCAATGTGTTCCACGTGTCAAATTAAAAGTAATTATGCATCCACTTGCCCCAAATCTTCATTCTTTTTACATGTGGAAAACAAACAAACAAACAAAATAAATAATATTAGAGAAAGGAAACAGAGAATCTGCATCAAACTCAGTTGGCCAATTGTGTTTTACTTGTAATTACAGCATGTCTGAAATTAAAAAGTTAGGAAACTCCAGCGTGAGAATCACCCACAAAGTGTCGTTTGGTGGGGGAAAAAGGGTAAAATCCATTACGCAGGATTACGTTCTTTCCTTCCATTTTCAGACCACCACTTTAATCACCTTAACATCACCTCTAAAAACAGACCCCTACTAGAGATGGAGAAAGGAGGAAATCTCACCCAGTGAAAGGTAATTTTATTGCAGTCTTAACTTATTGTCACTTTCTCGTAATTTTACAACACTAGAGAAATACATGTGGCATCATTTGCCATTGTTCCTTAGAAAAAAGTGCAAGGATATATGATTGCCTACAAAAGATAGAATAAATCTACGGATCCCCAGCATCAATTGAAAAAGTTGGACAATCAACCAATTTCTGGGAAGTCCCATCAGCTGCGCACGCTTGAACAATGAATCTCAGACTAGAAGTTTTCGAAGGAACAGGAAGATTAGATACATAAAAAGCTTCCACATATGCTGTTCCAAGATACTCCTGCACCTCCTCTACCTTTTTTGCTAGTGTTTTGACATAGATATTGTAGTTTCGGAATGCAGCATCAGTTCCATCTTTCAATTTCCAAACAATTTTTAAGCTAAGGGTCTTCGAACTCTGAGAACCCGGAGTCCAGTTTATACAGTGCCCATCAACAAGCCATGAAGAAGAGGGTGGAAAGTCTGGGTTGTATGGGGAAGTTTTCATAGAGAGATGACCAAGGATTGCCCAGTATTTTACTGGACTGCGAGCTGGTCTCAGTTCATTGGATCCGGGTTTTGACCTGTAGCACACAGCAAGGATTTCTGTTAATATGTCTCCATTAGTAAGTCCGATGCTACCCTCCTGTAAGACCCATCCGGAGGCAATTCCTGGGTGTTCACGCTGCCGTGTTGTGATTACTTTACTGAATATGCTAGAGAATTGGTTCAATTCCCAGGGTCCAAGAAGTATTGACATGATCTCATTCATTGTAGAAGAGAACCGAAGAATAAGGCCCAGTTGAGAGTCCCCCTCTGATTTCACCTGCATCAATCATGGAGTTCACAGTTGACCTGTATCCTAAGAGGAAACCTGATGAAGTACTATAAACCTATCTATTATCAGTTTGGGTTATGTTGTTAGCATGCATTTGGAATATGGGTTTGAAGTTTAGTTTCGGCTGGCAGACACAACAAAATCTAGGGTTGTGTTAGTCTCTGGTTATCAAGAGCTCTCCAAGGGCGAAACAAACATAAGGGCATGAACCAAAATTATTAAGCTTCACACTAAACTCCTGGGCGACTTTAATCCACATAAGAGATAGCTTACAGAGTATGTAAAGAAGACAGGTAAATCCCCCAAAGGCATTTCTCCAATGAAAAGCCTCCTTGTGAAAAAAACATTGTCCTCGAGAGTTCCTTCGAATTTGATGTTTCCTCCTCCGCTATAAGATGCTTCCTTAAAACTACCATTTGTCAAAATAAGTGTTCATTGAAGGTAGAAAAGAGCTAGTCAGAATCTTAACTTCAAGTAGCTTTTGACAGAAGGGGAAAAAAAGGGACGTAGATGGATTTTATGAATTCATGCACCATACAAGTCATGCTCGTGTACCAGATACTCAGAGGCCTCTGAGTCTGACCCCCGGGACTATTTATACTAGTATTCCACTAATGTATCAAACTTCTATTGACTCCAGACAAGATGGAGTCATACAAGTATGTGACACATCATACTTTAGGTGAAAATGGTAGACGGTCTACTTCTCAGAATACATAAATTATGTATGTGCATCAAAACTCACCCAACAAGTGTTCGAATTGTCTCTGGAGAAGAGTTATCAGCAAACTCGAGGAAAGGCTGCCATAAGAACAAGAGTTGGAAACAATAAGCCTAATATCAATGGAATGATGACAGGTTCAATCAATGGCAGGACTGCACTCCCTTGGATTGCACAATAGATCAGACAATCTTTTTTTTTTCTTTCTTTTTTTCTAATCAATAGAGCAGACAATCAATTTCATTTAATATTATTTTCCCATTGAGTACACAGTTAAAGGAAAGTATCCGAAGGTAAACTCAAAATTTGCAATAAGTAAGCAGCCACCAGGGATTGATTATAGTACTGAAATTGGGTTTGGGAATTTGGAACTACTTCGATCTTTGTCGTGTTCTAGAACTTTAGCAGTTTAGTCTCAAATATTTTCAGAACTCTCAAGTGATAACGAATTTTCTACGATTTCATCCTAGGGCTGTGCACCGGTACGCCGGGGATATTGGCGGGGTGGTTCACCGCCCCACCGGTTTAAATGTTTTTTTTAGGAGAAATGGCGTTTTTTCGTTTAAGAGGTTTTTTTTTTTTTAAAAAAAATAATAATCTTTTTTTCCCTCCCCGTCGTCCCGACTTCCTGATCCTCTCTCTCTCTCTCTCTCTCACACACCCCGGTAACCGCCCACCGGCACCGCCCATGCACAGCCCTATTTCATCCCAACAGCATTCAAGTTCTCTTGTTAATGGCTAGATCAAACACGAGACTCTAAAAATTCAATGCTGGAATTCCTCACATGGTATTCTGAATATTTGGGTGCACAGGTCAAAAATAAGAAGTTACCGAAGAGGATTCTGAATATTTGGCAAAAGAAAGCAAAACCTGAATGTGAGGTTGATTGCACCAATCATATATTCTAATTGAAACGCATTAAAAAAACAAAAAGGTCAAGCCCTACCCTACTAATGGCAAGAAACAACATGTCTATCAGCACATACAATATATACAGACCTGGAGACCTTGGCATGAAATGTTACACCAAGGGACAGCCGATACTTCTGCCCCATCAATTGAAAAATGAAAACCATGCCCCTGAACAATAAAAAGAAACCCCTGATTTTAGAGTTCTGTAAGAGGGCAATCGAGCATCTGACAAGCAGCATTTGTGGAAGAAGCGTCAATGTATTTTTGACTGCAAAGATCCTATCTGAGCAATTTGCTCACTCTTTTTTATTTATTTATGGAATTAAATTAAATCAATTAAGATCTAATGGCTGAAATGAACAAATGAGAGTTACATTTGATACACAATTTCTTATACGACTCCCTCTCTGTCACTGGCACTGGAAGGGATTTATATGGCCAGGCATCTAAAGCAAGTGGAGTTTAAAGCCATCTGGAGAGGAGCTGAATTAGACAAAATGGGAACACGAATCATAGAATATTGACAGTAGTTATTAAACTACAATCGTAATATTATGATTCATGATCTTACATTATCAAGGAAAATGGAGCAAGAACATAATTTTATTAGGACGGTAGATTTACTTCATAGAGTGCTTTGTCTGAAGTTGGAGATGAATTTATGGGACAATGTGTCATTTATTCATTTCGTCAACCTCCTTTCATCTTTTGTAGTTAGAGTTCCAATTGTTTTATCGCGCAGGAGTTTTTATATGCCCTCTTTTTTCAAATCTTTTATATACCATATTGCTTCGAGAATCATACATGAAAATGAAGAGAGAATGTTTCAATGGTTGCAACCTGATCAAAATTTGTATACAATGGCAGTACTTTTGGATAACTTCGTAGTATTCCCCATGATTTCTCCACAAGGGCCCACCATCTGCAAGTCAAAATTATATGTGAATGAGTTTTCAAACACTTGAGAAAGACTTTCAGGACAAAAAATCAGTCATGACTAGAAAAATTAGATACATAAAGGGAAACACAAACATACTATCAAAAGAACAATCGGGATTCAGGATTCTCACATTACTATGGCAATAAAAACAGATTTATGGAAGCCCATTTGAGAAGAATGGTATTGAGCAGTACAAATGCACACAAAAATCCCCAAAAGAGAGATGATCATTCAAAACACGAGATCAAAGGTAATAATATACATACAAAAATTCCCGTGCAGAACAATTCTGGCTTCATAAATGAGATGAATTTCATACATGTGATGGAAGAAAAAACAACTATAAGCTCTAGAAAAATGTCAATAATGCCGCATCATAGCATTAAGAAAGAGGAAATTAATGATGATTTATCATCCAAAGAATAGCACAATAATTAACAAAGAATTCAAAAGGTGGGTATTGAAAAATTGATGCCAAGTTTTATGAGTCATACCATAATTACATGAAATAAATTTTGAAGTTGGGACATGAAAAATTTCAGGAAAGACCTAGAATATACTTTAAACCTCCGAATAGTCAATTGGGTGTATCTGAGACGCAGTATATATTCAAATATCTGCAAAGAGAGATAATTGAATTTACTGAGTCTGTGCAGTCAGAAAATTAGGCGGTTGCTTCGTCTCATAAACCCATCCAGGAGCAAATATGGCAGCCGACACATTGTCGTTCTTCAGGACATCAAGAGCTAAGCCTATCTGATCCACAGAAAGTCAAGCAACCGGAATTCAAAAGACCAACCCATAAAACTTACAGATTGAAGCATCTCACAAGATTAAAACCAACCATACATTCCATTGCCCGCCCCCATAAGTACCCCTTCCAAACACATCAATCCCCATGTAAACATCGAACTTTCTATCACCAGCAGCAGCAACTGAAAGTCTTGGATAGTTTTTCTGCATGTGAAAGAACAGTTCTTTTCTTGCCTTTTGATAAAATTTAATATCTAAAACATATTTAGACATTGAAGAAAGCAGAGAACCCATACCTTCCATGTATAGTTTACGAATATTCCATCACAGACATCAAAGAAAGGCTTATTCAATTCGTTCAGTTGATCTTGCCACTGAAGCTCACCTTGAGTTGTAACACTGTCATACCTGTGTAAACAATGATTATAAATGGATCAGAAGACAAGTTGCAAATCACTATATTAGGAAACATACAATTGACTGACAACATGACATCTCTAAAACTCACCATATCACTAACGAACCAGGGACTGAGGAATGCATAGTCTGGTTTAGATGGTTGACAAACTCTTTCAGATTAGCAATTTGTCCTAAATCCAATTGTACCTCGATATTGATCTGCAAATGATTCCTATGTCAATAGCAGAAGAGATTGCAATATATGGGAGCCACAAAGTCCACTTGAAGATGCAACTAACATTCTGCTTCTTTGGCTTTATCATTTAAAATGTGCAAGGAGAGTAAGCACGTCAAAATTCAATAAAAGAAATGGTCTTTTTGTTATGCACTTATAGTACTATTTTAGCAATGGGTTTTAAGCACTTATAGTACTATTTTAGCAATGAGTTTTAGGTATTTGTAACATCATGTATATAAACAGCATTGGTCCTTTTACCCTAAAAGTACAATAATCTACTTGATAAGTTCCTTTGTCTTGATAATCTTAATCTCCCCTTCACGGGACGGGTTGGAAATTAAAAAGAAACAAAAATTAACCACCCAATCAGTGCAGCTTGAAAAATCAACTTGTTGTTCCATCTGGACTAAATCTTTCAAGTATATGAGGTATATGGGCAGGAGAACTTTTGATCAATTCCATGAGTGGCTGTAAACTGAGAGAAAGCTGATTATAAGTGTTGTACTTCTGCGATCAGGCCAAATATTATTGCAAAAGGTATTAATGCTATGTCTGAAATAGCATAATCACCCGAAGGCATTTAAAGTAAGAGCTAGATTAAATAAATTAACAAAATACGAAGGTTTTCCAAAGACAAACCAGCCATCCATCAAAGCCCAAGGCGACAGCAAGCTCCGTCAAGCGCTCGGCATACAAATGAGCAGACTCCTTTGTTGAGAGCAATCTATCGCAAATAACTCTTCCTTCATCCCATTCCGTGATGAAAGTCCCCAATACCTTAGATCGCATAGAAAAACCACGAATTGCGATAAACAGAATGCCATCTTTATATAGCAGATCATAACCCTTCGAGTAGTCATGACTAAATTCTCAAGCGCTTTTGATAGAAGTATTAGACCAAGGTATGAGAATACAATAAACAAAATGTCATATTTATGAAAATATTCACTTAAACAATTCCAAAATTCAACCTGCAACTTTACCTAAATCAACCCACATTAGAACTTATTTCAAAAAGTCCACTGTCCAAGTAGTAACTCAATTCAAGACGAGGTTAATATCTAACAACACAAAAACCAAATGCTCATAAACATGTCAGCTAATAGCCAATAAAATTGATACACCTTACCCAACAAAAAACTAATACACAGAAAAAAATGATATACCTTAACGCCGTGCCGGTGAGCCGTATTGGTCCAACACGGAGGCGGAAGCGTGACGAGACTATGCGAGAAGTACACGAAAACATCGATCAAATACCAATGCCAAATTGAGTAGGCCTCGGGGTTGGTCCCTCCTTGGACCCACTTGTCATCCCCATACCCTCCTTGCATGTCATGGCACACAAGTAATCTACGCCTATTGGGCAAAGAAGATGAAGAGCCGGGTTGAAGGGCAACCGAAGCTTTGTTAAAAGGGTAGTGAAAGGACTCAAAGTAGCACCTGGACTCGAGCTCCTCCAGGGTTTTGATTGGGTAGGAGATTGGTAAGGACGGCTGAGTTGGATCAAATGGTGGAGGATTTTCGGGATCAGAAGTCGGCTGGAGCTCGGCTTCCGTGGTGGCTAGGGACATTGTGAGCTTTAGGATCTTTTTGTAAATTTCGTGGATCAGTCTGAGGAGGTTCCATAGGGTCTGACGATTTAAATAAGGGCGGAGACGAAGAACAGGCATAGATAAGGAGACAGAATGTGACAGCAGACGGGGACAGTGATTTCGGAACCTGGGAGGAAGGTGAGTCAGTAGTGAGGGAAGACCTGTAAATTACTGATAAAGAAGTCTTTGAAATTGAATGTGCAGAATCTTCAAAAAAAAAGAATCTTCAAATAATGCTTATGTCCAACTGTTACAAATTGATGGTTTGTCAACTGAAAATTCCTTGTATTCAATTTTCGGAAAGAAAAAGAACACGATAAGGCAGATTCGAGGTGCCTCCCTTCCAAACGAATCTCACAAAAATTCGATGCCAGTCAAAACGAAGACTGACTGTCCCTTGACCTGGCGCCACCCATACATGAGCTGGACCAGTTGGTTAACTCGACTAAACAGGCCCATGGCCCAAAAATAAAAATAAAACTATTAAAGCCCACAGCCCATTACTAATAATACGATGGCCCAGAAGAATAGCCCAGCCTACTATTACGTTTCTAAATGACTAAGAGAGCCCTGCCCATTGCTACCTGGACTACATCTTGAAGTCCCCTATCAAAGACTTTTTCTTCTCAAAGACTCCGCCTTTCCTTCTTGCCATCAGCCCTAAATCATTCTCAGTCGTAACACCAACGACCAAGACCAAAGAAACCCAACGACCAAAACTTGGGGTGAGGTCGTTTGGAAAAGAATTTGTAAGGGCGACTTTCCTTCGTCGTTTCACTACCATATTCAAGTCGGTAAAAGTCGTAGTGGAAAGGAAAATTAAGAAATTCATTCCCTTAACTTCTTGTGAAAGGACGATCCTCTCATTTGTTGACGCAACTAAACTTTCCCCCAAGGAATCTAAGTATCTAACCACAACTTCTACGTCCCATTGTATGTCTGATTTTTCTTTAGTTTTCTAAATGTTATCTTACACAAGTAAATAGATATAAAATAAATAGATGAATTTACGAAGATCATGAAACTATATATTGGCGTTTACCTGCTCCAATATTATCAGAAAAAGGAAAAGAAAATAAAAACCGTGAAGTCGGTTCTCGTATGTGTTTGAAATTGCCTTAACATGATTTACAGGGAGCAGAAAGAAAAACATGCCTTCCATAGACTGCTCGTGCCCTTTTACAGTATATTTTGACAATCGCTATACAAGAAGCAGTGAAGAAACCGAGCAAAAGGGTATAACCCTTTAAAACCTGTATAAATAAACATTCATTACATATTAAAGATACGGGCATGTTTTTCTTGACTGCTTCTTGTATAGCGATTGTCAAAAAAATAAATAAAAAAAGATACAGGCCCCCCTTCAGCGTCCTAATACAATCTCCACAAGACTTAACAGGACCTAATACATTTTAAAACACGCAACGTACCCAAAGAAAGTATACATCAAAAGAAAAAGGGAGCGGCTATCTGAGTGAGGGATTCGAAAAAATCAGTGGTGAAATCTCATAGTCAAGCGTTAAAACTCCCAGACAGTCTCATAGTGGCAAGGGTAAAAGCTTCTTCCATCACCAGCAATGTTTTTCCCTTCTGATACTGTTGCATTCGTTGGCATTGAGCCTCCAAAACAAGCTTTAGATGTCGCGATACTTTGTCCTCATCAGAACAACTTCACCGTCCGCGGCCTTAGCATATGTTTTGACTGAAACTTATACCACGAGGCCAGCAGAAGCAGAATCCCATCATGTCTCGACTGGAAGAATCATGACCTGTATACAATGCACTTCAAAGTAACTCATCAGTTCCTGTCAACCTTGCAAATTCACTTTCATCAATAGCCCCCCTTTTCAGCTTTTTCAACAGTCGGTATTCTTGTGCCAACTCATCTTCATCTTCAATGGTCTGGACAGCACGTCTCTGTCGCGCTGTTTTCTTCCTCATGACAGTAACTGCAGGCTTCGGGGATTTGTTGGGCTTATCAGGTTTCGGCTCTCGCTGTTGTGCATCCTTATTTACCTGCAGATTCTTCCTTCTTTGTTTCTCACGGGATTTATCCCTGAAGTAAATCTTTAGTTAGAGCAATTTTGGGTTGAAATCCTACTGTCAAGAGAAGACTTCTTAAAGCCAATCCCTTTCTTGAAACTACTAGTCCAAACAGTCAAATAGGAAATTTCACTTTTAAGACTGCCGCCGCTGAATTACCCATTAGGAACTTGAAATAATCATAAAGCTACATGTACAACCAGGTATATTGAAAATGAGAGAAGTGCTTACTTATACTTGATCTCCTGTAAATTGATGCCTTCAACTGGAGTGAAGCCCTCAGTAGAAAGTGAGTGGTGCTTCACCTCAGGCATGGAAGGGAGCTGCAATAGGCCATATCCCATGGCTGTCTTCACAATCTCAAGCTCTTTCCACCTGGACAAATGAATGATAATAATATAATATACATGGAGAGAAATACAATCAGTACTGAAGTGAAAATTTGTGCACTGTTCATCACCTGAAAATATAAGAGCAGTGATGCTCTTTATATGCACGGATATATGAAACGAATGCCCTGACTCCTTTCTGCATGACATCACGGTCCTTTTTGGCAGCAGATCGAATCTGAAACAAGTTCTAACAAAGAATCAGTTATCAATCAAAAGAAAAGTGTGGGGGCATGGGATTAGAATCTAATCTCATGAAGATATAAGCATATTTTGCCTCTGACAGCATCCTTGTTAATTCTTGGCATTGAAGTCACATCTGCTAATATAATTAATGTACACCACTGCCAGAAATAGGTCTGTAGGGTTAGTTGTGAAGCTTAATGGAATTTGAGAGTCAGATAGTCTAAAAGCTTAGAGTTCTAGTCCTCCACCCATCCCCTCTCATTTTGATGCAAATATAGAACTCAAACCAAAAAGCAGTCTGATTGCAATAAATTCGTGGAGACTAGAAAGAGAGAGAGAGAGAGAGGACTGCACAAATTCAGCAGAAATTCATGCTTACCTGAGGAACAACATTGGGAGCCTCGTCAGAGCATTTCCTCTCTTCAAGACCAACCCTTTTTATACGTAAAAACTCGACATAAGCTTCCTCCTACAAGAATGCAACCTAAGTTATTTTCACCTCAAATTAAAACCAACAACTAAAAGGAATGAACTCAAGCTCAATAATCATATGTATATTCACATGAATGTTCCACCTTCGGCAATAGAAAAACAATGGCACTTCCTTGTCTACCCATCCGGGCAGTTCGGCCAACTCTGTGTATGAAAACATCTGGATTTTGAGGAGGATCATACTGTAAGAGCAATCGACAAAAAAATATCCCCCATCACTCTTTCCACAGTGAAGTTGACTGTATCAAATTCAAAGAGAAATTCAAACACATAAAGCAATCCATCTAGGTAGCTACTAGGCTACCTGCAGTATAAAATCAACATCTGGCATGTCAAGTCCTCGTGCTGCAAGATCAGTACATAGAAGAATACCACTTGGTAGAGCTTTAAATGAAGCTAATGACTTTTCCCTTGCAGTCTATTAGGCATGCAAGAGTCAGAATACTCACAATCGGTCCAATGAAAAAGTTAATCCTCGATTGACCATTAACGTTACCTGCTTCATCTGACCATGCAGAGGTATCAAAGAGAAACCCTTCAGAACAGAAAGGCGCGGAAGAACAACTCCCCAGTAGTCAACACAAGCACAAGTCATGAAGTATCTACAAAAAGTAAGAAAATTCATTTTTGAAAACTAACTGATTGGCCTGTAAATATAATAGGGCCATGCTAACCATCAAATGCCAGCATAACTTACACTAGAATCTTTTTGGACCTGTTCTTGACAAGGAGATTGACAAGCTGTGATGATTTCTTATCTGCTTCACATTCCATGAACTGCCAAAATAAAGGAGAAGTGAAGTTAGAATTAAATGACTCATCAAAACAGATAATCGCTTAATTATCAAGAAGAGACCTTAGCTAATGTTACACAATTTACATGGTTTTGGGTGTGATGTCAAAAGTCAAATGACATCTATCTGACAATGTTTATTGATGTCCTCAATCTTAGATCATGACAACACTGCCAAACCACCTACGTTTTCAATTTTCTCGTCCCATTGATTAAAATGGAGTTCAACGTACCAAAACTTGAGAAGGGTGAGTACTTTATTTTCCCCCATTGAAGTAGTAATAGAGAATAAGAAGTTATTCTAGAGAGTATTTTGCAAAGCATATACGTAATCTCAAAAGAGACCACATACAAGATCCAAACAATTACTTTGAATTCAGAGTATAGTTAAAGGCATCAGCCATGTAACTTAAGAATTCTAACAACAGCATGATCCAAGCTACTAGCAGGGAACACAATTACCTCATTCTGAAGACCTGAAGGCGTTTTTGAAAAGGCTGGTTGTCCTGATGATGCTGGACCACTTACAAGCTTTGTTTCTGCCCGAACTTCAACCCTCACAGGGTTCCTCAGCCCTGCTTTAGATAGCTCTTCAACGGCCTCAGTTTGAGTAGCTGAAAAAAGACCAGTTCTACGAAGCTTCGGTAAGCGAGTGATAATGGAATTTATCTGCTTCTGGAACCCCATATCCAATAGCCTGTCGGCCTCATCCAAAATCAAAATCTGTACGAAACAATAAAAAATCCTATGAACATACTCTCACTAATTAAGTACCGTCTTCAGGTTTCACAGCGGATATCTACAAATGACATAGCAGAGTCGAACTACTAACCATGCATTTGTTGTAGGAATAGGACATTATTGCTACTCACTTGAAAAATATAATGCGTAAGGTCCAAATTATAAGGATTTTCCAATTGACAGTAGAGGGCACTAAGGTTGCAACTAATGTTATGCAGGAATATTAAAGGCGAATCCTCTACATATAAACCAGTTAAACAAAAAGAACTTCCTTTGTGACTAACAGACAACTCTCTGACCATTCCTATGCTATAGTTCCTAAACATAAGTTCGGACTTTGCAATCTAGCATGCGACTTGTATCCGTGGTAAATTCTGACAGGACAAAGTCCGAAAAAGATTAGGACAGTGAAGTCACATAAACAAATACCTCGAGGTTCCTAAAGTCTAAGCCGTCGACGCGTTCCATGATGTCGAATAATCTGCCGGGCGTGCCGACCAACAAATTAGCTCCGTCTTCTATTTTCTTCAAGTCAGCTTTCACTTCCCCTCCCCCAACGAGCAGCATAGACTTAAAATTTGGTAGCGTCGAAATGAAAGGCTGCGCAACATTATATATCTGAGACGACAACTCCCTCGTCGGCGAGATGATTATCCCCATCACCTGTCAAGCCAAAATTTACTTTATTTCCCACAGTTTCTCAGAAACCGTAAAGAATTTCGGGAAGGACAAATTCATAAAAAAGATGACGAGAATTTAGAAACGAACCTGGTGGGGCTTCGGAGTGGTTTTGGTTCGGCGGAGGATCTCGACGAGTGGGACCACGAACGCTAGGGTTTTTCCTGAGCCGGTGGCAGCGTCTACGGCCACGTCTTTGTAGCTGCATAGTAAGGGGATTGTAGCGGCTTGGACCGGCGTGCAGAACTCGAAGCCGCCTTGGGTTAGGGCTTCGAGGATTGGCTCGGAGAGTGGGGGGTTGAGATCGGAGAAGCGTGTGTTCGTTAACGCACTGCCGCCGTGGTTGGGCGAGATGGAGTCCATGAATTATGATAAACCGCCGTTTCCTCTTCGCTGTTGCTTCGAGGGGGCTATGCGAAATCGAATTCGTGGTTTATGGTGATGACAAGCGTGATCAGTCGTTTAGGTGGAGAAAGGAAAATACGCGTCACTTGAGTGCTGAAGACGGTCACATATCAGTAGACTACACGTCGTTTGCACTATACCTTTTTTGTTCCTCTCATGACTCATCTCTTCTTTTTATTCTTCCGTAAAACTATTACTGGATAAATCTCTAGTCGTATTGCTTTTCGTTTTGGGCGAGGGAATTGTTTCCCCTCTATCCCTCTTTAAATTACTATTTACTACCCACTTATCTTTAATTTTTGTTATTATATCATTATTACGTAGTTTCTCTGTTTCCTTTTGTTTTTCCATCTCATTCTTTTTTGGCTTAAATATTTCACATATTCTCGTGGTTTGACTTTTTTTCTGAGTATACTCTTAGGGTTCAATATATTGTCCCGCTGCCCCTGTGGTGACCTATCATTCCCATAAGTATCCCTCCGTGTTGATTCCGTCTCCAACTTAACGAAAGATGCTGAGGTGTCAACATTTGACACGTGATAGTCAATACTGAGATGACACGTGGAAGCTTCGTTGACATGGCATATAAGCAGCATAATCCCATTGTCGGCAAAAAACAAAAACTAATAGAAATTTTCAACCGGAAAAAGAACGTTCATGAGTACTATTAAAAAACAAAAGCAAAAGAAAAAAGAAAAGCTCACTAGCAGTAGCAGATAGAGAAGAAGAAGAGCAAATTTGATGTGTACGATTTAATCTTAGTCGGGAACCGCATTTTCTTCAAGAACTCGATGAACATACTCTCCATATCCTCCTCCGAAATCTTTGAATTCTCACCTCCACCACCATCGTCAGCAGCAGCACCAGTCAAATGTTGTTGAACTAGCTTGAAGAACCTCATCAATTGGTTCTTCTCCGTCAACCCCAAGCTCTTGTCCTTGAATATCGCCGCTCGAGAGTCCGACACGCTCATCAATTTCTTCCTACTCTCTTCGTACACGAAGCTGGCATCAATGCTTTTGAACTCCATGTACTGGCTGGCTTCGGATCTTAGCATGAAATCGATGGACTTATCGGCGCAGAAAAAAATCCGAGGTCCACACAAGTCTATGTTGAACTTTCGGAAATGTTCTTTAACAAGAATGTCAGGGGCATAGGAAGAAATGTCGATGTGCGAGTAGATAGGCCTGGGGGTAAGGGCTATGACACTGTAATCGTGGTCATCGAACATGGTAAAGGGCGGAAGGGCAGAATGGGAATTGATCGGAGTGGAGGAGGGGCATAATGAGAAATGTTCTTCCACGTGTCATCTCAGTATTGGCTATCACGTGTTGAATGTTGACACCTCAACATCTCCCGTTAAGTTGGAGACGGAATCAGCACGGAGGGGTACTTATGGGAATGGTAGGTCACCACAGGGGCAGCGGGACAACAAATTGAACCCCAGGGGTATATTCAGGAAAAAGTCAAACCACAGGGGTATGTGAAATGTTTAAGCCTTCTTTTTTTACAGGTATAAAATTTTCAGCCCGCCTGACAGACTCAACTCAATCAACCTCTTTCGTATGCAACACATCTGATGACGAACATGAGACATCTTCTCCTATGCTAGAGGTTGCAAAAAAGCCATTTCGAAAAAAAGGCTCTCCATTATACACGCAAAGGACTCTTTTGAGATCTATAAGCAAATTTATTCTCCATATAACACACTCTTGGTTTGATTTTTCCTAGATACTTACTTGAGCATTGCAAGTTGACCCTATGAAAAAGCTGCCTTGCAAATTTCCTTATTTAGGGTTTGAAGGCGGACCATTACTCACTACTTTTTTTTTCTTGGCCATTACTCACTACCTTGTTTGCTCTTCCACTCTTCAATAATTCTCATGCATTTCATTCAATTTCCACACTTTTGAATGTCTTCTCAAAGAAAGTGTTCCTCTCAACCTTTTCCTAAGCCTTAAAATGTGTTTAGGCAGTGCCTGGTTTAATGTGCTTTATGTTGTAGTCTCTGGTTAAGAATGTACTATAGTATAATTAATTTTATTGATGTCAAACTATCTTTAATAAGAACACTATTAAAAATTTTATTTTTTCAACAGACAACCAAAAATAGATTAGTATACTATCAAATATTTTCTGCTACCTTCATTTCTTTTCCAAGCTTGGTTAAATGGCAAAAATCGCTTCCCCTCTAAAATCTCGCATCTCCTTTGCGCTGACAAATAAAAAACAGAAAAAAGAAAACAAAAAGAGAAAATAATCTCGCATCTCCTGAGTATCTCCTGAGTGAGCCGTATTGCATGTTTTTAAATAATTGTCACATATACCTATATCGTTAAGTTCAAAAACTGAACCTTAGCGGTGAAGACTTTAGCAGTAGCGGTTTCCAGTTATTCTACATTCATATTGAACCATTTTTTTAGTATTTTAAGCATTTGGCCCAATGTATTTTTTTCTTTTTTCTTTTGGTCAATTAATCACATATCAATAAAATCTAAACTAATGAAATCCAAATTTCAAAATCAATAAAATTAAAGATCATCTTAAAAGATAAGATGAGATTTTAAAGTCCAAAGTAATACAATCTAAAATCAATAAATTTAGAGAACATCAAAACAAGATGATGGAACAAATGTAGGAGGGGGATCGGGGTTTAAAACAAAACAATTCCATTTTTTTAGGCCAGAGGGGCCTGGGGGAAATGGTGTTAGCGCGGGGGCCCGAGGGGGTTGGGCCGGTGGGGAAAAACGCAAATGGTTAATGAGGGAAGGGGGCCAGGAGGCCAAGGGGGAAAACGCGAAATGGGGTAGGGGCTGGGAGGCCAGTGGGAAAACGCGAAATGGGGGATGGGGGGTCGGGAGGCTGGGAGGGGGCCAAGGGAAAAAAAAGAAATTGGGGGAGTCCGGGAAGGAGTTAAACGTTATATATATATTAAAATCAGGTGTCCCGGGAACTGGGAATAACACCGGTTTTTTGCAAAACCTTAAAACCGACACCGGTGAAGCCGGATACCTGCAACCCAGATGTCGGTGGAACTGAACAGTCCTACTTTAAGCTATGTTTGATTTGGTTTAAAATTTTTTCAAAAAAATCAATTTCAATACATTTTTACAATTTTCAATAATTTTTTTATAAACTCAAACAACTTTTAACAAACTTTTCACCAGTATCAAGAGAATCTACACTACCTAAAAAAATAAACACAAAAAATATTTCTAAAACCAAACCAAAAATAACACTAGCTTATCTTTCTCATTCACATTTGATGGGCCTTATAGGCCGCAAAGAAAAAAAATGGGTCCTATAGGCCAGCCAGTGCCGAGAGTTGTTTTGTGGCCGAATATAGGCTTAAAACTTGGACCCATCACCAGCCGGGGCTTTATCGAATCCATCATTTAGGGGATGTTCGGTTGAATATTTTTTTAAGATTTGCATCATATTTATATATTTATATATCAAACATCACAAAACACACGTATTTCAATACAACACTTTTATTTTTTTTTACAAATATCGATTAATTTTAAAAACTTCTATAGACATCTTAATACAACTTTAACATCACCTAATTATTTATAATTTTATCAAAATACTATAATTTTCTTCCAAACCAACGTCACCTAGATCTAAATGTGTGCTCGAAGCTCGTGCAAGAGTGCAATTATTCGTATTATTACTACAATTTTGATCAGCAACAGTACAATTATTTGCCCGTACATTCCACCCTCGCAATCTTCCTACGAATTCGGCAATTCGCTCCTAATAACAATTATTAAGGCAAAAAAGAACAGGAAAAAAAAAAATCTGGGAACAGATAGTTGTCGAACAATGGTTATTGCATTCCATTCTCTGAAATGGCTTTTTTTTATTACCAGTTTCCTTTCCATGATTTTCTATCGAGTTGTGTCAGTGAACTCTGTTTCTCCCGTTTGCGAATTCAGTTTCATCTACCACAACAAGCTCTACAACTATAGCTTGGCCACTCCTATTCCAAAATTCCCTCATGGGGTTCTCAGCGAAGATGGGTACGTCCTCTTCCTCCCTAGTTTTTTTCTTTTCTTGATCTGGGTATAGCTCGCTTTCCATTTTTTTTTCTTTTCACGAATATGTTGCGAATACGAAAGGATTAGCATAAATTACTCTATTGGAACGAAAATCGTCGGAATCAAGTTTTGGGTCCGTTATTGGTCTTCCAGTATATAGAGCTGCGGAAGACCTCTACATTAGTGTGTTTAATCGTTGTTGCATTTCTGTCCTATGTATGCTCAAGAAGTGTGTCTCGTGGGACATAAATAGAGTAATCGACGTTAGAGAAAATGCGTTGGCATTATGTAGATATTTATTCGAGTATGGTACGGTCGACGTTCAGAGGGATGAGAGTTGTGCGAATATGGGTTTTGGAATAGCAGTGGAGCAAAGACTGGTTAGGGGGAACAAAGTTAAAATAAGCCTCTGTGCATACAAGTACACTTTTTTCTGTATTTGCATCTAGTGTGCCATTCGTTTTTTATGTATGGCTATAGAATCATTTTTCTTTTCAGATCCTTTTTGAGTTTTGACCTAAAATGCTGTTTCACACAGGTTTTACAAAGTGGCAGTGAACGAGACGGTGGTCTGGTTTCAGGTTGGCTCCATCAGGTTACAGTTTATTTCTTTGTATTTCAAGCCCTATTCTTACCTCTTCAATTTTGTATCTTCACTCTTCTCTTGGCCAAATTTTTTTGAGGCGTCAACACTGTATGTTTTTCAAAGACGTATCAATCGTGTGAATATAGAAATTCCCTTCTTTCTTTTTTCCCCCGGTTGTGCTAATGAGAGATGACTTGCAAGCAACAGACTCACGAATTGTGGATTTAGATGCATAGAGCTTACTTGGACTTTGGTAGGAATTTTGATGGTGAACTCAAACCCACTGTGCAAAACTTGCATTATCATAATGATTTTTACAAGCAGTTATAGGTTTGACATCTAATGTAAAGTTGATTCACTATTTAGTTTGTCTTATATGGTGTGTTGAGCAGCTTTGCGATGGAATGATCTTCAATCATGACCCGCCTAAATGTGTTGACTGCTGGGTAAATACTTCTCAAGTCCTTCTAAGTTAATTTATTTACAGTCACAGAACAGACAATCTAATTTCTTGGTTTACCTACATAACTCTATTGCTCCGGTAGATCTATATTTTCATCTCTGCATATTAAGAAGTAATCTGGGGTTTTCCACACCTTTTTTACCTCCTTTTTATACTTTGCCTGTGGGCGGCAACCCCTTTGTGTGTGTGTGTAAGGGGGGGGGGTGTGGAGTTGAAGGAGAGTTCTCTGTTTATTGCGTGTGAGGACCAAATTGATAAGATTGATCAGGTGGGTCATAGGAAATGCAACAATACTGAATTGCTTCAAATAATGCAAGTTTAAAGAAATTGAGGTTTGGGATCAGAAAGTAGGATGGCTCTAGCATGGATTTTGGGGACTTAGATTTACATGTAATTCTTTATCTGTTAGAGGGACCTTTAATAGAATTCTTGCTGGAATAACTATGGTGAATGCTATTATCGTTTCAATGCCAATCCCTCCCATCCAATTTGCTTTCTTAGTTGACCAGTCCACCAAAATTGTATTATTTCTAGTAGTAGAGATTTTTCAACTTCTCTGATTTTTTGTAGGACTGTGGGGGTCCATCACGTTGCGGCATGGATTGTAGTGCCCTCATGGAAAACAACATAGGAGGTGAATGTTATCCAAGGCTCCGCAGCATCTGATTGTTATGTTCTGATACAATTACATATGGGTTTGCTAATTGAGTCAATTATTTAACCAACTGTGGGCTATGTCTGAATGAAATTCTAGAATTTGTCATAGATACTTGAGTTTTTAGCTCTTTGAATCCCAGTTCACCATACTAGGTCATATTATATTAGAGTTACCATCTCCTAGTGCTTCCAATATTGACGGAGGATTTCCATTGTTGATATTAAAAATGAAGTAGTAAGGAATGGATGAGTGAAATTGGAGGGTGGCTAGGTTAGTGAAATCCCCACTTGGTTAGTCAAAATTATCCTCTTCTTGGGGGTTGGTTTGTCTGAATGCTTGGCATGCTTTGATGAATAGTTGGGAGAGAACTTATTCATGGTGCTTCTAGAAAGGCTGTAGTCTAAGGAGCTCTTATAATGTCTCTATCTGAGCTGCTTTCTGTTTGTTTGTCAACAAACCAATGCCCAATTAAGGGGCTTTCTCCTCTGTTTTAGAACATGAGTTTAGTAGCTTAGTTTGGGAGTTAGTTTTTATCCTTCTAATAAGATCATGTTGTAAATGTAGGTTACTATGTGTGTAGTGCCATTGGTCGTGCTGCAACCATGGATATTAAAATCATCGGTAAGCTTATTTACTGGTATCTCACTTGGAAAGAAGGATAATCGCGTCATATTAATTCATTCTGGTTGGTTACCTTTGCTTGCTCTAGTGTCCTCGATGCTGTGCTGTAAATCGTTTCATTGGATGCTTTTCTTTGTGAGTTAAAATTTGTTATGAATGGTTGAAAAATGTGGCAGATGAAAAGACTCCCCACGTCGGTGTAATTGTTAAGATGTCCAGTACTGGCCCAAAACTCAATTGTTCCCTCTCAGTGTCTGTCATTTGCAATTCAAATGGTGTTCAGGTGCTAGTTCCACTAGTCTTTCTGAAGTCAATGGATTCTATTTTGCTGGAGTTGTTACATGACCTGTTCGTGTTACTTTTCATCTTTCTGTCTTACAGGGACCACATTCACTTGAGAAATTAGGAACCTGCGATTATGTGAGTGCTTTGATCTCCAGATTGTTATTTTGTTGGCTCCATACTTATTTTTGTTGGATCCATATCTTTCTAGCAGTAGTATTTTTATTGACTTGAATTTTGAGGCTCTTACTACGGCCAAAATGAACTCTATTCTATGCTCCACAAGGAATTTTGAATGGTGGTGGTGCACGCCCTTGCAGTCACTATTTTCTACAACAAGTAGACAAGTGTTTAAATGATTACCTACTGGTAAAGTTTGACCAGTGCTGGGGGAGATGAATAAGAAATTGCTTATGTGATTCATGAGGTTGTATTTCAGGTAGATTTCTGTGGCACTTCGACCTGGATTCTTCGTTTTGATTATACAATTACTTGATTTTTAAGGGCCTCCAGGCTTCAATGCTTCAGTTAGCGTATTGGTAGCCATATTTCTTGGACTGAACTGACATCTCTGAGACAAAAAGGAAAGAAAGAAAGAAGAATGAGATGATTTAGATAATATGGAAGCTAAGAGCCACAGATGTCCGCAATCCATTATTTGGCTACTGAGAAATCTGAGTGTTTGTGATATGCTGAATTATGGTTGTGAAATTGATCGGTAATAGTGTCATAAAACTCTTGGTACTGTTGTAAAACGGGACAGCGGGTGGGATTTGCAGAATTCACTTGATCTAGTTACTGTAGTTTAGTTTATTGTGACCATCAATCTGTAAATGATTTCTGTTTGATGGCTACAATATTTTCTTCTCTTTTTTCTCACACTTTGAAAGTGTATCATTCATGTTTGAAGGTATGATTCAAAAGGGATTCAGGTTTTATTATTGTTTCTCTGACAGGCAACAATGCTGAGGCATCCTTCTGGTTGTGCTAAGATAGAAGAATTTCATGGTCGAGGGTGGGGTTTGTTCGGCACCTTTATTACCATGTATGCTCTTGCGTTCTCTTAGATATTTTAATTCTACTAGATTTCCTTATTTTGGTGAACCTTAAACTTTTCATCACTCTTTGCGATCTATTCATTGTTTTGGAGTCCAGTGTTTTGAGCCTTTTTGGAGGGTATCTGCTGGCGGGTACAGTTTATCGATATTTCATCCTTGGAGTTCATGGAGTAGATGTATGTTTTCTCACTTGAGTGGGGCCTCTTCTTGTTATCTATGTGCATTACTATTCATGCATGACTTTTACCATCTGTATATATATATGCTAAGATCTCTATTCGTATGTTTCTCTCTATTTTCAGTAGGTTAATAGTGCAAAAACAAGGCACAAAGCTAATCATCCCAAACGGAAGGAAAAATACCTTGGGTGTGCGGTTGAAGCACCTATACTGCCTTGGTGTTTTGACTCCAGTTGTTAACTTTATTCTTCGTTTTTTGTTCAGGTTATCCCAAACTTGGACATTTGGACCAGTTTACCTCAAAGAACACAGGTAATTCCTTCCACTTGTTTGGGGGTGCAACGTCTATGTACATATTCTTCATAAGTAACTTAAAGAGTTCTCTTGTTTACTCCTTGCAGAGTATGTTTGCATCTTTGGTGCAGAAAGTTAGGGGACCTTCTGAAGGTCACCGGAGCTCTTATTCTCGTGTCGACTTCTGATCATATACGAGAGTGGTGAAGTCACCTTGTATCATCTCAGTCATGACATTCGACATACAAGTGCAAATGGTTCAGTTCTTGGATAGCGGCCTGCATGCTAAGCCAAATGGGCTCAAAGAGTGGATTTTGTAGATCTGTAGCAGAATAAGCACTGTCGGTTGAGATATCCCACCGTATTACAGGTGCTTTTTGGTATATCTTGCACCCTATCACTGACCTTCAATTGATTGGAAACCTAAAAGCTGACCATAAATGGTGCCATCTTTTTCTTCTTCTTCTTTAATTTACCGATATTTATTCCTTGTGATCTTCTACACACCTTGTTATAAGTAAATCTTATATCCACTGCATGGAGTAGATAAACTTATCATATCTTAGCACAGTGATCCGACAAACTCATAGCCTAGCAAGGTAAGTAACGAAATGATTGTCTTTAGTTTAGTCGATTATTTCAGGTTCCAGCTCTGTAGCTCTCAGTCGCTTTGCTTTGACGAATCTTAAGTTGGTGTACCCAACTGGAAGACTGACCCGATTAGCGCATCCTGTGATAAGTTACAAATAAAACTGAGAGGAATAACCTGATTGAGAGTTTTCTAGGGTGGCTGTGACTTTCCACTTGTCGACCATGGCAACGGCAAGTGTTGGGGAAGAGCTTTCGTCTCGTGTCACAGGACATCAAATATAAGCATTGCTTTCTTTTAGGCAAAAACCTGAAGACAATAGCACACTCCACTGATCGTTGGCTTGACGTTCGAAATTAAGTAATCAATTTAGTTGAGCAATCGCTATTGCACCTCGGACTATCGGATCGCTTACAGCTGCTACCTCAATTGTTTTCCGTACCGTAAAGGATTGGGGCTAAGGGAGCAGGTGAGTGCGAACCGACTGATACTGAAATGTTACCGAATACCCAATCAGCCTCTACCTAAACCCTTAAACGAATAAATCAATAAATCACCCCTTTTTCTTCGGGATTTTTTTTTAAATAAAATAAAATTAAGGCGTAATGATATTTGGCGGTTATTTATTAAAAGGTGAGGTGTATCATTCGCATTGCGCAACGTTTTATACTAAGACCACCACTAGACCGGCCTTGCCTTCAAAGCGAAGCGACATTATAACATCAGAGACCATCATTCACCCACTACCCTTCTTCATCACACCCTTCTAGTAAAGTCTGTTATTTTCCTTTTCCTTTCTCTCTCTCTTTCCCTTTTTTTTTTCTCCCTAAGCACAACTATGATCATTGACTTCTCCATCACAATACCCGGCTGAGCCACAGTGCATCAGACGTGTATAATATATAATTGGTGTTATCATAATCTAAATATTTATGGTTGATTTTTCCAACCAACAATGTTCCTATATTTATTCCAACACGCACAGAGCATCGTGTTAGACCTCGTGAACTCCAATCAAAGACTTCCATCCACGAAGATTTTAGACAAATGAAGCCACCGCTCCCCTCTTCCTCTGTTCTAAGGATAGCTCGTCTCTCCCCCTACCTCTTCACCTTACTATCTTTCATAGTTTTCGTCGCCGTTCTCTACGGCGAGGACCTCTTCTGCATCTTCAGTCAGCCACTCCAATTCATCTCCGACCAGGACCAACCCGTCTCCAAAACTGGTGAGTTGACTCAACACATCCAACCCAGTTCAAATTCTCATATAATTGATCTGGTAAGGCTTTTTTTCTCTTTAGATTTTTGATTCACTGAGTTAGGCGTTGAGTGTTTTGGGATTAGAGAAGAAGTGGGAGAAATTGCCGTTCGCTATCGGGAAGACGGAGGAAGGGTGCGACGTGTTCAGAGGGAGGTGGGTTCTGGATGAATCGACGCGACCACTTTACCAAGAGTCGGAATGTCCGTACATACAGCCACAGTTGACCTGCCAGGAACATGGACGGCCCGACAAGGAATACCAGTATAGGAGATGGCAGCCTCATGATTGCTCTCTGCCCAGGTGAGCTATTGTTCTCCACCGACAAAAAAAAATTGCCGTCCAAGTTAAAAGTTGGATTTCCATGTTCACAACCTATTAGAGCACACTTTTCAGACCCACAGGATATAACTTTTTCTCGAAATCATTTGTTATCACTTAGAGAACACAAAGCTTATGATCCCATCTGAAAGGCACATTCTATGCATTGTAATCAAATTCCATCGTAGTTCATCATAGTTCAGGGTTGTTCTTTTTGAGTCACTTTTTATCACGAAGAACGATAGTTTAGGGTGGGAAGTTCAAAGCTTATGATAATTATGAGTAAATTTAAAAATTATGCCCAAATTTTAGTTTTTTAGATAGGACTCAAGTTAATATATTAATCATTATAAATACCCAATAAATTCAACTAGTTTTGTTTATAAAATGTATGTGAATATTAGTTTTATTTGGTTCCCCTTTTCTAACTCATATGAGAAAGACCCTAAAAGTAGGGGAATGGATTCTGTGTAAAGTGAGTTTGTGATAAGGGTGGAAAGACGCGGTTCTGATTTTAAAATACAGATCCGACGTTAAGGAAATGGCCAGTTCATTAAATGAAGTGAGGAGAGACACAAAAGGCTTAAGCTCGGCTTGGCTCACTACAAACCGATTTTTTTTTTTGCCTAACTTTTTTCCTGCACATCTCCAGCAACTCACCTCCCGATTTTCTTTTTTGCCCTCTATATCTTAGACCCTTGAATCTCTCTTCTTCTTCCGCACCCCATCTCCCTCTTATTTCTCCTATTACCCATTTTTTTCTTTCTCCTTGCCGCTACTCCTTCACTTGCTGGACCGAATCTTAGCAAAAGACAGATGAAAAAATTGGAATTAAGTTTCTGTTTTTCCTATCTCTATTTCGTGCTTGAGTGTATTGCTCCTCTGTAATCTGCTGATCCAAGATTTTGGCTAATCGTCAATCAGCTGCTTGTTCCAAGGAGCGGAAGATGCAATACACTGTAGACTTAGAACACAAGGCACAAACTCTACAGACAGATAACATTTACATTTTCTAATGAGGTTGCAAAGTTACAGGTGGGGTATCTAGGGTGATGAGATTTAGACATTTATAATATGGTCTTTGTGAGTTCTATAAGCCAAGAAGAGTCTTCTTCCTATTACGAAGTTGGGTTTAAAAAACTGGTACTTAGAGTGACAACAAGAATAGAAAAAGAGAGAAAGAAAATGAGGGACGAAGAGAAAGGAACCAGAGAGGGGAAAGGGGAAAAAAAAGCTATTGTTCTTGTTGGGGAAGACACGGAGAGGGGAAAACATATTGAGAAAAAGTCAGGAAAAAATTGGCTTGAAGCCGAGCCGCCGTTGTGTCAAGTGTCGCATTAAATGACGTGTTTAAATTTTAACGGTTGGATGTTATTTTTAAAATCTGAACCGCGTCTTTCCACCCTTATCACAGACTCACTTTGCACCGAATCCATTCCCTAAAAGTAGTAGCTAACGTTCCCATGAGTCAACTCGCCGGACTCTCATGATGCACAGCCGGGAACACTCCATTTCCGGTTGGATTTCTAACCAACACAAGTCAAACCAGCTGCAACAACTTTTGAAGGAAGAACGTCCCTATCTTCCCACCTGTTACGGACACGTGACATGCACGAAGGAGTTAGAGTGGGGACCACTTGTACTGTATCGTTTCCACGTGTCCACATGTGGAGGCGGGTTACGCCAGCATTGGTCATGTCCGTTGTTATCTAGGGCGAATCTGTGGGGTCCTATAAACGACTTTGAGAATTGAATCTATAGAATGGGCTGATTGACACGGCCTACCAAATGGGCACTGGTTATGTATGTGACCCCCCCCCCCCCAAACAATTTAGGATCATCTCAATTCAGGCCCGCCCATCTAACGAAGCTTTTGTTTATTAATGATGTACAGTTTCAATGCGACATTGATACTTGAGACGCTCCGAGGAAAGCGGATGATGTTCGTCGGAGATTCGCTGAACCGTGGTCAGTATGTTTCCTTCGTGTGTCTTCTCCATTCAATCATACCCGAAGATGCCAAATCCATGGAAACTTTTGATTCACTGACCGTCTTCACAGCGAAGGTGACATCCAATTACTGTCTCACATCTACTTCTCTTATAAGTGTTCAAGTTTTGTACTTTGTTGTTTATGACTTTTGATTTCTTTGTCGTCTCCCAATGTCTAGGAATACAATGCCACGATCGAGTTCTATTGGGCTCCATTTCTTCTAGAGTCGAACTCGGATAATGCGGTGATTCACAGGGTATCTGACAGGATTGTTAGGAAAGGTTCAATCAATAAACATGGGCGATATTGGAAAGGTGCTGATATATTAGTATTCAACACCTATCTTTGGTGGATGACCGGATTGAACATGAAGATCTTGTACGCTCTTGCTCCTGTGGACTACTTACTATAATTTACTTCCCTATCAGCCTCTGCATATTGCCCAGCACTAGTCTAACTATAGCATAAATTTTTCAGGCTGGGATCTTTTGACGATGAAGTGAAAGAGATTGTCGAGCCGTCTACTGAGGATGCTTATCGAATGGCAATGAAAAGTACGTTAAGATGGGTGCTGAAGAATATGGACCCCCAGAAGACAAGGGTCTTCTTCACAAGCATGTCGCCCTCTCATGCAAAGTAAGAACTTCTCAAGCCTTGCCGTCTCCGATCTCTCTCTAATTACTATACTCTTGCTTTGTTCTTTAGCTTCCTTTTTGCAAGTGATCATAACAGATACTAATCGCAATAAGTTTCATAAAAGGATGTAAGGGACTCTTAACACTTGAAGTTTGGCAGGAGCGTAGACTGGGGAGGTGAACCGGGTCTCAACTGTTACAATGAGACAACTCTGATTGAAGATCCCAACTACTGGGGTTCAGATTGCCGGCAAAGCATAATGCAGGTGATCGGAGAAGTATTCGACAAATCCAAGTTTCCCATTACATTTCTCAACATCACCCAACTCTCAAATTATCGCAAAGACGCTCACACTTCAATCTACAAGAAGCAGTGGAGTCCACTGACTCCCGAACAGTTAGCAAACCCTGTTAGCTACGCGGATTGTGTGCATTGGTGTTTGCCTGGCCTTCAAGATACTTGGAACGAGCTTCTATTTGCCAAGCTATTCTATCCTTAAAATTAAATGGCGGCATTCATTTGAAAATTTCTCTTTTCTTTCGAGGATGCCTTACGGAGGAGACCATGCACTGATGCAAGTGGCATTCTGAGTTACCTCTTTTGAAGTAGTACTGGATAATTGACAGGGAAGGGTGGGAGAGAGGGAAAGAAGAGATCGAAAGAACGAGTACGCGTGAAACAATGATTGTGAATGCAAGGGATCGAAAAAGGAAAGTTGAAGAAAATTAACTTCATTTTTTTAACTGGAATATAAAATTCAAAAGAATAGAACACGAATGGGACTTTGATCCAAAAATTATTTGTCAGGTTTTAATTTCGTTACTGAACAAGCAATTGTTGCGAATGAGTCTTCTTCGATCTTTAATAATGGCTTTATTTTACCTTGGGACTTATGTTAGCGTTACAGTGTGAACTGTGAAGGACAATTGCTAAGGTGCTGTCTTTAAATGTTGCTGCCAGTACATGTTGGATAAATTGTATTGTTTTCAAAACATTGACAAAAAGAAAAATCAACATATATAGAGATACGTCATGAAATTCGTTATTTCAAATAGAATAACTAAAAGACATTATTATATTCATCTGAAAATAAAAGGGGTCTCTTCCTCTCACCCACCCACATGATCAGATGCACAAACTGACGGACACACAGAATCAGAGACAAGATATGGCGTACAAATACCACGTGCATAGCGCGCCGCGGGGTGCCCCTTTGGCCAAGTTAAGAGACTGCATGTCTTCTGTCTATGTGACCGATTTGTCTGTGTTTATGTGTTGCTCTTTGTGACTTGTTTATCTTGGTTGTTTCTGATGGTTGTTTGTGTTGGTCTTTGTTGGCCTTGGTTGTTGTTATGGTACCGGCTGTGTTGTCCGGTTTGGCTACCGGACCTTTGGTTTCGGTTTTTTGTAAGGCCTTCTAGTCCGTTTAGATTTTTTGCTAGCCTTCAAATCAGTTTTGTATTTTGTACTGACTGTACTGTTCTCGATTTTTAATATATTGTCTTGTTGGCTAGAAAAAAAATAAGAGACTGCATGTGCATGAAAATAATTTCGAGACAGCTCCGAAATTTTTTATTTAACAAATTCTATGTAAATAATTGAATTTCTCACCAGAGTTTTATTTTTTATTTTTTAAAAACGACCTTATAAACTGCCAGTCGCTCCAATTTTCTTGAACCGGCCGGTGATCTATTCATCATGAAGGGCTGTTTTGTTAATAGGTGAATTGTAATTAAGCAAGACTTGCCTCAATTATCTTTATCATTTCAGAGCAACCAAAACAAAACCATAAATCCACAGAGAATTCATTGTAAGTATCTCCAAATGGGCCACTGATCATGACTTGGTATTATTGAAGTTTTGTGGAAGAAGTCTCGTCCAGTCAAATCACTCGACGACAAAAAGAAATGGGTGGCTTTTGATCTCATCTCATGCAAACAAATTAAAGGATACATTAAAAGCCTCCTTGCCCACTTGCAAACCAACTTGCAAAGTCCATCCTAGCTAATTCCAACGTACAGCCTATAATACACGGATAGAAAATATAAAAAAGGGCGGAAAAATTGCAAGTTGCCTATGTTTCTACAACAAGTTGAGTTGTTAAAGCCAAGTTGCAGTGCAGCTGTTGATTCCTTCCATGCAAAGATCACTGTTTTAATGGGAATTCAAACTCTCCGTGCACGCGCTAATACGGAAAATTCTCCGGCCTTTTTCTTTGTCTTCCTTTTAAAAAAAAAAAAAAAATTAAATGAATTTGACAGACCGTTCTCTCTCTCTTCTCTCTTCTCTCTTCTCTCTTTTTTGGGATAAACTGCTCTTCAGGTATAGATATGAGTTCCAATTAAATATTTAAGTTACTGAAAGGACAGTGCAATGGAGATTTATCATAATCACGGTAAAAAAAAAATGCTTTTGCTACTGTTAATTGGGATGAAGAAAGCATATATGTGCTCAACATAAACTGTTGGAAAACCTTCATTAATGCGTGCATTAGGGGCGATGTTAATTAGTGCATTCATTAATCTTCAAATCTTATAGCTAGCTAGCAGTATACCACCACCCTGTAATCTTACTATTAAGATTATTGTATCTTGGAGGAAGTGTAAGGTATTAATGGAAAACTATTCCCTATAAACAAATTAGAGATTAAACTAATTACAGGAAGGGCAACATCTGATTTTTTCTTTGTAGATACGGGCCACTTCTGAATTCCATTGCCCTTTTGATAAATAAAATTGGGGTTTTGTGCTTTATGCGCTGGCGATGATTTTTCTTATCGATCGATGAAATATCTTATGCGAGCTAGCTAGGGTTCCCTCAGTGCAAGAAGAAGTAGAAGATACGAATTCTGAAAAATGGAAAGCAAGATGGATACAAGCCTACGGAGCACAGGGATTACATACATCGTAGCACTTTCAAAATTACATATACAGATGAGCAGGTTCCAAAAGAACACAAAAAAGAAATTTAAGAGACATTACCAAAAGAAACACTACATATATTGTGTGCTAATGGAGGAGCTAGCTAGCAATCTTCAAAAGGGATCGATGATGAGAGGGAACAATCCTCCATTTACATACACAGGAGTGATATAATACCGTATGTATCAACTCCATCCATTGCATCCGGCAGAGCCATCAGAAAAGCCTAACACTACGAATTTCATCCATGATACCGGCCGCTTGATCCGACCAATTTAGAAGCGAAAGAAGCATTCATGACCATTGTTTCTTTATCACTAATTTCCAGCCATATTCTCGGCGATCTGAGCCAAAGATTGTAAATTACAACGTACTATCGTATCCACAAATACACACGTCTCTTCCTTCGTATTACCTGGCGGCACGTCTACCACGTAGGACTCAACCACGACCGTACCGGTTCCGGTGGACGCGGCGGCGTACAGGGTGGTAACGGACCTATAGTTGTGAAGGCGGTGGTCCCCACCGACGACGCTGAAGCTGAGGACGTGGCGCTCGTCGTCTAGGATCTCGAGGCGCTCTGTGCTGGAGCCTGCGGGGAGCCCAGACACGACGTGGACCTCGCGGAGCGTACCCACGTTGCCGTCGCCGTCGATGACGTGGCAGCTCTTGAGGAAGTGCTTGTAGGCCTGCGGTTTGTCGAAACGACGGACGACGGACCAGACGGTAGAAACGGGCGCGTCAATGGTCTGGATGACCGCGGAGCAGCACTGGTTTAGCCCCACGGTGTGGATGTGGAAGCGAGCCACCGATTCGGGTACTGGGACGACTCTGTTGTTCGCGAGTGCGAAGGTCTGCGAGTGTTTCTGGCGGTTGACGATGGCTGTTGTAATGGTAGTGGTGGGAAAGGCGGGGACGTTGTCCCTGCGTAATTGTAGTGAGGAAGGCATTTTCTTTCCTTCTAACTTTGATTGTTTTCTGGGGAAAGTTAGGGCTGGTTCTAAAACGTGATGACAGTATATATATTCTTCCTATCAGAGATAGAAAGAGAGAGAGCGAGAGTTTGTGTCATTTTTTGTTGTCCACTTGGATTAGTTTTGCTCTCTCGATCCGGCGACAGAGAGAGAGAGAGAGATGCTTTAGAATTTGGGAGAGAATGAGGGAGAGGAGGAGCTTTGATCACGCCGGACTTGCAAGTGGATAGTCAAGTTGCAGCTTGTTTGGACTCGATGTCGGCTTTAATTATCCCTTTCTTTATTTCAAACTACAGCATTCGCCACTTTGTTAATTACAAGCAGTACAATAATAATGTTCACGCTGTTATAATATTATATTATCCATACTTGGCAACTTTTGTATTAAAATTACCAACTTTCCTATTAAAAAGCTTCAAGACAACCGCTACACCCTTTCTAAGTACTACTAATTACAACCCAAAACCAGAAAAGCCTTCCTCTCTCAAGTCTCGTACGTGGGCAAGCAACATTATGGACAAGAGGTAGCCGCGGGCGGTCCAATTGCATCCATTGGATTTGTCATAGTATAGTTTTAAAAGGCACATGGTATTGCTCAGAAGGAGAAACACAACTAAAAAAACACACACAGACACACATGGTATTATGTTCCACGTATACCACTATAGCGAGCAAAAACAATGAGCGATAGAGCTGATCATAAACAACACATGCGATGGAGTTATGTTTAAGGATCAAGATTCTCTGGAGGGATTTCTTTTGTTCTCAAGTGAAATTCCTTCGAATCCTAGCGCGCGATCCAATCGCAACAATTGATGTAACGACTCAAGGATAAACACTAATCACATCTGTGTTTTGACTTCAAAATGACTAATCAAGGTTGCTCTTGAAGCCTCTTGGATCATTATAAAGCTCAGTTCAACCTAGTAAGGTCCCAATGTAGGACTTGATCCTTATAGAACCAATCACTCATTCGTTCTCCTCTCCCACTACATGTGGGATTCGGGGTATCACAATTGATCAGTTTGTTTTTAAAATGCACTTTGTATATTTATCAAAAGAACATAATATATATGAACATCGATCGTAATAAGGTAGCTAGGTGACGAATTAATTAACACATGAACATGATGGTGAAATTGCCTAATAATTGCGCTGTTAATATATTTTCCAGAGAGCATTATATATATTTTCTGGAGCTTCGTGAATTCTATAATTAATTAAAAATTAAATTAAAATTGAATCAGTAAGAATGCCAGTTTCTTTGATCATCTGCTTCATGACATCCACTCGGTGATGGTCGATCATTAGCTTACCTGCCTCAAAGAAGAAGACACTTATGGCTATGTTATGGTTATGTTTGGTTAATTTGGTAAAACTTTTTTTTTCTGTATTAATGATGATGATGAAAAAATTTTAAGATATATTTTTTTAGGTGTTTGTGAGATTGATAGGGTCTACATAATGATGTTTAATAAAGAGAAAGATTTTGAAATTTATTATATTGGAGAAGGTGAAAGTAAAAAAAATAAAAAAAATATTTGGATAGAAGATTTTTGTGAGAATAAATTTTATTGATTTTTGTATTTTTGTGTTTGTTTTTTTCACATGAATTGAGATTAATGATTAGATAATCTATTTTTATTGAAGATTAAAATATTTTTTGTGTGAAAAAATCAGATTGAAAAACCTTTTAAAGAAATTTAACCAAACATAGCTTTTATATTATTTCCTTATCCATTTGGGAACTGACCCCAGAAGCCACTTGGGATTTTTTTCCCCCTTCAAATTAATATATATATATATATATATATATATATATATATATAATGTAATAGAAACTGCCCCTTCTTGGCCTCCGAGCTAGTGGACTTTTAGCTGAAAGGTAAGCTGTTGTTTCCCAGAAAGACGTCGGTCGAGGTGTTTGTTCTTTACTTTCTTAATTTCCTTCGATCCGGGGTGGGTGGGGGGATAATTTAGTAATTCAGCCATCAACTAGGTTCTATTTTATTACCTATATATTAAACTTTAATCATCCCTCTCTCTCTTGTTTTACGTTTACCGTTCAGTTTACTCTTAAAACTTTAGTGAAGTATGATTCTGTTCCGTCTCCATAAACTTTTCTTTGTCTTACTCTCCGTTTCTCTACTCCCACCGATCGAGTTGATCGTTTTTAAGCCACAAATATCCACTTTTTTTTTTCTTTTTAATTTTTTTTCACGACATATAAGTGAAACCGAACTGTAGCATCCTAAGATTTAATTAACGTTTGTTTTACTAAATGTTGAGCATGCAACATTTCGAGTATATTATAAAAAATTATAAATTAATAATTTTTTTTACATCAAATAATTCTTTATTATTATAATATTCACTCAAATCTTCTCTCTCTTCACTTTTTCATCAACTTCCACAAAATATCTTTACTTTTTTACCAATTTTAAGCTGCGTTTGCTAACACAATTTTACCCAAAATATTCTCTCTCCTAATAAAATACTACAATATAATCTCTCTTTCCCATAAAAAAATATAAAAAATTACAAAAATATAAAAAATTATCTCTCTCTTCACTTTTTCAGTAAACTCAATACTAACATAAAACTCAATACCAAAAATATTTCAACACAAATACAACCTTAATATCTCAACATTTTCACTCCTCCAAAATTTCGATATAGAAACATCACCTTAAATGCTAATGACTCCAGGCTATACTGGTGAAATAACGAGTTTTGATTTTTTCTCTTCCTGATAGCAAAGGAAAGTCGTGTTTTGATTTTGATTGGCTGTTCGAAAAAGATTTGCGCACCACAAATTATTAGCACGTGATATAATAGAAAAAGTGACTTCTTCTTTTTTTTAGGTCATGTTTGTGTGAAAGAGAAATATCTGTCTTGGTCTCCCTGGCATCACCTATAAATTCAGATACCTTCGGAAGTTCTTTTGGAGATGTGTCAAGTCATGAGTCTTGATGACAAAACATTATGGGAATTACGCTGCCAAGAACAAATGCGAATGATTATTTACCCAGTTGTTTAATTTTTGTTCTCTGTCATTATCTGATTAAGCTGATCGAGGCCTCTCGACTTGTACTATGTTTATATTTCTAGAAATCCATACGGGGGGCCTGTTCCTTAAATGACACTTGAAAATGTTTGTATCCATTCTTGCGGGATAAAGATGTTGGATTGATATTAGCTATCTACATTTTTATGACAGTTGACGAGTACACTGTATAGTACTGTGTATGTGTGTATTTTTTTTTCCCTAAACTACTATGCACTGTATCTGGCTGTATAGGAAAACATAGTCATGCACAACACAACAAACGGAGAATATGATATATTTAATGTAGTAAACAAACAAAAATACGTAATTGTTAGATTTGCCACCTAAAAAAGGAATAGCAACAACATATATGGCAGATAGTATACCAAGTTGGCCTTATCTACTCCCTGTTTTAAATTGATAGAAAGAACAAAAACCAAGTCAAGCAAATGAATCTGGTATGAGTCTTAGAGAGAGAAGAAAAAGATTTTCCTTCTATATATCTTTCAAGTTGGCGTTATTCCAATTTACTGTGTCAACTCGGTGTGTTTTTTGTTGATAAAGAAGCTTCTTCCGAGACAAATCTGTTAAAGATGTAAGCATTCCAACTTCCAAAGTTAACGCAACCAGCTTTGTCTATCTGTCTCGCTTCAAATGTTTGAGGGTGCTCGACCATATGACGGGATCACTTTCTATATTTTACTCTTCATTTCAACCGAGAGTTTCTTCAACTTAAATCAACAGCGATTTTTGCTCTCTTTCTCTCGCGGAAGCGTGTGCAGTAGGTTGGGAAAACGTAGAAGTGGATGAACAAGAAAGCATTAAAAAAAAACAGAAATTTTCCACAGCTATGTCGCTAATAATTAATTGGCTAGCTATCTGCTCATTATGGCCTGGCGTACCAATTATCGTCTTAGTTTTCTCGTTTTTGGTGCCTTTCTCTAATGAGCTTAATAAAGCTGTTCTCATCAGTTTGAACAATAATGGATGAGCTCCAAAATTTTTAATATATATATATATTTAGATGGTTGACTGAAAATTTTGATATTTTTATTTGTTTTCTTAAATTAAAGTCTAACACATTTACAAAATATCAAGGCCGACATGTCACACGTGAAGTTTAAAAGGGCTAAAAGCTTAAAAGTGCTCCAGCCTCCAACACAATTACTAAATGTCAAGGCCCACACGTGAAGTATAAAATGGCTGAAAGTACTTGAAGTTTGAAAAACTACTTTTTGTCTTTCACCCTGAAAATTTAAAACAAGAAATTATTTTTCTGCGCAGAATTTATGACACCTAGGTTGCTTCTCTCCCACACCATCAATTTTTTTTCTTTTGTTGCTTCTCTCTCACACCATCTCATATAAAGTAAGAGACAGTACGTTCTTGTGTTCTTTTTTTAGTATATCTACGATCAAGTAGATAAGATAAATTTTTGTTTACCTGTTTTTAGTTCTAAATTAAGGTTAACTTATAACAAAATACTATTGCAAATTTTTTGTCTTATAATATTTGAATTTCGTTTTTAATAATATTATTTAATTAGTCTGACCCCTCCAATAGAAAAATCCTGGCTCGCCACCGGGTGCAATGGATCAACGCCAATATGAGTAGGAAAGAATCTCTTTATAATGTATATACTTTGTTTTTCGGTAAAACTTTATTTGGCTTGATCTGTAACAAAATGCTTCACACTGCGGATGATCCTTTGGATCCCCTTGATGTAACCTCCTTTGGTGTTATTTGCTTATATAAAAAAGGGTTAATTGCAACGTAGGTCCCTGTGGTATCATTTTTTTTTACAAATTCGTCCCTGTGGTATCACTTTCGACAAATAGGTCCATGTGGTCACCATTTTAGGTAAAAGTTAGTCTTTCCGTCCATCAGGCTAACAACACACTAACAGAATGAGAGCGGTTGACCGTTACATGTATCGATCGACTGGTTCATGTAGCGGTCGACCGCTACCCTGTGGTCATCTCACTCGTTCATGTAGCGGTCGACCGGTTAATGTCCGTTAGTGTGTTAACGCTGATGGACAGAATGACTAACTTTTACCTAGAATGGTGACCACAGGGACCTATTTGTCGAAAGTGATACCACATAGACGAATTTGTAAAAAAGTGATACCATATACCTACAGTGCAATTAACCCTAAAAAAAAAGGCTTCACACTCTTGGTCTGTAACAAAAGGACTGAAAGTAGTCTCTACTCCATACGGGAGTAGAAGTTACTTTGTCCTGAAAATATGCTTCATTGTAGTGTCACAATCAAGGACAAATGATAGTATGCGATCGCTCACTTGGGAAACAAATACCGGGGCATGCATCTAAAAGCATGAACTCTTTCAGCTATTCGATCGTGAACTCTCCCAAATTGTAGGGCTGAAAAACCGGAATGCGGTCCGGTTTCACTAAATGCGGTCCGGTCTGGACCACTTAAGTGGTCCGGACCGGTTTTAATTTTTTTCAATTTTTTTAAAATTTTTTCAAAATTTTTTTTAGGTTAATTTCAAATGGGAAGTGTATATAAAAATGTTAAGTTTTAGTTTAGATTAAAATTAAATGTTTTATGTTTATAATTTGTATTAAAAATAATAAAAAAAAATATTTTTTATTTTTTCATAAATGCGGTCCGATCCGGTCCGGACCGCATTTATTAAAAAGGAGGACCGGACCGCATTTTAAGAAAAAGGACCGGACCGGACCGAAAATCCGGTCCGGTTTTCCGGTCTGCGGTCGGGTCCTGTTCACCCCTACCAAATTGAACAATTTATAGTAATTCAAAATCTAAATTGTATAACAAGTAAAACAGAATTTGGAAGGACACGCTGTACGTTCACCTCGATTGGAAGTAGTTTCCACTTGGTGAAGGGATGTAGAGCAGTTTGAGGACAGCACAGAACCTAAAAACTCCTATTTGGTTCTGCAGTACCATCGTAAGCAGTCGCTATTCAGGAGGAGTGTAATGAACCCTTGGCAGCAGTTAAGACCTATTTTAAGTTGGGCTCAGTGGAGATTTGAGTGTTTTAGCAGTTTGCACAACTAGCTTGCAAAAGTTTAGCTCGAGGCGTCAAAGCAAAATATCGGGAAATGGAGCAAAAGGCCGGAACAAAATTCTGCTTATGGTATTATACTCATGACGAGATACATTCATTTTTGAAGATTATTAAAACGACTGTTGCTAATCATGATGAACCTGCATTTTCCTAATACATATGGGGATTTCCCCCCTACATGGGACTTGAGATCAGAGAGAACTTCAGGGTAGGTCTGCTAAGTTATGAAGAACATCCCATACTGTTGAAGCACTTCTTGATCAACTAATTGTGTTGAGGCTGTCTGCAACAGTTGGGCAGTTCACGCTATATATATATATCTATATAATCGCTATAATTCAAATATGCGATAATCAACACGATCAGATGTGAATTGTGCCACAAATCCATCTTCGAGAGAGGGAGAGACAGAGACTAAGGAGCCCCTCTATGGCACGAAACCACTCTTTCATGAGTTTCATCACCACATTGAGTGTGATTTTATCACGATGTTGAAGCTTTTTCATTCTTCATGATCATATGGAATGATTTAGTGCGGTCCTCCTCCACCATTTCCCGCAAAAATTTCATCTTCAATCTTTTCAGCTTGCCACTTAGACGGGTCCTCCACAAATGCCTCACTAAAATTCATACTTGAGACCCACTCCTTCCATGTCGTTCTACGATACTTATCATCTTCCAGTGTCCCCGTTGCCAATAGCTGATAGTGATACACATAAACCACCTTTTGCTGACCAGGGCGAAAAGCCCGTGCAATAGCCTGCTTTGTCTTGGAAGGATTCCATTCTGAGTCCAATAGTATAACCCGAGAAGCTGCTGTCAAACTGATGCCTTCAGCGCAAGCTGTAATCGAAGCAAGTAGTACCCGAGACGCACCCCCTGCTTCCTCAAATTTATCCATCACTCTTCCTCTTTCAAATAACTCTAAATCCAATGAGCTATGGCTCAAGTGGCACCTCCTCCGTATAGGAGGGTCCTGATCTGGGGTTCGAATACCCCCTCCCCCCTCCCCTGGCAGGCTATGACCTGCATTGCCTAAAAAAAAAACTCTAAATCCCCGGTAAGGACCAGAACTTCTCTACCCCTCTGCTACCCAAAGATATTCTCAAATAACTCTAGAAACAATTTAACAGGTGCAATGTTGTGGCAAAATATCAGTACCTTCTCCTTCTAGACAATGCGATACACAAGGTTCAAAACAAATCTCACTTTTGACCCTTTCTTCAAATCAAACTTGTATTTTTCAAGCTCCATTAGTTCCCTCATACTAAAAAACTTGCTAGCACAGACAGAAGTTTTCACTAACCAAGGATGTATGGACCCAAGCGTTATCAGAAGCTCTAATTCCAGAGGATATCCATGGTATCCAGCCATTATCTTGTGTAGCTTCACCAAAATTTCATGTTGTATGTCAGTCGAATTCATTAATAAGGTGTAAATCTGTAAACCAGGAAGGCTGTCACCACTTCCACCTTCATAGACATCTATAAATCCACTTGTAATATTTCTCAACATGTTTAGGCCCTGCATTCTCTCCTCCCCAATGTTTGAATCAATCTTTTTTGCAATCTTGTCTAAAAAGAACTTCCTCGCTCGGGCTTCTCTCAGATTCCTTGCTTTCTCTGTCCCTTTCTTTTTCCTTTTGTACTTTGGGTCTAATTCCTTCAAAACTTCATTTATAAACTTGAGTCTTGCCAAGCAGAGGGTGTTAAAATATTCGCAGAAATTGTTCTGAAACAATGTACCTGAAAGCAATATTCTCACGCCTGTTTCAACTTTCATCAAGACCTTCCTCAACCTGGATTTTGTACTTCTCGGATTGTGCCCTTCATCTAGTATCAATACCCCTGGACTTTCCCACAACACTTTAGCCATAAACCTTCTGTGGGCAAACTTTGAGTCTTCTCTCATTAATGTTAGAAAAGACGTGTAACCCATGACAAGAACACTTGGGTGGGCATGCCACTTCTGTATTTTCTCTAGGCAATCCAAGACATGCATGACATCATCAGTGGGTTTTGGAACTCCTGGAAAGGAGACAGATTGCTGTGATTTCTGCTTTTGAGGACTCTGTAGGTTCTACGACCATGAATTAGATATACTGGAACAGGAATTTCCCACTTGATACATTCCTTGTACCACGTATAGAGTGTAGTCTTTGGGGCAAGAACCAAGGGTCGTTTTCCAGGGAACAATTTCAAATAGCTAACAAGGAATGAAATAATCAGAAAAGTTTTCCCAGCTCCAGGAGCATGAGATATAACACAACCACCAGTTTTCTTGGAAGCCCGTTGCATAAGTGATGGTTCCAAAGACCCAGCCATATTTAACCAGAGAAATTCAAAAGCTTTCTTTTGGTGGAAGTGCAATTTCCTTCTAAGTTCAGGGATTAAGGCCCACACGTTCCTACTTTCTTCTCCTAAAGGTATGTCAGAAGAAACTCGATGACAGAGAATATCCAAACCCTCACCTCCATCCGGCTTATGCTCTGGATCTTCTTCATTGCAACGCTTGTCATCTGTATTTCAGCTAGTGTATTGCATCTGCATTAATAAACAAGTGATCAGATATCTTGTGAAACAAATGTACAGGGGCCAGAAACTGACATTTAATGTCCCAAATAGGAGATTATAATCAGGGATAAACCTGCTCAAGTAATTTTGCCCCACTCGGAGGCATTTAGGTAAATTTTCTAATAATTGGATAGCCTGCAAATGATATGATACACCACATTCTGGAATCATAAATTGTCAGAATTCTGTCATAGGTTCACAATAACTAGACGTTTTCTCCCCAGCATATTCAGCACATGTAGCAGCAGGAGGATATCAAAACGTCCTGCCTCCATCTAGAGTGCGGGTAAAAAAGTTGAGAGTCAGATTACGGTAAAAAAATAAAGCTTTCTTGAGTTCCAAACTTACAAAGGGTGCTGAAACATCTCTTATCTCAGAGCTCACAAAGCCACATCTACGGCACAGAATTCCAATTTCTTCATCCAATTTGTACTCATGTTGGCAATTGTCACTAGATCTTTTCATGATCCCAGGGGACACTCCAGCATTTGAACTCTGAAAATCATCTTATCATACTAAATGAGCCTGCTTACAAAGGACTACAAAAGATCAAATTAAGGATTTATGTTTACTAAGTCCAAACATCCCTGCTTCTTTATACCGTTCTCTCATCGCTCTGCAGAGTTTTTGAGATTATTGTTAACTATGTACCCATCATGGTCACTCACACACACATGGGGAGAGAGAGAGAGAGAGATTTCATCAACTGAGGATCAAATAAATAGAGACTTGGATCCAGAAATAAGGGTTATTTTTTTTACCTCATTGTCTTCAAAAAGATAACTTGATGCCATGGCTAGTTCCATTTCCTTCCACAACATTTCGGTCTCTGAGATCTCTCCCTCATCTTCATCTGGGGGTAGTTCCACCTCACTCCTCTGGTCCAAGCTGCTTGTGTCCTTACATTTGTTCCACTGGTCAATGATCTGTGGTTCTTCTTTCTTGACTGCGGTATCCATGTTCTTCAAGAATGAATTTATCAGATCCTTGTATGCTCCTGCACTCAAGGATCTCTTCTGATATGTTCTTTCTTCGCTACGATCATCCTTTTTTGACCATTGAGAGGAATATCTTTTCCTTTGCATTTCTCTATCAGACCCTCTTACTTCCAATATACCTTCAAACTCCATATCTTCCAAGCCAGAAATTTTCTTTGTCTGCACTTTTGAGGCACTATTTATGTAATAATAATTCTGAGCATACCCATTGATCTCTCCTTCAAAATTTCCATGACTATTGGCAAGATGATGGTGGTGTACACAGGATATTGGATCACTTTCATCAGGCAGAGGAACAATAGCAAGTTGCGTTTGATGCTCTATTTCACTAGCCTTGCTTGCTTTTACCTCCCTTGATTTAGTCTTGCTTTTGCACACTATGAGATCCTCACAGTGTTTTAGTCTTCGAGAATGGATATTTTGTTCAACCTCACGATGCTCTTCTGACCAGGCACGCATACCAAACACGTAGGATAACGGTAAGGACATCTCATCATCTTTGGAGTGCTCTAACTTGTATGGCCTGGTTCGGACAAAGCCAACATCTATCTCTGGAGCACTATCACAGCCAAGAAAGCGCTCAGGTTGTACATTTCGACGTTTTGAACAAGTCCAAGAGATCATAAAATGGTGATCCATCTTCATGCATTTCACAAGCCAGGCTTGCCTCAATGGCCTCCGCTGGAACAAACTGTACTATGGTGGGTACTAAAATTTCATTGTCTACTCTAAAATTCACAGCATTTAGGCAATTAGTAGAGTCTGATATATGGCCTTCATCCTCGGCTCCCAGAATTTGATACACAATCTTGTTTTGCACTGATTTTATATCAAATGCAATCTGCTTCAAAACTGATGCCACAAGTAACCATGAAAGCTCAGATAGGAATTTCCCCAGAAACAATTTAGTCTTGGGCAATGAAGAACAGTCCTCAGAGAAAGCCCACCAATAATGCTGATCTTTGCAAGGAACTCGTTCAAGCCTTTGCAGGATGCAAATTTGATCAATTCCTACCATGTTAACCTCTTTGCTAAGAGTCCCTGTCTCTGAACCAAGAGGGCCTTGGTTAACATAAAACTGGCATGAGCACTGGTATTCATGAGGCTTCCTCTCAATAGAACTTATTCTAGCATCAACCCACACCTATATTAGAAAGAGAATATGCCGATCAAACAAGCCAAGTAATTTTAAAGAAATGATAGCCATATACGCAAGCTGAGAAAGGAAGATAGAGTGAGAGAACAAAGTTAGAGATTTCATAGCACAATTTCAACAAAATTAAGATAAACCGAGTTATTAAAGTATCATTGCAGATGTGAACAAAAAGCTAGGAATTTTATAGGTGCAGAATCACATACTTCTACCCCCACACTCTCAACACCAAAGAAATTGGACACGGCTTAAAACATTAAGCAACAAGTTTGCCTTGATATTTTCAGTTGGAAATAAATATAACACGAAATAAACCTATTGTGTAGTAATAAACACACAAAACATAGGATATAGGATGTCAAGACTGATCTGTTGAAGATGAGACAGAGAAATCCAGGTTATGAAGACTAATGAAAAGGCGACTTACTGGCTCCCGGTTTTCCTCATCTGAAGTTTTTGCACGTTGAGATGCTGAAAGCGCACATATGTCGATGCCGGGTCTCAGAAAGCAGGTGCAGTCGGACAGAGTAGCTTGCCTTGAGCGTATACGAAGGTTTGAAAAGGGACTTCTCTCCTGAATTACATACTGATTGTCAATGATATGCATGATCATGGACCCATTCATAATTCTGATGAGCTCCACCACCTCCCATGAGCCACGGAAAAGAGCTTCAAAAGCTATCAGATGAAAACTCAGTAAGTTCCTAGGAATAGTTAAAAATTCAGACATAACTCTAACAGGAAGCTCTCTTCAGGACAACTAAAATGACCACACCCTGTTCACTGAAAGCAATTAAAGACAGGCTTCAACATGACCATTTTCTTATAATTCCTTACAATTTTGAAAGTATATTATGATTCCACATTACGCCAACAGTCAGAGCCTGTATCCCAGCCCACAGTTGTCTTGGCCTGGTGGCAAATTACCACTATCATGGAGCAAAAGTAAAAATAAGATGAAAAGGAATTTAAATCTCCTCCCCCTCCCGAATGATCTCTGGAGGGGTTTCAAGTTTCCGATGACTTGGTTGCATGTTTCAGAACTACATCACCCTCAGAGCAGGTTTTAAAGTAACATCAATGAAAAAAATTTGGCAGCACTTTGGTTCCCCCCCCCCCCCCCGGTCTAGGTGTATATAAGATCTTCCAACGAATGGTGACCAAATGCCAATACCTACCCATTTAGTTAAATATGGCACTAGAATCCTCACCCAGCCAGAAATCAAAAGCTGAAGAAATCTATCTCGTACAATTCGAAGGAAAACAAAGAGAGAATAGAACTTATGAGAAAGAGAGGGAGGAGGTCACGCTTACGATAAGCATCAAATGGATGTTTGGATTGACACAGATGCCTTCTCATCACCCTCGTTGACTAGCTCACAGGCTCAGTTCTGTCAATAATCCTCTCAGTAATGGGTTAAAAGAACTTATCTGCATCGCATAGACAATAAAGAGCATTTCAATTCCAAGCTTGTTTCAACATTAAGTTTAGAAGTTCAAACAATATCACAGTACTAGCAGCAACTCAACCAAGTTGGTGAATGTCACACCACATTAATAGCAATGATTAACTTCCTCCAATCTCAGAAAAGCAACTCTCTGTGTCTCTTATTTTATACAACCTCACTTGTCCAAGGGTACCGTCATAAGAACATCCAACCTAATTTAATAAAATGGACCCACTGTTCCCCACCTTCCCTCTCCTCACACTCTCAGAAGGGGGAAAAAGGTAAAGCTTAAAAATAGTCGCACTACTAAAAGTATAACAATGAATTCCAAGATGTGTCTCTGGAATCTACCCATTAGCCACTTCCTTTCCCTTGAAACATTCAAGCCCCACGAAAAAGGTTATTCCTGGTTCCCGGATAGGAAAGAAAAATACGATCACATTAGTAGTGAGAGATTCAAAGCCATAAATGGCGTTAAATAGCATCATAAGAGATACTCTTACATGCAAAATGATCAGAAAAGAGACAAGAGGATCCAAAAGGTGAATTAACTTGAAGTCGAAAAAATGCATGCTGTTGATAATTCTTCCCAAAAGCCAAAAGGAATAAAAGCCAAAAGGAATAAAACATGACAATCACCGAACAAACAAGTAGAACAGTGCGAGCTAAAAAAAATGTAGTACAGTACGAGAATCAATAACTAAATCAACTCTCATTTTTGGTGAGAGTTAAAAAGATTGTTGGCAGAACGGGCAGAGGAGAAACTACTTCAATTTTCAAAAAGGCCCTTAAAAACTCAGAAAAATAGCAGAGTACGTGAATTTACCTGAAAAGAGAAAAACTGGGTCTCAAATGAGCTTTAGGTTCCGGCAAGACGCAAGTTCAGTGCTTGGAAATCAGATAACGGCCATGTCTTCAAGGAGAAAACAGAACCTCAGCTGTAGTTGTACCGTGCGAAGAAGTGAATGGAAGGAAGAGAGTTCGTTAGGAAAAAAAAATACAAGAAAAGAAAGAGAACGAGTGAGTGAGTGAGAGATTTAGAAAAAAAAAAAAAAAAAAAGAGTGAGTGAGTGAGAGAGTACGGCGAGTAACCCTACGAGAAGTCTGTGACCCCTCGAGTTTCGTGCTCTTGCATGTGCTAAAAGAGGATGAGGGCAGGTGTGGGTCCCGGGTGGGACCCACACCTCTCTTCCTGCCTCTCACCGAATTGCCCCCTGCAATTCGGGCAGGGAATTGCAGGGGATCCTCATCCCGCTAAAAGAGGCCGTTGAGAAGCTTGGAACTGTCGTGGTGAAAGACAGGTGGCGTAGATAAATGGAAATGGAGGGTAAATCGGGAATCCTACTGATTCATTCTTGGGAGACAGTTTTGTGGGACCATCTCGGTAATGTATCTGGTCACGAATTACAACCGCTGGTGTGAGTTATGAGTGCTGCCTATAAGTGGTTGCGACAGCCTGTGGTAAAATGCTTTTTGTTTCGCCGTTGATTTTTCGAGCTTTGTGAGTCAGTGGGCTTGAGGCGAGCCCATTCGAGCTAATCTTTGACCTTCGTTTTCTTATCCTGTAAGACGGGAAGTTGTTTTCTTATCTTCTGTAAGACGGGAAGGTTATTCGTTTTGAATGATTTTACCCATTGGGCAATGGCCAACAGAAAATGAGTCGCTTGGGCTTTTGGTTTCTCTCTCGCGGTGCGCAATTTGGTTGCAGAGGGTGCCAAAAATCTACAGCAAGCAAAGGTTTAATTCGGATCATTTTGCATAAAAATCTCGTTGCTATTTCACACAAACATGAAGCATATGAGTCAAGTTGACTATATAATTAATTACCAGTCGCGTTCAAAAGAATTCCTTTGCAAATTATCAGTAAGCAAACACAAATACAAAAACAAAAAAAATTGTCTATTTTTCATAGTTTTATGTTTATTAGTATACACTTGGAAAAAGACTTGACGAAAAATCTAAAAGCTATAAATTCCCCAATCTAAAACCCATAGGAAATTAGGTCAGCCCGTAATAACGAATACAAATCAGCGTTATCTCCTCAAAATCTGAAATCTGATAATCCTAAATCGAGGTATCCGCCCATCCCGTTGTCCTTATCCTCTGGTCTATCAGCCTTGAAGAAGTCAAAGCTATAATCAACACCAGAAGGTGCCAGCTCCATATGATTCAGACTCCCTAGCAACTTGGCATCTGGGTTCTGCAACTGGTATGACACATTTGATTGCTTTCTGCATTGGTTGTTGTCTGCGGAACCTTGTTCACCAGCATCATGACCCAAACCCAGCATCGACTCCATGTTGGTGGGAGGATCACTGTCTAGGAGCCCCATGAGATATTCCACATCAAACATTTCTTCCAAAGAATAATCCTTCAACTGTTCCTCTCCTTTGTACCAGAGAGAATTCGTGATGCCCATCGACTCATCCTTTGGTTCTTGTTTGATGTCATAAATGTCACTGGACGTAATACGATCTGTCAAATTCATGGGCTCCTGCTTTGCTTCCGTTCGCACCGAGCAACTTGGCATGGTAGCTTCGGCGACTGCACCACGCTGAGTATTGATTCTAGATTCACCTTCACCATCCTCCTCCTTCGCAACCGGTTTCGCGTTCATAACCTCAACAGCACAGACCTCAGATTGGTTTGATGTAGTTGTCAAATCAGAGCCCCCTGGAGTCGACACAGAAGAAATACCCGATGGACAGATGATTGAACATTCCGGAAAGTTGAGGCGGGCGGAAGAACCGTACATGGCCCTCGCAGCTTCATCATAAGCAAAGGCAGCTTCCACTGCCTTAGGGAAAGTACCAAGCCAGAGCCTTTTCCCCCTATTTGGTTCGCGAATTTCCGCGACCCATTTACCCCACGTCCTCTGCCTAACACCCCTGTAATTACAATGTGAATTATCGGGCCCTCCCTTTCCTTTCATACATCCCTTCTTCGATCCAATGGCCGGAGCTTTGCGGACCGGTCTAATCTCATTACTGTATGATGCCAGCCGGGAATTGTACGCTTTCCACTTTGCTAGTGTCTCAGCTACGGACATAGATCCATCACGTCTACTCCGCGACTTCCTCTTCCTGGAAGAGCTCAAGGACAGAGAATTCATGTTAGCACCTCGATCACAAGTAACCATCTTTGCGAAATGCTATTTTATTGCACAGCAACCACAACCACCTTTCAAGCAACAATCAAGCAATAGGGAATTGCTATTCTTCGAACTCAACAATCAAATCCCTGTTCTGGGTATTAGTCCTAACACGAGAATTTCAGGATCTGCACTAAGATTACAAGCAAATTTCATTAAAATCCGGAAGTTAAACAGCAAACCACTGTGACTTATTAATATTTATACAAATCAAAATCCAAAGCAAGGATTATAATATCAGGAAACAAAGAAATGACTGCGACAAATTTCCACATAATCTTAGGTTTCCCTCTGCTCCAAGTATTTGACCGGTCTCTCTCTTAAGTCTTAAGGCACCACCCCTACTACCCTACCCCACCTAAAAAACAAAGAAAGAAACCAAAAACCACGAAAAACAACAAGAGGACCAAGGTTCAGCGAGCCTTTAGCTCAGCTGGCATGTCCTCCTATAAGGAGAGTCCTGATCCAGGATAGAATTTCCCTACCCCCACCCCCAAATTGCCAAGGAAAAATAAAACAAGAGAACCAAGGAATTCACCAATTCAAAGGAAACCCGAACTCAGAAACCCCAAACGACTAGAAGACACAAGAATTGAGCAACAGTATTCATTTTCCCAAGTAAAAACCCCAAATTATCACCCGCACATTTCCTCCAAAGCCCAGGAGGAAAAGTAACACAATAGGATGTACAAATGTAAAGAAACTTCATTATAGAAAACGTAAATAAATTCTTTAAAAATGAACCCACCTCTCAATCGAAGTTTTCGATGACATGCCAATCGAAGTTTTCCCTTGTAGTAGTAATATACGCTACGTTTCAGACGAAGCTAAAGGCTTTCGCTTCAGCTTTTCTGCGCTTCTGATATTTTTCGGCTGTGAACGGCTTCGCGTGATATTTCTACAATTTGGAGAGCTTCTCGAGTAGTATAGCTAAATCCAGAAATCTGTACGGGCGGGAGCGGCGAGATATATTTATAGCTTGCTCTAGATATTTCTGGTTCCTCGGTATGTATTATAAACGTTATGACGTGGCGCTTTATAGTCGCTTCTATTGAAGATTCGGAACCAGAAAGTTTCGGCACGTGTCAACCGAAGCTTCCCGAACCTTGTCACGGCTTTCTTGGCTCCGAAGTATTTCCCTCCCCTTTTTTAATTGCCCCACTTTGCTTTATCCCTCTTGTGTCCCGCTATCTAGGCGATATCTTCATTTATGCCACTAATTATACGTCATCAGATGTTGGATCGTACCACAAGATATGTGTTTGGATTTTCAAGTAGTGATTAATAATTATTTTCTATTTCAAGTGGCAGGTGTAGGCCATATACAAAAACACGTGCCCTTCTCATATCCCATCATTTAACGTCATCGTATATCCTGTCTTTTTGTTTTCTGCGTTCATCGTATATCCTGTCTCAGGGTGGGTTTGTTTTGTAAAATTTTAGTGTTGTTAAAATTTTAGGTATTGGGTTTAGTGAAAAAGTGAAGAGAGAGGTAATTTTTTATATTTTTTGTAGTTAAAAGTAATGATTTGATGGGGGAGAGAGAGATTATATTGTAATATTTTATTGTGTTAAAATTTTAGGAGGGGTAAAATTTTACAATGCAAACACAGCCTCACTGTCCCCCCTTCCTCATCAACAACCTCTAGTCCCCCTGGTCCAGCCGTGCATGTAAGCCACGCATTCTAATTTACTTCTTGCCACGCATTAAAAAGAGGAGGCTGCAAATCAACTGTTTGAATGTGCTTTACGCACGTATATATGTCACAAAGTTTGTTGTCAAGCTTGATGCTAAGCATTATGCCCACGAAAGGCACAAAAGGGTAGGGGTTCATGGATAGGTTAGGACTTGGCCCCGCCTATATTTATTTTCAGTCACCACTTCGGTTTGAAAACGGGGCAAGGCCTACAAACCAAGGCCTATCGTGGTAGATATCCACTTTGGAATCACTCTTCAAAGTTTTATTTTAATTGTTTGGAACTCTAAATTTTTAAAATTAATTTATTTACACTTTAATATAAAATTAGACGGTCGAAAACACGCCATTGTCTTGTTTTATAATAAATGTAGAACTCGATAGTTTTTAATGGCTCAACTTGATTGAAATTTGATAGTTTAGGAGTTTAATGTGTTTGATAGTTTGGAGTTTAATGTGTCTTATAGTAAATATCTTTATTTAAAATTATTTTAATAGTTTGAGGGTGAAAATAACTTTTTTCCTGAACAAATTTTAAATTCAACAGAAAATGGCAAAGATAATTAACGTAGAGAAGGAGCTAAAAAAAATCTATCAATTATAAGAGACTTGATACAGTGCACCTTTCAATTACCAAATATTGTATACTTTATATATTTGATCTAATGTCTTCGTCAAATAATTAGACTGAAATGATAATTATAATGTCCTAACCTACTTTACATATATTTTTATATTCAATTGGGAGTATTATCGCAATGTTAGGTGTAAAAAAAATTGATAAAGACTCCAAATTTTATGATACTAATAGGTGAAAAGTGAAAAGCCTCAAATCTCTATAATTTATAAGTAAAACGTGTATTTATTTTTTATTTTTAAAATCCAAAGCCAAATTCAATCCAAAGGGAACACGTCATTAATTCTTCAGAGTATCATGTGTTTTCTGGAATTTGTAAACTGGCCAATTAGTATCGTACAGCCAAGTCATAATCGATCACCACAGGTCATGGACTCATGCTAGTCTTCTAGATAGTTTTCAGAAAAGAATAGCAAATTCCAGAAGAGATTTAACCAGATTCAGATTATATAGCGGATGAGTTTGATATCATTGTCTAATCACGGCTATTTGGAGTCATATGTATATTTGACTCCAAATAATTATGTATATACATATCTATAATTAGATAAGCAACAAGAGTCAAGAGAACAAATTTGGCGAAACAAAGAAAAACCTACTTGTTCTACAATTAACAAACCTCCTCGTAGTGCCAACATGCAAGCTGGGTTGTGCACTAAGTGGCTCGACACATAAGTAGTACTGCAGCCAGGACTCGACAAGCCTACTACGCTGGCCACTCATTTCTCAGGACAAATATCCTCCTTTTGTAACTTTACTTTGGTTTTCAGACTGATCTCGTGCTAATCTTGATTGCTCACCCAACAAAAAAAACCATCAAAGGATCCTGAACCGAACCTTGTAAATTCAAAAATTTAACGCAGTAGTACCCTCTTGATCAAAGACTCGGCTTCCCTCAGGTTAAACACACAGGAAAAGTGGCGTACTGCCCTTATGGTCAAGCTATATCTGTTATTGGGGTACTCATTAAGGGTGCCCGTAACACTTTACAGAGAACGACCAGGCGCCTGAATTACAGATAAGATAAAGCTAAAAACTCATTATGTTAGATAAAATGCAACGAAATTACTAGGGTACGTAAAGAGATATTATCAATATGATATCTGGATTGCTGAGACCAAGAGGTTCCTATGGCACTGGTGAGTTATACCGGCCGTACGTGGTGCTCCCGTCACGGGGGTGCTGATCACTAGAGTTGCTGAGAGCAAGGGGTGCCCAGGTAGTGTCACTGTATCATAAAGGGTGCTCTCGACACTGTAACACAAGGGTGCACTCGGCACTGTAACAATGGTGGTGCTCTCGGCACTGTAACATCAGGAGTGCTCTCGGTACTGTAACATAAGTGGTGCTTTTGACATTGTAACACAAGAGTGCGTTCGACACTATAACATGAGTGATAGTGCTCTAGGCATTCTAACATGGGGTGCACACAACACGGTAACAAGGTGGTGCACATGACATTGTAACATAGGGTGTACACAACACTATAACAAGGTGGTGCGCATGACACTGTAACATAGGGTGCACACCACACTGTAACAAGGTGGTGTGCAGCTGCAACATAGGATGCTCACAACACTGCAACATAAGGTGCACACAACACTGTAACAAGGTGGTATGCATGACACTGTAAGATAGGGTGCACACAACCCTTTAACATAGGGTGATGCACTTGACACTATAACAAAGTATGCGCATGACACTGCGACATAGGGTGCACACATCACTGTAACAAGGTGGTGCGTGTGGCACTGTAACAAGGTGGTGCGCATGACACAATGAGTTAGACCAGCCACCCGAGGTGTTCCGTCACGGGGGTGCTCACTTTGTTGGTGTAGGGGTGTCTGTGGCACAAGTAAGATAAAACTAACAGATCATCATGTTAGATAAGATAAAACAAGATTATATCTTGAGATAAAAAGAAATTATCATGTTAGATAAAGAGATATTATGAGTAAAATAGATTTAAACCGTGCAGGATTTTCTTAGTTCCTTGCTGCAAGGTAGGGAGATGTTAATGGCTCTGGAGGTGTTTATGTTACAGTGTCATGCACCACCTTGTTACAGTGTGTGTGCACCCCATGTTACAGTATTGTGTTCACCCTATGTTACAATGTTGTGTACACCCTATGTTACAGTATCATAGGCACCACCTTTTTGCAGTGCTTTGTGCACCCTATGTTACAGTGTCGTGGGCACCACCAGGTTACAGTGTTGTGTGCATCCTTCATGTTATAGTGATGTGTGCACCCTTGTGTTACAGTGTTGTGGGCACCCATTGGTCTCAGCGACTCTAGTGAGCACCCCGTACGGTTGTTCTAACTCACCCGTACTACGACACCCTTTGGTCTCAACGACCTAGATATCTTATTGATAATATCTCTCGATAATTTTGTTTTATTTTATGTAACATGATGAGCTTTTAGTTTTATCCTCTGATAATTTAGGCGTCTGGTCGTTCTCTGCAAAGTGCTACGGGCACCCTTAATGAGTACCCCCGTGACGGAACATCATGGGCGGCTGGTCTAACTCACCCGTGCCACGGGCATCCCTACATTAGCGAATTGGCCTCGACGACCTGTGCCTACGTTAGCAAATTGATATCGGCAACCTGTGCCCCTACACCAGCAAATTGTTGATCTCACAGGGCCCAGAACATCACTACACCTGAGAACATGTATAAGTCCGCAACACCAAGGACACCCCCACACCAAAGAGATGGTTCGACTCCAGTATGCCAAGGGCACCTCCACACCAGATGGCTGGTCTAGTTTGACAGCAGCAAAGGTTCCCCTTTATAACAGCAGTTGAACTAAAAAATTACGGCTGACTTAATTTGGTTTAAAGGGGGACTACTAATTGGCCATAATATGACTGACATAGTCCATTGAAATACACCAGCATATCCGTCCAAGGCCACAGGCGCCTAAGGCCCCTAGCCCGCGCACATGATAATTTATCCCTCCATATTTTGCCTCTCAAGCATTTAAAAGAGTTCTAAGGTGCACATTATTAAGACTCCTCGTATGACTCTAATCCCTCCACATATAAATGACAAATATTCCTCTTCATATTTTCTGAAGTCTCGTTACTTCTCTATACTCAAATCTTCTTGAGATCTAACTTAGACATCGGAGTCTCCGGATCCGATACCGCCCCCTCTTCTTGTTTCTTTTCTAGTATGATCGACTCCGGCTCTTGGTGATTTTGGCATCATCAGTTCTATTACTTGGTGATTTTTGACATCATCAAGCATGGTGGTTGCGAATTTCCCATAATGTGCGTCGCATTATGTTAAAAGGGAAGCAAAATCTCAACTGACCCTCTGTTTGAGACCCCTTTTTCTTGAATTTTCTCACTGTCAGAAACATCAAGTTAGTCGTGACAAGAACTTAAATCTCCTTTTTCCAGGATTGGTATGAATTGAAAAATGTCTTGTGTTCCTAAAACCTTGTCTGATTATGGCGATGCAATGTCTTGTGTTTGATTATTTCTCTTTGTTTCCTTGGGGGAGATTCTGGGAGAAGAGGTGGCTTGTACAAAAGATGGATTATTTCCTTACTTTCTACTTCATTTGCTCAACATTACGTCCTAAATGCGAAGCTATTTACCAAATACTTCGGACTTAGGACTTTAGATTGACTTTCTAAGTGGGTGTTACAAGAGGGCCTCATCAAACATCCTCTCAATACCTGCAGGCTGCAGTATATCTTCAAAAACCGGTGTTCAGTGATTACGTGGCTTTCCACTATAGCAAAACTTTTGAAAACTTGGCTGCGTATGCAGGCTGCACTCTGTTTCATTTGTCTGCGCATGCTGGTGCTGATTACAAAACTTTTGAAAGAAGAAGATACTAAAACGAATTATGAGAAAACTCAGCAAAAAAAAGAGATAAGGAATTATGACGAAACTCGGACACCACTTATATATTCAAAAATTTCAAATCTGCATTGAGTATTAGCTATAGCAAAAGAATACATAAAAAATTGAGAAACATGGGGGGTCTATGGCCAACTTGCATGGTGTTCAGAGTTGCAATCACTGTACCATCTCATCTAATAAATCGGCTATCTATTAGAAAGAACAATGAAACAGAGCAAGAACTGGGTCCCCAAATGCAGGGAATACAAGAGAAATTGAGAAAAATAGCAACCCCTATTACTGGGTTTATGGACGTGGTGGTATTTCGGAATGATCCTAACAAAGTGGCAGATCCGCTGGTGGAGGCTGTATGGACTGCAACTCTCCTACTCCATTGTCTACCAAGAACACCATGGCCAAGCCCCAGGTGATATGAACATCCAAGTGACAGTGCATTAGCCAGACACCTATGTTTGCCAAAAAGGCGAGTTTAAAAAATTAAATGGTTGAATTTATAACTATGAAAAAACTGAAAATATATTTGAAATTGTAAACAATAGAATCTTCTTGGTAAGTTTTTTACCTGGATTGTCGGCGACAAATCTAATGACTGCCCATCCATTCACAGGTACTGCCACTGTGTTCCTCATAGGTGGATCAACAAGGTTAAATTTGGAAGTATCTTTCTTGGGATTGAAATTTCCGAAACCCTCTGCAATGATGTAGAAATCATATCCATGAAGATGAATGGGGTGGTTCTCAGGGGTGAAGATACTGGTGTCCTGCAACACGACCTGCACCCTCGACCCGTACTTCAACTTGTACCCTCTAGTTCCCGGAACAGGTTGCCAGAGTGAGCGGCTGACATTGCCCGTGTAATCAAATTTTAATGGTGGATTTGCTGGAAAATCAGCTGTGAAAACTCCAGGTATGCCTTGCCGATAAGCCTGCAGTATGGAGAAGTTGGATGGGAGCACAAAAGACACGTTGTTCATGCTGGCAGTGAATCGCGTTCCATTAGGGCCCTGACACCTCCTGGCTTTGAGATGCTGCGGGCATTTGTTGAGTCCAAGACCGATTGTGAAGAAGAGGTTCTCATCGATTTCCGTGGGGACTTCCACTTTCCTGGGACTTCTGAAGCTCTTGCTGAAGGTGGTGACAGTTGCCGTGTCGTTGAAAGCTGGTAGAGGAGGCATAACTGGTTTGCTTGCTGCGCAGTTTTTGGCAGCACAAGGAGCAGACTTGTACTCTAGAATAGCTGTGGTGGTGGTGTTGTCGAATGGTGCATTTGGGGCACTGGCATAGGCACGTGCTGCCATGTAGTATCGAGTCGGAGGCTGGTCACCATTGATCAAGACATCGGTGGTTTGGCCAGGGCCTAGCATGATGACTGAAGTGGTGAATGGTTTGGTGTAGGAGGCATCAGCACCAACGACTGTGAACTTGTGGTTGGCAACCGTGAAAAATAGTTCTTGATTCAGGGCCGCATTGATGACTCGGAGAAGGTTGGTCTCGCCGGAGTTTATTGGGACTATGACAGTGTCTGCAAAGGCAATCAAAGTGATGCATGATGCAGGTTATCTTCATGTTTATTAGCGATCGATGGAAGCATAAGCCTAAGTTGATCAGCTTTCAGTCACTGAGGACCGGTGGGCTAATGAACAAGTTGTCCATGCTTAGTTGCCAGCCCACGGGTTAATTTGGCCCAGAAGATTTCTCAATCAACATTTGGACTGAGAGGGGTACGTAAACCACAAATCATATATCATGATGACTATTTTTCTGTGAAAAAGTCTTAGGTGTCACGTGTTTATTGGTTTCATAATTCTTTCTTATTAATTAATGGTTCCTGATAAATGCCGGCTTAGCAGATTTATTTGTACAAATAATCTTTTCCTTTGTTTTTTATTTTCCTAGTCAACATGTTCTACAAACAAACCTTTGCTGGAGCAATTGTAAAGATCGCCAGGCTGACCGTTAATGGTGTATGCATCTGACACGTTTGGTGCTGTTCCTGTTCGTGTCGCCTCCCTCACGACAGCAATGGGGTTTGCATCCCACCATTCACCTGATCACCAATATCGTCATTATCAACAGTTAGTTACTTACTAAGTTAGCCACCACAGACTAATTTGTAATTGATCATTGGACCAATAGAATGGGATCTGGAAAACCAAATTGATAATGTTATTTTTCAAAGTTTGCATTTTTATGCAATTTATCTATATAAAGGCGAGCAGTCTCAATGTCTTTTTTTTTAATCAAAACTACTACTACTTTTATAGAAACATAAACAAACTAAGGGGATCAGTCTCAGCATAGATCCAAACAAGATCAGGAAAATGCTCATGTACATCGGGGTGGCCTCCAGACATAATCTTAGAGGCAGCCCATCGAGCAAGGTGGTGCGCTTCCTCATTAGCACCGTGTTTAACAAAACTAAAAATAACAAAATCAAAAGAACTAAGACTGACAAACATTTCTCCAAGCCTCCCATAGCTGCGCCAATTCAGTCTTTCTGGATAACGACTAATAACATGAATCGCCCCAATGGAATCACCCTCCACAATAATCTTCTTAACTCCACATCGATGAGCTTCTTCAATACCCAACTGTGCCGCCCATATTTCTCCCTCTTCCGGGTCATTCACTGAAATATAATGTACACACGCCCCAACCACACTGCCACTATAGTCTTTAATCACCGCTGCTCCAACTGCAAAATTATCTCTACAAGCCACATCAAAATTTAGCTTAAAGGTTCCAAAAGGTGGAGGAGACCATCGTGGGGATAATAAAGTATTCTTCTTATGAGCCCATGCCGACGGATGATCCCAAGACACTTTTTGAATTTTACAAATCAACTTCATCACATCCAGAGAAGCACCATAATGAGTAATTTGATTCCTAGTCTACCATAAAAGGTCCCAAGCCACCAATGCATAAATCTGGAAATGATGATGGGCATCAGGAGGTAGTTCTAAAAGATGTGCAGGTTCTATAATATATTGAAGCCAAGAAGAAATCGATAGGTGCTGAAATGACGAGCAGTCTCAATGTCGATCGTAGATATTATTTGTTAAAAATCCGTTGAAAACATCTTTTTTTTGTTATATATCAATGATAGCTCAAGTTAGCTAATTAAGCGAGTATATGTAAAATAAAGGGAGCAGAATTACCAAGAACAATGGGTGTTTCACGGTTTGGCTTCGTGAATGGGTAGGAATCTCCTTCTTTAGGACGAATAATCAGGGCACCATAAACGGTGGCTCTAAGCCATGAGCTATGAGCGTGCCACCACAATGTCCCTTCCTGTCCTTGAATAGTGAAACGATATGTGTAACTCCCTCCTGGCCGAATCGGGCACTGGGTTACGAACTCTGGCCCGTCTGCCCATCCTGTTCTTATTTGCCGAACGCCATGCCTGGTAAATGAAGAATGCTTTTAACCGTGTAACTTGTAATAGGATGCAGCATGAGCCATGAAGTACTATTCCAATGTGAAGTTAATGTTATTTGCTTTTTAGTAAAAAAGGAAATAGGAGTCACTCTGTGAATCAATTCATATACAGCTAGATCATGTGAACATGCATGCATGTCCCATGCATACATATATATAGAAGCTCAACCATGCAATATGCGATTATATACCAGTGAATGGTGACATTGTAGCGAGCTTTGTTTGTGACTTTGACGATCAAAGTGTCACCATTATTCACTTCCAATGTTGGTCCTGGGTACTGCCCATTAACCGTGATGGCGTTTTGGGTTTTGCACAGCCTCTTCACTGGTGTTGCTTGAACCTATTTCATGCCAAACTTAACGTCAGTCATGTGAAGAGGAAAAAGGAAGAAAGAAGTACTAGAAAAGAAAAAAGAAATGAAGAGAAAACATACGACAAATTCGTGCTGGTGAGTTTTTGGCTGTGCCAAGGACATTGTTGAAGCAAAGATGATCAGAAGAAAAAGATTAAAGATCAGGACGAAAGAGCACCGAGGATTGAGAAACATGTTGAGGCCGAGGGATTTCATCGTCTCTTCGCTGAGCCTTTGCTGTGTAAGACGGTTAAGGTAGTGACAAATGCAAGTGAGGACTGGGTAATTGCACGAGGGGGCTCTTTATAGGACAGAACATGAGAGAGAGAGTTGTTTGAGGTTGGCAGATTAGGTTTTGATTCGGCTTGATGGTCAAATTCAGGGGCAAAACTTAGTTCAACCCTATAGAAGTTGTTGCACCCACTAGCCTATCAAATTGCATAATTTCAATATACGCTTGCTTGACAAGTCTTCTTTCTTTCGGCGTTGGATTTCAACAAAGATCATTATTATGTGATTTCTTGGCAGATATATATTATCTAGTGTTTACTTCTATGCTAATTATACATACGGATCCGCTGACCTTCGACGTTCGGCGTGTACCTTCTTAATGTACACAATATGAAGAAGATTAAGAAGATTGGAATCCCCCCCCCTTCAGGCCTTAATTTTCATATGAGCAGTCTAAAGGCTAGAAGAAACACTTGTGGGGACAATACTAATATGAGCACCCAAAACGTTTTCTACAATTTTCACCCTTGGCAAGACTTTACTAAGGGGAGGGCAGATATTTAAGACCCCCTTCCTTATACAAAAAAACTACTTTTATGAAGACACGATCTAGGTTGGGTGATTTCATTGGCCTTTGAAGCAGTGGGACTGGAGAAAGCGATGATACTTAACCCAAACGTGAAAAAATGAAAGTACGTAGTAGTCATAAATGAATCCATGCATGGGCCCGTGTCCTTTCGGAAGCATCGAGTGGATCCCACCTGTATCGTGACCATCTTATTCATTAATTAGTTACTGCTCAATTTAACGGGGATAGGCAAACAACTGATTCTCCTTAAGTTAGGACGATCATTAATTTCAGTCTTTGATCGGGAGAATTGCTGTTTTAATTATTTTTTTGTTGAGGACATTAAATTGTACGTACAACATCCAGAGAAAGCCCCAGCTTGTAAATTAACAACCCAATTAAGATTTAAGAATATGTCCATCGCATCCTCTTCAACACATAAACACGAATAGCCTCCAGAGCACAACCAGCACTTTGTTTCTACGAACAGCAACCACCGAACTGGTGTCTGGTGGAACTTCCAATAAATGATAGAAGCAACGGCCTGCGAAGCAATCAAAAAAGAGCTGTGTACGGCAGTGGATTTAAGTCTACCATTTTTGTTTACTGGTGGACCGCAACCAGTGGCGGAGCCAGGAATCCAATCGAAGGGGGTCGAACTCTTAAGGAAAAATGACAAATTTTTTTTTACTACGTAATATAAAAAATATCTTAAGAGTTAAAATATCAAAAATTAAGGATTAAAAACACTAAAATATATTAAAATACACGTATCATACTATTTGCTGATATTGAGAGGTGAAAATTGGATCCTACGAAAATGCATATTCTGAAAACGTTGTAAAATAACTTTGTTCTCAATAGTTTCAAAAAAATTTCTTTAGATGTATACCACCAAACTATCATTCATCCATTCGTCTCCTATCTTATTACGCAAGTCAGTTTTAATTAACTTCATTACAAAGAACACAAATCTGTTTAACAAAAAAATAATCAAATTAAAAAATTCATAATCAAATTCATAATCGAGGTCAGCTCCATGGATCAAGTGCAATATTAATATACATACACAAATATTACAAAATCCAAACATCTATTAAAATGAAGAAATATAAACTTGTTAACCTAAATATAAATAAAAAGATTCATTTTCATTTGAATCTTAAAATGTTTGCAAATATTAATTTGTACATACTTTCTAGCATATCTTTTACCGGTTTCTTTGTTTTTTTTTTTTGGCGGGTTGGTTACTTGGTAGGTAATTGGGACCTCTAGGCTCTAACTGGATTTGTACAGCTAATATGACGGTGGAGTTCGAGGCGTGCACTGAACTTAATTACGTGAAAAATAAAACTACTGAATTACGTGTGTTGATTTCCTTTTAGTCTTGGTTGTAGCGGGAGAGTATGCGTCGAATCGTCCTAGTACTGCTCAGATTTTTTTTTTCAGAACTTTCATTAATTCCCTATTGGATAGTGCTCCGCACGCTCCAGCTTTTCACGTAAGCAAGCAGCGCGCCTTGGCCTGGGCGCCTGGGGATGGGAAGCAGCTGGGGTGGGCTTAAGATATTTAAAAAAACAAATGGAAGTATTTGCACTTTTTCAGGGCGACGGGGGTCGGCCGTTCCCCATCCGCCCCTGGCTAAAGGCCTAAAGCCTCTTACACATAATAATAATTAAAAAAAACTGATTGTTTTTCTGGGCGATGGGGGTCGGCCGACCCCATCGTCATGAGCTAGTTCCGCCCTTGACCGCAACCACCTACTAAATCAAGTCTTATTTGAAAGAAAAAAATGAGTGTAGAAGTCTCTCTTTCATTTGGTGCCAAATATTTAATGCATCGGGAATCTAATTCGGTTCAACAGTTAGAGATACTTGAAAGTCTAAATAACAACTCAAGAGGGTGAATTGAGTTTTACAAAAACTTATCCATTTTTCGATAAAAAACACAGATCTGTAAAATGTTATTTCTCTAAGGATAAAAATGCAGATCTGAATATAATAAATGATAATCTAAATATAAGCAATTAATGATAAGACATAAAACTCTACAAGTATGAATATGAAACGATTAATGAGAGAGATAGAGTTAAGAGAACTGACACCGTAGTTTTTAGGTGGTTCGGCCAAACACGTGCCTACGTCCACCCCCAAGGCAATTGACTTCCTCCACTATTCTCCAAATAGTGAATACACCTTAGCTTCCCGGGTGCTAAGGAACCTTTACAAAGCGTTTTGCGAGCTCACGCTTCAACTCTCACAAATCCTCACAACTTAGAGGATTTCTTCTACTCTCACAAGTAGGATCAAGTGTTTTCCCAACACTCAACAAGTGTTCACACAACACTCAAGGTTTTCCACAAGATGGATTCAAAGGAATTACAATGAATGACTCTCTAAGCCGAATATGCCAATGAAAAGCTCAAATCGTATCGAATGGTTCTCTAAGCCAAATTAGCAAATGGAAAGCTTAATAGAGTGCAAGAAGACAAGATTCTAAAAGGAAATCTAGGGTTTGGAAGATGTGAGCACAAACTTTTTACTAGATACGGTTTTCCCTCTTCTTCAAAGCACATTCTCTCTCTAGAAGTTAGGGCAATGAGTGATTGCAAGTGTGTTGTCCCTTCTTCAAGAAATCTCTCTCTCTTTGGAGGCTAGGTCGTCAATGATGAGCAATAGAAGAGTATTGAACAATGAGAGCTTTGATCTTGGAAGAATCAGCAAATGAAAAACTTTGGATCTTGGATTTCTCTCTCTAGATGTTGCGTTGATGGTCGAGCTCTCTCCCTTCTCTCTCTATCTTGTTCTTCTTATAGCCTTAGGTCTTCAACGGTCATTAAGGATCTTCTTGGAAAGATTGAGTATCGTTGGAGGGGTTTAGAAGACATTTGAATCATTTTAAAAGAGTTGACGTCGTTTCTAGAGAATCTGCAAAATCGCACAATGTGTCGACACATTGATTGTATGTGCTGACACATTAAACTTGGTCTGGAAATAGACTCTCGGGTGTTAGTTCAATGTGTCGACACTATGATCCAATGTGTCGACACTTCTAACACTTAGTCAAAAAATCACTTTGAATTGTCTGAAATGTAAACTCTCGAGTGTTAGTTCAATGTATCGACACTATGGTCCAATATGTCGACACTTCCAACACTTAGTCAAAAAATCACTTTGAATTGCCTGAAATGTAAACTTTCGGGTGTTAGTTTAATGTGTCGACACTATGGTCCAATGTGTCGACACTTCCAACACTTAGTCAAAAAATCATTTTGAATGGCCAGAAAAGCAAACTCTCGGGTAGTAGTTCAATGTGTCGACACTATAGTCCAATGTGTCGACACTTCCAACACGTAGTCAGAAAAATTTGTTCTTTGCCAGCAACTACTCCAATTTCAACTTTAAAGCATCCAAACCATTCCAATTTAAACACCTACAATATGAAAAATTGATTTGATCAACTTGTGTAATGATGTTCAAGAACACTTAGAAATATTTTAGTGAGTGAAACCTCAATCCTTTTGAAATACAATTTGGAAATTGTGGATTGACAATGTAAAATCTAAAGTCTTCAAAACTTAGAATATTTTGTTATCGTCAAAATCATTTATGGTTTGTTTTGTAAAACAACCTTGGGCTAACAATACTTAAGTCGGATAAACTGGGACGTCGATTTTACTCAAGAATTAGGTAGCCTGTCACTATATATATATATATATATGGATGATCTATAAACAACTTTTACATCTTTTGTTGAAAGAAGATAATAAATTTTGTTATCCACGTTTGCATTTTTGATAAACCAAACAGGACCCCCGCATGTACGATTTTTCTATTTCTCACTTGCTAATTGCCTTAACCGTTTTTGACAGAGTTCTATTGAGGATATCATGCTTATAAGGTTCAAAACCTATTTTATTCTTTTATTTTGGTGCAAAAAGGTTCAAATTCAGAAAATTTAGGGGGGAGTGAAGGAAAACAAAAAATGAACGAAAATGTTACTTGGAGCAAGGGCTAATACGTCAGAATGCTCCATACACGCCAGGAAGTAGTTACATAGGACAATGTCCAAAGTATCTTAGAGCATAAGGAAGAGACGGTCAAGTTTCATCCCAAAATAAATTGGTGATGGGAAGATGTGTCCCAACAGGTATATGAAACACAAGATGAAACAGTCCATAATCAATATGAGACTCTAACACTCCCCCTCACGTGCAGGCCGAATGAACATGGTTCATGCACGTGGACAATACTGGGGAACACAAACAAGTGGGTCAAACCCAGAAATATTTTTTTTACTCTGATACCATGTCAATCTATCACTCATCCCAAAATTTTAAGCTGATAGAATAGGAAGATTTTATTATTTGAATTATATTCTTTAACACTCTCTCTCACGTGTAGGTCGGACTCTCCTTTAATTGGGAAGCCCCACACGTGCAATATTTAATTAAAATTGGGTAGAGTGTAGAGTCAGGTCTCGAACTTGAGACCTTGACTCTGATATGTCGTCCGTGAGTTGTCAATGTCCAGTTGTTAACTAGGTCGGATAACTACAGGTGAGAGATAACAGGCTTGCAATTGCGCAAGTGCAAACTTTTATATGGCAACCACTGGTCTCTAGGAGGATTTCGATGAGAGGTAGAGAGTAATTAGGATTAGACCGGTGAACGAAAATAAGAGTTATATTTTTGTAGGGCGAGTAAGAGAAAAAAAAATTGACTCATGAAAGCAAATAAACAAAAAAAAAACAGATTATACCAATGTTTTCTTGATCAGGTTCTTTAGTTCTTGTTTTCTTGGGTTTTCATCTTCTTCATTGGTTGCTAAGGTTAGGTGCGAACTTATACAAAAGTGGGCTCTCAGAATTCAAAATTCAAAATACTGGAGATGGAAGTGTCGCTGACTCTTTTGTGTAAAACACTACTCACAGGGACAAAATTTCCTGATGGTTTTGGTGAGGAATTGTGTGTAGATCAGTTTCGTGATTAAGAAGTTAGAAGTAGCTACAGACTACAAAGACATGCGAACTTTCCTCATTGACTTGTATAACCATTTAAAAAGGGGAGGCTTTTGCCTCTTTGAATCTGAACGTAATCTTATCCTTTTTCCTTTTTGTCTGGCCGGGCATCTCGTTTTTCTCTTTTTCTTGGTATTTGGTAATTAGTTTCGTTCTACAATTTACCCTGACCTCACCCCTTACGCCTTAAACCCAAACCCGAGTTCTCGAAGTCATGAGTACTTCGAGTGGGTTTAAGTGAAGTCTCATGTACTTGATCATGTGCATTTTGAGTACTTCTCGAGATTATCGCCTTGAATATGCATTTGACAACTAATGATTCTTTTTTTATTTCTACGTAACAACTAGTGATTCATCTAATAAAAAAAGACACAATATTTCGAAACAAACACCTCTTTATTATCGTGTCCACACCGTTGGATCTAGTCATTCATTCAGTCATTCGGATTGGATTGCTTTATGAAACAAACACCTTCTTATTATCATGTCCATGGTGAGTTGATCTGGTCAGAAGATATCTAGATTAACCTTCTCCCGTCCCTTTTTTCTTTACTTTTGGGTGCGGGACATTGTTTTTCAAGAAATCGCAAGTTTTCGTTAAAAAAGAAAAGAAAAAAGCTTTAGGTGTGGTGTGCTTATTGAGGTCATAATTATTTCTTTATTTTTGCTGCTTATATCTGAAATGGCACATTAGGTATTCTTAGTTCTTGTAATATATAATATAAAATTAAAACAAATACAACAGTGAGATGTGAGCCTTCAAAAAAAATAAAAAAAATAAAACGATCATAACGCTCACCTGCCCACAATTCACCACCCAATATATGAGCCTTGCCAAAAAAAACATAAATAAATATACGATTAGATCTAGTAGGTTCTGTGGATTATAGACGCAAATATATATAGCTTAATTATATTATTTCTTATTTTCTTTTTTTCCCATCTCAATTTACTGAACAGATTATGTCCTACCGGCGTGATTTGTTCAGGCCTCAGGGAATTAGGGATTATTTTGATGTATTAGTATTTAAATATATTCAGTTCGTAAATGATAAAATTTATAAGTATTCTAGAATACAGACCAAAACCAATAATCCCTTTATTTTATTTTTTTGGTAACTTAACTCGGTCGCTTGCTTACAGTGCAAATCCCGAAACACGAACTCCATATTTTGTTTCACTTTCTTCTTTTTCTGTCTTCATCTTCGTATTCTTCTTTCATAGCAATACAAATAGAATTTTCAAGAAAGTTTGGGCAAATCAGATGAGCTACAAAGAACAGACGGCCAGCACGAATGCCGTGTAAAAAGGACTCCAAAACTGAATCTGAATGAGTTGAGGAAGGATCGCATCACTTGTGAACCACTTAACCAACTTAAAAGGAATAAATGCAGATAAGAGGACAAAGATGAAAGCAAAAAGGAGATCTACCAAGCCAAGCGGCCAAGTTAAACATTCTACGGAATTTATCTGCATTCATAAGAAGGAGCATAGCTTAGTTGGAGAAAATGTTGACAAGTTCCCGAGTCTCCGCTCATAAGAAGGGGTTAATCAATATCACTCTAAGCTACGCATCATGTTGCTTAGAAATGTAAGCACGCAGATAGAATTTAGCAGTCGCCCTTGCATCGAATTTGCGAAGGAGCAAACTTCAATTCAGCACACAAAGAGTGGTCAACGAGAATACATTCTCAAGCCTATCTCTATGTCATTGCCCTCCTTTCGAACTCAACTATGAATTTCAGTTCTTTTGTCTGCCTGTTTGAGGCTTGCACATTCGAGAGTCTGAGATTCAGGTTCTAGAATTGCAAATACATTTGCGCAAAAGGCATTACAGATGTAATTGAAAAACCAACTAATACACCCCAACCTTTGGACCACCATCTAAAGCACCTATCTCTTCGAAAACAGGCAGACAAAAGTCACGAGGACCTAAAATGTCCACAATTCTCTGAAATACTCATCAAACTGCGCCAAAATAGGCCACAATCTTTGGAAACGCATGCAATCTGTCAACCAAAACAATTTTTTACCGGGTCAAACTCTAACCACAATGCAGTTTGGATCATCTTGAATACCAATAACTTGAAAGCACAGACAAACAGGCGCAGCTAGGATTCTGAAAAAGTAGATCACAAACATAGCTGCAGCTTTGATAGAAATCCTGCAGTGGATAGAAATCGCATACATAGCTGAACCCAAACTATAAGTCTATAAGTTGCAGGTTTGAAGTTAAGGTGGCGTCCGTACATATTACCTTGTGTTTATCTCCCTATGATGTAGGACCGTGTAAATTACACGATTTAATCCAGCACTAAACTACAAATCCTCAATAGAAATAAACCAAACTTTATTTTAGGACGATATTCATGCATCGTTTTGATGCCTCAAAGTTTCAACCTTTTCACGATAGGGATTCATGCACGTCCTGGAACTTCCAGATTTGATAATCCTCACCACCAGAACTATATGTAGTACAGTACAATTGACGAAATTGCATTCACTAAAAATGAGAATTTCAATAACTAAACTAGTAACCCATCCGAGTCCCAAAAAAATGAGATCTAGAAATAGGATAATCCAGATCCAATCTACATAAAAGATAGGCAAAAGACAAATAATATAAAAAACCAAACATTTGCCTCAAATTTCCGAAGCAAATGGGCCGCCTTAGTTTTTCTCACTACAATTACAAGCTCAAGAAGGTATAACAATTAACAATATCAATTTCACAGCTAACAAACCTTACACATGGCGCCCGAAGTTGAGACCAGGTTCACACGCGAGCGGCGACTGCGGGTGCGGATGCGGCGGCGGCGCCGAGGAAGGAGAGGAATCCGGCACTGGCGGGCTCCTGGTCGTCGAGGAAGAGATCGTCAGGAACCCTAAAAGCGCCGTGTACGCAAATTATGGCAAAGCCAACCATCAGCGCCGAGATGAGCAAGGATCCGACGCTGGTGAGGAAGATCACGATAACGGTCAGCAGGGACAGGCCGAGAAGCGTTTCGCGGTCAGAGAAGGTGCGGCCGAGAATGACCAAGGGCTGATCGGACTGTCGAAAAACATAGAGGAAGGCCCAGCCGGCAAGGAGGGAGAGGAGCACGACGAGGGAGACAGGGTGAGACAAGAGGGAGAGAGCGAGGACGACGGCCAGAAGGGTCAGGTAGTTAACGCGGAAGTAGTTGAGATTCTTACGGATCCGGGTGTAGGCATCTGGGAATGACTCGGGTCGGACCATAGAGCTCCTGTCGACAAGCTCGGACCACGGGCGTCGCTGGGAGAAACCATTGCGAACCGTGGACGATAGCCGTGAGACGAAGGCGCGGAAGGCGGGCGTGGCAATCTGGGGCTGGGATGACTGCTGAGGGTTCGAGGTTGGGAGTATCGGTGCAGAGGCCATATCGGAAGTGTTGATTTGGTGCTCGAGGGTTGCGCGTGAGACACAGTCCCTTTGAATCAGGAGAGACCGAGAAAGTAGAAACAGGGCTGTGTGTCTGGGGACGGAATCACAGAATGTATTTGTGGGGTTGGTGACAGACGGGGGTTATTGGTTGGGTCGCGGAAAATAGACTCCCAAGTCCCATGTGCATGTGTACTGGGACGCATATGTTTATCGATTTTTCATTTCCCGTAAATTGATATTTTCAAAACCTTTTTTGTCACAAGACTATGTTTAATATTGATGTATCAAATATGCTATTATCAATATTTATTCATGAACTCCTATTTTACAGGAATATTATACTGTTTTTTTTATAATAGCATCTTAATTCGAGATAGAAAATAATAACCAGACCGTTGTTCTCGGTTAATCCTTCTCCCTCTCCAACTCTTTTTACTCCAAATAAAAATAGGAATTTGAAGAAAAAAGTTCACCAATCCGACCCAAGATTCTGGTATTATCCCTAGGAAGACATTACTTAGATACTGCAAGTTAGGCCAATCAGACGTGGAAGCATTTCAATCGTAGATTCGGTTGGCTTCTTCTGAGAAGTTATTCAAACATCCTACTATGTTGAGCTTCATTTTTTCTAATGTTATGTCGACTAATTATAGATTCTAAGTTAAGAGCTTCTAGTTTAGAAAAAAAAAGTTAAGAGCTTCTAGTTATCAAATCGTGCTTTCTAATGTGTTTAGAATCGGATCCAAATCTCAACCAAGATATCATTACGAGACCTACGGAAATTGTGGGAGATTTTCTTTCCTATGAATAAAAGTAGCACATATCACTTAACAAGTTCTTAGAAAGTTTAAGAAAACCCAGCAAAGCATTCAAATTAGTTTCGACTAGGAGTATCTCAAAGAATAGGTAAACTTATTTCCTGGAGTTCTAGATGCAGAAAGTTCCATAGAGACAGGAAGGAGGGAAGCTAGATAGGTAGGGAGGGAGGGGGGAATCCAGTCCCATTAGGTGGTTGAGAGTCAGAAAAGCACGACATCTCTACTCGCCTTTATCTGCAATCCAATCTGGTGGTTAGGTCATAAACCACTACTTGGCATCTCAGGACTTTCGAGGCAGGGAGTGTGCCTTCACTGTGAATCTAATCTGCATTCATGAACGAAGTGTACTCTATCCTGTAACTATTGATTAAGGAATTTATTATCATTCATTATCTTCCTCGGCGTTGTTCAGCTACCATCTTTCCTGTACTTTTGACTTCTCTTCCCCACCAGAGTCTACAATGACTTCCATTCCTGAAAAGCCTTTATATACGGATATAATGATCTGCAGAATTCCTTGAAGAGACAGGAAGAGAGATTTCAACTGACTGCGCTAGCTCGTATGGCTGCTTCTTGTTTCCTTCCTGATATATTTTGCTGGGTTCAGAACCTTCCACCAATCACTAAATGGAGAAAAAATTCCATGTCTTTATGCATATATTCTTCGGGTTCTTCCCAACCATCCCTCAATCTCTCCGTTACCAAAAATAACCAATCCCCGACTCTTTCTTTTGCTGTCGTGGTAGATTTCAATCTCCCTGTCTCTCTTAGGGCCTCAAAACCATTCAAGCTGAACTCCAAATCCACGAAGAAAGTAGATGAGGAAACCATGGCCAACCTTTTGGTCAATTTTGTTGAGGATGTCCTTTATGGCTCGATCAGAGAGGACGAAGTGAGAGAGAACATCACTCTCAAAGCTGCTTTGACGGGTATTGTGCGAAAGAGAGACAATATGAGAGAGAAGATTTCTTCCCGCCCAGTATTGTGCTTCTTCTCCAAGCTGCTTCTTTTCTGCTGGATGTAGTGAGTCGCTTGGAATTTTAAGGGTCTATTAATAATCTGTGAAAATTTTCTTTGTGCATTTTGCAAAAAATGTGTTCGACAAAATGCAGACTACTGGGCTGACCGGTTGTAAACTTAAAGCTGGTGATGCAACCCTTGAAATATATAAAAAAATTTCTCGCACGTGCATCCATATCATTTGTCTTTTCCTATAAGTTTTTACTGATTATCCGAATTGCTATTTTATTTTTTGGTTTTTGTGGGACTCAGTGGGGGTTGTGTTTATAAGTATTCCCAGATACATTTTCAGCTCTCAGCTAGGCAGGGACTAGGGATAAATTATCTTATCCACAGCTGTTGCGAGCGGCTCGCGCGCGAGGCTTTGGGATTTCCAGCGCGCAAAGGCTATGTGATTTTAGCGCCCTGCCGCGTCGCGTCGCTCTGGAATTTCCAGAGACCTATCGCGCGAGTCCACGCGCGCGAGGCTCTGAGATTTCCCCCTCTCCTTTTAACTTTTGTTATCTGCGTTAATTTTCAGCTTATTTTAGTTTTTTTTAACACATTTTGACTTGTTTTTTTAATTCGTTTGATTTGTCTTCTGTTTGATCGAAGATCAGAGAGTTGTTCGTTGTGAGTGAATCATGGTCGTTGCTGAGAATGCTGGGTTTGAGCTGGATTAGTTAAGAGGAAGTAGTTTTTGGATTTGATTGTGCAAACAAATAAGGCAGGGGGACCGGGGTTTTAATACAGGCCATTGGATGGGTTCATTAATGCGTTATCACCCATCCAATGACCTGTTAGTACCTACTAGCAAATTCCCTTAGGAGGGAATCCCAGTCCATCCTTCATATATGTCGAAAATCTCGTTGATCGCCTGAGCTTATCTCCTATTTGCACTACTGAAAACCATCAAATCGTCAGCGAAAAACAATGGGAAATCAAGGGCGCTCCCTTCACCACTTTAACCCCATGAATAACACCTTGAGCTTTAGCCCGAGATAGTCGTGAGAGCACCGAACTCCCAAAATGAACAAGAAAGGAGAAAGTGGGTCTCCTTGACGTAAGCCTCTACCCGGTTTAAAGAACCCATGTGGTGAACCGTTCAACAAAATAGGAAAAGAGACAGTGGAGATACACTACTCAATCAACCCCACCCATACCTCGCTGAACCCAAAACAGCTCAAAACCTTGAGAATAAAATGTCAATCCATTCTATAGTAAGCCTTTTCCATATAAGCTTAAGGGCAGTCCAACCTTTTCGACCCTTCTTTTGCTTCATGGAATGGAGAACTTCCTGCCCTAAAATAGCATTTTCTTGGATAGTGCGTCCTGGAACAAAAGCGGCTTGAAAGGGCAAAATAAGCCTTGGAAGGATATCTCTAAGCCGGCCAGGTAGAATCTTTGCTATAAGTTGAGTCTTGGGCGAGGCTCGACAATTCCAAAAGAAAACTAACATGGGGAGGTTTGGGCATGAAAAGACCCGCCTCCTCCGTCTCAGAAAAATACTCCTCCATCGTACAATGGAAAGCACTACGACCAACAAACTTGCTCTCACCTTTGCCCTTTTGGCCTTGCACCACATAATTGAGTTTCTGCTTCTCCCCATAGATAGGGTTCGACTTCTTCGGCTTAAACCACTGAGCAAGCGGTTGACTAAAATCGTCACTACTTAGCTTAGTTTGCATGTCAACCTCTGGCACTGCACCTCTACTTAACGATCCTTTGGAGTCCTTTGTGATTTTACGCCAATTGGCCTTTTCAATGTCTACACCTTTTCTTTTTTGACCGATGGAAACGCCCAGATTCCTTGGGCCAAGCCTCACTTGATTAATCCAGAGACCCTTTCCCTTCCTATCTTTGTGTTGGTCCAAAATCAACACAAGAGGCCCAACCTCAGCAAAGTTTGAAAGAGCACCCAACGAGCTGTCCAAGTCCATGAGCTGAAAAGTTAGTTGGGCCGAAACAGAAGTCAATAAGGGGTCCCTAGGCCCATAGTCGCGCACCCATTACTTAGGCTTATATCCACCTGTACACTTTCTTCTTTTCCGGACCATTCGAGAAGAAGATTATTTTTATTTGCTTGCGTACGCTCATAATTCATTTCAAACTCGACCGAGGCGTGGAGGGCAGACAATTACTTATTTGAATAATTTTCTTGTGGAAGTATTTTACTAGGTTATTGATTTGATTGCTCAGGAGATGAATAATCGTTTCACAGAAACAAGTATGAAGTTACTTTTTTGCATAGCATGTCTTGATCCAAGGGACTCATTCTGAGCATTTGATCTTGATAGATTATGTCGTCTTGCTGAATTTTACCCAGAAGATTTCTCAACAATTGATCGCGTGGTACTTAGAGATCAGCTTGACACCTACATTAGAGATGTTAGAAGAACTAATGTTTTTTTTTTCTGAGCTTCAAGATATTAGAGCTCTTGCTGTGAAGATGTCTGAGACCAGAAAGAATATTTTGTATCCATTGGTTTATCTTCTTATTATGTTGGCATTGGTCTTACCAGTTACGACTGCAACCATTGAGAGAGTGTTCTCTGCGATGAAAATTATCAAGACTGATTTGCGTAATAGGATGAGAGATGATTGAGAACGAAGCCATTTTGCAACGTTTTCAGAAGATGCGCAACCGTAGGATCCAATTGTCCCCTCTCAGTCGTAGTACATAGTACGGTATGTATAATTCAATATTTTTAATGTTTTGATATTGTAACTCTAAGACAATTTTTTACATTACGTATGAAAAAAAAAAATCAGTCATTTTGCTTTAAAAGTTCGTCCGGGTTGTTAAATGTCCCATTCGGCCACAGTTGTATCAAAATCCCGTAATTTCTCTCAAACTTGAATTGAATCCAAGTATTTTCACGATTGGATCTTGGGAGAAAAAAACTCGGGGCTTTAAGGCTGATCCACCTTCACCTCTACCTTTACTCTGATGTATTATTGAGTGACCCACACCGATCGATTTGAGCGAAAGTCCACTTCCAATACTTCACCAGTACTCCCAACTGCCCATCTCCTTGGTAGAATGCCCCAAAGGAAGGCCATGCAACTGAACCCAAACATCCACGGAAGAGAAATCCACCTCCTCAATAGTTTCACCCAGTCTCCAGGGTTTTAGAACCAAGGGAACCCCTTTATAATCCAAGGGGATCGCTCTAAGATCTTGTGTCTGCACTTCGCAGAGGGGAAGGAAAAGATGAACTTTTCCCCCTCCACTTCTTCCATTTCGAGGTTTTTTATAAAATGCCATGACATGAAGATGGCAACCCGCAGCCCAGCTCTATTGAAAGGCTTATCTGAGATCAGCTTACCCACCAAGCAAGAATCCATCCCCTGAACATCAGCGTCCACTCCCAAAGGGACCTCACCACCACCAGCTGACCAACAAGAATCAGTCCTTTGACTAGAGCCGTAATCCATAAAGCCTCACCACCACCAATGCCCCGCCCCAAAAGAAAAGGCACGGCGAAAAAGGGAACAAGATGGATAAAAAGATTGGAGTAAAGACAACTCAAAAAGAAGGCAATCAGAAAGGATAAGCAGCAACCTCGAAGAAATCAAGGAAAAAACAATGGAAGAGGTCACAAAAGACCAGAAAAGGGCCAAAATCCCCAGAGAGCTCCCCTCGCAAGAGAGCGAAGAACCACTTCTTGACATATATGTGCATACCGACCATTCACTAGGCAAGGAGTAATATTTGCTGGGGATGAGTATGGCGAGAGAGTGGTGGAAGGTCGACAAGAGTGCCATTGGAAGGACAATGGAGTGGGAGATAAGAGGGTGGATTTCGTTAACTGATTGGCCTAATAAATCCAAAACCTTTTATAATGAGACGAGGAGGCTGGAATTTAGAGAAATCCTTCATCTTGCCATTGCTTAGCGGGGAAAGATGGGATAAATCTGCAAACTTGCTACCATAACAGCCTTGTACTCAACTGATAAGACTCTTTTATCTTCGCATAGTTGTAATTCCTTTATTAAACGAGTAGTTCCTCTATTGGTCGATTGCAACATATTCAATCACTGCGGTTGCATATAGAAACTATTGAGCAATTGCATTTGCTATGCAAGATCGAAATTGAAATGTTCATTGACTTGGGAAAAAAAGGAATGGCAATATGAGATTAAGAGCTTTTAAGCGTAATTAATAATAAAAATATATTTTCTTAGAAAAAAATGATAAAGGGATATTTCTAAGGGTTTCAATGGATTAACAGATAATACATAATGTTTTTAAAATAGAATATATTTTTAAAACAATCAGAAGAAAATGTTTTACTCATTTTTTTTTTGCTGAATAATACCGTTAGATTATCTTTGCATTGAATCTAGTGTACAATATACAATAAAGATCAAGAACAACATATTCAAACACAACTAGATTGAAAAAGACTAACGAGATTCAAAAAGATTGACAAATCACAATTTCTCTATGCCGGACAGAGAGAGCGAGTGGTGGGAAGAAAATGTTTTAATCAAGACAAACAGGATATAACACCCATGAACGACGGCGTCCTTCCTAAAACGGCACTAAATCCTTGTCCTTTTTAAGGATTCAGAATTCGAGAGTAGGCCTGTAAGTTCCGTCCGCCATCCGCCGGAGTTCCGGCTCCGGTTAGGTCACCGGTTCCGGTAAGAGGAGCTCCGCCTCTTCCAGGAACCGGAGCCGGAGGTCGATTTAGACCTTTCCCGGAACCGGAACCGGAATTTTCCGCCGGTTTAACGGAAAATCCGGTTCCAGGATTTTTTTTTTGTTTTTTTACTAAATGTTAAAACGACGTCGTTTTTTTATAAGTGTATTAACCTACCTTCTAAAACGTATCTCCCCCTCTCTGGCCCCTGCATCAGTAGCCCGCGAACCCCACCCCCCGTTCCTTGCAGCAGCCAGCGAACCCCACCCCCCGTTCCTTGCAGCAGCCAGCGAACCCCATACCAAACGGCTCAATTGTGATCAAACTTTTGCAAAAAAGTCTGCTGGAATCGTCGTGTTTGTAATTCCGATCCAGAATGGACGAGAAGTGGAAATTGAGCCGTTTGGTAGGCGTTTTCGTGGTGTGCTTACTGTGTCAGGATTTGAGTCTAAGTTGGTGTCTCAACGATGAAGGTAAGAGCTTTTCGGTTCATCTTGTTCCTTCTTCCCAGCCACCCCCCCTACTCCTCCGGAAAGTTGAAGAAAAATGATGAGCGGGGTAACTCTCTTTTGTCGTAGGTTTGGCTCTGCTAAGATTTAAAGAGAGAGTGATAAGTGACCCCTTAGGCGCGTTGTCGAATTGGAAAAAGGAAGATGGAGAGGTTGATCCATGTTCGTGGTTTGGGGTTGAGTGCTCAGACGGAAAAGTTGTGAGCTTGTGAGTAATTCTTCTTCTTCTTCTTCTTCTTCTTCTCAGTTGTCTTTAGTGGGTGCTTCTGCTTCTCCTTGGATCCTCTGTTTTCTTGGTAACCAAATGGATATTAGTGATCGTTAGATTTAGTTTTTTTTACATGGATCAAGAAAGCTCTACTTTCGCGCTTGTCCTGAATTGTTAGTTGTTGATGGTAATAGAGATTAATTTTTTTGTTTAATCTAAAAGAGGTTCAAATGTTGGGGAAGGCATGCCATACAATGCTTCAAATCACGGGTCAAAAAATTTAATCTTAGAACTCTTTTTGACAAGTGGAATAAGTTCCATTTTTAGGACTTAATTATGGGCTTTTTTTTGCAGAGAATTGTATTCTTGTAAAATCTTGGTCCTTGTTTCTTGCTGTGGCTTTTAGGTTGTAGAAAGAATTTAGAGCTTCAACTAATTTACCGCTGCATCAGATTTGATAAGGTGGAAGGCAGGGTGGTAGTGGACTATATAAATGTTGGTTTGAAATTAAGCCATTAATTATGTTGTTTTGGAGCTCAATCTATTCATCTGGTCATATTTGCTATTCAAAACTATGAGTGCGTGAATTACAGTTTAATGTTGTAATGAAGGAGTGACACTTGGATTTATTGAATATGCAGGAACTTGAAAGGCCTTTGTTTGAGAGGAACAATGGCACCCGAGCTTGCAAAGCTAGTCCAGATAAAGTCAATGTAATCATTTACAAGTTAACTAGTTGTCTAATAATCTCTAGTCCATGCTGTTTCAAAGTTCTTTTTTCCCTGTGAATCACAAATACTTTGCATTTCTGTGTAGTGTTTTGCGCAATAATTGTTTTACTGGAATCATTCCCGAAGGGATCGGAGAGCTGAAGGAGTTGGAGGTGTTAGATTTAGGATACAATAACTTCAGATGAGCCTTTCACCAGGATGATGGTTTGTGAATACGCCTCAAATGGAACACTCTTTGAGCATTTACACAGTGAGTACCTTGCTGTCATTATTGAATATGCTCCAACTAGACAGTGAGTGAGTACCTTCTTGCGCCACTGATGTTGCTATCTGTCAGATTAGAAGAGAATAAGAAGGAATATTTTGAAACAAGAAATGTTAAGAAAAAGCCAATGTGTTTTGTGTTTGGTCCTGACGTTAAATTAACATCAGAGGTTGCAACATCATTAAGCTTTTGAAATTATGTTGCAGTGTATGAATTTGAGGTTGATACATAATTAGGCAATGGAAGACTATACGCTCTCATCAATGATAAAATTAGAAAGATCGTTTGCTAAGTTTGGTGGTACATCTTAGTGATAAGTACTTATTAGTGTTTAGCTTCTAATATTATTGATTAATATTTCTAATTTCCATTTCCTGCAGTAAAAGAGGCCGAACACCTGGACTGGGGAATGAGACTTAGAATTACAATGGGAATCGCTTACTGCCTTGAACATATGCACCAGCTGAATTCACCTATCGCCCACAACAACCTGAACTCTGCAGCTGTCGTTCTCACTGAGGATTATGCAGCCAAGATCTCAGAGTTCAGTTTCTGGAATGAGCAACCATCGATAAGCCTGGAAAGTAATGTCTACAGCTTTGGTGTCATATTGTTCGAAATTGTAACTGGCAGACTCCCTTTCTCCGTTGACAGTGGCATACTTGAAGACTGGGCATGTGACTATTTGAGAGGAGAGCAATCGCTTAGAGAAATGGTTGATCCGACTTTGACATCCTTCCAAGAGGACCACCTGGAGCTAATTGGTGAGGTTCTGAGGTCATGTGTCCACCCTGACCCTAAACAGAGACCGGCAATGATCGATCAGAGAGGCCATTTCAGAGAGGCCATGGAGGAAAGGGGTGCCCAAATTAGACATCGCCACACAAAAGTAGATGAATCTGCAGACAAATTATCATACCATGCCTAATAACATGTCTAACAACAGATGGTGAACTTGAGAATAGCAATGCAGCTCCTTGTTGCACTAACACATCACAAAGAAATAAATATTAATTAGCATATTTGTGACAAAAGAAATCTGCCTGTGTTCGAGAACATTGTTTTAATGTCTGGATATAGTGTTTATTTGAGCTAATTTGTGATGTGTATTCAACTCCTAATATGCTGTGTATCCATATGGTAACGTTAGGTTTCTTAAACTTTTTAAATTCTGGGCTTGATAGTTAGCGCTAAGTTTCTAGTCTTTTAGATTTGTTTGTAAATTACATGTTTTAGGATTTTATTTTGTGAATTACATCTTAGCGGACTTAGCGGAATTCCGCTATCCGCTTCCGCTAAGTCCGCTAATCTTAGCGGACTCTTTTTTGGCCATCCGCTAGTTAGCGGACCGGATGTCGGAATGTCAAATTCCGCTTCCGACTAGTCCGCTATTCACCCCTGTTCGAGAGAAGCAAATTACCACGGTCTATTTCCTGCCGTAGAAGTCGTTTATGTAGTGCGTAAAGATGTCAGACGACGCCGTCTAACTTCAGGAACGAGTACCCAACAAAACTTTCACGGGAAGAGCCACGTAAGGCGTACGAAGTGAGCCCGGGCGCATGTTAGTGACGACCAGCACAAGACTGGAAGCTAGAAAACGTAGAGGCTGAAGAGGGGGCGGACATTTCGAAGTTCAACCTCTTCCAACTGCACTAAACCAACCAGACTCTTACCATAAAAGCCATTTCTCTTCTTCTCGTTATAGGCCCAGTACTGACTATATAATTCCCACTACATTTTTTCTTCTCATTCGTTGTCCTCCTCAACTTCTCGATTCGATTCGGTCCCTCTTCCATGGAGTCCTCCGCTGTTCTCCGATCCTTTCACTGTAATTCTAATGCTTTAAAATCGTGAGAGCAAAAATAACAATTTTGAAGGATATGTTATTTTCTTGAAGCCTTTGATGTCGCATTCTTTTTGAGGAACCAAACAGAGTTGGTTTTTGTCGCATTCTTGTTATTCCAGATCGTATGAGCTTTGCCATGTTCAGCTGTTAGGGACACACTTTCGTGGTCTGAGGGATTTGTTCTAGTAGTTTCAATTTGATGTAATATCTAGGATCTTTGACATTCGAATTTGCTTCAAGGCCGTTAGTTTGGAAATTGAATTTTATTTGTACCTTGTGTGAATTTTCTCTTTCTATATTTGCCCTTGAGCTATTCTACTATCGTGATAGTTTGATATTTTCACTTGACGATTATGAGATGGCCTTTAACATACTACGAATGAATAATTTTCTTCCTTTCTTTTCTGTCTTTGACTATAACCGAAATAATTTGAAAGCTATGCTTAGCATTATATTGCCTAATAGGCATCTATCAGTAATATAATCATATCTGTAGTGTCTTTTTTACATTATGTAGCATAGTGCAAAATATTTAGCTGTTATGAAAGCTTGATCTGGGGCCAATAGCTTATATAGCTCCCATAAATTCCAGGTTCTGTGAGGACTACTTCGCATGTGCGTTCCTTACGTGAAAAGCCTGCTCTGGTACCTATATATAATGCCAGCTGGTCTGTTCTTAGTAAATCGTGCACTCAAGGCTTGAAAGTTAGTCGGAAGCTCGTTTCTTCATCAACAACGCGGAAAGGAATGGTAGTATCATCTGTTAACGCATCTGATGCCACAGAAACATCTAAATCTGATGGTGAGGTTATTACCTTTTATTTTTGGCCAAGAATGGTGTAGATTTAACTGAATAAGTATCATTGTTTTCCTGTTGTTTCTGGCTGTTGTTCATCCAACATTCTGCTTTGCATGACTGGGATAGTCTCTGATTGCACCTACTTTCTGTGCTACTAGAGATCATTTTTATCATTGAGAAATCTGGTTGCATTTGGATTTGTTCTTCTTTAAACATGGGACTTCTATTCTGCACATCAACAGTCATATTACTCATGAAAACAACTTGGTTTGGAGATACTTTTGCATTTGGGTTTCTAATATCTAATCATTAACCATCTGGGTTTGTCTTTTGCCTTTGCATCCTAAAACTGAATGGTTATGTTGCGACAGTTTCATCTGATGGCATCACCAAAGGCTCAACGGAGAAGAAAACTCTTGGCAGTGCTATTTTTCCTAATGGATTTGAGGTGAGAATAGTTTTTTTTTTAATCTTCCTAGCTATTCTGCTTCATATTTTTATCTGATGATGTGGTGGTACTATTGAATAATGAGAGTTCTACTGAAACTGTTGGCAATATCACCTTTTCTCTTGTGAAACCGTGTACCGTCTTTCACTAAGCTGTCCAAGAAAAATTGGAAAAAAGGTCATTTTTGTTAATTGCTTAGTACTGTTGGTATTTGAGAAACTCCTACATGATCCATATTCAAGCGTTTAACATTTGCAGGAGTTGGACTCAGCCTTGGTTGGGCTTTGCAACTATTTTTAACTGTGCTCATGGTTGTTTTTTTACTTACTATCTCTAGATTCAGTTTCTCATAGTGTTATGGTTGACAGTGCTCAAGACTCACCCAACCTTCATGTTTTACATTCTTTCCTTCTGTTTTAAATTTGAACTGGATTGCTTATTGTTTTGAAATTATCAGGCACTGCTACTAGAGGTCTGCGATGAGACAGAAGTTGCTGAGCTGAAACTGAAGGTGAGCTTCTATGCCCTTCTTTAATAGCTGGCTCTCTTCTTCTTCTTCTGTTTTTTGTTGGTTTAGGGCTGTATTTGATAGATGCAATAAACGGATGAGGGTCAGAAGCAACTCAACGTTCTTTGAGGAAATTTTCTGCCTTTAAACAAACAATGGGTGTTGTGCACAAAGGGGGAATGAAAATCATCACTGGGAGGGGCCTATAGTAAATGCTACTATCAATTTCATTTCAAATCCTCCTGTTGATATGTCAGAGTTAACCTAATTGGATGTCAGTTACCCGCTTGTATGCCCCATGCTTTGGGGCTTCAGTCTACCAAATTATGAATTGGAGCTTTAGCCCAAGGAAAAGCTCAGGTATTGATCAGTATTTGACATGTGTCGAATGGGCTCATATATATCACTCTAGTCGTACTTCAGTTTGATAGCTTCTTTTCCTTTATGGGGTAAATGAATGCTAAATGTGAAGAAAACTATTGCAACGGGATCATGTTATGTTGATATCCTTGTTAAATTTAAACAATTTATGAAGGAAACTTCTAACATGCTCATAAGGTTCTGCAGTATTGTCTGTCCTTTGGTCCTCGGCAGTTGCATGAATGTGTAGGATGTTTAACGCATCTTCGCATTTGAAAACTGGTTATATGTTGCTCTGTGGTATAGGTTGGAGATTTTGAAATGCATCTGAAGAGGAATATTGGAGCCACAAAAGTTCCAATGTCTGGAATTTCACCCATGAAACCTCCACCTATTCCAACGGAACCCATGGTTGAATCAGGACCTGTTGCCCCACCACCATCACCACCAAAAGCTTCCAGTCCTTTCACAAATGTACCTGTCGAAAAGTCCTCAAAGTTAGCAGCCTTAGAGGCTTCTGGATCTCATGCATTTGTCGTAGTATCATCTCCAACAGTATGTGGTGTTCTTATGCTGTATGGACCTCTTTTCACGTTTCCTTTTTGTGGATACACATATTATGTCCAATCTGCTATCACTTTTTCCTGTCAGGTTGGCTCATTCCGAAAGGGCAGAACAGTGAAAGGGAAGAAGCAACCTCCTATCTGTAAAGAGGTCTCTGTCCATGCAAACATTTTGTCCGTGTCAAATTTTTATTTAGCGAACAAGTGTATGACACACCACCTTGGCTACCAAATCTCAATTGGCTCTTCTTAATTCTGGGATTTACAGGGTGATCTAATAAAGGAAGGACAAGTAATCGGGTATTTGGATCAGTTTGGGACTGAACTTCCTGTGAAGGTGAATATTTTTGTCTCTGTTTCTGTAATTTAGGCAATTTCTTCGCTATAATTGTTTATAATGGTGGTTTCTTGTTGGTATGTTGAGCAGTCAGATAAGGCTGGAGAAGTCTTAAAAGTCCTCTTTGCTGATGGAGGTAAATTGTTTTCTGTCTTTGTATTCATAACTGGATTAATTTATTTGTCTGGAACCACTTCACGCAGAGGGTAAATTCTTAGGGATTTTAGTATGATTCTGTAACTAAGGTGGGTAATACTTAGGAAGCCCAGCAGGATCTGAGTACGTTCACTGTAGATGCCACCAGGATAACGACAATAACGTTTATCTGTTAAAAATGATAAACAGTGGTGCTAATCATTCAAGGATATTGCCAATTATTAAGATATTTGGTTCCTCTTTTTTTTTTTGTATAGACATTTGGTTCCTCTCTTTGCTGACATTATTCATCTTTTACGGATGTTAATGTGGATCAATGCCATTCTTCTAGCCATAGTGTTTTACAAGGTTTATTACAATTATTGATTAACAACGTTCCCATCCAGGTCTTGATGGTTAGTCAGCATCCTGTAAATTTTGGTGTAAATACCAGTAGTGTTAAGTAAATTAAAAAGTATCTTCAGGCCAGCTAATCTCCTTGTGGTACGATTACTCTTGTTGCAGTCCAGTCTAACCACACAAAAAGGCATTTGGTAAAATGTGGATGAGTCGGTGAAACATATATAATTTCCATTGGACTATGCGGTTCATGCTTCAGTACATTATTTGATGGATAAGTTTTAATGAGCAGCTATAAGGACACTTAACTATTTGATTTCAACTTTCTTTTGATTTGCAGAGGCTGTTGGCTACGGAGACCCTCTTATTGCTGTCTTGCCATCATTTCATGATATCCAGTGAGCTCTCCCCAATCTTTGGGTATTTCCCGGTAATGAGGATTGTTGGAGAGCTATGAAGCTTCAAGTTTGTTTTTCTAGAGTCGTGTTGTATTTCTAAGTTCTTGCCTTTACCTCCTCTAAGACAGGACGTAAGTGTAGTCGGTGCTCTATTCTTGACATTTCATTTGAGTTTAATTGACTTTGACTATAGATCCGGCGACTATTGCTTATGCATTATTTTACATATCGTCGAGGAGTGGCCGTGCCTTCTTCTACTTCAAGTGTAGTCGGTTTTACTCTTGACTTTTTTTCAAACTGATATAATGGAGCAAACAATGGGGATTTAGGACGGCTCCGGCTCAGGTTGAAATGGTATGTGCCCAGTCCACTTTTTTATTAAAATGTTTTTGAAGAGAAAACAGGATACTTATCCCCAGACAGACCCATATCACAAGACAATAGCAGAGAAGAAGGATCTTTTCCCAACGGCTTTAAGATTTGTCCGCTCCCATCCACGTCCCTCCTTGTAACGTTCCACCTATCATCATGTCAGAGAAGAACGGAGGATGGTAAAGATTACCAAAAAAAAAAGGGAATGGTAAATTTAGAAGATATTCCCATGTGAAAGCCTTTGCATACAGTGTCCAATGTTTCCCTATTTTCATCCACTCCCCCGATGACAAATAGAGAATCTGCCATTGAAACAGCACCAAAACATCCCCTTGGACCATTCAAGGATTCCCCGATCATCCACGAAGCGGCACGAGGGTCAAAGATTTCAACAGATGACACCATTCCAATTCCATCACGCCCTCCAACAGCATACCTGCAAAGTAAAATTTTCACTCTTCAGACACTGAAATACACACAGTTAACAGCGTTTTTAAGGAGAAATCTTCATCAATATAACTATTTGTTTCCTGGTTTCTAGTCAAGTTGCGTATTCATAGTCATTTCCCTTCTTTCTTTCTTTTTCGTGGACTTGAGACGTATGCCACTGCTGTATTTCTTAAAATTTCCTGACCATCCAAGTGGGAATAGCTTGAAATAAAAATTATTTCTGTAAGAAAAAAGGTGAACTTACAGTTTCTCGTTCAAAACAGATAACGAATGATATGCTCGCATTGTGAACATATTTGCAATATTAGACCATGTCTGTTCTCGAGGATCAAATCTTTCCACGGATCTGAAATAGTACAGAAGTTTCAGGCTGATCATCAGGACTTTTCGGACCTTAATTAATATATGTAAGAAAACACAGTTCAAGCAATTAATAGTGTAACTCTAGTCATTCAGATCACCACGAGAAAATTTGCACAAAGCAAATACGAAAAAAAAAGTGTCATATTTATGAAAGTTCCTCTGTATTGCACTGAAACTCGAGTAGGGGGATTCAAAAGAGCTTGACGCAAGAAAAGAAGATCTTCCTTATACATGGCAGTAGCCAGTAGGCCCAAGTTAAATTAGTCAATTAATACTGATCTTAGTTTTGCTAGTTTTAAATGTGAGATTCTAGATTGAAGAAGACCAAATTAACAGATATAGATGTACACGAGAGAGTGAGACATCCAAAATATTACCCTCCTACATGTTTTGTTCAGACTAGACCCTAGATTTCTTTTGCAGCATCAGCTTATTGTCAGACATGAGGATTGTTATTTCTTCAGATAAATAAAGATTTGAAAATAACAGAAAATAAAACTAAAATAGCACCTTACCTTAAGTAATCCTGTCCGTTATATCCTCCAACAACATAGATCGCGCCATTAATTTCTGCTGCAGCAACGCAACAGGATTGGTGTATGAAATGGACCAGTTAGCATCTTAAACACAAAACATGTTAAACTAGGGATCTTGCAAATCCTTTGTTTAGTTCTCACTAGATTAAAATTATCGTAAACTATAACTAGCATTTAGTATGTTCATCATACCACTACCTGGATGAAAGGAAACTTTATGTATACTAAACGTAAAACACATGTAACAATAGAGTCATTAAGAACCACCTCATATCGCATTGACTGAGTGAGGATCCACCTTCCTATTTCTGGATCAAATATTTCCACAGTTGAGAAACATTGAGCTCCATTTCCACCGCCAATTGAAAAAATCTTCTGACTCAAAGAAACTCCTGCTAAGCCTCCCTTCTTTTGATTCAGTGAAGGGCGAGTAACCCACTGATTGCTGATTGGGTTGTATGCTTCAACTTGACACAAGACCATCACAGTGTCATTAGCTTGTCAGTAAATCAACCAGTTGCACGAATTGATAGGTCAAAAATCAAGAGGCCTAACTGTTACCTGTATTGTACCACACATCATCATAGTCACCACCTAACAAGTAAACATCACCATTTAGCCTTGTTACTGAGGCGTATGAACGTACAAAATTCATTGGTGCAAGGGATTCTATAAGATCACGAGAAGGAGTATAACAATCCAAAGCTGATAACCATGAAGAACCATCGTATCCTCCCACAATAAGGATGTTCTCCCCAAGATCTGAACGAGGTTCATCACTTGACTCGAATTCTTTTCCAATGCCAACTTGACTTTCTGGAAGGGACCCACATTCCAACATCTTGCATCGATCCTTTAAACTATTGATTCCTCTTCTAGATTCAACCTGAATTGCCAAGTTATGTCAACTTAAGATCATTGCAATTTCCAACGATTCCAGTATGTGTGTGTGCCTGTGCCTGCATGTATTCCATGCACTACTATTGCAGTTGCCGATTTCTTTATGGTAGCTATTTTGGAAACCAAGCAAGGAATGATCTTCTTAGAACATGAGCGAAAACAAATACATAAATTGCAGGACATTTGGCATATCAGCACCTATTAAAGCAGTTAAATATAAAGGCTGTGGTCAAAACCAGCGTAGAAAAACGCAAAACTGAAAATAACCATTTGGGATGAGAGCACTACCAGATCCTGCTCCAAAGAATGGATTCTTTGAACCTGATGTAAGTAAGATATTTTCAACTCCTTAACTTCCTGCACTAACTTCACACCACAAATGATACCAATATCAAAAGTAATCAGATGACCATGAAATTCAGAAGTTTATAAACATGAATAAAATGAGCATTATCAATTACCTTGGCTACAACAGACAGAGGTTCAGAAGACATCATTTCGAAAACCACTGTTTCTTCTGGCATGGAAATATCACCTGCTGGCTCCTTATCCTTTTCTGCAACTTCTTCATCAACGAGGCCTCCTACTCCACCCAAACCATGAGCATTGCAGGGTTCCCGTTCTACATTGGCTTTTTCTGGATGAGTGCCCCACTCTAATGCAGGTGTCTCAGAACTGCCACGTTCTATGAGAGGTGAAGCTTTGACTACACTGCTCCACGTCTGTGTATTGCTTGGTCCTACTCCACCCAAACCATGAGCATTGCAGGGTTCCCGTTCTACATTGGCTTCGTTTGGATGAGTGCCCCACTCTAATGCAGGTGTCTCAGAACTGCCACGTTCCATGAGAGGTGAAGCTCTGACTACACTGCTCATCGTTTGTGTATTGCTTGATAGGGAACTTACAATTATGGGGAAAGATGAAAACAATGAGATCAACTCGTTCGTTTGATTCCGGTCAAGTTCAAACCAAAACATTCCTGGTTTATAGTAGTTTTTTTCAATTACAGGTTTGAAATGATCTTCTAGCAAAGGCTGGCACTGCATCCGGATGTGAATGCTGACCTTAACACGCAAACAACATAAAATATGTCAACCGTTTATTCGTTTTGATATAGTAAACCTGAATACCCAAACAATGACACCACAACTCAACTATAATTAAGATGCAGGAATTAATACCTGTGCAGGAAATGGGGTATCTGAACCACGTGCAGTCCATCCATGTGGGTCAATCTTAAACTTTCCTCGGCTTGCAGCCTCGAAGATTCCATGAAGCTTCCTATTTGTGTAGTTGAATAAGAAAAGCGGAAGACCAATGCTAATATTCCTTACATAAGAGAAATGTTGAGCCGGTAACCCTGTTCAAGCATACGAATCATGGTTTCAAAGTACGAAGCAAAGTCCGCACAAACAATTATTTACAAGAGGCAAAACTACTCGTGCAAAGCAAATGAGGGGTTTAGTCTACTAACCAAACAACTGTTTAGAGAAACATTCTTGGATTGTGGAGTCCTTGCAACCGAAGATAACCGCACCTAGGTCATTCTGCCTTAGATTTCTTGCTCGGGCACTGCAATTAATCGTCCAAGGAGTTTGAAGTTTTTCCGGTAAACTGTATGTCGTTGTCTTCCTCCCTCTATCCATTGTGCTGTCCAGAGAATTAGACCTTTACGATTGAAGCAACAGGCGAAAGTAGAAAAGCACATATATGCTGACAAAGAAAAGTAAATTCGGAACCTCTCCTTCCAAGAGCTCGATGAAATCTTTTTCTTCCTCATGTCGTGATCTCCTTTATAATTATTTAGGACCATGAAAGATCATTTTTCACGTCAGGTCTCTAAGAGAATGCACCAAGTCTTTAATGTTAACGCATAAATAATCAAGATTCGTCCAAATAACACTAGTAATTCTTGGTTATCAAGATTTATCAACAACGAATACGAAGAACAACAATGGTCGCGATGGTGAATACACAGAGAGAGCAACAAAGTTCAGGTGTTATTCTTTATATATTTCCGCCAAGATCGGTAAGAACTTAGCTGGGCAAGTCGATTTGGAAGGCACTAGAACAGTATAAGCGAAAAAGGAAAAAAGAAAACAAATAAAAGAGCGTCATTTGCAGCTTTTGCTTATGAAATATGCAACTAGTTCGTAACGAAAAGAGGAGCGTCGTTTTCTCACCTGGAGAAAGCAGCAGAGTTGTATGAAATATGATCTCGAGTTTGACTTTGAGACGTGGAAGCAGTACTGGAGTTCAGATGTTGTTTCTTACAAAACCCCGAGAAAGTGAAAGAAACTGAGAGAAATTAGAAAAACAAAAGAAAGAAAATGAGAGAAAAGTATCAGGACAAAAAGAAACTGATCCGGCTCTGGAAACTGAAACGACAGTGAGAAACGGAGAGAGGACGAAACATGGCGTAGGCAGGCTATAATAAGCCTATGGACTATAGAGTGCAGACTCAACAGTATTTAAGCGGCAAAAAGATTGATATTTCAATATCTCCTTCACAGGAATCGTGTGTGGTATCAAAAATTACTACGTTGCCCTTTCACTTTTAGCTGTTAAATTTACTTCAAAATATTAAAAAAGGGATTTAAACTATAAAAATTATAAAAATGCATCGTTGTCAGTTGTCACAGTATCTGACAATTGAAACATATAAAAAATAAATTATCTAATATAATATTAACGGTTGAATCCTGTAACATAGTGAAACTAATGAATTTTAAAATTCAATATAACAATTTAGACAATGAGTGCTTCTTCGGTTTATTTAAATTTTCAGGATTTTTTGAATCTTGAGAATACACAAACTGAACATATTTTTTAACATCACTTAAAAATAACTACTTCACGAATGACAATAAAATTAACATCACCTAAAAATTTTTAAAACACAAAAAATTCTCAAAATACTCCGTACCGAACAGCCTCTTAGACATATTTTTAACATTTTAATGTTAGTTTAAATACTGAAAGTGAAAGATTCCTTTTTTAGATGTTCGATTGACTGGACCATTTTCTGCAAATCTACATACTTCCCATTACTGTCGTTGTCCATATACAATACAACAACTGACTTCTGGTGCAAGGGTTTCTGTACTTATTTTTCGTCAGAGATTGGATTGGGTGGCGTTTTTACGTACATATCCTTCCTCTTTGGGGATTACTAATGCATCTACCTGCCCCAGTTGGCAGTTGCAAGCAATAAAAATGTGTACATTCGCTCCATTGGATAAGCATAACAATGATCAGGTGTACATGTCGGTCCATTAGTCGGTCAAAATGGGCTTTTAGCCCATATAGGCCAGACCATCTGACCTGGACCCAATTAGAAAGTTTTGGGCCTTATCTGAGTCAAAACCGTTACCGTGTGAAGTGAACTTTATGTAAAATAAGGCGAACAAGACAAATACATCTCTCCATCTTTCTAATTGCTATCCAAAGAAATTTGTTGTGACGAAGAGAATTGCAAATATGCAAGGCATCCAAAAAACGGCTTCCTGAGGCTAAAATGTCCTTGAATCAACGTCTCTCGCCCCTTCTTACACCATGTGGTACTGACAACTCAGCATTCTTTGCCGCGAAATGAAGCCACAAGCTTACACAGGCTTGGACACTCCACACCCAGTGATTGTAAGCTCTAGTCTCCGCCGCTCATGTTCTCCATCGGTCCTCCCTCTTCGACACCGCAATATCAGGCAATTTCCGGTCGGCAAACGCCGGCACGTAATACTCTCCGTTGGCGGGAACCAAAATCCACGGGTCGCGCAACAGAGGCGGCACGTCTTACTCGCTCCGTTTCTAACCGCCGGCGCGTGGGCTCTGCGTTCGGCAATCGCGCTTGCGGAGAACAAAGCGTCGGATGTGGTGGCTCCGGCGATACCACCGGCCTTACTGGTCAAAGCACCGGCTGTTGAGGAGAAGGAGGAGGATGTAATAGTTTCGAGGATATACGATGCGACGGTTATCGGAGAGCCGATGGCGTTGGGGAAGGATAAGAGGAAGTTGTGGGAGAAGTTGATGAATGCGAGGATTGTATATTTGGGAGAGGCCGAGCGTGTGCCGATCCCAGACGACAAGGAATTGGAGCTTGAGATTGTGAGGAATTTGAGGAAAAGGTGTGCTGAGTCTGATAGGTCTATATCTGTGGCCCTGGAGGCGTTTCCTTGTGATATGCAGGAGCAACTAAATCAGTATATGGATAAAAGGTTTTCTTCCTACCAAATTTCCTACAAAGTTGCACACACGGATAAAAGTACATTTTAAATGTCTACGTAGGCGAATCCATCTATATACGTACATCAGTCTGTCTTTAATTAAGTCATTATGCTGGTTCAGCTAGTTTGTGACCACTTAAAGTAGACTTATGTCTGTGTAAGTTCAATTGCTTTTCAGCGTGTTTTTCTATATCGAATGTTTTATGAATACATAGAAGGCCATTCTCGATGACAGGATAGACGGAGAAACGTTGAAGTCTTATGTACCACATTGGCCACCTCGACGTTGGCAGGAGTATCAGCCCCTTTTGAGCTACTGTCATGACAATGGGATTCGGCTTGTGGCTTGTGGTACTCCGCTCAAGGTATACTCCGCATTTTCTCACATAAATCAATTGACACCTCTCTAAGATGTTCCTTCTGCTCTGTAGGTAGGGAGATAATGATAAATGTATATAGAAAGCAAAGTAATTTATTAGCTTAACATCAATTCAAAGCAAGATAACTCCGAGATGCACTTTTGGCATGTAATGGTGCAGGATTAAAGCTGCCATGGGGTGAAAATCATAGAGGGTGATTTGGTGTTGATACTACAAATATGGGTCTAGAGCTAGTTGCCGTGATGCTAAGCATTTACCCTGCTTCCTTAGGCCGTCTGAAGTTATTGGCTTCATTCTTGATATTTTTTCTTGGCAATTAGCTTATTTACTAAGCAGAAGTTAGTGTTGCAAAGTAAATTTTTTCTCACTTAAATAGAAAGGAGTAAATAAAATAAAATGCAATTAGATGTGCTTGACAGACAGATAACGTATATAAGTTTTTCATTACAATTGCTATCTTTTTATTCTCTTTGCTGATGTGTGAGAAGAGGTAATAACCATGCAGAATGTCCAATTTTAATCTTATTTTAACAGGTTTTAAGAACTGTCCAAGCAGAAGGAATTCGTGGGCTTCCAAAGGCTGATCGAAGATTATACACTCCTCCTGCCGGTTCTGGCTTCATATCTGGTGCCCCTTCCATCTCACGAAGATTATCAACCGATATTAATGCTACAACTATATCCGTTCCTTTTGGACCAAGCTCATACCTATCTGCACAAGCAAGAGTAGTTGAGGAATATACGATGTCCCAGACCATTTCGCAGAACTTGGTGGATGGAGGAGCCACTGGTATGCTAATAGTGGTAACAAGTGCAAGCCATGTTATGTATGGATCTAGGGGGACTGGGGTGCCAGCAAGAATTTCAAAAAAGATTCAAAAGAAAAATCAAGTGGTCATATTGCTTGATCTTGAACGGCAACAAATAAGGAGAGAGGGAGAAGTTCCTGTTGCTGATTTCTTGTGGTATTCGGCTGCTAGACCCTGCAGCAGAAATTGTTTTGATCGTGCTGAAATTGCTCGGGTAATGAATGCAGCTGGCAGGAGGCGAGACGCCCTACCCCAGGTTAGCTGTTCTTAGTAACATCATGGGAAGTTGATGCCTGTTATTGACCTGCTTGACTTCACTGATTATTATGAATCTATCCTTTGGATGTTCTATTGAAAAATTTACAATCCAAAGTCCTGAAATTTGAACTGTTTTTGTTTTCTTCTTCTTCTTTTTTTTTCTGCATTTTTGTTTTCTTCTTCTGAACGGCTAGTTATTTGACAAACCTTGTATTTGTTTAAAATTTTCTTGTAAGTTCTGTCCCATAACTTTTTGTATTCTTTCGTTAGTCTCCCTGTGAAAACTGTTTTTAAGGCAAATAAGTTGTGAGCTTGGGAAACTCTATTAAAATCCAGCCATTACTTCCATAGTTCCATTGATGGTATGTTGAAGGAGTAGAAAAACTTGGACGCTACATCCTGGAATCAGTTTGTGCTATTTTGATGGAGTAGAAAGCTTGGATGATTCCAGAAGAAGGAGATGACTGGAAATTAGTGTGCTGCCTCCTTCAATCCTCAGTGACATCAGTACGAGTAAAAGTTTCCTCCATCATTGTATATTTGGAGGACCAACCTGTCGCTAAGATATTTTGATTCTGATGTCATATGCCAGTGTCATTGAGACTATCTAGTTTGTTACATGATGCAGCATTTTGTAATATTTTCTTTGTGTGCACTTTTTGTTATGAGCATATACTTCCTTTAATTGGGGAAATCAGAAGAGTTTTACAATCTTAGATGACAATTGAACTTTACTTCACCTCCCCTCGTTATGGTTTGACTTGGATTTAACCATCCTGGGATTATTTACATCAATCTATAATGGATTGACGTTGTAAAATGTGTGGTTTGTTGGGTTTGCAAGTTAGGAACATTTTTATGAAAGGGTTATCTCCCCAGATGAACCTCCTTTGTCTCCTTTGTCTCATGAGGAACATGATGTTGATATGCTTTTCAGGACCTTCAAAAGGGGCTTGATCTTGGTTTAGTATCACCAGAGGTACTGCAGAACTTCTTTGATTTGGAGCAATATCCTCTTATCTCTGAATTGACACACCGTTTCCAGGTACTACAATTTATGAGATGAAACCTCTCTTTTGGTATTTTATCAAGACAAGATTTTTGTCATGTTGTACTGTTTTATATAATTGACATCATAGCACCTTTATTTTTATTTTTCTTTCTGGAAGTTGCGGAGAAAACAGGTTGGTGATAGGGAAAAAAATCCTCCAAAGAGACAAAGTTGACAGTATTATCTGGATGCAGGGTTTCCGGGAAAGATTGTTGGCAGATCCCAAATTCTTGCATAGATTAGCTATAGAAGAAGCTATATCTATAACGACTACTCTCCTAGCACAGTATGAGAGGCGGAAAGAAAATTTCTTTGAGGAGCTTGACTATGTCATTACAGACACTGTCAGAGGAACAGTCGTCGATTTTTTCACAGTTTGGCTTCCAGCCCCAACTCTGTCATTCCTTTCATCTGCTGATGCGATAAATGTCCCTGACAGCATGGATGCTTTGCAAGGTCTCCTTGGCTCTATCCCTGATAATGCATTTCAAAAAAATCTTGCTGGGAAGGACTGGAATGTCAGTCATAGAGTTGCATCGGTGCTTTTCGGTGGTTTGAAACTTGCTAGTGTTGGATTTATTTCGAGTATTGGAGCTGTGGCTGCTTCAAATATTTCATACAAAATCCGCAGGCTCCTCAATCCAGCACCGGTTGCTAATCAACGGAATAAACGGTCACCAATACTCAAAACAGCAGTTGTCTATGGTTTCTTTCTTGGAACATCAGCAAATCTCCGTTATCAGGTAAAAATAGTACTTATTTCTGATGCTTTTACTCATTAATTATATTTGAGTCGTATTGCTACAAAAAAAAATTGTGCCGAGTTAAAAACATGTTAATATCCAATATATGTCCTTATTGTTGGCCTACAAAATTGTCCATTATTTTAAAGGCATTGGAAAACATGGCTTTTTTTGGATTGGCGTGCTAGATTATCCTCACTTCAGGCAAATGTTCTAGAACTTTTGAGATGATTCTGTCCAATCCATCCTTAGTTACCGAACGATGGATACGACACATGGTTTACTTTTTAGTCTGGATATTTAATCAGAAGGACTCATCTAATTATAAACCAGCTTTTGGCATGTTATCAAATAATTGTGGGGCATGTTATCAAATAATTGTGGCATGCAACGTTTTGTCTAGTTTGTACGTAATTTCACAATCTTTTCACACCAAAATATTTATTGTTTTTACCAAAATAAAGCCAGCCAAATGTTTATTGTCTAGCGTACATTACCTTTCAAAGTTTACTCATGTGAGTACTTTTTTTTCTTTAATTTCCCTCTCTGGCCTCTCCCAAATCCTTGCCTGTGGGTTACGTGTGCCCTTTGCATCCTTTTAATAGGTTCCTAGGTGTTTCAAGTTTCCACTAATGAATATCCTTCCAGGTTTATGCGACCACCGATTAAACTGGCGTTGGCTTTAAAAAGTGCTAGGATATAGTCTCTCTGTGTGAACACTTAATGTGCTGCACCAACAGTGAATAGCCTGTGCATTATGATTTGTGGATCTTAATTGTCTATTGGTCTTTGATATCACATCAATAATGAATCTTGATGCAGGTTATTGCTGGAATAGTGGAGCATCGGATTTCTGATGAATTTTCTTCCCAGATACTATTTGTAAATATGCTATCATTTCTTGTTCGGACAGTCAACTCTTACTGGGGAACTCAGGTTAGAGCACTCTTAAAATTCTATATGGTCAGTCTTTGTTTTATGTCTCATTTCTTTCATCTTTCTTATCTATGGATGGACCATAGCATGTTACAACAATCCTTTCTAAAAACCATTTGAGACCTGTCACAAGGGAAGAAAGGCTCCTACCAAAATATTTGGCAGTGGGCACTGTCCCAAATGTAAATGTTCATGTAATCGGTGAATATTTTTCTGAGTTTTGAGGAGTGGTGATCTTTATTTTTTTGTGCGAGTTCAGTGTTCATGCATTTGATGCTTATGGTAGTTTTGCAGTGAGCCTGCCTTCTGTTTGCAAGTTTAGTTCTCATGCCTCTGATATCTGTGCATTACACTGTTATTTTAGCCCTGATGTATTTCCTGCCCAACCCTCACCATCAATACCACCTGTATATGGAATGAGTAAATTTGTAGCCAATAAGTTAACAATGTTTCTCATTTTATTTTTTCAGCAATGGATTGATCTTGCACGGTTTACTGGATTGCAAACTCGGAAGAGTGAATCTCCCTCTTATGAAGTGCCAAATTCTCCTAATCATGCTGCACTGGGATGCAACACCACAGAAGATGCTACTGTTGATGAGATCAAGAATCGATGAGGTGAAAATCTGAATTCATTAATCCATACTAATTTTGTCTATCATTCTTTAAAAGCTGCTGAGGAGAGATCTGAAGGAAAAATAATCATGGTCTTAACCCCTCCCGAACTGACCTGCTTGTAATTGTTCTTTCAATTTTTAATAGCTTATTCTATTTGAGAACTTGAGTAGAATTTTTTAATCTTTTCTAGAGCTGAAAAAAAAACTTTCTATGAAGTACTTGGCTACTTTCCATTCGGACTGCAGTGGCCTTAAGTTAATACTTTGTGCCTAACCATTCCAATATTTCAAGCAAATACATGTATAGATATGTTGCCTGAAGAACCAAACTGCTCCTCAACTTCAACATCCCATAGAATAGCCGTGATTGGTTTATTATAGAATCTGTGGTCTTGACCTCATTTTGGATCGTCAATAGTATTATGAATCTTTGGTCTTGACTCCCTTCTGGACTATCATTAAAAGTGTTCATAAACGGAACAAAGGGTGATTCGACTTCGTGTCAAGTTGGATGTTCTACAGTTCTACTGATCAGATGGTCGAGAATTAGAAAATAAATTCTCCTTGAAATTAGAGAAGTTGAATCTCTCGTTAACAATTGTTTAGGAGACATGTTTGGCCCTGAAAGAAGGAAAACAAGAAACTTACTTAAAATGTGTTATGTGAAATCGGTCATAGTACATCCTTCATCCTTGGTGAGCAGAGAGCCCTTATCATCAGTTTTAGAATAACTCTATCCTTCTCCTCATTCATCTTCTCTAGCAGCTTCTGTTTTGAAGGCAAGTTCGAGGTATATATATGTATAAGGCACACCTAATTTATTTGTGTTTTTCTTTTTCTTTTTTATGACAAGTGAAATTTGTAGTACCCCATTTTTGCATTGAACTCGAACGCCAGCTGGGAAATGCACTGACTCAAGAGACTCAGAGACACTTCTCGTGTCTGATATTTTTGGGTTTTTCATTTCTTGTTCTTTTGGGGTTCAAAAGAACGAAGCGAAGGGTAAAGCTAATAGACGGTCGCTCACAGAAAACAAAAAAAATAAAGATGGTCAAAGTTTAGTGATTAACAAGCAAACGTGTCCGGCTAATCTCCATGTATCATGGATCGGATATATCCAAACCTCTGACTGACTGACTGACGAGTCATATCGAAACTCTTGACCAAGTGGAAGCGGGGCACTTCACGACCCACGTACCACACAGGTAGGTACAGAGAGAAGAATATTTTTAATAAATATTATAAAATAAATAAATATTAAATATTATAAAGTAATAAATAATATGTTTGAAGGTGAAAATTTTAGGTATTAGGATTTGAGAAATATTATAAAGTAAAGAAATATTATGGAAGTTGGTGAAAAAGTGAGACAGAAATTTTTAATAAATATTATAATAATAAAAATTTATGTGGTAAATTTTTTAGTAGTAAACCTAAAATTTTGAGCCCAATTAATTGAGGCTCAAACATGCCCAGTCAAGCCGACTGCACGGGGAAGGTGTTAGATATCCAGATAAGCACAACAGAAGTTACCTCGCTTTCAAATATTTTGGATGAAGCTTGAGCAGATAGCTTCGTCTCTTATTCGAACTCTGTCATACATGAAGGTTAGATCTTTCCACCCATTTTTCCCACTCTCTCTGTGCCATGTGGCTCCAGCTTTTTGCCAGTGAACATAGATTCCAATTCTTTCTTTTTCTAATTCAGCGAATCTAGTTTCCACTTGGCCCACTACCAGCATTCAAAAGCGATCGTTTTTGGTGGCCCATATTGATCAGTCAAGTCATGGGCCTATGTGGCGGCTTAAATCACTTTCTTGTGCTCCTTACAATAAAAGCCCAGAAATATAATGGCTTCTCCAACGCATAGAAAATTCTCCAAAAACTCGTTTACTGGGAATTCTGGCTCTGTCAAGATACAGTTTAAAGTTTTTTTTTTTTAAAAAGGTTAAAGAACAATCCTAGCTGGCTTTCAACCTCAACTCTAAGATTTATCCACTGCTATGGACCATGATCCTCTTGCCTGTTCATCATATGGAACATCATGAACGAGTTGGTCTCTATCACCGGTTGCATGTTGCATCGAGTTCCCTCCCATCCTTTGTTGTTGTACCACCAAAACGGATGCCGTGCTCGCAATATCTGGTGAAGCAAGCATATCGCCGATGACTCCAAGCTCGGGGCATTCGCACCACTGACCAAATGCTGCGAGAAGAGGGGACTGTTGGTGTTGCCTCCCAACTAGTATTAAATCAAAACAATCTACCATCTCGTTTATACATGAAGCAAGACCTGTGCCATCTTTTACCATTTCTTCTACGATCACAAACCGTTCATTTCCCACATTAGCTTTGCGGTATTCATTGATCAACTCAGCTTCACGCTTTCTGTCCTTAGTGTTCTCAGTTCCGAAAAGAATGAACCAGACGACTGTCAGATCAACGCTTCGATTTTGGGCCATGCGAGCACCATAGGCTAGCGATTCTGCATCATCTGCCCCACCAATGTAGATTACGGCTGCATGGTATAATGGACGGCCAGTTTGAAGTGATATTGAACCAGTCAAGATGCCCCGGTCGATGAGGATTCCAACAGAGCATGGTGCTGTTTCGAGGACATTGACGTTCATGTTCTGGATGGCTCTGTTAACGGAACCAATGGTGCCGTCTATGTCCCATTGCTTATGAAAAGGCAATATCACGATGTTGGCTCTCTTGTCAACGGCTAGCCGGCAAATGTCATTGTACATTGTTACATAAGGTGAGATGGAAGTGAAAGATTGAACGGTGACCCAGCCTCCCTTTCGGTTCTCGTATTTGGATAAGGCGTTAATGATGTGGCCCCTTGGGGATGTGGTTGTTTCTTGGGTATACTGGGGTTTGTGGGATACAAGAATCGGGGTGGTTCTGCCGACAAGCTCAACGAGGACAATTGCTGTCACTGCAATGTTGCTCTCTTGAGAAGCATGGGATGCTTCAAGGAGGTTTATGACTGTAGGAACATTCTCGTGACTATGGATGCCGACTAAAATTCGGAGATCTCCCTCGTGCCTGGAATGTTGGATGGTACTTCTCTTGATTGCAATGTATTGCGAGGAAGGATCGATATAGAGGACTTTTATCAATGGTGTTATGATTGCAGTCACTGCTATCACTGACAGCACTGACAGTGTGAATTCTTCGTCTGAAAGAACCTGTGATTAGGAAAGAGTTCCATACTATCTCAGGGTTAGAGACTTTTGATTTATAGTATTCAATTGTGCATGAAGACGGGTTCTAAAGAAAAACTTTATGGAAGAGAATGAGTTCTATTGGAAACGCCTTTCTTCCTGATCGTCTTGGCCCTTCCAATATTCCAATTAACATGCATGCATAACTTTCCTGCAGGAAACATATTGTTTTGATAGACAGGTATTGCTTTAAGGAATCAGTTCCATTGAAGCACTTACTCGCACATGATTAATAGCTCTGCATTTATTATAATATTATTAATCCTGAAGATACTACTAGAAAAAAGAACGTTAAATCAAATGATGCTCTCCATACCTTGGCGTCCCTCCACAGGTTGAAAACCATAAGCTCAACGATGCCTTTGGCGTTCATAATCAACCCAAGAACAAAAGCTTCTCGTGCGGGTGTATCGCCATAGACGGCAGCTGGTATCATCACTGCACCAATCTTGACAATGCAAGAAAAGAGAACAACAATCGACACAACCCACGAACCCTGGGAACGAACTTTGAAGAAGTTTGTTCGCAGCCCACTAATGGCGAGGTAGGTGGGATAGAACATCCCTGAAGCAAGAGCTTCTATTTTTGAGGTTAAAGCTATCCCCAGAGGAGATCCGTCCGGTACAACGAAGCCTAGGACTAATGGCCCGAAAATATAATGCTGGCCAATGGTCTCGCTCAAAAATCCGACCATAAGAACGACAACAAACATGGTAGAAATAAACGTCTCGTCGATGAGATTCGCGTTTGGCGCACGTTTTAGTGCCCATAGGATTGCTGGCCGGATGATACAAAAGATACCAGCCACAAGTGCCACGGCTGATAAAATCGACCAGACCGGTGTTAGTGCACTGCCGCTATTGTTTCCCAATATCGATATAGTAACCGCTGTCGAGGAAATACCAAGTACATCGCAGAGCATCGACGAAGAAAGGGCTAGACGACCAACATTAGTGTTTAGCATCTTGAGCTCTGTAAGGAGGCAGGCGATGACGGGAAATCCTGTTAATGTCTGTGACCCGGCTATAAAGAAGAGCGAGTCTTTCAGGTTGGTTTCCAAAGCGACATATCTCGTCAAGATGAAGGCTATCGACATGGAGAATAGAAATGTGAAGAAGAATACTGAAAGTCCAATGGTCATGGCCTTTCTTCCTGGCCGCACCATACTGGCAGGATCCATCTTCACACTTATTGCAAACAGGAAGAACATGAGGCCACTCGTAGCAATTGTTTCCATCATCATAGCCCCTCTTGCCGGGAACAACTTCTTTGGCATCGACCATTTATGCCCTAAAAGGGATGGACCAAATACCATACCACTCTGTTGACATGGTACACACAGAAACTTCTAGTTAATGATAAGCTATATATTGTTCACAAGTAATCTACCATGGTCAAATCGCTTAAAAGTGAACGAAAATCCTGCAACATATATGATTGGGAATTCATGGAAGAGAAACCTTACAAAAATCTGTGATACGATGCTTGATTGTCCGAGGGGCCTTAGAAGGAGATTGAAGAGCTGGGAGACTATGGAAATCGCAGAGAGCTGCATCAATAGAAGACCTGCAGCGGAATTCAAAGGGCTGCCATGAAACCAGAAGATCGTGTTTGGTATGCGGTGGGAATCTTGGCATACCACAGTCATGTTACCTATCAGCATATCCGTTTCTTGCCTCAACTTTGATGTTGCTAGTGTATTCATTGTAATTGCTTGTTAGATTTAATTTGCTACGAAGGGAGGGTCTAAGAAGAAGAAGATCAAGAAATTAAGTGCAAGCTACCAAGAGAAGAGGGGGCGAGAGATAGGGGGTGGGGGGCACAATAGGAGAGGTCAAGATTTTGTTTTGGTTTCCGAAATATATTGTGTGGTTGACCTTCAGGGTAGTTACAAGTAAGTGGTCTAAATAGCATTAGCCATCATTGATTTGAAGAGGTTTCATTCTGTAGTTATGGCACTTTCCTTGTGCATTTCAACATTAATGTTTTTTTATGTACTATGAAGAGGTTCCTAAATTTCCTGTTTTAAAGAAAATAAAATAAAGGAAATTAGCTTTCGCATGTCTTATTCTGTGCAATTCCCATGGCTATTAGAAGGTTGGTCACTCTCAATTATTCCCTACACAGGAAGTCGACGAGGGGGCAAGCGGTAACCGGAAATGGAGCAATCAATATTGTTAGCGCATAGGTTGCCATCCATTCTCCCGGGCGCAGCTGAGGAGAAGATCAAACAAATGAATGGCCCATTGGATCATGTTTTATTATAATGTCCAACCTCACGCTGAAATTTAGGAACGAGTTTTAATTAAAATCAGAAGTCATCCCATCCACTATCCAGTCGTCCAACTCCAACCAATTGCGCCATCAATGAAAATGTATAATATTTTATCAAAGCGGATAAGTGTGAAACGCATTGGAAAATTAAAAGAAAAATAAAAGAAGGGGGAGAAATCAATTCATACATGGGAACATTTAATACTTTTTTATTGCCTTAATGGTGGTGACTCACAGCCGACTTCACCCTGAGGAATGGATAAGAACAAATGACGTGTAACCTTGACCGTTACCAAGACACGTGGTATTCCTGCCCTTAATCTAAGCCTTCTTTAGCGTGGCTAACTTCACTCGGCTCGTTCACAGCCGATTCATTATGTCCAGATAAAAGGAGGAAGGAAAAGTTTGTAACCAACAAGGACATTAGCCGTATTGCAATGTGAATACATATTCATAGTTCAAATTAATCACGAGTATATGATCAGCGCACCCACATGAGCTGGGCCGGGGCTCAAGTAAGCCGAATCTAGAAGAAAGAGTCAAAAGACGTAGACGGTGTACTCCACTTACTGGCGAAAACCATGTGCCGTCCGTTCGGCTTTCTTTGGCATTCTCCATTTTTCCGAATCTTTTAAACTCCTCGATGTTTTATAATTTGGGTGCCAAATAATACGAACACCCTCAGCAGCTAACCCAAACAAAAGTGCGACACCTCCACATTGTTTGGCAATTAAATTTAAATATTAGATAATAAAAAAAAGATTAACGTCATACGTAAAGCTTATAAGAAAAAAATTTGGACTGAACATGCATCATATATTAGTTGTCTTTTTCCCCCCCTTTTTTTTTATGCTTAAGCTTAAAAGAACAATATTTACAAAAGCCAATATCATTGGTGTAATAATATGCACTTCAATGTCCTTTTTGTTAGTAATAACCTGTATATATAGGCCAACCCCTACGGCTTCCTCTTATCCACTCCGGCTAAAGTGTTCAACATTCTAGAAAAAAAGTGTACATCTTCCCGGTAATGGAGGTAATTTCTCAGAGTAAGGCATCTTCAACTTTGAATCCTAATGCTCCGTCGTTCGTGCCTTTGGCATACCGGACGGTGGAGGATTTCTCCGATCAATGGTGGGTCCTGGTCAAATCCTCCCCTTGGTTCCGCGACTACTGGCTCCAAGAGCGATTCCAAGATCCCCAAAATGACTCTCTCTTTCCCGATATTGACGACCTTGCCTTCTCCGACACCGACGCCCTGTTCGACGACGACAACCGTAAGTTGGATAGTCCAGGTTAATCTCTCCGTACTACCAATCCAACTCACTAACTCCAATATTTTCATACTTCTCTTTAGCAGGCGAGCAAGAAGAGAGCGGCTATTACAGAGACCTGGTCTCACTGGGAGCGTTGAAATGGCAAAAAACGCGAGCTTTAGCTGAAGAGGTATATCGACAAAGCCCCGAAGATTGTAAATGTGAAAATGAGTCCACGGACAATTCAGCAACCGAGGTAGACTCAGTCTGATGTCCGATCCACTCCAGTTTCAGGAAGACCCAGTTGGGTTTTACCAGTAGATTAACATGAATTTTTTTTTCTTTTTTTTTTTTGGTCTAGACGAGCATGTATGTTTCTAGTTGGATAGTTTGTACAGCCCAAATCTTGACTTATGACTACAATGTCAAGTATGCTTTGTGTTTGGTACATTTTCGTTATTACTTCGTCTAATAAAAATCTCTAATTTTAAATCTTGACCCATAAAAATCTTCGAAGATTCGGGTTTCGACCTGTGATAAAGGTTTATTGCAACAGTCATAATTCGTATTTAGAAACTCCATGAGCGTATCTAAGAAATAAAGCAGCATGATGACAAAGAAGCGAATATAGCCTCCAGGCTCCAAGATATTAATTACTCTACTGCAAAATGGAATAATACTATAGCAGTGATGTTCGAAGTACCAATTCTCTCCTCCGTCCTTTCATGAGAACCTCCATGGCTACAAGTTGATTCACGAGGTGCGTGGAATCAACAGCATGTCTCATCTCCCTCCCAAGTGTTTGCCGTTTTGCCAATCTTCTGAAGGACTCGGATGACTTCTTCTGTCGTGACGTTACCAGTCACCGTGACCTTGTTCAGCTCCATATCCGCATTATATGTTTCAATATCTGCTAGCCAGAACCAACAAACGAGTACAAAAAGATTCGAAAGGTATTGAAAGAAGAGAGGAGAGGTATTATATAAGGTGAAGTATGGCATATGAGAAGTTATAATAATACCTTCCATCTTCTTGATGGCCTTGAAGATTTTCTTAATACATTCAGAGCAATGCAAACCCACCTTCAATTCCACCACCTACGAGCAATTGAATTGACAATTAGAATTGCAAGTAAAACGAGAAGTACAGGGGAAGCATTATATTCAGGAGTTTCGATGGAGGACGCTACTTACATTACCCATTCTAATAAAAGAGCTTCTGGAATTGGAATTTGGCGATACCCCCTTTATGTTTCAATGGCCCTTTCAATAGCTGGGAGAAGAAAGGCCTCCGAAACAAGAAGATAGGGAAAGCAGCAGCCCTTTTGTGTCCCACTGAGTAACCCAAAACATATAAATGTAAGTGAAGAATAGGCATTGGATTCTTTGCATGATGGATGTCAATTTTCAATTTGATAAAAAGCATCCTTTATTCCCCTCTATATTGACTTTTGAGTACTATACTCGACCCACGAGGTCGGCAAAGATCATAACAAGGCCGAGTTAAAAGGTCAAGACTCAAATCAATCAAAAGCTATACCTACTTCGAAATGTTGAAAAAAAAGGAAGAGCCTGATTTGAATGATAATCCCTCACCATGGTGAAAAAGAAGACCCATAGGTGGCACCACGAACACCGTTCGAACCTCTCTCTAAAGTATTAACTGTTTTTTTTCTAAAAAACATGAGATTTTCATTACGAAAGCTCCCTCCCAATATCAGCAGGAGCATCACAACAAACAATATTCCGAGGGACATTATCTACACTAAGAGTTCCATGAGTTACAAAGATTCCATGCCCACTGGGCTATATTATGCGCCATGAAGTTGCCTTCTCTAGGAGTCCATTGGAGAGACCATCTAGGATGGGTCCGAAGCAGTGCTCTCATGGTTATAACTTCATAATTTTACTTTTTCATGTGAGGAAGAATAAAATATTTTAAAACTTGAGTGAGGCTTACTGAATTTTGCTCATAGATATGAGGCATGTTTCAAAAAAAGTTAGTTAACAAAAAAATTTGAGCTTAGTTTGTTTTCTAAAAAATAATAAAACTTTTTACTTTAACTTTAAACTTTTATTTTCAAATGCTTGCCAAAATACCTGAAAACAAGTAAAGTTTTACAAGCAAACAAACTTACCCAAAATTTGAAACTCTAGTGAACGGTGGATCACTTGAACTGAATGAATTTTTTTGACGAGTGCTTGAACTGAATGAATGAACTGAACATATCGCAAAAGAGTAATGCTCGTAGAGCTTACAGTGCTAAATGTCTCTTATCTATGATAACTCTTGTTGATTCATCCAATGGAAATGTACATGGAGCAAGACCATCCTAAATTACCACTCAACACATCGAGTACAATCATTTTTGCAACCAGTCATTTAGCATCAACAGAGTACAAAGGATGCACAGGAATTTCATCTGAAAGCTTCATAGAAGTAACAGGCTCACCAACTGAAACATTGCAACAAAATAGCAATGAGAGTGCGAATTATTGAACCGAAAAACAAAAACAAAAGCACATGAAATCACTGCAAAGGACAAAGGCTATCTGTCACTAAATGACGGCTAAAAGAACGGTGCTCATTTATCCTTGCTTGGTATGCAAGTAAACAAATCAGTACATCTTATATGGTTCCTTTCTTTCCTTTTACCTGATACTAAGAACAATGGATGTAAAATTTAAAAGCCAAAGTTGTACACCTTGAAATCCAAATTGTCCTTCCAAGTTCCAAATATTGTTAAATCATCTCAACATTAGTAGTGCAAACAAAGAATGATCTTATGTTTCTTGCAGAATTGTAGTACCATTGAAGTCGTATACTCATAGACATTGCTATCTCAATTTTATACAACTTCTAAATACATTTGTAAATCTTTTGATCATAGATATTGTTATTCCACTTTTATACAGAACTTCTATTAGACAGTTAGCTCAAGAATCATGCAGGAAAATCAAGAAGATAAAAAACCAATAACAATATGCTGGGTCAGCCATGAAATGTTGATTTGGAGGCTTAAATTGCCCCTTGCCTGAAAGAAACAGAACACGTCCATCATGACAAAGAACAAGACAGCTGGTGATACCCGCAGAATGCACAAATGGTCACCATCATTTAATACATAAATAGAAATAAGAAACCGGAGTTAAACAACAAAACTTTATTAAAGAACAATAGAACTGCCACCGCTATCAGCCACCTTTTCAAGAGTACATCCCATGGAGAGAAACATTTGGCCTTATCTTGTATCACCCTTCAATTCATCCGACTCTGAGTCACTTCCATTGTAACCTAAAGGAAAACAAATACTCCTCAACTAAATGAAGCAAGACCACAACAATAACCAAGCAAGATAGGGAATACCTGGGTGTTTCTCGCTTACATTCCAAACTGAAACACGAGTTTTTGAAGCTCTGCCAATCCAAGAGCGTCCCTTGATTACAAATACGTTTATTTAGTCATCACTGGATAAGATGAATGCAATAGTATAACATCACAAACAAAGCAGACCAAGAAACACACAACTCAGTGCTCCAATTACCAGTTAGAGAACTCTAAAGTCCACCAGAATTCAAGCTACACATTATCGCCCCTTTGCAATTCAAGAATTTTGTAAACTAAGAACCAATATAACAAACAACCTCCACTTTGCTCAAAGTTTTTTTTTTCTGAAAAATAACACGACCACATAAGAATTCTACGATCTCTATAGAATTCTAATCATAAGTCTCTTTTTGATTACTCAGTTTCCTCCACATAAGAGAGTCAACATTAAAAGTACTACTGTATTCGCATTCAATAACCCCAATGAGATGAATGTAATTGCGATGGATAAAAAATTCATGGAAATGAAAAGGAAAACTAAAAGATTCACCCAAAAACCAATAGAAACGCGTGACAAAGGAGTATAATTTGCATTGAGTAACAGCTACATGCCTACAAGAAATAAGCAGAAAGCACGCAATTTTTTAAGAAGAAAAATAAAATTGCGACCTTTTGAGAGTCTTTGGGGACACCATAGCCACTGCAATACATCTGGCCCACGAGGACCTGCATGGCGCTATCGCCGGCCTTGGCCTCCTTGAGCGCGTCCAGGAACCACCGCTTCGCGCAGTCCGCGACCACGTGGGCTAGCGGCACCCGGCTCTGCTGCCCCACCGAGCTCTCCATTGACTTTTGTGGTTTGACTCGCTCGGAGTCAACTCGGAGAACCCCTCTTTTCCCTGTTTCCGGTGACGGGACTCGGATTCGCGATATGGGTTTCGCTCGTTTCGGCGTTTGGATTCTGGCTGTCGTGACAATTTTAGCTATTTCTTGTAGCTTCGTCGTTGAAGGAACTGATTTTCCCATAAAGTACTAATTTTTGAGGCGGGGTTGGAAAAGTGAGCGTGGTATTGGTTTTCTTTTTGGGGCTCTTGGGTTGGCAATCTTATCTGGTTTTCATGGAAGAGTTGGGAGATCTCAGAGCAAAAAGCTCCAAAAAAGAGACGAGAATAATTTTTTTATTTAATGCGTTTTTAGATTTATGCAAACCCGCAGTTTCTTTTGTTTTTTTGGGTGAAAACTGGCAGTTTCTTTGAGCTCGTAAGATTCATGTTTAAGACACAGACCAAGCAGGCAAAAACCGAACAAGATCTTTGCAGGGCCACAACCCAGATTGCTCACCACGAGATTTGTAGACCCAGTTTGAATCAGGTCTCATTTGGGCCTAGTTCATATGGGTTTAGAAAGTCTTGTAATCCAAATCTGACCCAAGTATCGTTGCAAAAAAAAAAAAACTCAATTGGTAATTCTTGAAGTCTAACTAAACTTCAACTCCCACAAAGACCAAAACAAAATAGCACTTAACAATTAACACGTACTGGTGTATGTGGAGGGGCCGTTGGCTGTAAGTATGAATGACCCAAAACAAAATTAAACAATTAAAAAAAAGAGGAATTATTAGGAGCTTGACTCGATGAAGACGAAGAAATCCTTAAGACGGAAACTTGCCAGCAGCGATGAGCGAGGTCGACTGGGGGAGGGTCCGATACAGACTAAAAGGTCTGAATCCAGTCCTCCATGGCGTTGGATGGCAAAAACTTACGTCGAGATTGTAATATTTGCTGATATCAGTCAATTTCACGGATGTCATTTTAGGCAATAGACAATTAGACATGGTGATGGTACCTCTGATTTTACAACACAAATTAATTGAAAAGATGGTTTTTGTGGATATGCACTTCGAGTTACACCATGAACTTTATTTTCCAAAAGGATTCTGCTTTTTTAACACGATTTGGTAGAACCTATTCAGATATCGTTATTAATTAGCAGAAGAAATAATATTCTCCATTAACATGAGTACTGCAAACGTCGTCTATTTTTCCACTTTATAGCGCATAGTATATATATGTTGGTTCAACATTAATATAGGCATATTCCAATCTTATGCGCTCATATATATATTCTGCTGGCCTGCCTGCTGCCTGTTGATTATCATGATCATGATCATCTCCCCTAACTTGTGTACTTTTGCCCAGAACGTTACCAAAGGGTTTTTCCATTTGATAGCTTTTACGATAAGGACACCCCAACTAGCTTCAAATATATAAAAATTATTAGTAGCACAATATATCAAGTGACATTAACTAGAGACAACAGCTGATCAGTTTAATGTACAAAGACGTGTTATAAGAGACTACGTACAACTTGTAAATTGACGGCTTCAAATATTATCCCATTTTGCGTGACTAAAAGCATATCGCAAATTGTGAAAGTCACAGGAAATACAATATTATAGAAATTGTTGTGAGGATGACAAGTTTGGCCCGATCGAGTTTGCGTGGGAGGAAAAAGAACAAATTCGATCATCTCAAACTCTTATCATAATGGGAAAAGCTTTCCACTGTCGTTGCAGTCCTTGATATATCAATTTTCAGTAATGTATGTATGTCACCTATCAGTTTCTGTGCGTGCTGTATCAGACCTAGACTTAACAGGGCTAATTTAGGAACAATAAGGAAAGTGGTGGATGAGGAGTCTGGTTATTATGCTAAGCACTATTGTGCTGAGCATGTTAAGTAACGTCTGAAATTAAAAGTTTAAAAATTAAAGGGCTCAGATTGCGTCACATCAATTAAAATATTTTAAATAATGTATTTAACCACAACTGTCAGATTTTCAGCTTCTAATCTCAATCGTCGCTTAGCATGCTCAGCACAATAGTGCTTAACACAGGTGTATGGATTTCTGCAGCATAAAATAATGTATAGGTTGCTTCAGTTTATCAAGTAGACCCGCAGAATATATACCTGCTAATTGCCATTAGACCAGTAAAAGTGGCTTTATCTCCAGACTCCAGCAATATCCCAAGCACACGTCTAGTTTCCACACATATTTTGCAGATAGCAGATAGGCCTTATGCATCACCGAATCACCTTTTTATATTCCAGAGCATGTACTTGGTCTTCTTATTGCGATCGAAGGGCGAATTGAAGCAAAATGGACGTTGCGTATTCGAACTCACTGATCAGGAAGCTTCCCACATACATCATGCATGTGGAATAATCTTTCATGAACAATCTTTTGAATAACGGAATCCATATGGGAAAATGTTCCTTTTGAGTGTCAAATTGTTTTCCAAGTTTTGAGGCTTTATTAATTTAAGCAACTATACACAAATTAGAATTCGAGCTACTGTCTTTGAGATGCGGGGATCATGACATCTATGGTTGAGATCCCTCTCAGTGTTGGATCATGGATGCCTACAAGTCTTGTGCGCGCTATGGCCAACGTTCTTCTCCTCTCTCAAATCATAATCTTGTTCAAGAATATGCCTCTTGCGGGAGTATATTTTGATTCTTTCGGACAGTGATCTCATTAATTCTCGACAGCAACGAAAATTATATATTAAGCATTTCATCGACCTCTTTGCCATCTTTGATCACAAGTCGTTCGGCTTACGCAGAGGGATCTCTGAAAATCTTCAAGTGCAGGAATATTTGAATATCGTTTCGAATTTCTTCTTCCTAAGAGAAAAACGTGCGATCGCCACCTTCGTTTAATACTAATTAATAAATCTCACATTTCTTTTGAAGGATTAAGCCACAAAAACATGGGCTCCCCAGATTCGTTATCCGCAAAACAGTAAGCAATTTCTTTGTAAGTTGCGTTTTTTTCCCCCACCTAAAAAAAAATTGCTTTTGCACCAAAAACTATCTTCTTCCTGTCATTTTAAGTCCAACGACTTCGTATTTTTGTATCAGTACGCAACACGTGATATCCGAAGCCGAAGCCGAAGGAGACTGCATATATTTCATGGATACACCTACCTGCCACTTCGTCGATCTACAGCTACCTCGGGGTTTAAGTAAATTTTCACATATTTTTATCACATTTTGACAGCAACCGAGTGGTCAGGTTTCCGGCTCCTCTCCCTAGAATCATTGCTGCATAGACCCTATCGCTTCCGAAGACACTGGAGTACCTGTGCCTCTGTTCTATTAATTAATTGCCGCGATCGGACGTGTCAATGTCCGGTTCTTGTGCCCAATAATCAATGAATAGAAGAGTACTCTCCGCACGACACATTGGTCCGAACCTAACGTATACATATATAAAAAAAAAGTACTCAATTATCACAAGATCCATGTGAATATTCAAACTTATGATCATGGGAGGCTTCTGTGTTTTCTCGCAGGTTTTGTGTATAGTCCAAATAAATAGCTGTAAGAAAGATATCCACCAAAAACGTGGCCTCGGAACTATTTTTGAATGATCGGAAACTGCCAAACCTTTTAAGATGCTGTCCCTCGGTTTATGTGGATCCGATTTTTTTTTTTTTTTTCAATCTGCGCATGCTCGGATCGTCTTAATCAGTCCCCGTTCAAACAGTAAACTTGGACAATCATTTTTTATCTCCATGTCTCCATCCATCGACTTCTCAAGTGGTTAGAACAAAAGAACTCCGTTGGCCTATTCTTTCGTTTTATCAATGGCGTTAGCTTACCAACTCCGACTTATTCTTTCCTTGTTAGACGCAACATGTTCGGATAACAATCAATCCATTTTTTCGCCAAAATAATATTTTCTAGTTGCGTATCATTTGGCAAATTTCCAGGTAACTTCAGGGATATGTGTTAATTACATCAAGGTAGTCATGTAATCACATCCCTTGATATTGAAGAAAATGGATTGTTCCTTCTCCATGTTTAAATATGTGATACCCGAATCCCACATGAAATGAGAGAGGAGAATGAATGAATGATTGGTTCTATAAGGGTCAAGTCCCACATTGGGACCTTACTAGGTTGAACTGGACTTTATAATGATCCAAGGGGCTTCAAGAGCAACATTGACTAGTCCTTTTGAAGTCAAAGCATAGATGTGGCTAGTGCTTGTCCTTGGGTCGTTACAAATGGTATCAGAGCGGTCCTAGTAACCACCAATGTGGGCTTGGTGAGCCTTGACGAGGACGTCAAGGATTTAAGGGGGGGGGAGATTGTGATACCCCGAATCCCACATGGAATGAGAGAGGAGAATGAATGAATGATTGGTTCTATAAGGGTGAAGTCTCACATTGGGACCTTACTAGGTTGAACTGGACTTTATAATGATCAAAGGGGCTTCAAGAGCAACATTGACTAGTCCTTTTGAAGTCAAAGCACAGATATGGCTAGTGCTTGTCCTTGGGTCGTTACAGAATACGTGCCACAATCAGTCCTCTTGTATACGTCTTGACCTTCCACCCTCCCTACCTACAATTGTCTTGAAATTATGTGAGGATATGCAGAGTGCCTGATGCCATAAAGAGCTCCTGCAAAGAGAAGACCTACCAATGGAGCATGAAAGGGGAAACCTGAACAGAGTTGGACCAAGCCCTCCATTCTAGTTGGGTGATTTCTCTTCCGAATGTCACCAACTTATACGATTAAACCTGTCTATACAGTACTTAAAACAACAAAAACCCTGTCTTTACATTTCAAATTTCCATCGTGTCCCATCACTCACTCAGCCAAATTAAGACCCAGAAAAGCTAAAGGAAAAAAAATGGAGAAATCATATTGTATCTTTCTTAGAAAAAGTACTGTGAAACTGCTCAAAGGGAGGAGGTGCAGTTGAGCTAAAGCTCACTGACATGTAAACCGAGTGTTGGAAGCCGGTTTAGAGACAAACGGCTTTTCAGTCAATATTTTGTGTCAGCGATGACCATCCACTTGGGCTCGGATAACTTAAAAGTTGAGTCAAGCATCAGAAAGATCATATGACATTCACAAGCAAATACCTTTATTTCACAACCAAAACACGAGATTACAAATACATCAGCATATGACCAACAGGAATATTCCTCCATCATGGTTTCCACGAACCAATACAAACACACAAACGAGACAAACCACTACTAAACAGGACAAACCAAAAGACAAACACACGCAAACATTCAAAGAGGCCAAACAAACCAACCCAAACCAAACTGGACCTCAGTAATAGCTTACATCTATATGACTTGATATTCCGGTCAATCCAGGTCAGCCCATAAGTAACTCCGTCAATCAGGGGCAGACACCTGTGAGCCTTTATTTCTTATACCGTATGATAATAGTACGAACGGCTGCAGCTGATCAGGCAAAGAGAGTGAGGCTATATTGCCAGGACCAGACCCGGGACCGACTTCCCGACCCGACTGGAGACGCTGCTCTCCCAAAGGGACGGGCAATGGAGTGAAGTGATCTCAGAGGAGGAGGATGGCGTGGAGAAATCGGACGGAGGGGAAGATGTATTGGAGTTGCCGAGGCGCGTGACGGTGAGGGACGTGTTGAGGTACTCCCTGACCTGTGTGATTATCTCATCAGTGACTGTCCAGGCGTGGACCCAGGCAATGGAGCGGGCGTGATCGCAGCCCTCGACGAGAACGGTGGGCCCGAAGGAGGTGATGGACTGGGGAACGAATCGGAAGGATGTGGCAGAGTCAGTGGCAGTGCCGGTGAGAAGGCGCATCAAGAACTGGTGGGAGGGCGGACCATGGAACCACCACTCGAGGTCAGGGGCGACAAAACGGTGCACCGTGGCCACGTCGTGCGAGCTCAGGGCCGCATAGAGGGCGAGAACCACCCTTTGATTACTGGAATCACTCTCCTCCAGAGTTTCCTTAGAGTTAGCCAGTTCTAGCCAAAGCCTAGCTAGGGGATAGGCGATTATTGGTCTTGGTTTTGGATAAAGAAAATGTAAAGCTTTTGGAAAGAAAAAGAGAGTAGATGGAAATGCCGGTAAGGAATCAAAGCCCGGCCGAGACGCTTTATATAGGGGAAGCGGGGGAAGGGATAAGGAAGGTTGTAACATCATCTGCAGCCGCTTTCACGACGGCAATGTTAAAACGCGTCCAATCAGCGTAAGTTTTGGGCGTTTTCGTCTTTTTGAGAGATAGGTAAGGGCGGTGCAGTGAATATGACGTGGAAGGCCGTAGTTATTGAGGCCATAGATTGGTATGTGATAAAAAAAAAATAGGACTTTGTGATAACGTGGCGTCACTGGCGTGTTACTAGTGGTAGAATGTATGGAAATAGATTTCCATGCATAGGGCGTGTCGCTGGACTCGGTCAAGCCTACTTATAAAAATAACAAAAGACTCGGTCAAGCCTGCTCTTTTTGACCCCATTAATTACGTTATTAAGTTATAATCGCACGCTAAAAGGATAAAAATATACTATAAAAATTAGTAAGAATGTTTTTGTTGGTCTGAAAAACAAGGATTAGCTTTAAGTCCCTTGAATTAAGTCAAACATGCCAAAGCACAAAACATTAGAAAGGATTTAGATCCCTTAAAAGTAATCCCCACCTTGGCCAGTTGGCCCACAAGCCGCCTATTGCACACCAATGAAGGGTTGGTTATAGATTGGTTATTGACTTCCTTAAGAGTGTATACAGACCATCCTGGTCTGTCATGAGTGCCACCAATAATGCTTATCCATCGTACGATCGAAATGGGAAGGTCCCAGCTGAGCTGCTAACTAGCTGGCGATCTACCCTGCTCTCAATCTCCTCTAAAGAAACAAAGGTTCAAGTTCTACTGAATTTTCTATACTTTGGGCACGAAATAATTTGAATGAAACTGGGTCACACGCACACCGGGTAGCACGATAGACGAATAAGTTAAAACCTAGCATTCGTTACAAAGTTTGGTTAGAAGTTAGAACCTATGTGAACACTTAGTAGCTCGTGTTTTGAGCTCGGTGCGTAGTTGGTTATTCTAAGGTTGCCAAGAAAAAAAACATACAGTCAACCCCGTCAAGGTCTCGTGGATGGCACTGTCCTGGGAAGCCAAAAACTGATTTAGACGGGCATTAATATGGAGGAATTCAAAGTGTGATGAGATATTTAATCCTCGCCCACTTATTCCTAGAAATAGTATTGCTTTTACATAGCAGTTTGGGATCAAATGGATACGTAAAAACACTGATATTCAAGGGCTGACAGCTTATTGGAGTTGGAACTCCCTGGAAAACTGGATCACGCTTGTGCGTGCATGGAGCTCGTACTTTACAATTTGATCTCCTAATTTGGTGTCATTGCTGCCAGCCTGCCACGCCCAACAGTAGTTCCAGTTTGGAGAGAAGATCACTGACAATGTCCGTATAGATGTTGGCGCTGAGTCATTTAGGCACCAGGATAGTGGCTCTCTTCCCAAACGCCACGCACCCATAACAGAATATGAAACGAAGCAGTCATTTTCGTTAAGTAGGACAAGGGTCAATGGGTCATCCTCCAAATTCACCACCTTTATCATTAAAAGTACCTGCTCTTAACCTAACCCCTAGCAGGCATGCAGGTGATCATGTTGTTCTCTAAACCACCTGGGGGTATTGAATGACATAACTCTATTCGTAGTGTGGTTGGATCTTCTGTTTGCAACTTTAACTTTGAATTGGAAAACTGGCATCAGATGAGAAATACAAGTACAAGAGACAAAACCAGACTCCAGAGTCGTCAGGGGAAGGACGCAGTAGAAAGAAGACAGGGTGGGAGAGACACAGAGATGCAGCAGTCTTACAACCGAAATGCCAGCGTTTGATGGGCAACTAAACGGAAGTACGGAACTAAGGTAGTAATAATTGGCTTAAAATAAATACAGCTTAGGTGGACTGGTGGCCCTGGTTGGAGCCTGGCCTGGCACTCACAAGTCACAGCTACCAAAAGCCTTACCTACGTACTTTACAATTTGATCTCCAAAATTTTGGTAAACAAACAACTCCTACATGAACCTTGGCTTTTATGGAATTTGGTCTTGGCAGGATGATTAGGCCGTTAGTGCTCGCTAGTGTATACCCAATTGCAGACATTTATTGGCAGCTGCTTGAAAAATTTCGGCCATGACAAAGACGTGTATGAAAAAACACATCTTTCGGTACCTAAACAAACAGGAAAAACCAAGCCCTACCACGTAAATTATTGCCACCCAAAGAGATATCCACTGCCTTTATGTATGGCCCCGTCATCAAGTGACAGCGTAACTACTCCATTACCACTTTACCACCCTCGAAAAAAAAACGTAACTCAAATTCAATCAAACACGTTCAGGTCCTTGTAGTTTAATTGGTGGCCATGAAATTTTCACAAGTTTTTAATTTCTAGTTCTTGGTTCTCCCTTAAAATTGGAAGGTGCATGCCTGAATTTTCTAGGCCTACCAGACAGCATCAAGTTTCTGAAGATGGACAAAATCAAAAGTCAATCCCCATAACCTCTGCTCCAACAATTCAAATGACCTAAATTACACGATCCTGTTTTTGCAATTTCATTCCACCTGTCTTCAGTTGCACAATGTTCCAAAACGTATTTTCTCACCTTCTCAAATCAGCCATTTTGGTCATTCTAGACTATTGCAGTTTCTAGTCGCAAGTGAACATGGAGACTGCCTTTTGAACAGACTTTCATTAACAATTTTTTTGGTCATTCCATCATCAAGCTGGTTTTAAAAGATGTATAAGGTTGCACATAACTCAGAAGCACTTCTCCCTTTCATTCGGCTGTGCGCCACCATAGATGATAGTGCAGTTAAGTTTTTCTATTAATTAACTATCCAGAGTGGGTCAATTATCAAGAAGAGAGGTAAGAATGCTATTACAGCGTACAGTAAAAATTGGTTTAAGGTTGTCCCCTCCAAGTATAAAATAAAACTTCAGTCAGGGCAAGGAAACTGATCGTATTGAGGAAGAGATACATCTTCATACAGTAAACTACATCTTCAAAGAGATGCATTGAATTCACTCAAATCCAAACCGCGTGAGAAGTTCCAACACAATCGGTATAAATAACAAATTACCATAAAACTTTCAATTTGCTTTATCTCTTGGGGCTAAGTATTTCTTTTTGAATCAATGACATCGATGGTGGCGTCATAGTTGTGTCCCTACCTCCTGCAGTCGACTCTTCTTTCACGGTAGGCAGTGGCCCATCTGAGCTATAGCCCTTTGAAACTCTGCCCGGACTTGGAGAATTAATTGCAATAATCCTGGATGGACTAGAGTAAATCCCCAGTGGCGAACTTGCGCTGGATCTGGATTGAACCACTCCATCTTCACGAGGCAAAGGTGAAATTGGCAGCGGGTTACCGTTGTCCATTTGTTTCATGTAGAACTTATCTTGTATAATATCATAGGAATTGCCGGTCCGCACTTCCTGAGCAAGAGAGCACCAACAACAACATAGCCATAGGGTGCAATCAGAAACCTCTGGTTTTCCAAAACAGAAGTTATAAGAAGGCAAATTGAATCTCTTTCTCATTTGCATCCTCCAAAAGCCACCATAGAGTAAACCAAATACACAGAGAACAACCCCAGTACCAAATAGAGCTTCCCTAACAGCCTCATTGTCAATATTTACAGCAGCCAAGGTGAATATCCAGAAAGGAGCCAAACAAAACAAAACAAAAGTTGCGATATGAACGTACATATTGCCAAATCCAAGCCTCTCCATATTCCACCCAAATACACAAAAGCTGCAGAAAAGGGAGAGATAGGCTAGAGAGATATCGTCCCAAATATCAAGAATTCCCCCACTCCACTGTGGTCTGTTTTCAACAATCCGCTGTTCATCTTGATCTCTTGCTGCAAAAGAATATCTTTTCTCAAAAGATCTCAATCTCATCCGATCTGGCCTATCACCTGTTGTACTCTCAACCTGTGCTTCCTCATCCATGTCAGAATCATAATCTTTTCCAAGGGGACTCATAATAGTGTATAATCCCGCAATTGCAGGAGCACTAAATGCAACAGATATACATATTCCAACTCCAATGGCTGGTCGTTGAGATCTCTTGTACCCCAAGTTTAGACCACAAAGCGCATATTGAGCAAAACAATTTAGCTGGAGCAGAACAATGACAACCATAATATGTACCCATTCATGGGGCTTGTAGGTCCCATGCTTGCAGTAACTCTTTCTCAGTTTGGAAATGTCTTCTGGCTCCCATCTGCATAGAAGTACAAGGTGGTAGATCCGTATTGGATGCTGGTACAAACACATAAGAGTAAACAGCGCATTAAGAATTTGATTGTTTACTTCAAACCAAGCATCCCTTTGGGACTTCTTGTGCAGCACACCATTTAACATTCCGGTCATAACGAGGAATAGGATGGCACCTGAAACAGCAACGCAGGTGATCCACAAAAACAGCGCCATGTTCATTGGGTTTCTAATCCATTCTTTGCCCATTCTCACTATTGAAACCCAATCAACTTTCCGACGAATAACCCCATTAAGGCGTTCTCGGAAATGATGACCACTTGAAGCCACGGAGCGTGAGATCTGATCTCTCTCGTTTGCAATCCGCTTGAATTTGGCAGATGCGGAGCCAAACTTCAAGAGCCTTATTCTATTAAGAGGAGAAGTTAAGGTATCTGGCAACCTTCTTTGACGGTTTTCTTGCTCTAGTAGCGTCCTTTGAGACAATGATATTTGAAGAGGAATTTCACCCTTCACTTTAGATTCCTCGATTTCCACATTCTGAATGCCATTATCTGTTGAAACCATTCTCAATGCAAATACAACTCAAGCCTTGTCGACCCTCACTGTAGCATCAAGGAGAGAAAGGACACCGGAAAGAAAGCTATACGTTAGCTGTTTCGTCCTGTGTTTTGAATCCCAAGTTAAACATTATCAGAATTTAGTCCGCAAGTCTGAAGAAATATTGTTTTAGATGTGCAGAAGCAAGGAATCTATAGAGCAAAAGCAGATGGAAGACCTTGTCGACCAATTATACAAGATTGAGGCATCTCTCTGTAATTGAAGACTATAATCCCAAGAAGCTCTCCAAAGAACAAACAATCACAAACCAAGACTGAAGTTTGGCATATAAAGTTTGAAGCAGATCAAAATTACATTACCCGAAATGAAGATTTGATGCAAAAGAGCAAGACGCTCACTTGTTCAGATCTTATTCTGATAAAAACCCAGAGCTTCTACATACAAGCAATTGTGTCATTCTACAAAACCTAAACTGATCCTAAAAGAAAAGCAAGGAATCTATAGAGCAAAAGCAGATGGAAGACCTTGTCGACCAATTATACAAGATTGAGGGCATCTCTCTGCAATTGAAGACTATAATCGCAAGAAGCTCTCCAGAGAACAACAATCACAAACCAAGACTGAAGTTTGGAATATAAAGTTTGAAGCAGATGAAAATTACATTACCCGAAATGAAGATTTGATACAAAAAGAGCAAGACGCTCACTTGTTCAGATCTTATTCTGATCAAAACCCAGAGTTTCTACATACAAGCAATTGTGTCATTCTACAAAACCTAAACTGATCCTAAAAGAACAATCAATTCATGGAGAGCTTTCGCGAATCAACATTAAAAACAAAAAACAAAACCACCCACAAAATTGCTATATGTATATTTCAACCAAACCTTGCTAATCAAAGAAATGCGAGAGATCTAAAAGCTTGTGGACAAAAGCAAGTGGAGCAAACACATACCTTTGGAATAATGGAGAAACTGAAGAGACTTGAAGAAGCTTTTCCTAAAAATGGGTTTCCTCTCTCCGAGGCTCTAATCAATGAATGACAAATAACCATTACTTGGTGGAAATTCTTCTCGCTGTGTAGTTTCTTTTACTCCGGCAAAATCAAAATTGCGAAACCCTGAATTTTAGGCTCAAACAGAGAAACTACTTATCCACGAACACACAACGAAGGGTCAAACAGGAATAGGGTCAGAGACGACCTAGGATGCCGAAGTGTGTAGAGGAGATAGGCCTGACCATAAGCTTTCGCTTTCGCGTCACGCTAGAATTGATGAACCCACAAGATCGACGTCGTTCTGGTCGTTAAGGCAATGGAAGACTACCACTCTTCACGTCAGCCATAGCCACAGGTTCCGAGGAATATGATTTGTGTCAATGATAAACGGATCAGCAAGCCCTTGCTCGCAGCTGGCTTTCCACGTGAAGAGAATATTTATAGCAATTATACCAGACTTGCAAATGCGCACAAAATGTTGCGTTAGCTTGATGAATTGGAGAAGCAAATAATTTTCAGAGTTCAATATAAATGGGACTCAATCATCAGCTGGCTTGAGAGGGGTGGAGTGGGAAGGTATAAAAGTTTGAAATTTTATAATATTTATTTTGTTGGAAATTTTTATATTTCGAAATTTTAGAGAAAATAGTTGATGGACTATCTAATATATATTATGTTTATAATTTTATTAAAATATTTTATATTTAGGAAAATCTGTCCAATATTTTTTTTAGGTAACCAAGAAAATTCATACATCCAAACCCATTCACCTAAGCCAACAAAGTCTCGCAAGCCTATCCGTGGTTCACAAATAGGAAGAAAAAAAATGTTACTCCACGAACTTTTGTGTAGAAGAAAAAACACTATTTGTTGTTGATATGTTTATTTGATAGGGGAAAGAGCCTGAAGAGGACTACCTTATCGAATCTGTGTCCCTTTGGGCTGATCTCACAGGTCTCGAAATTGAGGCCTATTCTTTTACGCCTGACCTATGAGTTTCTCCGTCAATTTGCCTCAACCTGCGCACCTACATGTATTGCCCACCCCTGACTGGAGTTCCAACGACAATAAAGTAAGACATACAATTCTAACTCCACCATCAAGTGGAGCCAATGGAGGCAAACTTCCTCTCAATCCTCTGTCAGCTGCACGAGAGATCAAACTCAAAAGAAGCCATAGTTCCAACCTTGATCGATCTCCTACTTGACTGCGCAGACGAAGAGTCGGTAACGCACGCAAAAGTGGTTCATGGGTTCGTGTTAAAATCCGGATTTTCGGGTAGAGACTTGTTGGTATTGTTAAACCATGTAGCTTACTTACGCTTATTCCAAATGCTCGGATTTCACTTCTGCTCGTCGAGTGTTTGAAAAAATTACCGAAAGAAACACATTTTCTTGGACCGTCATGATTCTTGGGTCCAACAAGAATGGTTTTTTCCTTAAAGGGCTCGACTTTTTTTGCGAGATGATCAATCGTGGAATCTTACCTGATGGGTTCGCATACACATCAATCATCCAGACTTGTATTGGTATAGGTGGTCCTGAGTTGGGCAGGATGGTACATGCGCACATTGTTATAAGTGGCTTTGCAATCCATACTGTTGTCAGTACGTCTCTTCTTAACATGTATGCCAAGCTGGGAATGATTGAGGATTCGTAAAAAGTGTTTGAGTCCATGACTGAACATAACCAAGTCTCGTGGAATGCAATGATATCAGGGTTTACCTTGAATGGTCTTCACCTAGAAGCATTTGATCATTTCCTTGGAATAAAGGAAAGAGGCATTGCACCAAATATGTACACGGTCATCAGTGTTTCAAAAGCAGTTGGAGACTTAGGTGACATAGGAAAGGGCAAAGAGGTTCAAAAGTATGTTTCTGAATTGGGTTTGGAGTCTAATGTTCTTGTGGGAACTGTTATAGTTGATATGTTCGCAAAATGTGGGTCTTTGAGTGATGCAAGATCTGTTTTTGACTCCCATTTCGCCTATGGTAGAGTTAACACTCCTTGGAATGCCATGATTTCAGGCTATTCTCAGAGTGGGTGTAGCCAAGAAGCTTTGGAACTATTTGTAGAGATGTGTCAAAATGACATAAAATCCGATGTTTACACTTATTGCAGCGTGTGCAATGCTATTGCTGCTTTAAAGTTCTTGCGATTCGGAAAGGAAATTCACGGGATGGTTTTGAAATTTGGATTCAATCTGGAGGTCAGCATTTACAATGCAATTGCTGATGCATATGCCAAATGCGGGTCCCTTGAAGATGTAAGGAAAATATTTGACAGGATGGAAGAGAGAGATATAGTGTCTTGGACAACCTTTTTGAATGCTTACTCTCAATGTTCTGAATGGGAGGAAGCACTAGCCATCTTCTCTCAGATGAGGGAAGAAGGCTTTCTGCCCAATCAGTTTACTTTTTCTAGTGTGCTCGTTGCTTGTGCCAGCCTTTGTTTACTTGGTTATGGTCATCAAGTCCATTTTATTTGCAAGGCTGGCTTGGACACTGAAAAAGTGCATAGAAAGTGCTCTAATTGACATGTATGCCAAATGTGGTAGTATAACTGAGGCGCATAAGGTTTTTAAGAGGATAGCTAACCCTGATACTATAACATGGACAGCTGTTATATCTGGTTACGCTCAACATGGGTCTAGTGGAGGTTGCCCTTCAACTCTTTAGGAGGATGGAACAGTCAGGTATGAAGCGAAATGCTGTTACCTTGTTGTGTGTATTGTTTGCTTGCAGCCATGGAGGTATGGTGGAGGAAGGCCTAAATTATTTTCATCCAATGGAGGACTATTATGTGGTTATGCCAGAGATGGAACATTACGCGAGTATAGTTGATCTCTTAGGTCGAGTGGGCTGCGTGGATGCTGCTATAGAGTTTATTAAAAGGATGCCAATTGAACCCAACGTAATAGTCTGGCAAACCTTGTTGGGAGCATGCAGGGTCCACGGCAATGTCGAGTTAGGAGAGATTGCTGCTCAGAAAATCCTTTCAATGATGCCAGAATACTCAGCTATCTATGTTTTTCTGTCCAGTACGTATATTGAGACAGGGAATAATGAAGACGGACTTATTTTGAGAGATTTGATGAAAGTGCGGGGTGTGAAGAAGGAAGCAGGATGTAGTTGGATTACTGTAAGAGGTAGAATCCATAAATTTTATGCTGGAGATCGACAACATCCACAAAAAGAGGACATATATGCGAAGTTGGATGAGTTGCAGGTGAAGACTAAGTCCATGGGTTATGTACCCGATTTGGATTCTGTATTGCGAGACGTGGATGAGAGATAAAGCCTTCTATGACTCATGGAAGCTTTCTAAAAGAGATCAACTTCATCCATTCAGCAATATTTATTGGAAATGGTGTGCACAAATCTACTCAGACGTCATGATCTTTAGCAGTAGAACTGTCCATTTGGAGGCGCCAAGGATAACTTATGAAGCTCGGACCTAGGCAACACAAGCGATACCCTTGAAGACTCTCTGTGAGAACAATGTTCAGCACCAGAGTTAGCAATGCCTGTGTTGAAACAGTTGGAGCATGCTCCTGAATTGGTTTCGAGAATGCTGGTGCTAACGTAATTGACTTTGTTGAGCAAGGGAACTGATCTAGCATAGATAACGTTGTAAACACTAGTAACACGAGTTTAGACTGCAGAGGATTTTCAACAAAAGGTGTGGATATTGTTTGTTTGTTACTGAGGAGCAATCTTAGAACATCCTCAACTAGGTCATCCATCCCAACAAAGCGGGGGGGGGGGGGGGGGGGGTATGTAAAGTACGGATTTTTAGGGGCCGAGAAGGGCATAGGCCCAACACCAACCATATCGAGCGGACCGCAAGTTTTCGTATTAAAAGAAGCCATCTAATTTATTTGACCCGTTTAAAGATCTAAAATCATTAGCACTGCAGGAGTAGACACTATTTTTGGACCAATTTGCTTAACTGGAACTTTGTTTATTAGTAACGTTCAGATATTTTGCTCTTAACAATGGCGCGTGCAGTATCCCCGCTCCCAGGACAATTGGAGAAAGATGTAAAGATCACTGAAAAACAAGCATTGAAATTAGCAACATATTGGATCCTATTTGCGAGTCAGCGTACCTTTTCTCTGTCCGAGTGCTTGGGGTGTCTTTTTTGATGTACCGTTTCGACCTCATGAATGAATCAAAAGGAAGCCTTAGCCCTGTTCTACAAGAATCGAAGAAACGTCATTTTCCAACTGCTGGAAGGACAAACTCAAATTGGCTTTTTCATATTTTGCTGCGGGGCTTCAAGAAATAGCTGCAGTACCGAGCAGGACATTAAAGGTGAAAATTAATGCAAAAGCAAGGAATCTCCGCCAATATCTTAAAATCGACAAACAGACGGCAGACGCAGCAGCAACTGAAAACACATTCTGATATGATATGTCTTGTTGATTTGGCCTTGGCAGGGTCCCAGCTTTCTTGTGCCACCGTGTGACTTTTGGTTGTTTTCTTTTATTTTCTTTTTTCTAAGTAGACTTTTGGTTGTTTTCACTCGTGAATGTTGCTCTCATTCCCTTACATGTGAAGAACAAGGGACAAAATGGCATCCAGGGTGATGTACGTGATCTGCTCCATATATTATTGCTACCTCACTCCTTTTGTAATTTATTTTATTTCTCTTCCGATAGCTGCAACCATATACTTCATTTTCGAATAATGTATACAGAACCAGGAAGAAAATAATAAAAAAAAAACTTTACACGTGCATAGATGTGTCTGTTTGTGTGTGGAGGTAAGTGAATCATTTTTCTAGCTAATTGATTTCGGAGGCCTGAGAATAGTGCGGTATAATCAAATTTATCCAGCCTCCTTGGACAACCGACCAATGAGCTCTCAAGATATATATGGACAAGCCTATGGGGGTGGCGTATATATATATAAATCATACAGCTAGCGTTTATTCGATTATACGTGAATAGAAAAATGTGCAGAGGCACAGTAGATGCGAGGCCGCTTGTTCAGTTTACGGGTCACTTAATTACCTCAAGAAGGAAGTGAAAAGCGTCATATTGGTGGAAATTCTTTGGAGTTGATTTATATGGAAGAACATAGATGGCAAATAGAATGCGAAATGGATGCAGAGAATTTTATTTGTAATGCCATTTGGAAAAGATGATCCGTAGATAAACAAAAAGACAAAGCAATATAGCTGTCCAAAGTGTGAGCCTTATTTGGTTGCATGGATGGTCCTCTCTGCACACAACACGAGTACTACAACAGCGGACCAGCTTGCAGCATTTGATTATAGCTAGAATTCTATCATTGATGACCAACGGATAGCGACCTCTTTATTCTTCTATCTAGTGGTGGTCTTTTTTTTCTTAAACATATCTACTGGTGGTCATTCGTGCGTACGCGTGAGAGAGGGAAAGTGAGAGCTGACAGAGCTTTGCTTCTGGAAAATCACCTCTCCTTTACCAAAATAACACCTTAATTTGTTTATTATTAGTTCTTGTTATACGATCGAACTTTAAATTAGTATCTAAAGTTTATTTCGTTTTAAATTAGTTCATGTTGAATTCTTTATATCTTGGAGTGGTTATTATATATGTTAACTCAGTTGCCCTATTAATGAAATAAATCTAACATAGTTAATAGAGACAAATAATCACCAATCACAAGCAGTTAAGTGTCCGCAAGTCACTCAAACTGTCAATCTAGACAAGTTGGTGTTAATTTAAAATCCACATCAATTTATATATGTCACCTGAACTTTAAATGTCAACTCATAATGTTATGTTGGACAAATCTTTTGTAAAGACAACACATCTATGAGTGACTTAGGGTAGCATGGTTGCTTGAAATTGGTAGTGATGTGTCTTCGATAGTTATGTTGGATTCATTCTGTTAACGAAGCCAATCAAGTTACCGGAATAACTACTCTAAGACAAAAAAATAATTTTTCAAAGACTAGTATAAGATCAAAGAAACCACATATACTAGTTTGAGATCCCGTCATATTTGAGAGACTAGTGAAATGATTCAACCTGAAAAAAAAAAAGAATGAAAGAATGTACTCTTTTAATTATGTATAACGTTGATATTGTTGATCATTATCACCTGTACTTTTATATTATTTTCTTATTCTTGTGGCCGGTGGTAAATTGTATTATCCTTTTCACCTCTATTTGAACGTTTTCATCAGATCGATTATAAATCCTCTCTGCTAATCCTACATATATGTGGAGCCAAACTCTTCGATCTGTCTTTGTTTCTTAATTATATATATTATCCAGCATGCAGATTCTTTAATCGCCCACAAGAATATGGCCAAAAGAATAAAAATGCCAATTAGAACTCTCTGCACAACAGAGGCAGCTTATCACTAACTTTATACTTCTATTATATTTGCTCATGGTAACAAGTGCACGTGAATGTACTTTCCCGAAGTGTGACTCTCACGTCACGTGAGTTTTGCTAGCATGTCACAAGAATCCTACTCTACAATTCTTTCTGCCAAATATGAATCCTCAGTACTATGACAAATAGGAATTAAAGAATTAATACAGCGTATACGGAATAGAAACAATTATTTATGATAATTAATTACAGTAAACAAGGTTAGATACATGTTTTATATATATGCAGTATTGTTATATGGTACTGTATACATACAGTACTAGTGCGGATAAGGCAATTAGACAATGGTTCTGAAATTGTACTCCTTCAATATATATATATATATAACGCATGCATCAAATTAATTAGTAGCTTTTAATTGTTACTATTAATAATTACCTCTAATTTAAGTGATTGAGGGAAGTTAAGGTAATAATTGGAGAACGATTAATTACCAGGAATACCTATAATACTCTAGAATCTAACACTCTAGCTGGGAAGGATACTTTTTTTTTTGTTATATGGAAGGCAAGAGACAAGGTTGGAGCAGGGTATATGTATGGAGGATATTGTTTTGTTGTAATGATTTATGGGCACGCATGTGATCGGGTGGGTACATTGATTTGTCCTCGGGGAATGGAGACAATCTTTGCGAGCACTGAGGAGCAGCTAGCTCTAAAAACCTGCATATACGATGGCCGACTGTGATAACATCTCGTGATACACTCATCGATCGGAGAAGCCACTTGGTGCCAGTCTATCGATATGTTTGATAACATTTCAGCTGGTAGCCTAGTTTTCTGGCAATTGCGTTGGCAAGCTAAAAGCGGTTGATGTTTCTGCTGTGGATGTTTGATTTTGAATGATCAGGGCCTATGGCCTGCTGCGTGCTTGTGATTTTGAACCTCAACGCTACAGCAAAGCTGCATGTGAGCCTGAGGAGCTGTATAATATATAGTACAACAACTGAATATCACGTAATAAGTATTGTCGGAATTCCAGCGGATCTTAAATACTTAATTATCTATTTAAACTTTAATAATAATGGACAATTATTAACCACAATTAGATCCTTGTGAAACGCATGCATGCTAATTGCTGACTTTATTCTAATTACATACATTGTAGAATTTCCAATATCTCATTAGATGAGAAGTTGGAGTACTAGAGTACACTGATGAGAATGGTAGAATGGCATGTGGAGAGAGAGAGAGAGGACAAAGGGTGACGGCTGGTGAGAGAGGAGGGGGGAGAGGCTAAAAAGGCCCCCGTGAGGAGTGTTTGGAGGCATTCCAAAATCACAACTAAACATATATCCTTTTGTTGCTTCCTCTTCACTTCTTTCGATGGCCAATTTCACTCCCCCCTCACCATCACGAGGTTATGATTCCCTCCATCATCCCCTCCCTAGCCTGCGTCAAGTTATGCCAACCTCATTCACTCTTCCCATTATGTCCCTCGGACCCTCCTGCATGCCGTACGTAAATCCATTTAATTTAATTTCCTGGTGGAATATATATTGAAGGAATCAACTGAACTCCCCGGCTTTATTTGTCCCTGACTTAAAGTTTCCATATATACCAACTTCATTGCAGTTTTTTTGTATTAGCTAGTTCCAGAATATAGGCCGCGGCTTTAACGTGCGAAAAATAGCAATCACGTTACAGCTTGAAGCCTGATTTTTCTTTTTTCCGGATTAATTAGAGTATATATCCAAAATTTAAACCATCTTATTATAAATATTTAGTTCTTTTTGTTTTCACGTGTGCAGTTCTATTATCCAACATGCAACAGCCAAAAAGTTATAATTACTGGCCGCGGTTAATTACGCTAGAGTACTACTTAATTGGGGGTAGCAGCTCCAAATTACGGGCAGGATTTCCCCTAAACTCATTTGGAGTAATAGGGGAAATTCAAGTAATATGCTGAGCTTGTTAATCATGATCAATCCTTTCTAATAATGACTCATTTGTACAGAGTTTCAGAATCTCCATGAAGCAGCTAAAAATATACGTGATTTTTAATGCACGTACGAAATTTTCTATTCATTAGCAGAAAACGAAATTAATATTTCTAGCAGCTTTTTCCCTTTTGCCGCATTGTTGATGCTCTGTTGGTATCAGATTAAGTCGTACAGGTTTAATTACGGTTAATTATTAGTAGGTTCTGATGAGTTCTACTTTTAGGAATGATATTCTCTTGATATATTAATCAGCCACCGCCTTGGTACCCCGCTAATCCATCCAGGTTATTATCCCTGGATTCTGCTCCACGATCTTTCGTTCCAAAAGAACAAGGTTTTCTTTTTCGCTGAGAAATCCTTTTGAATTACAGAAGGGCAGTTTGGTAAGTTGAGCTAGAATCTGTAGTTTATTTTGTTGTAAAGAAACTGAAGCAGTCATGTGGGAAACAAACAGAAGATCATATCGATTTGAGAGCTCATCCCCTCTTTTAAACAGCTTGTGAGCTTCGCAAAGTCACAGAAAGAGGAAGAGAGAGCTGAAGAAAAGATAAAGAGAGAAGAAACCCATGGTTTCTAGGGAGCAGAAGAGGGCAGTACTGCATGAGAAGCTGCAATTACTTCGTTCCATTACTAACTCTCATGCTGTAATTCTCTGCATTATTTCCTGAGGCCTCTGCTTCCAATATTGGCTTTCTTCTTATTTATTCTCATGGATTAGGTCATCCTATTATAAGGATTCCTTCTACCGGAGAAAATTCAGTATGCTCTCCTTCTTCTGTTTGTTAGTAGAATTCCTGGTTTTTCACCTTTGGTCTTCTTTTATGTCTTCCCCAACTTCTAAACTGCTAAGCATGCAACTTCGGCTCCCATAGTCTCCCACGATTCCTTCGTAGATATTAGTGATGTATATTTGCCTCGCTTAGTGTCTGTCTTTAATTTCTCGTTCTTCACTGATAAGACGCCAATTTAGGAAAGACATAACATAAATTATAAGCATATATAAGAACCAGTAAGTTGCTAGATGTAACATGAAAAGAGAGCGTTATATCGGGAACTCTGTTGAAATTGCTGGTACTAAGCCGGATGGTCGCCAGAAGGTAACCGGATTAAAGCCGAAAACCTTGCTCTGAAACCCATGGTTTTTCAACAAATTAATATTCTAAGAACCATATCTGCAATAATTCACAGATTCAATTGAATACATGTTAATTATCTGTGGAAAGAAAATAACTTTCCGCAATTGGATTCTACCTCACATGACTTACTTTTGTGCATGTTTGGGCGCAGCTTAAAAAGTCCTCAATCATAATCGATGCGTCGAAGTATATCCAAGAGCTAAAACAGAAAGTGGAAAGATTGAATCAAGATATAGCTGCCGCACAAACCTCATGTGACCAAAATCGATTGCCTGTGGTATATCTCAATTTCTTCTCCTCCACCCGGCCGCTCCAACTCTAATCTTTTTCTATTAGCCTTGTAATTTATCTCAGACGGTTTTTCCTACAGGTGACGGTAGAAACCCTAGAGAAAGGCTTCCTAATAAATGTGTTATCAGAGAGGAGTTGCCCAGGCCTGCTTGTATCTATCTTGGAAGCCTTTGAAGAACTGGGTCTTGATGTTCTGGAAGCTAGGGTTTCTTGTGCCAATAATTTCCAGTTACAAGCAGTTGGAGGAGAAGTAAGATAACAATCTCACTTCTCTCTAGAGATATACATGATCACCGTCCCTGCATACACCACTCTGATCTCTCCCTGTCTTCAACTTGTTTATAACTAGAACTGATAATTTTTTATTTTCTAGAATGAAGACGAAGTCGAAAGAATTGATGCTCAAGTGCTGAAACAAGCAGTGGTGCGGGCTATTGACAACTGGAGTGAGAGCAATGAACAAGAGTAATCAATTACCGTCCGGTCTTATAAATATATATATATGTATTTTTTTTCCTTGTACTTTCTCCCTTTTCTTTTCTTGCCGTAGGTGGGGAATTATGTTGTCAATCATTTACTCATATGCTACCAAAATAGAGTTAGAACTTAGAAGTTGGTCGAAGATCGCAAAACAGCATATTAAGCCAACAAGTGTCTAGCGAGGTTTACCATAATTCATTATATGGCCGCGTACCTAACATATATCTTGTGTGATATCCTGAATTTCACATGGAGTGAGAGAAGATAATGAATGAAAGATTGATTCTATAAGGGTCAAGTATTACGTTGAGACATTACTAGGTTGAACTGAGCTTTATAATGATCCAAGTAGTTTCAAGAGCAACTTTTACTAGTCATTTTGAAGTCAAAGCTGCACAGATGTGGCTAGTTATTGTCATTAGATCTTTACATCTTGACTTTCATATTGCTCCACAACCACAAGATTCCTCCCACTGAGACGCACGACAAGTTGTCATATGCTTTTACTATTCTTTGTGGGTAGACTTATTGCTCAATTTCCATCGAATTTCAATCTGCCTCCTGTAGTACTTGACGCTTCGGGTATCCTTTGATAGCTGCATGACATGGCTTATGTATCCATATTTTGCGCCCCTGGAGGAGTTCAAGGAATGAACTCGTTCCTATATTAGATTGATAATCGTCTTAATTTCCTCCTAGTGGTTAGATCTTCCCATTTGCTAGCTTAGATGGGTCGGCGGCGTACGTATCTGGTTTGAAATTGCAAAGTGCCCCTTTAAAGACGAGATCTATACTACAAGCGATTACCATTATAAGTAATAATAAAGCTAAAAGGTTCGTGATTTATGTTAATTAATGGAGTTACCTAGATATATAATATATACTCAGGTAGTACATGTGAAAGCTCCTGACCGAACTACAAAATTAACTTCGTTAATTCGAATAAATCATGGCCTTATAATAAACATATTTAAGAGATCGGATCGATAAGTAGAAGTACGGCCACAAAAAAGCAATAAGACCGTCTTTGTTTTCTTGTCATTCCTCTGAGGTTTATTTAAGTCCTGCGGAAGTTTGACAGATTCTGCAACGATCCGCTTTAAGCCTCTTAATTAACTGGTTGGACCATAAACCACCTCATCTTTTGATCTGCATATATATATATAGAATGCAGCTGATGGGATGTGGACCATATATGTGGTGTCAGTTGGCTCAGATGGTAGTCGTACGTTTTACTCTATAACGTATATGTAAGTAATAATTAAGCAGCTTAGATAAAAAAGTAATAATTAAGCAATTTAATCATATGTTTGCCTTCATATATTAATATATATAGATCGATATAGATATATCATATATCTTTATAAATACGTATATAAGGTCGACCAAGCAAACTCGGAACTACGATTGACTTGGAAATTATAATGAAGATCGTCACGGCGGCCTTTTAATTTCAGTGTAAAGGATTTGCTAATGACCATGAGGAGGAGAAGCAAGTCCGGGAAACTTGGAATGGTATAATTAGTCAGTCAATTGAAAGATAGTATCCTCGAGAAGATCTGTTCGAATAATTTACTATCTGCGTACCGTGTATATATATATATAGCGAGAGAGAGATAGAGAGAGAGAGCCACAAGGAGTTTATGTACGTATGTAATTGTTTCATGGCAAACACTGTATTAAACAAATAATTGATGAGTTGTATGAGCTGGCCAGTGGTGATTTTCCTGTCGGAGGCATATAAAAAACAAACAACGTCGCTACTGCTCGATACGAATCTAATCAAAAAGAAAGCTGCCTAGTTAGTCGTGCTTTGTTCTGTATGTAATTTGTAAAATATTTTATTTTAAAAGAAAACTCAAAAGCTCCATCATTAAAAGATTCCACTCAATTGTGTCTAATGCATGCCTCTCTATTCTAATCTAAAGCAATATGTGCATGGATATCCTTTTGTCCAGTACTGATGGCGCCGCCCTGGCTGCTACAGTGAACGCGGGTTTGTTTGGCTTCCCTCAACGATGACCTTGTTATCTGCACACACAGATGTGGGTTCTTGAGTGCAAATTCCTCAAATCTAGCCGAGAAGGCTATATCCTCCATGTTTTTGACAATGAATTTCAAAGCCGACTCCTTCAGGGATATGTAGGCCGAACAGGCATCTGAGATCTCCAACACATCAAGAGCATTGGAAGGGTTCAAGGACCTAAGCATGTGACGCTCACAAAACTTCTGCAAGTATGTGATTTCGTATTTGTCGGCTGCCACTCCCAATGAATAGACATATTTATCCACTTTTTCTTTTGGCAAGCCCCCCGTGTAGAGGAACTCCAGAAGACACTCGAGCTCTTCAAAGTTCAACTCAGACAATGTTATTGTGTCCTTTGCTGGCGCTTTACATTCATCCGAGTCAAGCATGTTCCTAAAGACTTGTGATCTTGCCGCCTATAACATTACATATGCATACGAATTGATATGGTCAGTGACCTATAAATAATAATTAATATCGATCTTTTTTTTTCCTGGGCAAAGGTAAACGTTCATTAATAAACATAATTATTAGATATAAATCGAAACGTATTTGATTGAAACTTTTTAATTTTTATTTTATCAAGACATATATATATATTTGAGTACCTTCTAAGAGTTGATAATTAGGAGGAGAGATAAAGAGAGGGGGCTAACCAGTATTGATTTATGTGCGGATATGGGGAGGCCATTGTTGCCTGGCTTGAGTTGTATATCCGTGTGAATTTGATCTCTGAGCGCAGTAAAGAAACCCGCCTTAAGAAAGCTCGCTTCCTCTTTTAGCAGATTTTCCTCATCCTTCCTATCAGACACCCATCGCCAAACATCTACGAGAGTCTGAAGCGAACCAACATGAAAGACGTCACCAGTTAATCCTGTACATATTACATAATATATCCAATCCAAAGTGATTTATAAACAGAACAAAAAAACACTAATGAGGGGAGGCTGGGCTGGAGACTGAATTAAAGTAATCGGTCCATTTTAGATGACAGGCTGATGGGCCAGTGTGATATTTGGCCCAATAAAGAGAGGCAGGTTTGAAACGCAACACGGCAACAGGCGTGAATCGAGACTATCTGCTTCCGGACCAGGACATAATATTTAGCCCACAACACCCGGATGTAACAAAATCCTCGAGAAGGCGGTTTTTGTTTTTTGGATTTAAAATCCTCAAAGCATCCCTTCATATATATATATATATATATATATATATTTAACATAACTACCAACAAAGGTCTTATTTGGCAGCGAAAAGCTACTGCTAATTTTCGACTTCATTGGCTTCATGCAAGTATTCTTGGTCCTGATTCCAGAAGGCTAAAGATAATGAAAACCTTCTGGAGCGACCGAGCGAGAGATGCCACAAAAGTTCAGATTTTTCAAGATCTTCCCTTGGACTAGAGGAAACCCGGAAATGAAGAATGAACCCAGTTGTGACCCACTGAGAGAGACGAAGATGGGTTAGAAAATCTTTGAACTACAAACTCCCATCACAAGCGACTAGAGGCTTTGTTTATATCCTCTGCAAGGACAAAAATTTTAAGTACTTGTTTTCATCATCCAACAGCGATCACGAAAACAAATGAGAATTCCCACCTTATTTCATTCGAGTCCTGCCTTGTCTTCTGAAGAGACTTCATTATTCAAACAGATTGTTAGAGGATTTTGAATTGTAGAAATTTAAGGAGATTTCGATTGGAAAATTTTGAAAAATACTGGGCTCTTTTGCGCTTGAAGAACAGGTTGTTAGGGCTCGCTTTGGGGAATGAGAGAATAAGGGAGATGGGCGAGTTTTGATTTCACAAATTCGATTTTTTTTTGGCCAAATTTAATCAATGTGAGGTGTTAAAATTTTGGATGAGCTGACATTCCACGTGTGAAAATTGTCAGCTCATCAGTATTCACGTGACAAATTATTGACAAGTTAGCGTGCTCCGTTAATGGATTGATGGAGAGACCACGTTGCAACAGTTTGTTGACTACAAAGACTAATTGTTCTAGTGAAAACTACGGAACCATTTTGTCACAACGTGAAACCACATCCGTACTTTTCCCAATTGTTTTTATTTTTAATAACAAACAAAAGAAGGAAAAATATAGGTATGCGGATCAATTATATAATTGTCCAAATTTAAGCTTACCATGCATCCTCAATCCAACTACTCATAGGAAAGATAAATCTATTAATAAGGAAAAAAAAAACATCGGAATTTACCATCAAATGAATCGATAATCTTCAAATGCAGGAGAGCTACAAATAATAGAAGAAGAATAGATCATGTGAAAGTAGAGCTTGCCTTACACGAATTTGGCAGACTATCATTTCCTTTCTCACTTTCAAGCTTGTTTATGAGGTTGATTATACTTCGAGCTCCTTCGTAGCAAGCCCCGCATACCGTATTCCTGGGAGGCCTTAATATAAGAGGCATTGTTGTACAGATAGAGCAGTCCATCTTCTTTCTCCCTGTGGATGGCAGAATTTGATGAATCTCGAAGAAAGAAGCAGAGGGTGTAGAATGAAAAGGCAGAAGCTGTTTCGTCTTTCGGAACTCACCTTATTATTAAGGCTTGGCTGCCTTGTTAACCTACCCATTATTAACAATTTGAAGCAGCGACAAGTATTATTGCATTGCGAGTCCCGTATTGATTAATGTGTGCGAAATGACCAAACTAGCCTTTTACAATGAGGTATTGCTTCTTCTTTTCTTTTTTTCTTTTTTCTTTTTAGAGTCATCAACCTTGGCGCACAACCCGCAATTACCCTTTTTTTAGAAGCATACAGCTTTTAAGATTTGGAAAAAAAAAAGGAAAAAGGAAAACAGATTGCTTAATTTTATTAATTTCTGTTTGATGAGGTACTTATTGGCATTTTTTTGTTGAACAATTAATTGGGACCAAAACGGCGATGAGTTTAATGAGGCGGAGGACATAATGGTCAATCGAAGTTAAATGGGAAGTGGGTGGGCATGCCTTTAGAGTGAGATATAGAGAAAGCACTTAAACAATAGCTTCATAAGTGGAGGAATCAGGAAGTTAGGAGCAGGAAAGCGACTTTCCAACCTTACAACAGCATCAATGTATGAGGCAGCCACGTCCGGATGGCCCCTAATTATTCTTACCAATTAGTTGGTTCGGCCAGCCTGTGACATATGATTGGGTCAACCATGAATCCATCATGTTTACTCGGTCCGTGGGAGGAATCTGGTTTTGGAAAAACAAAATTGCTCCTTTGTTCCTCTCAAAATACAGGGTACTAAACAAGTAATCAATGTCCGGTTACTCCCATTCGACCACCAACGACAACAAAAAAGTTGTAGTTTTTCGGCTACACGAAAATAACATCAATTGATGTGTTTGCATTGTTGCCATTGGCTCTCCATTAGATCAAACAGCTCGATGGGCTTGAAAAAAACAAAACTTCTGGTCTTTAAATACATCTCAGCTTTAAGATATTTGAGTTGCATAGTATGTAGGTCGTCTAATTGATTGGAGGAGGATTTTTTTTTTGTTGGGTAAATAATCAAGCAAATGAAGGAGAAATTTGGAACACAAAAGAATAAAAAAAAACGAAGAAGGAAAAAATCAGCATAAGGCGAGGCTGGGCTTCAGGCTCAGGCCCCAATATATGCGACTAGTCCATTTGAGGTAAGTGACAGCTACCACTGGTTTAAAATGTACTCAATTTCTTAATGGGCCTAGAGAGAATATCTATCTGCTTCGTCGTTCCCCAGTTAGAGCCCAAAATCCCCACATGTAACACTTTCTTCCTGATTCTCAAGCTTGTTTGTCAGGTTGATTATGCTTCCAGCTCCCTCAAATCATGCCCCATATAATGTATTCCTTGGAGGTGCTAATTTAACTTCTATTTCATGTGGAGATAGAATGATCCATCTGCCTTTAGTTCCCACGCTTCCTATTTAGCTTCGCATGAATATTTCCGAAACTCCTTTCGCATCTATCAAAATAATGACACTCTGGAAACAAGAAAGATTTGAAGATTTGGGGAGAAAATTCGGTGTGTGGAATTTAACTTAATTAGCGGACGAGTTGTGAACGTGCGACCCAAATTTGGTGTTTTACCCTCTCTTCCCTGTTGATCGTAATCTCTTCACGTTGGGGTCGATATATATATATGTGTACTAGTAACAAGAGCCAAGAAAAAAACAGGAGAAGCAAAAGCAACGGGACCTAAATTCATCAACAAAAGACAAATTATCATTGATATTAAATCAGTTCTTGTTGCTCTAACACAATATCACGATCCACATAGGCATGGAACTCGTAGTATGAAACTCTAATTCCGTTCTACGTGTTTCCCAGTATCATAGAAAGGAAAGAAGGCCCCTAATATACCCAGAAATCGCAGACAACTGATCCCTCTCAGTCTGTCTCACTTGGGAGAAACATTCTGTTGTTCCTTGGCGTGCTTCTCGTAGTAGTGATGGATGGCTGCGCCGGAGAGCACCACCAGTGTTAAGGCTTGTGAATGCATCCTTGCCACAAGAAGACAGACATTTTAGTATCTTACATCTAAAAAGATTTACTTCGTCTAAGAGGATAATGATAATTTAGGCCAAGTACCTGGCATGAATTAGCCGAAGACTTGGCTTCAGTGGAGGTCCTGTACGTGGATAAGCTAGCGATGCTCCCATTCCTGACGCCCAGAGTGCTCCTGTTGCGGCCATTTCATGATATCATTTATTAGCTAGCTAGCTAGTAGCTGCTGGAAAGTCTCAAAAAGAATAGAAAAGAAAGACACAGAGAAGATTATGCTAATTGACAAAGAGGGTTACTACTGACCAATGCTGGTGAGCTTGTGTTCAGTTACCCATGCCCGAATTGCTTGCATCTCTCTTTTTCTTCCTTGGTTTTACTCTTCTTTATCTGAGTACTCAGTAAACCAGCGAACAAGAATGAGTGGGGTGGAAGTGGTTGGCATGGGAGGTTGGTATTTATAAGTGACTCTACGTTGAAAAACGTGGTTTCGTACTCTCGTATGTTGGTGGTGGCCCCTTGATTTACTTTTTCTCTCGTTCCCTAAACCACTGGAAGTTTTAAACTAGAGGCTTACCTTATCCGGTTTTTGTTAGTGCCTGCTACCTGTTTCAGAGTACTGTTGCTTCGCTTACCTGATCCTACATGCTATTAGCCATCAGATGAAAGTCAAGTTTCAACGCTATGATATATGCGCCTGGCCGAAATGGGCATATAGATTTCATCTCAAACCACTTATTGCAGGTAAAGTAGGGAATCTGCAGATGTGCATGTACGTGATTAAGGAGCCAAAACTAACAGGGGGAAAAAACTACCGGCCAAGCCATTGATTGAAGCGGCCAATGGATCCAACGAATGAATGCGATTTGTCAATTTGTTAGGTGATTTATTTTTTCTAAAAGCCTGTTCGGTGTGGTGATATTTTGAAAGTAGTCAAGACTGCCAATTAATCTGAGCAAGATGCCAGGAATTTGGAAAGTGATCTGAAAAGCTGCTTTCATGACCCCTCGACAATATTTTTAATTGAACAGTACTGAGATTCCCATTGTGATATTTGGAAGTTGAGAAGCAGAGTACACAGACAAATGTGGTTTTGTGAGAAACTAACGGCTGGCTAATGTTTCTCGAGATACACGTTCCACATGCTTAAACGTAATTTGAAAGGTCCATCAGATTTTCTTGTGGCCGACTGGGCCACGCTTGGTTTGCCATGGAAGAACCAGTTCGGCCCAAACCATCTCGACCACGCTTCAGGCTTCAGAGTAGTTGAATTTATCGAGTCTGACTAAACAATGTAACAAATCCATTACAAACTGGTCCGTCACGGGCTCCGATCCGAGTCTCTAAGGCCCAACTGAGGAGTGTAAATTGTTGGCTACACCACGTGGGTCATGAGGAACGAAACATCCAGATCTCTCCACGACCCCGACTCCGAGCCCTGCTCCGGCTCCTAAAGTCGCTTCCTGTCCGTCTCGGTCTGATTCGTTTGAACCAATTTTCTTCAACCAGAAATTCCCGCCAGTCCAGAAGTAGCTTCCTCAGGACCTCAACGCTCCGTCCCACCGACAATCGTTCCCTCTTCGTAGTCTCTCACAAACAACGAACCCCTGTATAACAGAGCATTGGAATAACATCATACCTGAAGAGTAAAAACTCTTTGAGAGTTGAGAGTAACAGGGCAAATGAAGTCAGAAAAGGGAGCTGAGAAACATCGAAGCCTCCTCAGAGTGAGATAGACTCTCTCCGACTCTACCAACCTCACCACCGCTACGACTGCTAAACCCAATCTCTCAAACCCTACCACGAATTCCGATGTTGCCAATGATCTTGACAACGTCAACCCTAGCTCTGATTCCACGCCATCGCGGCCTCCAGTCAATGTTTCGTCCGCTCATGGTAATTCTCATTTTCATTTTTGTCTGCATTGAATTGGGGATTCTTAACTAGGGTTCGCTCGGTTTGTGGTTTTGCTTTTGGTCTTGGAATGTTGTATGTACTGAACGTTTTATTTGTGCTGGGAAGGGGAGTGTTCTTGTTCATTCCTAATTGAACGTTCTATTTCATTTGTTCTGGGTTTTAGGTACTGCTGATGGCGAGATATCTGAGCCTTTTTCAGTTTATGCTCGAAGAAAGGCTGCAGCTAAACGGAAGAGTAAAGAAAAGACAATTGCTGTGCCTTCAAGTTGCCCGCCCGCAGTAAAGTCCCAAAATATTCGGTAAGTCGCTGACTTCTACTTGCATGTAATTTTGCTATGATCGCTGATCAGTCAATCAATTACAGTTCCCCTGGAAGTGTCGTGTCTTATACATTGACGATTGTTGCAGAACTGATGTATTCTACAGTGTTACTGAACCATCTGTCCCAATTTGGGAAACACTAATCAAACTAGGCACAACATGGGCTTAAAGCAGTTTGAGTTGAAGGCATGAAAAATCTTTTAAGTTCTGTTCCCTGAAAATCTTGAGGTGCTCTGGACTGTGAAACTGGTGATTATTGAATATATAAAGGAGTTTGGGACTTGAAAATTTTAAGTCTCATTGATCCCTGTGAAGTGAGATCTCATTGCTTCTAGTAGCTGTAATGGTTGGATGAAAAGTTTTAAATACTACGCTGTTTTTACTTTATCCTGTACTTCATTGTTGACACTAATGCTGCGGTATCAGGGCTACTACACCTCTGACAGTAACCCTGTGATTTTATATCATTGCCGAGTTTGTTTGTTAACACTGTTATGTATCTTCGTTGCCTTCAAATAGGAACAACATACGGAAAGATAAAGAAAAAGGTCAATCCAAGGCGTGTACAGCACCTCCGAAGAAGGTATGATGAACACTTTTTATCTCAAATTTCTTGTTATATTGGGCAGGATATCATTTCCAATTTTTTGTTTTCTAAAGAATTCAAGCCACAATGCCAGACCGAGTAACAATACTGTACAAGATTGGGGTTGCCACCTTGCATTAATGCAGCTGAGTTCTAGTGGTTTTTTTGGTTCTCTCCTTTCTTCTCCCTTTTTATGTATGGAAAGGATAAATATAGCTTATGCATCTTACTTCCTCAAACAGTATAGACACCTAAATGGAAGCAGACTTTTTGCTATTAAGTGTATCCTATGTTTGTCACATATACGGTGTGTCTATAACAGTGGCCAGGATCTAGAGAAAGTGCAAAATTTTACTGCTGAAGTGGGGAAAATACTACCTAACCATGTTAACTGTCTCCCAATATTCAGTGTTCTTACCTGTTGCATTATGCCATATGCTATTTCTTATCTGCAACGCTTGCTTGTTCTAGCATGTGGATCTTAAATCATATTTCAATAAGATCCTACATGATTAGGTAATTAGCTGTACTGCCAATTGGTTTGTGATCTTTCTGCAGAAGCAGCGTCATGTGGATGTCTCATACCATGACTTACCTCAAGACTTCATTAAGCAGCAGAGAGAATATTTTGCAGAGATTGATGCCTTCCAACTCGAAGAGGAGGAGGTTGAGTCAGGTGACAAGCTAGAGTAGACAGGAGAGAGTTAAAGTACATCATTTGGGATAAGCAATCAATACAGCCTAACCCTCAAATATGCCCTGTATAGTGACAAACTGACAATAGGATAGCTTTGACAAATACTGGTGAAGTACCATTCTATCCTCTTAGTGTTTGCTAATCTCTCTTAAATTGTGTAATGCAAATGCCATTGTATTCTGTTTCGAGTGCTTGACTGTACAAAATAAATTTCTCTCGTAGGTAAAAACACTACGTCCATTTGTAAGGGCATATTCTGTAGATTGCAGTAGACACTGTACTGATCTACGTGCAATTTTGTCATGGAGGATCTCATGCTGTTTTTGGCTCTGATGAGAGTCAGGAAACCAGTCACCACAAGGCCTACGTAATACCTTGACTTCTTAAGTCTTTAAGAGAAGTAAGATTTCAAGAGGAGACTGATAATCCACAGGTTCAAAATTTGGAATTTATGTGATAAAAGATTATTGAGTGAGTTCTCAGCCATGGCGGCACTTCCTATAACCAAAATTATTGAAGCTAATAAAATACATTTAATAATAAGCTTCATCCATAAACCGCTCTGCGCAAATAAAGTACAAGTTTTATTGATAAACACGGTAATCCTAAAAGAGATTGCACAAATTTTGGGCAGAAAAGGGTGGTTCAATGATTTTACATGCACACAATACTTCAGAGTACTACTTGCATATCCAGATAGTATCTAGTTGACTTTCCTGCAATTGATTCTGACCTGTCCCTTGCTCCCTGTGAGAGGCTTGATTTTGCTCATTTTAACCATAGCCTTGGCAAAGTCCTCGAAAAACAATTTAGTGTCGGCAGCATATTTTTTGACCAGGAAATCGGCAGAATTACCATTGACGAGCTCCTGGTCTGAATGAAGAAGGCCCCTTTTCTTTAACAAATTTTTAAAATACAGATTATCAAAATGGGTCGAGGTTTGGAGATCAAGTCTTGCGAGCTTGTTGTCATTTCCGCTTACAGGGCACTTGCGCCGCAATGCCTTGGCAAAGGAGGAATCAACGTTGGAGTCGTTGTATATGCGTGGTCGGAATGTCGTGCATCTAGCCAGGCCAATGGTGTGTGCACCTGCCACCCAACATGACCAATTACTTTATGCAATCAACTCTGGTACTGATCAACTTCCATGATAAAAGGCTTACGGAGTAAGACTTTAAAAGACAAGGATTTATGGCCCCTTTTTATGTTTTCTTATTTACGAGAGCTAGAGAGAGAGAGAGAGACTTAAGCGTTGCAGAGTTCATGGCTCTCTTGACAATTAATCTTTTCGTCCACATGCTAATAACGCATTACCTGAAAGGGCCACCATGTTCCTAAACGAGAGTCCCTGCACAGAGAAGTTCATCACGAGACCGCTGAGACTGGAAGTAGGTGCAGGGATGAAAGTGTTGGCGGCAGTCCTGTTAGCAGTGGTAGAATCTCTTCTTCCCAAACCAACATTCCATGAAGGACCGCCCAACTGCGAAGGCCCCAAAACATAACTAAGAAAAGTAAATAAAGTCGCTATAAAATATTTGGAATCCCCAACACTTTGGGTATAACAAAACTGATAATAATTTTCCTAAAACCTGATGTTAATGACGCAAAAAGGGGCTTACATAAACGACCGAATCACGAGCAGACAGAGCAAGAATATCAGCACAAGACACCACTTTGGGGCATGCCTTCTCTAACTTGGCCTTGATGTTATCAACTACATCGAATCCTCTAATCGAGTTATTGTTCGGACCTGCTGTCTTCTCTCCTACAAAGCCACCCTTATCATCCAACAGTATTGAAGCGTCACAGCCCTATCAGTTCAAAAATATAACCCTTTTTCAACTTACGAAAGCTTAAATGACCGAAATATTAGTGATATGAAAGCTATATATACTGACATTCACGAAACAATCATGGAAATGCAAGCGGAGTAAAGAAGCCCCAATACGTGCTTCCTTTTTAATGGCTGCTATAACTGTTTTCTGAACAATAGACAATGCGTTGGGGCATGTGGAGGAGTAGTATTTTGGGGAAAGCTTGCCATCAGCTTTGAGAAATGCACCCGAGGCAATAAGCACAAGCAGAAGTAAGTTGTAGGGAGCCATGCTTCACTTCTATCAAGCACCGATAGCCGATAGGCATTGGCTTATAAGCACAGAGAATCACAATGGCCTTTGAACCGATCACCATCAAACGTTTTCATTAACAAAAGGAATAATAAGCTGTGATGACCAACCAAGCTGCTAGCTACCGATTACTATACGTCAATCCTTGTCCACGAAGATGCATGGAAATTATTGGATTGAAATTGAAGCCGCACTGACTACTCGTTTTCCCCACATGGCACTATATTCCCTATACTTTCTCCTTTAATTTTACCCCCACTTTTACAGTGTCCAGTTGCTTTGATTAGATTATTTCATGTTACTATGACTTCCTAGCTAGCAGTTTCCTTCTGTCCTGAAGTGATAATGTATGAGAGAAGAATCCCTCATACAGAATAAAGTGCTTCTTTATTCTGTAGTCCACGTACAGCTAATCTCTGTCTGTGTGCATGAGGAAGGGTCACTTCACATGGAAATGTCCTTCTTTTTGGGCACCTTTAAAGGTCACTCCCGTTCACTTTTCATATTTACCATTGTTTTGTAGGTCACTAGTTTCACATCAGAAGGTAAACAATTGCCCTGTTGTGTCAGTATTTTTATCGAGCCTATTTGAAAAGCGAGAACGTGGTCATTTTCATGTCAATTATGTTGCATCATTGAAACATAGTGGCACTACTTTTCTCCCAAAAGATCTGTAGCAATAGGGCCTAATACTTGGCAATGATTGGATATATATAGTTGATTCCAGTGAACGCTTTACTGTTTATTTTCGGTTGATAATCTCTTCACGTTACTTCCCTTATAGATTTTTCACGGCAGCTTCCACCGAAATGTGAATGTACTATATCAGTACTCTAAGTGATTGGTGATAGTTTCCATTTCTGCTTTTGTCATCTCTTACAGATTATCCACTGCTTCCACCGACAGAAAATCACATAACATCTGCGCTGGACAAATTTGCAGGACCAACTACTGAAATTTGGCGATGGCAGACTCTTGTTGAAAAAAGCCACTTCGGTTAATGATCAGACCCAATTTTCCTGTGGACTACTTTTCTGCAGCAGATTCTATGATTCAGTTTGTCGTGATCAAATCAAGAACGAAAGAAAGATCATTATATTTCAACTCTTTGTTGCCTGTCACCTGTGGGTGCAAATTGGGGATGGACAGGGATCTGGAATGATTGGGACTCCAATTCTATCATTAAATGTTGAAAAACCAAGGAAATAAAGCTAAGACTCTTGATCTCTGTTTAGTTCTTATACTTAAAAGCTCATGTTGGGGATCCGAAAATATGAATGCTGATATTGTTTAGCAGTGGATCCTTGTATTTCTTTAATATTTTTTGGTTCTTTCAGGCGAGCCGCGAGCGTTGGTTTCCAAAGAATCGGCTTTTTTTTTTTTTTTTTTTTTTTTGGGGATAAATGATATTTTGGTCCCTGAAGTTTGGGTGAAAATCAAATTAGTCCCTTAACAATTTTTTTCATCAATCAGATCCTTGTAGTTTGCATGAAAATCAAATTAGTCCCTTATCAATTTTTTTATCAATCGGGTCCCTGATCTTTACATGCTTTTATATTAAGTCCTTCCGTTCAAATCCGTCTATTGACTTAACGGTATGTGTCAACCTGATCTGCTCGGGATGGAGAGCTGAGAGGATCGAGAGGCCTGACAAGTCCGGCTGCTATCAAATTAGTCTCTTATCAAAATTTTTTCATCAATCGAGTCTCTCATCTTTACATGCTTTTATATTAAGTCCTTCTGTCCAAATCCGTCCACTCACTTAACGGTAAGTGCCAACCTGATCTGCTCGGGATGGAGAGCTGAGAGGATCGAGAGGCCCGAGTAGGCCGGGCTGCTAGTGGCTCAGGATGCCCGGGCTACTTTTATATAGCCTTTGCACGAGCGGCCTTGGTGCTCGGGCCTCTCGATCTGCTTATGCTCGGGATGCTTGGGCTGATTGTGCTCGGGATGCTCAGACTGCTTTTATATAGTATTTTTGCGCGCGACCGACCTGCTCGGGCCTCTAGATCCTCTCAGATCTTCATCCCGAGCAGATCAGATTGACACTTACCTTTAAGTCAGTGGACAGATTTGGACAGAAAGACTTAATATAAAAGTATGTACAGATGAGAGACTCGATTGATGAAAAAAATTGATAATGGACTAATTTGATAGCAGCCCGTCCTGCTCGGGCCTCTCGATCCTCTCAGCTCTCCATCCCGAGCAGATCAGGTTGACACTTACCGTTAAGTTAGTGGACGAATTTGGACGGAAGAACTTAATATAAAAGCATGTAAAGATCAGGGACCCGATTGATGAAAAAAATTGATAAAGGACTAATTTGATTTACATGCAAACTATAAGGACCTGATTGATAAAAAAAATTATTAAGGGACTAATTTGATTTCCACCCAAACTTTAGGGACCAAAATATCATTTATCCCTTTTTTTTTTTTAGCTTCAGCCTTCAGGAGGCCGAGCGATATTTGGATTAAAGACCCTCGAACCTTTTCCATCGAAACTGGCTTTTCGCCTTTTTATTGCTAAATCAACTACAAAGCCCAACAAAACCCAAACTTTCAGGTGTCCTGTGGGCGTTGAGAGACCTTTCCAGGCCCGACCATGATTTGGGTTGGGTTTGCTTTTTAAACCAACACTGCATGGGCAGAGAAGTGTTCGCACCAGAAGTCCCCAGATCAATGGGCGGCAGATGCGGCTATTCGGGCTCTTTGGACAAAAATCGTGAGTCCAGTTGGAAAAACGGCACAATGACCTTACAATCTAACGGATTAAAGCTCAAGATTGGGTCTGTAGCAGAAGTATGTGGGTCAACCAATGATGGGTAATTTCGTAATATTGTGGGAGCGGATTATTTTTTTTTCTAATTATGGGAGCGGATTAATTATTATGGCTTAGAGGACCTATTCGTATATGAGAACTCAAAACAATTACTAGCAGCAGCGCTGGGCTGCTGGCAGTATTATGAATAAAAAATGGGTGTTATGAATTAGAATTGCACCCACTTGTGCCTTTTCTTCTTTAATTTACTTTGAAACTATTTCCAAAAAATTAATTCCATCATATATATAATTGTCACCTGAGGTTTGAGCATACGTCTTAAAAAGCCATGTTTTTCCACCCGCAGGAGGCAGGAGCAATGGGGGAAAAGAGTTTTTATTATGGCCACGTTATAATTAACTAAATCGATCATAGCCCTTATTGGACGGCAGGAGATGACCTTTTCTGCTGATTCGATTGGTGCATATATATGCTTATGCTTTTACAGAGCGGACAAAATAATCCCACCAAGAGGCCGGTTTCAAAAATTCTCAATTACTATTATATATAGCTTGATATGCCTTCCGTTATTTTGCGTGAAATTCGATATTAATAGTACTATTCGGTCATCTTCCGTTGTCAGCATTATTGCAACTTGCAATGCGCAGCTCAACTTGACAACTCCTTGTCACCCGAAATTGAAAGTTCAGTGGCAATTAATTCTACGGTGTATGTGTGGAGTGCAATTATCTTCTAGAATATATAGAGAGAGGTCGTATTTGGGTCTGATCTCCGTAATCCCGCCAAATTAAGTAACAACGTCGGTGACTATATATATGTCCCAAGCCAATTGAGAGAGAGCAAACGCATTTCAACTGGATGGGCTCCAAATGGAAATTGAAATAAGACCAGTGCTAGCTTGATCTATTGATTCTCGACCAATATTGATGCTCAAGACATTGAAAGGAATATACTGCATATATATATATATCTGTCCTTTATTTATTACGTTGGACTTACTGATAAAGATGTTCAATATAATGTAACGTGCAGTAGCTAGAAGACAAGCTGGTCCCATTTGCTTTCTGGGATTTCTTGTTTGAATATCCTTAACCAATTATTTACACGTCTGTGATAGAAAGAGAAGGCTTGTCACCACCCATGCAGTGTCAATGTCCGAGACGTACGTCGCAAAAAAGGTGAGATCCTGTTTGTCTGTTATTATAATTCATCCTTGATCCCTCATTGGACGACATTTTGAAGCTAGGAAAGAGCCTTATAATTAACAAGTAATTCCCCGGTGCATGGGGGTTTGGGGGCATTTCAGAAGTCTCGTCTTACATCAAAACTAGACACCAAAACTTAATGAGTTGCTTTCAGTACGTACTCTCTTTCTTTCTGGCCACATATTAGACGGAATCCAATTGGAACGTCCTTGTAAGCCTAGAGTATATATATATAACCACCGTCGGAATAGTTGGCTGAATGTTGCTATTGCTGATGCCGTCTGCCCTCAATGCCATGCAACAAGCAATTAGCATGCTCAATGCAAGCCCAAGAAAATAAAATTGATCGTGAGTTGATCATTAATGGCTGGTATCGTTAACAATGGATTGGAACAATGGACCTTCCTTTTCTGAGATTTACTAGTCTTCTTTTTACTGATCAGTTCCAGAAGGATCACATGGCATCAGTTTTGGGTAGTATAATTGATCCAGGACATGCGCGCATGGAACAATGGGCCTTCCTTTTCTGAGATACGTCCTAATTGGGAATATAATTAGCCAAGCAAAGTCGAGGTTAAAGGTCCAAGATATAATTTCCCGTATAAACCTTGATGATGGCGTCCTTTGGGGCAGCTAGCTAAGCTGCAACTTTCTGTCAACATACAAAGGCAACCATTGGAGGTTGCAATTCATGACATTGATAAGGAATTGCATTGAATCACACGTACAGATTCTTTCTCGCATAATTAAGATTCGAAAAAGATTGGATATTCATTCCGAGGATGATTCGTCCATGTCTAGTGTGCCCCAAGCTAGCCTTTAGCAGGCAAAAAAGCCAATTCACGGTGGTCCATTGCCTTCCTATTCAAACAAAAATTCTGATCTACATTATTTGACATCAAGTTGCAATAATAGTACTGGAACTCTTTGGCCACTGCGCATATATACATGTATTTTCATGATATATATTAAAAGAGGCCAAAGAATAAATCTGCAAGCTGAATAATATATATATATTTCTTGGAGTATCCGTAAATATACAATATCGTACGCATATATAGTAGAAAAATAAAGAAAAGCTGCTCTCGCCATTTTAACGTCGGATTAATTCAGCTCAGAGCCTCAGACTGCAAATCGAGCCATGAGATTTTGGTAAATTATCCTCGCGCGAAAGTAGACTTTCAGGTAGGGCTGTACAATGCCACCGGGAAATTCCGGTGGCACCGGCACCGGCACCGGGTTTCCGGTTTTTGGTCTAACCGGTGCCGGTGTAGGTTTGATTTTTTGAAAAAACCGGCGGTTCCCGGTTTAAACCGGCACCGGGTTTCCCGGTGTAGGATAAACCGGGATTTTTTTTTTAGTTTTTTTATTTTAATTTCTACTCAATAATTTAAACTTTAGTTTTACCTCAAGACATAATATTCTAGAAGCATGACAAGGTTTACTCAATAGTTTAGTTTCACTTGAATATTTGAGATTTGTTGTTGGTTTTGTCTAATCAAATGCTTACATTCAAGTTACCAAGAAGCTTGCTAGGTGAATGAACTAGTTATTTAGAATTTTGGTAGAAAAATTACAAATTTATTGTATTTAAAAGGTTATATATGAAGGCATTGAAATCATAATTAAAGAGTTTAATGTCAAATTATGGTAAGTACATCACATAATATAAATCAAGAGGTCGAGATTCTACCACAAAAAATTTTAAATCAATGTATTAGTTTAAGAGTTTTTATGAAATATTAACAAATTGTCTAAATTTTAAAATTGACAAATCACTATTAAATTTATATCATGCTTGCAAAATCAGTCATTCAATTACATTTTAGTTCAAATTTCTAATACATTTTAGTTCAAAAATTCATATAGAGTCATCAAGTTTGACCAGCGTTTGACAAACGCTCGAGCGCCCTTTGAAAGAATTCAGACAGAGTCATCACGTTTGACTAACGTTAGACAAGCGCTCGAGTGCTCAGTGCAAATTTCAGACAGAAACATAAGCGCTCGACGAGCGTTTGACTCGCGCTCGAGCACCTTAAAAATTGCCGAATTTTTTTATTTTCCTTGTGAAACCAAGGGAAACCCTATTAGGTTTTGAACATGTTTTAAAATTGTTATTGATTTGTTAATTAAAGGGAAAACACATATTCTCCCATCTAAGTGTTGTTAGGGTCTAAACTGGATTTTTCAAAAGATAATAGTTTCTATTTACAGTGACGTCTCTATTACTTTGGACTTTAAATTCTCATCTTATCTTTTAAGATGATCTTTAATTTTATTGATTTTGGAATTTGGATTTCATTAGTTTAGATTTTATTGATATGTGATTAATGGACCAAAAGAAAAAAGAAAGAATACATTGGGCCAAGTACGTAAAATGCTAAAAAAATGGCTCAATATTAATGTAGGATAACCGGAAACCGCCACCGCTAAACCGCCACCGCTAAGGGCCGGTTTTTACCCTTAACGGTGTAGGTGTAGGTGGTAATTTTTTCAAAACCGGCCTATCCGGTGTAGGTGCCGGTTTTGGCCAAAACCGGTACCTACACCGGGGTTGTACAGCCCTACTTTCAGGGTCCTATGAACCAAAGCCCGCCGTATCAAATGGGGCACAATATGCAGCCCTCGAACATTCAAAGTTTCTTTTAGCTTATGCCACGAATTATTGCAGAGCCAAAGTACCTTAGGTTTTGGTACCAACTGGGGCACTACGTACGTGCGAAGAACAGCCACATGGCCATGGTTATTGTGTGAGTAAGATGATTGTGTGAGTGTGTGAGTGGACGGGTGAGATTAGAAGTTAAGAAATCTAATAGCTGAGAAAACGCCACGTCATTTAATGAAATCGGGTCGGTTTCACGGGTCGGGTTAACGGGTCGAATTCATTAAATGACGTGGCGTTTTCTCAGTTATTAGATTTCTCAGCTTCTAATCTCATTCGTCCACTCATACACTCACACAATAACTTTGTCCAGCCACATATCACATATATATGTTTCTCTTCGAGATACCACTGGATCCACCCCATGTACAGGATTCGATCCCTAATACGATCGATCGAGGAAAGAATCCTGCACTTTGTATAGATTCAAATAGATCACGGCAATGTACACAGGCATGCCATGAGTCCTTAAAAACAAATGAAAAATATGTCGTCGACCAGACGGAGTACTAGTTGGGCTTATTAGACAATTTTATAGGTATTTGATTGGGAACAATATTCTGTGGAAAATATCTAAAGCCGTCAGTGGCACATATTTGCTACTGACTAAAAGGAGCTGGGAAAGCAAAGACAAGGGCGCGCTAGAGTGCTATAGTGCGCGGTGTCTGCGCAAGCGGGTTCCTAATATCACTATAACCGGGCCAGCCGACCCAGTTTGGCCACGATATGGAGTTAAAACATGATTGGCGGAAGAAGCAAAGCACATAACACGTTGTGTGATTGATGCAACTTGGTCAATGTTGATGGGGGCAATTGCTAATCCCAAGTCGTTAAACGAGGCATATATAAAAGCAGGGCCTTTGAACGGCTCAGATCACCTTCGTACTTGCTCCATGACGTTTCGGTTTCACCATTTTTAATCACTTCAAACTACGAAGGACCTTAAATTGATCAGTGACTCTTTTCCACCTACCTAAAACCTTTCATATATATATGCATACCCAGTCCAACCCAAAAGAACCCAAATAAAAAGGTAAAGAGAACCAAATTAAAACAAAATCCAGCCAGATTTAGGTCTGACTTCTAATTAGCTAGGATTAAGCATACAGCCTTTCCAAACATGAATTCAGTCCAATGATTGGAGGACTAAGTTGCTCCGTTAGGTGGATAAAGCTCTTAATTCAGTCCAATGATTGGAGGACTAAGTAATTGCTCCTGTGAAAATATCATGCGCGCGCGCATTGGTTTATGCGATAAGACGTCGTTGCGTATATTCTGAATTTTATCAACCCCCGCCGGCCCTAGCTCCGGATAACTAATATATGTAGCTAAGAAATTTATCTTCTAGCATATAATAACTTTTTTGGACAGACAATTTTATTCGACCAAAAAGTCTTATCCGCGGATAATGTTGCAAAACGTAGTCGTTGAGCAATCGAGCAGTCATGAGAGTAAGTCCTTATCCCTTTAGAACAAATAGGAGGCTGTGCGCTTTTATGTACACTGTTAAACTCAGCTAATGGAATATTGAGAGTGTTGGAAAATTGATACGCGTACTTAGTGTGAGTCGTAATCCATATATAGGGATCCATAATAGTCATGAATCCCATCATTAATGCAGCATATATATATATAATCATGCTGATCAGTCTTATTATTTAATTTTTTCTTCTAATTATAAATTAGCAACATATATATAAAACGTTTATTCTTAATGAGCCCCAAGACATCAGGTACATATAGCATGCACGTAACAGCTTTGGTTTTGCGAAATTCTAACATAAACCCTTCATAAGCAACTGCATTAGGTCCCGACCGCGTGTTCATGTACAACGCCAGCTACTCCTGCAGTTCATCTCAGGACCACCTAACTTGGTCATGCGGCGCGGTGTTCCAATGAGCCCTCAAACACAACGGACAGTGCACTGCTAACTATTGGGCTCAACTTTATTGGGTCTCTTTTCTTGGTATGATCATTGGGAATTAAAACCTTAAAGGTGTATAAGCTGCACAGTCTGAACTAATACGGCAATGCAATGTCATGATCGTGAATTTTGTGAGTGCTTTACGCTGGTGCTAGCAGCTATAAAAGGACACCCACCTCCTCCACTTCCCAGAGCATTCTCTCTTTCAGTTATTTCTCCTTCCAAGTTTAAAAAATATCTTTGATGGAAGCCAAAGCTGGTTTTACCCAAGATGGCACGGTTGATCTTCATGGCCGCCCCGTACTTGCATCTAAAACTGGGAAGTGGAAAGCCTGCGCTTTCCTAGTTGGTAATCATCTTCTTGATCTCTTTTATATGCTTCTCATATCAATTACAATTGGAAGTTTAGAATGAAGAGCAGCTTTTAGCATTTAACTTCACAAAATGGGGATTTTGTCGCAATTTAACGTGGTCTTAACTTGTATCTCTGTCTGTTTATTGATCCGGCCTTGTACGTATACTTTGCTCAAACAAAACCTTTATCTCTTGAGAAGTTTCAAGCCGCCTGCAAGCATATACAAAATTGTTTGACGAATTTGTTAAACTAATGCATTTGGTGCTTATGGCGATATCTCGTTGGAAAGTTAGGGTAGTTGCAAGAGAGGGATTATGCAATTTCTTTTGTTTTCTATGTCACAGGCTATGAAGCATTTGAGAGGATGGCATTTTACGGAATAGCGTCCAACTTAGTGAATTACTTGACAACCCAGCTTCATCAAGACACAGTTTCATCAGTAACGAATGTGAATAACTGGTCTGGATCAGTGTGGATCACACCAATTCTGGGTGCTTACATAGCAGATTCTTACACGGGTCGCTTCTGGACTTTCACTGTATCGTCGCTCATATACGTCATGGTATATAATTATGATTTATCCACTAAGAATGTTTACCAAGTATATATATCCATATATATATTAGCACTATCTTCACTATATATCTTTATGTTCCAAGCAAAACGCGACACATGTTTGGACCATATTGTAGATTACCTACTAGGCCACCAAGTTTGTTTATTTTAGCTCCTAATTGGGACCATAAAACGCTAGTTTGACTGTCTTTTTTTTTTTTTTTTACTTCTGCGGATACAACTATGTAGTATGTACTCCAGAAGCTTTAGCATACATGATAGGTCCAAGGAGGGGCACTTATACCGCCAATTTGCACTAAATGTAGAGAAATTCATCTGTTCAAATGATTAATTAATAGATGGAGAATTGATAGGAACCTAAATTTTTCTCTCATCAGCAGAAGCACCGACTGTCGTCGATCGAATTGCTAATAGCAACAAAATAATTCCATGCTTATTATAGCAGAAGATTGCCGTGCTTAATTATAAAGTAATTTCCTATGATATATGTAGAAGGATACTTAAAGCCCTATGACTTCATGTACGTGCATGATGAACAACGGCTGCACAGTTGTTGAATTTTTGTTTCTTAATGAATAAGAAACTCATACTAAAATAAGTATCTGAACAGGGGATGGTGCTTCTGACAACGGTAGTTTCACTCAAAAGCTTGAGGCCGTCATGTATAAATGGAGTCTGCAACAAGGCTTCTACTTCACAGATTTTGTTGTTCTACTTATCTCTCTACACTATAGCGATTGGGGCAGGTGGAACAAAGCCCAACATGCCCACCTTTGGCGCAGACCAGTTTGATGATTTCAATCCCCTTGAGAAAAAACTTAAGGTTTCATTCTTCAACTGGTGGATGTTCAGCTCTTTCTTAGGTGCTTTGCTTGCCACTCTCGGCCTCGTCTATATTCAAGAGAATTTGGGATGGGGATTAGGCTATGGTATCCCTACAGTAGGTCTTCTGCTATCCCTATTCATTTTCTATATAGGGACCCCAATCTACAGGCACAAAGTTAGGAAGACCAAAGGCCCCGCAAGGGACTTGATTCAAGTCCATATTGGTGCCTTCAAAAATAGGAAGCTTCAACTACCTAATAACCCCTCAAAACTTTATGAGTTCGAGCTGCAGCATTACACTAGTAGCGGCAAGAGGCAGGTCCATCACACACCCAGTTTCAGGTGAACTGATCCCATCGCTACAGTTATAGCTTGTTCTACCTTTTTCTTATTTTTATCATGTTGGATAGAACTTTCTTACTCGCACCTAAAATATAGAAAAAAAAAAAGTACTCAGAGGTCTCGGCCTCGCGATCGTGATGTCTTTGGCGCCGCGCGAGGCCTATAACATCTAGTGCTCAGCGTCATACAACGTTAATACCTACTAGATAGACTCCTGTATTGTTTCTCACGACCAAGCATAATTAATGTGATTTCTCCACAACCTCACAAAAAAAAAACAACAGAAAAAGAGAGATTAATGCGCTCACCAACCTCACAAATAATTGTGAGATGGAATCCAACAAACGTGGTCAATTAGACCACATAACGGCCACCAAAGTCCTTTAGAGCCTTGGTGCCAACCGCCAGGTGGACCTTCCATTGCATGTGCAGAATTACGAAATCCACTATGATATATCCACAGAGATGGCCGGTTCTTGATCTACGAGGATTTTGCTGGCCATCAGTTTCAAAAATTCTAGTGTGCGTGCTGTTCACGCTGCTCTTTACTGCACCTCTTTAATGATTGGTCACAGTCCTTCTGTCAAGTTGTTTCTGATAAAGGATGATGCCTCGTCGTGCATGAGATGGCAGAGCTGGAGTGCATGCCCCACCATTGTCTCCAGTTCGAAAAAATTTCACCACAGAAACTACTGTCCAGTGTCCACTAGTGCATATGTACCTCCACAACTATTCATATAGCGCTTGAAAGCTTAAATTACTATTCCGTAAACAACAAATTCTGTTCAACGCAGGTTGTGTTTGAGTAATAAAATTTTTGAGGGGTTAAAATTTTAGGGTATTGAATTTAGTGAAAAAATGAAGAGAGAAATGATTTTTAATATTTATTATAGTGAAAAGTAATTATGTGTTGAGGAAATAGAGATTATATTGTAATTTTTTATTGTGTTAAAATTTTAGAAAGTGTAAAATTTTATTTAACAAACGTAGCCGCAATGAGCTAGGAATGTTGTGGACTAAGGCAATTTACAATTGTTGGTCAGATTCTTGGACAAGGCTGCAATAAAAGATGCCTCAAGGCCCCCATGCACAGTGACTCAGGTAGAAGGAGCCAAGCTTGTTTTGGGAATGATCATGATATGGCTTGTAACACTGATTCCTAGTACTATTTGGGCACAAGTCAACACCCTTTTCGTCAAACAAGGTACCACCTTAGACCGAAGCCTGAGCCCCGACTTCCAGATTCCAGCTGCCTCACTTGGGAGCTTCGTGACTCTATCCATGCTCCTTTTTGTGCCTTTGTATGACCGTTACTTCGTGCCATTTATGCGTCAGAAAACTGGAAACCCCAGGGGTATCACACTACTTCAAAGGCTCGATATTGGATTTTTTATCCAAGTTATAGCCGTTGCAGTCGCTTATGCTGTGGAAGTTCGGCGGATGCATGTCATCAAGATGAAGGATATAGTAGGTCCTAAGGAAATTGTCCCTATGAGTATATTTTGGCTGCTGCCTCAATATGTTCTATTAGGCGTCGCTGATGTGTTCAATGCAATTGGACTGCTAGAATTCTTCTACGATCAGTCTCCAGAAGACATGCAAAGCCTTGGGACAACGTTCTTCACAAGTGGTATCGGTGTTGGCAACTTCTTGAACAGCTTTATAGTGACAATGGTGGATAAAATTACAGGAAGGAACAGGGGCAAGAGTTGGATAGGCAATAATTTGAATGACTGCCACTTGGATTACTTCTATGGGTTCATCCTGGTAATATCCACCCTTAATTTAGGGGCCTTTTTGTGGGCAACAGGAAAATACGTGTACAAGAAGGAAATCACGGAAGCAGAGGAGGGTGGTCTACAAATGGAGGGCAAAGTCTTGGACACTTCTCCCCTGGGTTTACAAGTGTAAATGGTGGTATGTATATAGCTGCTTATATTAGCTAGGACGTATGAGAATGATGCTCTTAATATATATATGCATGTAACCCTTAGGCCTTAACCTTTTCAGTAATTACTCTTTCGTACGTTCAAGACTTCAAGGGGTAATTACATTCGCTATAGCAGGACCCTAAACTAAATAAACGACTAATGTGGTTTTCGATTTGTTGTTTCCTGGTCCATGTAGCAAACGAATAAGATTTCAATTATCCGAAATCGTCAAATTAACGAAGTGTTGTTTCTATGTTGAGCGAAATTGAAATTTTCTGTAAGTTATCCAAAAAAAGAAGAAGAAGAAATTGGCATTATGTAGCCTCTGCATTTGATCTACGACTTCCAATGTCTGTTATCTCTTTTTATTGGCAAGTAAATAGGGAAAATTAGATCTGGAATGTAAAGTCCACCTAGCAATAATGCTTTCGACTTTCGAGGCCTTCAATTAGCGCCAAGAAAAGCTCGAAAGAAAAATGGGCTGAAGAAAATGATGCACTGATCCCCCGGGCCCCTAACCTCATCCAATTCCCTTTTGTTCCTAGGCGTTCCATGCAATTGAGTAGTTGAGAAAAGAACGATCGGTGATATATATATATACACACGTACGGTTGATGATGGGATTTAATTTATTATTGATTATGTTTGGAAGTTTGGTATGTAAGACTTGGGGCTTTGACCGTTACCTGCAAAGGGCCAACGTCAATCACTCTCTATATTACTTGGGGCAATCTGGCGATCGAGTAATTGGTACTTTTGTAACTCTGCTCCCTCCGACCGTCATATTGTGGAAACGGGAAGACGGGATCCACACCTGCAGGAGCAGCTTGAACAGCGCCACTGTCCGTGCCTCCACACCGTCGGATGTCCGACTAGATGAGATCCAGCCATTCAGTCGGACGGTCGGAGGGAGGAATCCGAGTCCCTTTTGTGATAGCTATGTTACTATTATTTTATTTTATTTTCTAAACTCTTCAATTAATTTGCCGTCTCGAAAGTTCAAAGATTCACACCATGAACATGATATGGAAATTAATATCCTTCACACAATTAGAAGCTTCTGGAGTAGCTTACCTGCTAAAAGATACTTCAGCCGATATATCTGACTTTCTTTTTAGACCCTTTTCTGTGATACATTATAAATATTCAACAGTTGCATGCATGCCATAGGAAATCAGTGGTGTATCTATAATAATTTATTATACTACTTTTTTTAGGCGTATAAATTATACCATTGCCTTTTAGATGCACGTATTTATTACTGTAGATAAAGATTATCACAACTAGAAGCTCTGAAGATTTCTTGGATTTCATTGTCTTTAGAAGAAAAAAGTATGAACGTCAACCTTCAAGACGCGGGGCTAATGGGGCTATCTGAACTGCAATTACCTGGGGGTTTCAATTCGCTTAACTTGATTGTCCAATTATATTTCCTCTTGAATTTCAAACTAGAAACGTACGTACGCTTAATTCAGACGCAAGGCAATAAATGGTTATGGGCTTTTGTCTGGTGGAACTTTGAAACTCTTGAACACGGACACTGTATATATATGATCAAGCCAAAATTAAAGAGACAGCATGCATGATGCATATAGTATTCAAATGGTACACAATTTTCTTATAAAAAAAAAAAGACGGGTTTGGCGTGATTAGATGTTGTGGAAAAAGTGTGGCAGCCGGCCTGATCCGCACAGGAAACCCTCGATCGATCGCTTGCTTTATGGTCGCCATGTTGAGCCCACTCAAACCCATAATTTGGCTGTATATGGTGCAATATTGGACTGGGGCAAGTTCAACTCTATGTTGGGTAGTCAAGGACAAGGAAAAAGAAGAAATTTGACTAATTAGGTATATCTTTTATTTACGGTAAGTACTACACTGACCTCAGTCGTGACGATCAAAGATCCCCATCCGTAAAAGTACAATACCAAATCTTTATTGGCAACTGTACAAGAAAATTAGTTTCTTCGTAGCCTGATTATCCAATATGCATGCTGTTCTCTTCGATCCCTCAGAAGTTACAAGTGCTATGGAGGCATATGCATGAAGAAAGGCCATAACGACAAAGCAGCTGCTGATTCCACGACAATATTGCTCTAGAAGATTTGTTACTGATCAACAACATTAATTGACTTGGAGCGTAAACAACGCATGATGGAGGAGGGCCGGAGGCGGCCGAGGCTAATTACCTACAAAAGTAGCTGTATGCTATTAATATCCGTCACTGTCTTCAGTTCTCTTTTTCTTTTCTTTTTTTGTTTTCTCTTCTTTTTAAAAGACATCAGTAGTGCTTTGTGTGTGGCGTACAGGAATCATTTGGAAATGAATCATCTAACTGATTTGACTTGTCACCACTGGCCTGGAGGCCGTCTTGTTGCTTAGAACATCGGCAACATAAGGTTTAATTTCTCCATCGGTGGTGATCTAATGCCTCCTCTCTCTGATCTCTCTCTTTGCTCAGAAATACATTCAGAAAACGCGGCGTGCCTAAAACCATTTAATCTCTTGCTTAATTGTAAATTTGGTGAAACATTAATGTCGGTGTAACGAGTGTCGCTATCTTTTGTTCTTCTGTTATGTAGAATCCTTTTAAAAAATAAATGACGCTACTGATCAATATCCACATTCTTCAGTGGTAATGATTGAATTTAAGATCGTTAACCTATTCGGCTACTCCTTCTCACTAGCTAGTGAGGGGGAAATAATAAGACATTATTAGCTCTATCTCTCTCTCCAGGAGCTAACTCTATCTGAGTGTCGCTAGGAACCTCGTAAACAAATGAAAAGCGCACATCAAAGCAAACGCGTACCAAACGTTTGGATTTTCGAAGCTTACAAGGTGCCCCCTACACAAAAAATTACCCACGTCCTTCATTACTTGTACAATTACGGTACCAAGGGTGCTAAAGGTCACACATCTTGTCTCTATTTTTTGTGAGGTGAAAAGTCATGTACGTTTTACATTATCCAGATCAATGCCTCTCTTTGGCCGTCAGAATCATATTTGATAACATTCACATCTTCGAGTGGGACCGGATCATCAGTTTTGACAATTACTTTTGCAAGCATTAAAACACTCCCATCCCCAGGTCGTCTTTTGTAACACTCCCTGCGGCCCTCTCGTGGGGCGAGGCAAGGGCAGCCTTATTGGCTTCCCAGGAGGTGTTCTACTTTCCCTTCCAACGTTTCATTTCGGAAGGTGACTCTTTTTGTGGTGGATGCTATCAACAACCGATCTAATTGAGCTAATTGACAGATTTATAATGTGGTTGCTGATATCCAGAGGTTTGTTAGTGGGAGAGAGTTATGAAAATTGTGTCATGTTAGGAAAGGTGCTAATCAGCTTGCCCATAAAGTTTTTCAATGGGCATGTTCGGCCAATGTTAAGGAAAATATTCCTGTATCTTGTATCCTTATTAGCATTATATCGAGTGACAATCCTTGATTTCCGTCGTGAGATCGTGGCTCCTGCCAATATTTTCGTTTATTTAGAAAATAAAAAACACAAAAACGCGTTCTCATTGCTCAGTTATCGATCTGATCTGTCTTTGACCTATAGTTCATTTTCTTCTTCTTTTCGACGATTCCACACATAGAAACCCTATGCATTAAGATTCTACGCGTTAGGTGACCTGCCGACCCCAACACGCGAAATTCATCTAGTGATCACAATCCCACTATTCATCAATGGCTGCTTCTTCTTCTTTCGTAGCCATTGTCACTTTGGCTTTCCTTTTGTTCTTCGTGGGAAGCACCAACGCTCAATTTTCAACTAATGTTTACTCCAGTTCTTGTCCGAAGCTCCTTTCCACTGTTCAATCCACCGTGAAATCTGCAATATCAAAGGAGGCACGAATGGGAGCATCTCTCCTTCGCTTGTTTTTCCATGATTGCTTCGTCAATGTAAGTTTTCATTTACAATTGCAAACAGGAAGTTCGCTACATTTTTTTTAAGTAAAACGGAGTTCGCGCACATTTCTTAGAGAGAACAGCTCTTTCCGGGGGGAGGGCCCGAAAATGAGGAAAACTTGATTTCAAAACCCATTGAGTTCAATGAATCATGCACGCCGACGTACGTGCATAATAATTAGACCTTTTAGGCTTTCTTTCTGTTTTTCTTTTGCAACTTTTTCTCTCTTTAAAATATAAGATCGCGCTGAACACATCTATTTGACTTCTGTTGCATCTACTAACAGTAATATTGGACCCTGCCGGGTCTAAAGTCCTTGCACCGACTGTCCCTAACTAAATGTAGGTTTAATCCCAGTACTATTCATTCTATGTTATACGGCGTGTAGCTTACCTATAGTCTCCTGGTAGGGATGTGACGGCTCAATTCTCCTTGACGATACATCCAACTTCATAGGAGAGAAGAATGCGGCTCCAAATCGGAACTCTGCCAGAGGCTTCGACGTGATAGACAATATAAAGTCAGCAGTGGAGAATGTTTGTCCCGGCGTGGTTTCATGCGCTGATATATTGGCCATTACCGCCCGGGATTCCGTTGTCACTGTAAGTTATTCTAGTACCTTTTTCCTAAGAATTGCATTGTCTCGACAAGGATTCAACTGGCTTGTATACGAGATAAAGCATGGAGCATATATATGTATAATTCTAATTAACAGGCTTCTTTTTCTGCCTCCTGTAATTTTGCAGCTTGGGGGACCCAATTGGAATGTCAAGCTTGGAAGAAGAGACTCTAAGACTGCAAGCCAGGCTGCTGCCAATGCCAGTATTCCTCCTCCAACTTCCAACCTGAACCAACTCATCTCTCGATTCAACAATTTGGGGCTTTCCACCAGGGACATGGTGGCATTAGCTGGTTGATCTCTCTCGCTTGTTTCTTTGTTTCTCTTAAAATATTATGCCTGTTAAATTGCACCTTTTGTGTTAATTATTGACTTCATTATACTAATCAATTTCTCGTACATGCATGTGCTGTGCCGAAAAAAGTCACATAGCGCAAATGAGATTAGATGCATATATAGATGTCATTAAAGAGAAAAGTAGAACTAATTATACCAAACCTTGGAATTATATATAGAATTAAAGTACTTACAACAATTTATGTTAAAGAAAGAAATTAATCACAGCTGGTTTGATCCCGCAGAAACTTCTAAAGCATGCATGCATCTACATATATATATCTGGTGACAGTTCATTGTGATTCTTGGCTAATCCAAAGAATGGCTTTGTGATATATGCTAGGCTCCCACACAATTGGACAAGCAAGGTGCACAACCTTTAGAGCTCGCATATACAACGAGACCAACATTGACAGATCATTTGCTCAAACAAGGCAATCAAACTGTCCAAGGACCGCCGGCTCGGGGGACAACAATTTGGCACCTCTTGATATTCTCACCCCCACAAAGTTTGACAGCAACTACTACAAGAACCTCATCCAGAACAAGGGACTTCTTCACTCCGACCAGCAACTATTCAACGGCGGATCCACGGACTCAATAGTGCGTACCTACAGCAACAACCAGAATACTTTCAATTCTGATTTCGCGGCTGCCATGATTAAGATGGGAGATATTAGTCCGCTCACTGGATCAAACGGAGAGATCCGAAGGAACTGTAGGGAGTTGAACTAAAATTACGTACCGTTGGATTGAGAAGAAGCTACGTGTACTTGGCAGTTTCGTTTTGAGCTTTCGAATATGCATGTGATTGTAATCTTGCTACTTAATAATTACAAGTTATGCTTTAAGATTTAAAAAATATACATGTATTTGGGATATTGTGTAGAACGCACCATGGCATTGACCATGCTAGTGAGTGCATTATATGATCAAGTAGGGTTGAAAACGGAGGTTCATGACTTTTCCTTCATAATCTCGTTCGTCGCCCTATTCGTTCCATACTCTTCTTATTTCACTGTCCTTGGACTTCGAACGTTGTTACTCATATACATCCTCTGCCATCTGGAGGGTAACATTTTTTACATCCAGCTCTCCACTACCTGGAGGGTGCATTTTAGAAGAAAAATAAAATAAAACAATAATAGATATATATGATGAGACCGACAATTAGGCTACAACAAAGAGTTTTCGATTAATATTTAAGAAGTGTACATAGCAATTTTCTCAAGAAAATATAACAATATTAAGAACTAGATTGAAATAATAGTAATTCATATTTTTAAAGAAGAACAGACGACAATCATATTTTTAATAGTAATTCATATAAGATTAAGAACTAACCATGTCAGTGTTCCACATTCCAGAACTTCAAAATTTGCAGCCCAATCAAAAACTTCATACACGGGAATGCTGATCAGGGGTTTTTCATGCCCGTGTGATTCCGTCCAGTCTGTTATAAAATCAGAGGGAGAGAGAAAGTAGGGTGTTTTCTTATTACATTTATTCTTTTTCATGTATCAAGTAACACCTTTTCAGACACACTTGATTATGAAATATCTGGCTCCATGTATAGTAAAAATACGATCAGATGGAACGTACGTAAGAGTAGTAGCTATTTCACAAGGTTGATTAATGGATTCAAATCAAGACTGTTCCAGGAGGGTTCTAGTTTTTCTTAGGTTGACTTGTACAACCATGGTAATTCACTTTTACCTAAGTTGTTGGATCTGAATTTAATTGATTAGTGCAGCATTTGTTTATCGATCATTACTATAAACGGAATTAAATATTAGAGTTCCCCAAAAGCTGAATATATATATATATATATACCTGTCTTTCGGAAGTCATTACTACTTATCTTTGAAAAGGAAGTTCTTCTGTGAACTCTATGTCGTATACCGATGATCTTCAATGAAGCACACCCTTCGAGAATCTTTCATAAATACTTCAAGTTATAAAATACCAAAACCTAAATTTATTGCTGCATGAAAGCTGTTAACAAGTTTTTTAATCCCACTGCAGGCATCTTTTAGTCTTCCAGATCCAACTTGTCAACCCATAATTAATGCCATGCTGTGTGTAATTTTAAGATCTTCTTCAACTTTGCATTGTCATGTGTTTGTGGTTCTCTATTAATTGTCAGTGCCCGTTATAAATTGCCAAGAGGGATTTATATATAGTGATTTTCGTTATATTAGAATAATCCTAAACATTTCTCTTCCAGTTTATATATAGTTACAACCAGTTTTTCTCTTCCATTGGTTTCGAGTGCAAACATGCTAGAGAGAGATGCTTAGACATTATTAGTCAAGTGGGGTTTGAGTTCTAACTTAAAAGGCTGTCAGAAATGGCAGTGGAGTAGAAAACGGGAAGAAAGCAGAGAAAAGGAAGACGTTGGATAATCTGCTGTGTATTTCATACTATCTAATAGGGGTGGACAAACAAGGTTCGGGTTCGAAAATTTCAACCCGAATTCGACCCGAAAATTTCGGGTTTATTTGTGAGGAAACCCGAACCCGAAAAACCCGAAAATATCGGGTCGAAACGGGTCGGTCCGGTTCGGAAAAGGCGGGTCACGGAGTGATAGCATTATATTTTCGAGTTCGAGTTCGGGTTCGGGTTTGTTCATATACCCGAACCCGAAAATACATTTTTATCCACATGTAAACTCAAACCCGACTAAACCCGACCCGATCGGAAACGGGTCGGGCCGATTCGAGTTTTCGGGCCTCGGGTTTTTTGCCCACCCCTACTATCGAAGAGAGGTTGCATACAAACTATATATATAACCAACCAATAAAAGAATGATCCTAACAACCTAGGGCAAAAGCCTAAAATGCCCTCTAACTAACTGTACGTACATGGAAGATCAGTATTGACAACAGAAGCAATCGACGTACACGTACGTCTTGGCCGGGCGCAGCATCAGTGGTGGAAACTTCATTTAATAAATTAAAGGCTAAACAAATTTATATTAATTAAGCTGAAGCCCTTCTTTCTAGCTAGCTAGGATTAAATTAACTGTGACCTGATCACACCGAGCTAGCTAGCTCATCATGCATTTAATCTCTGTTGTGTTTGACTATTTAATTTGAGTTCATTGTTATAAATTATGCATGGGACGAGAAAAAGAATGGCGCTTAATTAATTTATAGTCCTTAATTATTTTGGAAACACTTTAAGGAAGAGAAAAATAAAGGTCCATTGTCAGATTATGTCGCGATTAGTTTTTTCAAATATGAGAAGTGACTCAAAGTTTCACTTGATCTGCTGTTAATTCCTTTTTTTTTTCTCTCCATCCACTTGATCTCTATATGCATATATATATATGGTTCATGTCCGTAACACCTCTTAATAGATCTACTCAATAGTAACAGCGGGTAATCAATTCTTTCTGACACATCCAGTCACTCATCGGTCTGTTCTCGTTGAAAATAGATGCCGATCGATTTTGCACCCGCCCGACAACCTCAAGAAGCGGGAAGAGTTAGGGTCCTAATCTTACGGTCCTACGAGGTCCTAGTGAGGGCTGAGATATTGTCAACACATTAATGACTAGAATTGGAGGGCTGAGATGTGTTTTATCTATCTCTATTCATTAATGTGTTGACAACATCTCAGTCATCCGTTAGGACCTTAAGATTAAGACCCTAACCTTTCTCTCAAGAAGAGGGGGAAAAGTATTCTATCAGGACGGATTATTTGGATGTGTTCAGTTTTGTTTGTTTTTTCAGATCTTGGCCACCCCTTCAGCTCGATCTCTGTTTATAATTAAATTAATGATAGGTCAAAGATGTTTTGAAGGAGCTTTTTTTTCTTCTTCTTCTCGTTTTGGTTAATTGTTGCTTGTAAACTTGGATGTTTGCAAGGTGTTGAGTCCAAACATGCATGCTTGGTGAATAGATTATAAGACCTTGGAAATCCTCCCTTCACATGCAACGACAAGTTCGAGGCTCGAAATAAATGAAGCCTGTGTGCTGGTGATATAAACAAATAGTATTTCACGTCCTCACTTCGGCATAATTAATTAACTGATCAACCTGGTCCTGCAGCCATACAAATTAACTAATTAACATGATTTGTACGCTTTCGTTAATCCTGAACTTAAATCGTCATGTTTAGAGCAGTTCTCGATCGACCTGGGGATCCCATTTTGCAGAAAGCAAGACACAACATATAGTCTTTTGATCTGAACAAAGAGAAGGAAGACTCAAATTTATCTGTCAGCGATCTTTAACAAGGAAAACGAAGGGTTAATGTACACATGCATGGACAAGGAAAGATGCCACTCGCTTAAGCAATCATGACCCGAGACCAAATGCTATCACATCTATGGTTTATAGATACTCGAATGATGGAGAAAGGCCGATTCATTTGAAAAATGAAAAAAAAAAGTAGAGAAAAGAGAAGATGAGAAATAGTGAAAGAAATGAAATTCCCCACGGCTTTCTTGCTTATATAATATAATCCAGGTTTCCTCTTTCCTCCCTCCCACTCCGGTTGAAATCTACACGCCAAGGAAACCCAACAATATTGAGAAAATAATGTAGCTGGCTAGACCAGTGACCACCCAACAAATACGTAAATCGACATCAATATATATATATCATGTCTTGTACACTCAATAAGTAGGCGGAAGATATATTCTTTATACTGCGAGCCTATATTTCATGATAATGCCCCCTCACGTTATTGAAGCAGCTAGCTAGCTCTACATTTTTATATATCCTTTCTCTTTCGAAATTAACCTAAAAAATAAAACTTATCCGGACCGCATTAGACTAGACCGGAGTACCGGATTTTTGGTTGTGCAGCCCTACTAATCAGCGACCATATATATATATATATTGAGGAATTAGGAAATCTTGTCAACGTTAAAGTGTCAATTAATGCAAAAGTCACATAACTTAATCAATTAAAATTAGCTGAGGAGAATGTGATGAGTTGAAAGGTGTGGGATATTCCCATATGAGTTCCCAACTCTATACGAAACTTCAGTAAATTTCACTACTAAAGGTATAAAATAGTATTACGTACTAATTAAATTAATTATTTTTAACATCAAATTGCTTATATATTTCGAACTAAATCATTATTTCATGCCGATGAACTAATGAATGGCCGCAGCGGCCGCTTCTGATTAATGGAGCGATGTCTTCTAATCAGATTATATACTACCAGGTTGTAGTGTTGTACATGGGCTTCCAGCTTCAATAATCTTAATTATTATATATCACTTAGCGATCGACTCCCTCCCAGCATGATCTGATGAAAAAGCTAATCTTTCGAACTATTCTATTATTGTTGGCACAAGCGAATGATCAATGAGGACCAGCGCCCAGGGAAAATTAACAACATTAATTGGGTGAGATTAACAATACTTAATTAACAGCGTTCTATTAATGTTTCTGCCAACAAAACATGAACACTATTTTTTTAACAATCCCCAGCTTAAAAAGGGGTGGCTAGAAATTAAGTGGAACAAATGGCACATATTGTTGCAAAATTTTCAAATATGTAACCTGCAGATTAATCGTCGAGGTTCTAACCTACAGTGGGAGCACCAGAGCCATACCTTCTGTCGCCCCCAGCTTCAAACAACAACTCAGATCCTTCAATGGCACGGATGATCACTAACATGTGCAAACAATCAATATTACCCTGATCACGAATCCTGCATATATAAGCAGTGTTCTACAGTTTAATCTATTCCCAGCACACTAGAGAACTCACCAGAGCAACGTACGTAGGTCGTCATCCAGCCCATAGATTATTTCCCAATCCATAATTCCAACGAACATACATGATTTGCGTTGGGTTTTCTAAACCTTTCAATTCATAAAATTAGAACAGTAAAAGAAACACAAACCAACATTGCCTATGGACCTAGTTGGATTAAATCGTGGACTAGGGCAGTAATAAATTAAGCAAGGAAACCACTGAGAAGCATCCAATATTAAAATTCTTACTCCTTTTATTCAAGTAATTTCATTCATAATAAAGAGAAGAAAAAAAAATATGATTCTTTCCCGTCTAGAAAATTAACCAAAATAGGAGACAATATTATCAGTTGAAATGGTGCTATAATCGGCAGCACTGGTTCCCTGGGTGTACATAGAAGAAGAGGAGGAAGTAGGAGGGGGTGGCGGTGGTGGTGTTGGGGGTGGCGGAGTTGGTGGGGGTGCAGCAACCGAAACAGCCCCAGATGAAGTGAGCAAAGACACATGATGAGAACTGGGCACGATATTAGCTTCTCTATATTTGTACTTAAGTATCTCAGCCCTTACTGCATTGAGTTCAGCTTGCAAAGATTGAACTTGCTGTTGCAAAGTCGAGATGGCACCCATACACCCATAGACCGGGTCTCTTAGTCTCACGTTAGCCTCGTAAACAAGACTATTTGCAGCGTCGGCCCTCTGACTCTCCGGTACCTCCTGAATTAAACCATTAATCAAGAAATTGTTAATTTTAATCAAAACAAGAACTAGTACTTTCAAGATTTTATTTTGGATGGTTATCAGCTGGAATCAGAATTCTCACCATCAGCATCTTTGAGACGTTGCTGGCGCCAAAGACTTTGTGAACTGAAGCGAACTTCTGGGGTTCATGGGGAGAGAAGTACGGAGAAAAAGGGCATTCTTGGGCACACCTTCGTCTCAAGAGCTTACAAGCAGCGCATGGCGTAATGGTGTTTAGGGTTCCGGGAGGACCTAACATGTATCTTCTTCCCATGTGAGAAGAAGCATCAGATTCTCTCTTGATCCTTTTGCCTATCTCATCAAATCTCTCTCTAGTAGAAACAAGAAGCAAACAGAAATTGTAGCATTGAGCGTATCAAAATTCTGAGTGACCATAATTGACAACGGTAAGGAAATTTGGGCTCTTAATGCATGTTACAAAGCCATGAGTACAGTACAGAAACGAAAAGGGAAAAAATCATGCTGGCGATGTAAAAAGATCAAAAAGCTAGGGTTTATGCTGTGCTATCTACAGAGAGGGAGAGAGAGAGAGAGAGAGAGAGAGAGATTTATACTTCTTACCTTTCTCTGGACATTCAGGCATGCTCTCTTGGTGTGGACGTGGACTTGCTCGGGTGGGGAGAGAGAAGTGTCTGGGGGTTTGAGGGAAGAAGAAAGGAAAATGAGGGCAGAATGTTAGAGAGTGCTTAAAAGGCAAGGTATAGAAGGAAAGTGGTCCACTGTTGTTTATTAAAGAAATAGACAAAAAGGGTTGTAAATATATGAGCCTGAAATAAGAAAGAAGATAAATGTTGTTTGTTAATTTGTTGGTGATGTTATGGAGCTCTCTGCTAGGCTGCTAGCTGTACGAGGATTTCAGAAATTAGGTTTCCAGATACGCAGAGCGCTTTGACAGAGAGAATCAATGAAGAGAAAGAGAGAGAGAGAGATCAAAGTCGTATAAATGCCAACTCTGTGACTGCTTGCTCACGTGTGAGTCCTTAAATGTGCTTTGACTTTTTGAATGAACCATTCAAATCCATGGCTGCATGTGGGTCTTGCTTCTTTCGCAGGGGAGACCGAAATGGTATAGTTTTTCACAACCATCAGAAATCGAACTGGTTTCTGTTAATCACCTCAACAAACCATTAATTGTTTTGATCATATGATCATAAGCACTTTACTTGCCATGTTAGTTTCTTGTAAAAATCAAGACCCACCTTGATTAAGAAGACCATATCTGGGATCTAGTAACGAAAACGAAATATAAAATATCAGCATCATACCGCCGTGAAGTACCCGCAACCTGTTCTGTGAAGAAGGCTAAGACTACTAGATGCAGACCCAGTGACTTATAAGAGTTCTAGAGTATCATTTAAACCAATCTTGTCATGGATAATTTATCCTACAAGCCGGGGGTCTTTCTTTCGATTTACACATAATTACCTTGCCTTTTGCTTTCATTAGGAATTGGCATCATTTGATCTTTACTGTCAACTACTCCATCGAATAGCTCGAAAGTTTACTGCCGCTTGAAAGAGCTTACACTATAAATTGCACTACGTTTTCATCACATCATGACGTTCAGAGAAAAAGATTGGACAACCTTCAAGGTAATTAAGCTGGTTATCCTTTGTGTCTAGGAGGGATAAACTGACAGATACAGCTACTGGTTTTTAAACATTACAACCACATTATATATATCCGTGGTTAAAGAATCTTCACGAGTTTTTTTTCTCATTTCAACCACTTCAATTTAGGGTTGTAAACGCTTGTAACGGCCGGTTTCCTCGTCACTCTAACCTCATTCTTTAGGTTTTATTTTCCTTCATTTTTAATTTTCTGAATCAGCGTCTGACATCCAATTATATGTATAAGAGAAACAACATGCAGGTGCACGCATGCTTCGATACTAAAGCTGCAATTATCAGCAACAATTAGTACGTCGGCGCTTGACTTTTCACTCGAAGGAAAAAGAGTACGGCAACTCAATATTACCACAACCACAAGACAAGACTTGTACAACATATATGCGAGAGAACAAAATTTTACTGGGATGTGGTTCAATTCTCAGGAGGAGATATATCAAAGTGGGTGATGAAAGGGAGGGAAAAGAGAGAGAATTGGATATACTCGGCCCGTCGGCCGATCGATCTTAATAATGCATTATAATATATATGCCATAAATAAAATAATTTAATTTGCTTAGATTGCAAGGAAATGGCACCATCCATTCTTGTTTGACCCGTATTTTAAGGCTAACACGTCGCCCCGTTGTTCTCTCATTCCCAACCTAACTTTCTCACACTACCACTCCCGGCCCTCTCTCTCTCATCTCTCGATCTCCTATTTGCACCAAATCCAAAACCACCACCCACCCACCTCCGCCACTGCAGGTACTTGCAGTCAATTGTTTGACCTGTTCTAAACACTGAATAAATATTCCTACTCACCAAAAGAAAAAAAAAAAAAGACTTTCAATTTCATGGTCTTCAAAAGTCCTCAAGTCTTAGATCCAAGATGTGTCGCACATATTCAACTTTTTTACACCAAACAAACATTCGTTTCAAATGTTAGATCCAAGATGAGTAGACTGATATGTTCCTTCCAGCCTCATAATCCCTTTTTTTTAGATACTTGTAAAATTTGTTCCAAAAGAAAAAAAAAATACATTATAAATTTCTTAATTTTTCTAGTCATGCGACCTTGATGTCATGTATGAGAGTCTCAATGAAATTTTAAATATTTTATATTAAATTTAATAATTTTCGAAAATTTTAAATATTTTATATTAAAATTTATATAAAAGTTCCTAATAATTTATTTTGCCTCAGGCCCATTTGATTTGAGTCGGCCCTGCATGAGAGCCCTCTCGCTCAAGGCTACTAGCGCATGAATCTTTTCAAACGCTGGGGTTTCTCTCTCTCCATCCGGGGTGAGGTACATATGACGTCATGACGATGAGTATAACTGGTTGTACAAATTAGGCGTGTGTACGTAAAGAAAAAGAGAACTAAGCGACAGAGAGATGTAAGAACGTATGGAAGTTGTTTGGAGAGCTAGTACTAGCGTGTGTAAGTTGGCTTCTTCTTCTTTTTTTGAACGTAACCCGCTAGCAATAGCGTGTGTACGTAGCCTATTCCATAATAAAGTTCATTTTTTCTATTGATACATGCAATATATATATATATATACAAACAAAGAGGGAAATGAAATAACCGTTTGGTTAAGGAGAACAAAAATTAGGAATGCATAACAAGGGCAAAGAAGGAAATATTCCGACAGTTTGTAAATCATTCAAATGTTGGAATATGATGACTTAATTTCAACATGCAGGTAATACGTACGTACGAAGTCTAGACTACCTAATTGTTAGCGGAAATCCGAGTTTACTTAACCACACATGTATGGGTGCTTTTCTTGGCGACAACGTAAGTACAACAGTCTCTTTAAGTCAAGAAACCATGAAATCGATCGGGGCTACTCTTTTGTTTAAATAAAAAAATATCTTTGATGTATTGATATTTATACAAGGGGGTGACTTGTGTTGAGTGTTGAGGCCCTAGTATAATCGATTTTAAAGAGAAAGCCGCATTCTCCATGTAGCGAATGAATGAATTATTTCCGAAAAACCGAATGCACGCATAATTAATCTTCCGCAGCTAGCTATTTAAAGTAGCTTAATTATTAAGCGTTGTGACCTAAATAGGTTCCATTTTTAGTTTTACCAATTCAAACCCGACCTACTCCTCAAAGCTAATTCTTTTCGTTTCAAATGTCAACCCTGTTCCCTTGCAAATATGGTATGTCAATCCTTCTTCTTTTCTTTTTTTAATGTGATTTCGTGTGTGGGCCTAGACTTTTTTTTTGGGGTGGGGGTGGGGTAAGGGTGATTTTTGCTCATACTTATGAGGTTAACTATGACTTTACCACTAGACAATATTACATATTCAATGTTGTATGTATTAATAGGCTGGTATTATGTACCATACAACATCTAATACATGTGTCTTTCCTCTTAGAATCGAGTAGAAAATTAAAAAAGGTCTTAATGAAATGGATGAAATTAGAATGTATATTTTGAAAGGGCTACACTGCGACATTATAAATTTTGAAAAGTTAATATGAAAGAAATTTAAAAAACTAATAATATTTCCTTGACTTTTGAGGGCTTGAGTACGGCCCCCACTTGCCCCTGCCCGGAAGCAGTTCATTAATTCATGTTCAAAGCCACACTTGCGAGAATTGTTTACCAATTACAAAATGTTGCGTGTTTATTGTCATGCAATAAATTCCACGCCTAATTAAAACGGCATTTTAAATATAAAGAATTCATGGAAGCATATCCCATGTACGTAATAGCTCGTGTGTGAGGAAGAAGTAACACATGATATAAATTTCATTAGAGCTCACCCTCTTCAAGTAGGACTTTTCTTCTTTGCTCTCTCTCTATAGGCCGCAACAGCCATAGGACTTTAATTGGTGGGTGGAATTAAATGCGCAACCCGCCTCTAACTCGCGCGCGGCCATTAATCTAAAGCCGATCTTACTTTAGTTTCAGTCTGATTTGTGTACATTTTGTTAGAAGTCTCACATTGTTAGAGAAACTAGTCAATGTGCTTATTATAAAGTTGTGACATCCATCACTCCTCAAGACGTCTTTTGGAGTTGAGTTAGACCCACATTTCACATATTGTGTAAATTCTAATATGGTATCAGAACAATATTCCTAGTTTGTGGTCTCACTGTCACCCGTTTTCACGTGTTGGCTTGGATGTTCTCCCGCCACACGGGCGTGTTGGAAGTCTCACATTGCTAGAGAAACTAGTCAATGTGCTCTTTATAAGGTTGTGACATCTCTCACTCCTCAATGCGTCTTTTAGAGTTGAGTTATGCCTACATTTAATACATTTTCTCGATTGTTTTCAGGCAAGTAGTTTGCGATTTTAGATGAGTGGACTTTTCTTGCTCTAATTGGGTTTAAACTTATAGCAATGGAGATCGAATTCGGACTGGACCCAAAGGCAGTAGAGAGTTCTGGCAGGCTAAATTGAATCTTACCACCAATACTAGCTTGCAATCTAATAAGCAATGACAGCGTTGTACATAGCACGTCATTGATCTTCGGCATCCAGGGTGGCAATGCATTCGACCGTCATGCGAACCGAGGGGGTGTTAGGTAGCCCACATCAGCCAAAGCATGAAAGACCCCTATGCTAGATTTATGTTTCTACCAGTTTTGTCTGAGTCCCAATAATTTGGACCTAAAAATTTAGGTTTAATAATAAAAAAAAAATTATATAATTTTTTTTATTATAATATTTATTAAAAATCTTATCTCTCTTAACTTTTTTACCAACTTTCATCACATATATTTACTTTATAATATTTCTCAAGCTCCGGTACTCAAAATTTCTACTCTGACAAAAATCAATAAAGTCCCTCGGCAGTACCTTGGTCTGATCCATGGCCTACGATGGACAAGAATGCATTCTTCATGCTCCCCATTGTGTAGCAGCCGCGGAACCAATTTGAAGTCTTATGCAGGGCACCAAAGCACGATGTGGAAGTAGGTCTTGAACGCGAGGAAGACTCGCGTCTGTGATACATTGGTTTCCTCGAAGATGCCGGCGATGAATATGTTGAGGACCATGAAGAGAACGATGACGAAGACACGGATGACAGCGATGATGCTGGTGACAGGAGGGACTTCCTCGAAGTTAGCTTGGGGAAAATGGTGCGCAATAGATTGTGCTTTGAGTTGTTCTTCGCGGAGTTGGACTTGCAAGTGGAATAATAGGAAGGAGGGGGTGTAAGGGGAGGAAGAGAGGCCTCAGAGAGGGGATGCTTGGGGGTCCCTGGCTGTGACTCCCACGTGAATGGAACTGCACTCGATGCTCCTCCATAGTAAAGGACCCTGCAAGAAGCATTAGCCACGGACGTCGTCTCCTTGGACAAAAGCCTCGAGAAGAACTTGTCGTTCTCGTTGATATGGAGGAAACGGTCTCGGCTATCCAGCCTATCCCTGCTCATTTTGGATTGAAGGGATTCCTTAGTTAGATCTGTCTAAATTATTGCAGATCTGAAATGTTCAAGATCCGAAGACAAAGCTGCGAGAGAACTCAGGGTATTAGTTTGATCCAGTGAGTACGTAGGCCATCGGTATTCGGTAGCAGTTATCTACTTGTCTGAGACCTATTTTATGGTTCTGCACACACAAGGCCCATTAAAATATAAAGAGTACCGTCAATAATAATTTCGATGAGGAAAAACAGTTGAGCAGTGGAGGAATTTGGTAAGGAAAAAGCATTAATGTTTCAAAAAATGAGAACTTGCCCTGGTTCATGACTCTTTGTAAAAGCGGCATTAATGGCGGGTTCGTAAGGAAGCTGGTACGATATTGGTGGCTCAAAATCATGTCTTATTGCACGTTTACTCTATCCGTGTGACACTTCAGGTCGTGATATCCAATCTTGAGACTAACATTAATTGATGAAGGGTAGCTTAGATGCACTGGTAGGGGATGAAATCCAGGTACTAAATGAAGCTCTCTATATATAAAGGATAACAAGTTCCCGTTTTCTTACGTGGAGGGCTAGCGGGCCTAAAACATTTATGGGTCGGCCCCAGCACCGTCGAATGGTGACAAAACTGTACAACCGGTTCCAGTGGCCTCCACGACGATGTTAATGGCCCAGGGTTGTAAATCAAGACTAAAAGCCAGTACTTCCGAGTCACTTCGTAACTGCACAGCAACGTATACAAGTTAATTGCATGAAAACTTTGGATTTTGTCGTTTTATAAGACGGCATGCAATTATTCTTCTATTCATGTGCACATGCATGTTCATAATATCAAACTGAAGCATTTATTAAACAAGTCCCACTTTTTGGGTATCAAATGCGAACATTTGAGTGCGGACTAATCCAGTGACCGGGTCACAATACAAATTCTACGGCAAGCGGAGACCATAGATCACGTGCTTTTTCTTCCTAGATTTCATTCCTTTTTTTTTTTTGCTGCGTTCCCTGGATTTCATTCATTTGGATCTTTTAATTACTTTATTTTCTTCCGAAGTGATCAGACATCAGCCGTCCCTCTCTGAGAGAAGCTCGGTCGAAGTAGGCAGTGCCGGCTCTCAGAATAGCCAAAATTTCATTTTAATTTTTGTTGTTTTAAAGGCCTAACTTTGGGGTCTGGCCTAATGACCCAATTACTTTAGAGCCGGCCCTGGTGGTGGGTGTGATAACCCGATCTTTAAAAACAAAATAAAAATTTTGCAACTAGCTGAGTCGAACTTCAAACTTCAGGATTATACAGGGAAGACCAATGAGCCAGTCGCATTTCTGAAAATATTTATGGAGTTTTATATTATTTAAACTAATTCTAGTCTATTTGGAATTTTAAGTGAAACAGTACGTTTCACATATCCTCTTCCCCATATCTGAAGTCACAATTTTTTTGCTCCAGCTGCCATTTTCAATCTTTCAGTTTCTCTCTCATCAATTGTCTCTCTCTCTCTCTCCAATTTTCTCGACTGTTTTAGCACATTTTCGTCTGATTTTTTAGGTTTTTCACTTTCAATGCTAATTTCTCGAAGTTTTTATGTGTTTTGGCGACTAAGGGCAACAATGGGAAGTTTGCGAAGAGACGCCTAATGGTATTCCATTTTGGACGATTTTCACCTTGTATTCAAGTCTTTCTCGCATATAAAAGGGACTTATCGCTCAGAGATTATTCACACCTCTCAAACATGATTCTCTATCATTTTTTAGATTTCTCTCTTTATCAATTTGGCCATTGTTGAGTATTTGCAAGTTTCTTTGGTTCTTTTGAATTGTTGTGATACTTGGATTTTAGGGTGGTTTGATTATCGAGGTTTGTTTATATTAATGTTCTGCATTCTTTCTCAAATATTCTATATTTTGCTAAATATTATTTATGTTTCTGTTTCTAATTCTGATATTATATATTATACTGTTTTCAAACATCGAGACAATGTTCTGTTATTGATTACTTATTACTGAATTTGCTCGTTCTTCGGAGTGGTTTCTGCTTGTGTTTCTCCTTAGTGTACACTTGACATTCTCGCCAAGTCTTAGTAGGGTGAACTCCTCTTACTGTTGACTTATTTTGATTAGCCGCCTGATAAGTCGTTGCACAACCCTGCCACAGGGGTCAATGTGACTTACTGTTGATGCTAAAAGAATTTTTCTGTATTATTGGTAAAACTATCATAAACTGCGAATTTCTGATTTCAAAAAATGATTATATTTTTATTCATTGCTTATTGAGTTGTCGAACTCACTCTGTTATATTTTTCTTGTTTTCAGAGATTATTCAAGGGTTGAACCTAGAAAGCATGCGGGCAGGATAGATGAGAGCATCATTTTGGATTTTAGACGGGTAAGAGACTTTGTTTATGTATATGTTTTGTTCCAAATAAAAGAGATAAATTTATTTTATTTATTTCTTTATTTATTCTGATTTTTGACATAGGGTAGACAAATCTAGGTAGTAGCAAAACACTCTAAACTCTAAAGAATTGCTTGTTTGATATCATCAAGTTTGACTGACCAGCGTAGAAGAAAGGAGCAGCATTGTATATTGTGGTTGGATAACCTGCAATATGGTTTTGAGTCACTTGGCCCACGGAGGTTTTTATCTTTCCCTGTTTGCAATCTATATTCAGATTATAATATACACGTACGCTTTTAATTCAGAATCACGTGTTCATGGAAATCCATTAGTTTGAATCTTCTGATCTTTCTTCCCCGAAGCTAAACGGCTTGGATTAATAATCGTTCAATTATAAAAATCATATTTAACTAGAAGATGATATAATTGGCCGAGGTTAATGCCACGAGAGATAAAAGTTCATAATTTGAAATTCCTAGGTTCTGATCGCTCCGACAAATTGTTTGAATCGAACATGCAGCGAGCTTTGCTGATTGCTCGAGGGAACAGAGAAGAGTATGTACGTGGTGGTAATGGGACCAAATTAACAGTGAGAAGCAGTACTGTCGTGCCGGTTGTGACTTATCGTATGGTCTTGCATTGTGCAAACTGCTTATTCCAAACGCTCATCACGTGCATGCGTAGGTGCTGCACAAGCTTGTTTGGTGCACCAACTACACTGCAACTCCTGCAGTACATTCAAGAATGATCAAACAGATGCCGCGCGCTTGGCAAAGTGTTTGTTCAGGCTACAAGAGATCATTTTTTTTATCTCATCGGAAGGCATTTCTAATTCTGCCTCGAGGTGACAATACTACTGGAATCACGTAATATATCCAGTTTCGAGGACAACCCTGCTGCATCAGGACCAGTATTAAAGTCTGTCTTTTAGTGGTCCCAAAGAGGAAAGCAAGAATTAAGGCAATTATGGCAATATATGATAAAAGGATCCACACTCCACAGTCCACACACTGTAATGATGACCACTTTAATTTTGGTCTAATCTATGTATCTCTTTCATTAAAGACCATTTGTGGATAAAAGCATGTAACCCTTTTTCACTTTTTGAATTCCTTACATTGTGACCTTAATATTAATGCTTGTAAATCGCATAACGTTGTCAACTTTTATGGCCCAAAAAATGTGTCTCCGAGATATATGAGTAGAAGGTTTCTCATAACAGTGAACACAACAGCTTGTTGCGAAAACTATTAGAAGGGTCGCATAGCATCAAACCGCCAAATCAATTGGCGTTAGCGAAACGTCTTTGCAGAACGGGTATGTTGTCGCCGTAATAAGATCATACTCTCCTCTCTACATGGGGCTTTGGCTAAAATCCGACTACCCCGCCTTTCTCATGACAACCTTGCGGGAAAAGCCCATCATAACCGCAACCGCCCGCGCGCCTTTCCAGTACCGCGATTCACGCTCAAAATCAACCACTAGTGAACGACATGCCGACCTCAAGACGATATACACTCCGCACACTGGCAACTGGCAAGCTTCCACTGGTTTAAACCCATTTTCAACGATCACCGCCTTTGACTCGCCTTCCATTACCCAATGCGATTTGTCCACGTCATCAATCGCACAAACTCCGAAACCATCGGATCGAAATCTCCTCGATCGGAAAAAGCGCTATCTTTGGTCGCTGAGTCGGTAGTGGACCCGGTTCTCACTTCCGCACTCTCTCACCCTCTTTTTCCCGGCCGAGTCACAACTCGGCACCAACACCATCATTAGCTCACAAACTCCGGAATACCTTTCCCATCAAAGAGGTTATGGGACTGTCCCAAAAGTCCCAAGCTCCTGAGGCTTTATAAAGAGGCCTTCGGTTTGATACGTTTGGTATCCTTCGTGCTTTCTCAATGGCCGAAGCTGCAGAGTCGGCCACCGATCAGGCTATTCCGGGAACGCCTGGGATAAGGGAAATAAGGTCCGAGACGGCGCCGGAAAGCTTCTCGAGCCCTGGAACGGTTGGAGCCCCGAGTTTGGGAATTAGACGGTTTGGTTTGCGTGCGGAAATTGATACCTCCCCGCCTTTCGGGTCCGTAAAGGAGGCCGTGACCCGGTTCGGTGGAAGCGGGTCATGGGTGCCACTTTACAAGCTCGGAGTCGGAAATACTTACGTAAGTAGTAACATTCTTTTTTTTTTCTTTGCGCTAATGTTGTTTTCATTAGTAGACCGTATTGTCACTCAGGATTCTAAATTTGGTAATAGAAATGTGTGTCCTTCCTCGCACAATAATTAATAATATGCTTCTACATATTATATAACAAAAACAAATATCCTCAAGTTGTAGATTTGCCGAATGGTACCCACTTCGACTCACGTGTGATCCATTATTTGTTCATTTTATGGTCGTTGAGTCATGTTCTGCTAATGTTTTTTTTCTGGGTAAGTAATTTCTTCATGCTTTATGCTCTGGTAATGTTAATATGAAAGAATTGTTTGAGCTATTGATCTCAGATAAAAGGCCTAGAAAAGTACCATTACCAAAACATCAGCATATTGTTGTCCATGAGCCTCACAGAATGGTAAGTTTGCTAGGATGTCTTCTATCCAAATGACAGTGAAATGAAGTAAAAGAAGTGATTCTTATAACTGTTGGTTACTATAAGATTTTAAAGTTTTCATTTTTGTGTTCTTCACTTTGCCTATTCTTTTTTATGATTACAATTTCCAGTTCAGATTTAACTTCACTGCTCTGTCATGGTTATTTCAAGTGTATGGAAATGATTGAAGTGTTTTCTCACTTCCAACTAGGCCGAAACTGGCTTTTTTGACAAGCTTTACAATTTTATCATAATAAAATAATTACAAAATAATCTCTCTCCATCGAATCATCTCTTTCCATTATAATAAATATAACAAATTCATTTAATTTATCTAACTTTTCACTTTTTTACTAATTATCATACCCAAAATTTTAGCACACATACACCACAAATTCCGATTTTTCCCCTTGGGCCTGGGTGCCTTGTAGGCTTTTTCATTACGTGCTACTCAATCCTAGGGATCAATGCAATTGCCTGCCAGTTTTTGTGTGATGGGGATTTCTACAAAACTAAATGTTGACTAGGTTTTCCAGGGAAAGCTTTCGATGGGGGGGCTCAATTACCCTTAATTATGACGGTAAATGACTTGCGGAATGCGCTTAAAGTCTCCCCCTGTTCTTTTTCTTTCACTGCCTTTTGTCACTTCACTTGTGATCTAACAATAGGTGTTTTCCTGAGCAGAATGGCATTGAGCCGTTTGACATAAAGAAAGTGGAGGAACAGGCGGCAGAGTTAGAGAAGGATCTGATTGTGAAAGAACTGGAAACACTTGATGTCCTTGAAGAACTGGGAACAACAAAAAAGATCGTGGAAGATTTAAAGCGGCAGCTACAGAAAGAAGCATTAAAATGCTTGAGGGGTCAGGATGGCCACTCAGATGAGCGGATGCCAACTCCTGCTATTAAGGAGATGAACAAAGAAAACAACAGAAATATTTTCAACAATTATGAGCAAATGGTGGGATGTTCAAGCCTGTGCCCTACTTCGTCTCCGGATTTGATATTGATGGAGTTGAAGCAAGCAAAAGTTAACCTTGGTAAAACTATAGATGAGCTTGGGGTGATTCAGAATTCTGTTGGATGTCTAAATAAGAGGATGATGAAAGAGAAAGATGTACTTGAGAAGACTCGTGCGTGGCTAACATCTAAGTTTGCTGGGGTATCATCTCTAGAGGAGGAGCTAAAACAAATTAAAGTAAAACCACAAGTAGCAGATGATAAAGAAGCTTATGGTACTCTCGACACTCATCCCAATATTCCAAGGGACTTTAATTCCATGGATGGGCAGGACAAGAGAATGGATGAAGCTGCAAGATCTGAAGTTTCCCATCCAATGTTGGTGAATGAACAGACGAAGGCTGCTGAAATGAGGTGGGTTGCAGCCAAAAAGATGGAGGAAGCAGCTAAGGCTGCAGAAGCTGTTGCCCTTGCTGAAATCAAGGCTCTTTCAAGCAATGAGGGATCGTCAGATTTCATACTGCCAGAGCCTGAGAGAATAACTCTCTCTTTCGAAAATGGGTCTCCTCTAATGTCCAAAGCTTCGAAATTAGAGGGGCTGCCAAGAAAGAATGGAGAAGATGTCAAGCTACGAACTGATGAAAGCGATATCTCTAGATTCACCATTTTGAAGAAGTTGAAGGAAGCAACAGAAGAAGTTAAACACAGTAAAGAAGCCCTGGAGGAGGCATTGAGTAGAATTGAAACTGCAAATAGAAAGCAAATTGTCGCCGAAGAGGCTCTCTGGAGATGGATTCCAGAGCATGAACACAAGGGACAGGCAGTGTATAACTCTATCAAGCGCAATAATGTCCATCCATCAGAACATTGTCAGGTTTCTCCACTAAATCATCTGAACAAGTCAAACCTTGTCAATGCTGATCCAAAGCCTGTTTTAAGACAGACTGCTTCACTGCGTGATGTACTAAGCCGGAAGCAAGTTCTGCCCCAAGACTATATAGAAGGAAATGGGATGGGCGACCGCACGGAAGGGCGAAGGGTGGCTTTGAGTCAAATGCTTCATGCACTGAGGGAGGACCTAGCATTCTCTTCAAAAGCTGAAAAAGATGGAAACGATCATAAGCAGTTCTCAGGACAGAGGAAGAAGTTTGGGCTTATCCACATATCATTCCCTTTGTCAAAGCCAAGCAAGAAGAAAATGCATCCTCTGAACGCAACGTGACATAGTAGATTGATGCATTATAAATTTGTCTCTTTTCCTAACATTTTCTTTGTTTGTTACTTCATATATCGTTCAGGTGTGATGTTTTTCTGCGCCTACTAAAGGGAAAATCTGCTCTTTTCTGTTTTTAAATTATCCATTTTTTGTAAAGGTGCTTTGTAATTTAATGATTTGTATTTGCAATGAGCTGGGAACTAGAGCTGGGATATTGAAGTTGCTTCATCAACCGATATAAAATTTGTTCCAAAGCTTTGCTTTTTATATCAGATGTGGTCTGAACTTTTCGTTCATACTTGGCACATGAACTCACCACAATTGAAGCCATGTCAAAAAATATACACTACAATGCTCCATCCATGATCCACCTGCCACTGTAAACCCCTCACCCCCTCCCCCAAAAAATCCCATTGCGAGGAGGCTGTGAATATGTTTATACTCGCACAAAAAAGGAGTTAATGATCAGATAATTAATATACAGGTATGCTACCAACTCTGCCGGCAATGGACCTTCAAATTTTACCTTTAATCCCTATTATTAGCATCTCTATGCTCCCTACGTTGCTGTCAAATCTGCATCACCTGATGTGCTTGGAACCCATTTCCAAAGAGCGGCAGTTCGTCCGCGAGAAAGGATCCTCCCTTTTCCTCTCACAAATTATCTTTGTTTAGAACAAAAGAAAATACAAGTCAACTAAATTCCGTGATCCCTAAAATAACCCTTCGCTCCATTTCCAGAAAAAGTTGGCAGTTAAATGACATAAAAGGGTGAGTTAGTCATTCCCAGCCGTATCCTTTACCGTACAAGCAAGATTTAGGGAGGAAATGGACTAATGAGGGATGTCTGCTGGTGCTCTAAATTTATTGCGCTTTTTGCCCATTCATATTATGACAAGTGTCCCACTCATCCGACTTTTACTTTTACGTGGCAACGTTTCGTTGGTTGAGATTTTTTTGACCAAAAAATAGTAAATCGTTGCGCGCCAACTATGCTCATTTTTGGGATACCGCGGGAGAGTGATTTTCGTTTTTTCACTTTCACACTCAAACTCCTACCGCCCAAGAAACTCCTCAGAGCTCCAAAGTTCGCCCTGTCGTTTGGGCTAAACATGCTCCGGAGTCTCTCACACCATGCGGTGATAAATTTTTATTCCGTAACATAAATCGTTTAAATTATAATGCTTAAAAATTTATTATAACTAGAGTAACTCTGACTCAGAGGGGGAACAAAATGTTATACCGGCACCCTTAACTTTTGGCGGAAGCAAGCAACCATCAGTCACAAAAATAAGTAAAAATAGGAATAAAAATAAGGGATAAATGTAAAATTGGTCCTTGCTATACTTAAAAATCGATTTAGTCCATGTGATATGAAAAATATCGATTTAGTCCTTGTGATTTCAGAAAGTGATAAAATCAGTTCATGATAGAAGACCAATAACAAACGAAAATAGAATTACAGGGACTAAATCGATGTTTTTCATATCACATGGACTAAATCGATTTTTGTGTATAGCAGATAGACCAATTTTGCATTTATTCCAAATAAGGGATAAATGCAAGAAAAGCGGGCAGCCCAGCTACAAGAAAAAGTTGTACTAAGAAGCTAAAAAGTTGCAGAGTATAGCTTGAAGTCAATCCTCTAATGGCGAATCCAACTCGGAACCACAAGAGGGTACGCTCTGCTCGCCGTTCCCCTGACGGAAGCGCCTATCAGAAATGGTAAGTACACATCCAGACACAAAAAAGTAGCCATATATATGTCCTATCTATACATGCATCTGCATATAATGTTTTGTCGTTTTTGCTTGTTGTCGTATTGGTTTTCCTCACCCTGCTTTTTAATGAATGTTGCAGCGACAGTTGTGGGGTTTCAGTGCCAATCGCCTTGGCTGACATGCATGAGTGTAAAACCGAGAAGATCGTGGTCAAGAAGTTCAGAGGAGTATCTGAGAGGCAAAACGTTGTGAAACCGAACTATGGAGACCAACCCAGATCGCCCTTTCGGCTTTTCATGTAAAATTTCTCTTCTTTGATTATACCAATAGATTCCATTTCTTCTAATTCTACTTTCCGCGGGTTTAATTGGGCCTCTATATTGGTTTTTGGCTCCTTTGTATATGTATTCTTTGATTCCTCAGTCATGTAAAGTTGCATTTTATGCATACCGAACGTGTGGCATGATGAAGTCTACAGTTTTCGTTATGTTTGGCTGCTGGGAAAACGGCAGGTTAAAGAAAAAGAAAATATCTTTGGCGTTTAGTGCTTTAAGTTTCATTTATTTGTAGACACAAAAGTGCAGCTCAGCATTGCAAATAATTGCATTCGGAAGATTTCAAATTTATTCGGGACATGGCACATATTTATATTTGGGGCTGATGAAGAATTTATATTTTCATGTTCGGTGGGTTTGGTAGGGAAAGCTTTGTGAAGACCTGCAAGACAAAGAATTTGATTATCATGGATCAAAATGGGTTGGACACTTGGAAGAACATGTCCAAGGAGGTAACGTTCTTTAGTCTTCCTAATTTTGCTACCTAGCTATATACTTTAATTGGATTATCAGTTCCTCGAGTACTTTCCTTCAGGAGAGGAAACCCTACATCGTTGAAGCTGAAAGGATCAACTCTTGTTACGTGAAAGCTTTGCTTGGAGAAGTTAACAATATACAAGAGGTAATTCCTTTATGCAGGGTGTTGTTACACTCTCTAGATTAAGTTGGTTATCAATGTATATGTTGCTTGTTGGTTGGAAATAATTTGTTTTAAAAGTCATGTAATCAGTGCAGATCAAGGCTTAAAAAATGTCATTTAACAGTCACCTGTGTTCAATTTTTATGTATCTTAGGCTCTTGGTTTAGAATTTGACAATTAAGCTGCAAATGTATCATGATAATGGTAGCTGTTGTTTTCAGTCTTTATTGATTCTCCTGTCTTCTGTTGAGGCATGTGAAATACTTATTTGCATTGGTATCTTGTGCGCTTTTGTTTTCTTCATGACAAGAACTAGCAGGCCTTGCCATTACATGTGACACTATTATGCATGGCAGAGACATGCTTTGGAAAGCCTTGAAAGGTCAAACTTCACCTCCATCGAATTGTGTTACTGCGAATGTAATCTTTATTTCCATATTTACTCTCTAGTCTCAATGGTTACAAGTTCCTGATTATGTAAAGGTAGCTTGTTATTCTAGATCGAGCCTAACTGCCTATTTCCCAAATCATAAACTTGTAACTCTTTGTATCCTCATATTTTCAATAAGAAAAGTTTTTATTTTTTCCGAAGTTTGAGGTTTTCAGGACCTGAACAATGAAAATTGATTGCAGGTTGGTAATGAAGCAGATTCACCAATGGTTGGGAACTTTGATCAGGTTTGTCTACTGTCTGTGGCTCAGAGCTGGGGCACTGTCTTTCTTGTTGAAGTTGGTCTAGGATTGTCCGCACAATTTTCTCACATGTTTACTGTTTGAGGCAGTCTCAGTTCTATGAAGACACTGAAGGCTCCGAGAACTCTTCTAGCTTTGACAGTTTTCAGTATGGAGAGACTGAGAGCGTGGATACTGGTGGTACTTCTCTCTCTCTCGCTCGTGTTTTTATGTCAATCTTTCAATATTGTGAGTGACTGAGCCTGATGATCTTGACCTCTTTCTACTAATGTTGATATTCTGCAGTGCCCTACTGATCCCCTGAAAGTCATGAAACAAGGAAATGGTGCAATCTGAATCAGGGACCGTGAAAAGGCTGGCTGAAGTTTGCAGGCCCTTTCAAATCTTTTGGGTTAAGGGGGCCGATCCATTGGCAATGAAAGAAATCTAGGTTCTGCCAGAATTTCTGCCATTGCCATTTTTCTCAAGGCAAGTCATTTGGCTATTGTATATACAGTAGGGCTTTGCTTACATAACTACTTCCCTTGATAGTGCCTGGAAGGTTGCACATTTGGGGGGTTTTGGCTCTACTCTCAAGTAAATCTTTTTAGATAGCGAGGGAGCTTGATACTTTAGACTTCAGGGGAAGCGTTTTTGTCCATGTATTCGCTTGTGATATATTCCCATGTAATGCATTCGGCTGTTGCTCTGCCATGTAATGCATCATGCTTGGACAAGCACTAGATTGGACCACCTTATGGGTACCCTAGTTATGGACCAGTTAAACATCATGATCGGTATGACCTGCGACCAGTCCAAAGGCTGTTGGTGGGCGAGAATCTCATCGCCATCCATCAACAGGTTCATACAAAAATAGGCCCATAAAGCCATATATAATAAACATCCACTCACTGGTAAAAAATAAACATTTTTCAACCATTAAATTGTTGCAAATTTTGATACGTGTTTTCCTTTATTGTCAACATACTCATAATACATTCAACATTTCATGTTTTGTTCATATTGTTCTTGCCATTGAAATGCCTGTCCCCACTCCCATGCGATTGAAAGGACAGACAGGTACATCGGTGGTGTGCGATTTGTGTTGTTTCCACCAGGTCAGGGATTCGATGTTTGGTCGTGAAATTAAGAGCGGAAGAGTTAAAAGGTCGAGCTAGAATAAGCCTACTGTGTGTTCGCCATTGTTTTCAGTTGGAGTGGATTAAGCCCAACGACGCGAGAACACACCTAGGCCTGGCTACACCCATGAAGCGGGTAAAAGGAACCAAATCCTGTTTGGGAGTCCGACTAAAGAAAACGTAAAACGAATGAAATTTGTTGAAAATTGGATTTTTCTAGCTATTTGTTGTTTTAAGAGATAAGCACAAACGTAAAACGAAGTCATCCATACCCTTTCTTTAATGTGTATACCTTGACAAAAGAAAGGGAACTCGTCGTTTTTCTTTCGTTCCATTTCCTATCCGATTCCTCGCAACCAAACAGTGTGGGAAAAGTCACGTGAATGTTCGGAGCAAGTAATAAAGGGTCAGGTGCCATCCACATGAGTCGTACACGTGGTGCCTACGGATAGTCATACGAAACTTAAAAAAAAAAGAGAGAACAGGAAATTGAACTCCAACAAATAAAAGCAGCTTCTTCTACAAGATTCGGAGCTTAACTATATTCCTCTGGTCGTGTCGCAATGAGTTCTGCCTCTTGCAGCAATTGCGGAACCTCTTCTCTACTACTTCCATGGAGGGCTTCTTCTCGGATTCCACACTCTTCGTGGCCTTCAAAGCTCAGATTACCGGTCTGCTTCTATTTCTTTTATTTTAAAAATTTTGTTTTGTGTTTCTGCTATGAAATTGGATTATTAATTGCTTGCGATGCACAGAAATTAGGGCGTTTGAACCTGGTTAAGAATAATCTGATGCTCAGGAACGCTTTTGGGCTTGACCAAAATGGTTCCTTTAATGGGTTTCCCGTCACACCCAACAAACTTTTCATGCAAGAGGTACTGATTTCTCGTGCCCCTTTTAAGGTTTTGTTTCTCGGAATTTCTTTTTCGTACCAATCGATCTGCTTTTTCTTTGTTTCTTTCGTCTATGCACCCGAGCTTTGAAAAAGTGTCAAATTTTGTTTTGTTTCTGGGTGCCTCTATTTGCATTTTGCGTGAAAAATATGTTGGTGAACCCAGTTGTGTGTGAGAGTTCGTGTTGGGGGCTCTTAGTTCGGTTTAATTGAACATTTCTGTTCACGTTTGGTTGTGTTTCAGTCAATTGGAGCTGAATATGGAGAAGGTTTTGAGACTTTTAGACTAGATGGGCCTTTAAAGGTTGACGTGGTACGGAATTTGGCTTATCTTATATATCTCGTAGTTCAATTTTTTTTTCTCATATAGTTGTTGACTTTGTTTACCACGTTATGCTTGCCGGAGAAGGAAGCAGGTAGAGCATCGTCCATCACTCACGGTTGTTACTTCTTATTGGAAATAGGATTTTCTAAACGACAGATTGCAAGAAGGTTTTCTTCAGCGAATTCGCTATGCAATGAAGCCGGATGAAGCGTATGGTCTTATTTTCTCCTGGGACAATGTGGTGGTAAATTTCCAAAGTTTGGCTGTGTTTCATGAACTTGTCTGAGGAGTGATGGTGATGCCGGATGGTTTTCATTACTATTATTGGTTCTATGGAACTGAAAGTGTAGTTAAGATAGAGTAAAACCAGTTAATGATTCCAATCTTGAATGGACAAGATAAATGACTGACATGTGAAGCACACCAGTGCTTGATGGCGTTTGATAATGTCCCCCACCGTAATGAGTTCTAAACTGACAAGGCCATCATCACACATATATAAGATATAATAATAAAAGAGCTACATGCATAAAACATCATTTTTAGATCAGTTTAAATAAGATTTTGAGCCATAAAATGCTGATTGTTTTCTGTTTTTGTTGCTGCTATTCACACGAAAAAACACACTTGTCCAAAACTCAATATATATATATATATATGTTCCCCAAGTAATTGCATGTATAATGTGTTTCAGGCAGATACTCGAACTTTGAAGTTTAAGGCTTGGAAGCAGCTGGCCTATGAAGAGGGTATATAGCAATTTCTTACCATGGCTTATTTCGTTACGTCTTTTCTTTTTCTATTTGTTTTGGGTGGGTGGTAACAGGGGAAGAGCGTTCTTCTGGAATGGTAAATGTTTTTTTATTTTTCCTAGTTCAGCTGATATGCATGACCCATTGGGACAGAAATAACATACTGGTTGAGTTGATTTCTTGTTGATTCTGAATCCGAGGTGAATGGGTGTATGTAGATATATTAGAATGATTTGTTTGCAGGCAAAGGAATTGCTCTTTTCGGAGATGGAGATGAAATTTTCTTTTTTGATTCGTTTGTTATGAGTCAATGAGATTGAATGAAATGATGTGGTGCTAAAATAGTATATTTGGTTATTTTGGACTCTCAGGCAAAGAAATCCCTGGAAATGGTGATTTGGAAAGACTGATGCTTTATGCAGGTCCTGATCATGTACTCCATAAGGTTTGAAAATTTGTCCTCTTAAGATTATTGAACTTACATAGTTTGCATATTACAAAATTATTAAGTAGAGTTTTCTCAAGAATGCATCTGCTATCATATTTGGAAGAAATTGGTTTTTAAGTGATGGAGGCTGCTGTTTCTTGTTGACTGTCACTTTCTTATTTGTTATGAACGTCTCTGACATGTTACCACAAAATTTCAGTTTTTACCCTGGGATCAATCAGAAGGACAGCTCGAGAGATTGAAACTTAGGTTTTCACAGTTATATTTTGGGAATCTTCTCGAAGTAAGCACCTGCTTCAGTTGATTCTAGAGTTCTGATGTTGGTGTCTCAGGCACAACACCTTTTATTACCTTCCATATCCTTTTTTCAGCTTAAAGAACCCATGGGAGGGCTCAAAGAATGGCTGGATGCAGTATCTAAAGCTCACATCCCCTGTGCTGTTGTTTCAAGTCTTGATCGAAGATACATGGTAGAGGCCCTAGAGCAAATGGGGCTCAAGAAGTATTTCCAGGTTGGTCATTCTTTTTAAGGGTTCAGAGTTTTATCTTTTCTGTGGAGCAAAGGAACGTGTTTGCCCATTTTTATGTCATAGTTATTCATGATATGCAATGTGTTGTTTCCCTTTCACATTATAATGGTAAATTCACCTTGATCCAAAGTTTGCAGCAGATCAAGTTGCTTTCATTTGCTTTACCCCCCCCCCCCCCAAAAAAAAAGTTTCTTTCATGCGTCACCTTTTTTTTTACACTAATCCCTTTTTTTTTAACACTCAATCCCCTCGGACAATGACACTGCATGGTTACTGGGAACCGATTTTCCTATAAAAACCTTTTCCCTTTTTTTTTGACGTTTTTGGTTTGGATGTTCCAAACATCTGATTGTTTGTAAGAGTTCATTGGAAAATACAGGATATTGCTATTATGATATGAATGAGTTTTTAAGAGATTGAGACATACGGTTATTTTGTTCTGATGGCCAGGTATTCTTTAGATTGCAATAAATGGTAATTTCCCTTAGAGTCGCAGGAGTGTATGGTGGACCATCGTGTGCGCTCAGCTAATTTTCATCTTTTTGGGGTTGCAGGCAATTGTGACTGAAGAAGATGGTATGGAATCAATGGCTGACAGGTTTCTTTCTGCAGCTCTGAAGGTATTCTGCAAGACATTATTAAGATCTCTGTATTAAAGTGTTGTTTTTCTCTTCAGAGTTTATATTTTCATTTTAATCATTTTTTTCCAATGTCTTTTGTTGCCTTAAATTTTATTACGGTTAAACTGTAATGAGGATTTGATTTTCTTAAATATTTTGAATTTTGGTGCTCGTTTTATATTTACCATAGCCGGAAGTTATTGCAAGGAAAGACAATTATTGCAAAGCATATGAGCCAGTTATAAAATTTATCAATCATGTTTCCTGAGCTATGGTATATGTGACAAAGCTGTTGTTCTGTGGTATTGCTATTGGTTTTGATATATTTGCATTTACTCCTTGCAGCTGGATCGAAAACCATCAAAGTGTGTGGTGTTTGAAGATGACCCCAGAGGCATAACTGGTGCACACAACTGTACAATGATGGCAGTGGCACTAATTGGTTCTCATCCAGCGTGAGTATTTACACTTGTGCATAAATTCCAGTTATTTCTGCATTTCTGTGTATATGCGAGGACAATGATTCTGTGTGCTAAATGGGTTCCAAACATATGCTCGTCATATATTGAGCGTAGCCTGAGAATTGAGAAATATGTCGAACCCTTGGATTGTAGCTAGAGATTGATTGATTCTGGAAATGCAGGTACGATCTGGTGCAGGCTGATCTTGCAGTGGCTGGGTTTAACGAGCTTTCAGTGATCAACCTTCGAAGATTATTTGCCAACAAAGGTTCTACGTTCATGGACCTGCAAAAGCAAATTGTAGAGAGATCTCCTCCGAAAAGGAAGCTTACCATTGATACCATTTTTTGATTTACTTTCCACCCTCGCACTCCTCGCTCCCTTTCCAAAATTACTCCCTTGTAATTAAAGCAGCTGATCGGCAGTATCCATTTGTATTTTTTGGTGCTCTCTGAAATTTTCGAAAGAATTTTTATTGGGTATATGAAAATCTTTCAGCGGGTCTCCAATTCAATATGTTAACCCTTGTATCTGGGGTTCGCCTCAATTTCAAGAGTTAACTCAGTTGACAGCAAAAGGTTGAGTTGTCTTATGTTCTGTAAGGGATAAGCGTTCGATCTTGGACTTTTGCTGGGGATTTAAACGTGTTTTGACCTTTGCTGGGTGGAAATCTCCTTGTGGATTTTGGTGGGGACTAGAGGCTTTCTGGTCCGAGTATATTGAAATGGTAATATTGTCGGGTCTAAACATTTTCGCGCGGACTTAAAATATTTTTAGGAAAACATAATACAAAGAAAATAAGGAGAAATAATAAAAAAATAAAGAGAAATTTTTTTATAATAATAATAATAAAATTTTGTAAACAAACATGTAAAACTATCTTCAGTAAAACATTTTCGACTGGAAAATATTGTTGATTTTCTTAACTTAAAATCAGTAAAAGGAACGAGTGAGTATATTCACGCGTCCCTTGGCAAGATGGGCCCCGTCCCTTCTGCAAAACGCTGATATGGCGAAATTGTTAGATACTGCTGTACACACTCTTATCTATTCCTATCATCTTCGACCTCTGACTGCTTTACGAACGTCTTCCCAAAACTAGCTTCTGAAATCTTCTCCAATTGCCATACAATGTCTTCCTGCATCTACGGTTGTAGCTCCATACCTTCCTTCTCTGCTCCATCCGCTTCCCCAACAAGCTCCAGATTCGCTTTCTCCCGGAGTCCAAGGCACCGAATATACTGTGCCCTTGGAGGTAATTTCTTACCCTGCGGCTACCTCTGTTATGGTTAGTATTATCGTTAATTTTTAATGCTTCTTTTGGTTGCTGAGAGAATTCGTGGGGACAAATTTTGATCTTTTCGAATTTTTCTTCTTTCGTAATTTGGTAAGGCCCGTGATGGTGGTCGCTTCTTGGTTTAGCCTTTTCTCCCAGTTTCTAGGCAATCAAACTATGGGAAATGTTCCATTTAGATTACTAGTCTCGTAAGTCTTTGAGCTGATTCTTGCCCATGGACTTTAAAAGGTAAGCACCCAAAAGCTCGTAATTTTTTTTTCGAATGTATATTTTTGTATTTGATGTCTTGTGAAAGATAAATTAGGACTTCTCTACTATGCCGATATTTAGGCCATTTGTGCATGTCGGTCCCACACCTAACGGACAATGCAAGGAACGTGGTGTCTTAATTTGCAAGAGATTTGGTCCCTCTACCCGTGATTTCATGCATTCAACCTCTTTTTTATTTGATATATCCAGCTCTTTTGACGTATATTTGTTGGGTAAATTTTGCATTAGCACTAAGTGAGAATGCTTGGAGTGTCTGAGTATATTCCTAATTCATGGGTAATCCTATTCAGGGACTGTGGCTGAACCAAAAGTTACTGCTGCTGTGGAACCGCTGTTGCTTAACGCAGTTCGTGGGGCAGATGTTGAGAGACCTCCAGTTTGGCTCATGAGGCAAGCAGGGAGGTACATGAAGGCAGGTTTATACAGCTACCACTTTTGGATAAGATTTCTTATGTTCACGAGCCATTTTTGAGAGAGTTTTGCGTTGTTTCTTTATTTCTGATAGCATTCATGTGTGGCTTTGTATCCTCCTTTTAGGCATCATTTTTTGGTGTTGAAATTGTCTTTTTAAGTGTACCTCCCAGAGAGAGTTTGTTGTTTCCTTTCTTACACACCTAAACATCACAAATTCAAATGTACACTGCTTGACTCAACCAGCTGTCCTAGGGTTATCTGCTTTAATCTTGCTTTTCCTATTTCATAGTTGTGAACGTACTTTTCTTCCCTATATAACTGCAATCTCATTTATGGCCATTATCTTTTAACAGAGTTACCAAATTGTCTGTGAGAAGTATCCTTCATTTCGTGAAAGATCAGAAAATGTTGATCTTGTAGTGGAAATTTCACTACAACCGTGGAATGTTTTTAAGCCTGATGGGGTAATATACCTTCCAAGGAATCAATCTTATCTTTCTTTATTTAGGCAATTTCATGTTTTGATTCTGTTATACTTTTAAGTGGGTTATTAACTTTTTTTAATCTTTCTCGCTTGGATGTGATAGGTCATTTTATTCTCGGACATTCTTACGCCTTTATCTGGTATGAATATACCCTTTGACATTGTGAAAGGTAAGGGTCCCATCATATTCAACCCTCTACACACAGCAGCTGATGTCGATCAAGTGAGGGAATTCATTCCTGAGGAGTCAGTACCATATGTTGGAGATGCCTTGACGATCCTGCGGAAAGAGGTCTAACTTGGCACGTTTCCTTTTCATTTTGCACCTATGAAACCCTTTTACTCATTCATTCATATTTCCACATGCTTCTTTTCATTCATCGTAATATTTTGCAACTAATGCCTCCAAGTTCAATTATGTATCTTAAGGCAGGGTATTCTTCTTGTCCTTAATATCAAAAGAAAGGACATTTTACCTTCCCTATTTAACCATGAATGGAACATTAACAGTTCTATCAAACAGGCATGAGTTTGATTTTTTATGGCTATAAATGAATTAACTTCCTTGTGTGGTCCCCTTAGTGAACGAATTACAAAACAGTTTAGAAATCCCTTATGTGGCAATATTGAATAAGTATGTTCAGTTTTGACTCGGATCTCATGAGCAGAGATGATAAACAGTCCTCCATTTTAATTTTGGTGCTAGCGTGACTGATTGTAACTTTCCATTCTATGAACTTAAAATATACATTGACATAGTTTCGTTTGTCTATATACGCAAGTGTTATGGAATCTTTCATGTTTCATTACCTCAACTTAATTAAACTGAAAAGTTTTATTATGTTCATCCATGTCTTTATTTGTAGGTAGATAATAAAGCTGCAGTCCTTGGTTTTGTTGGGGCTCCTTTTACCCTGGCATCATATGTGGTTGAAGGTGGTTCATCAAAGCACTTCACAAAAATAAAGAGATTAGCTTTCTCTCAACCCAAGGTAATTTTGAACATGTTACCATCAGCTTTCTGAAACTTAACGGGGTCCATAATGATTGCATACCACATGGTACTTGCAGTATGTGCTCCCATGGGACTCCATTTTGATTTCAAGTTGATTGACCACTGGGGCTTCATTTCTAGTGAGTCATCCATGATGTGATGGTTGCAACAATTTTATTGTCAGTTAGGCCCTCAAAAGAGATCATGGCTAGGCCTGAGACATGGGTGTTGTTCTTTTTTAAGCAGACTGGTATATGAATCGGTGTTTGAATAACATCTCTCTTCCCAGCATTTATCAGTTTTCTTACAACGGCTCTGCTAATATTGGACTCTCATAATGAAGGGCTAATTTGTGTGAGGAAAAGAAAAGAAAAGAAAAAAAGATTGCGAAGACTGATCAGATTTTGAGGATCACATGTAGTTGTAAGTTTTTGTCCTCACAGCCATTGAAGTATCTAACTTTAAATTTGTCATTATCCAACCTTGGCCTATTATCTGTCTTGTTGATGATTAACTTCATCTTTTTTATGCGATGCTGACTAAGTGATTGTGACCACCTCTCTCATGCTTTAGAAGCACTTGCATTATGGAGTGGTTGATTGAAGCCATGTGAAAAATCTGTATAGTGCATTTGGATCATCTAGGGAAACATATGGTGATAAAAGATCCTTAAGATTATCTATTCAAGGTTATCCATTCTTTCCTTGTTCAGGAGACTATTTAGACAAGGTTCTATGTTTTCATTGGACATCTGCTTACTTTACAGGTCCTCCATGCCTTACTTCAGAAATTTTCAACGTCAATGGCAAAATACATTCAATACCAAGCTGAAAGTGGAGCTCAAGCTGTTCAGATTTTTGACTCATGGGCCACAGAGCTTAGCCCTGTAGATTTTGAAGAGTTCAGTCTGCCGTACTTGAAGCAGATTGTGGATACTGTAAAACGGACACATCCAAATCTCCCTCTAATCCTTTATGCAAGTGGTTCCGGAGGCCTGCTCGAGAGGCTAGCTTTGACAGGCGTCGATGTAGTTAGTTTGGATTGGACCGTTGATATGGCTGAAGGTAGGAGGCGACTGGGACAAAATATAGCAGTTCAAGGTAATGTGGATCCTGGTGTTCTTTTTGGTTCAAAGGAGTTCATCACCGACCGTATCAATGACACTGTGAGGAAAGCAGGGAGAGGGAAACATATTTTGAATCTTGGCCATGGTATTGTTGTTGGTACACCTGAAGAGAATGTCGCTCATTTCTTTGAGGTTGCCAAAGGACTCAGATACTAAAAAGCAATTCAGATAGATTATAGTTGTTTTATGCTTATTGGAGTTTTGTAACAGTACTCTTATTCATTTCAGTAAAATAGTGCCTAAATGTTGGTTTAGGAAATTAATTGAAAGCAATTATTGCAGCAGGTATATATCCCAATGAACAAGTTGGGTCTTGATATCTCAGGATGAAACCCACCAATAAAAATACAACACGCTTGATATTAAGCATCATGAAGATCACACTTTCTACATGCCAGCCGCAGTTTATTGATCGGATCGATCCATTTCTTGTAAAATTTTAAACAATAACATTACAAAGTCAACTTGGATAAACACTTTCTTCTTTCTTTTAAGATCAGATGAACGCATGCTTTGAGGTTCTTTCTTGAAAAAGGAAAAAGGAAATCCAAAGATTCTTCACGGTCTTACCTTGCAAGCCTTCGGCTTGATAGCCAAACCGACGACTTACAAATGGACTCCTTTTCCGGCTTGACTTGAGCTTCCCATATTACACTGCTTCAATAAATGGACTAGTTGCGACTGAAAAATGAACACAATTATGAGCCCACATGCCCAGTAATTGCTAAAAAGACCCGGCGTATAACAAAAATTGCTCTTCCAGTGTCACTTTCGAGATAAAAGAGAGATGAGGACGAGGTGTCATCTTTAATTGTGTCCAACTCACAACGGGTTCTCCACTTGTTAAAGCATCATTTGAGCCCCCCCCCCCCCCCCAACTTCCGACTTTCTATATCCCTAATCTAATATCCAATGACCTCATCCTCATCATCTTTAATCTATGCCCTACCATTCCCACATCCCCTACATTATTAGCGGCCCCATCGGCATCGAGCATGGCCATTTGGTACAGGGGAACTAATTGCACCCGCTGTCTTGAGTCGTAGCTTTCATTTGTAGACCAAAATTTATGACTTCGGACGCGTGTCATGACCAAGTTAGCTTTGGTTTGGCTTGGACAAAAGAGAAGTAAACCTCACAGGATGCGCGTCGAGCATTTGTGAAAAAGTTGGTCGAAGGATCCCAGCGAATGTAGCATCGAGCAAAAAAGAAAGAAGTTTTGAAACCCTTCGATGCCCCGAAAGAAGAGAGGATAGATGAAGACAATTTCAAGCAACTTCTTGTACTTTCACCTCACATCACCTTTCACTATACAAATGAAAGAGGTTTTGTCCTGCTTTCCAACTCCTATAATTGCATTACCGGCGAAAAAAGATCCCTCCCGCTACTACTTCAGGACCATTCAAGTCTCAAAGCATGAAGCTGTGGGGTCCTCCAAGACTTGAAATTTTTATTATTGTGTTAATTTCTTCTTATTGTGCCATCATTCGAACCTGCACTTTCTTTTCCTTTTTGTCTAAAGTGGGTTGGAATTCAGTGAAACCCTTAGAGAATGAATGAGGAATAAGAAATGTACGTCTCAAAGATTAGGGGTCCCTTAATGATGCATTAAAGTGGGCAAAATTATCATCCTAACACAAGTGGGCAAACGCAAAAATGTGGTCGGACCAGTGTTCTTTAACTTTTATGATTCCCAACCCCTTTCGTATGTCCATTGCTTTCGCTTTCTATCCAGATTGTGAAAATCCATGTAGACGGATAAATACACCGAGACAAAAAATTTCCATAATATCCTAAATGTCCAAATCTTTTTTATGTTTGGGGGGATAACTTATTGTAGACCGTAGCTGGGTGTTTGGCGATCTGTTTTATGACACGTACCACCAAGTACACAAAATAGATTCATTTGTTGTTTGTCAATTCTCATGATCGTCCAAATGACACACACTGCTGCATCAATGGTTGTCTAATCCCACGAGGTATGCCCAGATAATGCTTTCCAGCTAAACAACATTACTATTTTTGTTGCTTTTTAATAATGTGTCTTTTTTTTCTTTTAATTTATTCAATGGAGATTAAATTACTGCATTAAACTATTAATTAAAGTGGACCCACAACCACGACAAAGTGCCCCCTTTAGTCCTATCTCAAATGGCACAATATAATTAAGATTACAATAGTTTAGGACTAAACGTACGTACCATCACGATTCACGAACAATATTGTAGTGTACTTGTTTTCCTTTTTCATTTCGGTAAGAAAGAAAATGTTTTAACGTCGCTGGCCCTTGCATGTGACTTGAAAAGCGTGAACGAGAGAACGAGGGAAATGTGAAATGAACTTCTTACCACTGATTTTGCTTTCCACGGTCTCGAAAGTAGAAAAAAGGAACGTAGAAACGAAATGGACAGCTGGGATTCACCGGTTAACAGGTTGGATATTGGAACTTAAGGTTTTCCAAAAGAAACGTGGAATATACGAACTGCCAGATCCATGAAAGGTGGAGATACCCTTTGACCCACCAACCTACCATGAAAGCACGCGGAATTTCACATTTTAAAGCACATTATCTCTTGCGCAGAAACTCTTCTTCGTCTTTCTGTTTTTATTTTGTGGGGTTTGACTTGGAAGTTATACTGAACAAATAGGGAAATGCCCCACGTCCCCCCCCCCCCCCCCAGGTCCCGCCAGCGTCCCGCTGGCTGACGTGGGGGTGGGACCCACGTGGGGCCCAGCAATTTCAGCCACGCCCAGCACGGCTCGAACAAATACGACTGAATCATCAAATTTGCTGCTTCTTCTTTTTTTAGTAAAAGGAAAAGATTCCTTCTACGAGTATCTTAAGCTCTTAACTACTTAGTCGTGTGCTGGGACAATATTATCAGGAGCCATGTGTAAAACCCAGAAAGCCAGTTAGGATACATTCACACCAGCATAGAGAGCAAATATCACCCAGAAAAAAATATAGACAAAATGCAACCAAAATATTTTAGGCTTTAGGAAAATATGAATAAGAAAAAGAAAGCGGAGGCCCGCCTGAGGCAGTCATTACTCTGACTTGTCTCTATCCCCAAATAATCACAATTCAAAGATGGAAAACTCGCTGCAAGTGGGAGGTTGGAACAAGCAAGCAACCAGATGTGCCCTCACACCGTCAGAGTCAATGAGTCATTGTGGAAAGCTAGGTTTTGGCATCGCCAGAACCCACAGAAAAGTAGGTTTTGAAGATTGGCTTAAGAGAGCTTCTAACTACTAGCTAATTGGATTAATTCTCCGCAAACTCGACAAAAAATCATAGCCCTCGATAGTCGATAGATCGGACTTTGGTGATATAAGGTTTTTAAAGACGCAGCAGCAGATGTCATTTGTCACATGGGGTCCTCCCAGTTTCGATAAGCCTTTCTCCACGTGAGCTTTGTTCACAATAACACGAGCTTTTTTCAGAGATTCAACGGCTTCCTGATATTATTGAATAATATTTCTAATCCTCCTCTAGTCTTCGTTCACACTTGGATTTTTCAAATATGATTTGTAAAATGGATAGAACCGTAGCCTAATTGGAATCCTGCAGATACTTTCCCTAAAAAAATCTCTTCCCCGATGGATTCTTTACTGCACATACTCTCGCCATTGATCTCGCCACTTGCTCTCTCTCTCTTAGATATACTACCTATATATGCATAAACAGAGTAATAACAAGAAACTGTCGCTAGCTCTTCCCTCCACTTTCGTAAAGGTAGAGAAAGAGTTTTCTTCTCTACGGTGATGGATGTTCAGACAGCCCCACAACAACCACCAAAGCGAAAGCCACTGACCAGGCTCAACAACTATGTGGGCAACAGTTGGGTGGGCAAGCGTTTCAAGCTGGCAGAGCGCAACTCCACCTTCACCACGGAACTCCGAGCAGGCACTGCCACGTTCCTCACAATGGCCTACATCCTCGCCGTCAACGCCTCGATCCTCACCGACTCTGGTGGCCCGTGCTCCGTCTCCGACTGTATCCCTCTCTGCTCCGATACCTCCATCTCTGTCTCCAACTGCTCCGGCGCCAACCTCCGAGTCATCCAACCAGACGAATCCTGCAAGTTTGATCCGGTGAACCCAGGCTACGCGGCCTGCCTCACGGGAGTACGCAAGGACTTGATAGTCGCCACCGTAGCCTCTTCTCTTATCGGGTGCGTCATAATGGGTGCCTTCGCCAATCTTCCTCTGGCCTTGGCTCCGGGTATGGGTACCAATGCTTATTTCGCTTACACGGTTGTCGGGTTTCACGGGTCAGGCCGTATTGCCTACAAGAGTGCCTTAGCCGCCGTTTTCATCGAAGGCGTAATCTTCATGGCCATCTCCGCAGTTGGATTACGTGCCAAACTCGCCAAACTCATCCCGAAACCCGTCCGAATTAGCTCCTCCGCAGGTATCGGGCTCTTCTTGGCGTTTATCGGGTTACAGAGCAACGAAGGAATCGGCTTGATCGGGTACAGTTCGTCAACCTTGGTGACACTCGGAGCCTGTCCCGTTTCCTCTCAGGTCTCACTAGCCCCTGTTATAACCGAGGCCAACGGAACCATTAGTTTGCTCCCAGGAGGTACCGTCTCGGGCGGCATATATTGTCTCCGAGACACCATGCAGAGCCCGACATTTTGGCTGGGTATCGTCGGTTTCGTAATTATTGCTTACTGCTTGGTGAGAAACGTTAAGGGTGCTATGATTTACGGCATAGTATTCGTAACGGCCGTTTCGTGGTTCCGGCACACGAAGGTAACGGAGTTTCCCGACACGGACGCGGGCAACGCGGCGTTCCAGTATTTCAAGAAGGTAGTTGACGTGCATACTATAAAGAGCACAGCCGGGGCTTTAAGCTTTACGGACATCGGTAAAGGTAACTTCTGGCAAGCTTTGATCACGTTTTTGTACGTCGACGTGCTCGATACGACGGGAACGTTGTACTCGATGGCGCGGTTCGCGGGTTTCGTGGATCGGAACGGCGATTTCGAGGGCCAATACTTCGCTTTCATGTCGGACGCCACATCAATTGTGGTGGGATCGCTGCTAGGCACATCACCGGTGACGGCGTTTATCGAGTCGTCAACAGGAATAAGGGAGGGTGGACGAACGGGGTTAACGGCGTTGACGGTGGCGGGGTACTTCTTCTTGGCGTTTTTCTTCACTCCATTACTGGCGTCGATACCAGCGTGGGCGGTGGGCCCGCCGTTGATCCTGGTGGGGGTGTTGATGATGAAATCGGTGGTGGAGATCAAGTGGGACGACATGCGGGAGGCGATCCCAGCCTTCGCGACGATCATTTTGATGCCTTTGACTTATTCGATAGCGTATGGGCTAATTGGTGGGATTGGCACTTACATTGTATTGCACCTCTGGGATTGGGCTCTGCTTCTTTTGGTCAGGCTGGGATTCGTAAACGGGGTGGCGGCTGATCCTCAACATCAAGTCAATGGGACACATGATGATCATGAAGATACAAAGGCAATTGAAGTTTAAGGTTAATTTGATAGAGGGCCCCTAAAATTGGGTCTTTTTTTTTAAACTTTGTTGTTGGCATAGGGAAAATTGGGAAGAAACTGATTCGTAGAGACATAATAATATATGTGAATATTATTATTATTATATCGCTCCAGCCTCCAAGTGATCGCTGACAGTTTCCCATTTATATATATATGTTTTTTTCATCTAGATCTATTATGAAATAATGAAGGTGATGATGTCCATCGAATTAATGTTAGTTCACATCAAAGAAGACACTCGACAGCTAGCTAGAAGTGGGGAATTAAGATTAGCCAAAAGTAAGAGACCAAATACCTCGCCGGTGGCTAACTGAGAGTACTGATTAGGTGCAAATCTACAACTCTTATTGCTTTCAGAAATGGAATCCTTAAAACTGATCTGCCTACAAGATTGAAACGTATTAACGATCGAGGATATTGATTCTGGTGGCAATGAAAAACTTATAATTTGCGAGAAAACTGGGGAGGAAGTGTCTTCCTCGTATTTGTTACACATCATGATTGATTATTCTGGTCGCTACATGATAACATAATTATTATTGTGACGTCACGAGAAGAACAAATTCCTGCCGGATTAATTGATGGTGTCGATTCCTGTTCCATGAGTACTCTTCTTATAAAAATACGCTTTTTGATGCTTTTTCAACATCAAGTTAACAAGCTGATCACACATGTTCAGTTGTCCGAGTGTCTCTTGGCGATAGTAGAACACGCGTTCAGGTTCTGATTCGTTAGATGGACATATAACAAGCCGATCACACATGTCTATCTGGGGCCTTAATTAGATGTCCACCAGTATCGAAGAATCATATGCAGCACAAACTTGAGTTGTCTCGTTAATGTCAGTTCAATTGAGCGAAGTAGGTCCGTATAATATAATTGCTACTGCCTACAGATTAATTAAATGCATAATATCAAAACATCCTACTTCATCCGGAAGAAGTACAGATTTGAAACTTCCATACAGCTAAACCACACACAAAAAAAAAATGAACGCAAAATGTGTGTTTTTAGTTGATGGTTTTGTCCATTAGATAAGTTGGCCTTGATGGACAACCCAAGCCTAACGGAGCCCGAAGGGCCTAATGGGTTCATAATAAGCATTCTCGTTCAGAAATTGTTTATGCTTTTGGGTCTTTACCTCACGGTGTTTTTCTATGTATTGTAGGCAAGAGATTTTGATCCATATTCTTTGCGCGGTGGACTACCAAAGCTGTTTCATCACTGGAATGGGCCATCTCCGAGGGAAAGGAAAAGTTTATGTGCACTGCACCGCTGGGTTAGGAAGAGCCCCTGCTGTTGCAATTGCTTACATGTTCTGGTTTTGCCGCATGAATGTGAGTCTAACTGTTTTTTATGCCATTATTACTTTACACTACAGCTATTTCCTTGGATTTTTTGGGAAAACACAGCAAGTTTTTTACAGTTTTGACAATTTCTGCTGAGTCCAGGGTGAAGTTTAAACTGTTGCATAAACTGCTTTTAATTTTGAAGTATGACTATCTTTTCTTGAGTTACTGAGACGCTTCACTGTGGTCTTAGACAAAATAGTAGACTGTATTCAATATTTTTTGTTTGTGACTGTGACAGCTAAATATGGCCTATGATACACTAACTGCAAAGAGACCTTGTGGACACCCAATAGAAGAGCAATGCGTGGAGCTACTTATGATCTGGCTAAGAATGACCCATGGAAGGAGCCCTTTGATAACCTTCCAGAGTATGCATTCAAGGGCATAGCAGACTGGGAGAGGAATTTGATTCAAGACCGTGTTCGTTCCCTCAGTGGAAGTTGAATGCCTAAGCAAGTAACTTTTTTTTCCATGTAAATTTCTTTCAGCCTAGTCTGAAATCGTATAAAGTAAGCCTTGGTTTGGCCTTCTGCATTCAATGATAGACTCATGGGAAACATGTATATGTGCAAGAGCGTTTGTGTCTAGCTTAAGACCAAAGCCCAGCCCCATCTAAACTTGAGGACACTCAAAAATAAATTCAGGATTTACAATTTTGTGTATCCAGAAAAAAAAACAAATCAATTAATAAGAAAAAATAGACCCCCCAAAGAGAGAGAGAGAGAGAGAGAGAGAGAGAGAGAGAGAGAGAGAGAGAGAGAGAGAGAGAGAGAGAGAGGAGGGCATGCCTTAGCTTTGTATTTCTCATCCTGTGAAACAACAGTAAATAAGAGTTCTCGTCCAGGCCTGGTCACAACATACGTAACAACCTGCAAGCAATAATGTTGCAAGATGTAAAGCCCACTTCACAAGCTTTCATCGACCTTTTAACTGTCTTTCTCCCCAAAGTCAACAGAAATCCCTACTGTGAATGTACAAGTGGAATGTGTATCTAATTATCAATGAAACAAAAGAGTGGCTGCACAATGAGAAAACCATGGTGTCTAAGCAGAATGCCACAGCACTGACACTTACGGAAGACAAACCTTTCGCAATGTCTAAGAAATGGCAACAGCTACCCGAGTCGGCCAAACAGCAATGGCCACAAAATTCGAAAAGGCAACAAATGGAGCAGCAGAGATAGCTATGGTAACCCCAGCAACAGTATGAATGCGTCCCTGTATTTGACAAGTGAAAGTGACATAAAACAGAACGTCGTGGAAACAACATATAGTAAGCCAATTATGAAGAGTAAAGGATCTAAGAAAGCTTTCTAGATGATGTTTCTCATTTTATTTATCGTAACAACATAATGTTATGCCATACAGGCTGCAAAAACTTATCTTAGACACAGCATACCATTAAGGTTAGTTGTGCAGCAAGGATAAAAACAGCAATGAAGCTATTTATCTGGGCAAACAATCTTCTTCTGCCCACAGAGCTAGTAACAGTTGCAGCAATTACACTCACTTTCTGCAGAAACCGGAAAGGGGTAGACTTTAGCATATTGAAACCAAACTTAGATTGATATCACACAGGAGTAACAATCGTACTTGAAATGAGCATAGCCATAATTGGGGTAGAAATAGAGCACTGAAAATAAAACCTCTGATGTGTAGTGGAAGTTCCATGCAAAAGAACTTCCATAAATGGTGTGTGTTGCTTGTGTATAGAGTCGTCCAGATAAAGAACAAATTCTCTTCCCAAATGGTAGAACAGAATACATGCTAGCTTTTTCAACTTTTGTGAATGAACACCAACTGTAAAGCACATACACAAGAATGAAAGGAAACAAAGTTGGCTTGAAAATTGGCACATTAATAAGCCATTCTCTAGCAGTTTCTTTTCCTTTCCTCATTATTCCTTAGAACTGAAGGTTTCGTAAAGATGGAATAATAATACGTTTATGGTACATGAGCTTCATAGCCAGACCATAAAACATGTATGGAGGGGCTAATTTTAAAATGAAATGTGTTTATTGGGAAGAGGATCATCTTACTTGAAAATAGAAGAATGAAGAGAACCGCACTCAGTCAAAGAAACAAAGACACGCACAATAAGTAAGTTGATGACAATATAAGTTGGAGTCCATCTAAAACAGCCCAATGCCGAGGGTTTTCCGTGGAGGTAGAGGACTTAGGGGAACAACCTTTGAGTGCACATGCAGCCAGCCCATTAGCCTCACTTTTCTTGTCAGGTTCAGCATCCCTAGAAATAAAAAGAAACCAAGTTGAGAAATATGATGTTAGACCCTATATCCCTGATCTCCCCCATGATGCTTTCCATAATTGATCCTAAGCCCAGTCGAGCATGTTTTTCAAAAAGAACATGTAGCAACTATCACAAAGTCGCTAAGATACAGAAAGTAGATCATTAGCACGGAAGCACAGGATCTTAAGATACAGAAGCTCGTAGCTCATTAGCACGCATGAATACGAACATCTACCACAAAGTTCCAGAAGAATGTATAGACTTGTTTGCAGCTCTGAAGGGTTTAGTTTTAGCATGCACATAAATGAAAAGGAAAGAGGGAAACAAAGAAGATCAACGAACACAACCTTGGGAGTTTACTATGATCTCCAAATCCAATAAAGCAGTTTTTATAGCACCTAACGGATATTATAAAATATGGCTGACCTGATGGGGGATAATTCCACGGGAAGACGGGAGTCATGGGACACATCCTGGTTTAGCCATATTGCTGACTGTGCGGCAAACTCCATTAACAAAGCAGCAAATACGAGTAGATCTGCAACAAACCAATCCATGAACTGAAACCACTGAAAACAACAGGGGAAGAAAATTGCTATTTACAGTATTCAGGCAGCTGAACAAGAGAACTTACATGGCCCCAACCAAGCCATTGCTGTGGCAAACAATGACCCAAAAAGCTGGTCAAGTGTGGCACCAGCACCAATAAACCCAAACAATCTTGAACCTGACTGAATACAAAACAAAATCAAAGATGTACCAAGATCTCTACTTTGTTGGCAGATACAATGGGGAGCAAACAGACCTCGCTGTCCATCACATCAATTACTCTCGCCCAAGTGGAAGAACTTGCAATTAGATTAAGTAAAGCAACCTTCAAAGAAGCAAAAAATCCTGTCAGACATCAATTTTAGAACTACTTAATGACACAGTAGTCAAAACAATATTTGATAGTCATAAAAGATTCCAAATACACTTTAAAACTAATTAGATAATTTCGTACCCATAGGAAGAATCCAACTCTCACTACTGACAAATAAGCATCTCACACGTATACGTTGTGGAGGCACGCAAACAACCATCCCGTCGCTCGAAGTTTCTCCGCCACTTTCTCGTAAAATCGAAAAAAGCATCGAACTCTGATGAGTGGCACGTGCTGCAGAGGAGCTAAAGCACTGGTCCTAGGGTTCCTTAAACCGTCGTCAACTGTGACTTGGTCTTGGTCATATCCGAATCCAATTCCAAAGCCTGTCCCTAGGAGTCTCAACTACCATCAGCTTCATCTTCGAGCCCTGCTGAAACTTTCTTCTCCACCGGCATTCCGAGCTGCTACTGCTAGTGCCAGGGTAACCACAATGTTGAATGGAGGAGGAGGTGTGACTCGCTTTCCGCTGTCCCCTTCTAGTGCGCTCGTTATTCAGAAGGGGGACATCACCCAGTGGTTCGTCAACGGCTCCACTGATGCCATAGTGAGCGCCTCTCTCTGCCTCTCTTTCTTTTCTTTTCTTTTTTCTAAGCGCCTTTCTCTCTGTTTCAGTTTATTTTTAGTGGGTCTTTTCTTTTCATTGCCTGAAATCAGAATCTAAATATGCTTGAGTTCCTCAAGAGTCGTAAGACTAGCTAACTGAGGTTTTCAGTTGCTTTGTATTTAGGATTCTTGTTTCATAACTGATGTTGATTGGATTAATGGTCTGGTTTGCCGATCGAACTTCCACCATGTTTGCAATTGGACGATTAGGATTCTGTATGTTTTAACCTGAAAATTATCAACTACGATGAGTTCGGGGGCAACTTACTTTTTGTTTTGATGGATATATTCTGCAGGTTAATCCAGCCAACGAGCGGATGCTTGGAGGTGGGGGTGCAGATGGAGGTAATTCCCAAAATCCTTTATGGTATTTGTTGTAATATCAATAATCATAACTTTTATCTTTTCTTTTGTTTCTTTCTTTTCAGCTATACATAAAGCTGCCGGGCCAGACCTCCTACAAGCATGTTATAATGTGCCGGAAGTCAGGCCTGGAGTTCGTTGCCCAACAGGAGAAGCAAGGATTACTCCGTAAGCTCTTCTAATCTAGGATCTGTTTTAACTTATGGTCTAATACAATAGTCAAAATACAACCTTTTCCCTGAACAATGTGTCGGACTCCAGTTTCATCCTTAAGATATCAAGAGATTTTATTTTGTTCTTCAAGTTTGGAACATCTCACGTTATTTTACAATAAGTGTTTTTTTTATCATGCTAATCTGACAATGGAGCTGCGCATTTATCCTGTAAATTCAGTAGATGTGATGACCTATTAAACTTATGCTATGAGTTTTACTGTTGTGTGACCTATATGTGGCCTTTTGTGTCATGTCACTAATCAGGATACTTACACATAGTTCAGGGTTATAATTCATATTTTGTCATTCAAATCTTTACATAATAATGGTTGGCATCAATGTACTTACCTCTTGTGACAATGCAGAGGTTTTAGACTGCTTGCATCTCATGTTATTCACACTGTTGGGCCCATCTACAATGCTGACAGTAACCCCCGAGCATCTTTGAGGAACGCATACTGGTATTTGGTGTTTGTGGCTGCTGTTCTCATTAGAAGTTTCAGTTTTCACAGCTGAATGTGCTTTCTTTTTGCTGAATAATTACAGGAACAGCCTGAGTGTTGCCAAAGACAATAACATTCAATATATTGCATTTACTGCCGTATCTTGTGGTGTGTATGGGTATGTTGAACCTCTAAACTAAAATTGTGTTCTTTGACTGGATTGCACATGCTTTGTGTAAACTACATGAAAACTCCGTCTTCCTAGCTACTTGTAATGATTCATAACATTTGTTGCCCTTATGACAAGGGTTTGGATGGAAAATTCAGTTACCTATACCATATAGGCCAACTTATGTAGAACTTTGGCCTTTCAAACTGACTCAACAAACGTTTTAATGTGCTTTTGATTCATTTCTAACCAACTACATTGGAAGAAACAATTTTCTTCACAATTCTGGCCACAAAACATTATGACAACGACTTGCTCTATACAAGGTATTGATGCTCAGTTGTAGTTGTGGAATTTTAATTTCTACTGTCTCCATTGTTGATGAGAAGTGTATGACAAGTTCATCTAATCTTTCTATATCTTCGTCGTATTATATCAGATATCCTTATGAAGAAGCTGCAACGATAGCTATATCTACTGTGAAAGAATTTGCAAATGACTTTAAAGAGGTATCTCATGTTAGTTTTTCCCTCAATGATTGATGTGCCAAAGTGGGTTAGTCCTAAATGTGTAACTTCTAACGCTTACAATCTTCTTCGATGCTTACTGGCTTTTACACGATGCATCGTTTGCAGGTACACTTTGTTCTGTTCTCTCCTGATATTTCCAACGTGTGGTTGAACAAGGCAAGCGAGCTGCTGAAAGCTTAGTCTGTTCTACCAGCTAGCCATAAAAAACCAGGAATACTGGCCCATCATATCCGTTTGTGCAACTGTTCCAAGTTGAAGTTGATGGTAGCATCCTGTACATAGAACTTGAATATGGTAGGTTGTGAGAGTTGAGGAATTAATCACTCTACAAAGGGATAATCTGGCAAGCTATCTTGTTATGTATCCTTTACGTACGGCATTGTAAAAGAAACCCATCGAATGCTTCTTGAGCTTATCTCCGCAGTACAGCAGTTAGGTGCATCTACCGATAAAGTACCTGCCTTTTAATGTTATTTTATATGTATCATCGTGTACCTGTTGCACTGTAGCTTAGCTGCGCGTTCAAATTTTCCAACGTTAATACGTTATGCAAATTATGCATTTGAGATGGACACGTGAATTTGTCACCCATGGTCTCAAGTACAAGCGATGAAGACAATTTCCTTCTTCAGTTTTGAAGAAATGACCACCCTAATGCATACGGTATGAGACAAAATGGTTCCTGCTCTTTGACACTCAGCAACAAGCTGTAAAGTGTAAAGTATGTATTGAGCGGTGAGCTATCCTGCCTTCAGAATGCTGGGGTCTTTTCGCAATGAAGGGCAAGGATAAGGTCGATAATCTGTTGTCCATGGCCTCCTATATTACTCATCTTTGCCAAATAATTAGATCTTTACAGTCAGTGAATCAACAGCTCCGATGTCTGGACGAAGCCACTTCAATAACTCAGAATAGTCAGAACTTCCAAATCTCTCCGTCTGCTTTAATTCAGTCGCGCACACATTTTTTTCCAAAAAGTTAGGGAAGACTCCACATTTGCACAGAGAGGACAGGGATTTCGGTCTGGTCCGACATATAGAAGAAAAAAAAAATACAGATGACCTCAGAACAGCATCTGAAACTCCGCATAAGTCTTGAGACTAGAATATCAGAACTAAAAATCCTTTTCCTTTGACAAGGCGAGTCTGCTAATGACACTCTCATCCACTATTTTGTAGTGCTTTGAAAATTCTTTGTGGATCACTCCGCAATACCTATCCACATGACCCTCGTATCTGCTGTACAAGGCAGGAATTGTGATGGATGTGATGGTTCCTGTCACCAACAAATTTATAAGGCATTAGAGGTCAGGAGTCATATGAAAAATCCCCCCAAAGCCCCTTCCCTTCCTTCGTTCCCCTCTCCCTCCTCCCACTACCCCCCAAGAAAAAACAGAAACAAAAAGATAATAACTCTGTGGTGGGAATTATGCCTGACAAGCTCCTAAACACGCGATTACATGCGTAAAAGAATAACACAGTGGACTAGAAAGTGTCTTTGACGAGAAGTCATGAAAAGGAGTTTACTTAGTTAAATGGGCGCATATTCTTGTCGGTCGAGAGGTTAATCAAAATATGAATTGTCACAGTCGCCTACACTGGCATGCAAAACATCCCATAAGCTTCTTTGCAAGACTGATTTATTGCAATATGGGTTGAAAATTGCTCTAAAATTCTTGGTCAATAGACGATGACAAAAGCACTCAGAGCAAGAGGTGCATCTTCTTAACACAATACAAAAGGGAAAAAAAGAAATAACACAACTTTCGGATGTACTAGCAACCAAACTATGTAATAATGTACGTATCTTATGTGAACATATCTACATATATAAACACAAACATATGCATATGACTTTGAAACGAAGTTAAAACCAGAGAACAACACGTACAACATTACATGCAGGAACAGAGAGTCACAATTCTGGGACAACAGCACATTTCACTAAATTGACGAGGCTAAAGCTGAATGGCTATACCAATGACTCAAACAAAAAGAAAAAAAAGGCTATACCAATATAAGCCAGAGTGAAGAAAGAGCAGCTGCTACCAATGACAGACGAGAGCCACAGACAGACGACCATCTGCCAAAAGCATGACAGTATGTAAGAATTTCTTAAAATCAAACAGCTTGAGACACATTGCAGAATTAAAGGAGAAGTCCCATAGTTTCAGCGTGAAAAGATCATAGATCCCAATAACTTGTGCAAACAGCAGAGAGCTCCATAAGGCAAGCAGGGAGTTGAGACCCAAATACAGAGGTTTGATTCTTAGCTACAATACCAAATTGAAAATGCTTGACATTCGTGCCCAGCCTCAACTGTGAGCTTTATTTGTGGCTCGCCATCTCAACTCTAACACCAAAAGGTGCATGAGATCCTAATATAAACCTTGCCAAACTCAACGGAAACTGATAGCAATTGAATTTATCTAAGATAGTCAAAACTGTAAATACTTCGTTTTTGCACATGTGGTGAATCAAAACAGAACAGCAGGGACAAAATATTCAGAAGCAATCACTGTGAGCCCCCTTTTTCAAGCTTCTCAATTTCTTCACGGTGCTTCCTTTCCGCCTCCTGGAGTTCTCTTTCAGCATCCTTCTCTTCTTCAATCTGGTCAAGATCATCAAACTCCTTGCTTGCTGCCATCGCTTTCACTACAGGATCTCTTAGTTCAGATATCAGTCCGCCACCAACCCTGTACTCTTCTTCATCCCCAATAAGGAATAATCGTTGGTCAGGTCCTGATGCCATGGGAATGTCGACTGCCAACAGTTTCATATCATACTGCGAAAAACATGACACCAGATAATAATTTTAGCAGACAATAACTAAAGTCGCAGTAGCATGCAAGTAATGAATCGAGAAGGCATTCAATATCTCCACCCAAGAGGATCCAAAATAGAATTGGCAGGGTAACTGAAGCTAAGGATTAGTTCAACTGGTAAACCTCTGGGCATAGTAGCCAGTAGTTGTGATCGAATACCACATGCGCTAGGACTGGGGGCTAAAAGGAAGGGAGAAGTCTATCTACCATTTTGTAGTCCAGAAGTTAATGGACCCCCAGTGGACAAAGAAGAGTCAGTGGAACCTAACAATTGCAACATAACATGTAACTGTTCTTGAAGTTATATCCTCAACAAAATGGACCTGGAAGGTCCACAGACGTAACCATCACTGCCATTTGATGCTCCAAGAAGACATTTGAGGCAGAACAATAAACAATAGTACATGCCATAAAACTGCAGAAAGTCCATTGCCTCATCTGCTGTGAAAATAAATGGAGAATGGCTAACAATGAAGCAGCAAACCTGGCCTTTTTTATTCTTGACTTCTACACTAACAAGACCCTTTCTCTCTGAACCTCGTATAGGAAAGATGAGAAAACACCTCTTGCCCCTAACACTTGGCTTGAAGTTCTTTAGTGTAAGCCCACCTCCTGACATCACGTAGGCTCTCAATTCTGTCCCAGTAAGAGGGGCACCCATAACCTCAAGTATCCCTGCAGATGTATTAAGCCTCCTCATGGCCATTCGATAAACTTTATCAGGATTGATGGTGCATCTTGCACGGACATAAAGGCCCTTCAAGTAACAAAAACAAAAAACAAAACACGGCATCCATATGTAAGGCATGATTCTCCAGCAAAAAGCCAACATTCGATCCACATATTTTTGGTAACACTTGGCACATGTATATTGCCAAGGGAAAATATAAATTTCGGGTCCTACAGATGGGAGTTATTATTGAATGTGTGTGTGTGTGTGTGTGTGTGTGTGTGGAGTATCAAGATTCACTTGCAGTTGAAACCTTAATAAGGGACACACATGAACTACTGAATGATGTGGCGAGATGTTTCAAATTCAGTTTATTTACAAAAGAAAAGTCAATCAGTACAACTGTAGAATCATGGTGTCAATGAGACTGCATTCGATCAGCAGTTCAGCCACAACTGCTAACATGAGAATCATACTCTTGATTTTATTTCAAGAAAGTACATATGAATGTGATTGTTGCAGTAAAATACTACGTATTTCTCAATCCAAGAATTCCTACCAATGCTTATAAAATACCCTCCTAAAGTTTTTGGTAAAAAAAATTCACCACCGGTTCAAAGTTTGCAGTATTTAATATGTTAGACTGACAAGTCCACTGTACTCAACAGGAAATAGGAAACAAACCAATAGAAGGAGGAGTGGGGGGGGGGGACAATCTCTTCCCATCATTATCAAAAATTCCATCTATTTCACTACCTCAAACAGCAGAAAGATGCAAAACAGTGCATATATATTCCCTGGTAAAGTTCTATGTGAGTTTAGACACATACTTCGTGAAATTATGGTGCCTCTTTTGAAGAACCTACAACTTACTTTGTTTGATTCAAAAAGCAAGCAGCATTATCCCGAGCTTCAACCAATGAATGAAGCTATGATCTTACGCCAATAGAGATTATGGTCCTTCTACATAAATCCAACTCGAGCTACTAAAAACCTAAAAGTCCGACAAGAAAAATCTGCATCGAAGCATAATGCTTGTTATAAAGGAGCTATGTTGCCAACTACGATGAATAGCAGTAAGCACCAGGTGCAGCACATCAAAGATAGCCTTAACTCTCTCGGATTTCTTCTTTATTAATGCAAAGACTGTGTCCTGTCTATCCCCACATTGAGCCCCTTATTAGGAAGCTTTGATCGAACCTATCCAGTTTGGGAGCCAGAAATGCAGAATCGAGATAATTACTTTTTATAAAAGACTGTTACCGTCGTTCTCTATCACATCTATCGTTGCAAACTTTGTGCACCAATCAATCAATGAGCCATTTCTTTTAGAGAGTGAGAGTTCAAAAATTCTATTTGCAGACAAATGAAGATGAGAATAGTAACAATTTCATGAAGGCTCCGAATTAAAAAAACTTACAGCAAAAACGACAATAGCAGAAGAGAGGGCGAGAAAGCCGTACTTGGCCATGCCTTCGGAGAGGCCAACGAAGGTGTTGGCTATCCAAAACATGATCCTCCAAAGCAAAACACAAACTAAAAGTCCTCCCGCCCCAATGAGAATTAATGAGTTCGTCCTAAAGAAAGCCTCAATTTGCAACCCCATAGCCTCGCGATAGCGAGAGAAAGTGGAAGAAATAGCTGCGGCGGGCTTATCCCAGAAGGATCTTTTGCCCAGATTTGGATTCGTAGAGAATAACTTATTCCCGAACCCAAACCCAGTATTAGATATAGAGTTACAAGCAGGTTTTCTCATGTGAAAGAGCAAGCTTCTGGGAGAGGAGGAGAATATGTGAGGATTGAGGGCATTTGAGGAAGTGGGTTTTGAATGGAATTGGGAGATGAAGGAGGTTCTTGACTTGGAGGGCGAACGAGAAGAAAAAGCTCGAATAGCAGAGGTATAGACATTATACGGGTTTGGACAAGACGGAGGGTTTGATTTTGGCAGATGAATGTGATGATAATTGAGGTAAAGAAGCCTCACAAGACCACCTCGGATCACTCTTGCCGAAGATTTTGACATTTCTGTGCTGCAAATGTTACCTACCGGTCTGAGACACCAAACTCAACTCTCAGCTACACCAGAATGTAGAAGAAGAATAGAAACGAGCATCTTCTCGTCGGTTATAGTAAAAGCTTTCCCGTCTACTCTTAAAAAAAAAAAAACTAAATTATCTAGCCAGTCCCGGGGTTTTACTAATTCCCAGTTTGGACAGGTAATTTTTTTTCCTACAAGAATCCCTTTAGAACGTTTCCTATATTGATCTTCCGTCAGATGAGATAACGAATTTTGATTACGTAGTTAACTGTAAACACGTTAGAACCACTTAAACAGTAAGTGTCATTTTTCTGCCACCTCATTTGATACAAACTGAAACAACAGGTTCTAGGGAAATGACTTTCGACGTGGATAAAATAACACGTATCCCCTAAGTTAGTTAAATCCCTGCCTTTTAATGTTCTTTTATGTGTGTATCATCGTGTACCTGTTGCACTGTAGCTTAGCAGCGCGTTCAAATTTTCAAACGTTAATACGTTATGCAAATTACGCATTTGAGATGGACACGTGAATTTGTCACCCATGGTCTCAAGTCCAAGCGATGAAGACAATTTCCTTCTTCAGTTTTGAAGAAATGACCACCCTAATGCATACGGCATGAGACAAAATGGTTCCTGCTCTTTGACGCTCAGCAACAAGCTGTAAAGTGTAAAGTATGTATTGAGCGGTGAGCTTGAAATATTGGTTTGGTTTTCCTGCCTTCAGAATGCTGGGGTCTTTTCGCAATGAAGGGCAGGATAAGGTCGATAATCTGTTGTCCATGGCCTCCTATATTACTCATCTTTGCCAAATAATTAGATCTTTACAGTCAGTGAATCAACAGCTCCGATGTCTGGACGAAGCCACTTCAATAACTCAGAATAGTCAGAACTTCCAAATCTCTCCGTCTGCTTCAATTCAGTCGCGCACACATTTTTTTCCAAAAAGTTAGGGAAGACTCCACATTTGCACAGAGAGGACAGGGATTTCGGTCTGGTCCGACATATAGAAGAAAAAAAAAATACAGATGACCTCAGAACAGCATCTGAAACTCCGCATAAGTCTTGAGACTAGAATATCAGAACTAAAAATCCTTTTCCTTTGACAAGGCGAGTCTGCTAATGACACTCTCATCCACTATTTTGTAGTGCTTTGAAAATTGTTTGCCGATCACTCCGCAATACCTATCCACATGACCCTCGTATCTGCTGTACAAGGCAGGAATTGTGATGGATGTGATGGTTCCTGTCACCAACAAATTTATAAGGCATTAGAGGTGAGGAGTCATATGAAAAATCCCCCCAAAGCCCCTTCCCTTCCTTCGTTCCCCTCTCCCTCCTCCCACTACCCCCCAAGAAAAAACAGAAACAAAAAGATAATAACTCTGTGGTGGGAATTATGCCTGACAAGCTCCTAAACACGCGATTACATGCGTAAAAGAATAACACAGTGGACTAGAAAGTGTCTTTGACGAGAAGTCATGAAAAGGAGTTTACTTAGTTAAATGGGCGCATATTCTTGTCGGTCGAGAGGTTAATCAAAATATGAATTGTCACAGTCGCCTACACTGGCATGCAAAACATCCCATAAGCTTCTTTGCAAGACTGATTTATTGCAATATGGGTTGAAAATTGCTCTAAAATTCTTGGTCAATAGACGTTCTACTTATGGCAAAAGCACTCAGAGCAAGAGGTGCATCTTCTTAACACAATACAAAAGGGAAAAAAAGAAATAACACAACTTTCGGATGTACTAGCAACCAAACTATGTAATAATGTACGTATCTTATGTGAACATATCTACATATATAAACACAAAACATATGCATATGACTTTGAAACGAAGTTAAAACCAGAGAACAACACGTACAACATACATGCAGGAACAGAGAGTCACAATTCTGGGACAACAGCACATTTCACTAAATTGACAAGGCTAAAGCTGAATGGCCATACCAATGGCTCAAACAAAAAAAAAAAAAGGCTATACCAATAGAAGCCAGAGTGAAGAAAGAGCAGCTGCTACCAATGACAGACGAGAGCCACAGACAGACGACCATCTGCCAAAAGCGTGACAGTATGTAAGAATTTCTTAAAATCAAACAGCTTGAGACACATTGCAGAATTAAAGGAGAAGTCCCATAGTTTCAGCGTGAAAAGATCATAGATCCCAATAACTTGTGCAAACAGCAGAGAGCTCCATAAGGCAAGCAGGGAGTTGAGATCCAAATACAGAGGTTTGACTAAATGTGCTGCGAACCAAAATGACTAAATATTGATTCTTAGCCACAATACCAAATTGAAAATGCTTGACATTCTTTAGGTGACGCTCCAAGTTCCTTCCCCACTCTTATTTGTACAATAGAAGTATGTGTTAGCGCTATTAATCTTTTAGCTCCACTAAAAACAACTCATCTGTATGCCTCAGCATCTTTAATTTACTATACTATTGCTACAGACTGACCTTGAAAAACAGTTTAAAATCCTTGCCAAGAGTAATATCATGAGCCATAAGCAGCACATTATTGATTTTCACACGAAATGATGCTGCAGCATTATTGACCATTTCCTCTGACAATACTAACTCCGGTAATGTTTGTAATTGTCTGTGCAAAAAAAAGAAACAATTCTTGAGACAGAAAACAGTTACAATGCTAAAAGTTGAAAATGCAAACAATCTGCAGATAAAGGGTAGATTCTTACCTATCTCTGAAACCAGCGTAGTTTGCATGAAGAAACAACAGTACAATCAAAAGCAACAACACATCTGAGCAAACTGATAAGAATGATAATCCAGATCGCTCAGACAGGAGCCATGCAACTGTAGCAACAACAATGATGCCAAAAGAAACACTCTGCTGCTTCCACAATAGAATATCAGCAGCTAAAACAAAAGTGAGACAAGGAGAGAGTCAAGTATAATAAAACAATATCAACTAAAGCCCATACACAAATACACAAGGATGTAACTGGTGAAATGATAAACAACTCCACATAAAAGTTTGCGCCAAGTCCACATATACTCATCACCCACTTCTATGTGAAATCAATTTGTCTAAGAAATGAAGAAGTTACCTAGCATTATAAATGCTCAACAAAAATTGTACTCCAGCTATTTAGAGTAGGTCACAACCGAAATAGATAAAAACAGCAAGGGGAAGATAAACGAACGATAGAGTAAATCAGGTCATTGCAGAGAATGAAAGAGAGAGGTAACTGCAAAAAAGGATTGCTCTGCAAGGAATCATATCAACCGCAAGGGAATACTAAAACAAAGGCTACTTCCCATCCTAGAACACAAGTCACTACTATCTCCTATATACCTAACGTCCTTGAATGCACCTCCAACTGCTTTTGCATTTGCATGAATGTATAACGTAGCAAAGAAGTCAATCCATTTAAAAAGGCTGGTCTCGGCAAGTAAATAGAAACCTTCTACCTTAGGAGAGGGAACATCTCACCAATACATGTTGGATGAAAGGGAAAAACCAACAGCGGCTATACTTGCACAGAAGGAAGCAACAAAAATACAAGTTGCTTTATTTGAAATTTGGCATTGATACAACAGCTTCCGCTTTACATTGTCTATACTTTGACACTTAGGAGAGAGTTTCTGATGGAAGGCGAACATAGGTCCATTCATACAGGCATTGAATCATCCTGCAAGGTGAACTTTGTGATATAGCCCATACGTACGACAAAATTTACATGGTGTCTTATCCTACAATAGTATCTGCCACTACTAGTTTCATTACAACTAGTACTGCTGCGAAGTACATGGGATATAAACAGATTGATACTTCTCTTTACCGTAAGTTTCACAAAATCCATTTCCCTTATATTCATCCGATTATTCAGGTTGTCGAACATCAAGTACAATATTACATGTTGGAATAAATATTTTGAACCTCAAAGTGCTAAATAAGTTAATAGTGAAAAAAAACCCTTACTCACATTTGAATAGCACAATCTATTTCACGAATACCTTCTCTATACCCAATTGCTCCGTCCAATCGTAACAGCTATCAACTCGAGAGATAATTTAGAAAGAGAAAAACTTGCATCATCCTAAATGAAAAACTAAAGAAAGATCTATGAGTGCCGCAAAAATAGAATTATATGGAACATAGTTCACAAGTCGGAGTGACATTTAACAGCCAACTTCGTCGTCTTTCCGTCCAAAAACCCATTGATTTATAAAACCCACTTGTGAGAAGACGCTAAGAGTCAACCAGCTAGTGCTTGTCCCACCTCAGTGGTGCCCCGGAATATGAAAGTAATACACCCAAATGCAAAAACTGCGTTCTATGAAAACCATATTAAAGAAAGACATCCATTTATCACAAAGGATTACATGAATAAAACAATTCAGCCAAGAAAGCCCCTTCACATAAAAAAACCAATTAGGTTCTTCATCGAAAGGAATCAGTCACGAGTCCCATCGACCAAACATCAGAAAGAATACCAAGAAATTGTTTCGACATGAACGGCACCGATGTTGTGCAAGCAAACTAAACTTTAGAAATTAAAGAAACGAGAAAACTCTTACCTTTACCTCCACCAATACACTGGTGGACAGAGGCTCGACGACCAAACAATCGGTAACCTGACCCTCCTGAGCCACCTGACGATGTTGATGACGTGCAAGTCGTGGCCTTCCTTGCATCCCCGTCAACCTCCATATTACATAAATCTTGTGTATTTTCCATGATAACCGAAACCACGAAGACAACCCAGAGAAATTGCAAATTCAGAACCCAGAGGAAAAAAAATTGTTGAAAAAAAGTCAAAATGTGCTAAGAAATTGTTCTTGAAATTGGGCAATTAAAGCTGGACCACTTTTTCTCGTGTGAGGGAGAGTGTTCTAAAGTGATGATCTGGAATTTGCAGTCAACCTCACTGTTTCCCAGGTGAGAAATACGTGTCTAATACCTTTAGTAGTCAAAAACCAAAAAAGGAAAGTTCTTTCTGGGCCGAAAAACAAGGGGGAATCGCCTTCACAAATCACACACGTCTCGCTCTTAGGACTGCTTTTGTAACCCCCTTTAAGTCGTTACTGAAAGCGTTTTGCAGGACAATCTTTATTGCCCATCGTTACAGAAAATTTTTGCAGGACGGTATTTATTGCCCTACTTAAAACGCACCGACTGCCTACACACGTCACTATGTACGTCAGAGATGCCCAAGAAAATAGAGTCGTCGCTGCTATAGTTACAAAACTATTGCAAGGTTCAAAGGAGCAATCAGCATGCATAGAATAATAAATAAATAAAATCAAGAGATTAGCCTAATAGTTAAGGCTTGGTCCAGTTTAGTCCTCTAAAATTTTAGTTCAAAATCTTATAAATGTCAACAATTATTTGGGGTCATTTTTTAAGTATTTGACTTGATTATTATTCCGTTTGTGTGGACTAGAAATACACCAACTTCAAAATCAATCGAGATATAAGTAAGTTGACGATTAAAAAAAAAGATACAAATAAGTAAGAGAAATTTAATCGACATCTCTAAACTCTACGACGAGTTAGGTTTCGAATTTTTCTTCTATATGCTTTGTTTTCCTCTTTTATTTGGGATGTGAAAATCACATGCACACCTTTTTTTTCTTTGAATTATATTTGTAATTGGTCCCGTCCGGTCCAACTATTATTAGCTTTTAAAACCCAACCGTCTGTGCACCCCCTGGAAAAGGAAAGCAACAACGTCCAAGTCCAAGCAAACCACGAAGAACTCCAATCCGACCGATTAAGATTTTACATATTTTCCAATAATCTGTCAATCTGATTCCTCCCAACACAATATTGATTTGTTTGTTAGGTCGTGCGTGCGTGCGTGCGTGCGTGGACTGACAATTTGTGTGTTTGGTTCCAACCATACAGCGTCGTCCTAGGCCCAAGGTTTTCACTTGTCACTAAAGCGACTGTCTGACCGACTGCCCAACGAATGTTTATCAAAAGCCTTCCTTTTCATCACCCTTTTCCCTTCCTTAAGCATCAGATCCAGCGGTTTAAAACTTTCCTCCCAACGCCCACTAATAGTAAGTTTAGCTGCCTCTTGTTGCACGTGTTTTTGGGGGCTCGTTAGAGGGTAATCTGAGGGGGATTGTGGTTGGTTTTTCTGATTGAAGAAAACACACAAGAAAAGAACCGAAAAAGAAAAAAGAATATGGGTGAAGGTGATCGGTTTCAGCTGGGCACAGTCGGGGCGCTGACTCTGTCGAGTGTCGGTAGTTTCGTCCGTGTCCATTGTGATCTGCAACAAGGCGTTAATCAGCTCATTAGGTTTCCATTTCGGTATGTTTCACATTTTGCGCCCTCTCTCTAAATGTTTTGTTCAAACATGGTATCAATAATTTCTTGTTTTGTGTACGTCTGATGTTTTTAATTCTTTGCCAAGTCATAACCTTTTAATGGATTATAGTCGATATATACAGCTGCATATTTCTTTCAAAAGATTGTGGCTTTTTAGGTTTGCTCCTTTGTTTGTACCCTGATTGTAAACAGTTCTTAATTATTTGCCAAGTGACAACCTGTTCGTGGATTATAGCTGGCAAATATGGTATATTTCATTCCAAAGTTAGTGGCTGTATTTACTTATCAAAAAAAAAAAATCTGTGGCTGTATTGTGTTTGCTTCTTTATTGGTACGTTGTTAAGGCTCTAAGTGGGTTGATGAAGTTGCCAGCCAAATCTTTATGTGCTAATGAAAGGGGCCAATTTAAATTGCTGCAATACCTCCTCGCCCATGAATTTATGTTGTCACTTTGCTGTTCTAGATCACCTGATGCATGCCTCAAGGCCAAACATGGGGATAGTGGGCCTGCGACTTGGCAATGCCTTAATACCACTGAACAACAATTCAGTAATCATATAGGCGGTTGCCTACAGGTGTTGCTAGGAGCACATGAGCCCTTGGAACTTCCGTTTGACTTTTGCCACCTACGATGTAAAGCCCACATCTAGATTGTTCATTCCAGGAAAATGATTGGGAAGATTTAGACTCATTCTGATCAGATATCATAGCTGTGATGATGCGTTGTAGACCGAATATTTACTTTGTGGTAAGATCTTGATCCTCTCATATTTTGCAGCTACAACTTTGACAAGCTGGCATCTTCTAGTCACCTTTTGCTCGCTTCATGTGGCGTTAAAGATGAAATTATTTGAACACAAACCTTTTGATCGGAAAGCTGTAATGGGCTTTGGCATTCTAAATGGCATCTCCATTGGACTTTTGAATTTGAGCCTGGGTTTCAATTCAGTTGGGTTCTATCAGGTACCACTGTTATTTGTAACTCTAGTTCAAATAGCAGTATACATATACTATGTTTTCATCATTTTTCTCCACTCTGATTCTGAAGGACTCCGTTGATTTTCCATTACAGATGAACAAGCTGGCAATCATCCCTTGTACCGTACTCTTGGAGACCCTTTTCCTTGGGAAGAGATTCAGGTTTCTCTAGAGAAGCTTTTTACCCTCCTGTGACTAAGATGCTGACACACTGATGTGCCCTTCCTTATCTAATAACATATTAGTTAATCATAAGTTGGCTATTGTGAATGGGATGTCCACTTTCTTCACTTCAACCTATAATTCCCTTCATTGGCTTCCTTTATTAGGATAGTGTACTTGGTAGTAATAACCTTAGTGCTCTCCAAAGTTCTCAAATTTCATCAGTCTCCCGTTTATGGTTGGACATGCCAAGGAATGGTTTTGAAAACCAATAGTGATGAGCTTTTTGTAGCACCCGAACATGTGTCATTTTTCAACTTTTCAGGTGTTATTATATAGAATGCACTTAGAAAATATATTCTTAGTTGCACCTTCTTATTTAAATCTCTGAAGTTTTGAGATTTTAGTGAAGCACTATATTATTCCAATGTTGTCATCAATACAATAGTATTTGTCTTTGGTCGAAATGCGGTACTTCTTTTCGTTTTTGGTTTTGTTCTTTGTAGTCTATGGGCTAATTCGGGTTTAGGCTGTCCGTTTCTGGATTTTCCAGATTTTCTCTGTTTTTTTAGCTTGTATGCTATAGTCGTTGTCAATATAATCTCTTGTACTGTTGTCTCTCTTTTCTTTAATAAGATTGTCTTACTTAAAAAAAAGTGCATGTCAAAGTTGTCTTCGGTGGTAATACGACTGATAGTTTTAATTATTTTTTGTTGAACATGAAAATGTAAGAACTCAATGGATCCCCCTTGAATCAGACATAACTGCATGTTCAACTCTGCTCTACGATTGCATGTTGTTAGAAAAAAAGGTTATTCCTTTATTTGGGCTGAAATTTATTACTATGATATCTGGCCATCCATTTTTTTTCCTTTACCCCTTTCTCCAGTTTTTGGGAGTCACAATACATGAGTACCAACTACCCCCTGTATTCTATTAAATCCATCTTTGCATTTAATGCTATGGAGTGTCATGCCATTATAGAGCACCGTGTCTTTTTGTATACCTCTTCTCATTTAAAGCCTTATTTTGCATTTAATGATATCTAGTGTCATGCCATCATATGACGTCGTGTCTTTTCTTGTACCTCAACTCACTTGTGGTTTAGTCACTTTTGTCTTTGTGATCCTTTACCTGAATGAGATTTCTTTCGGTTGTGATGATCAGTCTTTGTCAATCACAGATTGCAAACATTGTGCTGATACTATCTATACTAAGACTCTTGCATTAGGTGTTCATAGCCTTGTTAAAAATATCATGATTGCTGATGTTATACATATGCACCTCAATGCTTCAAGCTCTTCCCTATCATTCTATTACTAAGAGCATAAATTTATTATGTCCTCATACCTGTTACCTCATGAATGAACCATTTCATATGCATTTTGGTTTCTTCAACGATCAAAGAATGTACTAATACATTCTTTGTATCCTTCTTATTGTAGTAGGACTATTCAGGTTTCACTCATTATCCTCCTTCTAGGAGTTGGGATAGCAACAGTCACCGATTTGCAACTCAATGCTCTGGGCTCTGTCTTATCCCTCCTTGCAATTGTTACAACCTGCATTGCTCAAATCGTATCCTCAATGAAGCTACCTTAACCAAAAATTCGAAAAGGGTGGCAAATATAGATTTTCAATTAAGGAGAATCCTATCTTTTGAGGAAAGGAGTTGATGTTGTGGTCTCTTAATCTTGACTAGAATTCCTCTTGCATGGACAACAGTTCTATCACTTTTGTCTTGTTTAAGATCTTAACTAATTCATTTCAGATGACTAATACCATCCAGACGAATTTCAAGGTTTCTTCAACCCAACTTCTATATCAATCTTGTCCATATCAAGCAGTCACCTTGTTGATATCTGGCCCATTTTTGGATGGGTTTTTGACTGATCAAAATGTATTTGCTTTCAAATACACAACTCAAGTACTGGTGAGAACTAAAAGCTTTGTGACACAGCCAACTATTTTCCCTCCAATTTGTTCATATTTTGGAATTATTACCAATACTATTCACTTTCTCTCTATTACAGGTTTTCATCATTCTATCCTGCCTAATATCTGTATCTGTGAATTTTAGCACATTTCTTGTAATTGGAAAGACATCCCCAGTCACCTATCAGGTTCTTGGACATCTGAAGACATTCCTGGTGTTGGCATTTGGTTATGTCTTACTTCATGATCCGTTTAGCTGGAGGAATATTTTGGGGATTTTTATTGCATTAATTGGGATGGTTCTATATTCTTATTTCTTCTCTCGTGAGAGTCAGCAAAAGACCACCGAAGCAGCAGCACAGTCATTTCAGGTCCTGGCCACTTCTTTTGACTTATTCTCAGAATACTGCATGATCTACTTCCCTGACATTTCACCATTGATTTGCTAAAATATGTGCAGGCATGCTTTGTGAACTCTTTTTCTTTTTGTTCTTAATAATGTCAGGTGGTGGAAGGTGAATCTGATCCTCTGCTGAGTGCAGAAAATGGAAAAGGGGGATTGGTTGACGAGGTTGTACCAAAGCTCCCTGTATGGAATTCAAACAAAGATTTGGATGCGTGAAGGATTTTTCATATGCATAAGAGAAGCAGATGCAACTGTGAGAGCAACGACAATATCGATGCCTATAAAAAGATCCATGTCTTGCATCTCAAATTTGCACACGGGTGAGCCTTCATCTCCTTTAAGTGTGATTTAGAATTAGATCACATTGGTATCACAACAATTAGCTCAAAATGAGGAATGCATATAGTGTGGTATCGTTGTTTTCCTGGGAAACTGATGTTTCAGCTTTATAATCACTTTTATGAACTTGTATATACGACAAATAGAATGTGCAGCGTTGCTTTAATGCTATACAAGTTTCAAATTGGGTCGTTTAGTAGGCTTGATTTATATGTCAGGATGTTTGAATTGTCTTGTTGGGTCCATAGAAGGCCACTTGGGCCTTTGTGCTAAGAAATTGAAGGTAGCCTTCTCCCACGCTTGGGATTTGGTCCCATTTCTATTCTTTTGATCATGTTCCCAACCTATCTTACTCTCTTTAGTATCCTTTTGTTCTCTTCTAGTACAAAATCTGATAATAAAGTAGAAAGAGATGAGAAAAGGGTAAGGGGGGAGGTGATGCAAAGAGGCTGTTTATGCCACTAGAAAGTCTATCTTATATCATGGTACAAGGACTTTATTTTACCAACGTCTACAGAAAGCAAATCAGCTAAGGAGGTCGGCTTCCAAATCATTGTTGTCACCTTCAGTGGCCTGAGTCAGTTCCTTAGCCCTTTTAACTTCGTGCTTCCAATCAGTTGAAACAAATATATAGATCATCATGCACATACATGAAATCTGAGCTGCAGCAAGACCACACCACAACCCTATAAAGCCCATCCTGAGTCTAAAACTCATGAGAACTGCAACTGGCAAACCAATTAGGTAGAAGGAGCCAAAATTGATACAAGCACCCACCTTAGCCCTTGCAGAGCCTACGAGGATTCAACATGCAGCTGTCTGGGGACAATTTCCTAACTCACAAAATCCTAATATGGGGAGGGCAATCGATGTCAAAGCCAGCGCTTGTGGTTCACATGTAAAGAGCTTGCCCCATCCATCTCGCACGGCAATTGTGAAAGCAAAAGCCAGTATGCTACACACAGCCGCCACCACGAGTCCAATTATGGTTGTTTGTTGAGCCCGTGCGAGCTGCCCAGCTCCCAACTCTTGGCCAACACGCGTTGATAAGCCCAAGCTAAGAGAGTGCGGAAACACATAGAGCAATCCGGTTGTTTGTATGAGGATTCCCATTGCAGCCACACTTGCCTGTGGATCGCTGAGTAGACTGCACAGTAGCAGCATTATTTCATACCACCACCACTCCAAACAGACAGAGAGTACGCTTGGAACTGCAAGGGCAAGCAACTGTTGCCAGCCCTGAGTGCATGCATGTTTTGCTTTTCCATCCCATGGTTTTAGTGCTGTCCTTGATTGGAAAAGGTATACTCGCAGACCCAAGTACAAGTTTAAGGTAGTCCAGGCTGAAGCTAGAGCAACACCCCTCATCCCCATATTCAAATATGCAACAAGGCAGTAGTTGATGGGAAGGTGGAGAATCATTGCACAAACAGCAGATATAGTTAGGGGTTTGGTTAGACTCTGGGTCCTTAGGAAAATCCTTAAGGGATGGAGGAGAACATGGACTAGCAAATCTGGAAGGGAATATGTTATATAAACCTTGGCCATGGATGTAATTGTTTGCTCCTGACCTAGCCATAGAGGGATGGGCTCCATGTTTAACCACAATAGAGAAATTGGAATGGCTGCGAGAAAAAGGAGACAGACAGTCCTTCTGTATGTTTGGCAGAGAACGTCCCCTTTTTTAGCTCCATAAGCTCGGCAGCATATTGGTTCCATTCCCATAGCGAGGCCTTTCAGAACAGAGTAGCCTGTAATATTTGCAAATCCAATTGAAAGCGAATCCCCAGCTAACTCAGTGTTCCCAAGATGTCCCAAGAAGAGCATAGAGACAATCATCTTGGAGTATAAAAGCAGGCTTGATACTACTATGGGGCATGCAAGTTTGCAAAGTGATATCAGCTCCTCTGCTACTTGCATTAAGTCATGCAGAGTATAAAGAATTCACCAATATAGATATGTGAGCACATTTAGAACAGATAGTTTCACAGATATAGATACTACTATGGGGCATGCAAGCTTGCAAAATATGAGGGCTTGTAAAGTTTCTGTTCAAAATTGATATACCATAGTGCTAAGAGAACAGATAACTGCACTGAAGAATTGGCGTTGTTTGTCAGATTTGCCTGCCGGTGGGATGAACAAGCTTTCTGCTGTCTTGAAGGAATTAGAGTTTCTTACTAGACCATTGCTGCCCATAAAATGAGAACCTTGAAATACCCTTCCGAAAGTCAATGTACTCCGGTGCCGAGCCACTAAATACATAAGAGTTTTCGTAGCCAAATTGGCTCAGTATTATGAATGGAGAAGCACAATGCAATGCACGTGGTAGGCAGTTGCAGAAGCGGACAAATGTGGGTAGTTGGAATTTACTTATTGGCCTTGAATTTCGTGACGGTGTCAATGCATTCTAGCCAAGCTTTTGATGAGATGAAATTAATTTTTCTTCATCGGTTAGGAAAGATATCTATATTTGCGAACCTGGCCACAAGTGAGTGATTGGAATTTTTTTCCATTAATTGTCCTAATTTCACATTTTTGTAATTGCATCTCCTTTATTCCTACTTTCCCTCTTTGCCAACTTGCTATTTTCCACTTATGACTTTCACAAATCATGAGTATAGTTCCCGACAGTGCATCGATATAAAGGGTGTGAATTCTACCATTAAGAAACTAGGTGGATTATGGAATTAAACTAATTAGTCTGGGCAGCAGCTCCCTGTTGTTTCCATATATTCTATTGGCAGTCTAATACGTCATAATCAATTAGTTTGGACCCCTGGTGGATTTTTTGTGGAATATTTCTTCCTCAAAGTTTGGGTGGGTTTGGATGACATGTGAATCAGTTTTTGTTAGGCTTCGAATAGGCTTTGATATGACTGCTTTGTGCTTGCTTAGATCTCTATAATTTGATCCCCTTGATGCTTGGCATGAGGAAATCGTTGTTGCTTGAGGACTATTGTCAAAGGAGTTATGGAGCTTATTTTTGAGTTGTTCCTTCAAAAGGCTTTAGTGGAAATTCCATAGATGCATCCATGTAACTTTCTGATAAAGTGGTCCATCCTATAACTGACTTCATTTCTAGTTGAATCTGGGAAGATTTGAGTTTTGGTCCTATGATGATAGCTAATTCTAGACTTGGCCTTTTGTCATAATGCTATGTGCAAATTGGATCTATAATTCTGGACTCCAAATGGTGCAGTTCATCATTTGGGTTGTCTCCAGTTCCTACAATACAAATGAGGAAGACAAATTTTAAACCATCATTCTGTGGGAAGAGGCTGTTAACACGGTAGGTCACATCAAATAATATAGCATGGATAGTAGGACTTATGGTTATTGTTTCACATATGATTGAAAAAAGAACATGGTGAGAAGTGATAGATACCCTAGTTGCGTTTGCTAGATTCCTAGTGGTCCCTGCTACACTATTGCTGAAAATCTTGTAAGGAATTGCTTGGTAGTTGCGATGCTAGAGGGGGAGAATCCTGCTTAGAGGGAGCAAAACCACCTTTGGGTTTGGGGATTCCCAGACCAGGGAAATAAAACAGTGCCCAAATTGTATTGCAATCCCCAGGCCTGAATAGAAAACATTTGGCGTAGGAGATAAAGATGATTTTTCCCCTGTGAATAAGTTCTCATTAAGGCGCATATATTGGTTCTTGTAATAAAATCCCAGTGGTGGTCCTGGAGGAGAGGGTTATTCTTGCTAATAGCTGGAGAAGTTTAAGGTTTTCCAACTCTATCACCCCTCTTCTGGTATGTGCCTTATTTCAACATGATCACGAACAATCACGGTGAACCTAATGGTGCAGATTGAGAAATTTTACATTTTTCCAAGTGCAGAAAGACATGTTTTTCAGGTAGATATATTATGCGCATAGCATCTGTGTGTGAAAATCTGGCTTGTTCTCCATCATGCTCTTGCCCAATGTGGTAATTTATCTCTCTGTTGCTCCAAAGTAGTGATAAATTGAAATGTCAAACCATGTTCATTTCCTATCTCAAAGAGCTTCAACCCAACAGCGTATTTTCCCGTATGCCATTCCCTTGACTTGAGAAGGAATACGATACCACCAAAAGTCACACTATTCACGAAAATGGCTTTGTTGGAAGTATCACCGTCCATTGTGCTAACTAAATTGTAGTCTAGGAACTCGCGCGTGGAGAAAAACATGCAAAAAGGTAGTGAACTTGCAAGTAAGTGGAGTGGAAGTCGTACCTTGATCGTCACCACCTGCTTCCTAAACATTCCATCAGTGTACTTGCTTCCTTCCGCTCTTCCCCTAACATCACTTCCATTGTTTGAAAGATTACTCTGTGACACTGCCTGGGATTCGGTTGAGTTGCACATTTCGAAATATGTTGCTGTGAAAGAGACAACTACACTTCTCTGGCACGGCAAAGACCGGAACTAATGCCGGGTGAAGGTAGTAGTGGGGATGCACAAAACAATTATAAAAGTGAGGTCTACTCTGCTTCTACGTCCTATATTGTACCATGACATCCTAGGTATATTTGCACATGCTTGTCAGAGGTAGATTCCATTCAAAAGCAGCCCTAATGTTCTCGAATCAGCATTGTCTCCATGGATGATAGCGAATCACAACTTCTCATTTGATTCTTGTCAACGCAAACGTTGGGAGTCCTAATAGAGAAAGATTGAAGTAGGGGAGCATAAGGCATTGGGGAGCGAAAACAAAGAGGAGATATACACAAAGAAAAATCAAGTGGGTGGGGACACTTGGTAGCCTTCTTCGAACTTCGACGTAGACATATAAATAACATATTTTTTAACACTTGGTAAAATCAAGTGGCAAGAGCATGCATGCTTACCCTTTAGATTCAATCTAATAATAACAATGCTCGAATAGATGGCAGAGGCTTGGTATATTCTCTTTGATTCCATTGTTCAAATTATAAAAGATGTACAAAATTCTGCATCCCTGCAGCCAGCAACCTATGATCAAACGAAATCTTTTAAAATTTTAGAGAAATTTGCATTTTAATCCTTGATTTTTGGGTACTTTTTTAATTTAGTCTTCCACTTTTAAACTTCAAAATTTTGATCCTTCATTATTTTTATTTTGACAAATACATCATTTTCGTCACCTGTCGTCCATCTCTTTAACGGCAAAGCCACCTCAACACCCAGATAAGCATCGTCTTCAAACGACGCATTGCATCAACCTTCCCTGTGCATCACCCGATATGCAAAATCAATCCGTTCCCCTTTCAGTCGAGCCCTAGAGCTGAGACAACCTCATTCTGCGGTCTCTTGGGCCTTGAGCTGTGCAGATCTTATTGTGCTTGTACTTCTTCCCATTTCTCTTCCTGGGAACTGTCTGTTTTGCACCACTATTACTTTCTTGTTTGGCAGTCTTCTTTTCGAAGGAATTTATTTGGCCACAGTGTTGCTGCTCGTCGCCTTTTTATGAATGTTGCCTTGTTTGAACCCACAACACTATTTTTAGTATCGGCTTGACAAGTACCGGAAATAAAGAGCTTATGTTGTGAAAGAAAGTGGCTCAAAAATAGTTCATCCTCCTCAAAAAAAGGTGTTGACATGCATGATCAATACAGGGATGTTCTTCCTATCTTGAGCTAGGCTTTTCATAAGCTAGTATGCATGCATTTTTTGGTGAAACATTTTTATGTGGGATTCGTAATCATGTTATTACTGAATCGCAGGTAGCTCTTCTACAAGGGATTGTACCGTTTGTCTTCGTGAGAGAATATGGGTTGCACCCCGACATTTTGAGTAGAGGATAAGATAGGTTAATAATCATCTCTGTTGAGTTTTAGCATCCAAAATGACACTGGATTGGAAAGAAGCTAAAAAGTAAGGAGGAAATGAGTGCCTATATATAATTGGGTTTCATAGTGATCTATTCATGAATGTCTTATATGATCACATTCAAAACTAGCGCTTGACAAAATAAACAAAAAATTGGAGAAGGAACAATGAGAAGATGGCTAATGTTGATGACGTTGGGTACAGGGTGGTGGCATTTATTGTAACGTCATGCCCAAACTCTAAACGGAAAGATTTTCGTATAAAATAAGACTTTTTCACCATGGATAATTATTTATCTATGTCCCAAAATTTCAAAACTAATTTGTACAACCTCAGCAAAATATTCATAAACAGTAAAAAACTCAAAAAAATCAATCCGAGTCCTAAAATTTATATTAGCATATCCGATATTTTCAATATCGATGAAAATCTCCCAAAAGAATTCTCCAATATGAAAATGATGAAGGATTAAAATTTTAAAGTTTGAAAATGAAGGAATAAATAAAAAAATGTACCAAAAATTCAAGGATTAAGGATTAAAATTTTAAGTGTCCATGGAAGCTTAACGTGTTGCAAGTAAAATATTTAAACGCGTGCGCCAAGTTTTGGGCCAACTCTGCTCTCACTCCGTTTAGAGATTAGGCTTTACTATGATCTCAGGCGGGCTACAAGGCGTTTATCCTTAATCTGAGCTCTGGGCTTAGCGAGTTTTTGACAAAATATCAAGAAATCAAATAAAGCCCAGTCACATTTGACTGTAGAGCATCTTCGATGACTATGAGCACTCTTTCTGTATTTTTCTCTCTCCTATCCTCTTTTCACCGGACTTTGTGACGTGTCGGAAAAAGACAAAGAAACAAAAGTCTGGTTTGAGCCTCAATAATTTGGGCCCAAAAATTTAAGTTTAATAATAAAAAATTCATCACGTAATTTTTTATTATTATAATATTTATTAAAAATCTCATCTTTCATCTCTCTTCACTTTTTCACCCACTCTCATAACATATCTTTACTTTATAATATTTCCAAAACTCCAATACCCAAAATTTTCACCCTCAAACATCCCCAAATTATAAAGAGCAAAACACATTTTTCATCTCTCACATTTTTCCCTCCTTTAACCGTTTAATCCTTAAGTAATAAACCCTAAAATAATCCTCCATCTATACGTTTTTGGCAAATCACTCCTTCCGTCAAGGGTTTCGTGAGATTTTTAACGGAAGAACACGTCAGCTGCCATCTAAGCCATCTGCAAAACGACACCGTCCTAATTTCAATAGATTATAGCCCAAAACGATGTCGTTTTTAGCTCATTTAGACTGATTTAGTTGCAGACAATACACAGCGTTTCCAGTCTCCCCCTTTGGTTCAACGTTGAGCCTTCCTGGCTGTTCTCTATTGGGGCTTAGGGTTTTTGAAATGGTGTCGAAGGAAGGCAAGGAAACTCTATATTTTCCATTAGTTCAAGTGATTGATCCGAATACATCTTCCTTCACTTGAGATGCACTGAGAGAAGGAAAGATCACCTGGTAGCTGAGGTTCTCATTTTTCTTAGTAAACCGCAGCTCATCTGGAACCACTTCCACATTCACCTCGCCGGGTGCATCCACACTTACAGAATACACTGTTTCGCCTATCCAGCGACGTTAGTTACCGTTCTGTTTACATTCTTGCTTTGTTTCCCATTGAATTTGGATATTGCAATTGATGGGTAGTTGATATTATTAGAATATTTCCTTGAGGTGACCTAATTGACATATGTAAATAATCTTTTAAAGTTTTAAAGATTATGGTGTGAGTTGAATAAGATTATGAAATCTGTAACAGATTCAAATTTAGAACTAATTGGATAAAGATTGCAATTTGATTTCTGATTTAAAATTGGAATTCAAATTGTAACCAATTAGATAAAGATTGCTATTTGAGTTTGAATTTGAATTTCCTTGATGGAAGGAACAAATCAAAATCTACAACAGATTGAGGGTCCCTGACCTAGCCTATAAATAAAAGGTATGTGTATATCATCTAATGCATACTCTGTAAGCCATAGGCATAGATTGGAAGAGCCTCACTAAAATACTTTAGATTTACAAAGTTACTCTATAGAGATTCCGTTTGAGTGCTGAGCAAGATGACTGGAGGTAAAGATCCTGCTTTATTATTCCGCTGCGTTCACAATCGAATTGGTTGATTGTGAGTTTACCATTACAGATATTGGATATGTTATCAAGCATTCGAGTAATTGGGGCAAGCAAAATCACGTGGAATAGTTTTTGCGATGGCTCTAATAGCAGAAAAATCGTGCCCGGAGTAGCACTGATAGTTTAAGTAGTCAAGTGTGATGGTCTCGTATACCAAACCTGGTTGCAATGGTCCAGATGTTGTCACCTCCGCTGCACCATAATCATAAGGTGTAGCAATGGAACACAAATCGGTTGTTATTGGAGCTTTCAGGTTGTTTGTTTGAGTCGCTGCAAATTGATGGGTGTCATAAATTAAGCAGAGATGTGATCTGATAGTCGAGGGAGTCCATGCGAAATTCCGAGATTTGACAGTGGCGACAATCCCAGAAACATGTGGGCATGCCATGGAAGTTCCTGAGATAACATTGAACAAGGAAGGATCTACAATCTCTGGCTGTTCTTTATTGGGGCTTAGGATTTTGAAAGGGTGTCGAAGGAAGGCAAGGAAGGCTCAAAGTTGAACTAAAGGGGGAGACTGGAAACGCTGCGTATTGTGTGCAACTAAATCAGTCTAAATGAACTAAAAACGACATCATTTTGGGTTACAATCTACGGAAATTACGATGGTGTCGTTTAGCAGATGACTTAGATGGCAGCTGAAGTGTTCTTCCGTTAAAAATCTCACGGAACCCTTGACAGAAGGAGTGATTTGCCAAAAACGTATAGATATGGAGTTATTTTGTTAGAGTTTATTACTTAAGGATTAAACTGTTAAATGAAGAAAATCTAGGGATGAAAGTGCCCATTTCTTAAAAAAAAAAAAAAAGACTAAGAAACCTAAGAAAGAGCAGTCTTCCGCTGTTCCACGTAAAACAGTCTTCCACTGTTAGCAACAGAATCTACAATGCGAGAGAAATTGAGATTTTCAAAGAGCGACCAATGAATAGAATATATGTAATTTGTAACAGCTACTACTAGACTTATATCATAACTGTAACACGTCACTACTTATTACGCCTTTCGTTTTTATTGTTTGGGTTATTCCATTGGCTGTATACTATTATTATAAACCTGCTGCTGCTCTCTCATTTGCCACTTCCATTCTCAATCTCTCACTACACTCTCTGCAGTACAGGACCTCCAGACCTTTCTTCACCATGGCGCTCCGATCCCTTTTGACCAGGAAAACCCTAGGGCTCCGCCTCCCTCAGCTTCGAGGGCTGCAAACCTTCTCCCTGCCCGATCTTTCTTACGACTACGGTGCCCTCGAGCCCGTCATCAGCGGCGAGATCATGCAGCTCCACCACCTAAAGCACCACCAGACTTACATTACAAACTACAACAAGGCTCTCGAACAGCTCGACGAGGCCATGGCCAAGGGTGATTCCACCGCCGTGGTCAAATTGCAGAGCGCCATCAAGTTTAATGGCGGAGGTCGATTCTTTATCTCTCTTTCTCAGTTGGTTATTTGTTTGAGTGCGATATGGAAATTCGTTATTAAATTCTTTCTGTTCTTATCTAAGCTAATCTACTAGTAATCGGAAGTTCTTCTCTTTATGATGAATGGTAGGAACAAAATCGGATTGCATATTTATGTTCGTTCAACTTTAATTAGTTTCGGCCTGTTTCCAAGTTATGATATATTTTTTGTTAGAATCGGGTTCGAAACAGTGAAGTAAGTTTGTATGCTGGATGTTTATAGTACTCCATGGAGCTCTGTGAGACTCGGGTCATCCTCATAAAATGGGGCAGGTATCACGAATCTTGAAGTTGTTGAACTTAGGCTATGTTTGATTTAGTTCTCAAAACAGTTTTTGTTTTTGTGTTTTTTTGGAAGTAGTGTAGATTCTATTGGGATTGGTGAAACGTTAGTTAAAAGTTGTTGAAATTTGTAAAAAGTAATTGAGATTGGTGAAAAGTTATTGAAATTGATGAAAAAATTATTGAGATTGGTGAAAATGTGTTGGAATTGATGAAAAAATGAGTGAGAAGTTTTTGAAAACATTTTTTAATGTCTTTATCCTTCGTGAAAATGGGTTATGGATTTTCATAATTCCTGGGTAAGATTAACGATGACTGTAAAGTGGCATCGCATTAACATGGTTGCTATAGGTGTTCGACATGACTTACTCTAATCAATGACCGAGATCTTTCCAGGGGATAGCTTTTGCTGCATCCTTCTGATTTTTGTATCTTAAGTATGGCAATTATACTTCTATAAGAGTTTCACTGCTACATACCCCTGCTTGTTCTTAGCCATTTTCATGACCTTAGATGATCCTCGTTGGTGTTCCTTTTTTGGCTTTACCTGTGGAATGGATTTTTCTGACTCTTTTGCTGGTTTTCATTCATTATGTCATCATTTATCTTTGTAACCTCGGGAAAAAGATTCATCTTTGTTGTTGTCGTTGTTTCAATCATGCTGCGATTTTTTTTTAACACTATGGAACTATTTTTCTTACAGGTCACATCAATCACTCAATTTTCTGGAAGAATCTCGCTCCCGTTCATGTAAGTTCATATTCTTTAGCTCTTTTTGGAAGTTTTTGTTGTTTTCTTTGATTTCCTTTAAGAAGCTTGTTTTATCAATGCTTTAAATATTGCAGGAAGGGGGTGGTGAGCCCCCAAAGGGTTCCCTCGGTTGGGCTATTGACACTCATTTTGGTTCAATGGAGACACTCGTGCAAAAAATGAACTCAGAAGGTGCTGCTTTACAGGGCTCAGGATGGGTGGTAGGTTTTGCAGCTTGTGAAATTCCGAGCATCCATTTTTCTGTCCCTGGTCATTGGCTGATCCTTTCGGTCAATGCTCACTTTTGCTGGTTTTGTGTGGTTCTTTAACTTGTTTCTCTCTTGGCAGTGGCTTGGTCTGGACAAGGAGTTGAAGAAGCTTGTGGTTGAAACAACCGCAAATCAGGTAAAATTTTAAGCATATCCAATCAGAGAGTAATATGGCAATAGGTTTGTTTCATAACAATTTACATGTTATGCCTGAGAAGGTCAAGTGTTGGATTTCATTCTCAGCCCATTCTTTGCAGTGATTATTTTGGCTTAAGAACACTTGGCTGCTTAACTTCGCTACTGTCTGGCTTTGGTTACGAATAGAACAAGTCTTACGCTGGATGTATACTACTACCTTAATCCTCATTTTAGGAGTTCTGCAATCATCAAGAATTTCTGTCTTTTGAAAACATGGATGTTGAAGATAGTGCTTAAATTGCTTTTGTAAATGGTTTGTCTACCCTTTATACAATATGTGCCAAAACTTGTCTAATTGCTTGTATGTTCCCTTTTTTTATGTTTTGTTCAGGACCCTCTGGTAACTAAAGGCCCACTTTTAGTTCCTTTGCTCGGTATTGATGTTTGGGAGCATGCGTACTACTTACAGGTATATTACACTAAGGTGGCTCCTTGATGTTTGAAACTAGAAATTGTTACTCTGTCAGGTTTTAAAGAGATTAACTCCCCCTTCTACATGATGGCCAGGATCATGCACAAGCACAGTGTTTATAATGGCACTTTATAATGTTTCTTTCTACCGTTGTAGTCTGGCCATTTTCCCTTTGGACCTTAATTTGACAGAAAATCGTATACGGGCAGATGTGAATAGATCCGCCATTTCTTGAAATCTCTCTTCTGATTCAAAATTGTGATGTATCGTGTATCCCCCTGTTCCGGTCACGAAATAGATGAAATAAATCAAAAAATGGATTTTTAATTCAATCTTATTGGAACTGTCCATGTCCATTTCCATTTCATCCTTTGGAACCATATCGCATCCTAGATCTGAAGAAGTAGGATGAATTGAAATGGTATTTTGTAAATAAGTATTATCTTGAATATATTAACTTTAGTTGTGTGAAATCCTCTTCTCTGGTTAATGAGCCTCTAGGTAATGAGTATTTTTACAATGTGGGTGGGAGTGGATGAGGTTAAGAGACTTTGCACATGAGGTTGCCTTTGTTCAGCATAACAAAAATCAATTGCATCACTTGCGTTCTACCTTGAGCTACTATATTTGTGGAGGAAAATGGTTTGCAAATGGTAAGTATCTCTTGAGAGATGTTGCGAAAGAATGCTTGATGTCTATTCTAGCATTGAAACAATTTTTTCTCTCTTGTTTAACTGTTGACTGGTGCGTTATCCTCCAGTAATGAGTCATATGATGTTTGCCTCTGTATGTAGCATCTGACGTTTATTTTATGCTCATGTTACAGTACAAGAATGTCAGACCAGATTATCTAAAGAACGTATGGAAAGTCATCGATTGGCATTATTCCAGTGAAGTCTATGAGAAAGAATCCCAGTGAAGCGAATGACGAAGATGGGGTTCTATGGAAATGTCCTTGCAGTCTGTCTGATTACTGGAATAAAGTGATATGTCGCAAACGAGAAGGACCTTTGTATCTGTTGAACTTTCTGGTTACCGGTGTATCTCATGTATGAAAATCAAATTACGTTGAGGTATATCCTCTGTGTAGCTTTATGCTTATTCCAAAAAATGGAGACATGGGCCGTTTCATTTTTGCACAGATGTTGCGTTTGTTTGGAATTGCATGGTTTCTGGTCCTTTTGTTACGCAGGCTCTGTACGCCTTCATTACATTATCGCCTGCTAGCAATTAAACCTTCTGAGGAGGCATATGGGTGGAGTATTTTGAGCAAATCAATGTCTTCTGTGGATGCGAGATTTGCTTGCTCATACTATCCATGGAGTTGGCCAAAACATAGCCACATGAAGACCTATATTAAGCATCATTTCAAGACCCGCACCCGCTTTAAGTAATATCGAATGGTAATTTATAGGTAGTGATCTAAGGATTGAGGTCACGCCATGTGTAGAAATATCGAATGTCATCAATGAAGTGCCCCAAAAGAACAGTAATGTTTTACTTGTTTTCAGATATTTGTCGAGCACTTGAAAATGAGGTCAATGTAAAAAGTTTTCAAGTTAACTGTAAAAGATATATTATTTTCTAGAAAACAAACTAATCTCAAATTTTTCGTTTTTTTTGTGAAATATTATAGTACGTCTCATATCTATGAAAAAAAATCAATAACATCTCTCAAGTTCCAAAATATTTTATTCTGCCTCATAAGGCTAAGCAAAAAACTCGAGACCCGACGCCCAGACCCGTAATTGACACGTTTCAACCCTGTCGGGTCAAGGTCGGGTTTTGTTTATGCATCCCGACCAGATTCGGGTTGGATTTGTTAAACACATTAAAAAAACCTGAACCTGATCAGAATATTTTAAGTGCATTTCTTAAAAAATATAATCAAATAGAGCCGGTAACGTTTTTAGCCTAAAAATTAGCTCAAAATATTTTGGGCCTACAATATAATGAAAAAAAGCCCAACGAAACCTGACCCTGATCTGCCCGGGGTGACTCGGGTTCAGGAGTCATTTCATGTCGAGTTCGGTGTGGGTGAAACCCGACCCGAAAAGCCTAACCATATTGCCTCATATATTTCAAAAACAATCAATTTTTGCCTTCCGTTTAATTTGGTAGTTAAATCACACGCAAAATGACTGAAAATGCCCCTACAAGACAAATTATTAAAAATATTAAACTTTTTATCAAATTAGGAAGTTTTAAAAGATTGCCTCTTAACTGCCTAACCCTAACCCTTTCGGTCGCCCCTGGCTCCCTGCTGTTCGCAAGGTTTAAAAGGCCTTCTCTTTTCGTTAGCAAGTCCCAGCCAAATCTGTCTCCAGCGGCGTAAACCCTAGCACGCTTCTGATCTCCTCCGAATCTCCACCGCCGCAATCATGGTCAGAGAGATCTTTTCAAAGCCTTAATTTTTCCCTTTTGTTCTTTTCCTTCTTCTCGTTCGTTCCTCGTAATCTCGATCCCTTATTCGTTTTTTATTTTTTGGCAGACTTTCAAACGCAGAAATGGTGGACGTAACAAGCACGGCCGTGGCCATGTCAAGTTCATCCGCTGCTCCAACTGCGGCAAATGCTGCCCCAAGGTACTTCTGTAATTTTATTTTTGGTGTATATATGTACATGTACAGTCCGCTTATAAACATTTTGGATGGGTTGAACCGGGGAATTACGCCTGAAATTGTGCGGCTATATGTATTTACGACGTGTGCAATAATTGGGCCTTTTCCCCAATGGTCACAAAACATAAACTTTCCTCAAGTTAAGGTTGCTGCTGTGTCACCCCCAAGGGTTTGGTGTGGTGGTAAGGCTTCGGCTTGGGTTCTAACATGTCCCAAGTTCGAGCCCCAACATCCCCATTATCGCCCTTGACTTATCTGCTCCCTGGGTTGTGGGGTCGGTCCAGTGGGCCGGGGTTTGTACTTCAGGGTTGGGCCAAAAGGGTCCGGCTTTGGGGAATTTCCTCGTCATCAAAAAAAAAAAAAAAAAAAAGGTTGCTGCTGTGTCTCGTGGTCTATGATCTTTTTTTGCTTGGTCTCAATAGTGCCTAGTTTACCGCAATATATGTATATGAAAGTCTATTCCATTTGTGGTCGTGTCCGAGACTGTGTATGTACACAAGGGACTGTAAGTAGGAATAAGTGAATGATCGTGTATGTATACATCTGTTAAACTATTGATCTTTGACTTATCATTTGTTTTTTATTTTGGAAAAAAGGACAAGGCCATCAAGAGGTTCCTTGTGAGGAACATCGTTGAGCAAGCTGCAGTTAGGGATGTTCAAGAAGCCTGCGTCTATGATCGTAATATACTTCTCACATCTGTTTTTTGGTTTTTTTTTTTTTTTTCTGTTCACACAGCTGCCCTTATTTAAATGACTGCTGAATTTTACATTTTTAATGCAGAATATGTTCTTCCCAAGCTGTATGCGAAGATGCAGTATTGTGTTTCCTGTGCAATCCACTCCCATGTTGTGAGGGTTCGTTCTCGCACTAATAGGAGGAACCGGGAGCCCCCACAGCGCTTCATGAGGCGTAGGGTATGTTTTTATACCATTATTCGGTTTTGTGCTTGTTTGATTCTTCCAGCTGCTCTTCTTGTTTGTGGATGATCCTATTGTTGGAAAAAATGGGGTTCTTTTTAAAGATTGCATTTATCCATTGGTTTTACACTGGAGAAAGAATATGAAATTGTAAGTTTGTTTTTGTCCCGTTTCTTTGGGAGACTCGTGCATTAGTTACTTGCACTATTTCTTTTTTGCCTAAAGGTTGTCTTCAAATTGTTCCATCTTGACCTCCCTCTTTCCAAGCATGCTTAAATTGTGGTTAACTAAATTGAACCTTAAATCAGTTTATGAGAGCTCCTAAGGTGGGGAACACAGTCTTAAGGAATCCCCTTATGTCAAGGCAGACTTCATCCTATTATCCGTAATCCTTATTCTCTTCTTCGATAAGAACTAATTTGGACTTAAATTGTACATCTGATGCGTCCATTGCACTTTATATAGCATTTAAAGCCATAATCTTCGATTGGTCTCTGTTAAAGTCTGGAGACATTAGTTGTATGGTAGATCCTAAGATCTATACTTACAGTGTCTTGACCATGTTTATATGGGTAGCTAATACTGCTTGAGGGTGTATATATTTATGTGTGCACACACACACACACACAGCCACACACACACACACACACACACACACACAGCCACACACACACACACACACACACACACACACACACACACACACACACACACACACACACACACATATATATATATATATGTGCTTGTGTGCAAATAGGGTGATAATGTATCTGTTTATTACGACATTGGTACATTAATTTTTATTTCTAATTGAGGGTTATGGATTGATGATGTTTAAGGTTCAGCTACTTGAGTTTATAATAGCTAGACCTTACGTGGGCATCCACAGCAATGGATCTTGTACTGCTTAAACCGATGCTTTTCTTAAGAGGTCCTCTGATGTCTTTTATCTAGAGTTTCAGCTTCACCAGTGCAATGCAATACTTATTCTGGGCTCCACTGACTGCTAAATTACTCTTGTTTTCTGCTTTTGGAGCGCAAAAGATAGTTACTTGCTTCCTTGTCTCATTGCAGTTTGGAAGTCTCTGATAGATTTATTATCTGCAAAATTAGCCGTGTGCACTAAGTAAGTTTGACATGCTTTCCTAGACATCTGGTTCATTGCAATTATCTAATTTTTCAGGAGGATCAGCCAAGGCCCGGTCAGCCCGGTCAAGCACCTCGTCCTGCTGGAGCTGGAAACCCTGTCCGCACTTAAAACGAAGATGAATTTATTCTATCTTCATTCTCTTTTCTTCTATGGTTTTGAGTTTATGGGACGTTTCACTCGTGTAGGAAGTCTGTGTTTCGCAGTAGTTTTTACCTTTATGGATAATTGGATTTGATGGAGAATGCGCATTGGAAATTCATAAATTGTGTTTTAAAGATGGTTTATTCAATTCTGAAATTTGTATGATTTGGAAATTTTCATAGTTCTGTCCTCTCTACTTTGGTCTTTTCTATAGCAATCTTTCAACATTGGAATTGCATTTATCGCTTGATCAGTTGACCCCAAGTGAAAGGCGACGCTATTGTATATTCGGCACTGGGTACGTCGTAGCCGTTGACAAGATGTGTTATAGTTTTGTAAAGATCATTGGAGGCCTGAGGTTGATAAAAATGTCTGATATGGGTCTCAGAAATTTGAATAGCAGTAAACAAAGGATGCTTAGCTAGTTGTAATTATATGGTTTTTGGCTTGCTGTCGACATGTGAATTTGCTTTCGGCTGATATGAGCCACATGGTGACGATCTTTCAAGGTCCAGGCTTGGTTGTATTTGGGTGATTTAAGGTACAGGTGCCTCAAGAGTGAGCTGGTAGGTAGATTTTCATTCATCGTCGTTTATTCAAGGTACTTAAAATTTATACACGCCTTTATAGGGCCTCCAACTCTCATATGTGGTGGCACAGAGCTTCAGCTCTTCTATGCGAAAACCGAGATGATTGAAGTCATGCTCGCGGAACTTAATCAATTTAATCTATTTAGTTGCTTTTAATCCAACGAATCTTGAACAACAACTTGAATCCAGATTCGCTATATGGAATCTGACTCCTTCCATTGAGCATTGCATGTTTAGGCTTCGAGTGCAAGCAGAATCTGGTGCAACTTTGACAACCTGTACGTTAAGCACTAATAGCAGATCGTGGCAAATCATTGAGCACATCAAGACTGTTGCAGTTCCTTGGCAATTCTCATACATACTGCCATGGGACAGTTTGTCTTGATCGCATTCGAAGCAATGTGTGACCTACTAGCTGTAGCTGCATAGCCTTCCTGCAAGAAAGCAACTCAATGTAGTTCCAATATTTTCAGCTAAGAACATCCCCATATGATCATCCAAGTCAAGGCCCGTTACCAAAGGGGATATCTCTTCCCATTTGCAACAAATACAACCCTGAATGCGTCTTTGCTAAGCACAACCGAAATACTAGCCCAAGAGGGTATTACCTTATGCATGGTCTCATCATGATCCTGAGGGGTGGAGAATTTGTTTTGGCACGGCTTGACACCTGGAACATAAATGAAGAAATTAAATACATGTCATTCGCAATCATATAGCGCGACAATATCTTCTAGTTCTAGATGAGAGAAAATAACCAAAACTGATGAAAAGATCTAGCAAGAGAACCTCATCCAAAAGGCAATTTGGGGTCACTTTCATCCACCATTTGGTTTAAAAGTTATCAAGATGAGTTCCTGAGCCACTTCCCGCCCACCCCCATTCCTCCCCTAAATTTAGCATTTTTTGACAAACGCAGTGTCATGAAGAGGTCCAGTCCAAAGGGGCTCGGAAACCATTAAAGACTTGGAAACCTGTAAAGAAGTCGATTGAACCAACTGAACATTCATACGAGGTAGTAACAGTGTATAAACGGCAACACGAAGGAAACAAAAAAGAGAAAAATTAACGACTTCGGAATAGAGAGTTCCATAGGAACGTCGCATACCTTCCAATTACTGCAGGGGCAACTGGTACTACCAATTTCACCCCATGAAAATGCTTGAGAATTCCCACAATGGTGACAGTAGCCGATGAAACCATAATGCCTGTTATGTACGGTAAAGTGACTGATACTCAGCTACATATAGGGCCAAATTACAAAGATCCAATACCAAAACAAAACGTAGATATATCCACCTATTCTCGACAAGCTTCCCACGATTCAACCGGAGCATGACTCGAAACAGGTCCATGGAACGAATAGTACGAAAACAGCGGTGTAACACGATAGCCCAGTACAGAAGCTTCCCTTACAGCTCCACCGATGAGCATTCGCAAGCCAATCTTATTGGAGTACGGCATTGGGCGAACATAAGCCCCATACGCAGCTACAGAACTGTTCCAGCGAGAGAAAAATACAGAGTCAATTAACTGTCATATCGGAAGCAGTAAAAAAGCGTAACATTCAGTCCAACAAGGAAACATACTAGCTATATAAGTCAAGTCTAAGAAAAACGGCGGCCTCATTACATGATAAATTCAGCGGTGCAAAGCAGTATGCAATAAAGCGGCTAAAGAAGAAAAAAAGGAACCCAATTTTGTTCGAATGAGAGAAGAAGCAGCTTAGCAAAATTCCGCAATCCAATAAAAGATGCTGCGTCGATTGCTCGGGGGAAAAGAAAACATGACATGTTAACTACGCATGGGCTAGGGTGAGTGGTTAAATACGCAGATACTATCTGAACAGGTAGTGGTCACGGTGAGTGATTTTGATACAAAACAGGAGAATATGTAGTGTAATAGTTCTCAGCAACTGTTGAAAAAAACGATGAAGAAGAACAGAGAGAATATGAATCGAGGATAACTTCAACTCATTCGAATCAACCATTTACAGGTGCAGGAAAGAAACTTTATACAAGCATCAAAGTGTAAAATATGTACAAAGAGACAAAAGAATTCTAACTAATTCTGTGAAGACCAGTGGCAGAGTAACGGAGAGGGCCACACGATGGAAGTTGTCTCATGGGAGTGCTCTGTACAGAGGCTGGCACAGCAGGAAGCGTAGCAAGAGGCAAGCTGCCAGTGTCATTCACGTCCAGCACAGTACAAAGAGTAAAGTTGTCTTGGAGAGCAGCATTAGTGCAATCTTGTGGGCTTGATGGGCTGTCTTCAGTGGGCTTGATGGGCTGTAATTTTGACTCTTGAGACTCCCCCTCAAGATGGGCATATATATTCAATGTGCCCATCTTGGACAGTAGAAAATTGAAAACGGCAGCAGGTAGTGCTTTAGTAAGAATATCTGCCAGTTGAAACTTGGAGGCAATGTGCACTGGTTGGATTATTCCAGCTGAGACCTTTTCTCTGACAAAATGACAGTCCAGTTCTATGTGTTTAGTTCTCTCATGAAAAATAGGATTCTTGGTGAGGTGGAGTGCTGCTTGACTATCACAATATAACAAGGCAGGTTGATGGTGATTCACATTGAAATCCTTTAACAATGTAATTAACCAAACAACTTCACAACTGGTCTGAGCCAAGACTCGATATTCCGCTTCTGCTGAGGATCTAGAAACAGTGGCTTGTTTCTTAGATTTCCAACTAACTAATGAATCCCCAAGGAAAACACAAAATCCAGTCACAGACCTTCTGGTTTCCGGGCAAGCTGCCCAATCCGAGTCACTGAAGGCCTTTAAATGCATGGGAGAGTGAGAGGAGAAAAAAATACCTCTGCCTATGGAACCCTTCAAATACCTTAGGATTCTATGGGCTGCATGTAGGTGAATCTTAGCTGGTCTGTCCATGAACTGGCTTAGGACACTAACAACATAAGTAATGTCTGGACGACTAATGGTCAAGTAAATGAGCTTCCCAATCAATCTCCTGTAACTTGTGATGTCAGCTAATAGATCTTTAGATGAATGAGACAGCTTGTGATTCATTTCAATTGGAGTGGTGACATGCTTACAACCGAGAAGTCCCGCATCTTCTAAAATTTCAAGGCTGTACTTCCGCTGGCTTAAATGAATTCCAGCAGCTGATCGTGCAATTTCTAAGCCCAAGAAGTATTTCAGTGTTCCCAAGTCCTTTATTTTGAATTGAGAGTGCAGATATTCCTTGATTGAATCAACAAGTGCTAAATTTGTGCTTCCTACAACAATGTCGTCCACATAGACTAAAAGTGCAACAAAACCGTGTTCATCATTTCGAGTGAATAAAGAATAATCAGACATTGACTGTTGAAAACCAATAGCAACAAGGGAAGAAGAGAATTTTGAATACCATTGACGAGAAGCTTGTTTAAGGCCATAAAGTGACTTATGCAATCTGCAAACCAGCTTCTTTCTACTGCCAAGAGACTCCCCCTTAACCTGAAATCCAGGAGGTAAGTCCATATATATTTCCTCACTTAGATCCCCATTGAGGAAAGCATTGTGAACATCCATTTGGCATAGATGCCCTGCTGCCATGGCAAGGAAAACTCTAACTGTTGTCAGCTTGGCAACCGGGCTAAAGGTTTCTTGATAGTCGAAACCCTCTCTTTGCGTATACCCTTTAGCCACTAACCTTGCTTTGTATCTCTCAATTGACCCATCTGATTTAAGCTTGACCTTAAAGACATACTTACACCCGATAGCCCGTTTTCCTGGAGGTAGAGAAGTAATACTCCAGGTTCCATTAGCTTCCAAAGCTTTCAGTTCAGCTGTCATTGCCTCTTTCCAATGCTCAAATTTTACAGCTTCTTCATAGCTTTTAGGCTCATTTGTTAAGGAAAGAGAGAGGGAATATGCCTTGTGAGAGGGATGGAGTTTGCTGTAAGATAAATAATGACTAAGAGGGTGATCAGTGGAATGAAAATGGGAAGATTGGGGAGGAGTGGCAGCTACCAAGTGGCAGTGATAATCATTCAAGTAATGAGGTGGGTTTCTAAGTCTCTCGGACCTCCTAAGGGAAATGACAGGTGCTTCAGAACAAGGGGAAGCATTATGAGATGAATCTGATGCAGTGTCTTGAGATGAGTTGGATTCAGTACCATGAGTCAATGTTTCAGCTGATGTGTTGTGCATTGAATGAGGAAGTGTACGGGGTTGTGAAGATTCAATTTCTGGTGCGATGGTGAAGTCAATGGATTGGGAAGTGATGCCAAAATCTGGAAGTGGTGGAGGGAGAACAAGTTCAGGTGAAGAGTGAGAGAAGGTAGAATCTTGGGGAGTAGAAAACTGGAATGGAAAAACAGATTCATGGAAATCTATGTCCCTGGACAGAAAACATGATTTGTTGTCAAGATCATATACCTTGTATCCTTTTACACCAGCTGGATATCCAAGGAAGATGCATCTTGTCGCTCTAGCCTCAAGCTTAGTTCTACAATGCTTAGGTGTAGACACAAAGCAAAGACATCCAAAGACTCTTAAATGAGCATAATCAGGAGGGGATGAGAACAAGGCTTCATAAGGTGATTTATTCTTGAGGATTGGGGTAGGGACCCGATTAATCAAATAGCTTGCAGTGAGGACATCATCTCCCCAAAATTTAATTGGGAGAGATGCTTGGAAAAGAAGGGCTCGGGCTACAGATAAAAGATGTTGATGTTTCCTTTCAACAATCCCATTCTGTTATGGGGTATAAACACAAGTTCTCTGGTGCAAAATTCCATTAGAATTATAGAAGTCATTCATGAAGAACTCTGTCCCATTATCAGTTCTTATTTGCTTCACTTTAAGGTCAAATTGAGTTTGAACCATTTTAATGAAGGATTGGAGAAGAGGTCTGACTTCAGATTTGAGTCTCATAAGGTGAACCCAAGTCACCCAAGTGAAGTCATCGACAATGGTTAAGAAATATTGATGACCATGAATAGATGGTTTTTGTTTTGCTTTGTTTTTCTGGAGCATTGCCTTCTATATTGAGCTGTGGAGTTTGGGCATTGACAAGGGCAAGAAGCTGTTGTAACTGAGCTTGGGTGAAGGGCAACTGAGGTGTACCGGAAAATGTTTCATCATGAACTTGAGAAGCAACTTGATTTGCTGAATGTGGAGAAGAACCATGACTGTATCCAGCTTTGGATTTGGTGAACTTGAAATTGGGTGGGAACCCAATGAGTCTATAACATTTCTCCTTAGTATGACCAGCCTTACCACAATGGTAGTAGGTGATATCTGACTTATCCTTCCTCTTAGATTGACTGTGCAATGCTGCCAACGCAGAAGACTCAGGAAGTGGCAACATCAATGTACGAGCTTGCCTCTGCCTTTCTTCTTGTAAAACAAGTGAAAAAATTTTATCCAAGGATGGCATGGGGCTCATGAGTATGATTTGCCCTCTAATACTATCGTATGAATCATTCAACCCCATTAAAAATTTGAAGACATAGTCCAGTTGCTGGACCTCTCCTACGGTGCTCAATGCATTGCAAGTGCAATGCCCACAAGAGCAAAAAGGAAGGGGTCTGTAGTTGTGTAACTCTTCCAACACAGCATTGAGTTGTGTGAAATACTCACCTACCGAATGATTCCCCTGCACAATGGAACCGAGTTGATGCTGCAAATGATAGATCCTCACATTATCTGGCTGTGCAAAACGCAGCTTCAGCTTCTCCCAAACCTCCTTGGCTGAACTGATATAGAGGACATTCGATGCTATTTCTTTGGATATAGAGTTGAGAATCCATGAGAGAATCAAGTTGTTGCATCTAAGCCATGAAACATAGAGTGGATTAGAGAGATCTGGAGTGGTAATGGACCCGTCAAGGAATCCCAGCTTGTTCTTGATGGAAATAGCCAAAGTGAAGGACCGGTTCCAAGAGAGATAGTTTGAACCCGTTAGAGGAGGTGTGACTACAACTGTATTAGCACTATCACTGTGATGAAGGAAATATGGGCTGTTTGGATCTTCAGAGGGAAAAGGTAGAGCACCTGGTGTGCTAATAGGTGGAGAATCAGAAGTTGATGAATCAGTGTCGGCCATGAGTGAATCAGTGAACTAGAGATGAGAAAAGGGGGTGAATAAGTGATGAGTGATTCGATTGGCAAGCAAGAAATCAAAGAACCTCAAAGAATTTGCTCTGATACCATGTTGAAAAAAACGATGAAGAAGAACAGAGAGAATATGAATCGAGGATAACTTCAACTCATTCGAATCAACCATTTACAGGTGCAGGAAAGGAACTTTATACAAGCATCAAAGTGTAAAATATGTACAAAGAGACAAAAGAATTCTAACTAATTCTGTGAAGACCAGTGGCAGAGTAACGGAGAGGGCCACGCGATGGAAGTTGTCTCATGGGAGTGCTCTGTACAGAGGCTGGCACAGCAGGAAGCGTAGCAAGAGGCAAGCTGCCAGTGTCGTTCACGTCCAGCACAGTACAAAGAGTAAAGTTGTCTTGGAGAGCAGCATTAGTGCAATCTTGTGGGCTTGATGGGCTGTCTTCAGTGGGCTTGATGGGCTGTAATTTTGACTCTTGAGAGCAACTGTCATTAAATAGTAGTGTACAAACACAACAAAATGACATAACTGAGCTCAAAAAATCATTGCTTGAGTACGTACTAGTAACTTTATAAGCAAAAGCCACAAACTGATTTATGAAGACGACCCAAATGCAGAGCTACAAAATTGAGAAACTCACTGGTGAGGCCGGTGACCACCGGATGTGTACCCATCAGTAGAAGTAACATAAAGCAGCCCATCCAGTTTCAAAGCGTTCATCGCCGACCTCAAAAACGACGAGTCACTTCCAAAGGAATCCACATCAATGAAATCAAAGAGCTCTCTCTGCAAGTAGCACTCCGTCATGACCCGGTTCGCATCAAAATGCGTCACCGTCCATCTCCGCTCGTCCCCCAATCCCCTCGGAACCACAGTAGAGAGATTCTCCGAAATGATCCTCCGGTACTCGTCGTTTGCGTCATTTGCCCAGACGAAATCGGCTTCGGCCCCAACGAGGTACCGGAGAGACCGGATCCCGCAATCGCACAATGCATCGGGAACCCGCAACTCGCCTTTGGACTTCTTGTAGAGCGAGGCGGCGAGTACGCCGAGGTCTCGGCCAGTGGCGCTCTCATGGCGGAAGAAGGTTTCGCCGGTCTGGAATTCGAGACCCCTCTCGGTCGTATGGTCGGAGTTGAAAATCGTGTTGGTCGTTAGCTTCAATTGGTACGAGGTGGTGAATCTAGAGTTGCGATCAGAGGTCTGGTTTTTGGGTATTCTGGGATTGTAGGAAAAAGGTGGAAGAGATAGGGTTTTAGGAGTAAGGTATAACATAGCGGGAAATGGTTGGGTTTGGATTGGGATGGATTATCTTGGCGGGTGTTATTCGGGTACGCGTTAATTCCATTTCACGGTATGGCACACGCGTGTGACCACTTAACACCCAGATGTGTTCGATATAATTCCGTGTCATTTTTAGTGTCCTGCTATGATATTGCCACGTCCGCATCAGGGTCCTTGAGAGTTTGGATGGTTACTCTACCGTTGGTTGTTTCAGAAGTTAAATTTGTACTCGTGGGCTTGTTTTCTCTCTAAAGTTGGAGGTGAAGAGTACTGATTGCAAGGTTAACCAAGATACTGTGGTGGTTGATGGATCTTGCATGGGTCCTCGGGTTTCAACTTCCAGCAAAAGAAGCATGCTTTAACACAGAAGCAAGAAGGCGAAGCAGAGAGGACAAAGAAGCGATTGTGCCAGTAACTAAGATAAAACTGTTCAAGGCGACGGTTTCTCCATTCTCAGATTACGGTGGATGAATGTCATGTCACATTGACTCTTTGTGGGTATCTCAAGCTTACAGAGAAGCGCCAGAATAATATCAATCTAGGAAGACTTCCATCCAACTCCGCCACCTTTGCTCAAAATAAGAGGAGTGACGACATCTACAATAAGAGATTTGAGTGGTAAGTGTAAGACCATATATCAAACAAAATGCCTAAGTTAGTATCGGCTCGCAGTTAAGTCAAAATAGTAAAAGGTTGCTCAATTTTAATTTTTTTTGGTTACTTGTAAATGGTTGCTCAATTGATTCAATGAAAAATCCTTAAGTGAATCCAGCGTGTCTTGGGCAAGTATGGGGGTATCTAGTCTCTGGGTGTTGATCTTAAGCGCCGTTCAAGCTTGGCTTGACTATTGTCTTGGCTGTCAACCTTATTTAGCAATAGTAGAGGATAGATGACTCCGCTTTCTAGTGGGAAACACAACTCTTGAGTGGATTCGAGGACTGAGCCTCCACTGATGAACTGGTTATGCTAATGTCGTTATGTAGATTGTATTACCTAGCTGGAGTTTGAGGCTTGGACTCTGGCACACAAGATGTTGTCATATCCATCTACGGAAAACATCAATGTTTTGCCGGTTTCTTACCAAAAACATCAATGTTTTGCAGTATTTCTTTCTCTATACTTTGGTTTTATGTGGGGTGTCCATGCAATGTTGAAGTCCGAACCACCACTCGTTCTGAATATCCACTTTGATGCATCAATTACATGACAAGGAAATTGCTCTCATCTTTGTGCATCCCTGATGGTGTATGTTCAATGTAGCTCTGTTTAAGCACATCCCTACTTTGAGAAAACAGAACTTACGCCCAAATGAATTGTATAGATGTTGATAACCAAACCTCTAGATGCAAAGAGGTGTACGAGCATTTGGGAAACAACAACATTGACTTCGGCTTTCCGAACTTCTGAGGCATCTAGAGGAGTGCTGCCTGTAGTTGACATCTTCATTAGGGATCTGAATAACATGGGTATCAGGTATGGGAAGACAACTGACACTCAAAATCTCAACTTAATATGATTGCCATAAATGCATTTAGCAAGAAGATTAGCTGGGATTTGATATTGAAGAGGATAATTAAGTTCACAGGAAAAGAACAGATAAGAGTACATTAATATCCCATTAACTTAATTACCCCAAAAAAAATTATCCCATTAACTAGTCATGCTATATTATAATAACATAAAACTGCACAATTTTACAATTGTATCCCTGTTGCCTTTTGTCTTACCCTCTCTCTGTATTTTTGGCTCCTGAGTGAAGAAGTATGATTTTCTTACCAGTAACTCCTTGAATTGGACAACTGTGAGACCCTTGTAAGTTTTTTGGTGAAACTTGATTAAACCATCCCCGTCGAGTATAAAACACAATTCACCAGCACAATATATTTCGGCTTCTAATCTTGTCTCTTTTTCCCTTTTTTCATCTCCCTTCTCTTGTGCTTTTTGCTACTGAATCTGCATTAATGCTTCCCTGTCTCTTTTCTTTTTGTTTGCTGGGGAATATCTTCATGTTGCCATCACCTTTGTCCTTTTCTGTTGCTCCTTTCCATGTTTGAGAAGCCTTACCTCCAATTATACCCTATGACCAAGTCTTAGATATTACTGCAGAATGCTTACTTCAGTCTTCCATCTTCTCTTTGATATCCGACATTTCTCGATAACGCAATTTTGTTGAGTGTTAGTGTTGACTCCTTTTTCCTAACATAATGGTTATGACATAATGGTTACGGCACCTTAACTTCTCCTCCATGATTGCCATTTGATCAAAGCAGTTGGAGGATTTTTTTACCTGATAAAAAAAAGAATCAAAGTTGAGAGAATTCTAAATTTCTACAGTTTGTCCGTAGCAGTGAGTGAACCTTTTGGAGTTTGGTGGTATATATGGCCACTCAAAGGCATTTGCAAACGAGAGACTCTAGGGGTCCATGAAAATGAGCTTCTTCACCGGACCTTTGAAAGTCATTGGATTCTAACCTACTACAGAAAGCAGCGAACATAAAGCGCGCTATAATCAGAGAATATTCGATCAGCCTTATTTCTGACTGACAAATGGCGGACTAAAGTATTTCACCAGGGCAGGACGTAACAGAGGCCGGCATATCCACTAGGTAATTAAGGGGTTTTGATTAGGCACTTCCACTGAGATTGGAAAGGAAATTGCTTAGGGGAAAAGATTCAGTCGAAAGAAGCTTGGTTCAGAGGAGTGCAAAACAAGGGTCCAGATTTAAAGAAAGACATTTAATGGTCTCAAAAGTTCCATGTCATTAAATGAGACCATTAGACCAATTCGATGACTCGGCTCCCCTTGGCTGAAGCCTAGCCATTTTTATTTTCTACTTTTCCTGACATCTTCCCCGCATGTCTTCTTTTTCCACGTTTCTCTCTGGTCAGAATCTCTCATTTTTTCCTTTGATTTCCTCTTCCCGATTCTCTCTCCTCTAATTTCTCATTTTATTACGCTTCTTCTCCAATACGACTCGTCTTCCCCACGTCTCCCTGATTTTGTTCTTTCAAGATCAAGAGCGCGCTAGAGAAAGAGAGCAGAACCGTGAAACCGGAACCCAATCAAGAACCCGATTCGATTTCCAGGAGTTCCAAATTGGTATTTTGTCTTTCACGACTCCCTCTCCTTCTCCTAGAATTTCTTCTTCTCGATTCCCTCTTCATCTCATTTCTCTAAATTTTTTATCACTGTTTGTTCTTTCATTTTTCAGATTATTTCCATGGTTTTTCTGACGGCAACATGTTTTTGATGTTCCCCAACACGACTTGTCTTCCCCAATGCGATGTGTTCCCATTTGTTCTTTCCTAAATCCCTCTTTTTCTCCTCTAATTTCTTCTTATGATAGATTAAAATTCATTCATGCTATGATTCAGATTTACTCTCCCCAGTTCATCATAAGATGAGCGGGAAGGTTCGGTAATTCAGAAGGGTTTTAGAATTAGGAGTAAAAGATTCCTCAAATCCCCAATTTTAAATGGTGATCGCCCATTATATTTTAAGATGTTGAAAGATATTGCTCTCTTTGAAAAGTCAATTAAAAAATGGAGCATCATTTAGCAAGTATCAAGTGGTCATGAAGTCGATACTTGTTTTAAATCTATGACAAATCTAACCATTATCTTGCTAATTTGTTCTAGTGTTACTTTTTTTATCTGTCTGGTTCAAAGACAACTCTTCATGGTTGTTGATGTTAATTTCTTGTCACTTTTGTCACGAATAGCATTTATATGTGAGTACAACCTTTCTTCTTCTACTATGTTTTATCGGGGACGAGGATGGGTTCTGGTGGTACGAGAAATCCTGCATTTATAATATCTAGAGTTTTGATGGTACCCAGAAATCAGACATTTAAAAAGCAAGAAATCCTGCATTTATAATATCTAGAGTTCAGATGGCTTCGTTTGAATATTATAATCAAATCTGCAGGCAAAATTTTATCTGATCTGATAAAGTCTCTGGAGCAGTCTGGGGCAAAATATGCAGCTCTTTATGTTTTAGATCCCTTGAGGTCAACTCAGTATCCATCTCGTGAGGAACTAGGAAAGTTTCTTGCTGTAGTTTCCTCTGGAAAATCAATCTGCAATTCTACTGTCTGTGATGGAGTTTGCAAGGTTGCTTCGGAAGATATCCAGATTACAGATGTGTGACTTGAGTGCAAAACTGGTGGGAAGAGTGGGGACTGGTCCAGAGAGAAGTGATTGTGTCTTTGAAGTGCAAAATGTTGCCAAGTGTCTTGGGCGTAAGAGGTTTAGTGGATATTTATATGTCCAGTTGTAGACAATGTTCTACAACCTTTTGTACTTTTGGAATTTCAAGGCAATGAACACTTGGATTGAATTGTTGCAAGTAAAACTTGATTGGAATTTCAAGGTAATGAATGCTTTTTCAGCTTTTATATGGAGATCCACCAGTTGGCTGATACTTAAGCATTTTCCGAGGAACAGCTTTTCCAAGTCTTCTATAACAACATTGCTCCTGGAAGAATCAAAATACCCTTAAACATCAGTAATAGAACTTCTCTCAATTAGTGAAAAGAATTAAGCTTCAGTCCAAAGAATATTGCTAAATGATAGGCCAAAAAAATTGACAAACCTTCCAAGTTTGAGGTACTACTAGACCCCCGCCTATTCATATTCGGGTTAATGCTATGTATCTCCGCCATTTATCAACCTGATAACTTCAATAATCCAAGTTAGCAAAAGACATAACATCACTACAAATAAAAAATAAATAAAGAAAAGAATGATTAGGATATAATAAACATTAAATAGGTAAAGGGACAACATTCTAATGGCTCACCAGTTCGTTACTCCAATTCAAACAGGTTGGCAATTTTTTCTACTTTCAACTCGCATCCAATGAATCTGTATAATATTTGATGAGTGAGTACCTGCAACAACTAAGAGAATTAATTCAACAACCCCATATTTAAAATATATACAGATAAATAAGAACAAGCCTCCATTGCAATAGCTTATACTCCTAATAATAATGACTCCCAACAATATAAAATTTTTAAAAATAATCATAGTTAGAAACAAAGAATGATTTTTGTATGTGTACAACACATGTAGTAAATAATAAAGTCAAAGCCTTTCATAATTTGACATTACTATGTAAGATAAAGCTCGATGCAAACTCGTTTGCTGCATACTAAAACAACTGATGGGTTTTAAACCTTTCAATGAAGGATGTTGAAGTTAACACTTGCCTTGCATGTCAGAAAATCAAAGAGCCTAGGAATATTATACTCCTAAAGACGGAACAAATAACAGCAACATTCAAACCTCTTTGGCAACAGCTCTAGCTGTTCTTCAGTTGTCCCCTGTAACCATGGTTGTCCTTGACACCCATTTTCAGAAGGCCCTCCACAACCACAACAGCTTCTCTTTTTATTGGGTCTGCAACTCCCAAAACACCAATTAAGCTATCATCATATGAAACGAGTATTCCTGTGTTGGCATTTTCTTCCAGATCTACTAAAAAATCTTCGACCTTTGTAGAGATAGCTATTCCACTTTCAGTTATCAGCTTCCGGTTACCAACCTGTTCAGGATAAATCAGCCCAATAAGATGTTAGGAAGATATATCCAAAATGAATCGACATTTGCACATCTCATTGTAAAGAAAACTCACCAAGACCCGACTGCCATTTATGAAGCAATGGACACCTCTCCCAGGCAGAGCAGAGAAATCTGACACATCAAACAACCATCCAGAAATTGAATCTTTGTTATTGTCTTCAACATCCTTGGTTGCAAAAGGCTCATAAAAGAAATGGAAATGGTGGACATTACCCACTATTGCTTTTGCAAATGGTTGCTCACTGCTAGCCTAACCAAGGTTGCTAAACGTAGCTATGTCATGTGAACGTGGCAAACACTGGTATGTGTGAGTTACAGGCAGGGGAGTGTGAAGAAGCATAGGGTTGGCGAAAACGGGAAAGACTGAGGAGGAGGAAGCTTGTTCTGCAAGTTGTTTGAAACTTTTGGCCAATAAAATATTTGAACGAATTTGTTGCAAGTGAAAGCCAAAGCCGAACCAAAAAACAGAAACAAAAGCTGAGCCATAACCCGATTCTCTCTCATCAATCTCATTAAATGATGTGTCGATTTTCAGACCGCTAGATGTCTTTCTTTAAATTTGGACTCTTGCTTTGCACTCCTTTGAACCAAGCTTCTTGCGACTGAATCTTTTCCACTAAAACCGACAGATTTCTATTGCGACAGGACCAACCGTTGTACAGATGGCAACAACTGAAAAAGAGCAACTCATATAGCAAAATCAGACCCTTTCTATAAACCTCGTTGAACATGTGTAGTAAGTGTCTACATATCGAAAAAGAAAAGTAAACATTTTGAAGAAATTAGCAAAAACAAATATAAGAAACAAGAGATACAGTCCGATGACATCTTGAGCTCTGCATATATCTAGTTGTTTATGTCGTTTGTCCCTGGGCGCGGTTCAGAATTCGGCACGGTCCCCTTCGGGAGCATACTGAAAATCCTGAAAATCATCGGCCCGTATTTCCCGGCACGTTTCGGAGCAGAGGGGAAGCCCACTTTGGAGTTCCTGGGTTCCATGTCACATGGCAAAACACGTTGAGAGTCTTTCTCCCATGGATAAGCCCCAGCAACGTTATCCCCGGGAAGCGCAAGATGCAGAGTTGGTTCTTCCGCTTCAAGGTTGAGTGGCAGACCGAAGAGCCTAGCCGATGAAGAGGACGAAAAGGATATAATCAGAAAAATGAACAACAGTGTTTGTGTGAGATGGAGTTGTACTGGTTTTGTGTTTGGTTTTGCCATTGAGGGATCTAAGACGAATGCTTTTGTGCAGTACTTGTTTTGGAGGGTGATCAGAATGAGATTATAGAGAGAATTGTGTGTGCTCGCCATATAGAGGTGAGGGCTTATGTGGTGGGGGGTTTATGGGAAAAGGGTTCAGTTGACAAGGTCGGAAGTGAAAATCAAAGCCATGAATTATGCAAAGATGGACGCACTGCTCTCAGTGCACGCTCCAATGACGTACTTTGTTAACTAATGAACTTCGACTCTGTAAAGTAAGGAAAGAGAGCGAAAGAGGGAAAGAGAAGTCGAGAGATGGAGAGAGAAAATCTATTCTCATTAGCTTTCTGTAACTGTACAATTACAACTATATCGTAAAAATAAAACTAATCACTAAACCTCTAACTGTAATGACAGCTGTCCAACTAATATGTACAAAATATAAAATTACAATTTTGTACACGTAATACTCCCCCTCAATATGGACTATAGATGATGAGAAGTCTCATCTTGGTTATCAAATGGTTCAACTGAGAAAGACCCAATGGCTTAGTAAGGATATTTGCAATTTGGTGACAAGATCTCACATGCAAAACTCGAATAATCCCTTCTTGCACCTTTTCCCTCACAGTATGGCAATCCAACTCTATATGTTTTGTACGTTCATGAAAAACCGGATTTGCCGAGATATGAATAGCTGTCTGATTATCACAAAACATCAAGGCAGCATGAGGATGCTCAATCTTAAAATCAAGCAATAAATTTCTAAGCCATGTCAGTTCACAGCCCTATATTCAGCTTCAGCTGAAGATCTAGCCACAGTTTGTTGCTTTTTCGATTTCCAGCTAATTAGATTTCCACCCAAAAACATAGCATAACCAGTAATAGATCTCCTAGTATCTTGACATCCAGCCCAATCTGAATCTGTGAATGCTTTTAAATGGAAATCTGTCACATCAGAAGAGAAAAATAAGCCTAAACCTATTGTTCCTTTGATGTATTGAACCACCCTTAAGGCTGCAGTCCAATGTGGCTCTCTTGGCTTACTCATAATTGACTTAAACGTTGCACAGAATATGCTAAGTCTGGCCGAGTAATTGTAAGATAAATCAATCGACCAATTAGTCTTCTATATTGTCCCGGGTTGTTCAGTTCTTGGCCTTCTTCACAGGACAACTTATGATGTTGTTCCATAGGAAACTTAGCTGATTTACAACCAAGCAAACCACAATCATTTACAATCTCAAGTGCATATTTTCTTTGACACACGTGTATTCCCTTAGCAGATCTAGAAGCTTCTAGTCCTAGGAAATACTTAAGAGTTCCCAAATCTTTCAACTTGAACTGATTATTCCAGAAACACTTCAACTCAGCCACTTGAACATCATCATTACTTGCAATCAAAATATCATCAACATACACCAATAGAATGATAATGGAAGATCCGACTTGCTTAGAAAATAGAGAATAATCAGCCTTCGATTGTGTGAACCCGTGTGATATCAATGTAGTAGAAAACTTTGCAAACCATTGCCTTGAAGCTTGTTTAAGGCCATACAAGGACTTCTTAAGTCTGCAAACCATAGAAGAAGACTCCCCCTTGCTGTCAAAACCAGGAGGAAGAGACATAAACTTCCTCTTCAAGCTCTCCATTAAGGAAAGCGTTGTTAACATCAAGCTGAAATAAACTCCAATTGTTGACAGCAGAAATAGAAAGTAACATCCGAACGGTAGTGAGTTTAGCTACAGGGCTAAATGTCTCATAAAAATCAAACCCCTCCTGTTGTGTGTAACCCTTAGCTACCAACCTCGCTTTATAACGTTCCACACTCCCATCAGATCTGAATTTAACCTTGTACACCCATTTACACCCAATGAGATGCTTACCCGCAGGCAATGGAGTCAATTCCCAAGTACCAGTTTCTTCTAAAGCTGAAATCTCAGCTTGCATGACAGCTTTCCAGTGAGGATACTGAATAGCTTGATCATAAGTATGAGGCTCAAAGTGAGAAGAAATCGAAAGAGCAAAAGCTCTATGGTTAGAAGAAAGTCGAGTGTAAACAAGAGTAGAAGAAAGAGGATGTGATGTACCTGTTTGAGAGGAACTAGTGTGTTGAGGAAGAGATTGGGAGGAAGCTAAAGTGACCTGTTTACAATGATAATCTTCCAAATAAGAGGGAGTGCGACGAGAACGAGATGACTTCCTAGGAAGAAAAGAATCTGGAGGCAGAGAATTATCAAGAGAAGGAATAGGATCAGCAAGTAAAGGGAGAGAAAAATCACTTGCTGAAAGAGGCAGAACAATATGTTCAGAATTGACAAGATCCTTACGAGGAAATGAAAAAGGATCAGGACATGAAGGTGTAGATGAAGAAGTTTCAAAAGGAAAATCATCCTCATGGAATATGACATCCCGAGAAACATAACAAGTGTGATTTTCTAAGTCAAATAACTTGTATCCCTTTACACCAAAAGGATAACCTAGAAAAATACACTTTGTAGCACGAGGGGAAAACTTAGTTCTATGAGAAGAAAGTGTGGAAGCAAAACATAAGCAACCAAACACTTTAAGATTAGAATAAGAAGGAACATATTTGAACAACAACTCATAAGGAGATTTGTTCCCTAACAAAGGAGAAGGAAGACGATTAATAAGATATACGGCAGTAAGGATGCTGTCCCCCCAGAATTTCAGAGGTAAATGTGCTTGAAAAAGAAGAGATCTAGCCACATTTAAATGTGTTGATGTTTCCTCTCCACAACAGCATTTTGTTGTGGAGTTTCCACACAACTTAAATGATGAATAACTCCTTTAGTAGCATAAAACTCTTTCATAGCAAATTCAGCACCATTATCAGACCGTATCACCTTAATTCGAGAAGAAAACTGAGTTTCAACGTAAGTAAAAAAAGATTGCAACAAAGATCGAGTTTCAGATTTGGAATGCATGAGATAAACCCATGTAGCTTTAGTATGATCATCCAAAATTGTCAAAAAATATCTAAAGCCATCCATGGTAAGAGTAGCAAAAGGCCCCCAAATATCACAATGAACTAAATCAAAAGGACAAAGTGATTTAGTGCTGCTAATGGAAAAAGGCAGACGTTTTTGCTTAGCAAGAGGACAAGTATGACAAGTAGTTGGATTAGACAAAGAATCCAAAGGTATATAATGCTTCAGTAAGTGCATTCTAGACAAAGAAGGATGTCCTAATCTTTTATGCCAAAGAAATGAAGCATCATTATTAACAACATTACAAAGAGAAGAACTTGAATTGGATGAATTGTAGGTAGCTGAAATTGGAAGATGACTCAAGTGGTACAGACCTCCTTTAAGCTCACCCGTCCCAATCGTCTTCCAAGTTACTAGGTCCTGAACAAAACAGTGATTAGCAAAGAAAACAAGACAACAATTTCGGGATTGAGTTAATTTGCTGGCTAAAAGCAAATTAAAAGAAAAACTAGGTACACATAGTACACCAGTTAAGACAATATGCTCAGAAATGATCACATCTCCAATATGAGTAATTGGAGCTAAGCTACCATTAGGTAATCTCACTGTACTCGAAGTCAAAGAACTTGATATATGAGAAAATAAGACAGGAGAATGTATCATGTGATCACTTGCTCCAGTGTCAATTATCCAAGAAGACGAATTTGGATGATTGATGTTACAGGATGAAGAAAAATGGGAAGATATACCTGTAAAATTGGGACTCAGAGCTGTATTCACAGATGCAACAACTGGATGAACTAATGGAGGTGCATCAGAAGGCTTGAGCAAAGCTAACAATTGCTGGTACTGTTCTGGAGTAAAACTCATTGAAGGAGAAGCCATCTGAACACTAGCAGCAGATGAAGAAAATTTCCCTTTCTCCTTAAATTTGTAACCAGGAGGGTATCCGTGTAGCTTGTAACACTTCTCAATAGTATGACCACTTAGACCACAATGACTACAAATTAGTCTAGGTTTACCCCCAACTCCTCTATTAGCTGCCAAAGCTACTGACTCAACAGAAGGACCACCTATAGGACCAGTTACTGTACCAATATCCCTTTGTCGTTCCTCTTGTAAAACTAGAGAAAACACCTTGTTAATAGGAGGCAAAGTATCTAATAACAGTATTTGTCCTCTCACATTTGCAAAACTATCATTCAGCCCCATCAAGAAACGCATCACATATTCTTGATGATGATATTCAACAGAAGTCTTCGAAGCACCACAGGTGCATCCAGCACAACTACAAACTGGTAAGGGATGGTAATTAAGCAACTCATCCCATAAGATCTTAAGATTGGTGAAGTAAGAACTCACATCCAATTGATCTTGTTTAAGAATAGAGATATCACTCTGTAATTGATAAATCCGAGGTCCATTACTCTGCATAAACTGTTCCTTCAATTCCAACCACATTTCTCTGGAGGAATCAATGTAAATCACACTTGCCGCAATATGAGCAGACAAAGAATTCAAAATCCATGAAAGGATAATTGTGTCACATTTTGTCCAAGAAATATAAAGTGGATCAGTCATAGAAGGTTTTGGAATAGTTCCGTCGATAAACTCTAATTTGTTCTTACACTTCAATGCAAGAAACATAGATCTAGACCAAGAATGATAATTCTTATTCGTAAGAGATTGAGAAACCAGTGGAATACCCGGATTATCACCATTACTGAGATAGTAAGGACTTTGAGGATTGGATTCGGCAATAGTAGAAACTGATGATCGAGGGTTTCCAGAACCTCCAGCACCGTCAGATTCAGTTGAAACAGCCATAGATTGTAAATCGGTGGATGAAAATCAGTGCGGAATCAATCGAGATCGAAGATCAGTGCTCTGATACCATGTTAACTAATGAACTTCGACTCTGTAAAGTAAGGAAAGAGAGCGAAAGAGGGAAAGAGAAGTCGAGAGATGGAGAGAGAAAATATATTCTCATTAGTTTTCTGTAACTGTACAATTACAACTATATCATAAAAATAAAACTAATCACTAAACCTCTAACTGTAATGACAGCTGTCCAACTAATATGTACAAAATATAAAATTACAATTTTGTACACGTAATATACTTGGTACTTAACTGCACGACTGACTTTGTTTGAAAATATTTTATTATTTTTAAGCCGACTTAAAATAATCAATTTGCTGGTTAATTTTTGTTGAAATTTTTAAAAGGTGAAAACTGTAGAAGGGGTTTTTCCTTTTAAATTAATTTTCTTCTCCCGTGTGTTCTAGAGAGAGAGGTTCTGCCCTCTCTCTAGAAATTTCTCCTCACCCCCTTACAGTCCTCTTCTCTCGCTTGTGGCTTGCTGTGGGAGGAGCCCTCCTCCCACCGCCCCCCTTCTCCGTCCCCCTCCTCTTCTTCCTCCCCTCCCTCTTTTTCTTTCTCCTCCTCTATTTCTCTTCTTCTATTTCCCCCCTCTTTCTCTTTTGCTCGGAAGCTAAATGGTAGATCTCGGTGCTTCTCCTCGCCTGGGGTGGTCACAGCCCTGCTCATTGCCATCTGCTCCTCCCAACGAACTCAACAGTGCCGGTCCGGTGATTTTTGGTCGGCGCGTGGTGCCCCACGCGCGCGCGTGTATCTCACGCGGGCGGCGTTTGGCTCCTCTTCCGGCGGTCTTGGTTGTTGTGCTGCTTGTTGTGTTTTTGCTGTTTTTGTTGGCTGTGTTTTGGGTTGTTTTTTGTTGGTTGTCCGGCCCCTGCGTGGGCTTTTGTTGATCCCTTGTGGATCTATCCAGCCCTTGTGTGGGCTTTTGCACCGACCTGTTGTGCTTATTTACTGGCTGTTTAGGTCCTGGTAGCTGCGTCTACCGAGTCCGGCCGCCGCTCCCTCTGCTTTGCATGGAGGATATAGCGGTTGTATCTTATCCATGTTTTGGATCATGCCGGTATTATATCGCCTGGTTGTTGTTTTTTCGACTCTTGGAGCATTATTAAAAAAAAAGGTCTTTCCTTTTAAATTCCTCGTTTGTTTCCAAGGCTTGGGGGCCGGCAATCGGCATTCTGCCTCAAATCCTCATTGGGAGGAGATCGCGTTTAGTTCACGGCGAGTGGGGGAAGTTCAGCATGATAGGATGAGATCTAAGAAACACGTCAGGGTTTGACCGCGTAGGATGCCCACTCTTACTAGTGTATACATACTGGAAACTACACGTCGTTTTGAAACCCAGAAACGTCATTTACACACGTCTTCTTCTTCTTCTTCCCCCAATTTTTCTATTTTCTTTTTTGATTTGGCCCCCCTCATACCATCCGTCGTTCTTGCTAATAGTGTGTTATAATTTCATGGTTCTGCATGGAGGGTGTTCGTATGTTTGATTGAAGTTGCAGAAACTTTTAGGACTTTGTTTTTCTTCTCGAGGCCTCGAGGGTAAATGTGAGGTTAATTTCAAACTATATTATAAGGTATAGCGCGCGCGTCACATAATAATTTGATGATGAAAGGGGACGGGCTAACGTCTGTTGAAAAGGGTTTCGATGTTAGTACGCAGCGGATTCTGATGATGATCGTGACAAAGTAGAGGAAGATATTCAGAATGCAAGTTAGAGGCGCGTCATGTCAATTCAAAAGTCTCCTCCCCCTCCCCCTCCCCCAAACTTATCCCTCTTTGGTGAGATGAGGATGAGATTTCATTACCGAAGTGCCAAGCTCCAGCGGCCAGCCCCCTGGCCCCCCTCCATCCCGAGAGGGGATTGCCCCCTCCGGATGTCCGGCTGGACGGCTCAATTTTTATATAAAACATCTAATTTCAATTTTCATTATACTGATCTCATTTAGTTGACCGCATGTCGACAAAGCATTGCAAAATAGATAGAATAAATAAGAACTGATGATTCAGTAGATTGCTCCCGGCTTTTTAATCGTAGTGGCCCAAACACATTCTGTTCATGTACAAAAAAGAATCATATCTTCATCCTGGGAAGAGTAAACTTTGTCTTACTTCATGTAATACGTATGTACATCCAAAAAAATTGTAACAATTATGACTAGAAGAGAAAACTAGTGACAAAAACAAATGAAATATTTGAACAAATGTGTTAAAGAAGAAAACACGGTCCGATGGCACCTTGAGGTACGTATATAAATATAATATATATATCTAGTTGTTCATGTTGTTCGTCCGTTTGCTCGGTCCTGATGCCGGCGTCTTTGATCCCTTCGGAAGCTTACTCAGAATCATCGGCCCATATTTCCTTGCAAGTCCCGGAGCTGAGGGGAAACCCACTTCTGTCTTCCTGGGATCCATATGATCACATGGTAAAACATGCTGATCAGAGACTTTCTCCAACGGGTAAGCCACGACGACTTGATCTCCGGCGAGCGCGAGATCCAGAGCTGGTTCATTCACTGCAAGGTTTAGGGGCAAATGCAAATGCAAAAGCCTAGCCGATGAAGAGGATGGCAAGGACAACATAAGGCAGATAAAAAATAGACCCAGTGTGAGATGGTGCGGTTTTGCGTTTGATTTTGCCATTAAAGATCTTAGAGGAAAGAAGTCTTCGCTTGTTTTCGGATGAATTTGGAGGATAGGAAGCAGGAATGAAACAATGGAGGAAATTTGCTTGGTGTGAAGTGCGCTTTTATATACGGGAGGAGAGTCGTGTAAGAAAATACTAAAACGGGGTTTAGTAAGAGTTGACAAAGTCTGAGGCTGAAAGTCATCAAAAGGGCTATGCAACGACTTACCACGCGGTGATACACGACTGACCAACATGTGAAGACTATAGCGGAGAGCTAGCCAAGACTTGTTTCCATCTCGTGAAATCTGACGATTAGTCTTTTCAGCTTAATTTTAACGTCAAATTGGCAACGAAGAGAATAAACTTGCCCTTTTTTGTTTGATGTTCTCTTTTAAATACTGATATACCTCTAATCGAGATTTGACTGACATTTTTGGGAATTCAATAAGTTCTATGCAGGATTCTAAATTGAAATGAAAAAGGACGGACCAATTAACTTGTAAGCCTACATACAGACAAAAAGGGGTTTATTGAATTATAATAACAATTAGTACGTATTCAATTTAAAATATTACAAGCCAGGATTAATTTGTTCCGAAAAATTTGGGCTTGAATTATGTGCGGTATGATTAGGGTGCCTTTTGGACATCTAATTTTAAGTCAAATCTTATTATAGTACTAATCCAACTGCTTCTTTTTTTGTAGTGTTGAAAATGATAAGCATTCAGATTAACGACTCTTTCGTTCCTCATGGTTTGATTGGGACTGCGTTTGTTGTAGACCCGACCGAGAGTAGGCAAGTTCTCGGCAAGACGTCCTGAGATTTGGGCACCACGTCGGTAATTTGACTCTGTGACATGTCAACCCTTTGGCCATCCTTCTATCTCCGCGTTTTAAAGACAGCGATAACACATGCCAAAGACTTCTCCCACGAGTATTTACCAACTTCGATTCTTCCCGTATCTCTTATTCCATTAATTCTCTCTTTTTTATTCTCCCCCATTTTTTTTATTCAGAGGGTTACGAGTGTTGTGGGGATTTTTAAGTGATGTTAACTTTATTGATATGCGTGTTATAGTTATTTTTATGTGAGATTAAAAATGATGTTTGATTGTATAATTTTTGTATTGTGAGAATTCAAAAAATTCTAAATTTTTTTTGTTAAACGAATAGTCTTTTAGTCTTTTTTTTTTCTAAGTAAAAAAGACCAAGCCTGCGGGGTGGAGGTGGGAAGATTAGAACTCCATTTCAAGACCTTCCATAGAAAGGAGATGCCACTTGAGCCATAGCTCATTGGCGAACAGTCCTTTAGTCACCGTCAAACTTTTATCTCTTTCTTTCTTGGGTCATTTCCGCTTCTGTAGCATATGGCTTAACCGTTCAGCCATGTAGAAATGGAATTTATAACTTGGAAGCCCTAACTGGAATTTCTTTGCACTTCATGCCCAATTGTATCTTATTTACGTATAATACTTTAAAGGGTCTGACCAACAAGAAGGATTGGGCTATAGCAGATGTAATGGGGGCAGAGAAAAAGAGGAAGATGCAGACATAACTTCACCTACTCTTATTAAATGCATTTGGATATTCAGATAGCGGCACACGGCATGGACCGCGTTGATGTCAGAGCTTATTGGTTTCCTTCGAGAAAAAGCGAATAGAAGTTAGGGTTATATTCGTTTTGAAATTGTTGGATTTTAGAGAAGTTGTGAATATTTATGTTAAATAGTATTTTATTGGTGTTTGTGTAAAGTGGAGAGAGAAATGATTTGATGTAATTGTTTAATAAAAAAGTATTGGAGTTATGTGAAAAAGTATAGAGACAGAAAATTTATGTTGAATAAAAAATTAAAAAGTTGTTGTAGATTGTGTAAAATGTATTGATGTTTGTGTTTGAATTCTGAATATATTCGGCGGTAGTAATGTGAATATAATCAGAATCCTGAAAAAACTGTGAAAACGAACATATCCTAAGTAAATTCTTCTGTATGATGATATCAAAAGAAACCTCATGGTCTGCATGTCTCCCAGATGCTTTTTCGGGGAGTTTTTTTTTTTTAACCGAACAAGTTAAGAGTCTGTTTGCATGAAAAATTTTACAAAATTTTTCATCAACTCACAATAAAATACTACAATATAATCTCTCTCTCCCATCAAATCATAATTTTTCACTACAAAAAATATAGAAATTTACCTATCTCTTTACTTTTTCACTAAACTTAATACCAAAAATTTTACAACACAAACATAACCTTAGTCCGGTCCAGCACACAAAGGAAAGAATATAAACAGTAGCGTTTTGCTTTGACTTGTGACCCACCGGCCACGTTCAAAATAAATAATACATGATCGGTAGCAATAAGGTGAAATAACAGAGTTGATGAGCAACAACCTATGATCCTATGGCCACTCTTTTGAAAATGTTAGGTGCATGGAGCCAAAACAAGAATTAATGCTCAACATGTCATGCTAGTAATTGATACGGTATCTGAAACTGGTAGTGGCGGTCTTCCCGAAACATGCACCACGTCCTAGTATGGTTAGACCACCTGATCTTCATGAGGCATGCTGTGCATTAAACAACAAATTACGCCCCAGTGTTTTTGCATTTTACAGTACTGAAATTGATGCCTCGCGTCCAAATAGTAAATGGGAGGTTGAAGGCTTGCACTTTTTTCCATCGGCGGTGAGGCCTGATTGATTTTCTTTTACAACATGTGAATATTGATACGCGTGCTATATGATAGGAAGGGATCGAAGGTGCTAGGAATTAAACCTAATTTGCAAAACAATAATAAAAAAGGGAAGGAATTAGGAATATTGTTTAATTATAGATTTTATTTTTCTTGATTTGTTTGCTTTCTAATTCGCTGCCTCGTCAAAACACTGAAAATCATGAATGCTGGCTGGCTGCCGGCTGGTCTTTTGACATTCGGTCGAAGTTCAAAATTCGAAGCATGCATTAAGAACGGAGGGTATTGCTTACACCTCATTACTCATTGGACCGGTTTAGCTTTCCCTTCAAGCAAAACCTACCAACTATAAGCTATTTTATTTTATTTTATAGCAAATGGCTTGCCGTACAAGCGGCAGCTAGGCTTGATGACTATGCAGAAAACGATTTCGATCGGCCAGGCTCTGTTTCTATTAGCACATGAATATACTAAAGTAGTTTTTTTTTTTCATTTTCGTATAACCTTCCCGGAATATCTCGGGGCAGTTTTGAATATTTTCTCTTTTGCACACCCTAATCGATCCGTGGGTGCTTGGTGTACTTATATATATAGCGACGTGTGTTACGTGTCAAGATATAGAATACACGATTGTGGATAAGGGGAGATAATTAAGCAATGTTATCACTAGTCCCTGCATGCTAGCTCTTGGTACACGGTAAAACTTTTTTCTTCTTTATAGGTGGTCATGCATGTGCCACTACATGTATTTGCTCCGCCGTAAAAAGAAAGAAAAAAAAAGAAAAAAAAAACAGATGAGTAAAGGAGAAGAAGGATAAGCAAAGTCACCAGAGTTTTGACAGTTTTGAAGAGAAACCATTATGGCGACCCCACTCGATGTTTCCCTGATCTTATCCACTAATTAAGGGACAAATTGCTCCAAATTTTATTTCATAAACCAGTAAGTTAGCTACTCTAATGTTCCTGTATTTTTGCCACTAATTCTCTTAATTGCGATGAATATTGTAATATACGAGAAATATTTTCTCACGCCACCGCAAATATATCAAATCTTGATTAGACTCAATTCACTCCATCGGACAAGCAATTTGACAAATACGGATTATCCGGCAACCTGATATTGTTTGGCCTAATTGGTTTAGTGTTCTGACACATGCTCCCACTCTTAATAATCTTGATTAGACACAGGGCCGAACAAATTTGGACCCGAATTGATTGGGCCGACCCAAATCGGCCCGAAATTGACTAAGCCGATCGATTTTAGTCCAGTCCGGTTCGATTTTCGGCCCAAATTATGATAGAACTGAACCGAACCAAGGGGTATTTTGGGACTTTTGTATTTATATATATATATATATATATATATTAAGTGTGGGTGGGAGACGTCCCCCTTACCCCCCCAACCCCCTTTTACTTTAACCATAATTTAGTTTCCCCCCTCTCGACTCCACTGTCGACCACTCCACCCCTCTCTCAAAACCCTAGCCATCACCCCCAGCGCAGCTCACCCCCCTCCGCCGGCATCATGTCACTCACTCTCTCTCTCTCTCTCTCTCACGCCCCCTCGACCCTCTCTTTCTATCTCGGAGGTCATGTTGCATTGCGCCGTCGGCCCTCTCTCTTTCTCAGTATAAATTTCTCCTCTCTCTCTAATTGATTTCGATTTTAGTTCATGATTTGCTCATGCTGTGATGGTAAGATTAAAGATTTAATTCATGGTTTGGTTAGGTTGATTCTGGTTGAGAGCATATACATTTGTAATGTTGATTTAGGTTTATTTTTTATTTGTTTAGGTTGTATAATTTCTTAGTTGATTTAGGTTTATCCGTTTTTTATTTGTTTAGTTGCTGGTTGTTGTTGTGTTTAATTTCTTAGTTGCTGTAAATTATTTAGGCCACAAGTAACAAATTGTTGTAATTTACAACAAAGCAACCTGATTTGATTTGTTTAGTTGCTGTAATTTTTTATGTAGTAGGAACTTGGAAGTTAACATATTGCTTTTATTGTTGGAAATTGACAAATTGCTTTGTTGTAAATTGACTGTTTTTATTGACAGATTGTTTTATTGCTATAAATTGACTTTAGTGTTGTTGTAAATTTTGCTCAGGTTGCTTGGGTGTTGTTGTTGAAGAGAATCAAATCAGGTTAGTATCTCGTATTTCCCATTTTACTAAGTTATTGTTAGTTTATTTTAGAGACAGGAAGTTAGGATTTTGTTGGTTCTGTGGAGATCGGAGGTCAAGGCTGATTTGATGTTGGATTTGGATGAATTTAGGATTAGGTTTGTTGGATGATTTGCTGATTTAATGCTGTTGGATTGTATGGTGATTTTATGTTGTTGGATTATTTGTTAATTTGTGGTTTTTATTTTTTATGTGGTCTAGATGAAAAAGACTCCAACAAGTACCCTTGATAATGAGTCTCCCAAGATTGTGATTGATATTAAAGATGAGTTAGATGGGGTGCATATTGATATTGATGACGATAACCCTAGTATTACTACTGCCCTTAGTCGACCTTTTGCTAAAAGAGTCTAGAGATTCTTCATTAGTATGAGAACATTTTACAAATGTTGATGGTTTGCCTGCTCATTCACCTAAACCCGCTTGTAACTATTGTGAGAGACAATATTATTGTCATTCTAAGAGAGATGGAACTTCATCGATGATAACCTACATAGAGAATCAGTGTAAAAAATACCCTTATCGGTTTTGGGTGGCTGATAAAAATCAGCCCACATTGAGATTTGATAAGAAACCTGAGGGGGAGTAGAGTAGTTCTAGTTCTACGATCATGCATACGAATAATGCTGAGGACCTGCGACAATCAATTGATGAGTTCGTTATTGGTGATGAAAACCCATTTAGAGTTGTTGAGGGTCGTTGGTTTATGAGGCTTTTGAAGAAGTTTGAACCTAGATTTCAGATGTCATCTCGTATGACGGTTGCTAGGGATTGCAACGTACTCTCTATGAAGTGGACTGTATAGGCTTCACAATTGAAAAAATAGGAAGGAACAATATTTTTTACTGTTGATTCATGTGTGTTTGGAGTAGGGTTATTTTGAAAAATAGCTTTCTGAAAAATAGGAACAGAGCACTTGGTCATGCTACAAGTAGAAATCCAATTTTCTGCAACTAATTATTGAAAAAATAGATTTGCCATCAGGTTTTTTAAGTATGTTGTTAACTACGTAACTCTTATTTATTAGGACTCATGCATACTGCATAGGTACAAATATTGAAAGAAGCGTAAAAAAATGAATTATTTGTCTTAAACGTGAACTATATGAAAAATTGGGTAAATTTTGGCCACCAAATGAGCTGAACATATAAAGATTTGGGCTTTAAAAAAATAAAACTAATTTGGGCCACCGAATTAGGCTTTAATGGGCTGCAAAATTTGAGCTCATTGCTGGGCCCAACCGACCGAACCGGGCTGACGCCCGAGCGGTTCCTGCTGGTGTATATGCATATTGATGAATTTAACAGACGGTGGTCAGATGATTTATCTTTCTTCTGCATCATACTGCTAATTGCTAAGGATAGATTAACGTAGGACAGGCTTTGAGGAAATTGGACAATAATATCCCAACAATGGATAATCCTATATGCGGCCAATTATTCGGAGGATGGTAACTCCAATTATATTAATGGACAACATAATATCTATAAGCTTTGGACGTAAACATATTGACTAAAAAGCTTTCTTGAATAAGTATTGTACATCATGGGAATTAATTAATGGCGCGCAGTTTTCGTATATTAATTGCAAATTTGCAAGTGTCTAATTTAACTTGTAGGCATATAGCCTAGTTTCAGTGACCCTAGCTTGACGCATGCATGATGCTGCTTAGTAATGATGGACATAAAAACAAGAAAAGGTAAAGCATGGGGGAGAGTCTAGTCATAGAAATCTTTTTTTTTTTTTTAAAAAAAAAACCCCGAAAGTAATGAAAATTGATATTTTATTATAAATCACACTTAATTAGTACTGCAGCTGGCAGGAAAAAGAAAACAAAAACTGATTATTAGTGTATGTGATCCTACGTGAATTATGTGTCATGGCCCTCCGGCGACTCTACTTTTGTAAACCCAAAAAAGTGTTTTAACTTTTGGAAAATGCAGCCACCATGATGAGGTCCTATATATATATATAATTCTAATTTGTGTGGACCTCCTTTTAACCATTGTTTTGCTGCTTTATCTGATACCTTCTTAGATCGCTGGATGGCTAGGAGGGAGTTTAAGGCCATTGTTGTTCTAATTGTGTTGGTTGTTCTGTCCTTGACGATCCAAAGGATTACAGCAGCAAGGAGGTATAGAAAAGTTTGTAGTCCAGGCCGGTGCCATTTGGATGTGAAGGGAAATCAGAAACCTGATGATCCAGGAGATGATGCTTCAGGTGACGACGATTACGATTTTTACAGAAAGCATGGCGATGTTCCTAGTCCTGGATTTGGTCACTGAAGTGAGTACTGTTCGGTCCCCCTTCAATTCTCTGTTTTTAATACATGGTATATATACTTTTTCACCGCCTTGATTCTGTTTTCCACCGATCTGGTTTCCTCGTACGTAATATCATGTTCTTGTTGCAGTCGTTGTTTCTTCTTGCCCCTAGCAGTGCCAGATCACATCATCTGAACAGCCATGCTTTAGCATGAATACGTAGTGTTATGTGTAAGATTTGCCCTGTTGATAAATAATGTACCAACAAATACGAAAATATATATATAGAGAGGGGATTGTATTCCTCTGTTAAAGCACGAGATTATTCTCTTTTGAGAATTCAAACGCTACAGAATCTGGACAAAAGCGGTGGGAGTTTTTGGTAGCAATTAGTTACCTCTACCATATTGGTTCATCTGTTTCCAAAGCCATGAAAATCGGGACCTCATGATGTAATGTACAACGTCTGTATTCTGAGTTTGTACCGTAATAGTCTTCATAATTTGCACTACTCTTTTTGGGCTTAGCTTCCCCATTGGACACTATTGGGCTGAGCTGAGCCCACCTGGTTGTTGCCCTCTCTATCTCGGCTCCTTCATGGTTCCAGCTTGAAAGGCCTGTAAGTCGTTGGGAGGGCCTAGAGAGGCCTCGTTATGTAGATCTGACAAAATTTTGCTCATGGGCTATTGACAATTAAGCTATTAATTTTGGAGTGTTTGTACGGATTGCATGACTCAGGTACCAAGTTGGACAGTCGACACTAAACGTGGAGTGGACAGGAGGCTGATGCCAGAATCTACAGACTACAGTTTTCTCTTGCTTATTGAAGCTTCTTTATATATATATATATACTTTTGGCAAGATAAGGGCTAGCGCTAGGGTGATTTTTTTTTAGGTAAATTTGAGAAGCTGGACCAAGTCTGCTGGGTCTATTCGACCTCCAAAACTAGCCCTTCCCAAAAAAAAAAAGAGTTTCAAGATTTGCATAAAGACCCATTCTAATAATTGAACACGTGGGACGTTTTTTTTTAAAAGTTACATAGGAGAGACATTACCCGTTGGGATTTAAAACTTTATATAAATCATTTTCAGCCAAACACTGCCTAAATAACTAATTGATGGAAAATTATGCATTTAATTGTTTAATTGATAGCATGAGCTTAGGGAAGCCTATCAAATCCCCGCACCTAACACTTGGTTACCTTTAGATGAGTGATAACAAAGTAATAGCCGCCTAATTTGAACTTTTTGTGCTTTTGGTTCTATGCATAGTGAGGTTTAGGCATTTCCCACGAAGAAATAACCATATGGAGCACTTAAGTCGTTAGTGGAAATCCTGAGATTAGCTAACCTATGCTGCACGCTCTCGAACTTTCTATTTCGATAAATACAAACTATTAGCCCATAGACTTAGAGCATGTTCGTCTTCTTGATAATTGAAGAATTCACATTTAATTAAAAACACAATCCCACCGAATATGATTTATTTGAGGATATTGTATTGTAGTTTCCTATTTTGCCATGGACATATATATACATGATTAATAAAATACCCTCCAATCATGCGTTACATACATCAAAACCGAAGGGTAAAATGAACTTTTAAAAAACACATGCCCCACACGTCAGCTTATTAAATACTCAGACATGTGAATGGATAAAATACTCCCAACTGATTTACCCAAGTTTTGTTTTGGTAAAGGGCGATTTGGTCATTTTCCTCCCTTGTGTGCGGCCTGCAGCTTGTCGGCTTGTCCACTGCGTGAGTTAGTTTTGTTTTTTTGCAAAAGTTGAGTCAGGCAGTTTAAACGTTTATTCGTTTGTCTTTTTTTTTTAATACCTTTCAAATATTCAACTTTTTAATAAAAAATAAAAAAAAGGACTTTAAAAATCATCATTGTTACAGGATGGTAATTTTCTTTCTGGCATATAGATGGCTGACAATGGGCAGCCTAATGTCTGTGAGCTCAGAGGCGGAAGGAAGGGGTAGCGACCCTGGGCGGCCGCTACCCCTCACGCCACAAATTTTTTTTTTTCATTACTTTATTATTTTTTTTTAAAAAAAATTAAGTTGGCCTGGCCTTGATACCCCTGAAGCTCAGGCTCAGACCAACTATACATATGTTTTACACATAAAGCCTGGACCCGATACCCCTGACCCAGAAAACTGCAATAACATCGTCTGACATTTTCTATCAGTCCACACAGCAGAAATGAGCTAAACTGGCACCATCAGTCCTCACACCTCTCACTCTCTCATTTTCGCTTTTTTCCCTTATTTTTGCATATTATATTAAAAAAAACTTAAAAGCTCCGATTGTAACTTTTTGCATTTTTTCACGTAATTTTTTGCAAAAAAAATTGTTCAATTATTTGGATAGTATGGTTGCAGGTTGTTCCCGCAACCCATTTTTTTCCTTCCCTGGGTATACCCTCGCTGGGTGTCTCTGAAAGTCTCGATGTCTGATCATAAGAGCCAGGTGTTGTTTCCTCTATTCAGAGGTACAATATTATGTGGACTTAGATATCCACTATGTATGAACGTTAACTTAGTCAAAGAATGAAAGAAAAAAACAACAAAGAAAAATTTGATTGCCAAAATTTGCAGAACAAATGCAGGGTCGCTACCCCTTCCTTCCGCCACTGCCTCCTGCCTTTCTCTTTTCTGTTTCTCACACCTCTCACTCTCTCACTCAGCAACTGCCGCACTAGCCACCGCCGCAGGTCTAGGCACTCAACCATGATTTAATTATATTTACAAATTTAATTATTGTTGTGATTTTTTGATGAATTTTATGAATTAGGGATTTGATGAATTTTTTGAATTAGGAATATGTGAATTAGAGATTTGATGAGTTTTATGAATTAGAGATTTTATGAATTTTGTGAATTAGAAATGTGTGAATTTTGTGGGTTGTTATGTTGTGGGTTGTTGGAAGTGCTGGGATAGTGGGATATGTTGTTGAATTTTTCATGAAAGGTTCTTTGGCCGAATGAGCAACTAACTTGAGAGTTGAATTTTTCTTGATCATCTCTTGAATGAAGGTTCCCGATTTTCAGCTCAATTAATATTCTTCTTCAAGATTCTTACCACTGGCCAATCATGGCCAGCTGTTTTCTTTTTGTCCTTCTAAGAAAAATAATAATTATCAATCATGAACATTTTATCATGGGTTTGCTTGGCGGTGGTACTAATAATATCACATGACAAGTTTGATGCAATGGTAGATCCAAATGATTGGAAAATTTAAAATTTAATATCCCCTTGAAAATGAGATATAGAAAAAGAAAGGTTTAGGAATATATGCCCTGAAAATCTGTAGAGGGGAGGGGGGTCCATATTTTTTTGGCCTGAGGAAGTATAGTTTTTGAAAAGGTTTGGAAGTTTTGACTTGGCTCTCATTGGTTAGTCAATAAGGCTGGTCATTGGGAGGGAGTGAGAAACGTAGGCCAGAAATTTGGGTAAGAACTTGGAGATGATGGGAGAAGAAAGAAGCCTGAGATTAGGATTAATCATGAGGCGGATGAGTATTTTGCACTTCTAGGTAGACAAATGTGTCATTGCCTGGAGCAAAGGGAAACACTAATTTTAGAACTTCAGCAATTGCTTGTTTCTATATTTTGACAACTGTTGTACTGTTTTGCTTTTGTGGAATTGGCTGCCATCTATTTTTCACTGTTTATTTGCATCTCCACATGTGTTTATGAACATGAGACTTCACTTTGCATCTTCACATGTATTTGCATCTCCACATGGCTTTTAGTATCTGGAATATAATATATTGATACATTCACTTTATTTTATTTTATTTAGATAATGGATAAGTTTGTCACAAGAGAACGAAACCGTTTTGTAACATTTTCAAAATATGTAAAATCGTAGGATGCAATTGTCACCTCTCAGTCGCAGTACATAGCACGGTATATGTATTGTAATATTTTTAATGCTTTTAGTCTTTAATTTTTATTTTGTAACATTTGGTTCTGCTTCCGCCACTGACTCACATGCGTGAAACCTGCCTGTCGTTGGAACATTGACAGATGGTTAAGGAACTGGAGCGGCTACGCAGAGAGAGGCTTAAATGAAGAATGAAATCGTTTGTAGGACTGGATATAGCTTTCAAGTGGTGTAGCTCAGCGCAGGGCTGTGAATCGATTATTTGTACTTACAGGGTTATGTACTGAATATCTATTTGGCATTTAATAGGAACACGCTGCTATTTGCGTGGTGGCGGATCGCTTTAGCTTTTGACCATCCAATATACTCGTTGCTAAACTATAATCTCCAGGAGTTCATAGTTATATCTACCCATTATTTATTATTTATGTTGTACAATTGGACTGGAAGTATATCAAAACAGCAGAGGTGATGAATATCTAAATTATAAATCTTAATTATTTAAGTTAAAAGCTTGAAAATCAACTTTCATGCCTTGTGCTATTCTTGGTCGCCTGTGGCGTATCCTGATTTGACTCGGAGCCTAGCGCTTTCGTGATAGGAGTTGTTTATGTGGACCTTGTATGGGATGAAATTTGAATGACCCACATACGGGTGGGCAAATCGGGTTTTGGTTCGAAATTTTAACCCGAACACGAAAATTCGGTTTTTCTCATGTATAAACCCGAACCTGCATAAACTCGAAAATATCGGTTCGGAAACGGGTCGATTCGGTTCGGAACGTCGGATCACGGGTTTTTGGCTCCCCGGTCTCAGTTGGGGGGCATTATATTTTCGGGTTCGGGTTCGAAGTCGGGTTTGTTACTATACCCAAACCCGAAAACCGGTTTTCCTTAACATACAAACCCGAACCCGCCTAAACCTGCCCCAATCGGGTCGGACCGGTTCTGGTCGTCGGGTCTCGGGTTTTTGCCCACTCCTAGACTCACATGTGAAGATCATGGGATAATAGAGGGCATGTCCGAAATGCATGTGCAGGATGTTTAGGCTGGGCCACAATAGCTGTTTCAGAAGACCTTGTCCCAACTGAAGTCGCGAACGTACTGTAATCTCCCAAGGCACATTCCAGCATATTGTGCCCTCCACTCTCCAGTCTTTGGGTTATGGTTCAAATATTTCAAAAGTGCAGTCAGCAGTGGTCGAAATGGATGTTATTTACTGTGATGCTCGAATGGATCCTTGGATGATTTGCTTTCGCAAGAGCCAACAACCCAAGTGACCCATTTTATGCGCTCAACTGCAATGGAAGAGCAGAGTCCAAATTCTGGGAGTTCCAGTAGCTGTGACGATGACCGAGTCTTGATGGTTTAGTTTTTGCTTTGCTTTACTTGGTAGTTCTGCACCTACTTTTTTCTACTGCTTAACCAACCTTAGTCGTTGCGGCCTGCTCTTATCTGGAGCTTTTTTTTTATTGCATTTCACTGAAGGAATTGCTCAGAACGTTGTGTGTGAACGCGTTAGTGGTTATTAAGAAACATATTTTAAGGTTCTCGGGAAGTTGCCTCATAGGAACTGTAATCCAAGTGAAAACAAAGTACTCGTCCCAACGAGTTGGACTCCAAGTTGGAGATTAAAAATCCACAAATATTCAAAGATGCGATTGCGAGATGGCAATCAATGTTTGCATTAACCATCCAATGCTTACCGAAAGTTCCCAAGTCACAATTACAAACTCACCGTATGTATACAAATATATATAAAAACTATTAAAGGCCTAGTGCCTAGCGGGTGCCAATCAGCCACCTCAGCATTATATATAGGGCCATATTGTAGGCCGAGCCCCTCCTACCCTACCCTGTATGTCGTCCCTTCACCGTCGCGACAGTGGCACATTACCCATTGACCCTACATAAGTAATAAACCCTAGAACTGAGACCCCTCAAACGTCTGTCCAAACTGCCAGTTTGCCGGAACCACGTCGTAGCTAGTCACGGTCCTACCATCACTGGTGGTAACTTTGAACGAAAGACTCTGTCCATCCAGATAGGCATTGCTCTGCCAGTTCTGGCCCCAGTTCCGTGACATGGCTTGCCACCCTGTCTTGGACCCCTTGATTGACACAGAGTGGACGTCTCCTGCGCCAGCCACGTTCGAGACCGAGACCAAGTTGAAGTAAGAGTGGCCATTTACGGTGAACCTTATTCCTCCTTTCTTCACGCAGGACACCCTGTTTATAATTTGGACCAAAACAAGAATGTGAGAATGAGATTAGCTCAGCACCTACTACTTTGCGGCTCTTAACAAGAGGTCAACGATCCAATATCCATCATGACTTTATTGTTTACCTTCTGAAGGATATGGGAACAATCCCAGCTCTGTATTGAGCAATCTGCAGGAAAGCGGGCTCAGCCATGTCAAAATGTTGAAGAGGAGGATTGCACCACCCACCGTTGTCGTTAGACAAGGCGTAGTTGGGGGGGCAGAAGTTAGTGGCGGTCAGGGTGATGGTACGGGGGAGGCACCATTTGGGATCATCGTTGCATCGCATCTCATAACAGGCCCCGCAGCTCAAGCCATTGTTGAATAGGGCGGTGCTCAGCGCTGCCGTGTTAGTCCCATACCCTTGGCTATACAGATTGCCATACCCACAAGCACCACCTGCAATCCCAAAGTATAGCCCGTGAGAAACCCCTTGCTCTAAAGGACATTTTTGTCATACACAATAAAAAAACCAACTTTATAAAGGAGTAATTCTAGATGAAATTTACTTTTGTCGACTGGCATATATACTCTAGCAACGTAATTTTACTTTTTGTAACTTTTCCATACTCCCAACTTAGAATATCTTGTGAGAAGAGAAATTGTTGAACTTACCCATTGTGCCTGATGCGTCACCCCCACCATAGAATGTGGCATGACCAGTTTCCCACCCTCCATCGTCACCGTATGTCCCTCTGAGGCATAGGTTGAGGACAAAGAACAGAAGGGAAATAGCAGGGAATGCAGCAACGGCCATTGTGTCTATGCGTGGAGGGGAGAGGATTTTGAGTACTCTTTAAGCGGTAAGTGTTGAGTGCTTAGACGAAGAGCAATGGGGGTTACTTATATAGAAAAAGGAGGCGTAGGTGTGGCTTTGTGGGGATTGGACGTGGGGTCGTCCTGTAGAAATAGAAGCCATAGATGCTCGCAATGCATGAGAGAAAGAGAGCTGAAACTACAAAAACGGAATCATATTAAAACGAGGACCAACGGGCACATGGTATTGTTCTAGTTAGACGACCAACTGCTAAGCCTATTGACCCCACCTGCACATGCATTTCTTTAACCGTTTTTCTCTATCAATATGTGACGTTTTCTTCTAAATATCTTTATGCGTGCAGTTACATGTGGTCTTTTGGTATTTTCTTCTTCACTACTCCCTGAAGTCGTGCAATCAGCCAACAACTTTAATGCCTTTGATTGGGGATCTTGGAGTCTCAGAACTCAGAAGTCCAACTTGTGGGCTGCGGCAGATCATGAGAAGCATTCTTGGTAGCAGGAGGGCGGCAATATTACTCGGTTGAAATCGAGTTAGCTAGGGCCTAGGAATTCATCTCCGAAATGGGACGAATATGGTTGTTTTTCTACATGCTTTGCACCAATCACTCACACTAATTAATAAAATAGAATGGCCGGGGTGGTTGCTAATGAGGAGATGATCATAAAGGGGGAATCTCTTCTAAAAGCTTGATTTTTTATGCACAACCCGGAAGGAAAAGAATCCGTACCAACTACCAACCAATTATCACATATCACTCATCAAATCATGCATTGATTTTGCTTTCTAGCTAGGTTTCAAGAGACGTGATTAAATTTGTCCATCGGTTACTTTAAATAATCAACAGAATTAAGTCGACGGTGCCACAAGTACGCGCGCGCGGTTGCTTCTGATCCAAGGAATTTGATAAATTATAATACGATCGAATAGAGTGTTACGTACTTGTTAGTTATAATATTTCATGTATTTCTTAATTAAAAGAATATAAGATTCTTAATTTTGGGCATCTTATCTAGTTGATAGGTACAAAAGTGGGAAGATTTGATTGAGGACCTACCATGCATGTTAGGAGCACATGCAAGTCCCGATCTTCACGGTCCCAAGAAAGCTAGTATCCGTCCATCATTTTTGATCGTATACAAAATTTGCGGTGCTTTCATTTTCAAAGCCGATCATAGTAAACCAAACCTACATATAATAAGTAATCGGACCATAAAGAACAATTGGGATGCTGCCATTACCAAATTTTCTCTTTCTTTTTGCGTCATTATGAGCGGAGAAGAAAATGGGACAGGGAGAAACATCCCTTTCCAACCTCAACAAGAATCTGCCCCCTCAAATCTTCAAATTTGTCCCTTCTATCGGGAATATTACTGAGGTGGATTTTTTTTTGTCTTTTTGTTTGTATTAGCAAATCAACGGTCTGTATGACTCATCAAGTGTTCTTAATATATTTTCAATCTTCCTATAAGCAAGGCTAGCTTCTTCTCTCTCATTAGTACGTACGGATGAGATCGAGTATATATGTGTGTAAATGTAATATTCAACAAACGGCCGGCTGTGTGAAAACTGGAAAATCAAAGTGATGCAGTACTCTTTCCTTTTCCAACACGAGAGACGACTGGAGAAAAAGTCCGTCTGAAAGAGGAAAAGTACTGAGCCAAACACCCACGACATTTTCAAAAAACACGAAAAAAGGGGATTTGGAAGAAGATTTTAAAGCAAATAGTGCACATGATCAATATATTTAATTCATTCATCAAATCTTTTATTGTGACTATGGCGTGCCATTTTAAGTAGTAGCAGATTATATATATATATATATATTTTTTGTAACAGGGTGTCCAGACCGATTTTCGCGTACTTCAATTAATTTTGAAACATATATAATTTTTCGTTCCACACATATATAATTATCCGGCAAAGGTTTTAGAACCGTGTGCTATGGTAGATGTCAGTCTCGTACTGTTTTGCTCCTTTTCATCTGCTGTATCGACCTGTATACTATCAGATAAAAATTTGTGATCCAAAAGTTCCAAAAGAGCTTCAAGTGGGGACAAGGTTGATAGAACTCGATCGAAACGAGATCCACAAAAGCCATATGGATCTTATCCAGATAATTTTCTGTGTTGGGAACGAATGAAAGTGCCCTTCACAAGGGATTGTCTATAAGTCCCCACTCGTGAGAGATTACTAACATGTAATGGGCCATTGGCAAATAGGGTTTTTGAATGGTCACTTTCTAAATGAGATTGGTCGTATCCAGCAGCCAGAGACATTTCCCCACATGAGTTTCCAAGATGGTGCAAATTCAAACTGCAGGTTCCGACCCGTTGCATGTGCATTTAATGGTGTGCTGGGAGTGTAGGCCATCCATTGCCCTCGTAAGGTGACAAGTTAGTTAAGTCGATGCCCTTAATTAGTTCCAATGTTATCTACGCCGGGAATTGATGGATTAACCCCTTTCGAAAGTGAAGGTGGAGAAACAAAGTAGTGCGTTCCTTTTTTTTACTTGTATCTCCTTTTAAGCGTTTCTAGTTTCTACGTACTGGGTCAAATGTGAAGCTCGTGCCTCCTAGGAGTACCGAAGGGAAGAGGACAACATGAGCTCGGGCTACTTGTGAAACCTTTCGAGGGGCCCACTGGCCCTAAGGATGCTCCGCTGAGCGCTAAGACACATATCAACTAACCGCTCTGGATTGGGCCTGAGCCTTGCAGACCTATCGAAGAGAATCTCGAAATAAATTGATCATACCACAGTTGACAACAATACAACACGTGCCACAGAGCGAGAGGAGAGAGAGAGAGAGAGAGAGAAAAGGGATCCAGGTGAAAACAAAAAACTTTTTTTGCCCAGCAATATGAATTGAAGCACTAACAAAAGAACATTACGAGGTTCCTGGCACTGCATCTCTCTGACAATTGGAAAGCCCCCAATTTCCAAAAAAAATGCACAAAAGAATACGAATGTGGAATGGTACAGGAGAGAACTTATGAATGTAGAAGACCTGAAGAAGCTTCTGAAATTCTGAAACCCCAGCCGATTTCAAAGAATCAAATTCAAATGAACAATGCCTCTGGCTGTCAATCAGTCTATGGAGAATCCAACAAATTCGGCCTGATCAAGGATGGCAAACTTTCTATCAAAATCTGTTGCTGCTTTCACTTACAGAAATTGAGGCCATGCCTTCAGCCTTCACCATATGGGAGCCTCTGCCACTGATATCAAGCCCCTGCAACCTGCCAATAGGATCCTGCTGCAACATATCTGTAAAGGCGTGTGATTGGACAGCAGCAAGCAGAGGCTGATGAGGTCTTGACATGTTAGACTGGTATTGAAGAAATTGTGACATTTGAATGTTATGCAGGTCGCCTGGCTGAGTTTGTAGCTGATGCGAAAATAAGGAAGATGGAGGATACGAAAGGTGGTCCATGCCCAAATTGTACGAGTCAGTGTGCGTCATTGTTTCTCCAATTGCAACCTTGAGCCTCTCAACTTCCTTCTTCAGGGCATCATTTAAAGCTGTATTGGGAACATGCATACAAGTGCATTGCCTCTTAGCAAATTCTCTTGCTATCTTATATGAAAGATAACACACATTCACATTAATAAATGGCAAGACATCAATAAGTACATGGCGGATTAGGATCCTCTGCAATTTCTTATCCAAATTGCATGGTTCGATTTAAAAAGAAATAGACACAATAAGTAGACCATACACTATTTAATGTTGCTCATATAAAGTTTCGAGCAGTATGCACCCTACAGTGGGGTTTACCTATTGTGTCTATCTCTTTCCGAATTGCACCATATAATTTGGGTAGAAAATTGTAGACAATCTTGGTCCATAGATGGTAATATCCTTCTAAGATCCTTTGGACCAAAAAGACTAGCAATTTAAGGCATAAGCAGACAATAAATGAACCAAATTAATGAGCTCATAGACCATAACTATGATGGGAAGTATACAAAGGGCTCAAAAGTTAGAACCTACTTCTAGTATCCAATAGAGTAAATTATGACACACTAGTGCGTGCAACACAGATCATCATCAAAGTAATTCATTTTTGACAAATATCAACAGGGAAAGGCCATAGAACCAGTTTTCGTAGGTGGATAACGTCCACACCACTAAAAATAGACGCTTACATTGCCTACTTGTAGAACAAGTGCAAGTTAAAGCACTATACATTCAAGAAAAGTTGCAGAAAACATAAATCATAGGTGGAACGTAGCATGATAATAATCTCTATATAAAGAGACACATGTATTTTTTAATACTGGCATGAGTGACACATACCATCACGTAGCTGAGCTTGTTGTTCCATAGCTTGTAACCGAAGCTTAAGCTCTGTATTTTCAGAAGTGAAGCCTGTTGTATCTCTCTAAAAGAGAAGAGTAACCAAAAGACAAAAAAAGCCCTAAGTTAGGAGCCAGTCAAAAGAAAACACGGTATGATAAAATATAAAGACGACAAAACATGCAAGAACAGGGATACTACAGTAGCATAAATAACTACCAGAACCAAAAGGAGTCTAGCAAGAGAATGGAGGATTAATCACTCATCTTTTGCTACTAAGACAAGAATCTCCTGATTCACTGGTGCATATAAACTTACACGACCAAGTAATTCGTGGAAGGTCCAAGAAACTTCAGACATTCTCTTTCTTAATTCTTTATGTCATATCTTTACACTCTGAAAACTCAATTTGGTAGGGAAAAAGCATATTTTACACTCGAACACCACCCCACCCCCTTTCTCTGTAACAGAGGTCTGAGTTAGGTCCACAAAAAAGCGCCACAAAGCACAAGCACAATGGTGTAGAACAAAGGATTTATACTGTCTGATATGATACTTCCTCATACACTGTCCAATAGAAGAAAGGCACCAAATACTTCTACTCCTGACTTTATAAGACACATCTTGAACATTATGTTGTTTTGTCATATATATCGATGTTGTCAACACGTCCTTTCAGATTCTTGTAAGTTGGTTTGTAAACTTGTCAACAAAACTAGAGTATGAGCAAAGTCAAGATAAGCGATAGTGGACAGGCATTGTTATGTTCGAGCAATTAACTATCATCTTTTATCAGTAAGAAAAGTGCAGAGCACAAAACCTACCAAAGTGAGTTATCTCATAGTGCAAGGGAGTCTGTTCAAATCCATGTGAAATCAAAGTGATGGAATAATATAAGGTCGGTCCAATACTATAAAGAGTTTGGGATCCAATGACCTTCATAACCACCTCGACAGCCCATTACGGAGATAAAACCCATGTGGGATTGCCCTGGGTCTCACCTCTCCTACATATTCGGAAGAGATCTATTCTTTAACTTATCATCAGTTGAATATAGATAAGATACCCATTTATCTGATAAGGGAGACCAACTCTCATATTCCTAATAGGACTAAGAGTCCTAATTGCCCGAGTAGTTCATTCCTAGTAAGATTGCACCTCTCCAGGCCTATAAAAGACAAGGTACACCACACTAATTGAGAAATTCGGATTATTAGCTCTCATATCATTCTTTTATAATCTCTCTGACTTAGGCATCGAAGGCTCCCCTCCGACGTCACCCTAGTTCTCTTTTACAGATTCGAGCATTAGATTCGGATTCCCTGATCGTCTACTTGGTATTTTTGGCATTATCACAAAGTATACTAATCATAACCATAATCATGATAGATAACGAATTTCAGTAAGAACCTGGAAAAGAGTTAGTTGTGCAGAAAGAGTCGTTGCTTCTGTTTGAAGGGTTTGAACTTTTCTCTCTAGTTCCAATATGTAACGAGCTTTCCTCTCTTTTGAGCGAGCAGCAGACTGCCGATTTGCCAAAATCCTGTATAAGAGATTTGTTAACTTGTATGCGAAGTGGAAGCCCAAGTGAAACAGAAGTCAGCGCTCTAAAGGAAAACTAGTTGTTCTATAACAGACCCAGACTGTCAGACATCTGAAATCTTTCTCATTAAGCACCAGATATCAAGTTTATAAAAGTGAATAATTTATAAACGATGACTCAAGTGATACAATGAAAATTCATCAGTACTATCGTACATGAAAGGGCAGAACAAAGCTTAACAACTGGTCCAAAACATGAAACCTGTATTATGTTCGTTTCCTACATTTTTTCAGGATTCAAATACATTCACAAAACTACTACCGAACATATTTAGAATTTAAACACAAACACCAATACATTTTACACAATCTCCAACAACTTTTTACTTTTTTATTCAACATAAATTTTCTTTCTCTATCATTTTTCACATAACTCCGATATTTTTTTATTAAACAATTACATCAAATAATTTCTCTCTCCACTTTACACAAACACCAATAAAATACTATTCAATATAAATATTCACAATTTCTCTAAAATCCTACATTTTTACTCAAACCGAACATCTCTCGGGGGATAAAAAAGTGGGCCCTTTTTCCCTTGTTTTTTTTCCCTCGGGCAGGATTGGGGCTACATGAAAACACCGTAAACTTATTTATGACCAAGAACGAGAAAAAAAAACGCAAATACAGATTACAAAATTTTTATTCATACAACTATAGAAGGCGACAAACCTCTTGGCTCGCTTGGGATCAACGGACCACAATTCAGCGAGCTTATCAGGAGCAATGGCCTTCTTTGCCTCAATGCTCTCCAACATGGAAGCCCCATCCGCCGAATTGCTATGCCGGTGCCTCGGCCTCTCGACTTCCGCCCCATTATCGTGTTTCGGGGCGGATTGGCCGGAAGCATCTGGTCCGGATCCGAACTTCTCGATGTCCATGTAGGTGCAGAAGAGGTCGTCCTCGGATCCCAACTCCTCGAACAAGGGATCTGAGACCAGATCGAGCTCTTCGGGGAGCCGGAAATGGACCTCGGAGTGGGCCCGCCGGTGATGGGCCCCCCGAAAGGGTGGGGCGTTAGTTGGAGGACTGGGGACGGAGGAGGCCATTTCGGTTTGGGGATGAGAGCTGGTGTTTTGACTCGGATTCGGGGTCGGGTTCGAAGGATCCTGCATTGGATCCGTTGTCTTCGTGGCGGTGATCAGAGCGTATGTTCTTCTTCTCCACTCTGACCACAGTTTGTACGTTGGGGGTACGAGGATGGTTTTACTTGATCATGTGATTAGGAAAACGGCGTCGTTTTAAGGAGCATAACTTCTCCTACGGTGACACGGTACTACCACAAATGGTCCTACAAAAACGCCTAGCGAGGCCTAATTATATCCGATACGGATTATACAGCACCAACTCCTCACATTATCAGTAAGATTGTTTGGGAAGCAAACCTCAGCTCCAAAACTTATACTTTGCTTTAGCATATAGGCACTGACCCAATACCTATCAGTAGCGGGGCCGGCTCAAGCCTACGGCAACTTAGACACTTGTCTAAGGTCCCACCTCAAGTAACAGGCCCCATAATTTAGAAGGAAAAAAAAAAGGCCCCAAACACTTGGTGAAAAAATAAACCAAGAAGAAGAACAAATTGAAAAGAAGCACAATAAAAAAGTAGAAAAAATATTTTGTTTGTTGTATAGTGTGTTGCGCAGTTTGCTAGATTGGTGTGACTCTTGTAAAAAAATGTGAATTCTTGAAAATTGAAATAAGACAAGATGGTGAATATTCTGACATAGATGATTTTGATTTATTTTCAGAATTATAAGTATTAAAAAAAGTTTTGCAACCTAAAATCAATACTCTAATTGAAACATTAAATTATATAAAAAAAATTAGATTGTTTTCCAAATGCATGCATTGTTTTTAGAATATTCTTAACAGCATCAGTGATAGTTGTTTTGAAAAAATGAGTTTTTTAAAACTTAAACTGATAAAATCTCATTTACGGTCGACAATATCACAAGAAAGACTAAATAGATTAGTCATTCTATCAATTGAAAGTAACATATTAATAAATATTAAATATAAAAGTTTGATTAATAATTTTGTATATTAAAAAATTATTTTTAAAATTTATATAAAAAGACCTCATTTTTAACATGATGTTATGCCTCACCTTTTATTGAGCCGGCCTTGATCAGTAAGTAAAATTATTAAACTCTTATTCATCCAGAGGCGGAACTAAGGGGTAGCGACCCTGGGCGGTCGCTACCCCTCACGCCACAATTTTTTTTTTTCATTACTTTATTATTATTTTTTTTAAAAAAAAATTAAGTTGGTCTGGACCCGATACCCCTGAAGCTCAGGCTCAGACCAACTATACATATGTTTTACACATAAAGTCTGGGCCCGATACCCCTGACCCAGAAAACTGCAATAACATCGTCTGACATTTTCTATCAGTCCACACAGCAGAAATGAGCTAAACTGGCACCATCAGTCCTCACACCTCTCACTCTCTCATTTTTTACTTTTTTCCCTTATTTTTGCATATTATATTAAAAAAAACTTAAAAGCTCCTATTGTAACTTTTTGCAAAAAAAAAATATTGTTCAATTATTTGGATAGTACGGTTGCAGGTTGTTCCCGCGACCCACTTTTTTTCTTTCCTGGGTATACCCTCGCTGGGTGTCTGTGAAAGTCCACTATGTATGGACGTTAACTTAGTCAAAGAATGAAAGAAAAAAAACGAAGAAAAAGTTGATTGCCAAAATATCATGAGGCGGATGAGTATTTTGCACTTCTAGGTAGACAAATGTGTCATTGCATGGAGCAAAGGGAAGCACTAAGTTTAGAACTTCAGACTTTTTTGCATTAAGTAGTAAAAAAAATTTTTTTTGTCATTTTTCCTTAAAAAGTTTGCCCCCCCCATTAATTGGGTTTCTGGCTCCACCACTGGGTACATGTATTGTAATATTTTTAATGCTTTTAGTCTTTAATTTTTGATATTGTAATTGTAAAATAATTTTTAGCATTATAAAGGAAAAAAAATTTTTATCATTTCGTCTTTAGAATTCGACCCCCCTGAATTTTGGTCCTGGTTCCGCCACTGTATTCATCCATCTTGGTTTCGGGCTTTAGGACCAGGCGCCTCTAATAAAATCATTCGTGAAATGATGTGTCTCAATTCATCATAGAGCTTTTCTCAAGTTTCATGCCAAATTAATTTTATCGCGGATTGTTTGGTTAAGTGAGCGGCTTTTAGGCCTTTTTATTTGAGAAATCTACTAAAAGCCTTCATTTTAAATAGTGTATTCCTAAGATTCTGTTTGAAAGCTTGGCTTCAGCTTAGGAGAATGATGCATAATAGGTAAGTGGGTCTAACAGAGTCTAGCCCCACCCAATAATGACAATGCTCACGATGAGTGTGACAATCAGGTCAACGCAGCAAAATCCTAGCGTTGCTAGTGCTTATTGACCCAACACATCTAATCTGGGAGCAGCTGCAGAGTTATTTTATTGTCACTGGACAAGTGGTTTCACTTTCAGAGAGAAGAAAAAAAATACAGAGGCAGCATTATTGGAGAGAAACTGGATAATCTAAGGCTGTGTTTGCAAAACTCAACATTTCCAACATTTTATCTCTCTCCTAATAAAATACTTCAATATAATCTCTCTCTCCCATAAAAAAAGTATAAAAAATTACAAAAACTATAAAAAATTACCTCTCTCTTCACCTTTTCACTAAACCCAATACCAACACATATTCTCATACCCAACATTTTACAACACAAACACAACCTTAGCACAAAACAAGCAGTGGGGCTTCGATTAATGTCCACCCTGACCCTGTTTTACTGAACACCACGCCCCAAGATGAATTACTCTACATATACGCGGCTCGGATGGCACAAGTACTGTCTTGTTGGTCTCCCTCAGACTGTTTTAAAACTTTATTGAAACCCAACAGTTGCGAGTATAGGATGGAATGAGTCCCAACTATATACCATTTGACTTTCACGCAAAGGTCGTGTTCGTTCCTCGTCAGTTTTGTCATTTTCTTCCCCTAAGAAAGCTGTCGATTGATTGTGAAGGAAGCTAAGTAGGTGAAAACAGTAACAAAGAGGATGGGGCTGATGGAACTTGTATGGAGTTAGTCAGACAGGTGGATAATTCAAAACGTATTTCTGTCAAGCGAGACTAGACATATGTGGAGCTATTTGTGCCTCCTGGGTGGTCATGCATCGAGGATCTGCCTTAGCTTTTTTTTTTTTTTAAACCATACCTTCTTATATATTGAAGAGATCAGAAGTACAACAAACTATTAAAGCAAAGAAAGGAAAGATACAGAGAAGAAAAAAAAAAGACAAAAGAAAAAAAAAAGGAAAGATACCATAAGGCGGTGCAACATCATTAAATTTCCACAGTCCACGATTAAGAAGAAAAGATGAAAGAACATCTCCTGACAAGGAGTGGGCAGCCGCCCAAGCTGCTAATGAATGAGGCCTCCGAGTTGAAAGCTTGGGGGATCAAAGAAGGATGAAATACAGGAATTGATAACAGAAGCGGGTGAAGACTGTGAATGAGTGGTGCAATTTTCCAAGGGTACATCTTGCATGCAGACGATCCTTGTAGCTGATAAAAAAGGATACATTCCATAACAATATCGGAGTCACCTTGAAGCACCATGTGCCAGTCTTTTCTTCACACGCCATAAAGGGCTACACCTATTTTATATTTTTTGTAGTAAAAATTTATGATTTGATGGAAGAGAGAGAGATTATATTGTAATATTTTATTGTGAGAGAGTAAAAAATTTTGTAAAATTTTTCATGCAAACACAACCTAAGACTTATTAAGCGAAATTTTTTGACTCATGACTTGAGTACCACCGAAATGTCAAGGCAGATGACAGGGCTATATATCAGCAGTGCTTGCCTTTTGGCTTCTATCCCTCCGGTGGTCAAGTCATCAAAGAGTGGATAACCAAGATATATTACTACTATAATTACTTCAACAATTATGGATCGTGTCATTCAACCTTGTCCACAGGCATGGGGAGATTCGCATTTTCTCAGTATTGGGATCCACCATGGACATTGGCCATAAATAAACGAACATTTAGCTTAACCTTTAAATTAAAGGAAGAGTGGGAGAAGGATTTGGTGCCGAGAATAAGCATTTTATTTTAATAAATGAGCTACGGATACAGACCACTTAAAAATAAACCACTGTGATAAAGTACAAAGAACACACCTGAGCATGCATTCGCCTCTACGTTTGCTTCACTCAAATAAATCTTCTGGAATTGTATATCTTGAAAGGAACTAGAAAATATCCAACCTCTCGGGTTGAATAACTTTAGGAACGTCATGCCCATTGAGGGACTGAAGAAGGAGTAGTTCTCTTTATCATCATCGTGGTTGCCATTACTTATTAGGTGTACTGGTCTGACGAAGAAACGGCTTCATTGGTTTAGAGTGGACCATTTGTGTTTTCAAAAGCCCGATTTTTTGCTTTAATGTTTGCTAAATTCAGGTGATCATTATCATTTAAGGGCTCAACGACTATTCACCACCCCTTCTCTTATCCTGGAGACAAACGAGATGCTTTTTTTGAAAATCCTTTATCTAGGTAGAATCCTAGCAGACATTACCACAACTCACAAAGCCGACCTCTCTCTTTAGTTGAAGCAGATCAAGAAGAACCACAATCCGAAAGAAAGAAAGAAAGAAAGAAACCACGAGCCCCAACAAGTATTTTTCTCTGCTTTCCTCTTTTCACATGGATCATCAATCACGAAGAAGTCCATCCTCGAAGAGTTCTCCAGCGCCAGCCTAGCTTGTTGTGTATAGAAGTCCAAGATCAAAAGAAGCTGAAATCAACAAGCCAAAACCCTGTCCAGTACATGAGTAAGATGAACTCCCTTCTTTCCGTCTCCGTAGTGGTTCGATTCGCTTCTGAAAAGCGGTGGAGCAGCGAAATCACAACCCAATTTTGATAAGCTCGTCAAGCAGGCCACAAGGCCCTTCTGAAAGCAATAAGGTGCAGGAATTCTGAGTTCTCCAATTAGTCATTGGTGCGGGTGAAAGTGGTGACCTGTTGAACAATGGGGACAAACCTTCCTCGCCTTCCGCATCGTCCCCACCATCTCCTCCTCTATGCAGAATCAAGCACGCCACCAGCTACACGCGGGTCTTACGCTAGCGAGGCAAACTTCGATTCCAACATGGTGATTATCCTAGCAGCCTTGCTCTGCGCTTTAATTGGTGCACTGGGACTAAACTCGATTGTGCGCTGTGCTCTAAGATGTAGCCGTAGGTTTGCTTTTGAAACACCGGATGAGACTGCAGCAAGGTTGGCCACCACAGGCCTAAAAAAGAGTGCATTGCGTCAGATCCCCGTGGCAGTATATCGCTCGGGACTGAGTATACCAGCCACAAAATGTCCAATTTGTCTTGGAGAATTTGCGAATGGTGAGAAGGTTAGAGTGCTACCTAGATGTAACCATGGGTTCCACGTCAGGTGCATAGACACATGGTTCGTGTCACACTCATCGTGTCCAACTTGCCGTCAGTCGTTGCTGGAACAGCCAACAAGTGCCGACGCTGGGGATTCTGATGCTGGAATCCGGCACATTGCAAATGCATCGGAAGGACAAGGGGATGTGCTCATAGTTGTGGACGAGGTAAGTTAACTCTTGAATTGCAGAGATTTCACAACCCCTACCTCCGCTCCCAACCAATCGATAGAAAAGAATAGCAGTACTTAGTCATTGTTTTAGATAGTACTCTTATGATTTTCTTCTCATACTGGTAGTTGAGTATCCTCCGTACAGAGTCGTCTTAGAGTTTGTTGTTTGCTTTTGTCTCTCTCTCTCTCTCTGTTTTCTCTCTTAGTCTGAGCTATATGCATATATGTTGGGATGAACGAGATTAAGCCAAAGAAAAACAAAATCAGGATTTTTGTTTGCTACACACACTTTGTCTGAGAAGTAATAATGTTTGGGAGCTAAGCTGATAACTCAACCTGTCAAATAAAAGAATTATATCTAAGATCTCTTTGTGAGCAAGTGGATTGTTGAATAGACAGACAGATTTATGTCTTGTAGAATACAAAGATCAGCAATTGGACTGAAGAAAGCTATGAAATCATATCAGGGTGATCTTCCAAAGTAGGAAACAGGAAACGTTTAGAAGTCCATTTTGATATTCTGGCACTACGAATCAAAGCAGAGAGAGTTTGAAACCATTTTGAGCCTCCCCTGAAAGCAAACTATTTTTCAGTGTGCAATCACTTAATCCATGGTGCCTATCATGGAGAATCTCCCCGTGCATGGCACGTGCCAGTCTGCGGGCAATTTTTATTCAAAGTGACTTGCATTGCCAACTAAAGTCAGATCAAAGTTTTCGATTCGTTATAGTTGAGTTAAAGCCGAGTCATTGGGAATAAAGGCACAATCACCTCTTTCCAATTTTCTAAACTTCAAAACTTCCACTCTCTGCAATACGCCCTCTTGTATAGAAGAATATTGTGCGTTCACCCTCTCATTTGAACTCTTTTGTCACCCACCCTCATAACGCATCAAAAGGTGCAATTTTGGCCCCAGTAAATGAGCACATACCCACAACAAATTGCCAAATCCCTCCATGTTAAATCGCACATGCCAGATTGATATGTCAAGTGAAGACCGACTTAGATCAGCAGATATCAGAAAACTCTGCTTTCTTTTCTGGCGTCCACTTGAAGTCGGACCGAAGTGTTTGCTTCCTTTTGTTGTTACTATACTATGACATGGGAGGTGGGTTAATTATAGAAATTAAAGAGACAGAGGAAAGAAAAAGCTGATGGAAACAGAAAGCATTTCTTATAACCAAGAGAAAGAAGAAGAAAAATTCTATCATTGCACCTTCATGTTTTCCCCTGTTTGACGTGATAGCCATGTGAGTAGACGCATAAGGAACATAATGTCAATGAATCATAACATTTGTGCTTACAGAATGGAATCTCCATTCCCCAATAATTTTCTTCAAAATTACTTTGAGGGTCTATTAGGGCCGCAAATTGCAATCGATAAATTCTTAAATGCACCACCTCTGGACATGTCTAAGGTACCAAGGAAACATCTAGAGTGTGATAAGGACGTTTCATCGGAGAGCGTCACTCATCGTTGAGAACACAAACCCCCTCTCTTCGCTTTTGGATCTGATTGACTACTATCAATCTTACAGATTTTTCCTTGATACAATCTGCCTGGACGATGACTCATGACTCGATAGACTACACCGGTTTCAGATCAATCCTCTTTAGCCATATATATCCACTATAATATAGGTTGCTTTGACATTACAACTCTGCCAATCTTACCATTACTTATGTATATGTACCACTCTGAAGTTTTAATTCTCCACTCTTACCATCAGTTATTTCTTAGAAATTATGGGGTCCGCTAGAATGCGTGGATATTTATGAGACGGTGAATTCATACTAGCTTGCAATAAGATTTTGGATGAGAAGTATCTCGATGAATATCTAAAAAATTACTCGGATGCTTTCCACTAATGAACGAGTGTTACAGGAGTTAGGCTGCACCATAATCTCCCCAAGGTCCCTCGCGTATACTTATCGCTATGTCGGTGGTCCAAATCCTCTGTAACCGGAATTCTTTCGTTGGTATTTGTGGACACGTTTTTCAGCTCGAGATGTCTTTTGGGGCCTTTTTAATACCGTGCTTTTCATTTTTCACTTTGATCGTGGACTTTTTTTTTAATTTGTTAATGATCAAAATAGTCTCTGAGTTTTATACTATTTATCGATTTAGTCTCTGGGTTTCAAATTCGGTCACACACGTCCTTAGGTTATCCTCATTTATCGATTTAGTCCTTCCGTTCAATTTCGTCTCCTCCGTGCACAGTTAGCTAACGGTGAACTACGTCACCACCAATAATATCTTGACACGTGTACGTTTTTTTGTTTAAAAAAAACCAGACTAAACGACAACCACGTTGATCAGTAACGCCGCGTCAGGTCACCATCCAATTCGCTTCAACCCCTGGAAACCCATGGAGCTTACACACCCACATTTAAACCAATTTTCCCCCAATCTCAACCTAGAACGAAGTCGACTGTCTCTCGATAGCTCCTTGCGTCTGAAATTCGCCGAGTCCCGAACGAAACCCGTAGAGCCACCAACTTCGCCGTCTTTCAGTGACTGAGAAATTTCTTTTCTCACCGTCGTCGATCAAGTCGTTTCTCCTTTTGGGGTTCTCACATTTTGCCCTACCAAAAGGTATTCGAATCTTAGAGACCCTTTTAAACTGAAGTGATTAAAAGGTGGTGCTGGATTTTATCTCTCATATCTTATGTCTTAGTGGTCCCTTATAATGATTCGAGCTGTCTGTGGTCCTATAGATTTGTCTCTCTAAAGTAATGTACTAATGTTGTCGTATACCTACCTCTGTGACCCCATAACTTGTTTCTTTTTTACTGATTTCAGTTGTGTCGGTTGATTTATGTTATATAATGATTCGTGATGTTTTGTTTTTTATTTGATTAATGTTATTTTACTCTTTTGTTGGTTTTTTTATTTTATTTGACCAAAATATGTTGTCGGCTTTGAGCAAGATAACAAATGCATTTATTTATGACATTTCTGTTTAGCTTACATTAGCAGTCTCATGTTCCATATTGGAGAGATATTTGTTGACTTTGAAAACTTTTTGGTCCTACGTCCATGTTGCATGTTTCAATCTTTATGACAGCTAGATTTACAACCTCAAGATTTATGATGCTCATTGGACAGTCCTGCAGAATTATTTGTGCATCTTATTCGTAACATCTTATTTGTGCATATAATTTGTTTATTGAATTTTCTGGATCAGTAAATAATCTATTTACTCACTATGTTACAGGGCTAGAAATGGTGAAGGTGGTTATGCATCATGGTGGGTCTATTTCGAAGGATACACACGCATATGTTGGTGGGTTTGTTGAGGATGTGGGTACGGTCGAGGTGGACTACATGACAGTCCCAGACCTCGAAGGTGTGGTTGAAGGATGTGGGTACATGAATGCCGGTGAAATGTTTTATACCTTAGATGATGAAGAATCAATCCACTTGAAGCCTCTGCAGAGAGATATGGATATCCTAGCAGTCAGCCAAAGGATTGAGGCAAAAAATTCTAAAACACTACATATTTATGTGAAGCATGTTGTAGACATACCTGTTGTTGTGGTACCGGCTGATGGGCTTAGTGATGAAGTACATGGAATGGGGAGTGGGAGTGAGGGAGGGAGGCAAACTGATCACAGTGAGGGAGGGGAGGATGTGGCTATAGAAGATAAAGAATTAATGAGTGATTTTCATGAGTCAGATGATGCAGACCCAGACTTGTATGACAATGACTGCAATAGTGTGAAGTTTGGAAAAGAAACCGGGGTTGCTGCCATCAGTGGTTCGCACCATGGAGATGGGGAACTAGTCGTACTGGGGCCAAGGTGGAGTCTGACTAAGCTGCCTCAGAGGAGTGGGGGAGTTTAGATGAACCTTATCATCCTAATGAAGTTGAAGTTGGTGAAGTTAAGCCAAGGCGGCCTATGAAAAAACATTTCCCGGATTATAAGGAAACTCCGGATTTGAGGGCTAAGGTGACGTTTCAAGTAGGTGAAGTATTTAAGAATTGTGAGCAATTTCAAGAGTGCACTCCGGACACATTGTATTAAAGAGGGATTTGAGTACAATTTCGTGAAGAACGACACAGTGAGGGTTAGGGTCGTTTGCAAGCTGAGGTGTGGGTGGGAGATCTATCTTGGTCAGACACGTGCAAAGGATGCGCTACAAATCAAGACGTACAACTCTAAGCACACATGTGGCAGCCATCATAGAAATACAAAGGTCTCTGTTAAGTGGTTGGCCTACCGGTACTTGGAGAATTTTCGAGATGATCCTACCTGGACACCGAGTGCACTACGGGGGGAAGTTGCAAGAGAATATTTGGTCCACGTTAGCCCACTTACGTGTAGTCGTGCAAGAAGGATGGCATTGCATATGATTTATGACAATTCTAAACATTAATTCATAATGAAAGTGAAGCTCAAAGACATATGGGTTTCCTCACAATGTTCAAAACTTAAATAACAAATGACAGAGCAATAGAAGATTTCCAAAACTGGATTTCCTCTCGAGGATGAAAAGAGGCAAAAAAGGTGTTTCAGTGGAAGCTTGGAGCTACGAATACTGCTTAACAGTGAAGACTTCAAGTTAGAGCAAAAACAAGACTTCCAACTAAGAACCGTAACCCATTTATAGAAAGATGAACATAAATCATAACTCATTTACCTTGGTGCTTCTAGTACTCATCTGGAAGAGGAATGGAAGCTAAAACGAGAGCCACAGACGCTGTCGGAGAGAAGAAGAAATCGGTTGCAGACAGGTGAAGAGGGCGAAGTTGGTGGCTCTACGGGTTTCGTTTGAGACTCGGCAAATTTTAGACGCAAGGAGCTATCGAGAGACAGTCGACTTCGTCCTAGGTTGAGATTGGAGGAAAATTGGTTTAAACGTGGGTAAGCTCCATGGGTTTCCACGGGTTGAAACGAATTGTTTTGTTTTTCGTTTAATTTTTTAAACAACATGTGCCAACGTGGCTGTCGTTTAGTCTGGTTGTTTTTAAACAAAAAAACGTACACGTGTCAAGATATTATTGGTGGTGACGTGACCCACCGTTAACTGACTGTGCACGGAGGAGACGGAATTGAACGGAAGGACTAAATCGATAAATGAGGATAATCTAAGGACGTGTGTGACCGAATTTGAAATCCAGAGACCAAATCGATAAATAGTATAAAATTAACCCTTTTAATTATTGGTAGTGGATTTTGGCATGTTTTTATAGGTAGCAAATATACGCTTGGGTTGGGTTCATATATAAAACCCAGTTCCTCAGTGATGGGTAAGCCCATGTCTTTTTTCACCGGCCGATTAATGTTTGGTGGGCATGTTCCTTAAGAGCCCAACGTGGCAACGATGTATTCTTCCTTAATTTATTGTTTTTATTTTTTTGACTTCAGAAGAAGGGGAAAGACGCACTTCGTTCATGATTTGTAGTCTTTGGCACAGCATGATTTCAGCCACAAAATGTAAGCAACTTTTCCAATTCCAAATTGCGCAAAACGCAAACGTAAAAGGCTTATATTATTGATAAAGAAGCACAACAAGCAGACCAGCACCAGAATTAACGCCCATGGTAAGACGGCAAGTGTACTGTTGATCATTTTGATAACTCGGTACAGAGGGTGTTGGCCAAGGAGGATATGGTTGTTTGAGACACCCCTCTAGTCCCTCCCAGGTACCATTTCTTGATCATCTCAACCACATTGGCATTCTCCACCTTCACCTTCGATTCCTCCTTCCCTTCAGTCGAGAAAACAACCTGAAACATACACACAATTAATACATGCACGTGCGGGGTCGATCGGTACCATTGGCAACGAGTATATAGTAGCAAGTACTTGGCAATCAATCCACATATACCATTAATTAGTTCACGCTTTTTCTTTCGAAAAAAAAATACCTCGGCGGTGCCAGATGTAGCTGGAAAATGAAAAGTGACAACGGAATCTTTCTTGAAATATTTAGTCTGGAAGAATTCGACAAGTTTCTCCAAGGCCACCTCCTCCTCCTCTTCATACTTGTCATCGGCAGCCAATCGATCCCTCACAGCGCTCTCTAGCTGCACCCCATATTGTGCCCCCTTGATCTCCTTAATCACCACAACTCTTATAAATTTCTCCACGGGAGCTGCACATATATATATAGGTCAGAGAAATCTCTTGACTACTTAATTTTATTTTTAAAAAGATACTATATATATCCTAAGTTAGTAAGTTGCAGCTAGCAAACTGTAGAAATAGATCATAGCATAAATTACTGTACCCGAAATAAGGGCCTCAAAGAAGTCATCATCTTCGGCGAGTACATTTCCAGGTTTACCCTTCCATTGCTGCAGATGCTTCACAATTTCGGGTTCCAAATAAACTCCGATTGCCGTGAACTTGATTTGGAGAAAGTGTATCTCAATATCCGTGATGCCTGTCACAAGCAAGGGGAGAGAAGTGAGGGGCTATTAGGAAATTAAGAAGATCGAGTACGTACGTAGTGTAAAATTACATTCTTCTTCTGGCCCTTAATTCACTGCATGAACTGAGATGCCATATATAAGCAAAATTCCTAACAGTCCTTACCGCTAAACATTGATTGATGATTAACATTTCCTAATTAAGAAAAAAATGGGTCTAGCTACTTAATCACGAGTACATATGAATCTATACCATGACCCAGAAGTGATAGCGGCTTTGTGGTGGTGATAATCTCTTTAGGAAATGGGATCTCATCCAGCATGACCACTTGGTTCGCTTCAGTACCCACTGCATATATAGCACACGCGTACAAAGAACAGAGAATAGGTGAGAAATTTCAAGAAAGAGAAATTAAATTGCGCGCGGTCTAGTTGAGGTCAAATAATTGGGTTAGTTATCAATATTCGAGATAAAATGTTGTACGTCTAGGCTGATGGCATGCAGCTACAATATGGAAGCTAGCTCAGATAAAGCAAGGAGTAGAACAGTAGAAAGAAAGAGAAAGGCTATAAAAGAAGGAGGAGAAGAAGAAGGAGGAGGAGAAGAAGAAGAACAGTACTTGAAATTAAGAAGACCCTCTTACTTGTTGTACTAGGCAGTGAAGTGTGCTCTGGATCGGACAATTGCAACGAGAGAATGGAGGGAATATTTTGGTTAGGTGGAACGAGAGGTGTAGTAGTGTTGCCGATGCTTAAAAAGCTTTCTCTGGGGTTGCTCTATTAACAGATACAGTACTTGAACTTCCAGTCTTGGCTAGCTAAGGCCTAAGGAGAAGGATGGTAGGTAGTCGAAGTTGATAAGCTTGTGATTCAACCAACTTTCTTCCACTTGACTATTCAAACTCGTATAGAATTGCAAGCGACATCAGCCTTCTTGCCTTGTATCTCCACTAAATCCATCTGACCTACGTCGTATCCGCGCGCCTCTACCGCTCACACTCTTTGGCCAACCTCATTAATTGCCGTCAAATCAGAACACCAACGAGCGAGCATTAATCATTTTCTGATTTTTCACTCCTTTCTTTTCATGCCTAACAATATTGTTTAAATTTTGCATTTCCATTTGCTGCGGTGAAACCGTGGGATCAGTAATTGTTTGTTTTTCAAGAAGATTAATTAGCAGCTTGTCTTAATTGCTACTGTGATTTCAAAACGTGTTTTCGTCTATATCCAGCAAAATCTGTGAATTTAATCCAATATTTACTGATATATATGTATATATATATATATATATATAGGAATCTACCTAGCTATCAGAAGAGGTATTGACTATATACTACGAACACAAGATAACAAAGAGGGGAGGGGGGGGGGGCGGGGGGTTGAGGGCTTGATCACCTTTGATCACTATTATTTTAATATTTTAGAAGGAATATTAATAGCAACCTTGTTAAACATTTGCTTAGAAAAAAACCTTGTTAAACATTTCGTTCGGGATTGAGGTTTGTCGATTTGGTTTGAGGCATTAACACGGCTACCCGGTAGCCACGTGATGGGTTTGCATAACCACCACTCATATTACCTACCCCTTCCTATTAATTAATGACAGCTCACCAGCTACGTACACATTGCATATTAAGCTCACCAGCCGGCAGCCATGTACCCGGTGCATATCAGAAAAGTCACTTTATATTCTCATACTATCGAATCAATCTCAAACATAACTTCAATTATTCATTTGATACATTGTTAAAATTTCGAATAAAAAAGTGAACATAACACTAACAGTTACCATCTGATTATACTAATTGTTCCGTTAACATAGCACTAGTATTAATCACACATTTAATTGTAATAAATTTAATCTACTAAAAAAATATAATTAATATAAAATATCAAAAATAAATCAAATATCGAATAAAAAACATAATCATAATGTCTAGTACAAGCCAGAGACGGTCATTCAAACGATAAATAAATAATAATGATAAAGCATAAACATAAGACTAGTCCAAATCAGGAGTTGACTCGTCCATATCTTGTCTTAGGGCATCACAAACATACGTCAAAAGTTCCTCCATATTATCTACCCTCGTAACGAGTGTTTGCAGCTGTATCGGAACGGTATGGACAGACTGTGACAACTAAGACAATTTTTCTTTCACAGAGAACAGTTTCATCCGCATAATATTCATCTATTTCATCAGAGCTCTATCTATTAGAACAAGTTTGGTCTCCAGACCGGTCAAGCGGCATTGGAACTCCATGCATAACGAATGTGTCGACTCTACTATAGCCCGAATACTCTCCTTTAACAACACTAAAAAAGTGTCTACCAAAACTGGTCGCTTTGTCTGTCTCCCGACATTGGCGATACTTCTCTCGGAGTATCTCATGGTCAACCTAGCAAAAATTGTTCGAACATAAGCACAAACCATTTGCACGAACATGAAACTGTGTCATTTAAATTCTAGGACGTCCAGACGGTACAATACCATCCGGACTAACTAGAAAAAGTCTGGACGCCTTAAAAAGCGTCGGAACAGGTTTCGATGAACACAAACAAAGCATCATAATTTGATGAATGCAAACAACACAACAAACAATACAGCAGACGATATTGAATTGAAATGCATGAAATTGAGAAAGCAAATTTATGAATAAAGTTTTACCTGAAGTTGTTTGAGAGATCTCGAATGGGTAATGAAAACGTTTGGAAGAAAAGTTTGAGAGATAAGAGTAAGTTTGTGATTTTGATAAAGATTGGCCGGTTTAATGTGTACAGGAAGCTTCCGAACATATTTCATTTACGTTCGGACGCTTCTCAGCGGTTATATTCACACGTGGCCCAATCAAATTTAACGTCATTAAATATGCCCGACTCGAAAAGGTTCTAGAACTTAAACCGTCCGGACCGTGTTTATTGTCCCGGACGATTTCGATTTCACGAGTCTTAAGTTTTGCAGCGTGAAACCACATGATTAGCAGAATAAGCATTCATACCTGTGAATACATGTTTTTTACCGTCAAGAAGATGTTATCTTTTCCGTTGGAACGCGGTTGCTAACGTCTGGATGAGATCGAATATTCATGAAGATTTTTAATTTGTCACTATATGCTAACAATTATTATTCGTCAGTTACGACAATTGAGAATTTGTCACCCAACAGAGAGTCCGAACGGTTTGCTCACGTGTCTGAGCGATATTTTATGACTATTTTATTGTCATTCATTCGTAACGCGTGCATTTCGTCACACCATGAATACGCTCGAACATGTTTTTGACAGGTCCGAACGGTTTTCGGTGACGAAATTAATATTTTGTCATGGAAAAACCACTTGAGGTAACAAAATTTAGTTTGACACCCAAAATTTTGTCACCTAAAGCTATATTTCTTATAGTGAATAAATAATAATAATTTGATAGAGAGATAATATTTTATAATTTTTTAATGACACCCAAAATTTTGAGTGTTAATAATTTAGCAATCACACACTACCTAAATTTCACCAATTTGTGTCCCTATAAAAGATCCATCAAAATCGAAGAACATGTATTATAAATGAGCCACTTGGTACAATTTTGAAAGTTGAATTTTATTTTAGAGTGTAGATTGATTGACTTTAAAAGTTTTTGAGAGTTTAATGTGTCAAGTATGATAGTTGAGACTCATGTGTGAGATTGCTTTGGTAATTTGAAGGTACAAAGTGATTTTTTTTCATATACAATATTTATTTTTTGTTTATCTCCGCTCTCTCCATTAAAAATTTAAATTATATGTTATTAAAGTTTATAAACGTGGAAGATTTTGACGTGAACAGATGAGGTTTCTATTTTGAGTATATTTTCACAACGTTTTTCAGATGAGACTATTTTTTAAAAAAACTAATACATTTTTTAGTTGAATATATACGATTAAGTGAGCGCTCGTGCCTTCAAGCAATACTTTTATATGCAAAAAAAAGAAAAGAAGAAGCAATACTTTTTTTCTTTTTTAGACCACTGTAAATGAAACATAAATGGTTTGTTATGTAGTTGTCTAATTAATATAAGGTTGAGCACGGGTATCCGCGGTATGCCGGTTTATCGGTACTAGTGCGGCAAATCGCTCTCCACCCCACTGCAACACCAGTAACGGTGCCAGATTTTGCCGGAATTTCGGAGGTGGTTTCTACCGATTTTCGGTTAAAATCGTTTTATTTTATTTTTTTCATTCATTTTATACAAAACGACACATTTCTCTTTAAAATTATAATGTCGTTGTTTGAGGAGCCCGATGTGAGACTCGGTGGTGGACATCGTGAAGAAACTAGACCAGGTGCCGCTGTTGATGCAAGTGTTCTCAGAGAACGAGAATCGTGATCGGGATGAAAAGTCCGGCACGGGACAAGGTTAGAGACGGAGAAGGCGGTGGAGGAGAATTGGGCGGCGTTGAAGAGCCGATGAGAGAGCAGGGAAATTCCGTCGCCTGAGGGGGTTATATTCGTGGAAGATCTGGGGAATGGTGAGGAGGAGGAGGGGGAGAGGTCGGAGAGAGAATCCGGGACGAAGGCGTGGGGAATAGTGGTGCAGGGGAGGGGGCCGAGTGCGGACCGGTGTGCTATTAGTTGAAGACGAGCAGGGTGAAGGGGTTGGGATCGGCGTGCTGCACCCATTTTTGTTTGGCGAGGGTGAAAGGGTCCATGAGGGAAACGACGGAATCAGCTCAAGAATTGCTGGTTGGTGCAGGCTCAGGGCCGTCTCTGAATTGAATTTCCAACTCGTTGCATTTGTAAATTTTTACTTGATTAGTTGGATTATCATTAATTAGTGATTTGTTCAAAGTAAAACTCATACGAAATACAATTTAGTATTACTTCGTTCAATCCATTCTTATTCGTTTCTGGGTTTGGTAATGATCTTCTTATTTTTTGCAATTTTGTATCTCCAATATTGCCACTTCTATGCCCATTGCTCCTAGCTTTCGCCATAACCCGGCCATAGTCTTTTGATAGGTTTGATTCAATTATTATTAAGTCATGTTTGTTTCTAAAAGTATTATTGAATACAAATGTATTTAATAAAATTTACAAAATTAATATTTAAAATTTCAAAATTTCATGTACAAACACAAATACCTTTTACACAATCTCCAAAACCTTTTCACAAAAACTAATATTTTTTTTAAAAAAATTATAACAAATATTATCTCTCCATACTTTTTCACCCCAATTTTAATATTTTTTATTAAACAATTACATCAAATTATCTATTTTTATAAATTTCAACAAAAAATTAAATATCTTTAAAACTTTTTACCAAATTTTACACAAATATATATAAAACTCCAATTTACATAATCCTAAAACTCTTGCATTTTTTTACAAAACAAACATTCCCTAGAATTGAAAATCCAGATTCCCAAACAACTACGTATAAATTGTTTCTATTTTTTTTATTCTTTTAGTTGTTTTTCCACCCTCACTTAAAAATTATGGGGATAATCACATTAATATCAAACTAAATATAAGAATTTAGAGGAAATTAAGGGATAAATACATTTTTCACACATAAACTACCACGTCTATGACACATTATACTATTAACTACTAATTTTGATAATTGGTAACTACAAAAAATATAAAAAATTACCTCTCTTCACTTTTTTATTAAATCCAATAAAAAAAATTTTAACAACACAAACCCACACTAGATAAGAATAATATTATTGAATAAAACTAATTTAAATGAATTTAAAATTAATAACTAAACAAGATTTAGAGTTAAAAATTAAAAATCTAAAACTCAATCCACTTTCCAAACAAGACCTAGATGTTTGGTAGTAAAAACTTTATATTTTGAAATTTTATTTAACAGGTTGAATTTTTTTCCTAACTTAAACTAAATACGTTTTCATAATTTTAAAATCTACTTATGTTTATTGGTATATTTTAAAATGCTTTTTATGTCATTTGCTTTAAAATCAGACCATCCAATTTGACTAATGAATTTTTATAGGGGATAGAGGGCTAAAAATATAATATAAAAAAGGTTATAGAGTGCAAGCGTGGAGCACGTACAGGGAAATCCCTCCAATCTCCTGCATTTGAATTTGAAAACCGATCCACATTCCGTGTTCGAAAACCATTTTCTTACATGCCAGCGAGACAACCTTTGTGGCTTTGCCTTTGGTTTGGTATAACTGCGAGCGCGCTTTCTCGCTCTCGTTCTTGCAAATACAAACAAAATTACAATAATAACTCTTAAATGCGCAGAGCAGATCTCACCTCCCACACCTCGCAAAAATCCTAATCCACCAACCGCAGCCTTTCAATTCATGCTCGCACCCTTCCCAGTTGCTAGAAGAAGTTAAGAACAAAGATTCCTTCTTCTTCTTAATAAGACGGACTTCTTTTAGCGGATTATAGGGTCAATTTTGTTGGCTTTGGCAATAGTAGTAAGCATCGAAAATTCCTCTATTTGAGGAGAAAATGGAAGATCAAGGCGATTCCTCATTGATGCCCAGATGGGATTCAAAGGTTGGATACATTTACTCTAGGGTGCTTTGGAAGACGTTGTCTTTAGGTATGACTTCTTATGGATATTTGTTTACTTGGTTTGGGCTACGTTAGATTATTGAGAACCGCAGTAGGACTGGATTCGAAGAAAAGGGCGAGTCTGCTCGTAAGCGGGTTAAGATCGGAGATCTTGAAGCGGTGTGCTGGTCTGAAGGTGAAGTCTTCTTAAAGCTTTGAGTTTTGTTTTAAAGGTGGTTTTTTTATTGGTATTTTTTCTTGTGGTATTTTGAAGCTTACAAGTCTCTCAGTTGACTCATTACTAATTTTGATTCGTTTTCCAAACTTGGGTAACCATTGAAGTGCCATTTTGGATGCCACCTTCTTATTTTTCTTTCCTCCTGATTCTCCAATACTTAATAGAGTGCTTATGAACCACTTTGCATTTACTCATCTTGTAACTAGAATGGAAGCCAAACCTGAGAACCGAAAGAAAGTAGTGAATTAAGCAAGATGTATATGCACCTTACAAGGGTTGCACATTTGGTCTGATCTTAAACACATACTTCATTAGTTTTTTCTCTCTCCATTTCATATGTGTGAAGGTGGTTTTCATTACACAAAGAGTTTTTTTTTCCCACGCATTTCACAAAGAGTTAGTTCCTGCATTTATACCACAGGAGTCACTACCCGTCATCCAAAACCATTGAAAAACAAAGAATCCAGGGATCAATTTCAATTTGATGAAGAAGAGATGTCCCAAGTTACTAAGGTGTCTGTAATTTCGGATTTCGATGCTTCTCAAGCGGAGAAAACTGGAAGGAACTCATTTGCACTGGATCTCAACGCTAAAGTTTGTGTTGGGGAAGATTCGGACCATGGTGATAGTCAGAAATGCGGTGAGGATTTTGACCTCGGGAGGCATGAGAAGGTACATAATAGTAATTTGGTAACCTCAGGAGGCATTGGCGTTAATCTTAATGCAGAAGATGTATCTAGCTCAGTAAGTCAGGAAACGTCTTATTCTTCCAAAATTCATCACCATGTGAAGTCAAGAGATTTCTCCGAGTGCGGGAGTTCTTTGGGCCCATTGGATGAGAAAGATCCAAAGAGACGTTGGGAGCAGATCAAGCAAAATGGTTTTCTCTCATCTTCTTATGGAGGCATACCAATACCAAAGAAGCGTGTGAGAAAAAGTAAAAATGATGTGATCAAGAAAAAGATGGAGCTTGCAAAGAGAGAACAAGTTGACCGTTTTACTAAGATTGCTGCCCCAAGTGGACTGCTCCATGGATTGAACCCTGGGATTATAAACCATGTGAGAAACAGAAAACAGGTACACTCCATTATAGAGGCCCTCGTAAGATCAGAAAAAATTGAAAATCGAAATATTGGAAGCAAACAGGTAGCTCATATGAAAAGTGGAGCTACAGAAGGTAGCAACAGGATGGACCTCGAAAATATGAAGGATTCAGCAATACATCGAGTCGATTTTTGTCAGGAAGATGAACCTTTGGGCACTTCCTCTGGGATCAGGCAGACAAGAGCGTGCTCTGCACCAATGAATAAGTTTTCTCATTCAATTGTGGAGGGCAGAGGTGGACATGGCGAGTTAAGCATGGTAGAGAGGGTTTGTGGTAAAACTTGTGCCTCACAGTCCATCCCTGTAAGCAATGATGATAGGATAGAGCTGAAGTTAGCATCATCAGCACAAGCGTCTGAGAATGCTAGCTCTTCAACTACTAAGGATTCAGCAAACTGGGCCAGCACTGTGAACGGTTAGTGTACACTTCGCTGGTTATCTTCTATTCCTTAATTGCTTCAAATGCTTACTGACTTCTTTATTCAGTTTTCACAAAATGTTATTGAGAAGAGGTAGAAAAGGAAGCAAAAAACCCGTATACTGGTCGTTATCTCATGGGTGTAAGAGAACTTGAATTTTCAGAAATACACTCTTGTACAACAAGAAGCTTGTGATAGTTTTACTAGGAGGATTGACAGGAAGGTGATACCATGCATAATTAGGCACCAGTACAGATTGCCTAAGGGGGCAAATGAGAAAGGAGGAAAACCTGAGCCTAAATGTTTTTCTCTTTTTCAGCTGCTAGTGTTGCTTTTCAATGGTTGGAACTTCTTCATCAAGATATTAAAGGACGTCTTTCAGGTACTCTGTTTTCTTAGTATCATAATGCGAGGTTCTCGACAGTGTTTTACTTGAATTTTTTTGATGATAATGCCGATCTGGGAATGCAGCCCTGCAACGTAGTAAGAATAGAATTCGAGCTGTAATTACTACAGAGCTGCCGTTCTTGATATCAAAAGAATTCTCATGTAATCAAGAGAATAATCACAAGCCGACGCAAACTTCTAGTGAGAAATTTTCGAATCGTGCAACTGCGGACATGCATATAGCAAGATGGAGCATGCTGTTTGATCGGATGGATAAAGCGCTTACTGAAGAACATAAAGAACTTGTATGTATCAAAGATATTTTTCTGTTTCACTTGGAGTTTTAAGTATTTTCATTGTATCTGGCATGAAAAATCTCCTTGCCCTAATGTCTGTGACGTAGGCACTGTCTTCGTACGAAGGATCCAAAATTTGACCGAAAATATTCTTCCTCAACTACCCATAGCGCATAATTTAGTTTATGTTTGACCAAGTTCTCTTTCACCATGATTTTTTTTGCACATGGAAAAATGAGGTATTTTAAGGGAAAATCGGAAACCTCTTTTTGCTCGATGGAAAGGAGAAGATTTCTGGCTAATTGAGTGGCGTTAAGAGAGTTCATTCTTTCAATTTCAGGAAAGTTGGTTAAACCAAGTAAAAGAAATGCAGCTGCAGTGTGACCGGGGCCTGCAATATGTCAACTTGAGTATGGCATTTGGTGTGGCACAGCAGGGAACTTCAGAAAATGACTCCAGGTAAAGCTTGTCATAGTTGCTGCTTCTATCATCAAGCTATTGAACTTGTGGATATGTCCTAGTGGTACATTATATAACAAAATTTTCAGCTACGGTTACAGGGAATTTTAATGTATGCAGCTGCCATACCAGCCCATACGTTCTGTAAGTAATGCTAATGCAATCAGTTTATTACTTCTGATGGGCAATTGTGAGGAGAAGAAAAGGAAAGAATCTGGTCTATGAGAGAGATAATCTGGGTTGTGGCAACTCTCTGTTCTGAGGTACCCCTTGGGTGCTCTAGTGAGGTTGCCAGGCCAAAAGAACACTAGATAAACCGTTGGATCACATCGGTTTCTTGTTAGAAATGTTTAGTCCTTGAGTTTCACTGTTTGTTATGTCGTTCATATTGCAGATCAAGGATACGGGATGGGCCAGATGATAGGGAAATGGCACTTATGGCTGCTGCAGCTTCCATTTACTCGACATCCAACTCTCTGTTGGCGGATAACCTACCCTGTTTCTGATTTACATGGCTCACGCGGGTGTGGGCCCACTTACCTTTCCGTGAGTTTCTGTGCTTACTAACCGAGGGGCTTGCATCCTCTTAATGGGTCACGGCCCCTAGGCTGTTGGCCTTTGGGTCCCTTTTGTTGTAATTTCTTTAATGGGCCACAACGCTTAGGGTTGTTGGCCTATGGGCCTTTCTGTTATAAGTCTCCAGTGTTAATAAAGTGCGCCATAAAAAAAAACTCGTCTCTTCGCCCTTTTTCTAATGAGATTGACCAGCCTTGCTGAACTTACACGTTCATTTACGGACTTGTGATTGAGCTCCCAGATGAATGTTCTGCAACTAGTGGTAGTGGTTGAGCTCCAGCCTTGTAACAGTAGAAACCCAGATCATTCTTTGGTTTGATATCATTACTTGTCAGAACTCTTATTGAGTAATTACAAAGTTCTGAGAATATTTTTCCCCTTTAATTTTGACAGAACTGTGGGGGTTGGAAAATTTCACAATTGCAACGTATTTGCTGTTGTCAATCTTTTGTACTGTAAATGCGTTCTCTTACTGATTTATGTTGGGAGGATGATTGGATCAGTTAACATCTTTCCTTCAGTTTGCTTTGGTGGCACATGTCTGAAACCATTGCTGCAAAGTGTTCCCTGAAAAATGCTGTGAAAAAATAAAGGTTCCATAGCGGATTCCGTGGATATAAATCATGCCGGGGGGGGGGGGGATTCTCTTTCCTTGTGTTTCTTGGCTTAGATCACAACTCCCTTTTCCAAGCTCAAGGTGCATCTTCACTCGTATACTCTCCACTTATTGTGGATTGTATGGTATAAAATGCAGGCTCCATGTCTCCACGTATAGAAAATTTGAGTTCCACAGAGATCTGTTCCCCCAAAACGAGCAATCAATCACGAAATTCCTATACACAATCAGAGGTTCGTATAGAAAGCGTGTTTGCAGAACAACAAACTGAAGCACTACTCATTCTATAAACCAAAATTGCTTACAACGCGTACATTTCCGTTTTGTACACAACCTCAACCTTTCCTTAAATATTACTACAGCTACTCACATAACTAAAACAATGCTTACTAATTTATTGTTCCTACATCAACTCTCCCTCAGGTTTCTTCTCACCAGCAATGACAAGGTTTCCATTATTTACAAGGCCCGAACATCTCGAGTCTTGTAAGAATTACAATATAGTACAAAAAACAACCCTCTGATTTGGAATATAAATTTCAAATGGGCAATTGATAACTACATTTCACAGTCGAATTGTGCCATTTGTGTGCTGCAATCCTAGAGCCAGTTTGGTGCCATCTTACTTGACATCGACTTCGAGGATGGGTCATCAACCTTGGCAAGTGATCGATACTGCAATTTTACACTCTCTGCATTGTCCAACGTCTTCACAACATACCTATGGATAATTTGCATTAGTAATAAGGCACGTTTATTTTTTCCATTTTCCATTCAGAATGAAGAATTCAGCATAAGCCATCTTCTACTATAATACAAGGAGTAGCTAAACCAAGGGAAACAGGTCTCTTTCTGACATCTCATTCCTGTAATTCTCTTTGTCCTGCTTTTGCATCTATTTTAATGCATAATCATACATCCATTGACTCACTCGAAATAAGTGTGCCCATGTGTACCCCAACTGTTCTCTAATCAAGCTACTGAATATTCAATAACCACTCTAACTTCAATGACAGGTATCAAGAAGGTTATCATCTTTATCATATCAGAAAAAAAGGGTATTGATCTGACCCAAATTCCTCTATGAAATCAAAATACCTACAGAAAAATCAGCCCCGGGACACTCCAGAAAATAAGTCCTGGGGTCCAACTATATAACTGCCATAATACCAGCTCAACATTTCTCCAGCATTCCATGAATGCATTCTCAGCGTTGGTACCCACTTCACTCAATCATCCTATGTGACCAGTCCAAGCACAGTATGAAGACTCAAATTCGCACCCCAGAAATGTAATCAATCAAAAATAGTCAAAATATATTTTTTCCTGTTTTTTAGCTCTATATAGAGCCGTAACATCCGCTCCTACTCAGCATTGAAATTCAGACAAATCTGACGCTAAGAAAGGGATCTTAATGCATTTCAAGCACTGGAATATCAACAAAGGAATAGGAAAGAGAAACAGAAAAAACATCTGACCATCCATTTAAGCATTGTGTAGTTACAATAGCTTCACGTCCAACAAAGCGCTGTGGTGTCCTCTTGTTCCCCTAATTCATTTCCCGCTGATTATTAGTTTCAAAAAACTATTGTAAAAGAAAAACAAGAAAAGCTTCATCCATTATCTTCATTAAAAAGATACATAAAGAACCTTTATAATGACCCTGTCCATCACTGCAAATGGAAACTGAACGCCTCTACCCCTGGGAGGATCCATGAGAGTTGAATCACAGAAACCACCCTTGTCCTACATGAAACAAAAGGCTCTTAAAGAGGAATGTCAAATTGTGAGCAGTCAGGCTGTCAACTCTCCAGGCAGACCAACGTTGACGCATGAAAAGGCTTACCTGGTCAAACCTTTCTCTTCTTCTTTTGGATGACCGATAGAACTGTAATTCTTCTTCCCGGCGGAATGCCTGCACTGCAGCTCGCAGAGCTGAACATGTAAAGCCAACCAAGATAGAAGAAGAAAATAATCAGAATGAGTAAAATACGAACACCCTAAACTTGACTTAAATAGGCTTCTTTTTATATCCTTGCTGTAAGCTGCAAGTGTTACTGACCCAAATCCCTAATCTTGCAGCCCTAAGAAATGTAATAATGTCGTTAATTGTTATCACTATGACAGGTGGACTACTTTTCACCAAAATAACAATGATGGCTTCTCAGAGGGGAGGAGAGAGGGGTTTTTTTTGGGGGGGGGAGGGAGGAGATTTCAGTCTCTTCTCTGGAGTTTGGACTCTTCTCTCGACCGCCCTTTAACTTGATCCTATGTCATCTTCATCAGAGTGGATATTTTATATCATAAATTCCTCTCAAAACATCAAGTACCAACTCTGGAGCTTGAAGCAGCAAATCTAGACATCTAATGTGTCAACAAACTTTTCGCGTTTTACTACACAAAAGATTGTTGTTGGTCAAGGCATCCTGCAGCCTCAGTAGAATGAAAAAGGTTCTGCCATTGCAACTAAGTCAGACGTGTGTAATTGAGTGCCCAAAACTGTCAAAAATGCTATTCTGGCTGTCTGAGGGCATTAATTGAAGTAGATGCACTAGAAAAATAGACCACAGATCACCAAAACTGTAAGTAGATTACGATAATCTTCTATAATACGAGTAGACTTACAGAGATTTGGAGCTATCGAGTCTTCCGTAATTGAATGAGAACAACTGTAGCAAGCTTTCTGAAGATGCATCATACAATTTAGTTAAAGGACAGTGTCACACCCATAATCAGAAGCACAGCTACTAGTACACCCATGAAAAATACTTCCAAACCAGGAAACCAGATGCCCAAAACTAATTGCCCACAGAAATCAAATACGCAACAGCAAGCGAAAAAGGGATGCTTGAGAATTGTAAATATAGCTAATGAAGCAATATAATTCTTGCCATAGTAACACCAGAAGAAAACGTACCCAGAAAACATGGCTTAGAATGATCAAGATGCACAGAAGTTGGTAAATGAAGTGCCTGTATTGGATCATAAAATGAGCCAATCTTGCATATTGTCACAGCAAACTATGAGGAAGTAAGGTGTTTTCAGCACACATGTTCACTTCTATGCCTCGGCTAAAGGATTTTGCTAGTAAATAATCATTACCAACCTAGATAACAAAAAAGTATGAGGGCAAGCTTAAATCGATGGTCACTTCAAACACAAAACTACCATTCTGGTGAATTTTACTCAGCACCAGAAAATTACGTACAATTTTTCAATAATGTTGAAATGTTCACTTCCAAAAGGAATCTCTCAATAACTCACCATCCTAGTAACATGCTGTAGGCCGCCACCGCCAAAAGAATGCCCACAAGGCAATATCATTGCATCATCCATGAGAGCTCCCCTGAATTATAAGATACGTAAGTTTGAAGTATCAGCAATGACTATAATCACGAAAGTCAAATTAAAACAGGCCACAAGAAAGATTCATCAGGGAAAACGCTCAGGGGCATGCACTTGTGCACATAACTAAATTCATATGTATATAAATAGATTCATATAATGTCGTCATAGAAGACCTCGCCAAATCATATTTTTTTTCTTTTCAACATATAATGACAGTAATTTAACCCATGGAATCATTTATTAAGGCACAGTTGAACATAGATGAAGAGATGATTGATACACCTGGGTTCAACCCAAGTTACCACCAAAAATCCTCCACTGTCACTTAATGGTATTCCCATATAGGCTGTGGTGGTCAGAATATCCACAATATGACAGTTAAGGAAGATTTTCAGCATAAAAAATAATCTAGCTTGACAGTCAAAATCACAAGAAAAGTCAAAACAATTTTACAAAGGAGCCTCACCCCCCCCCCCCGGTTTCTCCACGGGATGTTATAGCTTACGGACCAGTGACTAAAATGAAGATCATGAATGCATCATGGAACACAGTGATTAAAATTAATTCCATCTCAGCTGAACCTAAGTCGCAAGAAATGAAAAAAAAAAAAAAGAGATAGAGCAATACCAAAGAGCAGACCAGGATCAATGAAAAAAACGAACTTACGTGACAGGGTCCGAGAGAATCGCCCTGAGAGACTCTCCGGACTCGCTTGACAAGGAAACATCCTTTCCTCCACTAAACCCGCAACCGTTGTCTACAACTACTACTGCGTCCTTGTGCCCAGAAGGAGAAGCAGAAGCAGCAACAGCAGCAGAACCCTCGGTGCCCTGCAAATACTGAGAGTAATACAACTCCCCATCAGGTTCTGCAATCGTGACTGCATTTTGGTAACCCCCGAGCCTGAAGCTTCCTTGCTGCTGCTGCTGATGATTCTCGCTCGTAGTTTCATTCACCAACTGACAGACATTCCCATCCTTCACCAACACTTCTCTGCCACAACTCGACCCTATCACCAAACCCAATTCACGATCACACCCAAACAAAACAAAAAAGCGCCACCAAAAGAAAAAGAGAAAGAAAGTCCTAATTTGGAAACGAAAGATTTGCAATTTCCCAAAGATCGTACCAAAAGTAGAATGGTGGTGCTTGGCGTTCCCATTTCTCATTTTGTCCGCACCACCATGCACGCTGCCACTTCCATTAGAAGTATTGGCATCGGTACTTCTATCAACTTGATTGCCAGAATTATGGTTGATGTTGCTTTCATCAACGTCAGCGACAAGTCTTTCAACTTCACCGTCAGCGTCGACGACCTCATCGTCTTCGTCTTCGTCTTCATCGGAATCTTCGGCGCTGGGGGTGGTAGCGCTGCCATTCCCGTTCCAGTCGGTTCGGCGGAAGTGGGGCCCTTGGGGTGGCGAATAGAAGAGCTTGTCGTCGATGAAGCAGGAGAGCTCTCGGGTTTTGGAGCCCGGGTCTTCGACCCGGCGCTGGGTGGCGGAGCAGTTGAAGCGCAAGGGCAAGGCGTCGTCTTGGAAGACCAGCTGGTTGGAGTGGGAGGGACCCATTCCTACTTCCTCGGATGACATTTTCTGAATTCGGTAGGGATAACTGGTAATGGGAAACCCTTAATTTGGGGGATTGGAATTGGAATTGGAATTGGGCATTGCTTTGGGAAATTGGGAGTCAGTAAAGGGTTCCGGGGTTTTACGTGGAATTATTCTCTATTACAAAGCAAATCGCAAAAAAAAAAAAAAAATCGCAAATCACTTTGCGTAACTTGAATTGGTGATCGTAATTTTTTTTTTTATAGATTGGTGATCGTAATTTAATAATAAGAGGTTGAGGGGAAAATTCTTTTACTTTGCATCGGTTTTTTGTTATTATTTAATTTAATTTAATAAGAGGATGAGGGACTGGACTGATGCCAAAAATAAAATTGTTCCGCAAAGAAAAAAAGAAGTCCAAATTTGATTATATTTGTGTTGTAAAATTTTTGGTACTGAGTTTAACGAAAAAGTGAAGAGAGAGGTAATTTTTTTATATTTTTTGTAGTGAAAAGTTATGATTTGATGGAAGAGAGAGATTATATTGTAATATTTTATTGTGAGTTGGTGAAATATTTTGTGAAATATTGTTAGGAAACACACCCTTAAAACTAGGGTTGTTCAACCCCGGTGTAGGTGCCGGTTTTGGATATGCCGGTTTTTAAAAAAATGTCACCTACACCTACACCGTTAAGGGCAAAAACCGGCCCTTAGCGGTGGCGGTTTTCGGTAATCCTACATTCATATTGAACTATTTTTTTAACATATTACGCACATAGAAAATATAAACTCTACACTAATACAATCCAATCCAAACTAATACAATCCAAAATCAATAATACAATCTACTAATACAATCCAATCCAAAATCAATAATCTAATCCAAACTAATACAATTCAATCCAAAATCAATAATCCAACCCAAAATCTAATATTTATCCACTCTTTTCTCTAATTGGAATAACAAAAAGCATAACTACAAACCTGAATATAGGAGTAGACAGTGCGGTCTTCCATGCATGCTGATCCAAAGTCAATTATTTTGATTTTTGCTGGCTTCACACTGTTGTTTATGAGACACAAAAATCAGCTTTAACATAAAGAAATCAATTGCATAGTTTAAACTCAACTTCTACAACCTAGTTGATGCCCATCAAATTAGTAGTACTAAGTAAAAAACACAGAAAGAAGTAAAGCATAAATGTGAGAGATCATGTAAGTCTAGTTGGATATGCATGTAATTGGAAGATAAACCTAAAATGGTAGATGAACTAATTGGAATATAAAACCAGGAAGGTATATTTTTGGAATCAAGAGATCTCAAGACATTATTTAGAGCAGTGACTGAGAGGGTCAGCTGGCAAGATGAAGTCATTTGTGTTATTAGCAAAACAATAGCCCACTGCCAAACAAGAACTAGAAGTGGATTCTAAAAAGCACTAGCGACACTTAGACTGCATTTTAAAAATCCAAGGCAAATTTACAATTGAGAACATTTTCACATCCTATCACAACCTCAAACACACAATTCCAGCAAGTGGACGTCCCAATTGAGACATAGCAACCAGGCAAAAGCTTCACATCCAATCATAACCTCAAATACGCAGATGTCTACAAGTGCAAACTCGCTCAAACATATAAGAAACCCCTAAACCCACTATTTTGAAGAGTTCTCAAATGCTCATTTCACCAAACAAAACAAAAGCCTGTTCATTACAATCTCATACTAAAAGAAAAACAGAGTGAGACAAAGCTAAAGGAACAAATACAACCATTTTTCAGCCTAACAACCAAAAATAAAATTCGATATATGGCATGCAAAAAAAGTGTCAGCAATAAGTAAGTAACTAATTAAGCTCTTTGATTAAAAAAAACTAATTAAGCTCTTTATTTTAATTCCAATCCACTGTCAATTACCTATATTCATGGCAAATTAAAATGCGCGATTAATGGTAAAAAAAATTCACTCTAACTAATTATGGTCTTTGGATTTTCATGGGGCCTTTGGCAGCCGCCGAGGATGCCTACCCACTAAAGCCGACCCCGATTGAGAAGAAGATAAATTAGATTTTTCGTCATCACATGACTATACAACAAGAAAAGACTTGCTTTTTCTTTAAAGATCATTTCACATTTATCGGGCCGAGCAGTGATCTTAGACCCAGTAGCAGAGAGACGACAACACATTTATGGGTCTCTCTTTCTTTTTGCAGAGGTTTCTTGGAATTCAAACAGAGATTAATATATTTACTTGGATAAATTGGAGGAAGGCAAAAAGAAAAAAGAAAAGCATTACAATGTTTTGGATCAGAGAGGGTACCTCCGGATTGACGGATGCAGAGAACTTGGAGAGGAAGAGGAGGAGGTCTTGGAATCCCAGGCCCCTTGAAGGTGCGGAGACGGAAGGGAAATGAGACTCCTCCGGTAGGTCTCCTCAGTTGGCACTGACAGGAAGACGGAGATAAAACGGGTCGTGTGCGCGAGCGTGGCAGAGAGAGAAAAGTAGAGAAAGCAGCTGTGGAAGCCATTGGCAGAGAATAGAGATGAAAAAGAGAGGAAAGATTGTTGCTTCTATGCTCGACTGAATTAGATTTGAACGAGGGGGGACCGGGGGAGTATATGGGAAGCGAGAGAGAGAGTAAGTTTTGTTAAGTGTAAAAAAAACAATGAAAAAAAAATCCCGGTTCTCAGGAACCGGGAATACCACCGGGTTTTGTCCAAAACACAAAACCTACACCGGCACCGGTGAAGCCGGATACCGGCAACCCGATGCCGGTGCCGGGTCCGGTGGCACTAAACAACCCTACTTAAAACTAAACTCTCTAGTACCGGCACTGGCACCGACGTACTTTTCCAATCAAAAGATTCAAAACAATAAATCCTCACCGTCTATTCCTATTGTTCTTCTCAAATGACGAGCATGAGGGCCAGGGGACTCCTGACCCGAGCCGGAGCAGTTTACGGAAACGAATAAGGAATCTTTTGGGCTCCCCATTGGTCCTACTTTCCTGCTCCGAATGCCCCAAAAACCCAAGCAGATCCATTGGACAGATCTCCTTACTTTGCAGGACATCGGAAGACATGGGTTTGGGTTACGCAATTTCCGACCCTTCTTAATCAGTAGATTTGGGTTACGCCACGTGGATGACTTCTGTTTCAGTTCTGGACAAACCCCTTTTAATTCGGGTATTTGTTTCCTCCTCCGGCCATAATATTTTTATGAGTTTTGGATAAACTATTTTTATTAATTAGTTTCGAAAATCAGATTCCACAATAATAGGAAATTTGTTATGAATATTGTGAGTTATTGTGGATGACCGTTACACCCGTTACACCTTTTACCGACCGTTAGTTTTCTCACAATTATGTATCTCTTTATTTCCATTTGAATTTCTTTTAATTCTATGTATCTCCTCTATGCCTATATAAAGGGGTCTTGAGATGAATTGTATGACACAACAATATTTAGAATATATCATAGTTCCTGAAGAACTATTGCTCTCTTTCTCTCTTTGTTACACTTTCTAGATCGTACTGTTCCTTAGTTTTACAACACGTTATCAGCACGAAGCTCTACTGATCGTGAAGGCAGCACTTGAAATTACAAGAGAAGGACGTGTACTTTCTTGTTGCAAAAAGTCCATTCGAAGTTGCATATTTTTATATCATTTCACAAGCTTGTGTTAAGTTTATTCGATTTGACATTTTCTTCTTTGTTGCTTTGTGTAATTGGATTAGAAACTTATTCATCCGTTGCTTGTTATAGATCATGTCGAATCTTGCAAAACTTGAATTTGTAGCTCTTGATATTTCGGGCAACAGTTATCTCTCATGGGTCCTTGATGCTGAAATTCATCTTGATGCTGAGAATTTTGGAAATACTATTCGAGAGGACACAATGATGCATCCCCTGCAGGATCACGCCAAAGCAATGATTTTCTTACGCCATCATCTCCATGAAGAATTGAAATCTGAATATCTTATGGTAAAAGATCTCCTTACTTTATGGAATAATTTAAAGGAGAGATACGAGCACCAGAAGTCCGTAATCCTCCAAAAAGCTCAATATAATTGGATGCACCTGAGGTTGCAAGATTTTAGATCTGTCTATGAGTATAATTCTGTTTTGTTCAAAATCACTTCACAGTTAATCATGTGTGGAGAAAATGTAACTGAATAAGACATGTTGGAGAAAACATTCACTACTTTTCATGCCTCGAATATGCTCCTGCAACAGCAATATCGAGAGCGAAAGTTCACGAAATATTCTGAACTAATTTCTTGTCTTCTTGTGGCTGAAAAAAATAATGAGCTTTTGATGAAAAATCACCAGTCCCGACCAAATGGTTCTTAACCATTCTCTGAAGCGAATGGAGTCTCACTCCCTGAAGTGAATGAGACATCTTTTCAGAAAAAGAACTACAGTCGTGGTCGTGGTTGGGGAAAGAATAAAAGGGAAAACAACATCACTAGAAGTGGAATAACAATTCTTCAACACCGAACCACCAAAAGTGGAGAAATGCCAAACAAGAAAAAAGGCAAAGGGTTGCAGAATAAACTGTCAAAGAATTATGAAGAAAAATGCTATCGGTGTGGGATGAATAGGCATTGGTCTCGTACTTGTCGTACGTCAAAGCACTTGGTTGATCTATATCAAGCCTCTCTGAATGGGAAAGGAAAAGAAACAAATTTTGTTAATCATAATAACTCTCTTGATAGTTTTGACGGAATTGATGTTACTCATCTTGATGTTTCGGATTTCTTTGAAGATCCTACCGGAAAATTTGATCATTTAATTGGCGATGGAAATGTTGTCATAAATTAATGTATTCACTTCATGATGAAATAAAATGTTATAATTTTCTTTTCATATTGTTATGTGTTAGTGATGATTAATATATATATATTTTATATGTGTGAAGCAACATTGATTCATCTAATGCATTGATTCACTCCAAGATGGTCGATGATGATTTTTGTCTGGCAGACAACGCAACAACGCATATAATCTTGAAAGAGAAAAAAACATTTTCAATACTTAACATTATCTACTGCATGTGTCAACACAATATCAGGGTTCTACAAATCTGATTGAAGGCTCTGGAAGAGCCTATATTATGCTCCCTGAAGGAACAAATTTGTGTATTGACGAGACATTATATTCTTTTAAATCTAGAAGAAATTTACTTAGTTTTAAGGATATACGTCTCAATGGTTATCACATTGAAACTAATAATGAAGGCAGTGAGGAATTTCTTTGTATTACCTCTAATGTATCAGGCCAGAAGTTCATACTAAAAAAACTGTCTGCTTTCTCTTTCGGATTATATTATACGACCATAATAATAGTGGAATCAAATATTGTAATGCACCAGAAGTGCAAGACGTACCATAAGTGCTCTGATCCAAAGACATTTATGCTTTGACATGATCGACTTGGACATCCAAGATCTATAATGGTACGTCGAATTTGAGAACTCACACGGACATCCTTTAAAGAATCAAAAGATTCTTTTACCAAGTGATTATTCTTGTAGTTCATGTTCTCAAGGAAAATTTATTATTAAATCATCTATCTCAAAGATAGTTGTTGAGTCTCCGTCATTTTTACAAAGAATTCAGGGAGATATTTGTGGACCAATTCATCCTGCGTGTGGACCATTTAGATATTTCATGGTTTTAATTGATGCATCTACTAGATGGTCACATGTTTGCCTTCTTTCTACTCGAAATGTTGCATTTGCTCGACTTCTTGCTCAAATTATTAGACTAAGAGCACACTTTTCTGATCATCCTATTAAGAGCATTCGATTAGATAAGCTTATCTGGCCATCCTTTATTTTTAATGTGGAGAATGCGGCCGCTTGGAGACAGCCAGATTCAGAGGAGTGGAGGCGTTTAGTTCACCCTCTTCAAGGTCGTTTCAAGTGCAATATGGATGTAGCTAGCTGTGAATTCGCAATACTCAAGTATTGCTAGCTGTCTCTTTTAGAGACTCCGATCGCTCTCTGTACAGTCTACACGGAGCGTATTTCATCTCTTTTAATGCCCTTTTAGAGGTGATACTCGCTGCAATGGCAGCCAGCCATGAGAATTGTTGAAGATCTTAAGTGGGAAGAAGTGGATTTTTGAGTCCGATTGCCAACAGTTTGGCAGGATTGGAGTAATTCTGGGGACCCTGGACCTCTGATAAAAGACCTCTGATCTGTGCCCCTCGTGCTTAAGCGCAGCAGCATCCGGGTTGAACCTTCGCGTGGATTCCCAGAGCTCAAAATCAGTTGGCTCACTGAATCAGAGAATGTTTGGCATGCCTGACGACTCTCGTATTCCGTCTATAGTCCAGTCATGTGATGTGGACCTTTCTATACTTCTCTAATGTTTTGAACTAGTTTATCTTTAATGAAGTAAAAAAAAAAAAAAAACTCCTTCGTCTTGTCTCTGTGGAAGGTTATTTGTCAATGAGCAGTCACACTAGAAGTCTCAGGACAGATTCTTATTGTAAAAAACTGTAGAATTGTGAATATCTGTAAAATAATGTTTTACAGGTGTTTGTATAAAGGATAAAGAGAAATGATTTGATGTAATTGTTTAATAAAAAATTAGGTGAAAAAATATAGAGAGAATTTGTTATAATTTTTTTAATGTATTGAAGTTTGTGTAAAAAGTTGTTAGAAATTGTGTTAAATGTATTGATGTTTGTGTTTGAATTCTTAAGATGTCATGTAATAGTTTTGTGAATGAATTTAAATCTTAGAAAAAAAAAAACCAATGTTACCCCAAGACGCAGAACAACTCCGTGCACCCATTCGTACTGCCCATCTGCCTACCCTGCTATATTTGAGTCGAGTCCCCTGCCAAACATAATCCTCAACAGTCAACGCCAATCCAATAGTTCTCATGAGTCATGGTAGAGAAGCCTGCACTGCCCGCTTCACGTAAATAATTACCTCAGGTGGGTATTTATTGGGAGATGCGCGAGCTTTGTCATTCAGATACACAACTCCAACACCACCATATGCTCTCAGTCAGGACTCAATTTCCATGACCGCAACAAAAAAGATGAGAGGTATCATTTTGTCCCTCGATAAAGCAAGCAAGTACCCAAAAACTAAACAAATACGAAAGCCATATGCAACATTTTATCCTAATCCTATAGTGTCAATAGTGCTTCATTGTCCTTCTTTACCGCTTTTCTCTCCTCTAAAGAATGAACGAGACGCTTTTGTAGCTTTTTTGTTGTTGTTGTTGCTGCTGCTGTGCTGGCCCTCTTTGTAAACTAGTGAAAGTAAAATTGAATTGACATATCACTGTTGAAGCTGAAGTCTCGAATTCCCAATATATCTCTCGTCTCTGATAGCAGGAATGGCCAGATAAATGGCTTAAGTTGGTTGGGCTGAGCGCTACTCTGCATCTTTTGGGCCACGAAAAGTAGCATATTGCCATCTTGGAGGCAACCTATGCTACAATTAAGAAAATAACAAGCATTATGAAAGAGTAGGTATTTCTTTCTGTCACTTCCAGAGATCAAGGGGGACTCGTATATTCCGTCAGACTTATCTCTAAAGAAGTTAAAGATTATCTACGAAACATGTGCTGGTTGATGATGGCGATTCCAATCTATTAGGTCCTCTTGGGCCAATTGTTGGTAAAAGCGACACCAAAATTAAAGAAATGAACATCAATAATTTGTGTGGTTAGGTTTCAATCAGGCTTACGTATATCCAGAGCAATTTTATTAAGAACACTTATGGAAATCGCTCTACCCTCCCAATACAATAGTCACACCACACACTCTTTCTTTCTCTCTGTCTGCCCAAGACTCACGTCTCACGTCCCACTTTTCTCATATAACATAAGTCTCTATTTATAGGAAAAAATATAAAGATAAAACTCTAAGAGAAAACCCTAAACTTAGAATAGGGAGGAAGTAAACTTCTTCTATAAGTCTACTTGTATTCCAAGTCTCTTATATGGGTGTGGACCCCAACAATTCTTCACCTCCATACCCATAAGGGAAGTATCCATTCCTGACGTCTTTCTGTTGAGTGCATCCCAGGCTCCTATCAGTAGAACCTTCCTGCAACTTTGGTATCTATTGCTCCCCTTGCTCACCACCACTTGCATCATTCTTCTATTGACACTTCAACCTCGTCCTTATCACCAGATGACCAATCACACTCCCATCCGAGTGTCCTGCACCCCCACCTAGGGTGCCCACATCCCCTGCTTGTACCGCCAGACCCATGTAGAACAATATCCCCCTGCTCGTGCATCTCCACCGGCTGGTACTAAGCACCTCCGCGTGCTACACGAAGTCAGAGTCATCAGCAACACTAAGGCTGATGATAATTCCCCTTTCTCTGCTTTGTACTTTGGATAATTCCGCTTGATATGTCCCTCTTGCTCACAATAGAAGCAGGTAATCTTGCGATCTTTTCCTCTGGATTTATCCCGGCCTTCTTAAGGGTGAGTACCGGAACGGATGAAACCGAAATGAGTCATGGAACATTTCGGTTCCATTTCGAAATTTCTGGAAACGGAATCCGGAATTTCCGATTCCATAACTGGGCCAAAAGGCTCAATTTTACTTTGGCTCGAAATGTTTTCCATGTTGCATCAATTTCATAATATGGTTTTTAAACATATTATGATCATCAATACATCAAAGAAAAAAAAAACACATCACTACATTTTGTCTCGAATAAACTAAATTATACTAAAAATTTATTATTATTTTTTAAAATACCGGAATTTTCCCAAAATAGGTTTCGGTACCGGAACCTGAAATTCCGGTTTCCACAGGATAAATTTCTCACCCTTAGGCCTCTTGTATTCCTACTGCTTTCTCTGCCTCTTTCTGTGATGAAAGCTTGTGATCCACTGGGTCATAAGTCTTCACCTTCCTTCGTGTCTTTTCAATGAATAGAACATCCTTGACCAACTCCACGGTTAATTTCTCATCGGTGCTGAATTTTTGAGAGAAACAACAAGAGTCTCCCAACTATCCAGTAAAGAAATCATAAGCAGTAAAACTTGAACCTCATTTTCGAAAGTCATTTTGACGTTGTTCAATTGATTGATCAGGTTTTGGAACTCACTGATATGTTCCGCCACCGACTTCTTGTTTCGCAGCTTCATATTCACAAGCCTCCTGATTAGTGGCGCTTTATTCCGAGAAGTCTTTGACTGCTACATTGTCTCCAGCTTCTCTCATAGTTCAAAAGCGCTTGTCTCTTTGGCTAAGTGATGAAATACCTCTGGCCCGATCCACTAATGAATCAACCCTACAACCTTTCGGTTGATCTTTCTTCCACTTTGCCTCATCAATCCCCTCCGGTTTCTTGCCCTCGTTCTCCAATGGATCGTACACATCCTTTGCATAAAAGGATATCTTCCATCCGTGGCTTCCAGCTCATGTAATTCGTAGCAAACAACATCATCATACCGGTAACCATACTCTCCGACATCTCAATTCACACTGATCGATGCAGAATTTCACAATTAGGGTGTATCAGAGATGCCGGAATTTTAGGGTGTATCAGTTTGTCTGAAATGAAAATTATAGCCCCCCGTACAAGCATTATGTTGCTCCAGACCACAACACTCATCTTCCTTGGCAATTTAGTCGTTCACATCTTTGTCTGTCCTGCTTACTGAGATATCCACCAGCAAGAACAGTGGAGGAAATCAACTAATGAAAGAAAGCACGAACCGGGTGTCTAAACAAATGACACCAATAATGAGTTCCACTCCTTTGCCTTGCGGATTGAATAACAAAACTACCGTCCCCGCTCAAATTCCCTTCCAAGGCTTTTTCAGAAATTACTGCCGAAATCAACAATGCACATGACAATGATCAGTAAGACAGTAACAGTATTTCATTAGGGAACCCAATGGGGACCGGTGAAAAGGAATCCGGAACTTGGCTATTACACTGAGGAGACACTACAACCATAAACAAGACAAACATTAAAGACTGCAACAGGAGCAAAAAAAAAAACGGAATAGTCTTCCAACAATCAATCTTTTCTTCTTTCCGATGAGTGAGACACCCCGGATTCTTCTTCGCCGGATAACCCATTTTAAATCCCTTCTCTTAATCTTTCATACCATTAGCTAAGCTCATTCTAACTCCTCTTGGCCTTCTGAAGGGCATCTGATCAGCTCCAATATATTAACTACCTCTCCCATGTCTGGCCGGTTTGATGGCACTTGTGATGTGCATATCAAGCCTAGCTTCATTACCGGAATTGCCTCCTCAGCTGGGAACTTACCCTGAAGCCTCCCGTCAACACATTCCTCCACCTTGCCCTCTTCCAGTGCTCCTCTGACCGTGTCACAGAGCACCACAACATCATCTTCCATGTACTCCACAGGCCTCTTCCCGGTAACCACTTCAAGAACTAAAACCCCAAACCCATACACATCACACTTCTCAGTTATCTTAACTGTGCGACAAGCAAACTCAGGTGCCATGTACCCTAGAGCACTCTGAATCTTACTGCTTAAAACATAACGGTCAAGCATTGGCAACAATCTTGCTAGGCCAAAATCTCCCACTTTAGGTTCACCCGTACTGTCAATAAGGACGTTACTCGATTTTATATTGTAATGGATTATGTTTAATTGGTGCAAGTAAGCCAAGCTTTTCGCTGTCCCAAGGATAATGTTGAACCTCTCGTTCCATGAGAGGAAGTTTCCACCTATTCCTTCATGGAGATGTTTATACAGATTACCACCAGAGATGAATTCATATATGAGCAGCTGTAATGATGTAGTCCAGTAATAGCCTTCAAGAGCCACAAGATTAGGGTGCCGAACTTTTCCCAATTTCTTCACTTCTCTTTCAAAGTCTTCTTGAGATTTGACAAGACTCGAGACAGTGAGCTTCTTGATTGCAACTGGATGCCCATCTCGAAGAACTGTCCGGTAGACTGCTCCAAAGCCACCACGGCCAAGCTCACAGTCCTTGTTGAGCAAAGCATGTGCTCCTGTGCTGAAGTCAGGGTCACCAGAAAACATGACAAGCTTGCCAGAATTGGCATCTGTTGTGGGAGAATGGCTGAAGTCATCGCCGGCAGATAATGTGAGGGCTGCTGCAGATCTAGATGTGGATGACCTAACATGAAGATTAAGTACTGTGATGGCAATAACACCAACAACGATGACTGCAGCAGCGCCAATGGCAATAAGTGCAGAAATGCTGAGGATAATTCTTTTGTGCCCAAGATTTGGAGGTAATGAACCGGAAGCGGTGTCAGAAGAGGAGTTAGGATTGAGGACAATAGGTTTAGGAAGGACCATAGGGCAGGACTTATTTTCCACAGAGCCACAGAGAGATGGATTTCCAGTGACAGAGAAAGGAGAGATGGTGTTGAAAAAGCCACCAGCAGGCAGCTCACCTTGGAGATTATTATGAGAAATATTGAACGATATCAGGTGGGGAAGATTGGCCAACTGCTTGGGCAGACTTCCAGAAAGGTTGTTGAAAGACAAGTCCACATTTTGTAGGTTGGTAAGTTGGGCTACTGCAGCAGGTATAGGTCCACTGAGTCTGTTATGAGCTACAATCCTGCACAATTCAAAAAAACCAACAGAGCATAAACAAGAATTCGAAACCTGTCATCATGATACAACTAATCACGATGAAAGAGCTTCTATATCAGCCACCAGCGGAGAAACTAGGAAGAAAGATAACTTGTATCATCACTCAACAGCTTAGGGAAACGGAAATCAAATCTGATCACGTTTGTGCATCCAATATAATCTTAAACATCAAATTACTCGACCAGAAACGAAAATGTTTTAGTGGAGATTTATCTTACAAGACTAATAGAAATTATACTTAAAACTCCTAGACAAGAGGCAATTAAACGACCAGAGTCCAGGCGACAAGCTCGTAAGTCCAAGGATAAATTATAGATGCCATATAAGAGACGGCAGAGAGAACTTACAAGGTCGTTAATGAAGAACAATTTTCAATTGAAGACGGAATCTTCCCTGAAAGGAAGTTCTTCTCCAGTCTCAGTTCATTCAACGAAACAACTCCTCCAATTTCCAGAGGAATACTTCCGTTCAGCTGATTCTCACTCAAATCAAGATTATCCAGGGCCTTCAACTCCCCAATTGTCGCTGGAATACGCCCAACAAGGAAGCTCCTGGACAGATTCAAGAACTGCAAGCGGCTCAAATTCCCAATCGAGGATGGGATTTCCCCAGCGAACGAATTGTGGGACAAATCCAGGATTTCAAGTTTTCCAAGTGCGTCATTCTCTGACACAGAAACTTGTAATCCCGAGTTGAAAATCCACGCAGGAAGATCACCCGTAAACGAATTCTGGCTGAGATCTAATAATATGAGGTTTGCACACTTAACCATACAATCGGGCAAGCTCCCTGTAAACAGGTTAGCCGACAAATTCAAGACTTTCAGAGACTGAAGATTACCCATTGAACTTGGGACATAGCCAGAAAATCTATTGGCCGCGAGGTCCAAAGTTTCAAGGTTTTTCATTTCCCCAATACAGTCTGGAACCTCCCCATGAAATGAGTTTTTGCGCAGATTAAGATAGTTACACAACGAAAGCTTCTTCAATGTCTCCGGAAGGCTCCCAGATAGCAAATTCTCGCTAAAATCAATGGACTTCAGCAGCAAGCAACTTCCAATGCCATCTGGGACCTTCCCAGAAAACTGATTCTTGCCCAAGTTAATGGCTCTCAAGTTATTCAGACCTTCAATCCCCTTTGGAATTTCAGCCTCAAGCGAATTATCTGACAAATCGAGGGATCTCAGCCCATTCAAAGACCAAATCCCGATTGGTAGAGAGCCTGAAAACTGATTAGACGACAAGTTAACCGATGCAAGAGTGGAACATGAGCTTAAACTCTCTGGTATCTTCCCCGAAAACTTGTTCTTGGCAAAAGCAAGAACTCTCAGAGACCCACATTGCCGAAAGAAATCCTCCGATATAGCTCCTGAGAGGCTGTTCTCGCTCAAATCTAGCACCCGTAGGTTGTCGACCCGTGCAATGCTGGGGCTTATGCTTCCAGTAAGGCTGTTCTTCGCCAGCGATAGCTTGCGGAGAAATTGCAGCTGGAGAAGACCTCTACCTATCCGACCCGAAAGAGAGAAGTCATCGAGGTTGAGCTCGGTGACCCTGTTGGATCTAGGGTTGCATTTGACGCCAACCCAGTTACAAGGGCTATCATCGTCTTCGTTCCAAGACGCAAGATATCTGTTTGGGTCTCGGATATCGGCCTTGAACACAATAAGCCCCAGCACATCGTCGTTCAGAGACGGATTCAAGGATCTCACGAGATCTGGGACTGTAGCAACCAGCAGGAACACAAAGACGACGATTAGCTGGCCTTTCATTATAAAAGACGCTCGCATTTTGTCTGCTGCTTTAGTAAACTAGGAGATCCATCGAGGTCATGTGGGCGCTGGTGCTGCCCAGAAGAACACCGACGCAGGAGAGACAGAAATCGCGTAGACTGGGCTTTCAAGAGCTCATACTGTGAACAAACAAAGCCAATCGGGTTACCAAAAATTGTTTGAGTAGGGCAACTTTTTCTTTCCTAACGGCGAGATTTGGAGCTTAGGAAAAATACCAGAAAAGCAGTGGCATTAGCAAAATGGGAGGCCCTGACTCAAAAATAGCTGACATGATAAGCAAGATAGTTGAGAAGGTAAAGTGTGCGAAACCCTAGCAATCTCCCGGCAAAACCAATATATTCAGCTTCATAAAAAAAGAAAGATTTCAGAAGCCATGAAGGAAGGAAGCCCTTCTATTAGAGGACTGAGAACTCACAAAAAATGCAGAGCACGTAACTCAAAAGTTTCGCCGGAGACTCGAACGGCTTCGCCAGGAACTCCGCCTTGGATTAGAGTAAAAGAGAACAAGGCGTCAAAAATATTCGCCAGTAGTTTCGCCGGAAATGGTGTATCACGGAGCATTCACCTGGGGTTCAAGAGGAAGAAAGAAGAGAGCTTCTCTGCGTGAAGGTGTGTCAGTCAGTGGGAGCACTGTGTGTGAGAAAGGGGGAGAGAGAGAGAGAATGAACCGGGTTTTTATTAACGGCAAAAGCGGAGCAGAGAGGTCGCAGAGGGGCAATTAAAGATGTTGCAGACACGTGGCATGATAGCCGAGAGCCGATTCCGACGTGGCATCCACGTAGTCGTTGTCAGTGAAAGCTTTACTTTGACGAGGATGGCACAAGTGGCATCGTCTAGTGCTGACCTGGTAATGTTTGCGAGTTGGGGACGAACTTTGGAATCACCCCCCGTGTTTGCTGGAAACTCCTGTTTTGACATTTTGCACTACATTTTGCTTTTATTTTTTCGGTTGCATGTTATTATTTCCGCACAGCTTATATAGTCTTTGATGTGTTAGTGGAAAGGCATCTAGACAGCGGTCGCGTGGGGCAAAACGGGAAAATGACCGACGCAAATTAAATATATCATATCATTAAAATTGGAGCTGCTTGGCTCAATGAAACAGAGAAAAGAACGGAGCTCCGGTAAAGTGCGAGAGTTTCCGTTGGCTGAAGATATAATAAAAAAAATGGCTCTAAAGAAGGGGCTGGAGAAATGGCGGGTTGAGTAAAATGAAGTAAAAGGAAGGACAAAAGAAAGCAATAGATCAGAAGTAATAAAGGAAAATAAGTAGGTGGCCGGGTTGGTGGTGTAATAAAAGAAAGTTGGAAATGAAAGTGCAGGTGCAGGTGCAGGTGCAGGTGCAGGGGGTCCATGGTGGTGGGACAGCGGGTGGTGTTGAAATTAAAGAGGCGAGAGGCACCGAGCACTAGCAGAACAGACATTTTGCTTTTAGGTTCTCTTGAATTCACGCTGGTCATCCTACCTTTTGCCCGGTCATTGAACCCCGGACTAGACCCCTCTCTGCACCCTTTGTGAAAAATTGCTGAGTCTGGGTGACGTATGGAGCTCTGAAATCTTAACAGAGGCCTTGCGTCTTCGGCGTATTAAACAGCTACAAAAGAAGGTTTGATATCTTTGTCAGTGAGAGCATTCCTAGTAGGTTCTCTATTCTAACATTTTGGTTAGAATAGAGAACCAATTTAACAAAAAAGTCAAAAAACACACTTTAACAGCTTATCTATTTTAACAGTTTTTAGCTAAAAATTTTAACATGTGAACAGTGGTTCTCTATATTTAGATAACCACTGTTCACTTCTCTATAATAAAATATTAATATTTTTCTTATTTTTTTCTTTTTCTTTCTCTTTTCTTAATACATTTTAGACTAAATAAAGACTAACTTAATACATTTTAAACTAAATAAAGACTAACTTAATATATTTTTAAAAATATGATCGTTTAAATAAGATGACTATTTATAAATATGACCGTTAGGATAAGAAATTTTTTTAAAATCTAATCGTTGAGATAAGATAAACTTAAAAAATGATGAGCGTTAGGAAAAGACAAAAATTAAAAAATTCACCCTTTTTAGGATAAGACAAATATTCAAAAATATAACCGTTACAATAAAACAAATATTAAAAAATATAAATGTTAGAGAAATAATAAAGAAATCTTTGAATAATAATATTTAAATAGAATAGTAAAAGTAGATGGTTAAAATAGAGAAGCTGCTGTGGGTGTTTTTAAAAAGTTGATAGTTAAAATAGAGAAGTGTACTTTTTGGTTAAAATAGAGAGCCAAATTTAAATAAGCTACTAGGAATGCTCTGAGGGGCGTTTGTTAGGTGAAAATATCATAGTTTTGAAAATTTTGAATATTGAAGTTTGTGAAAAATTATAATATTTTTATGTAAAAGTGAGGAGAGAAGATTTAATTAAATAATATAATATTATTTTATAATTTAATGAGGAGAGATGAATTATTCTATGATTGTTTGAAAATATTGATGGGTGAAAATTTTGGAAAACAAACGCAATGCGATGCAAGTGAACAGCTCGTTCCTGTCGTGATTACTATCCTGTGCTGCATCAAGTTCATTACAACAATGAATTTAGGACAACTTCCTTGGTTCAATGTTAAAAGACTAGACAATGAAAATTGTGGCCACCAGTCTGTTGGAATTTGAGGAGCTGATCACGTCGAGTTTAGGGCATCAACATTATCTTGTCTTTACGCTTGGTGGCGTACTGTTTGACATTATATTTCAGGTTTGGAACTTTCTGCACAACCAAGGGAATCTACAATACTGGAGGCTCAAGTTTTGTTCTGGAGCTGCTTCTGCCCCCCCGCGGAGGAAGCTCACCATACCTTTACCTGCACATGGATTGATAACTCTTGTAAAGTTACTCAGGTTATGTTTGTGTTGAAATATTTTTGGTGTTAGGTTTTGTGTGGGTATTGGGTTTAGTGAAAAAGTGAAGAGAGATGTAATTTTTTATATTTTTTTATGAGAGAGATTATATTGTAGTATTTTATTAGTAGAGAGAGAATATTTTGAAAAAAATTGTGTTAGCAAACACAGCCTCATTTGTTTGGGGCATAGCCTAAATGATTGTTGAGAGTCCAATTCTGAATTTTTTTAAACAAATTTTTGAAGGCCATGAAAAAGAAAGAAAGAAACGTTTCGTAGGGCAAGCTACAGAACAAACAGTGCTACACAGTCTCGTAGAGAAGAGAAGTGATAAAACCTGAAGTCAGTAGGTAGAACCGTAGAAGCACTGTTCTCAAGTGGAGCCAGGAAAAGGAGTCAAATAGTACTCAAAAAGAAACATGGTTAGTGTGACCCTAAAAACGGTTGCGAATTCCAATGACGGAAATGAAAGAAAAGGCAAAGGGAATCCCTGCAAACGGGGACACCATTGGCTCCGAGTTCTCTGACTTTCGATGTCACTGTTTTTTCAAAATATTGTTCTCTACTCCCAACGTAGAATAAGTTCAGACAGTAAAACGACGAGGCCTCCCTGCGTCCCTTGTCGTTACCTTCTTGTTTTTGACGCATGCGCTCCCGAGCATTGGTCAATCTACATCGTGCATAGTTGGCAGGAATTTCTCGGCGATACACCGGCAACCTCGAATTACCGAAACAAGACAACGGGACAAAATTTCCAACTCATTCAGTTCATACCCGCAATCTTGCAGGTCCCAAAATTGTGCATGATGGATTCTGTTCTTTGGGCCTCCTTAATTGTTATTGGGCTGATCTCAGCCTATCTCATGTAGCCGAAAGAGAGTTCTTCTGCCATAACCCACTCATGACGGCATATTATTCCTGGCCCCTGGGCCTCTTTTAGAGGTGGGCTACATGCGAGATCCATAACACTAAACCCTATCAAAATTTCTCAGGGTCGTTTTAGTGAAAGTGCATTCGTGAGAAAAATTGGAAGCAGCAGTAGACGAAGAGAGTTAGGAAAGAAAAGGAGATGGCCGCGAATGGAAGCTTCGGTCTCAATACAAAGCAAAAGATAGTGTTGTCTCTTTGTAAACGCCTCTCTTTAGATCCTGTGAGCCACCATTCTTCGCCCTTGCTTTTCCATTTATTAATTTCTATGGTTCTTTTTATTTCATCTTACCGTTCCAAATGTACAAGCTTAGTTTTACTGTGACTTGGCATTTTCCGTCACTTGATCGTCTCCCCTTACTTCTTTTAGTGAAGTATTTTTTTTCTTCTAATTTGTGTGTTTGGCTTGTTGAGATTCATTTCGAGCATTTTATTGAGTTTGAAGAAATGGAATCTTGTATATTGAAATACGTAACTTTAGATTGAATACAGAGGAGAACTTATATACAAGTAAAATGAGTTCGTAACTCTGTTAAGTAAATAACTAACTGAACTAACCATCATAGTAGTGTAACTAACTAATATAACAGTGTAACTAATAGCCCCCCTCGAGCTGGACTGTGAATGTTTAACAGACCAAGCTTGGTAACCAAACAATGAAACATGTCATGGGACAAAGGTTTTGTCAGCAAATCAGCTAATTGATGGTTAGATGTAACGTGAAAAGTCTTGATCAACTTGTGCTGGACCATGTCATGAACCGGATGGCAGTTGATCTTTATGTGCTTGGTGCGTTCGTGAAACACGGGATTGACTGCAATGTGTAATGCGGCTTTGCTGTCACAAAAGAGATGAGCCGGCTGGTTATGGGGAATCTGGAAATCATGTAGGAGAGTCAGCAACCATTTAAGTTCACAGCAGGTCATTGCCATAGATCAGTATTCTGCCTCAGTAGAGGATCTACTGACAGTGGCTTGTTTCTTTGATTTCCATGAAATCAAGGAGTCTCCTAAGAAAATAGTAAAGCCAGTGACTGATCTGCGGGTGTCTGGACAAGCGCCCCAGTCAGCATCACAAAAAGCTTTTAACTGGACAGAGGAGGAGTTGGACAAAAAAATCCCTTGGCCTGGTGAAATCTTAAGATACTTCAAAACTTTGAGAGCTGCAAGATGATGAGGTTGGCGTGGTTGAGATAGAAACTGACTCAGTGTATTTACAGCAAAACAAATCTCGGGCCGGGTGATTGTTAAGTATAACAATTTGCCTATCAATATTCTGTAAGAGCTGGGATCTTCAAGGAAATCACCATCTGATTTGTTAAGACGAAGGGTAGAGTCCATTGGAATTTTTGCTCGCTTAGCAGCCAAAAGCCCAGCATCCTCAATCACTTCCAAACAATACTTACGCTGACACAAAGAAATTCCTGTGGTAGACCTTGCCACTTCAAGGCCAAGGAAAAATTTTAAAGGACCTAAATCCTTTAACTTAAAACAGGAATCCAACCAGGATTTTAAGGCAGCAACTGAAGTAGATGAATTGCTTGCAATTACAATGTCATTTACGTAGACTAAGAGTGCCATAAAATTGGAAGCATCAGATTTTATAAAGAGAGAATAATTTGCAGTAGATTGTGTGAAGCCATAAGACAGTAGGGTATTTGAGAACTTCTGAAACCATTGTCGACTGGCCTGTTTCAAACCATAGAGGGACTTAGTTAACCGACAGACTCAGTTATCATGAGGATGTGAAAAACCAGGTGGTAGCTTCATGAAAACTTCTTCATCAAGCTCTCCATGAAGGAATGCATTTTTGACATCCAACTGATGCAATTCCCAATGATGTATAGCAGCTAAGGTTAACAAGCAACGCACGGTGGTCAGTTTTGCAACATGGGAGAAGGTGTCAAAATAATCAATACCTTCTTGTTGTGTAAACCCTTTTGCGACCAGCCTTGCTTTATATCGTTCAAGAGTGTCATCAGCTCTAAACTTACATTTGTACACCCATTTACAACCAATTGTTGTTTTATTAGGAGGAAGATAATTTAAATCCAAGTTTTATTAAGTTCAAGAGCACTGATTTCATTTTTCATTGTCTCTCTCCATTCAGGGATTTTAACAGCTTCATGGAAAAAACGTGGTTCAGGGTGACTAGATACAGCAAGGGTGAAAAGTTTATGAGAGGAAGATAAATGAGAATAAGAGAGATATGAAGACAATGGATAAATGGGAGTAGAAATTGAACCTGTAACCGAGGAAGAGATGGAGTTGCTTGCAGGATTTTGGAGCATTTGACGGTGATAATCCTGCAAATAAGTAGGATGCTTTCTGATTCTAGAAGATCATCGAATAGGATGTGAATTTGGATGAAAAGCAGAGGAAGAAATATCAGAGGAAGGAGGGATGAAAAGGTCTGTTGATGTGTTTTGAGAGGGCTGATCAGTGGAAATATGTGGTGGTGTACAAATATGATTATCAGTAGGTATATCGGGTGAAGGATGAGCAGCAGAGATAACAGGTGATGAATCATCAGAGGGTGTATATGTGTGATTATTGAGGAGTGGATCAACAGCAGTAGGAAGAACAAAATTATGCAGAAAAGAATGAGAAGTAGTGCTGGTAGGAGAAAAGGTTTTAGAAAAAGGAAAAATGGTTTCATAAAAAATCACATGTCGAGATATAAGAATCTGATTAGTAGTAGGGTCAAGAAGTTTATATCCTTTTGTACCACTTGGATAGCCTAAAAACACACATGGAACAGCTCTAGGTGCAAACTTATTTCGACAATGAGAAGGGGTTGAGACAAAGGCTAAGCAACCGAAAGTCCTGAGGGTATTATAATTTGGTAGGTGCTTGAAAAGAAGTTCAAAAGGGGAATGGTTTTTAAGAAGAGGTGTAGGGAGTCGATTGATTAAGTGAACTGTTGTGGTATGCAGTCACTCCAAAAGGAAATGGGAAGGTGAGCCTGAAATTTGAGATACCTAGCAACATTAAGTATCTGCTGATGCTTTCGTTTGACTATAGAATTTTGTTGTGGTGTATATGGGCAGCTAGTCTGATGATTAATTCCTTTTTTATGAAAAAATTCAGTCATATTGAATTCTACACCATTATCAAATCTTAAAGTCTTAACAGATAGCTGAAATTGGGTCTCAACTAGTTGACAGAAGGCTGTGAGATACTTTCGGGTATCAGATTTAGCTTTTAAAAGATAAACCCATGTGCATCGGGAGTAATCATCGACTATAGATAGAAAATATCGAAAACCATCATATGAAGGATGAGGAAATGGACCCCACATATCACAGTGAATAAGCTGAAAAATAGAGGAAGCATGAGAATTACTGACACGAAAGGGAAGGTGCTTTTGTTTACTGATATGACAAATGGAACAAGGTGAAGGTGTACACAATGAAGAACTAGAACTAGCTGGTAAGATGGACTTGATAAGCTGTAATCTTGAATCAGAAATGTGACCTAAACGACAATGCCACAAAAAAAGGAAGATTTTGTGAACTAAGATTACATGATGAAGAACTCCCAGAAGCATAAACAGTTGCATAAGTTGTCAGTAAATGATATAAGCCCTTTGTACTTTTAGCAACTCCAATCTCTTCCAAGGAGTAAGGCCCTGTATGAAACAATGAGTTTGGAGAAAGATTAAACAACAAGAAAAATCAGAAGTGAGTTTACTTGCAGATATGAGATTAACTGAAAAATTTGGAATGTAAAAAACATCAGATAATGTAAAACCAGATGTGAATGTAACTGTGCCAATGTGAGTGGCAGTGACTTAGGCATCATTAGGGAGATTAATTTTGAGTTGAATGGCTAATGTGATAACTGTAAAAAGGTCCAGGGAACAGATCATATGATCTGTTGTGCCTATATCAAGAATCCAGGATGTTGAATGAATTGAAGATGAATGAGATTGGTTTGATAGTTGAGACAAAAAATGATCATGTGAAGAACTAACAATACCTGAGAAGTTCGAAGTAAGTGAAGAGGTATTGGGCTGAGGAAGTGAGACATGATTGACAGATGGTAATAATGAAGACATAAAAGACTGATTTTGGAGAGAAGAGATCAAAGATTGACATTGCTCTTGAAGCTTAGAAAACTCGGATGGTGACTGATCCTCTTGAGCCTGAGTTGCATTGTGGGCAGCAATAGGTCGACTCTTAGTGAACTTGAATCCAGGAGGAAAACCATGAAGTCTATAACACGTCTCTACTGTATTTCCAGATTTACCGCAATGGGTGCAGATAGGTTTGACTATTTTATGTCCTCCAAGGCTATGAAGAGGTTCACGTTTGAGAGCCATGACAACAGAGTCAATCAGAATGGACTTGGTACCAAGCTGCTCTTCTTCTTGAACTATCAAGAAAAAAACCTTGTTAATAGGAGGAAGGGGGTCAGTCAACAGAATTTGGCCACGAACATGGGAGAATTTCTCATCCAAACCCATGAGAAATTGAAGTATAAACTCCCTTTCTTGAGCAGCAAGTACAAACTTCGTAGCCTTGCATTCAGATCCACATACACAGGTATCAATCGGACAAAAGGTTTGAAGTTCATCCCAAAATATTTTGAGTTTGGTGAAGTATGTAGTAACAGAGGTGCTGTCTTGGACTAAAGTGGCGAAATTCTTACGAGTATGAAATATTCTTGGACCATTGGACTGAGTGAACCGTTCTCACAAAGCATTCCAGATATGTTGTGCAGAATCAACATACATAACAGAAGAAGCAATGTCTTTGGATACGGAATTGAGAAGCCAAGAGGTGACCATCATATTACAGCGATCCCAAGCATAAAAGGAAAGACTATCTGGAGCAGGTTTAGGAATGGTACCATTGACAAATCCGAATTTGTTCTTGATTGTGAGAGCCATGCTCATCGATCGATGCCATGTGGAAAAATTCTGAGCACCAAGGAGGAGTTGGGAGACAAGGATGGCACCAGGATTTTCAGCATGGTGAAGAAAGAGAGGATTGGATGGATTATCATCATAGAAGAATTGAAGGATCGATGTGGAGGAGAAGGAATTCGGTCAGGAGATTGAATTTGTACAGGAGATAGGGGTGAAACGGAAGAAATAGGGTGGGTTTGAGTGGATAATTCGTGGTTCTTAAGTTCTTGTGTAGTTCTGGGTGTTATGGAAATGGAGACTCTTTATATCGTCCGGTAATCTGTTGGAGTTTTGACCAAGATACTTTCTGTACTTCACCTGAGAATTTTCTTTTCCCTACTTGCAATTCCTTCAGCTTCTGTTTTCACTGGACTTTCATGTACTGTATAGATCAGAAGTTATTAAAGTTGTGCAGGTGTAATTTGGAAACATGTTTTCATGCAAAATCACCTTCAATATAAATAAAAATTGGCTTCTAACATTCACGTTGTTGGAAATACTAAAATTTGCTTACCTTAAAGTTTATTATTGCAGAGAATCTTTTTGGAGGATGCTATGGAGAAGGATATTAAGAACTTGTACTCAAACATCCGCAAGTCAGCTGGGGCCTTTTTGGATGCCAATGACGAGGTAAAGTAAATTGTCTTGCATACAGAATGTACTACGTCAAAGCTTTTGGTGCACAAGTAATGTTACTAGAATATGTCCTATTAGTTTCCTCGGTGCCTGTATAGATTGCTATGTGAGTGGCATCACGAGATATTGCAAGCAATTCATAATAAAAGAAAGAAATAGTTGCTTAGTGAACTGTTTAAAGTCTAGACACCTTGGAGTGCACCGGTGTTGATTTTGCTGGATCTCTTACTGCCACGTCTCTCTCTCTCTCTCTCTCTCTCTGTGTGTGTCTTCAAAAACATGACTTTTGCTTGTAGGTGATGAAATGGATAGCATTTGCTGACAGTGTTCCTCTAGATTCTAAGTCATGCTTTGGAGTTCTCAATGGATTGAATGATGACTTGGCTTTGAAGTCTGTACTTTTGGGGAATGGACTAAAACCTTCCGAAGCTGATGTTATTGTGTTTTCAGTGCTACATCCTTTGCTGGTAGGGAATTTGACTCTCCATTCGGCTTAAAGGCCTTTAGCCTCACAGAAGTGAAGTTCTAATGATTTTTGTGTCTTTGTAAATGCTAGACCGGCCTTCCAAATGAAGAGAAGGAAAAGTTACCGCATGTAATGAGATGGATGGATTACATCCAGGTAGGGCCAAATCCAGATTAGTTTCAGTTATTTCAATCTATACGTTTTTTATAGCCTCCTAAATTTAGTTACCTAATGTTCTCGTTAGATACAGATATATTGTCTCATTTGTTTAGCATTTTTTTGGTGCTATGTAGTGGGCCCACTTCAATTATTTCCCATGCTTTGATTGCTGTATGCAAATGATCTGAGCAATAAAAATGTTGTTGATTACAAAAATAATGGGGAGTGTACAAAGGTGTCAATGAAGTGAGCAGTCATTATGCACTAACCTCTACTCTATGGAAATGTTTAGGCTGTGTCTCAGTCATTTGAGTTACAGGTATTGTTATTGTTTGAGTGTTGGCAAAATTTCTTACCAAATTTCCCCTCTAGGTGTTAATAGGGTCTAAACTGGAATTTTCAGGTATACATTAGAGAAAACTGGCTACATCTCGTTGAAGGGCAATGATAAATTTTTTAGCCAACAAGTAGTCCCAATATATTCCTGTTTGCTCAGTAATAAAGAATTATTAGATGAAAAAGAGTTGGTTAATTAGTCGCTAGATGCCAGTCTTTTAATTGTGGCCTGGATATGGCATTAGTTGACCATCACTTTTGAATCTTTCAGAAAGAAAGAAAAAATTGCTTTCCAGGTATTTGGTTGCTTCTGCAGTGAGTAGATGCAGGAAAAAGAAAATTGCTGCTATAAGCATTATCTTGAAATATCTCTCTGCAAAAACTGTAGGTGAGTTTTTTGATATCTATAGGAGAGCGTGGTTGATGATGTGCAATTCTGCTATATGGAGTTGTATGCTGCGACATCTGGTCGCAATGATGCAATATTATCTTGTCATGTTTTTAGCCTATGTGTACTTCACGTTGGTCTTGCCTTATGACATCTAGATATGCATCAGAATTGTGCTCTGTTCTCTGTGCCCCTTACCTTCTAAGCTGACTGGGATGTATGTTGATATATTTTTTACACACACACACACACATATATATCTAATTGGTTGCTCATCAAACTATTGTATTTTCTTTTAACAGAGCAAGGTTGTATGTTGATATATTTTTTTACACACACACACACACACACATATATATTTGGTTGCTCATCAAACTATTGTATTTTCTTTTAACAGAGCAAGGAGGATTTCAGGGAATTATTTGAGAAGATATTCCTCAAGAAGTCTGAATTTGAGCCACAAGTGAGTGATTTTGTGGATATGCTTCCATGTTCATTGTCAGGCTTATATTACTGTTTTTTTTAATATAAATCTTATTAAAGAAAAAGAAAGTTGACAGTACAAGAGACTATACTGACAACAGCTAACGCATACACGCTAAAAAACTAATAAAATCCGGAAAATCCACAAAAGGACAGCCTAAAACCGAATTAGCCCACAAAAGGACAGGCTTGTATTACTGTTTTTTGTTGATATAGACAGATTGAAGCAAATGAAATATGGGTTACCCTGAGTGACACATTATACACCTCAAATAGAGGCTGCCTAAATGGCTAAAAGAGGAATAAATTGGTTGGCCTATAATGGTAACAATAAATTTTAAAGGCTCTGCTGAATCATATCCTTTTAGAATCTTTGTATCAATTCCAGTCTTCAGGCAGTGAAGTTTCTGCATGCCTACATCCCTTTAAATCACTGCAGAACTTCTTAAGTGCTTGTAGTGTGTTGGTAGATTTCAGGTTTCTTATATTCTTGTTAATTTTAGTTGGAAGGAACAAAAAATACAGTGAAGGCGGAGACAGATTCAGATGCAAAAAAGACATTACAAAACACACAAGTTTCAGATAAGTCAGAGGCAGATGCGAGTATTGAGAAACGTGATGCTGGGGTAAGCCTTTTAAAATTTTGACCTTGAAAAGTTACAACTAATACCTTTGTTAGACATGGTCCCTTTTGTATTTGTCTGGCTGGAGGTTTATGTAGTTAGATATCGAGAATTGTATCGAGGCAGTTTTTTTTTTACTTCCTAGATTTTCATCTTTGTTAAAGGGCACGGGAGATACAGAAACTACCCAGGATAAGAAAAAGTCATCTAGAACAGATGCCGTTGAGAAAGACAAAGAAATTAGTGTCAGTTTGCTCAATATACAGGTTGGTCTTATTCGCAAAGCTTGGAAGCATCCATCTGCAGATAGGTATGGCAGTAACATCTTCTCTTTCTCTTCAAGAGCACCATTATTCACTAGATAACATCGGAATTGCTTGCAACCCATTGAAATATGGCAAGTTTTGGAGTCTATATCAATATGACTGGAGGCTACAAATAACTCATTATGCATTTGTTGTTAATTCATCACGCAGTTTACTTGTTGAAGAGATATATGTAGGAGAGGCTAAACTGCGTCAGGTGGTTAGTGGTTTGGCCAAGTATTGCAGTCCAGAAGAGTTAACGGTAATAATTGCTACATGAATTAGTAAGATGTAAGATATAATCAGTTTGCATGCATTTTCAGTTACCTGTTCTCTGTTTTAGTTTCATAATTGTCAGATTTTTGCTTTTAAATTATAGCCCTTTCATATTTGTTACCTGACACTGTCCTTGTCCCCTAGGTCCTGACACTGGTATTGAGACTTGAGCATTTCTTTCCATTGACTTTTTTCCATTTTGCATCTATTGTGCAGAACCGACGTGTTGTGCTGATTACAAATGTAAAACCTGGAAAGCTACGAGATGTGATGTCAGAAGGACTGGTACTTTGCTCTTGGATTTTTTTTCTTAACCAAATTATGCTTGTGTTTTTCTTACATGAGTTCATCAATGAGGCACATCATTGCTGCATAAGATTCATTCTTCTGACTACTCATTTGAAGACTGCAGTTATAGGGGACTGACGATGATGTGCATACTTGTAAACCCAATTTTTTTCCAGGTGCTATGTGCTTCTAATGAAGATCATACCGGTGTAGAGCCTCTCCTCCCTCCTGAAGGGTCCAAAATTGGGGAGCGTGTTTCATTTGCTGGGTAAGCATCCAATTTTTTTGTCACCCGGATGTTACTTTTGGCACTCATAGAATAAATGTGGCAAATTTATCATACGTTTTCTTAATTAAGTATGGTGTTTCTTATGTAGTTCTTTGTATTTTGTCTAGGATTGATGGAAAGCCTGAAGACGTCCTTAACCCAAAAAAGAAACAGTTGGAAAAGATAACACCGGTATGTATCTGTATCTCTTTTACTAGTCGGTAGTGGTCTGTTTTATGAATTACTCATACTATAACCTTTGATATGCCAGTTATCAGTTGCTACTTGGACATTATTTTCTATTGATTTTTTTTTATTAAGGCTGTGATGAATTTGTCAAAGGTCTTTCATTCGTGTTGCGGTTATCATTGCTGCCCCTAAGAATTGCTTTCTTATGCTCTGTGAATGAATGCTTCCCTCTATGAAGAAATAATTGTTGTGTTTCACGGCTGCAGCATCTTTTCACCGATGACGAGTGTGTGGCCACTTTCAAGGGAATACCATTTATGACATCTGGAGGACCATGTACCTCATCCATTCCCAAGGCAAGCATCAAATAGTGAAGATTGTATATTAGGTCCAAAGAACAATGTAATCCACTTTCTGAGTTTTGCATTATGCTTTACTTGATTGGAAAACGTGTCATGTTGCTCTCACAGCTAAACAAACTTTTTCACATTGATTCAATTTGAATCTGATAATACAAGTGTCAATTCTAACTCTGAAGGCAATGAAAGAACCCACTTGTCTGCAACATCATGCTTTACTTTGGATGGTAAATGTGTCTGAAAAGACTGGGATTTTCTGTTTGCCAACAGACATGTCTCATTCTTGTCAAATTTAGGTCTTCCGAGTCTAATGACTAATCTTTTGGGATCATAAAATCAAGGGGAATTGTAGTTCCTCTGAAAGTCAAATTGCTTTAAAGCAATGAGATCGCTTGCCAGCTACCATTGGCTGCAACACCACTAGCTTACGTTCTTTCTTTTCTCGGCTACAGCTACTCTTGCTTCCTTGGCAAGAGTTACTTCTATTGTGCAAATCGAAGTGACGGAAGTCGCACCAATTTCAACACGTGAAAGTTTATTTGATTCTGAAAATAGCACCTGCACTATATATTATATTCTTCTTCCTACGGAAAATATTTTGGCGACAGTTGTGCAAAGAGATTCGGAGTCATATCTGATCTACCCTTTCGACGGAAGACTCGTTGATTCTCTCGACATTAACGGAGACAGCCAAGAACCAAAAACGGACACCCCCCTTTCTACGTGTAGAATCATATCCTAGACTGAGACAGCCTTCCTCCTACATGGAAATCGAAGATTTTTTTTTCGCAAATCTTTTATTCTCTTTTGATTTATCTAGCACTTCGTGTTCTCTCTTTTATTTTATTTTCTTTCTTTGTTTTTTGGAGAGAGAAGTCCAACTACCGGTAACAAAATTTGAAGCTACAGTCGTATCTGCTGGTTGAGTTTGTTTTCCTTCTATTCATCAGTTGGTTCAATAGCTTTATTTTTTCTCTCCTCCATTGAGAAAATACACGTCTTATATCCACAGTAAGAGTAGAACATACAAGAGAAAGAGTAGAATTTGTTCAAACACCTTTTGGAATAGTTTTATAAGTTTTAACTGGTCCACATATTTGGTGCACTGGCCGTAGATGGAGTGGGATACGATATCGCAAAAAGATGCAGTCTCATGCAGACGCAGATACTGCTTCTGAAATCTGAAGAGATGTGGTGGTACGAAGAAAACCGAATCGAATTGGTAGTAACCCAAAAAAGATCACGCAATATCTGTGACTGATATGATCTTTCTCTCTCTCTCACTGCTGAGATTCCCGCCCACAGAACCTTACTCAATAAATACGACCTCATTACCTTCATACATCTCCTGTGATATCTTTTTTTATTCTACTTTTGTCAGAGAAGCGTCTGCTGTTTGGTCTTTGTATCATTAATCCGTTTGCAGTCTCTTATTGCAACTTTGTTTATTAGTTTCTGCTACACAACTTCGTTTTATCGTTATTGTTGTTGTCTTTCTGGTGGAGGGGACCTTAAGGTTGGGTAGAGATATGGAGCACATGGATGCTAGTTCCGGAGGTACTTCGTCTCCAAAGGTCTTGATGGAAAGTGGGGAGCAACCTCATGTCTTGGCCGTGGATGACAATCTCATTGATCGCAAAGTTGTTGAAAAGCTGCTCAAAAACTCCTCCTGTAAAGGTAAAAACTCTGCAACCACTTTTTTCCCTTTTCTTTCAGAGGGCTCCAGGGTTTTTGTCACCTTTTTTCTTCTTTAATCTCCGGTTTATTGTTCGTTGGCTATAAATTCAGACTAGAAATCCTGTTACTGGATAATTAACATGACATAATAAAAGGCAAAAGAAAAAAAATTGAAAGACAAATTTAGCTTCGTACTCCTATGGTGCTGCTGTGCAAATGATTCATGACTGGCCGCTTGCAGTAACTACTGCAGAAGATGGGCTGAGGGCGTTGGAGTTTTTGGGCTTGGGAGATGGTCAACATACCAGCTTGGAAGGCAGAGTAAGAAAATAGGGATACTTTCCTAAGCTTTGAATTTGATGTTAGTCACTCATGAACACATTTAAGGTTTTGATATTCGTTTTGCAGGTTACCCCCAAGGGTTTGGTGTGGTGGTAAGGCTTCGGCTTGGGTTCTAACATGTCCCAAGTTCGAGCCCCAACATCCCCATTATCGCCCTTGACTTATCTGCTCCCTGGGTTGTGGGGTCGGTCCAGTGGGCCGAGGTTTGTACTTCAGGGTTGGGCCAAAAGGGTCCGACTTTGGGGAATTTCCTCGTCATCAAAAAGATATTCGTTTTGCAGGTCTCAAAGGTAAATTTGATCATTACAGATTATTGTATGCCGGGAATGACAGGCTACGAGCTACTGAAAAAAGTGAAGGTACTGTGACGATCAGGAATTAATAAGCCTAATGGAATACTCTACGTGCCCTCTAATTATGTCGGACATCATCGTTGACCATTATTTCTTCGTTGGTCTGCAAGCAGGAATCGTCAACCATGAAGGAGGTTCCCGTGGTTATTATGTCATCTGAGAACGTCCCAACTCGTATTAACAAGTAAATCCCACATGATGCTTCTTCTCGTCTCTTCTCTTCTTTTCTGTTCCCCTTTCCGTACGTCTCAAGTTTTGCACTTTATGATCAGGTGCTTAGAGGAAGGAGCTCAGATATTCATGCTAAAGCCCCTAAAACAATCTGACGTGAAGAACTTAAGATCTCAACTGATGAACTGCATGCAGGAGCTAAGCACCCATATTCCGCGACAAGAGGAAGCCGCTCAATCGAGAGCAGAATCTGATTGAGATGAAATAAATTTTGCGTTCGTTGCTAATTAATCCTTCTTTTTTGTTTCGAAATCTCAGTCTCCGTTATTGAGTGTGATCCAGTAAGGGTTTCAATGACGACATTGTTATCTTTGATACTCACAGTATCCTTCTCCTGTCTTTCATATTGTTTATTCGCTTTTATTGTCCTCGAGATGTCAATTCTTTTGGCCCATAAAGCTGTTTCGGAAAATGCTTCATAGGCCTATGACCTGCACAAGAATATGGTATTCTTTCTGGCCTGTTGGAGAGAAGTAAAAATGCATATCTTCTCTGAAGAGGAGATTTTAAGTTGCATCCAAAGTGCAAGCATAACAATATTGCCTTCTCCAATACACGAGGAGAAGGCACTACTTCTGCGTACAGATCTATTAATCCATACAAATTCGCAGTATATTTTACTTGTTAACTGACACAGCAAAAGCTATAAAAATAATGGGAACATAATATCCCTGAACCCATATCAAGCTATTAAAGGTGATGCATTTCTAGAATGTTCTAGAATATTCACACATGTTCTAGAATATTCTAGTACATATACCTTCTAGAATATCCATGAATGTTCTAGAATGATCTAGAACATATACCTTCTAGAATGTTCTAGAATGATCATACATGTTCTACACTATTCTACAATGTTCTAGTACATGTACCTTGTATAATGTTCTAGAGTATTCATGAATAATCTACCTAGGAAGATGCAAGGACAATATTCTAGTACATATACCTTCTAGAATATCCATGAATGTTCTAGAATGATCTAGAACATATACCTTCTAGAATGTTCTAGAATGATCATACATGTTCTACACTATTCTACAATGTTCTAGTACATGTACCTTGTATAATGTTCTAGAGTATTCATGAATAATCTACCTAGGAAGATGCAAGGACAATCTAGAAAGAGTAAGATTAATGGGTGGTTCTAGAAATATCTTCCACCCACCTATAAATACCCTTCATGGGGTAAAGTTTTGAAAGAGTTGAAGCCAAAAAGAAAGGAAAGTCATTCTATCTAGTGCATTTGGAGAGAAGTGCTCCATACTAACCTTTCTAACTTCTATCTTCACTTTCCTACAAACAACCGAACCCCTCATTCTAATCCTAACAATTGGTATCGGAGCTAAGTCGATCTAGACGGGCGTTATGACTACATCTAAACCCTCTGATTCTATCCCAAATTTCAATGGCGAAAGCTACGACTATTGGAGTATCAGAATAAAGACATATTTTGAGTCCCAAGATTTGTGGGATGTTATTGAAGAAGGTGTCACAATTCCTAAAGAAGAAACCAGTGAGCTTTCTGCAACTGAAGTTGTCAAGATAAAGAAGTTGAAGCAGCGAAATGCAAAGGCACTTTATATTCTCCAAGAGGCTGTCATCGATACAATTTTCCCAAGAATCATGAGAGCTACTACTGCAAAGCAAGCTTGGGATACGTTGAAGGAGGAGTTCCAAGGCAATGTCAAAGCTCAAGCTATCAAGTTGCAAGGCTTGAGGAGAGATCTGGAGAATCTCAAGATGAAAGATTCTGAAATTGCTAAAGATTACAGTTCAAGAATCATGGAGATTGTCAACCAGATGCGAGCCTAAGGGGACGACAAGCTCCGATACCAATTGTTAGGATTAGAATGAGGGGTTTGGTTGTTTGTAGGAAAGTGAAGATAGAAGTTAGAAAGGTTAGTATGGAGCACTTCTCTCCAAATGCACTAGATAGAATAACTTTCCGTTCTTTTTGAAACTTGAACCCTCCTCTTGAGTTTCCTACATCTCTTGATTTCTTGCCTTTCACATTGAGTTTAGATTGAAAAGCGCTCTCTAGTGAACCTTCATGTCGCCGATTCAATCTTTGCTCATGTGCTTGTAGGGAACCCATCAACTCTGTAATCGACATTGTTGACAAGTCCTTGGATTCTTCAATAGCTGCTACAACTGGATCATACTTCTCCGTGAGGCTAATCAGGTACTTCATTCTCTTTATTGATGATTATACAAGAATGACTTGGGTATATTTCTTTCAAGAAAAATCAGAGGTATTTGGAATTTTTAAAAGATTCAAAAATTTTGTTGAGAAACAAAGTGGCCACAAAATGAAGAAGCTGAGAAGTGATCGAGGTACGGAGTACAACTCCAAAGAATTCGACACGTTTTGTGAAGATGAAGGCATAGAGCACCAACTAACCATTGCCTACACTCCGCAACAAAATGGTGTCTCTGAACGAAAAAATAGAACGGTCATGGAGATGGCCAGATCTATGCTAGCTGAGAAGGGATTGCCGAAGATGTTTTGGGCAGAGGCAGTCTATACCTCAGTCTACCTGCTAAATAGATGTCCAACAAAAGCTGTTCCTAACAAGACTCCAATTGAAGCTTGGAGCGGAAAGAAGCCTTCAGCAAAACATCTCAGGGTGTTTGGATGTATTTGCTACATCCATATTCCCTCAGTAAAAAGACACAAGCTAGAAGACAAGACAGAAAAAGATATCTTCCTTGGTTATAGCTCCCAGTCAAAAGGTTATAGAGTTTACAATCTGCAAACAAAGAAGCTTGGTACCAGTCGTGATGTGGAGTTCGACGAGCAAGCTGCCTGGAGCTGGGAAGTAGATGAAAAGGAAAGAAGTGTGACTATACCAGCAGAAGTGGTCCAATCAAGTAGACCACAACAAGAAGAAGCTCGAGAAGAAAGTCCAATGTCGACTCCATCCTCATCTCCAGCATCCTCAGTGAGATCAAGAGCTCCAGGAGAAGAAGTCTCTTCACCCGAAACTCCACCACTAAGGGTAAGGACCTTAAGCGATATTTATGAAACTTGTAACTTCACTACTTTGGAGCCACAAAATTTTGCAGAAGCATCAAAAGAAGAAGTTTGCGTCAAAGCCATGGAGGAGGAGATTAAAATGATCGAGAAAAACAATATTTGGGAGTTGGTCAATCGTCCAACCAACGAGCATACTAGGAGTCTCCGAAAAATGCATCAAGGAGGAGTATTAAAGGTGATGCATTTCTAGAATGTTCTAGAATGTTCACACATGTTCTAGAATATTCTAGTACATATACCTTCTAGAATATCCATGAATGTTCTAGAATGATCTAGAACATAGTGTGTTGGATTTCAAATTTTGGCACTAAACATATTGAAACCTGATGTTCTCTCATTACAGATGCTATGTATCACAGAAAATGATGAGGTTGTTGGTCATGGTCTAGCCTTGTCTGCAAAAGCAAAGGCAACGCCTGATTCTAATCTCTTTTCTTGCAGTTCAGCTCATCTTTTCTTGAGGGCATTGCTGACCATGTCGACCCTAGCTTACCATTCATATCTCTTAGCAAAGGGTTAGAGCTGAATACTTTGAGGATGATGTCTCAGATTATACCTCGAGCATTGAAGAATACTCGTCAACCTTTTGTTGCACTATCAGGGCCTTCATTTGCTCTATAATTGATGAATAAATTACCAACAGGTGACATTATTGGAAAAAATATAACATTGTTAGATTTTTTAAAAGGTTTTTCTTTATGAGGAATATGAACAATTACCATTGCAAAATATACACCTTTTAGGATTTTTCTTGCTTCCAAGAAAGCTAATATTCCTGTTTTGCTCTTCTTTTTTCTCTTTGCAGCAATGGTGGTGGCATCAAAAGACAAGAGATTGGCAAAAGCTACTCAGCAGCTACTAGCGTCTAATCATTTAAGAATCAGCACTTCAAGGTAGATGATCTTCATTAAATACACTGAATTAAGATTATGAGGAATCCTCTCTCCTCCTCTCCCTCTGCCACTGGCTTTTTTGGAAAAAAAAGAAATCCATCACCAACAATTCGAGTTTCCCACTTAGTTTGTCATCCATTTTTCATTTATCCGTATTGGACCATTAATCATTGCATCCACTAAATCGCCCCTTCAATTGGTAAGTTGCTTGTAGACATGCACTCCCTGCTTCATTATTTCTGTCCCTCTCAAGTCTTTTGCTAGAATGTGCTACAATTATGCTTGATTGAATATCAACAACCGTATATTTACGTGTATTTGACACACGTTCTTAACCTCTGATAACTCCAGTGATGTTACAGGGGTGGAAATTACAGGTGCCTTAAAAAATGTTCTTGCAATAGCAGCAGGGATTGTCGAAGGGATGAATCTTGGTTATAATTATATGGCGGCTCTTGTTGCACAAGGTTGTTCTGAGATACAATGGCTAGCAACAAAGGTATCTTATCTTCTGTGCCACATGCGCTGTCCATGTGGCAGAAGTCATTAACAACACTTGTTTTGTCCATGAAATGCCTATGGCCTAAATCTCTGCTCTGCAAAAGTCATTTAGATATTGGTTACTGTCCTGTCAACAATGGAGATGTCACGCATGATAGCCTTGGCAACTTGAAGTGACCTGAAAAACGTCTCCATAGTCGGCTTTGTTTTCTCAAAATTATGGCAAAATAATAGAAAAAAAGCATTTTCTGGCTCGGTTGTTTTTTCATAGTTCCTTGTTTTGTTGGTTGTGGCCTTAGTTCCAAGAGAGTTGCTGGTATGATTTATGCTGCTCACTCCTGAAAATCTTTTGTTTGCTAATTGAGATATTTGTTTGATGTGGCTGCTTAGCGTCCATATTTAGCAGGTGGCGGAAGGTGTCTCCACAGCTGGAGCAGTTATCTCTTTGGCCCAGAAATATATTGTTAAGATGTCGGTTTTGACGGCAGTTGCACGAATTGTAGACAATGAACTAACTCCAGAATAGGCTGTTCTTGAGTTGATGAGCCTCCTTCAGGTCATTCTCACTCTCTATTCAGTATAACGAAGTGGGAAGTTTTGTGCTTGAGGTAACTGTGTTGATTTTTTTTTATAAGTAAAGATAAAAACAGCTAACCAACCACAGTATCAGAGTTTACAATACATAAATGAACAGAATTTAAGGAGATGAAACCAAAACACCCATGGCGAGCAGCCCATTTGGCCAACCGATGAACAAGCCTATTACATCGACGTGGAACCCACTCGAGAGAATGCAAGGGATGCTCAGAAAAGAACCGCTGAATAGAAGACATCCATCCTGCAGCCTGGCAACCCACACGAATCCAAACTCAAAACATCATGAACCAAGACACTGCAATCACTCTCAAAACCAATCCGCCCAGCATAGAAGGAACTAGCAAGCCGAATAGCAGCAAACAGAGCAGCTGTTTCACCAATTAAAGGATCTTGGTGAGGAATACGCTCCGTGTACAACATACAGAGACAACACTCATGATCGCGAAAAGCGACAGCCAAGACCGAGTGAGAAGACCTCACGACAACATCCATGTTGCATTTAAGCACCCCCACCGGGGGTGGAATCCAACTTCCACCAGAAGAGATGACGCCGGACAGAATAGAGATTATTCTGTAGGCTAAAACAATAGGCACTTTGCAAGAAGGAAAGAGAGAAATTCGACCCAAGAATTCAGAAAATACTCTGGATTCAATAAAATTTGTAATAATCAGGAATGGTTCGAAATAACCCACAAGCCGGGTTAAAATAGCTGAAATTCGACCATAAATGGAAATTTGCCAAAAATGGCAAAACCCTAAAAATCTTACCAAAACGAAATAAGGAAGGAAATCAAATGATTGCCAAAAATCTGGCCCAAATCGGGTTCAGAATTATTTTCTAATCGACAAAAAGGAAATTACCATAAATAGCAAAAATTAACTAAAAATAGATATTCGAAATTGAAATCAACGGATTTAGGGCTCGAAATTGAAATCACGAATTCTTGCCATCTTTGACTCGGATCCTCCTGCATCAGTCACCCCGGGTTGGAAAGAACTCGTCCTCGAGTTCTCTGCAGCATCACAGGATCCAATTTTTCGCTCCTTAAGCTTGTCTCTCATAGGCGGCAGTCTAGGAGGAGGAGGATCTGCTGACAGCAAATCAGAAAACTCTGAAAACTGCTGCTCCTCGCCTGCTGCACTATCTCCATATGGCGGGAAGGCATAGCCTCCGTCTTCAGAGATTATTTCCTCACTGCCCTTATTTAGCCATGACAGTTTGTATGGCTCGGGGTGACGATCTATCTTCAACTGCAACTTCTGGACAGCGTCTTCAGAGACTACGTTCTCGCAACTGCCGCTGTCAGTAATCATCTTGCATACTTTATCGGCCACGGTGCAGGTTGTATGGAAGATATTGGTTCTCAACCAATCGTCTTCGGAGTCGCCTCTGGGAGTCAGGAGGCTCTTACGAATGACTAGGGTCTCATGGTCATCTCCATACAACACCTCTTCTTCTCCTTATTCGTCATACACTGGCTCTCTCATCTCTTCAGTCTCGTCATACACTGGCTCTCCCATCTCTTCAGCCTCGTCATACACTGGCTCTCCCATCTCTTGTAACGTACCAGAAAACTTGGGCAAATCAACTCTGAAGCCGAGATCTCCATAACGATTCTCTTGACCACGGTACTCCCAGAGTTGATTGTGATACGGGTTTTCGGTATCAGAATCTTCCACATCATGATGACCGATCTCCTGAGCCACTTGCCTCTGTAAATCCTCAATCATAACATCCTGAACGTTACGATCACGGTGCGGGACTTCCTCATTCGGAATCTGCCCACGACGACCACCACGACCACGACCACCAGCCATTGATACTGATGAACGTAAACTGCCTCAGGAAGATACTTGAGCTCTGATACCAATTGACGCCGAACAGAATAGAGATTATTCTGTAGACTAAAACAATAGGCACTTTGCAAGAAGGAAAGAGAGAAATTCGACCCAAGAATTCAGAAAATACTCTCGATTCAATAAAATTCGTAATAATCAGGAATGGTTCGAAATAACCCACAAGCCGGGTTAAAATAGCTGAAATTCGACCATAAATGGAAATTTGCCAAAAATGGCAAAACCCTAAAAATCTTACCAAAACGAAATAAGGAAGGAAATCAAACGATTGCCAAAAATCTGGCCCAAATTGGGTTCAGAATTATTTCCTAATCGACAAAAAAGAAATTACCATAAATAGCAAAAATTAACTAAAAATAGATATTCGAAATTGAAATCAGCGGATTTAGGGCTCGAAATTGAAATCACGAATTCTTGCCATCTTTGACTCGGATCCTCCTGCATCAAGAGAGTGAAAACATATCCCAAGCCATAACATGCTCACTAAACCGCCGTCGCACAGAAGTAATAAGGCTCATAGCATCAGGAACCACATGACAATGCACCACCTGATTACGCAAATGCCAGATAGAATCTAACACCAAGGCAACACAGAGGATAAACTAAGATAACGATTCCTTAGGAACACCAAAGAATCTATGGGCATGCAACAGTTGTTTCACAAAAACAGCCAAAGATAAAGGATGGAAAGAATCCACCTGGATAGGCCACGACACTTCCCTCCAAACCACCCGAGCATATTGGCACCTCAAAAAAAGGTGTTCGGCAGTCTCAACATCCAGCCCACATAATGGACACAACCCGCCATCAGGAACATCAGAAACAATGAATTGCGATAAAAGGCCCCGAAGAGGAAGAGCCGACTGTAAGCACTTCCAAAGAAAGAGCTTAAGGCGATCTTGAAGCTTGAGCGACCACAACTTCGTCCAATCCTTACCTTGCATGGGATGGTGGTCATGCATAGACCAAGGTTTAGTCAATCGATAGGCATTAGCAACCGAGAAACTATTTTTGCTAGCAGGCACCCAAATCCACTGATCATCACAATGCTGGGACAGAGGAGGTAATTGGCTAATAGCCAAAACCGAGGCCTCATCAAACAGCTCGGCTAACGGGTCCAAATTCCAAGCCATATTGTAAAAGTCAAAAAGCGAGCATACCAAAAGGTTATCTGTCACAGCAGCTGCACCAGATGGATTAGAAGGAGCAGGGAAGGGTCGATAGTTGGCCAGCGTAGGTACCCACGGGTCTTGCCAAATCCTAATAGACTCGCCCCCCCTCGGTAAGCAGCTGGCCCCTTTCGCAATAAGATCACGCACCGCCTAAATCCCTTGCCATACCCATGAGGCCGAATGTTTTGCCGAAGTCAAATGCAAATGTCGACCACCAGTATATTTCGCCTTCAAAGATATGACCCCCTGAATTTTTAATTTTTTTATTAATATATGGGTTATTTTTTTAAAAAAAAATTAAAATAGTCTCTATAAGGGTCTCCCAAATTTTTTGGAAAAGAAAGTGAGAATAAGTAAGAAGCATCTGGCCAATGAGCTTTACCTCAGATGATACATCCTCCCTTTGGAGAGGAATAGATACAGGGTCGAATCTCCCTCTCCCGCAGGTTTAGTCTTGCTTCTTTAATTTGCTTAGAAAAAAAGAAGTAAGAAGCATCAAGTCTGAGAAAGAATAGAGTAATGAGTCCTTCAAATTTTTTTCTTTTAAAAAGTACTTTTTGAATTTTTTTTCTCCCCTATTTTCTATTATTTTAACTCCTTTTTTTTCTCTAAAACTATCTCTTCTTCTTCTACCAAATTTTCTTTGTTTCTACTGCTCTCTCCAGATTTTCTCTAATTTCTCTCTCTTTCTGCCTCTGATAATTTACACTCCTACCTTCACAGATTTTCTCTCATTATCTCCCCATATTTTTATGGTCTCTCTCTCTCTCTCTCTCTCTCTCTCTCTCCTACTATTTTGCCTCATATACAAAAAAATAGCAAAATCGTGAATTCCTCTTCAAGGTTAGAATTCTCAACATTATTATATTTAATTATTATTTTCTAATTAAAATATTAGTGCTCTGTGTTTATATGTGATAAACAAAGAAAAAATTTGTTTGTTGTGATTTTTGTTTCTGTTAATTTGGCTAGATATTAAAATTGTTTTGTGCCTTTATCAATAATTTATGTGTCATATTGCTTACTTTTATGTTGCCAATTTAGGTTGTATATATGGGTAGGCAAAAAAATATTGATTTCAAAGAAATTGATACTTCAGAAGCTGAAGAAGTAATAAATGTTCAATGTTCTCCTAAAGTACCTCGAGTTGAAGTTGAACATGAAGAAAATATTACATTTAGAGCTCGACCTGAAGAAAGTGATACACCTAGAGCTCGATATGAAGAAGTTGATATATCTACTTTAGAAAGTGGCCCTGGTTTACACTCTCAAATATAAGATTATCCAATCAAACAACGTGATGAAATAAGGAGGGCATACATCAAAGTTGGTCCATATTAATATCTTATGGAAAAATATATGTTTTCTGGAAAGATTGATCATCCTCGTAGATTTCAAGCAAAAACTATATTTTGGTCCCCTCTAAAGACAAATTCTGGCTTCGTCTCTAATCTTGACCACGGCGGGAATGGTTGTTGTACGTAAGAGGGACGAGACCCGGTATTTGGTCATGAACCAAGACGTAGGGTAAAGGGTTGAACCAATTCGATCGCCCTGCAGCTAATACACAGAAGGAACCATCGATCCAGCTCCTTCATATTCCTTATTCAATGGAGCCTAGAGATTAGAGAAGTTTCCCAATTATATTCATCAGTCATGATGAGACCAGTCCTATGGTCATCGCTTGAACGCTCAGAAAATTCTTTATAAGGTTGAACATGTACATTAAGTTAATGGGATTCAACGGGCCGAGGTCTTCCTCTAGACTCCAAGGGAAAAAGTTTGAAAACCTCTGCGGACCGTGACTATAAGTCATCTGTTTCCAACTTCCGTTCTGCTTAGAAAGAAAGAAAAAAAAAAAAAAACTTCCGTTCTACTGTGGAAAAGAAACATCTACGCTTTGGAATAATTTCCTGAATCCTTCTCTCTGAATATGAGGCACCGCACCAGCATAGAGCCCACCACAAGGCTATATCAAGTCCATTTAAATCTCCTACGTCCGGATCTAACACAAACTAAACAAAGCAAAGAACCTCAGAAACCATGGAGGAGACAATATTAGCGCTAATCCGTCATGGTTGTGAGTTAGTTAGAGGACTTGAATCAAGCCTGCCAAACTTGAGCGCCCAGCCCAACATGCTCTCAAGGTCCTGCGATGAGATCATCCAGGTTTTCCGAACTGCAAAAGAACGGCTGTCCACTCAAGACCCAAGTACTGCACATCCCGGCAGCATGATGATATTCCGTGAACTACAAGAATCAAGTACTTTGCCCGGATGGATAACTACTTCTAGTTACACTAAGGACATGTTACCAATGAAATCTCAAGCCGAAAAGAGAACCTTCGATATGCAGGAGTCGGGATCCAATGTCCTTGTCGCTGGATTGGGTGGAGGAGATCAGGTCGAAGGCTCTTCTGGACCGAGGAGCATAGGGAGAGAGCTTCAGCCCCTTGACGCATCAGATTCTGGCATAGGTTCAGTATCCTCGCAAAGACAGCGAAGAAGGTGAGAAATTTGAAAACTTGGAAGATATTGTGCGCATTTGACTCATGATTAGGTCAGTATACACGTTTTCTTTTGAACTTTTTGGCTGGCTTGTTTTTTATTCGTAGTTCTTTCTCGAAAACTAATTTAACGATCTATCATACGATGTTAAGGTACGTGGATTTCCTCTGCACATTCTCTGCTTGTTTTTCTCCTTGGCAATTGAGGCAGCTAGGCAGGCATGCACCCACGCCTTTAGATACAAGGAAATTGCTACCCAACGGATCGAAAATGTCTCAGAAGTAAAATAGGCACAAGTAGTTTCTTATAGGAAGACCTCTAGCAATTATAGATGTGCGTGTAGAATTATATAGATTTTGTTCTACATTTCCTTTTATTTGGCCTCCAAACTGAAGTGTAGTTCATGACAGATCTAGCTAGCTCTATTCACTATGACTGGCAAGCCGGATATCCTTTTGGACTGAACTAATTAATCGTTTTTTCTACATAGTTAAGATGCCTGGCTATGTTGTCATTTAATTTAAACCTAGCTACATATTATATAGTCATGCTTAAAATTCTTAATAATTAGCAGGAAAGATGATGGGGAGAGAAGGACATTGAACGTGGCTGCACCTCGGATCGGAAACACTGAGATTCCACCGGAGGACGGCTTCACCTGGAGAAAATACGGCCAGAAAGAGATACTGGGCTCAAGATTCCCAAGGTATATATCTATAATCTATGACTCGCGAAATGGTTATTGTGGCTCTAGCTAGAATGTATATATCGGGTCGGAAAGCAATTGATCAGATTTATGGATATCCTGGAATACATATGCATAAGGCGGCTAGCGAGTTATTGGACACTTTCAATTCCATGCTTCCACGGCGTCTGTGCATAATTGGATTAAGATACAGAAGGTCGTCTTTGATCAACTTTGCAACAGTCGTACTGTCAATGCTAGATAGATTTTTTCTTTCTTCTATATAATCAAGACCTTCTCTTCATGCTAGCTAGCTTTTACCTTTCTCTTAAGACTTTGACCGGATCAATGCATAACTTTCAATACAATATAATCTTTCAATAATTCAAAGCAAACCTTCATGCATCAATTAATTAAACTGGTGCGCAGTGTCTTTGGGATTAAGAGATTTAGTCTCCAATATATATAAATTGCTGTCAACGATAATTGTTGTAGCTTTTACTTAGCTTTTTAGACTTTGGTCAAATGTCTCCGGTTCCAAAAGTTTGACTGAGTCTTTGTGAAGTAGAGACTACTACGCGGGTTATTTACTTAGAAATTACAATCAATCTATTGCGTACAGTACCATGGTATACTATAAATTATAATGAAGCCGGCCAAAGGAGAAGCCAGTTAATTAATGGCCAAATATTGTGCACTACGCACGTATACTTAAGAGAATCTCCCGTAATTGATCTAGCTAGTGAAAACATATTGCATTGATACAACTAAATTTAAAAGCATGCATTTGTCCTTGAAAAATTAATGTCGATACAGCTAAAGCTAAATTAAGTACACATTCGTCCTAAATCACTTAAATTTCCGGCCATCCAATTGAAAATTTGGCACATATAATATTAATCATTAAGTTGTAATTTGTTTCTTATTTAGGAAAAATAAATTAAGTAGTCTTTCCTTTAGGTTCTCTACTTAATTAAGGGACAGAACAAACGGAGGTTATATGTTCTCTGATAATGCTATGAAAAGTTTTAATTAGAACTGAAAAAGTACTTGATCAGCTGTACAGATGCATGTAAAAAAGAATAAAGAAACTTAGTTTATACATAGGTATGTTTGCTCTCTTTTTTTTCTAGGAAAGGTAGATACTATATTAATATCCAAGAAAGTTACAGCCAGTGCAAAATATAAAAACAACTCGATGGCTAACGAAAGACCTAAACGGACCAAAAGATCCTACAATAAATCGGACCCAAAGAGCCAGTAACCAAACCGAATTTAACAGCCGGTACCACCAACAGCCACAAGGACTGTGAAACAAACACCAGAACAACAAACGAGCCACAAGGGCCAACACACAGAACCTACACAAATTGGCCACAAGGGCCAACACACAAGACACACACAAACCGTCACAGAGACCGAAACACAACACAATCATCGCTCAAAGCGATGACGGCTTCCGCTAGAGGAAGGGTGAACAGAGCGACAATCCGACTCTTTCAAGAAAATCTTCATGCAAACATACCTCCTAGTGCAGGCAGGTATGTTTATTATATGGACGCATCCAAATATGTAATTTTTCCGTAATTTTTCTTGATACATGACATACGTCGCTTTAATTTAATTAATGGGGAAAACCGTTTTCTATATGTTAAAGATAAAACAATTAACTTTTACTCATAACATTTGTTACGAAACCTACTTAATTTGGATAATTTTTAAATAATTCTATGCCATTCATTTATTTCTTAATTATGTCTTTTTTCGTAGAGGTTACTACAGATGCACCCATCAAAAGTTATACCATTGCCCAGCTAAGAAGCAAGTCCAGAGGCTCGACGATGATCCCTACACGTTTGAAGTGACATATCGAGGAGATCACACATGCCACATGTCATCCACCTCACCATCAATTCCACCACCACCACCAGGCGCGGCTGAAATAAACCAAGAAATGGCCCAACTTATTTCTGCCCATCCTCCACCATGTTCAGTTCATCTAAGCAGATGGCTCTCAATAGATCACAGCTTCAACTTCCTTGGAGCTGGAGGAGGGAGAATCGCCAGTGGCATTGTTATTGGTGGCCCCGGAGGTACGGGTCCATCTGTCCACTTGATCCGGCAAAGAAGTTGAATACCCGGTTGCAGATATGGCTGATGCAATGTTTAACTCCGGCAGCAGTAGTACCAATAGAATAGATTTTATCTTCAGTACTTCCGCCGAGGATAAATGGGAGCCAGGGGACAAACCAAGTTGATAGACTGACAGGACTGTTGAAATAACTGAATTTTTTCTCTCCCTTTCTATCTGCCTTAGCAGAAAATAGGCATACATACCATAAATTATAAATTGCTAATTTGATGTATAGGCATATCAAAATTTTGGAAGCTTGTTTGTGCAACCTTAGGTGCTAATTCGCACCGTACAACTGATGAGATGAGGTGGGGCAATAAGCTAGCTAGCTCCATCTATATCCAAACCTGCCGGACTGGCCACGGCAACTTCTTGATAGGCCGATTCAGGGATACATTATGCATGTGAGTGAGACTTTTGCGATGCACACTACTCTTTGGGCAATTTTTTTGTTTGGCATTATCTATAGTACTTGCATCTTTTTTGGGATTCAAAATTAACGGCATTTATACTTTCTATCCGTAGTGACAAGCTTGCTATAGGGCATATATATTATATGCAGGCTCTACTGCATAGTTTTTGTGCTGTGGATTCTGCATTGAGCCACCAAACCAAACCTTAATGTTTTCATATAAATTACTGCTCTCTTGCTTGCTCATATGACTGTCTAACATGGAAGGTTAACAGGGTGCTTTCATGTGCCTTTCTTGACCTCAAGGCATAATAAACGTGGCAACGGGCACAAACACTACAAGAAAAAACTCTTTGAGTGACGAACCCAAAATACAAATTTCGTCACCTAAGGTTTTGGGTGACAAAATCGGGTTGTCACCCGATTTGTCATCTAAAGCCCGTCAGACAATGTTTTAGGTGACGATTTTCGTGTTCTGTCACTCAAAATCGTTCGAACGTGTTTTAAAACCGTCCGAACAGTTTAGTGTCATACTGACGAAATTCAAAATCGTCATGTCAGTACAGTCCATCCGTTCACATGAGTTGTGCGAACGATCTCTCTGTACGTTCGCACACCTCATGTGAACGATTAATTCAATGTGACGAAATACATTTTGTCACGCAATAAACGTCTGCACCGTTGTATATCCACGTCCGCACGGTAATGTACAATTGTCCGGACTCATTTGGGAAGACGTATGCACTGTAGTTTCATTATGACGAAATTTTTTTTTGTCATCTAAAATGTTCAAGAGATGAATGATCGTTTCACAGAAGCAAGTATGTAGTTACTTCTTTGCATAGCATGTCTTGATCCAAGTGACTCATTCTCAACATTTGCCCTTGATAAGTTATGCCATCTTGTTGAGTTTTATCCAGAAGATTTCTCAACAATTGAGAATTTGTTTCTTAGAAATCAGTTTAACACTTACATTAGAGATGTTAGATTGCATGATGTTTTTTCTGGGCTTCAAGATATTGGAGGTCTTGCTGTAAAGATGGTTAAGACCAGAAATAATATTTTGTATCCATTAGTTTATCAACTTATTGAGTTGACATTGATCTTACCAGTTGCAACTGCAACTAATGAGAGAGTGTTCTCTGCGATAAAGATTATCAATATTGATTTGCGTAATAGGATGAGAGATGACTCGATGAATGATTGCATGATAGTGTACATCGAGCGGGAGGTTTTTGAAATTATAGAGAACAAAGTCATTTTGCAACATTTTCAGAAGATACAGAAATGCAGGATCCAATTGCCCCCTTAGTTGTAGTACAAAGTACGATATGTGCATTTTAATATTTTTAGTCTTTAATTATTGATATTGTAATTCTAAGACAGTTTTTAGCATTACGTATGAAAAAAAAAATTCAGTCATTTTGCTATAAAAGTTTGCCATAGTTGGCTTCTAATCCTGGTTCCGCCACTGATCACCGCCCGTACGTCCATCAGGGATATGGACAGTCAGCTTTCCTCCGGTGCGAGCCTCGAGTAAGGCAATCCCACGCGTACTACCTCAAACATGTCTAATTCCGGACGTCGCTACGAATGAAGAACAATAAATTTAAAATTCAATTAAGCATAGAGCTTTAAAAGTCATAATATTTAATAAACATTGACGAAGTAAGATACTTACACGCACAACTACTCTGGGTGCCTACTAGACTGCCTGTGGAAGGGGATGGTAATTCATTCTTATCCCTAAGCGATGGACCCGACACTGCTAGTGTACTCGGACTACTCTCAGCTTGAACTGATGAATCACACCGAAGACGTTTCCCTCCGGCTGGCATGACATCGTCTTGTGACCAAATAAATTAAGATTAGAGATCAATGCTTTAGAAATTTCAACAACATTTCCCGTCAGCCAGTCAATTAATACAAATTACGCACATTACACATATTGTAAACTCAAACTGTCCATGAATGCATGTCATGACAAATAATACCGTTCGAACGTAATATAACGGTCCGAACCACATACTTAGACGTTCAGACTCGTTTTAAAACTGTTCGAACCACAAAAATGGAGTCCAAACGCCAATAAACTGTCCGGACTGCGATTGTCGAACACGAACGTTCTTAGATGCACAGACTCAATTTTCCGCCCAAATTCTTGTTAAAATCAACCCAAATCACAAACACTTCAATATAAACACATCATAACCAACCTCAAACTCCATTACTATCATTTGATAACCTAAAATTGCGAAGAACACATACTTTCATATATTAAAATACAAGTTTTTCATCCTAAAACAATTCAATTTAAAAACCACTAACCTCAAATGCATTCAACTTCAAATTCTAAAAAAGATGCTCCTTTCACACCCTCTTGCACGCCCAAATCAGCTCTACCCTCCTCCTCGTGCTCAAATCTCTCGGTTACGTTTTTTGGTTTTTCCTCCATTGTCTGCGAATCTGTATCTTTCATATGTTTGAATACGGTTCGGACAATAAAATGCACGTCCGGACGCTTATGTGTATTAGTATTTGAGAGAATTCATGCCGCCAAAATTTCATATACGTCCGAATGTCTTTGCTTAATATTCGTTCGCAAGAGGTTTTGTGTTGTTGGAGTCGCGACCATGTAAATAAGTGTTCAGACGATTTGTTTTCTATAAAATAGGACCGTTCGAGCTTATATTAAACAGTCTGGACGTACGAAGTAAGGTCCAAACCATTACAATTTTTTTTAGTTTTGAATTTTTTTAATTAATTTCATTAGTAAATTTTAAATAACTAAAGTTAGTTAATAATGTAAATAATCTTAAGTGGATTAAGTTCTAAGATTAACATTTTTTTGAATGAGTGTAGCGAAATTAGAAACGTAACATTAATTGAAATATATTGACTCTGTTAACTTTGACTTTGAAATTATTAAGCTCTAATATCAAGAATAAAATTGAATGAGTATTTTGAAATTAAAATATGTTATTAAAAAAATTTTGTATAGATAACATAGCTAGATAACATCTATATATCACATCTCGTCAGAACAAAATAACATCAACTAAATATCAATCGATGTCCACAAAATATCCTTAAAACACAAGATAAACAAAATAATATCAACAAAATACTCATAGATGTCCACAAAACATAATATAAACAAAATATTCTGAAAACACAATAAAAAAACTACATTTCATCATCGCCATCATCCGTGATATTTAGGACGTCACAGATATGTCTGAGGTGCTCCTCGATTTTCACTATTCGCCGAGTCAATGCAACTAACTCAGCACTGTTTGCGGCTTTCCTCATGGCCTCCCGAATCTGGGTGATCTCCTTCTTCCAGTCAGAGTCAATGTTCACGACCTTGTTCTCCAAAGCAGTCAGCCGTGAACTGATATCACTGACCATCTCGTGGGTGGGTTGCAAGACTGAATGCATCTGCGCTGTCAGCTACGTCATCATGTTCTCCATCCAACCAGGTCGCTCTGTGTCAAATCCCTGGGTCGATCTCTGGCCAGGATCTTGCTGCTCCCTTGCCACCGCAGGCTGCTCCTGTTGTCTTACTCTAGCAGCCCAAACGACATTCAGTGCTCGGAGTGTCTGGGTCATCGATTTGGAAAGCGTTGTCTTGTTTATACACCCAAGTGGAAGGACTCTGGGCTCGTCAGCACCCTCAGGTACCAGTAAGGAGTGCAAGAACTGGGTCAGCAGAATCTCGTGCGGCAATGAAGTCGTAGCATCCGTCTTTAGGGCCTCCGCACGAACGGACTGATAAATGTACCTCCGCCCGGCTATAAGACAACTCTGTAGTGTGCTTCCTCGGGTCGATAGCGAAGCATAAGATTAGGTACATGATCATCCAAAAAGGACGCAACTGCCCGTGTACCATATAGGCTCCGTCCAAAATCGTTGTATCAGCACCCAACATGGTCTGGAATACCTCGGTCTTAGTAGGCCGACCCTCTATGCTCATCGATAGGTTTGAGAAAGCTGTCAAATCTCGATCGTATCCTAAGAATCTCGCCAACTCGTCTGACGAGAATACGATCGGAACATTACGGACTGTGACCTCCATACTAGGCTCCTCGACGTTTGTCGCCCGCAAAATAGCACAATAGAACTCCCGCACCAAGTTCGTCGATGCATACCCGGTCCTATGAATTAGTGACAGCCAACCAATCAACTCTACCACCTCCGAAAGCGTCCGCCCCTCAAAAGTGACGTCGTAAAAATCTGCCAACTTTATGTCTCGCTCCACAACAATCGAGCGCGACATAATAATTTCTATATGCTGGTCCAATGATAAGGTGGAACCAGAAGATTTCTCCATCTCAGCTTGCCCGCTCGTACGTGCACGCTTGCTCATTTTTAAAATCTGCAAAAGCACCGAACTGTTACAAAGGCGTTCGAACAAAAAAAACATCCTAACCAAAATTTATTAACGTCCGGACGTATAACCGAAGAATAATCATCCGAACTGAATTAAATTTCAATTTTAAAACGTTCGGACTGAATTCAAAACGATTTAGCGATGCTAATACGTCCCAACATAAATAAACCACTCTAAGGTAAGGGTCCGGACTCTGAGATAAGGGTCCGGACTCTAACGTAAAAGTCCGGATGCTGTGTCACTGCCGGGTTACCAACCATCACAGCGTCCCTCCACCACCATACACGCCCAAAAACACAACCAAAACACAAACTAACATACTCAAAACAATGCTAACAATTAACACAATCAATTTCTACGTAAAAATCAATCAAAAAACACAATGTACAATACAAAAAATAGAATTGAAAATCTATACGTAAAACTATAAAAAAAATTGAAATTTTTACGGCTAAAATCATGTCAAAAGAAAAAAAACATACCTTAACGAGATTAGAGCTTCGAAAGAATAGAATTGGGTCAAGATTTGAGAGCTGTGAGATTTTGAAGAGATGAATAGTCTGTTATGAAAATGTCGAACTGGTCGGCTTTTGTCAAAACTCGTTCCCCCGTCTGCGCACTCGTATTAAATGCCAAAATTTAAACTGTTTCAAACAGTTCGGCATACTAAATACGTTCAAACCTGTGTACTTCTAAACTGCGCCACGTGGCACTGCACGTTTGGCTGACCCACACATCCGAACTGTTAATAAACGTGCGAACGTTAACAACTGTTTCCCATCATATTGTAACGTAAACACGTGTAAACCTTGCGACGGTTAAATATTCGTCTGAACCCTATATTAATAGTTCAGAGGGGTAAGTTTTCACACGTATCCCAAACAACGCACGCGTATTAAATGCCAAAATTTAAACCGTTTCAAAACGGTTCGGCACAGTAAATACATCTGGACCTGTTGTAGACGTTCGAACTTAATTACTTCTAAACCGCGAGACGTGGCACCGCACCTTTGGCTGACGTAGACGTCTGAACACGTTCGGACGTGCACAACTGTTTCCCACGATCTTGTAACGTAAACACGTGTAAACCATGCGACAGTTACATAGAAGTCCGGACGTTCTACTCCTCCGTTCCAACGGTGTCGCCTAATAATAAAAGTCTGGACCCTATCCCTCTATGTTCGAACACTTATTTGTTATGTAGTCCCGACGTTATGGTTGTAGTCCGAACGTCTGATTTGCTAATTTAAATAAGTGAAGAAAATTAATTTCAGTTAATTAAATTAAAATTGGTAACAGTTAATTATACTACCTCTTCTATTAACATAACACTTGTACTAGTAGCCTATTTAATCTTACTGATTATCCCTTTAAATTGTACTAAATTTTATCAAGTGAAAGAATATAAACTAATTTAAAATATCAAACATAATCCAAATACCGAACGAAAAATACGATGATAATGTCAAGTATAAGCTGCTAGACGGTCTTTCAAACGATATGTAAATAATTAATAATAATAAAACATAAACAGAAAACTAGTCCAAATCGATAGATGGCTCATCCAGATCTAAACCGAAGGCATCACGAACATGCACCAAATGCTCCTTTATATTATCCACTCGTCAGACAAGTGTCTGTAGCTGTATCGGAACGGTATAGACATATCCGGACAACTCAGAAAATTGCTCTCTCACGGAGAACAACTCTCTCCGCATAATATTGAGCTCTTCCGTCAGAGCCTTATCCATTAGAGTAAGTTTGGTCTCTAGACTAGTCAAACGGCATTGAAGCGTCATACACAACGAATGTGTCGGCATCACTATTTCCCGAATACTCTCCCTCAACCCCACTAAAAAGGCGTCCGCCTAAGCTGGTCGCTCTGTCTGTCTCCCAATATTGAGAAAATTTCTTCCTGAGTGTTCCATTGTCAACCTAGAAAAAACCGTCCGACCCATATCAAAAAAGTTCGAATGAAAATTAAAATGCGTCGTTTAAATTGTATACCGTCCGAACAAACTAATAACAATCCGCACGTTGTGAACAACAATTCGGACGTTTCAAAAAACAGTCTGGACTGTGTTTAACACCGTCCAAACAGTATTTCGACGAACCGAACCAAAATAGTTTAATTTAATCAAAGAAAACAACCAAAAAATTAAATAGCGGACGATATTGAATTAAAATATATGAACTTAAGAAGCAAATTTATGGAAATTTTTTTACCTGAATGTTGTTTGAGAGATCTTGAATGAGAAGTCCTTGGGAGAAAAGTTTGAGAGACGAGAGAGTGTTTGAGAGAAAAGATTAAGAGATGAGAGAAAGTTTGTGCTCTTGACAAAGTCTAAAAGTCTCTCGAACACGTTCGAACGTACTTTATAAGAGTCCGAACGTGTTTCTACTCTACACATAGCCCAATCAAATTTAACGTCATTAAATATGTCGATGGATTCGAAATGTATCTAGAACTTTACCCGTCCAGACTGGTTATTGGTCCGGACGTCTGGGAAAAAGAATCTGACTTAAGCATTCGGACGTCCTTTTTTGGGTTGTTCGGACGTCCTTTTTGAAAAATTGTGACGATTCTAATTGTCACTCAGTTAAGACGATTTGCAATTTGTCACCCAGTACACAGTCCGGACGAGGTCGTGTGGAGTCTGGACAATATTTATTTATTTTGTGACGATGTTTACCGTCACTCATTGGTGACTGGTGTATGTCGTCATTTTTAAAATACGTCCGAACGCGTTTTTGAGGGTCCTGAAGGTATTGTGATTCCTGTATGATATTTTGTGACGAAATTAATATTTTAACCAAAAAAATTATTTTAGGTGACAAAATCTGTTTTGTCACCAAAATATTTGTCACCTAAAAACCTCAATTATTGTAGTGAGACATGCAAGATTGGAAGTGGGAAAATGACCAATTAATAAAGCGTGCACGAAGCCGAGTAATCTTTGGCCACTTTAGAATCAGGAGATGATTCACTTTGTTGTTGTAGTTCGTCGTGTTGTCGTCTTCCGCCAATCTTTCACATTCCTCTTTAATGCTCGTGCCCTTGGAAACTTTTTGGAGACACTACTGTCCCACCCACTTATTACAATTGGACAACTTTTGTCTCATTTTTGGATTTTCAGAAGCTGAACCTAGCTGTGTACATCAGCAACTTCGTAGAAAAACAGCCAGCGATCGAGTTTATCATATGGTAAGTGAAGTCCACAAGTACCATGTGATTGACAAAGATTTGAGGCAATCCAGAGAATCGGAAATATCCGAAGTTTTTCCTTTTGATATATAAAAGCCTTCGCAAGTGGTGACCCCACCATCCCATCCTAAACAAATTTTCCATGAATATTTGGAAATTCGACCATCTCCTGGACCCCCCACCTACTAAAGAAATTAAATGCAAACAGAAATAATTTGGGCTTTTGCTTTTCTCTAATATAAACATGGTTATTTCTAAGCAAGTGGGAATAATTAACGTCAGACGGTACAGGAAATGATCCTAACTTAATTTTAAAGCTTAGGTGTCAGCCTTGAGGAACTCGCTATCATCAAAATTGAAATCACCGTCAAAATCGACCGATTCAACCACGAAATCCATGCCTAAACTAAGAGGACCAGTTTCGGTACAGGAGTACATGGTAGATACCATGTCCCCATTATCAAACCCCATCTTTGGAGACATGATTGCAGGATCAGACAGTTCATAAGCCTTCAAATCTGACCACAAACTTGTACCCAATGACGAAAGGTTGTCAGTTAGGTCATTCGGTGCTTCTTCCTTTGATTCCTGTTTTATGGACAGGGTCGAGGAGCTGAGGGCATGATCTTGTTTACTTGGGATCACTGAGTCGGAATTGACCAGAAAAGGTCCCCAAGGAAGAGAATCTGTGACGATTTGTGGTGCCTTTAGCATGTCTTTGCAAGTATGATGACCAATGTATGTGGTCTGAAACATCTGCGGATCGTCTTCCATTCTTTGGACTTGTTTGGTTGCTCGGCAGCCTTGGTCGTACTTTCGTGTGCATCTGAAGTAACTCCTGTCAAATCAGAGTTCAGCAATCAGCAATCAGCCTTTCTTAGAACTGAGCTTGACCAGTCTCATAGAAGTACCAAGAGCAAAATTAACCAATACGAGCCGTTCAATTTTATGAAGGCCGTAAATATTGCAAGATGAAAAGATTCTTTCTTCGGTTATATAACATGGACGGTTTTTTCCCTTCTTTGAACCCAGAACATAACATAAGAGCAAAATCTTTACCTTGGGTGTTTAGCATTGAGGATCTCCTTCTGCCCGTACTTTCTCCAAGCATGGCCGTCGTCAATCGCGGGAGAAACTGTTGTCCATGACTGTGAAGTTTTCCTGCAAACAAGAACATGCGACTATTAAGGTTTCAAAAGCTTATCTACAATTTACATGGCTCAGAAATAATAAATATATATATATCGATTATATCCACCATTTTTATGCAGGTAAATCCAAACCCTTGCAATGGAGAAGTATCCTTTCTGATCACGATGAATATTCAGATAAAGAAAGGGATATACAAGTCATCCAAACGACGAATATATTCTTGTTAACTTGGTACGACCAGCATACCAACATTTCACAGAAGCAACATATTTTTCGATCACTAAGACTTCAAGAGCAAAGTAGATCGAAGACAATTTACCTTCTCTTGTAACAACCTCTACGATCCTTGGCAGCAAGCCTCTTTCTACTCTCACCAGAATCTGCAGACCTCCGGTCATCGTAGTGGGAATCAGCATGGGAAACAGCCTGATTCTGGCTAACCTCGCCTGACTCACAAGAAGTCAAGACAGAAAGAGTGTCAGTGAAAGACCTTAAGATTTTCTGGACAAGCTCCTCAGCTGAAACAGCCCCATGATCTTCCAAGGGTCTATGGAACAGGGTCCTCAGCTGCGTTGCAAATTCCTGGCCTTCAACTAGTTCCTTTATCACGTTTGTTCTGGTAGTTGTCAGTTTTTCAGGCAAAGGAGTTCCCATTATGTTTATCTACTGGGTGTGTGCGTATTTTCTCAGAAACAATGTGATGGGCTTGGTGGGTGTGGTGCGGAGAAGAAAGGCATAGACTTTATATGAGCTATAAGAAGATGTGAGGAAAGAGAGATGTAATTTAATGGAAGATGGAAGGAAGGAAGCTGATGTGAATGCAAGGAAGAAAATTCCACCCGGATGGCGGATGCTTACAAAGCTAGGGTGACGTTTTCCTGTGATGCCAGGCTGACGGTGTCTTTCGCTTTCAACTTATCTGGCAAAGTAAGTTCTCTGTACTAAATGTTTGAATATCAACGGTCTCCCCATAACCAATTAAAGGGGAAAAATAACTTGTTTAAAGAAAGATTTTTTAGGCTTATAAAAGGAAAAAGTAAAGAATATCTTTGTAGGAAAAACTTTGCATACAAGTTATAGGCGACGTTCAACTTGGGTCGGCATTTGAGTTATTGAAGACACGATTTGCTTAACAAAGAGAAAAATATGCCGAGACTTTTTGTCGACATTCATAAAATGTTCATTTGAATTGATTTGTAAAAATGATTTATAACCCATTACGTTAATGTAAAAAAAAACGTGTAATTTGGTCATTTGAAGTTTGAACTCGATCGTGTAAAAAATTATTTATAACTGATCCTGGGTTGGTTTAAACCTTGCCTTGCGGGTCTAGACAAAGGCTCAATAGTTGTCTTAAGTGGTGTGCACAAAAATGGCTACACAATCTGCACTTAGTTTGGGACTTGCCCAACTACAAACGTATTCACATTCATGTTACTCGAATTTAGTACATCAAAATCATAGAGGACGACCCCAACATGAGTTAGGATGCAATCGACTATGGGTTTATATTCAAAATAAAAAAAAATTCTGAGAAATCAGGCCCATGTTTAGATGTATATTAAAAAATTTGAACTACAATCACTTTTTTTTTTTTCAAATTCTAACATTTTTTTTACAAATTACAGTACTTTTATTGCAAACTTAAATAATTTCTTGCAAACTTAAACATTTTTTTATAAATTCTATTTTTCCGATATCTCAATAGAATCAAATTACATCTTAAAAATAAAAATAAAATAACAAAAATTTAAACACCTTCAACAATTTTTTTAGGTTAATTGCAAAAACCCATCGAACTATCTCATTTATCCTAAAATCCTCTCTAATCATGAACTTGTCCCAACTCGACTCCTTAAATTTAACTAATTGTGTCATTTTCATTTTTAACGATGTCATACGATGTATTTTGTCACACATGATAAACACATGAACTCCCTCATAATTAAAAAACCAATATGCCCCCAATTATTATTCGTTGAAATTGGAAGTGGTGTTTGCCCATACGTGCGTGTATTCGACAACAAAAATGGTCAAAATACACGATTCTCTCACCTGCAACTCAAGAACTCCTTTTTTCCTCATCCACAGTTTTCTCAAATTGTTTACAAATCTAACACGTCTGTGTGCATTTATCCTAGAATTTATGTTTTTTTCGCCCAAATCGAATGATTTATTTGATGTTCATTTTCATAAGTATTTTAAGATATACATGAATTCACAGGATTCACAAACCGAACATATTCAAATATTAATACAAATTAATAGCTTCTACACGCATACAAATAAACGGTAACATCGTCTAAAATTCTCAAAACACTTCAAATTCTAAAAATTTCACCAAATCGAACGTTCTCTTAGAGTTTAGTTCGTTATCTGTTACTTGCGAATGGATACACCTTAAAAGAGTGGGGTAGAGTCAATGTTTTTGATTCAGGTGCTTAGAGAAGTTTGCTCGATGAACATTTCTCTTTCAATCCCTCTTGTTGTTCTTGACAGCGCCAATACCAAAGCCGACTAGGTAGTCACTGGTCTCGAAGTTGATGCACAGGGGTGTAGTAGCATGCGAAGAGAAGCAAGAGGAAGTGAATTAGATAGGAGTTGTTGATGTTGCCCTGCGCACCGTAAGTATCTACGCCTCAAACGAAGGGCTTGATGCCGAGAAGATAGAAACTGCACATAAAAGATTGGGGGATCTGGAGATTACTCCATTTTCTGAATTTATTTTTCGAGAGGGGATTGTCTCCGAATGCAATCCCCTCCGAATGTCCGGCTGGACGGCTGGATGCCATCCAGCCAGACATACAAGGGTTGAGAATCCCGGGCAGCATGGATGTCATCCAGCCGGACATCCAAGGGTTGAGAATGGGAAGGGTGTGGGTCCCGCGCGGGACCCACACCTGCCCGGGCAGCCCGAACAGGATGTTGTCCGGGATTCTCAACCCTTGGATGTCCGGCTGGATGGCATCCAGCCGTCCAGCCGGACATCCGGAGGGGATTGCCTTCGGAGGCAATCCCTTCCCTTTATTTTTCCCCCTTTTCTCTCTTCTTTAAGATAAGTAAAACTTCAATCAATATCAAAATGCTTCCCAAAAGAACAGGGGAGTGTCTTCCCATTACCTCTTCACAGCAAAGACTACAGAGAAACAACACAATCTTCAAACTCAATAGACACATACCTAACCAGGTCATCAGGACAAAACATCCTTGACAAAAACCCAGAAACAAACCAACCGAAAAAATACAACTTCATGCAACAAAAATTTATGCATTCCATAGAGTTCCATTGGGTATTGAATGTTTCTGCGCTTGGGTGATGGTTTTTACAGCAATAGATATGTTTTTTTTCCTTCAGACAGATTTGAAGACCAAACTCAAATAGCACGAGCTTGTATTTATTCTGCATGAATGGCGTTCAATGGGTTTGTGGGCAGTTTAGTCTTTTAATTTTGAGGGAGCTCATCTCTTTACCGATTAATCTTGGTTTTGAAGTTTTTTCAATGATTCAAATCCATTCACAAAAATATCACCGAACATCTTAAGAATTCAAATACAAACACCAATACATTTAACACAATCTCCAACAACTTTTTACTTTTTTATTTAAAACAAATTTTTTCTCTATACTTTTTCATATAACTCAAATATTTTTTTACAATTATATCAAATCATTTCTCTTTCCACTTTACACAAACACTTATAAAATACTATTCGACATAAATATACAAAACTTTTCTAAAATCTTACATTTTTTTCCAACACAAACACCACCAAGTGTGACTAAATAAGTAGTACGATTAAGTTAAATCTGAATCAAAAATTAAAATGACACATTTATTTAAGTTTAAAGAGTTGGTTTGACACAAATTCAAATTTAAGAGATATTTCGAAATAAGTGAGATCATTCAAGAGTATTTGTAATTAATTTTTTTTAGGCAGAGATCGTATATTCGTATCAATACAAAACTCGGCACGTGACAAAGATCGTAAGGCAAAATTGCCGGTCTGCTTCTTATATTTGAGTTAAATCCGTCAAATCTTAGCAACAAAATCCTACGACTAGGATAAGTAGAGTAAGAGTACGACCAGTTCCAAACGTTCAATCTAGAAGACCAATCTGATCCTCAATCTGCGATCTACCACCTTACACGTGCTTAAGCAGAAGCCGCTGATCTCTCAACTCTCTTATAGTACCTCCCTTGTAGGTGTCACTGAAACCCCCTGCCTTATCTTTCTTTCCGCCGGTGCCTTGGAAATAAACACAATACCGATACGCGCGGAGGCTAGGGCTTAGGTTTCTAAAATCAACGGAGAGCAACCGAGGAGGCACTGGCTAAATTCCTAACCTCTCCAACGGCTGATCCATGTAAATTTTCACTATCTACTCGGAATTCTTTTTTCAGAGTTCTTTCCTTACTATTCCTCTTCTTTGCCATATAAGAGTATATTTGATTTCTTGCTAGTTTTAATAATATTCTTGCTATAATCTTATTTAATCTTCTTATTTTCTCTTCAAATTCGAAGCGAAAAATCTTGGGGATTATGGAGAGAGAGCTAGTGGAGTTGTTCGAAGCCGCGAAGAAAGCGGCGGACGCTGCGGCCTCTGCTGACGGGGGATCCGAGGAAAGTCGATGCCTTGATGCCTTACACCAGCTCAAGAATTTTCCTGTCACTTACCAAGTTCTTGTCTCCTCCCAGGTGCTTTTTTCCTTAAAAATCTTTCTTTCAGTCGTTTGGGGATTGCATAGATACAATTGATATTTTTGAAAAATCAATGCAATTTAATGGGTCATTGAATACGTGGAATTGGAGTCTCAAAATATAGCTGATATTTTTTTTCTTGGCAAAAATATCTGATGATTAAATGTCGCTCTTTGTTGCATCTGATTCGTTGTTGATGATGTGAGTTGCACGAGAGAAACATAAGATGCTAAGGGACATTTAATTGTAACTTCGTTTTTTAACATTGCATGAGTGACACATGATAAATATTTTCAACAGTATCGGTATTGGACCACTCTCAGCAAAGTTAGACTTACCTCGCATGTGTGGCTTGGGAGGGCTGCACGGCCCGAGGTCTGCCGTGGTGTTGAACCAACTCGTGTGTATACTGGCTAGGTCCGTCCGAACTCGGTGCATGTGAATAGGTGCCCGATTTTCCTCGTTATCAAAAAAAAAAGTATCGGTATTCGACCGTAAATTTATTAGAAGACTCTTTTGAGGGAATTTTGTGTTCCGTGACCTTCTTGATCCTCCGTCGATTGCATTATTTTTATTGTCAGTAGCGATCATTCCATGAGCACAATGAAGGGACAAATATAAATTTTTAGATACAGCTGTTTCCCTGCTCTGACTCTCCACATTGCCCCTTAAACCAGCCAGTGTTATTGATGACTTTGGATATTACTTCTATGTATACATTAAAATAGTGTGAATAAATCATGATAATCTCATAAAATGTGCGTGTATGCATACTCTAGCTGATTCATTAGCCATGAGAGAATTTGGATCTTGTCTGAAAGATTCTCCCTTGACATATTTTGTCATTGGCTGAAGCTGAAGAATTCAATCTGCCACAAGGGAGATGTAGTGTAGCAACATCAATTTAGTGTGCTAAACTATGGTTTCACTTAAAAGAGGAAAACGAATACAGCAAAACAATTGCTGAGTAGTACCTTCTGCATTCAGCTGTTTTGTTGTCTAAGTCGTTCGGAGCTTATATTCCTTTCTGTTATTAATATATTCGATAACCAACCAATATTCAGTGTCCTTAATAATATGATATTTTGGTTCTACTGTTGTTCCTGTATCTTCTCCTAGAACTCCTTTTATTGGCTGCTGTTGTCCTTAAGCAAGCAGCACAATATCAACTCTTTTTTGTTTGCTTTTGCTGTCCTGGTGACGCTCGTGTCCATATTTGCAATTGGATCCCCCTATAGATGATGCTTGAAGTAGTTCCAGTTTTGTCTCATGTAAATTTCCTTTTGATGGGTGTTTTATGTTCAAAACTCTTAACAATTCTTTAGAAAGTATTTGTTTTCTTCAGATCTATGCTTCTTTTTTTTTTTTTGTGCTGCTGCGCTGTAATGCCTTTGATTGGGCGGGTGGGTTATTTATTATGCAATAAATAACCCAACTCAGGTCGGCAAGCGTCTTCGACATCTCACAAAGCATCCTAGGAAGAAAATCCAGTCATTTGCTTCTGACCTGATGGAGATGTGGAAGGATATAGTTATAAAAGAAACAAACAAAAACAGGAAAAATGAAAGCTTGGATGATAAAGGTTCTGTCAAAGTTGAGACTGTAGATGCACAGACTGCTAAGGCCCAGAAGGTTATGAAGGCATCGTCTGTGAAGGTCGAGAAGGTTCCAAAGGCTGAAAGCATCAAGGTTGAGAAAATTGAGCGTAATGGTATGCCAAGCTCTGAGAAAGTTTCGAGGTCGGATGCTGTTAAGGCAGGGAGAAAGGTTCAAAGTGTCGATGTTGGCAAGGTTGAGAAAACTGATTCACCTAAAAATGTTGAGGTTGAAAAGATAACCAAAGAAGAGAAGCAAGCTTCTGCAGTGAAGAAACCATCAATAGGGCCTGGTGCTCCTCCAAAGCTGACATCAATGATTAAATCTAATGATGCCACACGAGACAAAGTACGAGAATTACTTCATGATGCTTTGTCTAAAGTTTCTGGCGAAGCTGATGGGGATACTCGGGATGAAGTGAATGCATGCGACCCAATTCGAGTTGCTGTTTCTGTAGAATCTGTTTTGTTTGAGAAGTGGGGCAGTTCTCTAGGTGCTCAAAAGGCCAAGTATAGATCAGTAATGTTCAATCTTAAGGATGCTAACAACCCAGATTTTCGGAGAAGGGTTCTTCTTGGACAAGTCAAACCTGAATGGCTTGTCGACATGAGCACGGCAGATATGGCAAGCGATAAGAGGCGAGAAGAGAATCAAAAGATTGAAGAGAAAGCTTTATTCGACTGTCAGCGTGGAGCGCAACCCAAAGAGACTACCGATCAATTCAGATGTGGCCGATGTGGGCAGCGCAAATGTACCTACTACCAAATGCAGACGCGGAGCGCCGATGAGCCTATGACAACGTACGTAACATGTGTAAACTGCAATAACCATTGGAAATTCTGCTAGTATTTTATACCAGCTGGTAGCCATTTTTTATTGTTTCCATAATGAGAGAATTTATGAAGCTGCTGGTATTGTTGACTAAAATTTCAGAAGAGGACCGCTTTATCTGTAGGCTTGTAGCGATGTCGTAGGACTGTTAGCTATTTGTTTGGATGCTGAAATTTATTGTATCAGCGGGTTTATTTGGATCATCATTTCATACTTTGCTGTCTGTTTGTATGTGACAAATGTATGCTAGACGAGCTAGACCTCTGCTGTTGGCCACTCCCTTTAGTCAAAGATCTATGGGTACTTGTCCGCGTCTGGTGATAAGCCAGTAATAACCTTAATAGCTCTTTGGAAACGCTGGGAAATCAGAGTAGAGGCCGCGCGCTTGTGGGAAACGGCAAGCAGTAGACAACAGATGGATACTGATACTCGTGCTCTGGGGAAGAGAATAAGAAAATAGTAGAAAACAGCTTATAGCGAGTCCGGTTGGACTTTTGCTCAGCAGCATGGACGAAGATATCAAAACATGATTGGTAAATACGTGATAAGTGTGAAAATGGAAATCACATATGACATATCAGAACATGATTGCTTCATTCACTACAGTATGATGCCACTTGTCTGGAAGAGGCGTCACGGTCCCTAAGAGCCTGGAAAACTTTTGGTCTCCAGACTTGGTTAGATTCTACCGACTCGCCTTTACCACCGAAAGGGTTTATTTGTCATTAAGAAGTTAACTATTAGTTTTAATGGAAATAAGATCGTCTGCCTCTTCAAAATGCATACCGACAAACTCGTCAAATTTCTTGCCCATGCACTTTAATTACCTGAAATCCACTTTCCTCTCAATTTCTGTCATCAATCGAAACCAGTTCAATCTCAGCTTCATAGCTCGTACCTCATAAAGGCCTGAAACGAGTAAACTCAGCTTTACCGGGTTTGCCTTTATTTCTACCAGGGCGATTCTGTGTGTGAATATATAGCTTTGTTGCTTCCTCTACTGTTTTTTTTTTCTCGAAAAACAACCAATAGATTAAAAATTAAAAAACGAACACAACAAAACGACTAACACAGACACAACCACAGGACAAACAGACACAGACACAACCAGCAAGACCCTCCAATGGATCAGAGGAACCACTATGAACTCCATGCAGGGCAAAGGGAGTGATGACCGGACATAGTAGGCGAAGCTACTAGGACCTGGACAAGTCGGGAAAGCGCCACAAGCGACGCGTAGCAAGACCCAATAAAGGGTCGAAAAAGAGCCACAAGTACTGGGATAAGCCCACGGAAGGGGAGGACAAACAACCACGGAACAAGACAAACAACAAGCCCTAAACAGAGGGGCATACCCAAACGGGCAAAAACACGACCAAACACGAGCCCTAAACAGAGGGGCAGGCCCAAACAGGCGACAACAAGACATAAGACTAGCCCTAAACAAAGGGGCAGACCCAAACGGGTTTATTACTGGTCGGACAGAAACCGGCGGCAGCGCGTGAGGCGGCGGCGAGTGGGCGACGACAGAGTGGAGCCGAAGTGGAAAATGGAGCGCATGGGCCACACTATCCACGTCGGAGGAGAAGAGCTGGAACCGGGGGGCGGAGGGGCTGCCACGCGCGGCTAAGGCGGTAGGCGCGTCAGATCCACACGCAACGCGTGGATCGCGACGCCCCACCGGTTGAGGAACGGTGAAGAAGGCCGACGAAGCTCTATTCGTGCTGAGTTCACCCAGCCGGCGCGTGCACTTCCAAAGACGACGGAGACCATTGAAAAACGCGAGATAGCCACCTGCCAAAAAAAACCTAAAACCCGCCCAAACCAAACCCAACCGAGCTGACCAGAGAGCCGGAGAAGGAAGAGGGGAAAGAGAGAAGGAAAAAGGAGGAGGGGGATGAAGGAGCCGGAGCTCCCCCCTCCTCCGTAAGGGGACTGGGTTGTGGGAGGAGTCACGCAGCAGAGAGAGATGAGAAATTTCAGAAGATGCTTCCTCTAGTTGAGAGGTAATAAAATATCAGATGCTCCAAAGGCGACAAACTAGAAACAGAAAATGGCCAAACATATACAATGAATGGAACCTGTGATAAAAGCCTCTCCACTTTGTCCTTTTACACATCTCAAAAAATGTTCTTCCTAAAGAGCAACACTATCTACAAAATAGGTTATACTTTGCCCATGAAAAAAGAAGGAAATAGTTTGTCAAACAAAAGTTGACATACCTTTGATAGAGATATCCTACATAGATTCGATGGGAACATTGGCTGGATATTTGCTTTATTGCGCTTCTATGAAGTAACTAATGCTATACCACAGACTCATACCATCCTCACGAAGAACAAGATGTGTGCTGCTCCTTGACTCTCATCTCGGCTGCTATACCAGCAGCGACAGAAGGTGGCAAGTGTCTCAGACTTCCGTTCAATTTTTCATCATTCGCATGTGCTGTTACTGCCACCGTCGTAAATAAAGATTCAACATCTTTAAGCGTCAAAACAGCCTGATCTTGATTTTTCGTGTTCCCACTGATGAATAAATTGGTATTCCTGCTTCTATTCAACTTGTATAGACTCTCTTCACTCGTGTGTGGTTTTGATAGTAAATAGGAAGATGCACGTACTATAAAACGATGAACAAGTGTCCTCTTTTGCTGCCCAATTCGGTGTACCCTGCTGATAGCTTGTGCTTCTGTTGCTGGATTGAGCAGTGGCTCTACTAGAACAACATGCTCTGCTTCTAAAAGATTTGAGCCCGTTGGCTCCATGTTGTATTAGGATCAATAACACCTAAACAAAATTTGAGGCAGGTTTCTTGGCATGTCTTTTCTGAATTCCCTCTGCACTGTTTTCTTTCTTGTCCTCTAAATTTGCTGATGGAAACATGTGATTTTCTGTCTGTAAAAAGCCATAAACATAAGTAATATAACCACAAGAATGCGTATGTGCATACATCAAAGCCGGTAAATACTATAAACAATCTCACAACTGAAGTGTTGTCCAGGAAACAATAAGAAGAAAAAGGGGGAAAAGCCAAAAACAAAGAAAATGCCGAGGTGAACAATCTTTGCATGAATGCAAGGATGTTTTAATTTTCTTCTGACCCAAAATGCATGCTCTAATATAGTATTGATCTTTAAAGAATAGATGCTGAGCACAAAGTTCCAAATTTATTTCTCTCTCTTAACAGGCTATACTAGAAGGTTGGGTAAAAAACAGGAGAAACACTTGCAACCAGAGCTATCCAAACCAAACTAGAAGTATGACCGGACAAGGGCGGCAGCTAGTTCACTGGTTCAACTGTTAGGCTAACGTTTGCAATAATTGTATCTCTCTTCATTAATATGAATACTTGAGTCGAGAATCACAAGCATTCATTAGTAACGACCATCTATTCCACTCTAGATATTAGAACTTCTTGATATATTTTACTTATAATCTGTCCATTGTTTTGCAGAGATATAAATTTGCTATGTTCGGTAGGGAAACAAAAACCTAGCCAGATGATCTATGTTGGGTTAAGACTGTATCAGGACCAAAGTTGAGATTGTTAGCGGCAACATAAACGCACAATGGAAGGCCTGATTGGCTTGATTCTAAACTATCTTACATGGCAATATAAAGATTGGGGCCAAAGTTGCTAGTCATGTGGCTGTGTCTAGGGGCTTCACCTTATATAATGCCTCAAGAAACCGCTAGCTACATTTACACTTAACTTCGAAAGGACTAATAAATATTCCCTTTTGAAGCTTCGTGAAATTATTATAAGGCCCAGTTTCATCTAGCATGGTCTTATTGTGGGACTTGGCTTTTATAGAGCTCACTTCTCATTTCCTCTCCTACTCCATGTGGGATTCAAGGTATAACGCCATATCTTCTCTACAAAGCTCTATGATGATTCTTTGATTTTACTAAGACTCGAGTAATTGGACAATCTGGAGATTTTTCTGGACGCCCTGTAGTAGTATGTGTCTTAAATTATCAGTTCTCCAATCTGCTTCCCCTCACTAACTGAGTTGAATGCCTGGTACTTCATAAGACCTATAGATTCAATAGGATTAGACCACATTTTGACTGGCTCACTTTTGCAGCCCAGGGAAAGAACAGAACCAAACAGGGGCTGATGGAATAGTTTCTCAATCAGACTGGCCAGTCTTTACTTCAATTTTCCATTTCTTCTTTTGTGACTAATTTGGATCAGTACAATTTGATACCATGCAAAGCAAATGACCCGAGCAAAGTGAGCAAAAAATTATAATTAACAAAATCAGCAGATGCCATTCTGCAACGAGTTGTTTCAGAATCTCTTACCTGCCTCCTTTCATCCGGATACACGTGATGTCATTAGCGGTTAAGGAATGTTCCAATACATCAAGGACATCATTCCAACTCGAGAAAACAAGAAGTTTCGCGTTTGGATATGTATGCTTGATCCACAAGATTCTTCAATCTTAAGAATAACAAAGAAAAAAAATTAATATGATAGCAATCGAACCTAGCATAGATTAAATGATCAAAATGGCCAGTAGACTTGCCCCAGAAGTAAAAGAGAACAAAAAAGAAGGGGGAACTGCACCAGGTAGAAGTAGGCATCATATGCGACAAACTCATAAGGGAGTTCTACTTGGCAGAACCCTAACCAACTCCTCATCCCAAGCCTTAAGAATCAGAAAATGCTATTCAACAGGTAGACTCAATTGTATCTACGATCCGGACCAAACATTGAGTGGAACGCTTCAACCAAAGGAGCTGAAACGCACTGATAAGTTCAAGTAAAGCCTCTATTTGTCCCAGAGTAAAGCAAAGTAGAAAAAGAAACAACTAAACCTAGGGAAAAAGAACAAGGACAATCTGGAGACGAGGAGAATAGATATATGCACACAGAAACACAAGGAGGGACAAATAAATAGATAATCATTGAGGTACAAAAACAGGTCAAGTACAAATTGCAGGCTAGGTCATCCATGCCAATTGTGTTGTGATAAGGCATTAAGGAGATTGCATACCTTTGTTCCATATGAACCCTGAATAATCATAGATGCTTCATGCTTCTCATGACTTTTGATTTGTATGTCTCACTGATGAACTACAAGATTCATTTTGTCTATCATCAGAATAAATCAGCTGAGTTCCAAACTCAGTACACTAAGAACTGACATTTATAGTTCCTTTCCTTTAACATTAAGTTCTGCAATCAAAGAAGTCATCAGAAGTTGTAATGAACTATTATCTTCTGATATATGTATCTTTAGCTTGTGAACTTGTTTACGCCACATGCTCTCAAATCGGAACTTGAACCTTGTTCCATGGAATTCCCTCTGGCCAGTTTGGGACAACTTACTTTTGATGATATGACGCCGCACTTCATGAAATAAATTTTTTAGCACTATAAAACATTACAGTTGTCTGGAAGGATAAGTGTATGCCTACCTTGGAGGCAGCAGATTCCAGAGGAGCTTAGATGCATTAGGTTTACCAAAACTATGATTCCTTAGTACATTTATTTGCAACTAGGCTTTGGTTCGAGTAAGTTCTAGCTCTTGCCCACTTCAGGTGACTAAAATGAATTCTATGACTGATTTTCTTATCACACAATTAAAAATAGTGGCTACCATTTTGTTTTTCGTCACATAGTTTTCACCAATTAAATTGCGCGTTCATATACTTATGAACTAATTTTAACCTCTATTACGTTTGGTATTTTGTACATGAATTGATTCTTGCTGTGACACAAATAGATATGAATTACAGGAATTGTGGGGCGTATATCCCCAAAAACATGGGCTGCTATGGAAGTATTTTTGGCATCAATTGCAACTGAAGAATATGAGTCAATGGCATCTGCCTTGATTGAAATGGGGGCTACAAACAAGAATATTGATGCCAATGCCTTCGTAAAAGGCTTGGAAAAGATATTTTCATCAATACAGGCAAGCTCTCGAAATTTTCTATGCAGGCAATTGATATATATTGAGTTTCGAGTCCAAAGTTAATGAATATTCTTAAATTTCTAGTGAGAAATGCTATGAGGATATAGTTGTATGAATTAAATGAGTGAAGTTAGTTATTCTCATAAGAATGTGAAGTTTAACATCAGTGTATGTTGTGCTCAATGAGAAGACTGAAACAGTTCAATTTGGGGGCTCAGTTCAATTTCTTTATTGTTGTCATTATATCGTAAGAGAGTATGAATGGTAAGAGGCTTTCTTGGCCAAGTATCTGCGCTTCCACAATTTGATCATTAATACCGTACAACAGAAGTGCTATACTAGTTTTCTAGCTGAAAGCTGCTTGGCCAACACATTTGCGTCTGGGGTAATACGTTTTTTCCTTTTGATTATTAATGCAGGATTTGGATACAGAAATAGTTGTAGAAACAGCCACCAGGACAACTACAAGGGCAACTGCTGTCTCTGCTAATCTAGTCATTGACGAGAGGCAAATGAATGCAGTCTTTCTTGATGTGGTAAGCTGTATTATAATAAAATCATCAATACAAATAGCTGCTATTTTGGCTTGTTTGGCAGCAATTATATTGGTTTTAGTAGGTGCAATGTCAGTCCCCGCAAATGAATATCATATGGGTATAACAAATTACCGGTTGCCTACAGGATAGGGGAAACACGATGGATTTAGGGATGGTGTTCCATCTGCCTGGCCATCTCAAATGAAGTTGTGGCAGCTTATAAATCTATGCTCTAAAAATATCGTTTGTTTGCTAGCTACATGTAGCTCTGCATTTCTGCATAAGGCTTTGGTGCTGCTATGTTGTGTAGAGTTGGAAAATGAAACTCAACTCTCAACTTTGGAAATAGTTTGCTTGAATTTCAAGTAACAATTGAAATTATGATGATTTGACTTGGAGAAAAGCTCAGAGCATTACTTAGCAAAGATAAAGGTTAAGACCATTTCCTTTGTAAGGGGAAAGAAAAAAGAAGTAGATGGAGTTACATGGAAGAATTTACAAAATTAATACAACTACACAGGACTGTAAAACACAGAATATTTGGCAGACCCAAGGATACAATCACCAAACTTATGAAAAATTTCCCTACAATTCTTATTTTTACATTGTAACTATTTCCATAATACAGTATGATTCAACGAGATGTGTCAAAAGAACTATTCCCCAACCTCCAATTAATGCCCCTTGTGGAACTCAAAACCTAGCCTCAACTTTAGAGAGAGGCAGGAAGTGCAGTAGCCCACTGGCCATTGGTGCACTGTTATATAATAATTTGACCATATCAGTAACCAGACACATCTGTAGTTTTATACTGTTCCATATTTGTCTGTGTTCCTCAGGTTCGAGTTAGTGAATCATATGGGTTGAGATTTCCTCGTGAATTTGCACTTCTTATGAAGCAGCTTCTGTATTTTGACCGCTACACCCGGTTGTTGGCTCCCAACTTGAATATGCTCCAGGACCAGAGGATCTCCATTGTTTCAAATCGAAGAAGCAAATACGGTGGCAGTTTCAACTGAATCCCATTTATATTGGTGTATGTCCTCCTAGGTCAAAGGGCTTTATTTTTGTTTTACTTCTATAAATATGGCTACAAGCACTCCGGAGTGGGAATTATATACATGAAAGCACGAAAGATCTGTAATGTATGATTTTTTTTTTATTACAAAAATGATTGTGCTTACTGATTGAGTAGTAATACAACTTTTGATGTTTCTGCTATTTTTTTTTGGGCATAAGTAGCATATGTATTGATAATAGGATCAAGGAGGTTTTAACACCTCAGGAGGCTCTAAAAGGCGAACCAGACACTCCGAAGAGCCGGCGGGCCAACAAGCAAACGGACCGTAAGGCCCTACAAAGTCCCCGAAAGGCAAAAATGCCTCATAAGGCAGCAAATACAAGCTAGTATGCCTAAAAACATGAAATATACAACAAAAAAACCACCACAAGCCGTAAACACATCGGCAAATAGAAAACACAGAATTAAAACACAACAAGCCCTAAACAGTGGGGCAGGCCCAAACGGGCGAAAACAGAACATAAACTCCGGCGGCAGCGCGTGGGTGGCGGCAGAGGGGATCTGCAGTGGAAAATGGAGCGCATGGGCCACACATTCCACTCCGGAGAAGAAGAGCTTGGTTCGGGGGGGCAGAGGGGCAGCCACGCGCGGCAAAGGTAATCGGCGCGTCAACTCCACGCGCAGCGCGTGGTGCGCGTGTATCACGACACGCCGCCTGATGAGGACTGGAGAAGAGGGCCGACGTAGCGCTCTTCGTGCTGAGTCCACCCAGCCGGCGCGTGCATGTCCTAAGGCGACAGAGACCACCGAAAACCGCGTGAGAGCCACCTGCAAAAAAAACCAAACGACCACCAACAGAGCGGACCAGAGAGCCGGAGAGGGGAAAGGGAAGAAGGAGAGGGGAAAAGGGAAAGGAAAAATGAGGAGGGGGATGAAGGAGCCGCTCCTCCGTAAGGATGGTTTTTTGCGGGAGAAGGCATGCAGCAGAGAGGTTTTTAGGTTCGGATGATGATTTTCCGGTTGACATAGATTATACGTTAGTTTTTCGTCTCCCTCAGCCCTCGCTTCGTTTTGTAATTTGTTGGTCTGTTACAGAGTGAAAAAGTTGATGTTTCTGCTATTTGAACATCAATTTGGTTACTCTCTATTGTATCACAAACTATGCGAGGCCCATTACCAATTCCATTTGACAATTGGATCTTTTTCATTCACAACAAATTGATAGAATGATCAGTGAACTGATCTGCCAGTGACTATATGAGGACCAATAAGCCTGACGACCCTTTTTGCGTCCCGCTGATTATATATGTACGGGGCACGTTAAAAAGGGGTAATGGCCCGAATGGGTATTCTTCTCTCGACTGACCGACTGTTTCCGTTTTCATCTTATTATTTTTCGGAGACCTAACAACTAAGCTCCTTCAGTTATAGTTCCTTCAATCAATCCTGAGGATGCAAGTGTTGTTCAGTTACGTGCCAATAGGAACAAGGTGAATGTCAAAGGCAATCATTTTTCCTTGGATTCTTTCATATGAATATCAAGCTAATCGTGTTTGGCGGACTGAAACTAGATAGAATATTCAGAGGACAGAGAGGTCTGCCAGACCAATATCAGTTGAACACCAGCTATGGCGTTCCGAGTTTAATGGTGCTTCCCTGACCCAAACCTGAGTCATTTCAGGTCAAATCAAGTGGGTAATATGAAGCTTGACCATACCTTCCAAGTTCAAGCGTAGTGCACGAGCTCTTAATGGATATCAGTGCCCTTGCATCATAAGAACTTGCCGTACTCAAAAGTATCAAGCTCAGCTCGATAGGCAGCACAAAAAGCTTCTAGTGCTAAGTAGAAGTACTCTAAAACGAAACCGAAACCGAAACCGAAACCGAAACATGCATGAGGTGAGGTGCAACATTGATAAAGAGAAGCCAAATTTTTTTCAACATAATTGCAAATAATGAACGCATCTCTTAATACATTATTTCTGATTCAAGGAGAATCATCTCGCTATGGTATGGTTGAAAGCAAATGCCAAATAGATATAACAAATGTAAAATATTCATTACACCAGATCACTATGTTATACACGAACAAACAAATTTAAATAGGCATTCGGGTGATGATCAACATATACAACAATCAAAGTCTGTTTTTTCTTCCCGAGCAACAATCGAAGCCTATGGTTCTCTACCACATGCTCAAGAGCAAAGAGAAGAATCATGTCCCAACTGAAACAAAAGGTAATGGGGAAACCAACAAATGCTGTTCTTTCTAAGACTGCTAAATGCTTGAACCTTCAAGAGATGGGTACGTATGTTCAGTGCATTCACCACATCTATCGCATAATCTCCTAATTAGCATCATCCCTTTCTTCCTGCGCCAAATGGAATGGACCCATTTATGACCTCGCTCGGAGAAGAATAACCCATGAGCCGATGAAGTGGTGAGCTTGATATTGTCTCCATTTCTGCTGAAGATTTCTCTGCTTTGGACGCATTGGAGGAAGAGCCAGCTGTTACATACTTTTCCACGAAACTCTCATGCTCCTTTTGAGACTGCTTCAGAACAGACTCATCACCCTGTCCAATAGGCTTGGAAGGATCATATGACATGTTTCTTCACCTACAGTACCTTGGAGGGCATTGAAGGACGTGGAGGGGACAGGATCTCCTTCAGTGGAGCAGCTTTTGCAGTAGGAGAGTTCGTAATCATCAGAACATGACACAGGATCAGCATATGGAGAAGCACTAACGTGAGATGCTGAGACCAACCTCCTATCAATAGCATCACTATTGTCATCGACCTCACTTGGTGGAGGATTTATAGCATTCAGTGCGTAAGGCAGTATATGAGTTCTGCTCTTAAGTGAAAACTTGAGCAGCTCTGAACAAGCACCACACCGTAGCCAATGAAACCTCTCCCTAAAGAGAAGAAAATCTGCAGGTAGCTGCAGTGGGCTCAAGCAATTATAGCAAGTAATGATAGGAGCTCCACCTGCAATGGGGCGGAAATGTCGCTTAGCCAAATAAAGTTTCTTCACATAATGTTCTTTATGTCTTTGTTCTTCAGACTTTGTTCCACGACTGCATACGTGGAACTCAGAGTCCGATGGACAAGACTTGCAAGAATTGCAAAACTTGACACCAGGATGGAGCCTACACAACCCTTTGTTATTGCAAGGGATGGATTGAGAAGGCAACCGTGATGAGCTCTGCCAGTCCCGAGGATGGCAATGGAGATAAGCGGGATAAACTTCATGTCTACTGCTTGTTGCCTCTCCTGAGAAAGGTATGCGTGAGAAATCGCACTGGTCAATCAAGTGGCTTCCCAGCCTGCCTCTTCCAGGAAACCTAGGATAATTTGAATCATTGAGAAACTCCTCCTCAGGTGCCTCGTGATCATAGCAAGATGGAATTTGCTTTTCCTTCCAAGAGGAAAACCTTTCCTCCGCCTTCCCATATAGATAGCATCTTTTGTTAAGTTCATCCTGCAATTCAGAGACAATTCTCAACAATTTCATCTTGTCCTGTTCATCGTAATCAGAGTTGTCGTATGATTGAAAGCTACTATTGCGGAGGAACTGATTGTGCACTTGATATGCAGGGGAGCCATTTTCATAGCCAACAATGTAACCTCTTCCATAGAAAGGCACCCTGGATGGATAATTTTGTGTCTCACGTCTCTTCCAGTTTGTGACTGGGCGGCCCTGGGTTCTGGATTCCAGCAATTCCTCCTGATCCCACTTGCTGTACTTATTGGCTGCATGCTTCTTAGTGGTCGAAAGAATTCCATTTTTTTTGTGCCTCTTTTGAAAGAGTAAAGTTTGCCACGTTATAAGTACTTCTGGATGAACGTAAATGTCGTTCAGGGAATTGGTCATCTATACCATCATAAGAAGAGACACTGCCCTCGTAAGAATAATGACTTCTGTTTGTCGGTGATATAGACATATCTCTAAGCTCAGAGCTGGGGTTTGCAAACTCTGTGGTTTCTATTGTATCTGTGGATCTTAAATAGTCAAATGCATGAACACTTTTCTGACGTTGCTCCAGCTGTTCATATGGAGATGTAGGCAGTTCTGATGAAATACTTTCCCTCGCTGGTGTATGATGAGTAGAAATATAAGTACTTACTGTTGAAGCCACCATATTGTCACTAGCTGAGCTTCTGAAATTAGAATCATCATCTTTAATATCCACTTCTGAGTTTACTCCTGTCAATTGTAATCCTTCATCATTTGCCTTTACTTCTGAATTTGGTCCTGCTATAGGGGACTCCTCATTGTCATGAGGAGCAGGCTCAGTCGACAGACAAACTTCATTCGAATGCCCAGCCTGTTTGATATTGCAGTCATGAGATTCAATGGTATCAACATCATTGCTTTGGTAGCGATTTGATAAGTTGCTGCCTCCAAGCTCATCTCTTTTGTAACTCCAACACGAACTTTGGTCCTGCTCATTATTATGGCCTTCACTTGACAAATTTAAATGTTCAAGTTGCTCGGTGTTGCAATCCTCTGATTTCCTTTGATCCCCCTCACTGTTTTGGACTGAATAACACTCTGCCAAGGAAGGAAGAAGATCTTTATGGCTAGAATTGCCAGATTCTTTATCGTCAGCAACAAGATCCGAAGTATTTGTCCGAGGAACATCTGATTCATGTAATCCAGATTTCCTGTTTTGCACGTCATTTTTTGCTGCAAAGGAAGAGGATAGAAATGATGACTATAGAACTTAATCAGTAGCAAGGTAGGGAAGCAATTATATGTAAAAGGTGGATAAAAATGGTGTCAGCATGGCATCAAACCTACAGATAGTAAGGATGGTCCATCACGAGAAAGCCTTAGCAGTAAAGGTACACGGGGGATCACCCACTACTGTAATCTTTTATATCAAAAGAAATGCCAATAAAAGGCAGATAGCAGCACCTGTCGGCTTATATTCATTGGTGAAAATAATTAAAAACATGGAAAGGTTGAGATAGTGGATGGCTATAATTTTCCTAAGCCTCCACTATTAATTTCTAGAATTTTCCTGAAGTTGATATCTCAATCGCTGTTGTCAAGACCCTGCATGCTATGGACTACTAATATATATTCTAAGAGTTTACATAAATTTACTTTTGTCTTAGAAAATTACCTTGGAGAATTGTGCCACATCCACCACACTTGTACACAGGATGGTCGGGCAACTCTGGAAGAAGCTGCCGACATTTAGGGCATTTAACTAGTCGAACTTTAGCAGTCACCCCACTAGTCATGTTAGTCCAAATATGGAGTTGTAGTCAGCCAAAGATTGGGCTTCCAACACCCACTTTGAGGAAAAATTCAATATCCAAGACCTGATTCGTCCGAGAAAGTTTTTTCTGAGAAACTATAAGGTTCCTCAAAATCTGCATTCAGTTTGAAACAGAGAAGGACAGGCATGAGATATATTAATATACCTCAGATTTTCATAGTTGCAAACAGAGCAGCCAGAATTTTAAGGATTCTTTAGCAAATAAATTGAAAAGGAAATATAGAAAGATTGTTTTAGTCCCTCTAACTCAGGAGAAGCTATAACAAGAAAAGCTGCCGTCTTCAGTTCACCGTGGTGATCTCTTTAAGGGATTAAGCGAGGTCAACCAGTAGCAAAAAGTAGACTGGCAGGAATAGAGATGCGAGATCGGAGTAGGGTGGGAAAGAAAAGTAGGAAAACAAGATGATCCACACATCAAATATTGATATAGGATGCCGGAGATTGAATAAACATAGTTGAATTTAGTTGGTCAAATATACAGGAGGCGGAGTCAAAGGTGAAAAAACATTGAAACTGAATGCCGGTGTCACAGAAATGGGAATTACAGAGGTAGCAAGTTGGAAAATTAAAATTAAAAAAAAAAAAGATGGAAAATGTTGGATCAAGGCGAGACGAAGTTATGGAGCATGGCTGCATGGGCAATTAGAATTTGAACCGAAGTGATTAATCGGCGAAGGTCATAAATGTGAGACACAGACCTTGGAATCCAAAGGGTAACATTCAACACAGAGATTAGTAGAACGACAAACCAGCTGCATGATTAATGCTGTATAACAATGTAACAAAAAGAAGGAAAAACAGAACCTAGAAAAGGAATAGAAAATCAGATAGGAGTCGTAAAAGTTGGCAAATTACCAGGAACGAGCCAGAAAAACTGGAGAAGTAGATAACAAAAAGAAAGCTGCTGCGATGGGGTCCAATTCTAGGCGCCTATGTGTGGGTAAAACACATACCTTTGAGGGCGGAAGATAGATGGATGAGATCCAGAGAGTTGCCGCAGCAAATATAGGTGTAATTGATTCAACTGATAAGGAGAATAATAAAGAAGGGAGGCGGGGAAATTGAAATAAAGACGAACCTGTGAGGAAAGAGAAACAGAGACTTTGCAAACTTGAAGTCAGTCTATTATTTGCCGCAAACTTACGATCTCTTCTCTATGAATTCCTTCCTCTTCTTTCTCATTCAGGAGTCTTATATTTCGTGGTAAGAAAGCTCTTGCAGTCAAACCCCTGACCATCCAAAATAAGGAAAAAAAAGAGGGGGGAATTAAAGAGAAGCAAAGAAAAAGAGCTGTCGAAAGTCTTTATACTGTCTGTGCGCGTGTTCTGACCCGAGAAGCGAGAAAGACACGGGAAAGAGGCGCCGGTGTCATTCAAAGCGCGAATGACGTTTCATCCTACGGGCTACGTGGGCACTCTCCTGCATCTCTCCCCCTTGCCCTTCCCTGCCACCACCGTTCCCAGTGATGTGGGCTTTGTTTTGTTTGCAACTCATCCAAAAGTCCACTCTTTTTTTTTTTTGGTTCTTCTCTATCTCTTTCGATTTTAGTGCGACTCCCTGTCCCTCACAATCCCATGGCATTATAAAAAAGAAAATCCTTCGTATTCATGTCGTTATGTGGTGTACTTATTCTTCTGGTTGTCCCCACTCCGCTGGTTAACGAAACCCAATCCGGCCGATAATGGTGGAAACTTCTGGGTCGACTTACCGTGGAGGGTCATTGGTGGTGGGCACCCCGGCTAGCTGGAGCCTGACAGATGGCACTTTCTCCACCACTTGCTAGTTTTTTTTTCACCGTTGCATTAGTAAGGAGAGTCAAGATATCAGGCAAAATACTAAAAGGAGATTTCCAAAAAAATATTCTAACAGCAGCGCACTAGGCCAGGGCCCAGGGGGTCCGCATTGAAATTGGCCTGGTGGGAGCCTTTGGAAAGACTCCACTGGGCGGGCCTGCTTCAAGTCATTTCTTGAATGACTCCAATGGTTGCAGCGCGATCACCCGTCCCTGATCTCAAATGCCAGTGATTGCAGTAAGCGAATCGCTTTCAGCGAAAGTGGTTGCGGGATGGGGAGGTCCCCCAACCGCCCAGATCGGCCAACTCCCCCGGTGGCTGGTGGAGGGGGCCTCCACCGTGATTCATATTTAGGACTGCACAATCGGAAATCCGGTCAAACCGGATTTACGGTTGTGCTTATATAGAGGACTGGACCGGACTACTTATAAGTGGTCCGATCCGGTCCAGTCCAAAGCTAGGAGGGTCTTTTCCAGTGTCTGAGATCTCAATCCAATAATGGAATCTTGTTTTATGCATGCTTACAATAGTTTCTTTTAAGGAATTCCGCATTATTATATGCACTTCTTCATCCTATCCACCTACTAGCTAAGCTTATGGGATGGATGCTTAAGGGTTTACTCATAATAAAACTTTCAGTTCAGGTTTTATTTGTGTTTCTCAAGCATTTGCTGAAGATATAGGGAGCGTAACAATAGATGTTTTGAAAGACGTTCTTTATCCTTAGCTAAGCTACAAGATTTTGTGTTATTTTCTCTTTTTTGTTGGGGTGATGCAATGTTAGGGTGTCCCTCTGTTGATTTCCAGGATTTTCTTAGTTTTGTTGCGTGTTTGAACTAGTAATTTTAGTATAGTCCCTTGTACTGCTGTCACTTTTTCTTGATAAAATTTGCTTGCTTATCAAAAAAAATATTTTTGTTAACTTGTCAATATTGTCGTTAGCAATCCCCATTCGATACTAGAAAAGAGAACAGACTTTGAAGTCTCCAATCTTTCAACACGTAATCTGTTGCCCTCAAGCTACAAAAAAGCTTATACCCGAAAGTGAAAAATATGACATGTGTCTCTGCTCGAAAAAATATATGAAATAATGCAAGTAAAGGAATTTCTTTATTTACAGCGGTCAACTCATGCATCATTCAAAAGGGTCTATCCTTTGAAGGAGGAGTACTGATTTATAAGCTCGTTGTGGTCTTCTCCGAGAAGCATAGTGGTCATTTCCTTTTCCCCCAATTTCCCCAAGTTGCTAAGAAAAAAAAAGAATTTCTTTATTTAAAACTCGTGGGAATTGTTTTTGATAGTTTGAGACTTAAAAGTAAGCGTGAATAATAAATACTTCACATACTAGTACATGGTGTCATGCCAAATTGTAGGAACACTAAAGACTATTACAAGATTCAAGTTAAATTATCCAACTTATTCTAGATACATAAACCAGTACTTGGTGTCATGCCAAATTGTAGGAACACTTCAGACTATTACAGATTCAAGATAAATTATCCAACTTATTCAAGATACATAAACCAGCACGTTGGGTATAGTCGAATCGAAATCCTCTAAAATTCTTGGTTCAAATTACAAATGCAATTTAAAGAAATATAGACATCTCATGTAAATTTTATATTATTTAATGATATTCGTGTAAAATTTCAAATAGCATTAGCCTTATAATGAAGTTCACACGTGTGTAAAACTTTTTAAATTGCACCATATTATTCTGAAAATAAATTACAAAGAATCCTGATCTTTCATACTATTATGACCGTATCCTCTTTCCTACCTGTCTATAATAATGATACAATAATTATATTGACAGCAGCGATAGTGATAGTAGTTGACCGTATCCTCTTCCCTACCAGTCTATAATAATTATACAACAATCATATCAACAGTAGTGATAGTAACAGTCATAATAATGTCATCGTCACCCAAGCGTTTTGCAATTTAAGTCTTGGCGATGCAAGCTAATGAAATGAAACTGTAAGGTGATCCTCAAGAAAGCAGTCCACGAATGTCTTTCTTCTTCTTTTCCCTTTAAAAGTAAGGGCCCGAATTTTTCTTTCGTTGCCCACTTCCTCCGGGCATTAGTGTTGAAAAATAAGAGACAGCTCGAACCAGCATACAGGCTCTTGTCCAGCAACCAATCTTATTAGACAGGGTGAATCTCAACAATTCTCACAGCGTTGGTGATCCAGATGAAATTCTGTATAACTGGGTCGAGTTACAAGATGACCTCGAAGAGGCAGCTTAAAATGTGGTTCCATGGGAGTAAAAAACATGTAGAGGCTATTAATACAGGAATCGAGCTATCTAAATAATGTAGACCTAATCAAAGCTTACTTTTGCTAATTGGATACACGAAAGTAGGCATCTACCAAGTAAAAAATCTGATCAAATTCTCAAGGAGTACACCAATTACGAAGTCAATAATGTTTGCAATCCTAAATTTCACACTGAGCAATCAGATGTTCACAGGGATGCAAATCAAATACCATGACGGTTGGAAGTTACAGAGACACCTTCTCTCACCAACGCAACCTGCAAGCATAGGGATGACGCCATCATCTCTACATGCAAAACATTATGGAGTACAGCAGCGTAGGAAGAGCCAGATACTTTTGCTTGTACATTGCACTAGAGAGAAGGCAGATAATAAACAGTTTATCTTATATGATGATCCTTATCATCACTGACGCTTTGTCTCGTTTGGTTTACTTCCCCTAAATGCAGAAAGAGAGAAGAACGACCTTGCAGCTGAAACACGAACATAGTCAAGCTTATTGGATGACTGAAATCAGAAAAAGATTAATAATAGCAAGGAATGGAGAGAACCTATATCAAACAAAAGGATCAAGAGTTTCGGACATGCAGATCATCAATGAACACTAACCTTTAGTGGCGGGGGCCAAAGCTGAGTCACAGCTCTCTTGCATCTTGTGAGAACGTAAGTGATCATTGAGTTTGCTTAAATTTGATTGAGCTGTATACAGAATATCCATGACATACAGCATCACAGTCAGTCAGAAACAGATCAAACTAAGAAAACCTAACCTATAACTATCCTAGTAGTAATGGTGACTAAATGGAGGAGTTCAAGAAGATGAGGATGCAATGTTACTGCGAACAAGGATTATTAACAATAGGGTGGGGGAGAAAAATGTTCAGGGAAAAAACAGGGAAGTGGAAAATATACCAGGGAGTAGTTCACCAGAATCCAAACTTCTTCCATTGTTTTCACATAATGAAGTCTTTTGCTGTTCAAAGTTCTTCGCTTGAAGAGCAGCCTTTCTAAGAAGATTGTCGGCATTTCTCTTATAGAACAATCTAGACTCCTCAACATCATCCTCACATTCGGAAAAGACGGATGGGCTAGACCAACCAGTACCATTAGCATCCCCCTTGCTCTTTCGAGCAAACTTCAAAAGCCTTTTCAATCCTTTAGGTGCATCCTTTTGGCAGACTATGACAGGAGGATTTTCAGCATTTCCCCACTCAATGCTTTCTGGTTCACTACTTTCTTCTTGCAGCATCTGGGACAAAGAATGGCGAACAAGTAGACTTGACCATCCAACAGGTGCGACCATGGCTGGAGATGCATGTTGACATATGCTGAGATCAGATGGAATAGGTAGTTGCTGGTGCTCTTCCATTTCCACCCAGGCACTGGGGGAAATTATTGATTCTTCTTCAGCTTGAACTTCCACTGAACTCTCTGCCTTATTGTTGAAGTCGTTATCACCATGAGCAGCAACTTGTTCAAAGTTCTCAGTCTCACCACATTGCTGGTGGCTATTTATCTGAGTTCCTGATTGCCTAGCTCCATCGTGAAGATTCAGTGACACATCATCTCCCCCTTGATGCTGGCTGACCATGTCAGAAGCACTAACAATTGCCTCACTCTCTTGATGTTCCCCTAAGTTTCTGCAGCTTGTCACAGATTCATCCAACTGAGGAGAATCTTTTTTCTTGTTAACAGGACTAACACCAGGGACAGTCCGTGAACCCTTACGGAGAATAGATTTTGAATCCAGGGGGACTACACTGCTTTTCTTAGGCACTTTGTCATAGAAACTAGGCTTTTTGGGAACCACACCAGAACAATCTCCATAACCTTTCGCAGACTTTATTTTGGTAGTTTTGCTAGAGCTTGGCATTCTTTCTTGCCTTTTCTCATTCACACCCTTTGCAGTCCTGTCATGATCACTCCTTGTAACCTTTACATTTCTCTGCCGTGGCAGGGAATTTTCAGCTTGTAGGCTTGGTTGAGGAAGTGATGGTGCTGGATGGTATTTCAGACGTGTTGGTGTAGTTACAGCAGAAGATATGCCACCAGGAGTTTTACCTGGTGATGTCCCTCTTGTTCTTGGTGATGGTGTTGATGGCCATGATTTACGTGTAGCAGGCAGGGATGTTGCTTTTGATGAAACAACGCTTGCAGCAGATGGCTTTGAGATTTCTCTTTTGGAATTAATCGGTGGTCGAGATGAACGTTTATGTGATCCCTGGGGATTATGCATAACAACTCTTTTAAACATCATTCTCATTCTTGGAGGCCATTTCAGCTTTCCTCCCATTAAGAATTTGCTGCATTGGTCTAAATTGTGTTTCTTTCTCAGCTCCCTTCCTAGCATTTTGTCCTCTTGAGTTTTTCAGACCTCTTCTCCTTATAGTGGTCATAAAACCCACATTTCTGCTCAGAGGAAGAATTTTTATTTCTGCTAGTTTGAGGCTTAGCGTGCCTAATGGGCTTATTTTTCTTTACTTGCACCATTATTTTGTCCAGCTCTGCATCATTTTTTCTATTCCATTCTTTCGCAGCCGTTAATTCTCTATGAATTTTCTCTCCTTTGATTTCTTTAGCATGTGCTGGAAAGTCATTTGTGTCTGCTGGAGTATATCTTGGATCATATCCTTCATCTTTCTCCTCATCAAACCCCACATCAGCTCCATCTGTCTCCACAAGATTCTGAACTTTAGATCTAAATTCAGTCTCCAATATCACTCCTACAGAAGAGACTGAAATATCAACATCTGCTGCATTTATGGGAGTCTCTGGAGCATAGTCTTCAGAAACAATTTCTGGCTGACATTGGGAAGAAGCTTCACCAACACCTGCACTCCATCTTCTCAATACAGACTTATTTCCACAGATGGATATGTTTGTTAAGGACCTTCGTTTCTGAGAATCCACAACGTGATCCCTCTGTTTGCTTTCAAAGAGATTTATTGCATCTTGGACACTAATTCTGTGTACATTTATCTCATGTTTTCCAGTAGGTACTTCAAATCCTTCATCTTCACCATTGTTTCCAGCCTCATCTCTATGAGACAATGCCCTTTCCCTAGCAGGAAAATAATTGAGGCTCTTAATTGATAAGGCAGCAGCCCTCCGTGATCTAGTTCTTCCTATTTGAATTCTTCACATTGGAGATGCCAAACGTCTGGGGGATGCGGATCTTATAGGATTTCGACTTCTTTCTGCAGATGTCTGATGCTCATCACTTGAGTCAGACAACTCCTCACTCTCCGTCGAGCTCTCCCGCTCAACCTCTGCAACTTTTGCAGGTGAAACTCCATATTTTACTGGTATAACTGCATGTGCTGGTTCTGATAGCCGAGCATTCTCATCTGCCTTGGTCATATTGTCATTTGTTGGACTGCATGTTGATGAGGCCTTCTCATCATTTACAGGATCAATATGCTGGCTCTCCTGGTTTATTTCTAAAACTTTGTACAAAGAATTCCTGCAATGCAGAATCACATCATGAAATCCCATTGTCAGAAACCTGCACTAAACTATTCAGATAACTTAACCAAGTCACCAGCAAAATATGGATAAATGCATTGTTGAATTAGAAGACCAAAGCACATTTTATTTGGTAGGCAACTTACTTTAAAGCTGTTGCTCCGAAATGTTGAGAAAATTGTGCAAATCAGCAATTTCTTTACAGGACCAACTGTCATCAACAGCTTTGTTAAAAGCTGCAGTTAACTCTCTTCTTAATGCTGTAAGCCTTAAGTCCATAGCTCGCAACAGTTCACTTCTGGCAGCACAGTTTCCACGTGTAGTGGCGCTCAAGAAATAACTTGATAAAATAACATAAAAAAACTAAAGCTGCTAACTGAAACATAATAAACAAAACAACATACTTTGAAACATCTGATGAAGAGATGTTGACTTCAGGTTGTTCATGTCGAACTAGTTGCATTAGCTGCCCATATCAAATTTAATGCAATTGCAGATGGAATAAATATCTAAATATTGCAATCAGACTTAAAAAACTGAAAGTCTACTACAAAACATTGAAGGGAAAAATGATTACCTTGGAACTTGGTGCCACATCAATCAAGTTGCAGCAATCTGTTAAAAAGTGAACAGCTATAGCCATAAACATTGATGAACTCTGGATGTCCAAATTTTCACTTCATATGGAAAAAAAAAAATCAAACACACGCACACCCTAAAGTTCAGTCCACTTAGCCTTGATTCTGCTTCAATGAGAAAAGTTGATTTTAATATCACTAAATAGAAATTCCATACATATTGAAGGAATCAATATAGTATAGAACCATATTTTCTAGAACAACAACAATTGAAGTGAAGATAAATGAATTATCAAACAGAAAATGATGTGGTAACTAAAATGACACAAAATGATCACATTTGCAACCCCCCCCCTCCAACAAAAAAAACAACAAATAAGAATAAAGAACAAAAAAATAAGTTTAACTAAATTGAGTTAATTCAGAAGGGAGTACGGAATTCACTCAAATCATGCGCTAAAATGTTATTGTAAGCATAATGTTTTGTTTCATTGGGGGGCGGAGGCTTAACATGTTTAAAATCATCCAGGCATCTTATTTAGCAGTTTGAGATTGAAAGTTGCAACATTTACAATCCTAGATCTAGGGATTATCATTTCCCTTTTTAGCAATCGCTTTCTTAAGATACGTTCAGGTGATATGGGATGAAGAGAAGGCATGAGGTAGAACTGCATCACACCATTTTCTCCAAGGTCTACGGAATCAACAATAATGGTCTCTCATGGGACCATCTCTTTCTCTCTCTCCCCCCCCCCCAACACACACACAAAGGTACATGTTTTTCTTCCAGAGAACTTCAGACACGATTGTTGATGTTTGCAGAAATGTAAACATGAGAATCAACAATATAGGACCCTGCCAGAGGTCAACCATCAACAGCAACAACAGAAAGGAACCAATAGAAAGACCTCGCTTCATAAGTTACTGATTAAAAGAGCAGTGGAAGTCTAAAGAGCCGGAACAAAGAGAACCACACTAGAGACATGCTCAAACGTTGATGTGCTTCAGACATAAATTTTATGTCTCAATTGGGTTTGTATCTTATGTGAAATTTCTATCTGCGATTTTCAAGCAAGATGATAATAACACTCACTCTTACCCATCCTGCCATTGGTCGCCACTATTTCCTTGTCTCTCAAACTGGCTTATCAAAAACATAAGCTCTAAGAGATATATTCTAGCATTAGTCTCAGTCCAGGTAGATCTGTATTATTACTCAGCATTCAATCTTCCCATTTTTTTATTAGGATAAATTAATCCGTTAGTCCCCATGGTTTATATTTTTCCCAATTTAGTCACTAGGGTAAATTTTCTCATACTAAAATCCTTGGGGTAGGGACCCTTTCCCAAGTTAGACCTTTCATCCACCTTAACGGTGACAATAAAAATAAAAATAAAACAAAAAAGTATAAAATATTAATTAAATGAGGAAAATATCATTAAAAATACTAAAAATAGAGGAAAAAAAGAGGTATGACCCTCCACCCCCTGAAACAAATATATTATACCATATAAATAACTGAAAATAAAAAAGAACGAGAGAAAAAATTGAAATAAATTGTAAAAATGCAAATCAAATGAGAAAACTATAGAAAGATGAAAACAAATTCTAAAAAAGGTATGAACCTCAAATTCTTTAAAAAATAATTAAACCTTGTGAATTTAAATTAATAACTAAAAAATATAAAATAAACAGAAAAAATAAAATAAAATCCCTACTAAGAAAATAAATAGATAAAAAAAAGTTAAAAAAGAAATATTAGGAAAAAAAGAGACTAAAAAAAGGAAAAACAAAGGAGCATACTGTTCTAGAGTTTTTTTGAAAATTTTCTGTATTTTTTGCATTTCATTTTTACAATTTATTTCAATTTTTGTCTTTTTTTTTTGCATTTTCGAGTTATTTATTTAATTTACTATATAATTTTGAAGAATGAAGGTTTTCAAATTTTCTGTATTTTTCTGTATATTTTTTGTCATTTCATTTATTTTTTTTATGATTTATTCCAATTTTTTATTGTCATTGTTAGTCACGTCAGCACTTCCGTTGATAGGGTAGAGGGAAGGACTAACTGGGGAAAGGGTCCCTACCCCAAGGATCTCGTAGGAAAAAAATTATCCTAAGGACTAAATTGAGGAAAGTGTAAACCATATGGACTAATAGATTAATTTAGCCTTTTTATTATTCACAGCAGAAAATATCCTCATTTTTCGCTGATCTCTTAAAAGAAAATACAGAGCCCTCAAAACTATGATTTTGTGAAAAAATGGAAGAATAAAAGCATACAAGTAGAGCAGCCACTTTTGGTTGATCAACAGCAACAATTATAAAAGAGCTCATGACGACATGAAACATGTGAGAGCAACACAAGTATGTGTATAATGCACCCAATTTCCTTTAATGATTAGACAACCAAAATTACCTGCTTCCAAAGTTCCATAGCGATTGTGACAGTCCTGAGAAAAGAAAATAATAGTTGACAAACCACCATACAGATTCCAACATCAATTTAAGTTAGGAGTGAAAATAGACCTGGCCATATAAAGAGAGATGAAATTTTTTCGTTTCCTCCAATTGAAACATCTCGTCTTCAATAGCGTTAATAACATCTATTAAATCTGCTGAACCAATGATACGCAGGAATCTGAGAAGAAAGATTTAGAGTTGTAGTATTCAGAGGAACAGATGCACAAACTAAATCAGAGAGAAGAGCGACCTTTGAGAAAATAATATTTCAAACAATTATGCAGCTTTTAATTAGAAAAGAGCAAAAGAGGGGCAAAACCCTAGTACGCATGAAGCATACAAAGACAAAAATCCCAAGAAATGAAAAGGAACGAGAAACACTTAGATGAGAAGAACCTGGTTAAAATTAATTTTGTGAACCATGCAGCGCCATTGAGGTTTCCCTGTAGTTGGAGTTTGAAGCTAGCATTAGATCCTTTGGCATAAAAATCATTTACTTTGGGTAGATGCGGCAGCAGTTCTTTAAGAAGCCCAGTTGCCAGTTTTTCTACCTTGTCGTCACTGCAAATTAATACCTCGTAACTAACAGCCCCACTCCTGACCCCAAACATTTCAGAGAAGTGTATCCATCACTGACAAGAACCACTTAACAAGAGCATCACACTGATGATACATATGTCTATAAGTACCCAGAGATAGCCATGACAGGGAGCATGTTGAACAACTGAGTTACCCATCCATACCAACCTATATTTTCGAAATAGTGCTCAAGAAAAGATCCAGTGATTCAAGCGGAGTATGGGAGCGAGAAACAGATGAGCTATAGTTTCAAAGTCGCCATAGATTAGACTCAAATCCAAGTTTTTATCATTCAGTATTGAATGTCTTATTCAATTATAGTTTACCGGGCCTTTCAGTATTGTTGGGTGTACAGGAAAGCTAAGCACTTGATATTCAAAACGGAAAACTAGAGGATAACCCCAAAAATCTTATTCTGTTGTACCGAAAGATGGTTGATCAAATGCGAGAGGAAAAAAAAAACACATAGAGAGCAAGGACCGATTCAGATAACTCTTTTAGCAGAATAGTTTTTAGCTTGAAGCAATTTGGTCTGAAGAACATTAATCAACTGTCTTCATTAGATCCATCTCCGCTAAATACTTCAGATACTATCCTTTAGAAGAATCATAACCTGTTTTCCTCGGGTAAAATCTGAATTACAGCATAAGCTAAAGGTGCATCGGCATCAATTCCACCCTCCATTCAGTCTGTCCTGCAGAAGCCGAGCAACCCAAACAAGAAGAAACAAAAAAAGTGTGTTAATCCCAGCTGAAATTAAAACGTATTTCTATTTTATTCTGAAATGTTAAACGCATTAGGCATAGGTACTGTTGCACTGTTGAAGTCAGAATATTCGACGATAAAAGCATGAAAAGAATATCTACGTAAATAATTACTCAAAATAATGTATACGAGACATATTTCTAATACATAATGTAAGTCCAAATTTATGACACGACTAACATGAAACTATGAAGCTCCCCACGGCAGAATATATAAACCCTAGAGCCATGCTATCAAGATATCGTTCCGCCGACCCACCAGTATTCAACTCTTCTCCGAGTCTTTGCCTTCCTTCATCTTGGATCTGCATTCCCCCATTTCATAAAGGGGAACTGGGATGTACCAAATCCACTGGTTTGCATGCAGTCAGAAATTTTCAGCAAATCCTAGAATGTCAACGTGAAAACCGCGTACGGGTCTCGGAATTAGATACCCAGAGTGAAAATGAGTTGGTATAACAGCATTAAATGGTAGAGTACCAGTTCTCAGTGTGGCAGGACAATCGATTCGTGCATCTGAAAGAGCTTAATAAATAAATCTATAAGAAAAACTCGGACCAAAATCAAGAAACTCTCAGTTGGACCACACGTGAACTAGACCATGCCTATTGCCAGTATATATTTCATTCCGCTCTTCATCATAAAAGAGAGCAGTAATATCTTCCAAGGCTTCCGCAACGGTGCTTCTAATTCTAAGTCTGGAGGCAGGAGTCTGCTTCTTCAAAGCGCAACTGCTACCAGAACAATTGTCACTGTAACTGCATTCATTTTCCATGGGGAAGCTGTTGCTGGCTCTAATTTTAGCAAGGCATTTCCCAGACAGAATATCACTGATATTGATTGATCCTGCTGCATAAGAGAGCAAAACAATGTTAAGAGAGAGAATTTACAGAACGAATGCTCCAAGTTTCTGTACAACCGAAGATATTTAACCAAAATAAAAGACTCCTTTACTGACAAACAAATAATTAAAATCACATATGGCATATACAGTGTTGGAATTATAGTAGATGTGCGAATCTTAGTTCTACTAGAATTGGGTGATCCTAATTTATTTTATTTATTTCTTCTAAGATTGGATAGTCTACTCCTTGTAGGATTAGAAGACCAAATTTCAATTGGCTTCTAATCCCAGTCCTTCTCTACCATGTTCACCTCCTTGTTCACAGGGGGGAGGGGGGTCAAAAATGAGAACCAGTCTTGCTACTGCAGTGGGGCGATGATCGGCTTTCAGCAGCAGCTCCGGTTAAACAGCCCACCAGTGGTGCCGTTGCACAGCCCTACCCCAAAAAGATAGGGGTCCCCTCCCCCTGTGATTCTCTCTCTCTCAACTCTCCCTCTCTCTATCTCTGTGATTGGCGGTAATTGCCTATCACCACCGTAAACCGCCCCCACCAATGGAGCGGTTTTTCCTCTTGGTGTGGGCGATGGAAAAAATTACGCCACCACCCAAACTGGTAGCAGTGGCGCTTGGGGGTGGAGTTGCCCTGATTCCACCGCTACCCAGTCCTATCGAGAGGTGAGTTGGAGAGAAGCCCCAAAAGAGTTCCTTGTACTTTTCCTTTGATACTGGTTAAAGATGTATTCTCAACAATGGCTCAACTATGCTATATTAATCATTCACAATTGTGGCCTCTTTCCAAAGTAGGACTCACCCTGTTTACAATCCCACGTGTGCATATTCAACATATAGCCACAACACTAACACTAAAAGCGCAAATGACAACATTCACTACTCAATTCTTCTACCAACCATTCAGGTATCTTCATGTTGATGATTAAAATGCATACACCAATCCCCAGCCTACTTTGGGAGATCTTTTTATACCAACTCGCACCATACAACACGAGTAAATACCAGAGGTCTACTTTTGTATATAAGAACATTGAAAAGACCTAAAACAAGTTGTATGAGAACTTTGAACAGATTCAAGAAACCATCAGTTGGACCATTCGTGACCTAGACCATGCCCGTTGTCTATAGTGATTTCATTTTGCTCTTCATCACAAAAGCGAGCAGTAATGTCGGATCTACTATTCACACGATAGTAGCAATAATAAATATAACTCAAAAAATATCACACACAACGAAATATAATAATTTGTGCAGCTACTGCTGGTTAGACATCAGGCTAACATCTCAGACCCAAAAGGAGACCAATTCTCCACCTCAAATAAGCTACACTTCTGGATCTTTGTGGTATCTTACCATTTCATACAGCAAGCTCTAAGGAGGAAAAAAATATACCATTTCCTTCAGACCGTGGATCATCAGAATCAGCCTTGCAGTATGAGACAATAAGATCCTGGTCACTCGTGATATATATATTATTAGTGTTGCAGTAAGGATGCCACAGAAGGTGATCCTCAAATGACGTCACAAGCTCCCCACGGAAGTTCCAGACAGCCACAGTTCGATTTCTAAATGTCAGGAATAACTGGTTCTCATACAGGAATATAAATGCTGATGGTGTCATAAATTCAGTTCTGCTGACTTCTGTCAGCTCAAAATTGCGTACCTACAGCTAATGGTAGTCAGATATGTGAATCCAAATGAACGAATACTAATAAAAGATGTCAAGAACAATCCTTACATCGAGAATCTGCGGATTCTCATTTTCGTGCTTGACCAGTAGCTTTTCATTAAACTGCTCAATAAAATCCACCTTCTTATTCCGGTGAAGGAGATGATTGAAAGACTTGAGAACAGTTCCATCCTCGATCGAAAGAATCTCAAGGGGAACATGGCTACTTGCTTTGGTAAAAATCAACAACATGATCCCTGGACTGCTCGGAAAAAGAATCAAAGAAAGGCAAATCTAAGTAAGTACGAAAAACAAAAACAAAAAAAGACAGGGTCGAGAGGGGTGAGAGGACTTTGCAAGCAACATCTTCATTCTCAAGAAGTCCATACAAAATTACGCAAATTACTAATACTGTACATGTGTATAAAGAAAGCATGTACCTGATCTTAATCTCTTGAACATGTTTATCGGATATGGAGTACAACATTGTATAGTTTTTCAAGTCAAACACCTTATAAATACTAACACGAGTGAAAAGAAAAACAAAATAAAAACACATAAAAAACAATAAACGAACTGTGTAATAGATTATCATAACTTAGTAAAAAAGAGTACTTGCTAATCCTGTGCAGAATAAGTGAGTACCTTCCCATTGACATCATCAAACTCAACGAAGCCAGGCCATTTCAGCGACTCAGATTCAAAAAGTGCAAAGCCAGAATCTGGTATGCCCCTCCTTATGTATCTGGAATATATGAACAGAACAATTTCACCAAGTACAAACAAAAAAAAATACGACAATCTACTATAGGTTTGAGATTCTTTTCGGGGGAAGTTGAAGGGGCAGAGAAATAAGAATCACTTACTCAATCCTTGTGCTTCTGCACTTCAAGGAACTGAAATTGTCTGAAGCATACACAGAAACTGTGATAAGTGAGTCATTGTTTTTATTATAAAACAAGATCCGTATCACTTCATCAGGACTGACGTTCAGAAAGCATATCCTCTAATTTAGACTCTGCATCCAACAAGTGCAACAATACAATCCCCTCATAACATCCAACTTTCATATTCAAATGGGATTTCAGAGTATACCCAAAACAGTCTAGAAATATGGAACTACATCTGTACTTTGTCTAAATGCTGCACAAACACCAGATTGTGCAAGAGCAAACACAGTGTCACGTGCTGCTACAATCTCAATTATCTTTGACCTCTTCCTCAGAAAAGGCAATACCATGGAATAATGACCTTTTGGATCATGGGTATCATATTCCTCCTATCCATGAATTAATCAGAACATTAGAAATTTAGAAGGCGCACTTGTGTATTACACATAAGTACACACGTTCGTATTCATTTACATAAAAAGGAGAGTCATGGTTTTCTTTCCTCAACTGAATCAAAATAAAGAATAATTTAATTGCAAATCACAGGATTGTGTCCTTATTCACGAATTTGGGCATGAATTCCTGTTTAACCTAGTCGCTTTTCAGTGTTGGAGTGAAAATATAAGTCTTCTCTTACGTTTCTTCCTCCCACCACCAACACGGCCGGTGTGAGAGGGGAAGATTAGTAAAGCAATAAAAGCAACTTCTCAGGACTGCCAAAATGATTTATTTCCAATAATGACCTTGCAAATATCTAATTCCTTGTTCGTGTGGGTGAAGGTAGATTATCCACCAAAAATACCCTATGATAAGCATTTTGGCTTCGGTGAATGCCACCAGAATAATATCAGGGCTCTGTATTGAATTGGAATAATAACAAGAGTAGGTAAATGACACCAGTCCTTGTCATCCCTGTCTCTATTTGTAGAGAGACCTGGCGGAAAGAGAGGAGTGGCGATAAGCTTGAGTATGGACCCAAAAGCATCTACTAATATTCCTGAACACTCGTACAACATACTCCATGGCCAATATAGCCATATAGGTTAAAGCTACTAATGCAAAAACCAGCCCCAAAGATATTCCACTAACACTAAGCCCCGCAATTGTTACCTCATAATTCTTCGGAGAAGAACAAGAAAAAGAAATGATCAAACTAAAAATATCAAGTGAAAAAGAAGAAGCGTCGGAATCCTAACAAGGGGAATATGAAAGGAAAAAGACAAAAAGAGACCTGCAAACGGATGTTACGGAAGCGTTCCTGAGCGTCGCTCATACCAAAAGCTCTGTCACGCTTGGAACTGATTTCCCGTCTCTGAAGCTTCTTAACGCTGTTGACCAACCCACCCACGCCGCCCCCGCGTGCTCGCTTCTTTGCCAGGACCCGCCTTCCATTGCAAGGCCGAGGACTCGCTGACATCCTCCTTCCGCCTTCCATTTGTCTGTCGCCAGACTTCTCACAAAGCTGAAGACCTAAAGCTAAACAATTTATACGATAATCGACCTATATTTCTTTGCTTTCTTGCACCTCAATTACAACCACAAATCTAATGTTTCGGTTTCCATCCCTCTCAGATAAAACCCAGTGATTGATTTCTTCAATGTGTTATGCCAATATATAAATAAAAGATTTCAATGTGTTATTTCTTTTTGTCCGAGCCATGCCCTTTTCAAAATCCCAAATTGAATAAATTTCCACTCGGATGGGTGGAAAACAGTACAAGTCATACAAATGCAGTGCTTATATCATCGCTTATCTTAGCAGAACGAAACTCCTAATTCACTATAATTTTTTTTCTCTGAGATAGTGATACTGGATATTTTAACATTACAAAAATTTAGGAAAGAAAACTTGATGACAAATTACATCTATTTATTCTTGTTTGATCTTGTAAATTTTGGATCTCTTAGTAATTCATTGAATAAATGAGTAGGTGAGTTGTTAGTTGCTCGGAAAATATGGCATGTCTGAAGATACCAAAATCCAAAGGAAAATAAAAAGAATCGTGGAATTATATGATTTTATTTACCCAAAAAAATGATAAGATCGGGCCAACTATGCATGCACCATGGAATTACAAAAATGTTGTATCAAGGAAATTAATAATTATACATTAATTTTCAGGGGTGCAGAATATAAATAATTATTTTTTATCAGAAAATAAAAATATATATAAATGATACTACTGTTGGCCTAATTATTGAGACTGTTGTCTTAAATAAGATTTGAGAGATGCATTTTAATATTTAGGGAATATTGTAAAAATTGAAGAGATTAAAGTTTTTATTATATTTTTGTGAGAAAGTAGTAGAATTAAAAAAAAATTAATGAGAGTTGGTATATAAATGAAGACAGATGATTTGAGTGAAAATTCTTATATTTATTGTAATGAAAATAAATATTTTGATAAGGAGATTAAAATTATTTTATTTGATAATAAATTTAAATTAATTATATTTGCCAGCTAAAATTTCAGCCACTCTTCTTTATCATTTAACAAAAATACAAATAACATAGTGTATTGATTTCAAAATCCATCTTTCTAAATTTGGGATTTAGCTCGAAACGTTTTCATTTATTTATCATTTAACAAAAATGTAAATAACGTAGCTTATTGGTTTCAATATCCATCTTTCTAAATTCGGGATTTAACCCGAAGAACTTCTTTTATTTATCATTTAATACAAATGTAAATAACATAGCGTATTGGTTTCAAGATCCATCTTTCAAAATTTGAGATTTAGCCCGAAACATATTATTATATTTATCATTTAACAAAAATGTAACTAACATGGCGTATTCGTTTCAAAATCTATATTTCTAAATTTGGGATTTAGTCCAAACGCTTTTATTTATCATTTAACAAAAATATCTATAACACAACGTATTGGTTTCAAAATCCGTATTTTTGAATTTTGAATTTAGGATATAGAATCGAACCTCATCCAGATTTCATCTTTAAGTGATGAAAACTAAAATTTTAAAATAAATATATTAGTTAAATTAAAAAAAGATAAAAGAGACATATCTCCACTTGCATCTTTGATGAACCAGATAGAGATTCTCTATAATTTGTTTGGGAGAAGATTTTCTATAATTTTTGTATGGATTATAGGAAATCTCTTAATAACACGGATTTTTTATTTCTCAATGATATCCCACGATCAAGATAATTGACCGAATCCTACTAAATCATTTCATAAAAGTTCATTGATATCTTATTTGTATAAAACAAATCGATTTTGATTATTGAATAATACACATCATTTCCGATAACAAAAGATTATTTTTTAAAAAAACATGCGGTTTTGGAGAATGATACTATTTCACCAATAGAGTCACGTGAAGCTCAATCTAATTCCCATCAAATATACAAGGGAAATCAGTCTCTTTTTTGTTGAATTTTATTAATTTAACTATTAATATTTATATTTATTTTAAAATTCTAGTGTTCATCTCTTAATAATGAAATCTGGATGAGGTTTCGATTCTATGTCTTAAATACTAAGTTAAAAATTATGGATTTTGAAACCAAATGCTTTGTGAAATCTTATTTCACCATCAACTTCCTTTTTTTTTATGGTCTTTTTAGCTTGCTGTCTTTTATAAGCTTTCTACCCTTTGTGGGTTTATAGCCGCCCTTTTGAAATTGAACTTGTAAGGCAGTCAGGCTCATTTGTTCGTTGACCATAACTTTTTTTTGAATGATCCGACACGCCCATTAAAGTATATACTTAAGTGCCAATGAGCTATGGCTCAAGTGGCATCTCCTCCTCTATGGAGCCTGAATTGGGGTTCAAATCCCCTCACTTCACCCTTACAGACGGCTTTACTTAGAAAAAAGTACATACTTTAAGTTTTCGAAAAGCTTTCCACTTAATAAAAATTTGCAGTTTTGACTAAAAAATAAAAATAATACGCATGTTATTTACATTTTTGTTAAATGATAAATAATAAAAAAAGACGTTTCAGGTTAAATTCCAAATTTAGATTATTTTTGTGTTGAAAATTTTTTGGTATTGGGTTTAGGCTGTGTTTGCAAAACTCAACATTTCCAACATTTTATCTCTCCTAATAAAATACTTCAATATAATCTCTCTTTCTCCCATAAAAAAATATAAAAAATTACAAAAACTATAAAAAATTACCTCTCTCTTCACCTTTTCACTAAACTCAATACCAACACATATTCCCATACCCAACATTTTACAACACAAACACAACCTTAGTATTGGTATTGGGTTTAGTAAAAAGGTGAAGAGAGGTAATATTTTATTTTTTTATGAGAGAAAAATTATATTGTAGTATTTTATGGTGAGTCGTAAAATATTTTATAAAATTTTTTGTGTGTAGACGCACCTTTAGAAATACGGTGCGATTCGGTTCGCCGTGCCATTGTCGCACCGACTCCCACGAGGCTTTTGAATTATCTAGAAGAGAGAGAGACGTCCAATCAATTGGAAAAGACATGTACCGCGGCGCTGACGCTGTCAAACGACTTTAGGCCCAAATTGTCGGCATTTATTTATGGTACCGGAATTTTTTTTTTCCTAAGCTGTGCCGGAGAAATTCTACTACTACATTCAATGTATTTTCACTTTCCACGATAGTGACTGTATTTGTTTAATATGATAAAATTTTATTTTACTCCAATTCATAAGGGATTCGCATTCGCTGTCGATTTCTGACCAAAAAAAATTAATTTACAGTATCCAGTTATTATCGGGACAATTTATAAATTGCCATGAAAAGTTTACAGCGAGACCGAAGATGCTCATCACACCCGCATATAAAATCTTATATCCTTATCCCCTTAACCTCCAATTCGCCGATAAATGTCGCCTCGATGTCTTTCTACAAGTCATCTGTTCGCCGGACTTCCGAGCGGCTAGCTCTCTCATACAAAGCTTGATGTCTACTATTCGTGCTATCTATATAACTGGCCTTCACCTGGGTTTCTGTTCTGTCCCCTCAATTTGTTTTTTCCCAATAATCTTTGTCGTTACCTGGGTCGTCTCCAATAGAGTATATGAACAAATATAACTGCAAGTGGAGGAACGAGCAAAGGGAAGGACGAGATGATGAGGGTTGTCCCTCTTTCGATGAGAATGATTTTTTCCCTGGTTGTTATGGGTCTGGTTGGCTTCTTTTTTCATCTGTCCAACACTGTATGGTTAAAGCCTGAAAGGATCAGGAAGAAGCTGCGAATACAAGGTATCAAAGGGCCTCCTCCTTCTTTTTTCTACGGGAATCTATCTGAGATGCACAAGATCCAATCCCAGGCGACGGAAGCACCAAATCATGCTGAAATTGTAGCCCACGACTACACTTCCACCCTCTTCCCATATTTTGAACTGTGGAGAAAAGAATACGGTATGTTCCTTACTCTTTCTTTTCGACTGCCTAATATTCCAGCTCCTTCCATCAATTATACTCTTTCTAGTCGCTTGAAAAGTTTGTGTACTGCTTAGAGGAAAAAAAGAGAAAAGAAAAGTTTGTGTTCTCGTATTAATCATTAATTTAAACAGAAAAGCTCGTCTCTGTGAAAGCCTAGTTAAGCAGTCCCTGAGAAAAGACACATACCATCTGTCACTGTTATATACTTTCCTTTCTACCCCTCAAATTGTGTGAAATTAGATATTTTTAGAGACTCCCGGTTGACTCAAGTCAGCTCACTTCAGCTTATCAGTCATCTAGACCCGAGGAAATGCGGAGTCACAATTTTCATTAACGGGTTAAAGGGAAGTCAGAAAACGAAGCTTAAGTGCAATGGTTGTTACCTGCTTTCTCTTCCATTAAAAGTTTTTAATATCAAAATTACTGACTTTAGTAAAGTTTATGTCAGCTTTTCGTATCATAAAAATGTTTCTGATAATGTCTGGGTAGCAAGCTAATCCTTGACTAGAAACATCATAATCTACTCAGATCTCACTACCTTTATAGGTTATAAATTTACTTGCACATTTGTTGACCTTTATTAATTAAGAAATTTCGAAACTCAATATTTCAAAACCCAAAAGATTCCATTCAAATTATCCGGAGGAAATGATGAACTGCTATTAAATCAAGTACTTAATAAATAAATAAAACACCTGAGACTGGACTGCTGCAATATGAAAAAACAAGTCCACAGATATCGAAAATCTGAAGTTTTTGGGCAGATACTTAACTAAATCAAATAAATGATACTCAAGCTATAGATAGAGTTAAGATGGCATATATCGAAAAACGAAGCATATATTCAATGTTAGGGAAAAAAATATATCATGGGAATATGTAATTTTGTTGAACTGGGAAAAAATAAATCCTATGACTGTACAGACGTATTACAAAGTGACCAGACCTTTTTTTTTGAAAATAATTGTGTGGCAGTAACTATTAATTGATCTCTAAGAAAGTTGAAAATCACATTAGTATTTCGAATTGCAATATAGACGTTTATTTTATAGATGACGATATAGGGTGGTAACAGTCGTTTTCAGAAGTTGTTTGGACCCTGGTATAAAGCAATACTATTTAGCACTGTTTAGTGTTTACCACAAGATAAGTAGTACGGAGGTACTATCGCAGAAAGAAACACAGTGGCATGGTATTAGAAGACGATATAATTAACAGGAGTTCAAATACGTACGATAATCGGGCTCAGGTACGTTGGTGTCAAATACGAAACTAGCTGGTTTAATGGTGGCCCGTAAGATCAAAAGATTGTTTCATTTATAAGTTCCGAAAACAGAAACCTCTCGTGGCCTTGTCACTTGTGCATATTTTGAAATTTGATAGGTCATGCATCATATGCTTCACTTGGTAAAATGGACACTACGAGGCTGTTCGGTTGGAATGTTTTTTGAGAATTTTTTGTGTTTTGAGAATTTTTAGGTGATGTTAACTTTATTGGTATGCGTGTTTTAGTTATTTTTATGTAGTGTTAAGAATGATGTTTGGTTGTAGAATATTTTGTATTCTGAGAATTCAAAAAAATCCTGAGAATATTTGTATACCGAACAACCCCTATGAAACGCAGGCCTAATTTATACATATTCTACGGGGACGAGGCAACACTTATATGTCAATCAACCGGAGCTTGTAAAGGAAATGAACCTGTGTATCACTTTGGACTTGGGTAAGCCTTCTTATATAACAAAAAGACTTGCACCCATGCTCGGCAACGGCATTTTGAGGTCCAACGGGGTTACTTGGGCACAACAAAGGAAAATTGTTGCACCAGAATTCTTCATGGACAAAGTCAAGGTAAATGGATATAAATTTCTGTGTCAAGTTCTCCTGAATATGCCTGCTTTAAATCTTATCTCCGCCCTTTCTAAGAGACCAATCTGTGAGATACAAAGACTAGGCTAACAGAAATTTGAGGACATTTTTTCCTCACATAATATATGTCCATAGGTTTCATTTCTAATCTGATCAACAGTAAAGGTCGTGATCATTGACGTTGCAGGGCATGGCGGGGCAAATGCTTGAGTCGGCAGAACCGTTGCTGAAAAAATGGGAAGATTGCATCGAAGCTCAAGGTGGTGTGACAGCAGACATTCAAGTGGACGAAGATTTGAAAGGTGTCTCAGCAGATGTGATCTCAAGGGCTTGTTTTGGGAGCTCTTATTTCAAAGGCAAAGAAATTTTCCTAAAGCTTAGAAGGCTTCAGAAAGCTATTTCTCAGCAAGGCTTCCTTTTTGGGATTACAAGGTTGCGGTATGTAAAGTCTTCCTAATATTTGTTAACTTCCATCATCCTCGATCATTTGCTGCCTCTGTCTGTCTCTCTCTCTCTCTCTCTCTCTCCCTCTCGCACACAGGCAATATAAATCTTAGGAATATTTTGCACCAAATGACAGCTAACATGTGATGCAGTGGTTCTTCTAGAGAGAGAGAGAGAGCATTTGGCATTGGGAAATCCTAAGTTTATAGAATCCAAGACTAGAATTTCTCCCATCTCTTTAAACTTTTACATCATGATCAAGCGCTTAAAGAATGATCAGTTAATTTGTTTTGTACAGTTGTCTTGGTTTGATTGTAATCTGTAGGATCATCTCAAATTTCTACGTTTCAGCAAGAAAAAAAGAAAGAAGGAAACCTTCTATGGGATGCAACGTGTATACTTTAAATCATTAGGAGTGAAAAAAAATACAACGAATGATCAATTTTTGCATGCAACTAACAGCAGTTCTCTCAGAGTGATGAAACAAAAGGAGATCAGCAGTTTGGAGAGAGAGATTGAGTCACTGATCTGGAAGGCAGTGAAAGAACGCGAACAACCGTGCTTGGACACATCTTCATCTGAGAAGGATCTAATGCAGTTGATATTGGAGGCGGCCATCAATGATGAATTTCTGGACAAGGATTCATCCAAGCGCTTCATAGTTGACAACTGCAAGACTATATATTTTGCAGGGCATGAAGCCACTGCTGTTGCGGCCTCCTGGTGTTTGATGCTACTGGCTTTACATCCAGAGTGGCAAGCTCGTATAAGGAGGGAGGTGGCTCAAGTTTGCCCGAACGGTCTAGCAGATATAAATTCAGTCCTGCAGTTAAAGACGGTATAGATAGGATGTTAAATGAATACCGAGGAGTGTGAAACTTTTGCTTTGGTACTAATTGACATTAATCCAACGTTACAGGTGACTATTGTGATTCATGAAGTCTTGCGTCTATATCCACCCGCAGCCTTCGTTTCAAGAGAGGCCCTTGAAGACACCCAAGTTGGAAATATCACTGTTCCCAAGGGTGTATGTTTGTGGACTCTGATCCCTACCCTGCACCGGGATCAAAATATTTGGGGGCCGGATGCCAATGAGTTCAAACCAGAGAGATTCACAAATGGTGTCTCCAAGGCTTGCAAGTTTCCCCAAGCCTATATCCCATTTGGATTGGGTCCTCGCTTGTGCTTGGGAAGAAACTTTGCGATGGTTCAATTGAAAATTGTCCTGTGTCTTGTTATCTCCAAGTTTGCTCTCTCCCTATCTCCCACATACCGACATTGTCCTGCTTATAGGATGATTGTAGAGCCTGGGTATGGTGTGCATCTACTCATTAGAAGGATTGACGCAGGAATAACAGGATCGACGGGAAAGGAACCGAAAAATAGGAGTCAATGATACCTCTAATCGATTCATCCCGGGGAACATTTTGTTATATTGCTTGCCATCTTTTCCTCTCTGAATTTTGAGGTCTGCCAGCGAATTTGGTTGGAAGTGAAACTCTATCGGTTTCTAGTCGCACGGGTTGGATTCATATGCCTCCGGGAACAAGAGCGCACACACTTGTTTTTATCTTCGAGCTTTTATATGAGTTTTAGCATGCAAATAAGAAAAAATATTTTATTTTTTCGGGTCTGTGAGTGTTTTATACAATTATGGATTGCTTACAAAGCTCTAAACGATGATAATCAACGGTAAAGGCCTGGTTTGATTATCGTATTACCAGTTTGACAGACAATAAGGATCAAGTGCAAATGCATCTCACATGCAAAAGTTCAAATAGGAGGCTACCATCCATCTAGGGAAAGTCTGAGATTTAATTGTGGTGCTTATCGGTCCATCAAGGAAAGGCTGTGAGTGTTTTACGCAATGGCAATATCAGTCAGTCTGGCTATACTGATCTTTCTTTGTTATCAATTTCTCTGATCCTTAAAAACTGGTAGATTGAATGGAAAATATCCTACAAGCACAGCGGGAACGTTTTGACTTCCGGAACAGGGTCGAGCTTCCATAACCAGCAACCTCGGTTCCATTTGGCCAATTCTTAATTTTTTTTTCTTGGCACTTACCGGGGGGGAATGGATGGTGATGATGTCAAGAATCACCACAAACCGAAAGTCGATCAATCTTGCAAGAATCATCGAGGGGAAGGGCTTCAGATCAAGTCTCCAACGGTCAAGTTAGATCTCAAGAAGATGTTTAGTGCTTAGATAATGAAATTAAACATAAGAAAACATGATGGAAGTACCTGTTTTTTATAGGAGGTGGGGCTAGAGTCCCAAAGGGAGTCTAATGACATGGGCTTCAGGACTCATTATCTTGTTTGGAGTCCTGAAGTCTCTAAAATCCTTATCTCACGTAGAGTCCTGAAGTCTCTTGGATAACTAGGTGGGAAGATTGGGGGATTAATTCTTTTTAGGAGTCTACCAACAAAATGGTTAAGTCTTGAAGTTCTATTTTGAGTGTTAGAGCTTATGATCACAAGGACTCTTATTGAGTGTTTGACTAGGAGTCTAAACCCTCGAAGAGTCTTTGCTAGGGGCTAATCAATTAGGTCGTGCAGCCATCGATAGATCGGGCTAAGGTTGATTAGATCTGATTTGGATCTGACACCTTACGACCCATCAAATGGTTTGAATGGTGAAGGAATATCTGGAAGGTCATGTGCGCAATTGAAAACATTTTTGGAAGCCTACAAAAAAAAACGTTTTTAGAGGTGGCTGCAGGGGAGAAACGTAGGTTTATTGTTCAGATGTAGTTTACCAATATTAATGTATTAATAACATTTTAGATCATTATCTTATGTAACTTTTTATAGATAAGAAAGGAAAATATTTAATGTTTGATGGTTTCTTATTATAAATAAATATTGAAGATTTTACATAAAAAGATAGTAGCCAGAGATTATGGGTAAGTTATGTAAGTACTACGAACACGTCTCGAAAGGGTTGCAGCAAAAGTAAACGCTAACATTGGGCCTAATAGATAGATTGGAATTGCTAAGTTGATTGTCTCATCTGCACTTTTTTAAAAGTACGGCTTAGAAAAAAAAAAACTAAAGGGGGAAGAGTCTCGAGTGACAGAGAAAGACAAGGTAAATAGTTTACTTGGGATAAGAAGGTTAAGAAAAAGAAAAAGAAAAAGAAAGCAATGTAAATAACTTATACCGATCGACTTTGAATTGAAACAAAATTTATTACAACGTTCTAGAGAGAGACTCCTCTCTCTCTCTAGAACCTTTTCTCTTCACTACAAAAAATGGCTTTTAGCAGCAGTAAAGGTAAAAAAAACACTGCTATAGCTATCGCGACGGTCGAGACCTGAACGCAATTTTGTCTTTTTACAACATTTCGTGAAAATGCTGGTAAATATTTTTAGCGGTGCGCGACCGCCGCTAAAGGTCTGTGCCAATGTTTTTTTTGTATGTGCTAGCATTTTTAAAACACCAATAATTTTTTCTTATATTTTCCTAATCGGTAATACAAATTTATTTTAATAACCATAATTCATTGGATGTAAAAATTAAAGAACAAGGAGAATAAAACAAAATATACTTCATCATTGATTAATAATATTTTACAACAAACACAAGAATCTCTATAAATAATATAAAAAGTAACAAATTTCTAATATAAAATAACAATAAGCAAGGACCGACTAAAATATTCAAATACAACACAATAAACAAGGACCAATTAAAATCTTCCTCGTATGACACATCAACATCCTCTATCTTGAATTCCTGTAATAGAAAATAAATATCACATGAGAAATAAAAAATAAATACCACATGAGAAATATAAATAAACAAATGATTTATATAAACAAAATATCTATTTATATATAACTAGATAAAACGGGTAAAAAAATTTCCCTCTTCCGCTCCATGGACTAAGCCTCATAAAAAAATCTCATTTTAAACCGTAACACTTTTCATTGAATTGGGTCAGGATACTATTCGGGTAAAAAAGAATGTTTCCCAATTTCAGATAATGACCCTCAATTCTCATAGATGGGTCGGGATACTATTGCATATGATCTTTATAATGTCCAGATGCACACAATACATTTTTTCAGGATGTTTCTACATATTATAAACTGGATCCTAAGAAGACAGGATCAATGAAATATGAAGCGACGAGCAAGCTCACCCTCTTTCAATTTTCACCCCCTCTCTCTCACATCTCTGTCTATCCCCTCACAACTTAACAACCATTGTAACAAAACGCAACCAAGTTGCATGTAGCCATTTGCTGCAGAAGGACAACTGGACGAGGGTGGTGCGGCTGAAGCAGAGCGGCGGGCCCGTGGCCGAAGGAGAGAGTCGGCTGAGTAGTGGGCAGAGAGAGGCTGAAGAGGCAGGAGCTTCGGGATAGGTTGGGGAAAATTCTCGAAAAGTAGGGTGAGGGTCGAGGGGGAGAAAAAAACTCAAACGACGCCGTATAAAAAAAATACGGTTCTAGCGGTGAACCGCCCAGCGGTGGGTGGTTTCACCGCCACCGCCATTTTCACCGCTTTTTGGTGCAAATGGTCACCGGCACCGCCCCCGCTACTAAGCGGGGAGCGGTGACCGGTACCGGTGAACACCCATACTTTTAATAAATACAAGCTCTTAAATCTCCCCATACATAGAGATTTTGACGGAATTGCGAACATTCTCAAAGTGGATATTCACATACACTCCTAAATTATTTTCATTTTTTTTTTTATAATTTTTTATAAATTATCTTTAATGACTTGTATTAACACTCAAACACCACCTATGATAAAAATTTTGGATATGATAATCGGTGAAAAGTGAAAATAAATAAAGAAAGTTGGTAAAAAAAAGTAAAGAGATAAAATATTTAAATGAATATTATAATAAAAAATAAAATAAATTAAATATGCACAACAAAATTTAGATCGACCTCCGGTCATAATTGCTCAAGTGTTTGCCTTTTGTACTGCAAAAGAAAAGACAAGTGAGAGTGATAAAATTATTCTAGCCTATTCCTTAACCGTATTAGTCGTATTGACGGAATACATTTTATAGGATAGGGACCCCTAATCAAAATTCTACTGCAGTTATTCCTCTCATCAAGGAATAAGATTCTATTTAAAATTTAAATATTCAAAACTAGTAACTGATAGGAATAGAATTCAAAACACCTATGATTTAAATTCAAAACTTCACTAGATATGTGGGCCATTTAAGGAAAATATTCAAAATATTTTACATTATACCATTTGATCCACAACACTAAATTACCTGATTGGGTGGCACTTTTGTATGATCTTACTATATTCATTCCTACTAGTTTTGATTCTTTTGAAACACTCCCACTCAAATAAAGAATTTCATGCATAAATCAGAATGGTATGAATGAAATTCCAATAAGTCATTCGGGTCGAATTTATGTTTATATTAGTATTTGAGCCTGGCTCTCGTGTGCCAAAGAGGCAGGTTCACAATTTCCCTTTCGCCCCCGAGAGAGGCATATGCAACCATGCAAATCATTTTACGAAAAACAGGATGTTTTATTTGAGGGTCATCTTCGGAGATATCGTACTCACAAAACCCATGCCAAGAAGAGAGGTGTCATACTTCACAAACAACACCACCACATTCGCTTATAAAAAAAAAACACCACCACATTCACACATACACAGGCACTGGATACAGCTCCACACAGGCACGCGTTCAACAGAGCAGCAGCATCATGCAGATTATCAATTAGCCCCTATACCTGTCCTTCCGCTGTCTTAACTCCTTGAGAGCTTCAACAGGCGACCGGCAACCAACCCTCACCTGTAACAAAAGCCAACGTCTACATTAGTTATACGGCACAAGGAGACATACCAAAAGCTTTCTGGCCGCAGTTTTGCCGTGTTTGATGAAAAGCAATTGATAAGAACATAGCAAGTAGGTTACAACTCTACAATAAGCAGGCAATCCTCCTAAAATTAGTATTTTTAATTTCGTTCACCATCAAAAGATAGAAAAGGAAACCTGGAGTTCTGGCAGATCAACCCTCATGAATGGGTTTGTTTCTAATTCTTCCTCAATGGTTGAGGGAATGGTGGGCAGGCCTGCTTCCTGCTGATGCTGAGCCCATGTAAACTTCTGTAGTATCTTCACATTCTCTGGTTCAACTGTCAGAGCAAACTGCAAGTTTTTCACCGTGTACTGCAGGAAACAAAGAACAACAACGTTAAGTTCCAAAGAAAAGAAACCCAGACATGAAACAGCACTGTAGCAAAGGATTAAGAACTGACAAATACCATTTCTAGCATAATTAGTTTCAACAGTGATAATCAAGGGCAAATGATGTAGTTAGCATAATGCTTTTGAAGGACAAGAAAGGTTTCTCCATGCCACTGACAGTAAAGGTATGGAGCTTTTTAGAAGCTCTAAAAATATCATTGAATGACACGGACATTAACAAAAATAAAGAGATTAAGAGAATGGGCAGGAAGTTCCAGAATTTGCACAAGTTAGGGGTTCCTGATTTGAAAGAGATAGTTTTGTACTTCTGCATGATGAATTTGGATATAAGTAGAGTAACATTACGAGTGTTCTGTAGTAATTAATGCCCTTTGGCTGGTGATATCTGTTGAACCACGAAGGTTTCAAATGGAATTTGATATGACAATCACAAAGGAAGTGTTGAATCCTAGTGCTTTTGGGACTAAATGCTATGGATGTGAGAAAAATCATTTCTCCTTAGATTTGGACTATTTGGTTGGGATCGCACAACAGAAAACAAGCTCAAGCTCAAGGGAAACAAAGCCACATTTTAAACCTGATACCAAAATCTGACTGACACAACTCAACCACCTGAAGGGGCTCAATGGGTCCCTTCCAGGTTTGTGGTGGGACTTGGAAGCCAAATGATGATTTTCAGCATACTCTAACTGAAAAATTCACGTGCATACCTGTGGTGTATGGTGTAGAAACTAACAAGGGATTC